>OZ057412.1:104290455-106690455 GCA_964056705.1 Troilus luridus
TTTGTATATTAGGAGCTTCATAGGAATGTTTCTTTTTAAGGCTAGAAATAACTGTTAACGCTGAGTCGTTCTCAAAATCTTAACCATCTCTTAATATAGTACTTGAATCATGTCAAGTATTATTTTAATCTTGTGAATTTCATTTCGGCGTCACGAATGAAGTTTTTAAATTTCAAAGGAATCGTGGGATAAATCATAAATAAAGAGGACCGACAAAATACATTGGCGAATTTGGTTGATGAGTCGGAGGGAAGAGGGTCATGAGTGAGCTGAGAGAGCACTGAATTCTTTAATGTCATTTACACGATAATCGTTACATCAACCTTGAAAGTATGTCACCGACACAAATAAATAAATAAACACAGGCTCTATATCACAGTACAGGTCTTGGCCTGATCAAGACACCATCTCCACTCTCTCTGTCTTGTGCAGAGGTCCCCCAAGCTCTGTATCCAACAATCCTACCTGCATCAGCCACGTCTGCCCATCGTAGCGGATAGGAAACTAGCCGTCGACGTTTCTTTTTTTCCATCTATGTCCCAAAACAAAATATTTTCTGAGTGGCGTCGTTCTCCATTCTGGCCACTGTTCAATTCATCTTAGCCTAGAATTCTTTTATGCTGCACCAAGTCTAGCTCCTGATAAATTTGGCACAGTCTGCATTTTGCATGATTCTGAAGTCATTACTTACAGAGTCACTAACTCTTACAGCTTCAAACATCCTTCTTAAGATTTCCTTATGAAGAGCAGTAAACTGTTGGTAACATCCCTGGAAAGAGACCAGGTTTGTGACATACCATTTGAAATAGGGCTGATAATTGTTTTGTAAAGTGTGACCTTGATTTTTCTTAACAGCAGACGACTTCTTAAAGTTGTTGTCATCCCAAAATAATGTTTATTCGCAGCCAAAATTCTTTGTACTTTTATGCCAGTTGAGCTATCTGATTTGATCCGAGAACTAAGATAGACATACTATCATACCAATGTGATGGTGGATTCTGGTTCCCTTAAAGGGTCAGTAAACATATATTTAGTTTTTGAATGATCAACTTGAACCCATCTACACGGGTCCAGCTTATCCCAAAGAAAGAATAGAAGAATTTCTAGGAAAAAATAAAATAATCGAATCTCCTTTCACAATTTATGGTACCGACATGTAAAACTTCAAACGTTCAGGGAGGCTAAAATGTAAAAGTTTTAATACTTTATCAACCGTCATATTGTAAAAACTGAGCACATCGTTATGTCGAGTTTAAGTGATAGTTTTGTAAAGTCATTATTGCATCTTTCAAGAAAATTTATATCGGATAAAAGCCAACAAAAGTGTACGAAGGACGCTAGACGGACTTTTATTCGATATTTGGATTCTAAGCATCGTAAAGTCTCAAATCTCAAAACCCACAATTAGAATTCGAATTCATATGGATCGAATATAAATTCATTATTGAAAAAAAATAATCATATGAATTTATTTTGATTCGAACCTCTCAAAAATCGTTTCATTATTCTTAGAGAAGAGCCGTGGACATGGGGATAGGCCGTGGAAATTCCTTGGAAGTTCCTCCTCGCTTCGAGTCCGGAGGACTTGCTAACAGATAATGTGAACGGGACCCTATAACTCCACTAATAGTCATGAAACTTATGAAGAATCCGTCTATTCTCCGGAGTATAAACAGTTCTCCTTCCGGGTCTCCATGTGAAGACTGCATTAAAGAATTTATAGTTGAAATGGATTTGATATAAACAATTTTGAATAAATCAGCTAGATTAAAATTAGTCGCAAACGAGTGTGAGGGACACAACTTAGTTTTCGTGGCACTGCAAGAAGTTGACTTTTCAGGGAAGTTTTTGTTTACATGGCATCTATTCCGCAGGTTGTCACTTCGAGTTATGTTACAAGTTTTAACTGTTTATTCGTTTCATTTTTAATATTTTCCAAAAATACAAACTATCGAGAACCATAGTATGGAAAAGATAATGTGATTATGGTTAATGAGTAGATTTCGGTAAACATTTCATCAATTAATAAAAGCTAAAACTAACATTTCGAAGTATATATGACATGGGACCCGCGGGGACATGGGATCAGTGAAAGGGAAGGATATGTCTATGGACGGGGGCGAGCCAGGATAGATCATTTGGTAGAGCTCCAAACTAGTGATCTGGGCGACCCGGGTTCGAGTCCCGGTCCTGGACATGTCTTTTCTTTCCAAATAAAAATATTTTTTGATGATATATGTTTGTTGAAATGTTCATTTCTAGATGAAATGATTACCGAATTACACAGATTTCACACAACTAAATTCCCTTTTCCATACTAAACCACATTCAGGCATTAATATCTGGCTTTCCCAAGATAAAATTGAAAAATAGATAATGGCAGAAATATAGTGGACCAAAAAAATATATCTGGGCGAAGTTGAATGTATATTTTGAAAGGGCGAAAAATGTGCTACTTTTACTGTGCCATGATATCGTAAATTATCTTAAATAAGTATTCACTCTCCTGAGAGCTATATAAAATACGAACTTTAACTCAAAATGTATATATTAGCAAGTTTTCCTCAAAGTATTGATTAAATGTAAAAACATTACAGATTGCTTAATGAATAGATACAACAATACAGCCCGCATCCATATACAATGAATAATGTTGGAATTATGAGCAAAAAGGATGATCTAGAGGGGCTAATAGGGGAGGCGTTTTAAGTAATAATGTTCTAATCAGGTAGAATGGTAAAAAAAAAAAAAAAAAAAAATCAGATTGTTTCTAATTTCTTCTCTCGCACGATTGACTAGGCTAATATATGAAGAAATAGCCTTGAGAAATATCTTACAGATTCTCGAAATAGGCCAGCGGCCATGTACCAAAAAAGGGCTTTAGGGCGCAATAAATTGCAGAGTGCTGCATTTTTGATATGTTGTTAGGGCATGTCTGAGTAGTATAAATCCAAGTTTGCAACCGAGAAAACGGATGGGAAAACTTTTGGTGGCCGAAAAACCTCGAAGTTTTCGAAGTTAATTCAGTTTTTAGCCTTTATCTCCTAATCGGTGCGTTTTTGATAAAAAAACATAGGTGACCATTTGAATCCAACCGCGGCTCTGTAGATCTAATAGATTCTGAGTTACGCCCCTTTGATATTGGTAAGTTTTTTCCAAAAAGTCCAAATTTTAAGTTTTGGCCCACTTTCGTGAGGGACACCGGCCTACGATAAAAGTCATGGGGAATGAAGCTGTAGTAAATTTAATTAGCTTTAATTTAAGCACATAACGAGGCCTGTAGGTATAATAGATTCTGATTTACGCCCCTGGGTCATTTATTCCATATAGGCCAGCGGCCAGGTGTTTGAGGGTCGTAAAAATTGAAGAGAGTTGTATTTTTGTTATATTGTAAGGGCATGTCTGAGTAGTGTAAATCCAAGTTTGAAAACGAAAAAATGGATGGGAAAACTTTTGGTGGCAGAAAAATCTCGGGGAGACTGTGTGGCTCCCCCCCCCCCCCGCACAGTAGTGCCTATTAGTACTATCATTATGCCCTACTAGTATTCATACATGCCCTTATAACATATCAAAAATGCAGCTCTCTTCAATTTATTGCGACCTAGAGCCCTTTTTTGGTACCTGACCGCTTGCCTAAAATGGAGGTTCAAGGTGGACTTACGAGGAGAGCACTTAGAAGTGGGGCGGGGAGTTTTCAAGGAATCGTATTCCAAGTTTGTACAACTGACAAATAATCAAAGCTGATTATAATAACAATCGTTTAGAACTTATAATGTCATACGATTCTTCAAACGACAGAAAAGGATTCTTTGATAACGTTGGAGTGCTCAAAAGGATACAAATCTGTACTAGTTGATAAGGAATTATACTCACACTTCACTTACCACACCAAATTTAATGTTAATTCTGTGTCAAAGCTTTCAATGAGTGATTCGATTACTGTTAAGTAACAAAATATCTGCATATAAAAACTAATAATCTTGCTTTTTCAAAAAATTTTTACAATTGGTATATTATTGCCAGACTGTAATGAAGCCCATATATTATATCTTATATATATATAGCGTTAATGATTTTTAAGCAAAGAATGTACAATATAACGTTCATTCTTTAACAAGTATCAAACTTTAAATTCGATTACTTTGAATACTTAACTTTTTTTCAAATTCAGTACTCATAAGAGGGATAATGAAAGAACTAATCAAGGAAAAAATATAACAGTGTTTTTTTATCATTTTAATTTTTTAGAAGTGATCCTACTGACATCAATCTAAAAATTATGTTGAAGATAATATTTAAAGTAAGGAGGGATAATCTATTGCTGACATGTGATTAAGCTGGAGTATGGAGGATCCGGTGCGCCTTTCCCTATTGACGAGTCACGTGACACTAGTTTCTTATATTTTAGAGCCCATTTCATAAATTGTTGCATATATCGGAGGTGTTAGCATTCTAAGCTTTCAAAAATGGATACTAGAAAACTTACAGAAATATTTAGGGCTACAATTGATCCCAATCAAAGGCAACAGGCAGAAGAACAACTTGCTCAGGTTTGTTTTAAAAGCATGGCCGGTGGCCATGGTTTTGTATTGTCATTTATATCTTTTATTTACCGTGTATTGGTCATAACAGTGTAGCAAAATCTTTTCTTAATGGTATATGTGAAAAGTATTAGCTGTTAAATTACTTTGCGCCATGGCTGTACTCTTATGTGATATAGACTTGCTCCTTTTGAAACTCATTCTATTATCCCTAATTCTACCAATTTACTATGAATTCGAACAACTAAAGAATCTACTACTTTTCATAGGTTCAAAAAATTATTGGGTTCGCACCTTCTCTTTTACAACTTGTTATGATGGCCGAGATTGACATGCCTGTGAGGCAGGCAGGTATGTAGTTTTTTTTTTTTTATGAATATAATTATTTGAAAACGATTCCTTTTATCACTTTTCTTTATTTTCATTTCCTAGGAGCAATTTATCTTAAAAATATGATAACACAGTATTGGTCTGACAAACCAGCAGAACCTGGTTTACCTCTTCAATTCTCTCTCCATGAACAAGATCGATCCATGATTAGAGATTCAATTGTTGATGCAATTGTACATGCACCCGAATTAATACAGTATGTGTTTTAGTTAACTTTTTAGATGTTATGAAGTAACAATGTTTTTTAATTATAATGTTGATCGCCTAATTTGACTCATTTACTTCTATTGTATAATTGTTATTTATTTAGGCCTCAACTTGCTGTGTGTGTTAATATGATGGTAAAGAATGATTTTCCTGGAAGATGGACTCAGATTGTTGATAAAATTAGCATATATCTTCAGACTCCAGAAGCTACAGGATGGTCTGGGGCATTGTTGTGTCTTTATCAGTTGGTTAAAATTTATGAGTATGTATGAGCTTTCATTACTTGAATTGTTTATTATATCTATGTGATATTGTTAATTTAATAACAGGTTACTTGTTGAATGTAGAGTTAACAACAAGTTATTGATCTCTTCACGAAAATGAGTGCTATTAACAGAAATTTAAGGATATTCTACAAATAATTTTAGATCTTGGACTTAATTTATTTTGGGATGTTAAAAAGTGAAATTATTTTAGATTTCAGGTATGTTGTGTGCATTGTCTGCACCTTTTCTACTTCGTGGTCTAATTTGCCAATGTTATTGCAATGTCAAATTTGTAATAAGGACCATGTTTGCAAAGATAAAAAATAATGATTCACTGACTTTAATTCCCCCCAAATATTGAAGGGGAACTGTTTTATACTTCTTCTTCTTTGATTTCCTCTTATGCCATTACTAGCGTCGAGGAGCCTCCAACCAATGTAGCCATGCCTCGCGGTCCTTACTCTGCCGCCTCATTTCCTGGAGGGTCTTGCCTCTTTCCCCTCCAATTCGCTGGATATATTCCTGATAGAAAACTCTGGGTCGGCCTCCCCGGGAACTGTTTAAAAAAAATTCAATTAAACTGCTATTGAGAATTTGCTTCGACATTTGAAATCTCTAGGACTAGGTTAGGGTATATTTTCAGATTAATTATTTGAATTACCAAATTTTGTTTAAATGACTCACTTGAATCTGTGATCTGATCTCCCATTTGGTTTTTTTGTACAAAGAGCCGATTCGTTACTCATTTGCATTATATTTTTTCTGAATGGTTTTGTTTGAACGCTTTATTTAGTTATTGTAAAAAAAAACAACAGCTTGAATGGGTGCTAGTGTAATGTATTATAAGGGATTTTGGAATGGGATGGAACATCAATCTGTATTGTGTTGTTTGTGGGCATCAGAAGCTGATTTTCATCCAGTAACCAAAATTTAAACAGGCTTAAAACTAGATTAGTGAGAAGCTCTCATCCAATTTAATTCAGAGTTCTAATAAGTATCTTTTAGTGACTGTCTTTCAGGCCCATTCACTTTCTCAGCATGATGTGCTGGATACCGTTTTTTTAATGTGTTTCTTCTGTTTATAATGATCAACAATTCACCCTTTTGATCTCTATGAAAAAGATGGCTACTTGAACGACTACAATGAACGTGTTTATTAAACAAAATTTAACAAAAACTGTAGACAATGGGGCTGTCGTACATAGTTATTTTTGGCATGATTATTTTTCTCATAAGAAGTAGTTTTAATTCTTAACAATAAACAAAGATCGAGTGTACTATGAAGAGAAGTGGTGTGGATGTGCCATTACGTAACAAAGCCATGACCTACACTTCTAGAAGTAAAAAAACCAACATTAGATAACTAATTCTTAGTAACAAATTAAAATTGTTGAATCAATCCGGGTTTCCAGCAGCTTTAAGTACCTTGACATTTTTGAAAACTGTCATCTGTAATTTTAGTTATAAAACAAGCAATACCATTTCCCTTAGAGCCAATTATGCTGAATTTTATAAAGCTCAATCGCTGGACATACTGATAAATTAGATGAAATTATCATTAAACTGGAGCTTAGTGGTATATTTCTGTCATTGTTGCTCTGCATTCGTATTGTAATTTGTAGCTTTCATTTCAAAATGTGCTTAATGAAAAAAAATTGATGGTGTTTAGATACTACAGAAAGAAGTGTCGGAATATTATTGTAGAAAATCTTCAAAACTATTATTTGATATATTATTGACACTTTCTATGTTTCTGATTTATCTATATTCTTTATGAAATTTTTAAATTGCAAGTAATAATATTACCTGATGTGTTTGTGATTAACCCTTCGCCACGTTGATGCCTCTGTTTGATGGCATACAGGTATTTTTCTTAATCTCGGTAAATGGAAATTATCAATGACAAATTTGGGTATAATTATTTTATCTGGTATTTGTCCCTTACAATAAGAGGCTAGCACCTAGTGGTGTAACAAAATCTTAGTAGGAAACCTCTTAATTGAGTCATTCCTCTCAAGTTTTTGTTCATTATTAAAAAAAAAAATATTGTTTATTATATTAGCTGTTGATAAAATAAAAATGTTCACAAGTATTTATAATTGTCAGTTTTGTCAATCATAATACAAATTTTGTTAGTCAACTAATTGCATTTGTATAATTTCACATTACTTCATAAAATATATATATATATACATATTTTGTATTCATTCTCTTTTTCACTTATAAATGAACCATATTATAATTTTCACCATTATAATCTTTTATCCTCGCCTACCCCCTAAGCAGTGTGAGAAGACCCTTTATAGAGCTTGACCCAATTGTCTCTATCCTGTAACAACACACTTCTTCTATTCCAATCCATCCCTCTTTTCCTTAAAGCTTCCTTCCCTTTTTTCCCACATCAGTCTTGGTCTTCCTCTCCCTCTCTTGCCCTCTACTCTTGCATTGTCTGCACATTTTGCTGTGCGGCTGCGACTTATCATGAACGTGATAATATAATTTTAACAAACCAAATCATCTTTTAGTATCTTTGGAGAAAGAATACTATCTCTAGACTATTTTATACAGTTCCATTATTTTGTGTAGTCTAAGACTTAATTTTTAAAATTTAATAATTTTATTTTAATATTAATAAATTTCAAATATATTAATATATTTGAAAATAAGTTTATGAGTGAAATGCTCCTTATTTTAGAAGATTTTGGCTGTTTATAATATATTACAATGCACATTACATGTTCTATTTACAATGTAATCATAGTTGAACTAAATTTGGATAGTAGCCTCATCATATCTGTAATACTTCCACAAAGTACGACATTAATAGCTTATAATAGAGACAAACCCATTTTTATGAATGATACTGCCCCAAAACAGATTTACTACAGTGGAAAGAATATATTAAGTTTCTTAATGTATATTATTAAGTACTTAACTGTGTTTGTATGTCCAAGTATAATTGTTCTATGATTTAGCCTTATATTATCATTGATCCAATTTAAAATTGTCAGCAGATACAGAAAACAAAACGATCGTGGTCCACTTATCGATGCTATGAATCTTCTGCTTCCTCTTATTTATCAACTGTGTGTTCGCCTACTCCCGGATGAATCTGAGCAATCAGTTCTTCTTCAAAAACAAATTTTAAAAATCTATTTTGCTCTAATCCAGGTAAACTAATGGCATAGCTATTAATTTAGTTAATAACTTAATTAGTTTATTATTTTAAATGATATCTATAGATATAAAATAGCTCAATATATGCTAATTAAGTTTTATTTCTGATTTAAGTTTGCTCTACCTCTTGAACTGATAACTCGAGATGTTTTCTCTCAATGGATGGAGATGCTAAGGCAGATTAGTGACCGACCAGTGCCTGCTAGTACCAATCAAGTTGATGAGGATGAAAGGGCAGACTTACCCTGGTGGAAGTGTAAGAAATGGGCTTTACATATTCTTCATCGTATATTTGAGAGGTGATTTTTTTTACTATCTTTTCTTGTTCCTCAATTATGAATGTGTTTTTGTTTATATCAGTGGTTCTCTAATTTATAAAATCTTGAGGTTCTTTTTGCCAGGAATTTAAAAGTTTTTAAGTATTTTTAAAATCATGTGTGAATTGACACAATTTGATCTCAGGGGTTAATGGACAGACAGTTATCGCAAATAGGGTCCATCACATCCAAATAATATAGGATGGCAAATAGTAAATTTAGAAATCTTTCAACAACATAGCATGGGAATACAACTAATATTGTATTAGCAGCACATAAATATTTATTTATTTTTTGTGCAAAAATGTTAAGTTTAGAGGCCGAGTAAGCATTATTTGTGGGAAGTTTTGATTTATTTCTTTAATTTAAATCAAATTAAAGCTAAAGGGCATCGATAGCTTGTAGAAGCTTGCGGTGATGCTGCTTTAAGTAAGAGTAGTTTTCGTAAGTGATTTCATAAGTTTAAAATGAGTTTGACCTTGAAGACAAAAAAAGTAGAAGGCCGAAAGTTTACATGGCTTACTGTTTTCCTTTTTTTTTACAATAAAATCGTGATTGTTTAAATATAATTGTTGGAAACTTATTTCTACCCCTAATATTTATGTAGGTATATATTTATAAGTTATTTCTTTATTTTTACAGATATGGTAGTCCAGGAAATGTTGAAAAGGATTATAATCAATTTGCTGAATGGTTTCTAAAAACATTTTCTATCGGGATACTTGAAGTTCTGTTGAAAATTTTAGATCAGCATACTAGAAAGATCTATATATCTCCTAGAGTATTACAGCAAACTTTAAACTACATCACCTTAGCGTAAGTAATTGTTTTGTTAATTGATTACTTATTATTATTTATGTTGGTCATGGATAATAAGAAGCTGTCTTGGCCCTTTATTAGCTGTTGCACCAGAACTACTTAAATTTAATTTACTTTGTATTCTGATTAAAAAAAAAAGGGTATTATTGCTCATTTTGTTGCTTAGAGATTGAGTCACAACAGGTTTTAACTTTTCATTCGTTTCCCTTTTAATATTTTCCAAAAATACAAATTATCATGGAAAACAGAATGTACTTATGGGTAACGAGTAAATTTCGGTAATCATTTCATCTAGCAATGAACATTTCAACAAACATATCATCTATACTTCAAAATGTTGGTTGAAGCTTTGTTGTAACTCAACTCAAAGAGACAACCTGCTTAACAAATACCTAAACAAACAACAAATGAGTTTAAACATCAGAGCCTCATATTTAAACTTATGTTTTCTGTTCTAGCGTGAACCATGGCCACTGTTGGAAATTTTTGAAAGGACATATGTTTGCGATTATACAAGACGTTATTTTCCCTCTAATGTCTTACTCTCAGGCAGATGAAGAGATGTGGTCTTCAGATCCAAGAGAATATATCAGAATTAAATTTGGTGAGATATTTAGGTTTCATTCTTTTCATAATCTATCTTATTTTTGTTTTTTAATGTAGAGATTAATCCATCAAATCAATTAAGTAAAATAATTCATTTTAGAACAGATTTTTTTCTCATTACAAATATTAAAAGATAAATTATCTCTATTTACCCTTCTTAGTGCTACAGGTTTGTTTTACCCTCCCTTAATGTAAAATTTATTTTTATGAAAGTTTACTTCCTTTATTTCCCTGGAAGATTGTTCTGGAATTACCAAGAGCAAGAATCCAGGGGAGGGGGGAGAAGAAAACTTTCAGAATAATTAATTCTACATTAAGGGAGGTTAAAACAAGGCTATACCAGTAAGAAGGGTAATATGGGATGTTTTTTTTTATTTTTAAATTTCTTACAGTAACAGACAACTGACGTAGAGATCAAAGAGGGGAGGAATAAATTATAGTGGTTGATAAAAAGCATTTAACACTTGTACTACCCTGACTCCCTTGGTTAGTGTGTCATTTCTAATTTTTACTTAAAATCCAGTCCAGTACTGAGTGTAACGGAATATTATCTTGGAAGTTACCTGAAGAGAGTAAATAATTTAGAAATCAAATTAAATTATAATAACATAAATCTGTAATGGGTATTACATTTCATTTACAATAAACAAGTTATTTTGATTCCCTATTTGAAGTATTATCACACTGTATAAAGACTAAAAAAATGTTGCATTTTTTTCTCTCTGATTCTATGTAGTGAACATTTAAATTTATCTTAAAACTGTGAACCTTTCTTCTACATAAATAATTTTTATTTATTTATGTTTATAATAAATTGAAAAATGTCTTTTATTAGATATTATAGTGATTATAAATAATTTAATGTAACTCCGTAGATATATTTGAAGATTTTGTATCGCCCATAAGTGCTGCTGCTAGAGTTCTGCAGTCAGCTTGTAAGAAGAGAAAAGATATGCTTCAAAGGACTATGCATCTTGTATTGCAAGTCCTTACATCAAGTAGTGAACCAAGACAGAGAGATGGTGCTCTGCATATGGTATATTTTAAATATTTATTTAGTGTTCTAAACATCACCTACCACAATTGTATATAAACAGTTTTGTTTATTAATAGGTTGGTACTCTCGCTGAAGTTCTCTTCAAAAAGAAACAATACAAAGAACAAATGGAACAAATGATGGTTCAGTATGTTTTTCCTGAGTTCCAAAGTCCTCATGGTCATATGAGAGCAAGAGTAAATATCATTTTTTGTTTATTTTCAGCCACTTTTATTTTGTTTTGGTAGAGCTTACATCAATAAGTAACTGAACGAGGCTTGTTAGGTTTTATTTAATTTTTTTATTACTTAAAATCAATTCGATTAAACAGTATCAAATTAATCCCTGCCTAGTAAAATAAAAAAGGAATTCCGTCTTGAGGTATCAAAGGAAGAGGTTCAAACGTTACTTCTGGATACTTCAAGTCAATATTGATTAAAGTCAAGCTCATTTCTTAGTAATCAAATAAAACTTTTTAGATATGATGATTCAGCAATATGTTTAAATATCTTAGCTAATTTTAATTTAAAAAACAAACAATTTTTCATTTTGGTATTTCATAAATAATATAATCAATTAATATTAACAATTACCATTATAGTCACTCAAGTAAGGAATTTAGTATTAGTTGGCAAATTGAAACTGAAACAAATATTGAATTTATTAACTATGAATCTTTACAGGCTTGTTGGGTTCTTCATTATTTCAATGATATGAAATTTAAGTCAGAAGAAAATCTTGTCAATGCGTTAAGGCTGACTACAAATGCTCTACTCACAGATGCAGAGCTCCCTGTCAAAGTTGAAGCCGCAATTGCATTGCAGGTTCTTCTTAATGACCAAGAAGACAAAGTCATGCCTTTGCTAGAACCTCAAGTAAGAAAAAAGTATATTTTTACTGTTTTAATTTTTCCATTCCTATTCATCCACGAATATAATTTTATTGATTTGTTTTTAAGGTTAAACCCATTCTTATGGAACTTTTGAACATAATCAGGCAAACTGAAAATGAAGAATTGACCTCAGTAACGCAAAAATTTGTATGCACTTATCCAGAACAAATAAAACCAATTGCGTCTGAAATATGTCAACATCTAGTAAGTAATTTTACTTGTAATATTAGAAATAAAAATGTATTGAGCTTAAGTAATTATGAATGTTCATTGTAGTTAATAATTTAATTAATTTTTGCATAAGTTCATAATAATTTTTTCAGCTATTTAACAGTCAATTAGTGAAAAATGATTTCTCTGCTATAAAATTTATATAATAGAGAGTTTCTTTTTACCCTCCACGAATGTCAGTCAACAATCTTCTATCAGATTTGGAATATATGTTTGCATACAAAAATAAATATCCAACCAATAAAAATAAAACCAAATTATAATACATGCCAAAAAAAAAAAAAAAAAATATATATATATATATATATAGGGCATGTACTTGGAATAACTATTATTATTTATAGAATAATTGTTTTTCATTTTCCTAAAAACAACCATTCCTAAATAGCTTTTCCAGATCATTCCTTACAGTGGGTTGTGATGAAACAATCCTGCACGACTTGGATAAAGTTATTTCACATTAGAAACTTTTTAAGTGTGTGTGTGTGTGTATATATATATATATATATTTAAAATTGTGCTTTTCATTGAATTAATTTTTTTTAAAGATTTTATTCAATTCTTTTCTTGATCTGCTGTCATTAGGGAGATAGAGAGGGTAAGTCTTAAATATAATTTGCCGAGGTTGGGCACATCTCATCTATGAAGCCAGATTTATTTTCGTGATTTGAATTGGAAAAAAAAAAATATATATATATATTGAATCATTCTTAGAATAAAGTTTGTTTATTTTTAAATTTATCTAAATTACCTGGAGTGAGAGGCAAAAACTATATTTTCAAAAAATTATATATTCCAGAAATACCTAAATAAAATTATTGTTAAAATTTCATCTGATCATCAATTTTCTAAAGGCATGTTATGTTGGATACCTAAGGTACCATTTGCTAAAGTTTATAGTTCTTGAAATATTTCAGAAAAACTAAAAAAGGGGCCTTAAAACTTCCCCATTACTCCCTGGCAATTTCCTTCTCTCCCAAATCCTATCCAAAAGGGATTTTTAATGAACAGTCCATAACATTTCAATTAACTACTATGGCATTGTCCTTTATAATGATAATTTTTTTTTGTGATGTTTCTGAACAACAATATATAATTATGTCATTAAAATCAATTATTAATGTGTTAATTGCTTTTTTTTCTCGCTCATTTTAGGCTACCACTTTTAGTTTAGTATTAGAAGGCGATGAAGGGACTGATGAAAAAGCAATAACAGCAATGGGCCTTCTGAATACTATTGAAAATTTGATATCTGTGATGGAAGAGCATCCCGACATTTTAGCAACTTTACAGCCGACTGTACTGCAAGTGATAGGCCACATTTTTACACAAGGAGTTATGGGTAAGTTAGTATAATTTTTTTTTAATTTATTGATTTACCATTCTATTATATAATATACAAGAGAGTATAATATAGCTTTTGATCAGATGTAATTTGTATATCTCAATTTTAGTATGGTGACTATTCTTTATCTTTCTATAAATATCCTATTTTAAAATTGAAATAACAGCAAACAAAATTTTTCGATGTATCAATTAATTTATATTAGATTAAGAAACTAATAATTTTTAAATTAGTGTAAACTAACTCAAAAATTACACAGAGTAACTGACTTCATATGGACAGCACTAGAGCAGAAGTTATATGCAAATAGAGTGTTTCTGGATGTTGCCCAAGCATTCGACAAGGTCTGGCACCCCGGGCGCTTCTCTTTGAGCTCAAAACTGTACTATCACGCACTTATTATCTAATTCTTCACTCATTCCTTGCAGACAGATTTTTCTCCGTCCGACAGGGCTGAGAGCTATCTTTAATGAGACCGATCTTAGCCGGTGTGCCTCAGGGATCAATACTACCACTGCTATTGTACATAACATATACACACGATATTCCACAAAGTCCTGACATACTGGCAGCAACCTACGCTGACGACACTGCCTTAATCACCAAACATCAAGACGCGACGCAAGCTTCACTAAACTTACAATATAACTTACATATGTTGAATGAGTGGTGCCAACTATTGAAAATTAGACTGAACCATGAAAAGTCACAACACATCACTTTTACTCTTATACGCGAAACATGCCCTCCCATTATTTACCTTAATATCTCACCCACAGACAGACAAAGTACAATACCTTGGACTAACATTTGATAGGAGAATGGCATGGGGTCATCACGTTAAGATGAAACGCCAATCACTGAACCATAAGCTCAATTTAATATACCCGCTATTCAAGAAAAACTCCAAATTAGATATAAGACAGAAACTAAACACATACACTAACCTACTACCAGTTTGGACATATGCATTACAAATTTACGTTATCGCTAAACAGACTCACAGAAAACGACTACAGACTTTTCAATCAAAGTGCTTAGACCAAAGCACCATGATACGTCAATAACAAAACTCTGCATACTGACTTAAAAATACCAACGGTTGACGAACACATACGAACATACTACAAACGCTTTCAAGATAAACTACACGGACATCCAAACCCGTTAATAGAACGAATGGCCTCTACTCTCATGCCAGAGAACACTAGGAGGAGATTAAAAAGAACGTGGCTGAGGGATTTGTTACTGTATGAAATTGAAACAAGCTTAAGGAGAGTTACTGGCTGGGCACTGTTCTTCTTCATGCCCTTCAAGTCATTGAATCATGTTTTAAGTGCCAGCTAATCTGCTGACCGTCACTGTTTTGTATTTGACAGGTGTAGATGAAAATGTAAAGAGAAAAAAAAATTGAGTGTAAACTGGACTTTAAATCTTTGGATTTTAATATATTGGGAAAAAAACCCTTCTCTAGTCATCATAATATTGAAATTATGTATTTTTTCTGATTGCAATTGTTATTATTTTCCATATTCCTAGACTTATATTTTTTTTAAAGTTATATATAATTTTTATATCGATGCTGAAAACACATTTTGAAAAGATTGATAATGACAGATAATTGTCAAAACGTTTTAAAAGAAATATATTAATTAAGAAGTTAAGATGATTGGAGAATGGTTTTTTCCTAATATATTAAAAAAAGAAACTAATAATTGATATTAATGCTATTGTTGGAGGAACAAACAATCCAAGGCTTTTATTAGTTGATTCTTTTATCTCAAACCCTTAATATTTTCACAAACATTTGAACTTAGTAGTAATCCATTCTTTTAATGCTTTTACAGAATTTTATGAGGAAGCTCTCTCATTAGTTTATGATTTGACAACAAAACAAATTTCACAAGATATGTGGAAAGTTTTTGAATTGATGTATCAGGTAAGAAAATTACAAGGAATTTATTTGACTTAAAAAAACCCAATGGGAAATAGCTTATTGTTATTTATTTCAGGTGTTTGAAAAAGATGGATTCGATTATTTTACTGATATGATGCCTGCTCTTCATAACTATGTTACAGTGGATACTCCTGCATTCCTCTCCAACCAAAATCATGTTCTTGCTATGTACAACATGTGTAAAATGGTATAGTTAGCAAACTGTTTTTTTTTCTTTTCTGCTTTTGCTGCTTATCACTTAATAATGCAAACTTTTTTTTTCTTCTGATTTTGCTGCTTAATACTTTATAATGTTTATTAAAGTAAAGTTTTGCGATGCCAAATGTTATTGGCCGGTACCTCAGTGATGATAAATAAATCCAAATAAGTTTATATTTTGCTATTGGCTGCGAATATAATAACTAGGTCTTTGATTTTAGATAATTATTGTTGTTTGCCTATTTCTAATTTTAGATCTTTTAATTATCACTATAATCTGGGTTCAATACAGGGTTGTATTATAAATATCCATTTATAAAAACGGACGAAGAAAAAAAACTTGACCTCTAAGTTTTTTTTCATTCATATTCCCAGCAACTCAAAGCATTCACAGCTGATCTACGCATTAAAAGAAAAGTCATCGTTGTATGTTACTATTTGTTTAATTTTTTATGAATACAAATTCTATTGGAACATACTACACAATCTTTTTTGGTTCCAGAACGTATAATTTGTTGGTGGTTGTTGGGCCTCCCCTCCGTATTTGGTGTGTAAGTGTATTTTCGAGATGTGCTGTTTTGTCGAAAATTCCCAATCAATTGGTTCACCAACAATTTTACATGTGACATTGTTTTTTCATTATTTATTTTTTTTAACAGAAGTGTACAATATATATGAATTTACTGTACACATTTCCATCCCCTAGAAAATAGTTTTCTCTACCATTTCAGGGATTTTCTCAAAAAACGCATTTTTTTTGTGTAATCAATATCAATTTTAGGTTTTTGTATTCTGACTAATTTACCACCACGTACTCTTCTATCAACCGATATCAAACCCAGAACTAGGGTTTCACCTTTTCTGCAAGCCACTGGTTTCTTGGCTCTTACTAATTTTGTTTTTTTTATTACCATTGGTAAATATTTCCTATTTGTTTTTATTGTGCCGGTGAGGAAACAATTCACTTTTAGCAGTTCTTCAGCAAGGGGTATGCTTGTATAATACCTGTCGGTATACATGTGATAACCTTTAACATTAGGAACATTGTCCAATAGTTTTCTATACAGGTCTAAGAGAATTCTGGATACAATATTTGTCATTTATAAATACATTTTTCTTATTAAAAAACACGTAACAAAAACAATTGGGGTAGCATTTTTGGGGTTGGAACGGATTAATGGCATTTCAATTAATTTCAATGGGGAAAATTACTTTGAGATACGAGCAAGATTACGGAACGAATTAAACTCGTGCCTCGAGGTATCACTGTATATTTATTTGTGTAAATGTGTATATATATAAATGAATTTGTATGAAATTACATTGTCTGCATGGTCATCATTAATGGTTTACAGAAATATTTCATCCTATAAATCACAAATTTGTGTAGATGTACTCAATTACTTAGTTAAGTGTTATTTAATTTTAAAACTTATAGATCCTTACTGGTGAGCCCGGAGAAGATGCTGAATGTCATGCTGCAAAATTGCTGGAAGTAATTATTCTCCAGTGTAAGGGACAAATAGATCAGGTTAGATTTATTTATTAAAAATTTTAAATATTTTTCATTCAATTAATAAGATAGGTGGCTATAGTCATTCAAAAGTAACAGAACTATCCTTTACCATTGTTTCTTTTATTTAATTCAGAATAAGACGATTGTTATGTTTAATTAAATTGAATGTTAAATATAAATTTAAATTTCTCGAATTCGTGAATAATTTTTTATCAATTTAGAAGTAATATTTTGATCAGTGAAAAAGTTTGCTTTTATAATCTAATTGATATCTGTTTGGTTTTTTGCCAAGGCGAATCGGATTCTTTGCTAATGATTGTGTGAAAACTCATAACATATCGATATTGAACTGTAGTAAACTAATGTCACATAAACTTAAAATTGTATTTAGTTAAAATAATTAAATCAATAAATCCAATTGCATTAATTTATTTTTCTCAATTTTGCTTTATACTTTTTGTGAAATATTATAGAAAGAAAGTAATGATAAATAAGAGTATCCATTAACATTATTTTAAATTGAAAGTTATCTAATTTAAATTTTGTAATGATGGTTGTTTTCTTCAATTAGTTTTTAATGAAGTTGTTAATTTTATCTATTTTTCCATATTGTAGTGTATTCCTTCCCTGATGGAACTAGTACTGCAGAGGCTGACACATGAGGTTAAAACTTCTGAGTTGCGTGCTATGTGTTTACAAGTTGTAATAGCTGCTCTCTATTACAACCCACAATTATGGGTTGAAACAATGGAAAAATTACAACCAACCATTTCAAGTTCCGAATCTATCAGTGGGCACTTTATTAAACAGTGGATTCACGATGCTGATTGTTTCTTAGGGTTAGTACTATTTTTTAGAATATATTTATTTTAAATATTAATGCCACTGATTGTTTTATTTACAAAATGACATGTTATTACTTTAATTTTTCACTTATGAAGTTTTTTTATGCCTGAAATTATTATGGTCAGATTAGCAAATATCTGTATGGTCTCCTGATTACTGTTTTAAAAACATACATTTCATTTAAGACCAATAAAAAACTTTTCCAAAGCCTGAAAAAAGAAAGGAAAGACTGAGTTATTCAAAACATTTTTCAGCTGTAACTCCCTTGCCAACCTGTTCAAAAATTAGATTAGGGTTTAAAGATGACTGGATAGAAATAATGCTCTGTAATAATATTGTTAAAGCAGACTGGGAAGTCTCTATTTCTAACACTGATACTATAATATATTGATATTGTATAACTATATTTATATTTGCAATTTTCTTTTCCTTTTAGATTACATGATAGAAAATTATGTGTCCTTGGTTTATCAACTCTTATGTCTATGGGACCAAGCAGGCCAATGGCAGTTAATGAATGTGCCACTCAAATTATACCTTGTTTAATTCTTGTTTTTGAGGGACTAAAACGAGCCTATGCAGGTATGTGGTTTTTAGTTTGATTATTGGAACAGAAATAAATGTCTGATTAGTGCCATAAAGCCTTATATTTTTTTAATAAGAATACATAATCGAGGAAAATTATAGAAAATGGTAGGGATAGGGGTGGATTTGAGAAATTTGTAAGACGATAGGAGATTAAGTAGGTAATTTTATAGCACATTAAAAGTATCTCACATAGCAGCTGTCTTATCCTGATAATTGTATCCAGGTTTTGGTGAGTTACTGGTTTGGTGTTTGTAGCTGCTTGTTTTTTAGTTTGAATACCGAGTATATTGTGCTGTTGAAAAATGTTTAGTTGTTTGTTTCAATTTTAATATTACAATTTAAAAAATAACCGTGGGAATTGGTAAAAGAATATGTAAACTGAAATAAATATTTTATATTTGTAAAAATAGCAATTGAAAATAATTATAAGAAAAATATAAAGTGGCTCTAAGCATGATCATTTATTCTAATTTTAGTTTTTAGTTGTCAACTATTTTGTTTATGTATAATGAAATAATTGTATTTATAAACAATTTTCATTTATTTATTATCTCTTACGCATTACTTATTTCATGTCCTTAGCGAAAGCCCTTGAAAATCAAGAAGAGGAAGAAGAAGAAGACGAAACCGATGATGAAGATGGTAATGATTACTTTTTTATATACATATATTGATTTTAAATGATTTATAGTAATTTATAAATTAAAAAATAAAATTTGTCTAGTTGAAAAGAGAGTTCCAAAAATTAATATAAAAGTTTAGAAGAATGATATACACTTTATATTTATAGATTATTGTTTATTTATAGTTTTGAGTCTTGATTGAATAAATCAGCAAGTCCCTACAATTAGTTATTTGAATAAAATGCAATAAAAATAAGCAATTATAATATGAGTAAGATGTATTATACAAATTAGCATTTAACTATTAAACAAAAATGAATGAATATGATCAGTAAAAAAAAAAAAATTAATATATTAAAAACCAAACAAACAAAAAACATTTAGTAATATTAATCAACAAATTAAAATGTTTTCCCTTGTAAATTATCCTATTTCAGACCTAATGTTCTTTACAATACTTAATTTTTGAAGACCTTAAGAAGTTTTTTCGTTCAAGGTTGGCAGGCTCATTTCACATCTATACAGAAGTGTAGGAAATAGTTGGGGTGCAGTCAAATAAAACACTAAATAAGTGGGTACTTATTTATTAATATCCCACTTATTTAGTGTTTTATTTGACTGCACCCCCAACTATTTCCTACCTTACTCAGATCTTCCAGTCAACCATCTCCTCGCTCTTGTAGGAAGAATAATATGTTTCTAAATTCTATATTTCTAAATTATACATTTATATTACCAAAATCATCGTCGTCTCTGCTGCTTATCTTATCATATGTTTCTTCTTACTCAAATTTAGGTCGAGTTCTATATCTTTTTTCAGACTTTCATCAAACCTTACCTCATTCCTACTTAATGCACAATGATGTGTCCTTCCTTATGTAATCATGACATTTTATTCATTTAAAAAAAAATCAAAAATGCACATAAATATTAGATTTTAATACATGGAATTTGTAAATGAGAATATTCTTATCAATAAATTTTCCTATCCAACAGTGATTATTGATGGTTCTACTCCTTGTTTATTTGCTCCAGAACTATCTCATCTCTTGATTCGTTCCCTTAGGAATCTTTTCTCCCACCTACCTTATTATTCATCTCTATAAATGGCCTATCAATCTTATTTTTCCTCTCCTATTAAATTATGTTTTTTCACAACCTCCAATTTGGCATTTTTACTGACATGCTGGAGTTATCTTGTAAGCTCCAGAATGATATATGAGGTGTGTTCAATAAATAAGCCCAATTTTTTATGTATTTAACAAATTATTTTTTATTCATAAATATTTATGTTGTTACCTTCAAAGTAATCCCCACCAGATATTATACACTTATGCTGACACTTTTTCCAATCCTTGAAGCACTTTTTATAGTCAGTTTTCGGTATAGCCTTCCAATTTCTTTAGCGATTCGGTTATTATCTGCTCAATCTTGGGAAACCTCTGCCTTGAATATACGACATAGTTTTAAAAAGTTAAACCTGGTTGGGGCCCCTGACCACAATGGAATTATAGATGATTAAGCCAATCTACTTTAAAATGATAGTGCTGAGCTTCCTGCCTTCCCTGAGACCTTCATTTAGTATTTCAAAATGATGTCATTGTTGAGAGCTTCATGACTGAACTTAAAGTAGTAGGGGTGAGGAGTATAGGTAATTTAACCTAAACAGTTAAAAAAAAAAAACTTCCCTCTAGAACAAAGCCGTTTCTCTGCCTAGAAAAAAATGAGCTTCCACCTGTTAATTTGAATACTCACAGGCCATACTTATGATAGGGCCCATATTTATATGCTACAAAAACCATCAAAATATGCCATAAAAAGTACCAAAATATGCAGTAAAAAGTATGATAACATATAAAATGCTAACGAAGTGTGAAAAATAGGTAATAATGATAAAATATTGGTTCATAAGTACACAAAAAACAAAATATTTTTATTTACATTAAATGACAATATTTACAATTTAAATTTTTGAAATTCCTAGTTTTTAAAATTTATAATAACTAATCATTTTAATTACAGGAGAAATATTTCTCAGTTCGATCATCAGAAGCACCAACACCTTTAGAATTTTGACCACGGGTATTGTAATTGACTATCATGTGCATCTCGAAATTACTTTCAGAAAAACTTAATTTTTTATCGGTCAACAAATATTTACATGCAAAAAATGACCTCTCTATATCTACCGATGTTAATGGGGCATTCTTAAAGTTTGACAAAACTATTGGGTCATTTATGTTATCAATAATTAGTGATTTGTCACCGTTTAATATTTGTTAATGTCAACTAGAATTTCTAAGCCCGAGTTTCAATCAAAGCCAATTCGTTTAGAGTTGTGGCCTTATTGAGAATTAGATTGTTTTTGCACACTTTGAGCTTCATCAATTCATTGTATTTCTTCCACAATTTCTTTAAACTGAACAAAATGTTCAGCTTAAAATACTGCCGATTTGAGCCATGTGCCCCACCTCGTTATAACAGGGACTGGGGCTTTCCGGGCATTTTTTCTTTATAATTGTTAATTCTTGAAGAGGCTTTAAGAAACATTTTCTTGCCATTGTTTTGGAGTTTATTAACGTTTAGGGAATTTTTCTTGTATTTTTTCTGCTATGCGGTGCATGCATATCACGTGAACCATATTTGTATAAGTATTTGGGAAAAATACTTTTAGAAATTTGGCAGCCTTAACCATGTATGGAGCAGCGTCGGTAACTAATAAAAGCACCCTACATGACATCTGACTATCATTTGAGACGATTTTTAAACTGTCGTTTACAAAACGACTACTTGTTTCATGGTTAGTTTTATCTAACTGTTTGCAGGAAATTAAAAAGGGTTTCTCTCTGACATCACCCAAAATCCCTACCAAATATTGGCCACATAAAGTCCCCTAGGATCTTTGGTCTCATCAACAATTATGTAAATGTAATTTTCCCCTATTTTGGCTTTAACTTCTGCAATTGTTTGTAAATAACATTGTTTAACATATTTTTTCCTAATACTACTTTCATTAGCTATCACCTTGTTTGTATATTTAGATAAAAAGTCACAAAATAGTGGTTTGGTGAGGTTCCATAAAGGAATCCCTGATGCAACTAGTTCGTGGCAGAGCTCTTGATTAAAGCTTTCTTCGTCACTGAGTTGAGAAAAATGTCCAAGCAAGGCCTGATGTTTACTTTTTATCTGACGCGCCGACTAATGTGACTCTATAGGAAAAAGGGTTAATTAATATATAGACCTATTTTCATTTGAAATATTAAATACTACTAAAATAACGAGCAGGTTTATGTGAAATTATTTTTTTTATTAATACCAGTAGTGAATTTACCTGTTTTTACATGTTGATGGAGCTGGAATTTTTTCTCACTAGGAATCCTTTTGTCACAAGCACAACACACAACTACTGTACCATCAGTAGTAAAAATCTTTTTATTAGTCCCGTTAAAAAATGACACCCAATCAATAAGTTTTGAAGAAAAAGAAGACTTGGTTTTCGGCATGACTGTATACGTGAACTACCAAATCAAGTAACTGCGATTGTTTCTTCCCCCATTCTAGGGCAAGGTTCCAAGAAAAACTTCTTAGTACCTTCCATCCCAAATAAAAATGGATTCAGGACTTAATATGAACCTTCAATATTAGGCAATGTGCGAATATTTTTTTATTATTCAAACAAGCAAAATAATATTACTGTTTGATTCATAGTTAAACCTATAACTTATAATGTGATAAATATTAATTAACATAAAAATTATCACCTAATTAAAAAAAATTACGTGAGAAATCAATAAAATGATTGAAAATATGCACGATATATGCATTTTAGGCCTAAATATACTACAAAAAAGTGATCATAAATGAGTTAAAACCATTTGTTTCGTAAAGATATCAACTCATGTTATTAATATACAGAATCAGAAAAAATATCCAATTGCATATAAATCTGGGCCCAGCCTTATAAGATACCCAAGATTTATGGAGCAGTAGGTCATGATATCTGTTACTCGAACAAGCACAGAAGTCTGTCTAACACTACTAAGCGGATGGTGGATGATTTGCTAATTATTGAAATAGGTTTCTGGGCACTTTCAAAACTCAAGATTTCCTCTATGGCACACATGTCCTTTGTAATTTTATCAGATATATAACACGTGAGAAAGAAAAGTAGATGTCCATTTGTTTCCTGAAAGTACGCAAAAAGACCACTTTATTTTTATTTGTATTAATTTACCAATTTTTTATGTTTCAGTGCTCTCTACTGATGACGATGATATCGATGAGCATGGGAATCAATATTTGGAAAACCTTCAGAAAAAGGTAAATAAAGGAGTAAACTCTCTAGAACCTATGTTTCCTATCACTACTACTATGCAGGTATGTTCAGTTAAGACTTACTGACTTATATTCTCTTTTTATTCTGTCTTAGTGAATGCTTATCACCATTTTATGTTATTCTATTTCATATTATAGAAGTTATAGCACTGATCTTAAGTTTTTTTTTTTGTATTAAATTACTTTTATGAATTAAAATTAAATAAACTTAAATTACTTATATACGCTTGGCAGTCCTACATACTACTTGAATAATCTTAAGAAAATAAACGGAAGTTTTAATGGATAATTGTAACAGTATCATGTTTTCATCAAAACGGTCCAAATAATTACAATCCATTAAAATATTTTTTATTTTTTTATTGATATTTACAACTGTATTAAAAAAAAATACATCCAGTAAATAGGCTATGTGATACAAAATGACATAAGTAATGGCAAGTTGAGAAACTACCCACTGGTAGTACTCAAATCACTAGTTCAACTAAGAAGGTCACGTGGCCATCTTCTTTTCAGACGCCTCGGAGGATTATCGGGAATCGAAGAGGAAGCTAGGTTTGAAACTAGAGGGTTTGAGTGGGAATGAAGTTTGTTATGAAAGGAAAGATACCGGGTTCAGGCCAAATCAGCAACAAATGGGACATTAAGGTCGTTATGGATGATTTTATTCTTAACAAAATAAGGAGCATTAAGGATTTTACGAAGGATTTTGGATTGTAGGGATTGAATACGAGAGGAATTTGATGGCTTAGTGGAGCCCCAAAGCTCTACTCCGTAAGTCCAGATAGGTCGTATGATGGTCATGTAGATAAGTCTTTTGTAGTTAATTGGGAGGTTAGAGCGTTTGTCTAGTAAGTGTTGAAGTAGCCTGAAACGTCGAGCGGTTTCTTGTCTTTTCAGTCTAGTATGAGGATTCCAGGGTAATCGTTTGTCGAGATGCAACCCTAAGTATCGGATCTGTTCGACAGGCACTAGTGGTATATTATTAAAGGATACTGAAAGGCAGGAAGTCATTGGTTTACGACGTAAGGTAAAAGTGATTTGATGGGATTTTTGAGAATTTATTTTAATTCTCCAGTTTTGACACCATTCTTCAAGATCAGTCAGTGATATGGGATTGGAGGCTTTGGGATGCAATAACTGGATTGGTGTTGACTGATAATACACATGTATCATCAGCATATGTGGTAAGGATAGTGTTAGGATGAGTTGGGATGTCAGCTGTATAAACTGTACAAAGGATTAGGCCAAGGATACTACCTTGAGGAACACCAGCAGATTGGGAGAAGAGGGATGAAAGGACATTATTATGGTTTACCTGGAAAGTTCTATTTGTGAGATAGAATTGAAGGATGAGAAAGTAGGTATGAGGTAGGAATTTACGGAGTTTGTAGAGCAAGCCCGGATGCCAGACTCGGTCAAAAGCCTGTTCCACGTCAAGAAAGACGCCCCAGCATTATGATCCACGTTCTAATGCAGAGGAGACTACACCCACCACACGATGACATTGCTGAATAGTGGAGTGGGATGCTCGGAATCCAAACTGGTGATCTGGTATTATGTGATTTGCATCAAGGATGAGGTACAATCGTTTGAGGATGAGTTTTTCTAGGATTTTACCCATGCAAGGTAGAAGAGAGATAGGACGGTAAGAGGAAGGGTATTCTGGTTTTTTTTTAGGTTTGGGTATCATTTTTACAATGGATAATTTCCAGAGGTCAGGAAAATATGTGGAGCGGAGTACAGCATTATATATATATAGGTAAGGAATAGAATGGCTTTTCTAGGAAGGTGTTTTAAGATATGAATTGTGATGAAGTCGTGCCCTGGAGCTTTGCGGGAAGGTAGTCTGTGAATAATGTTGGATATTTCTGTAGGATGGAATGCTTTGGGTAGAAGGGACATTTGGAGGGGGACATCTAACGCTTCTTTTATACATTCAATGTGAGTTGGGTTAATGATTTCAGGATGTGGATGAAAGATTTTGGAAAGGTATTAACCAAATAACTGTGATTTTTCTCCGTCAGATCTTGTCCAGTTATTTGATTCAGTAAGGAGGGGATGATTAAATTCCTTGAACTTTAGGAGTTTTTTGGTGGTCATCCATAATGATTTGTTGGTGGTTGTAAGATTTTCAGTCCAGGTAATTAAATTTTGAATTTTGAACTTCTTGATTTCTGCTTTTAGTTTGCTAGTTAATTTTGTATAGATAGTTTTATCTGCTGGATATCGAGTTCTATGCCACTTCGATCTTGCTCTGCGTTTTTCTCTTAATAAGATTCGAATATGCTGTGGCAAATCAGTCTGTTGATAGTTATTAATTGTATGATTTGTGATGTTATCATGTAAACTGCTTCTGATTGAAGTTGTAAGTTTTTCTATGGCTGTATCAATGTCTTGTTTTGTCTTAAGTGAAATTTTTAAGTCCAGTTTGTCCTCCAAGTCATAACAAAAATCGTCCCAGTTGACACGTCCTGTAATCAATGAGGGAGGGGAAGGCTTGGGAGCAAAACTTGAGTGCAAGAAAAGGAGGACTGGACTATGATCTGATGCAAGATCCTCCAAGGATTCAATATTGGCTTGTGCGGGGGAAATCTGGGATGTAACAAATATGTCAAGGATGTCGGGGCGTTTTTATTAAAATATAAATATATATTTATAAATTAATTCATCTGTTGATCTTATTTTCTAACAAAAGTATTATTAGGAAGTGATTTTTTATTATATCAGCTATTTCATAGATCCAAAGCCTTAATGACTTAACATGTCTAGCTAAAATTTTCTATTTTTTTGCAAATGTCATTTTCTCTTTGTAATGACAAAAATACCTAATCGAATATGTGATGTCTCTAATTAAGAATCCAAACTTCGATCATTTTTTTCATCCATCATTTCATCTTATTTTAGCAACCGTAATCAAAAATCAACATCCCATCCTCATTTCTGCCAGGTTTCAGATATTCTACTTCGGCATTAGAATGATAATATGCCATCTTATGTTTTTCTTAGCAATATTTATGATCTTATTAATGTAATTCCAATGTACATAATATATTAACATAAAATATTATATAAATGTAAGGAAGAAAATAGTTGGGGGTGCAGTCAAATAAAACACTAAATAAGTGGTTACTTATTTTAATTACGTGCCGACGTTTCGACCCACTTTGTGGGTCATCTTCAGGGCTAAGAAAGAAAAACAGACAAAATAACAGAACTATAAAAATACATTGCAGACTAAGTATATGATAAATGAGAAAAATATATATGTAGAGAGGTAGAAATTTAGAACAAAAGTGAGGGATATATATGAATAAAAAATTACAGAGAAAATGTACACAACGGTGGTGATGCCAAAAAGATTTTTTTACAAAGATAAAGGAAGGAAGTAAACAGAAAGTATTTAAAAAGAAAAAGTATAAACATCAGAGGTGAGAAGTAAAATTGTGGAAAAGGTAGTAGAATATATATAAAAAACTATAAAATGTAAGATAATAGACTCCTGGGGAGTTTACATAAGTAAAATGAAAGAAGGTATAGCCAAAATGATATTAAAGAGTAAATAAAGGAAAAATAACAGTAGCAAGTCAAGATATAAATATAGAGTATAACAGTTTTTAAAATGCATACATATAGTATGGAGTGGTATAAAAGTATGACATAAATATACAAGGAACGTATAGAAATATAAGTAACAATATGGTATGAGCATGGAAATAGAATGACATATGATGAAAAAGTGATGTTAAATGCTAATGAAATCTCAAATAATAATAACATATGATGGATGCCAAAAAGCTAATATGAGAAAAAGGTGTGTAAATTGGAGAAGGAACGGGGTAAGGAGAAGATATGAGTGATAAAAATGGGCATACCTGTAGCAGCGGGAGGCTGACGCAAGACTGACAAAAGGTCTAACTGACAAAAAAATACGTTATGAAGGTGTTGCCAGCGATATCTGACGGCCAAAAATATGACTAATTTTTATTTTTATTTTTTAATTGTATATTGATACTAATTTTTATTGACTATTTTAAAGAAATATTGACTGTTTTGTCATTCTATTTCCATGCTCATACCATATTGTTACTTATATTTCTATACGTTCCTTGTATATTTATGTCATACTTTTATACCACTCCATACTATATGTATGCATTTTAAAAACTGTTATACTCTATATTTATATCTTGACTTGCTACTGTTATTTTTCCTTTATTTACTCTTTAATATCATTTTGGCTATACCTTCTTTCATTTTACTTATGTAAACTCCCCAGGAGTCTATTATCTTACATTTTATAGTTTTTTATATATATTCTACTACCTTTTCCACAATTTTACTTCTCACCTCTGATGTTTATACTTTTTCTTTTTAAATACTTTCTGTTTACTTCCTTCCTTTATCTTTGTAAAAAAATCTTTTTGGCATCACCACCGTTGTGTACATTTTCTCTGTAATTTTTTATTCATATATATCCCTCACTTTTGTTCTAAATTTCTACCTCTCTACATATATATTTTTCTCATTTATCATATACTTAGTCTGCAATGTATTTTTATAGTTCTGTTATTTTGTCTGTTTTTCTTTCTTAGCCCTGAAGATGACCCACAAAGTGGGTCGAAACGTCGGCACGTAATTAAAATAAGTAACCACTTATTTAGTGTTTTATTTGACTGCACCCCCAACTATTTTCTTCCTTACATCTATCATCCAGTCAACCATCCCTCGCTTCTCATAAAATATTATACAAACTTTTAGTTCATGTAAATTTATGTGAACTCTCGCTTCTTGCTTTTATTATGTTCTTTTTTTTTTACTTTATTAGCTGTTAAATATTTTCCTGTTTTCTTAAATTATCTTTGATTTTGATTTAGGACAATGGGGGTGAAGATGAAGATGACGATGATGATGACTTCGAGATTGCTGAGGATATGTCTTTAGAAACTTATACAACCCCCTTAGATGAAGATGAATCTGAAATAGATGAATATGTTATTTTTAAGCAAGTGCTTCAATGTAAGTTTTTTCTCTCTCAGTTTTTGTATACTAACTGTGTAATTTTATATTTTTTAATTATTACTCTAATAATTTATATTAATTTATCATTTCCTGATTTGTTTTCGATCAGATGATGATATAAATTCATTTGTTGATTAAATCTTAATCTTAATCGAGCCATATAGTAAGCTTTAGAGAAGCAAAAAAGTCCAGAAAAAAAAAATGGCAGTTTGAATGTAGTAATAATAATAACAAAAGGCTTAATAAAGCTGAAGTTAGTTAATTTCTATATGCAAACAAACTTCTGTCTATGCACTAACATCCAATCCAAAATTTTTGAGACAACTTTTATCCTAATCCAGCCATCTATGGTGCTGAAATCATCCTTTTGCGGATTTTCTATGGAATAACTTATTTTTGAATACGTTAAGGCATCATTTCTTCAAAGTTATGGACCACGCTTTATATCCGTAAAGAACAGTTAGAAGGATAACAGTTTTATAACTTTTAATTTTTGGTACAAGAGGAGTAGCCTAAATAATGGAGAATTTCCTTCCATTACCATGCCTTTTTAAAAAAAAAATTTTCTTTAAAATAGTGATGTTGATGCAAGAACGGTAAGTTTGAACACTATTTGAAATTAAATATTTTAAGTCTATGATAACTAGCAAAAACAAAATACTACTACGTGGTTGAAGACATCATATATCCTTGTAAATTTTTGGTCTCACCATTACTTAGTTCTCCTGCCTTTTGTCCCAAAGTTAAACATCTTGGAATTTATAAAACTATTATCTATCTAACTGTTTTTTATGGACATAAAACATGAACCCTAATTTTTAAGAAAACTTTCAAGTAAAATTCTGCTTCTGGTAATTATGTGCCCAAAAACATAGTGCACCAGATGTTGAAACAGTCCCAAATACAAGGATTTTAACTATCTACTGCTATCCAGATTGAGTTATGAACAAACATAAGTAAAACATGGCAACAAAATTGAACAATGGATATTTCTTTATATTAGTTGTTGATTTTATTAATTTTCAAATAAAAATATTTAAAAATGGATATTTCTGTTGAAATTTGAAAACATTTTTTTCAAAATATGTATTCTAATAAAACTTTCTATCTGGTGTAATATTTTACTAATCTTGCTCTGTTATTTAATTTTTATAGCCCTTGAAACTAGTGATCCAATGTGGTACACAGCCTTGACCGCACACCTTACTCCTGAACAGAGAAATGCATTGCGGGAGGTTCTTGTACTTGCTGACCAAAGGAAGGCAGCTGCAGAAAGTAGAAAAATAGTCCAAAGTGGAGGTATTTTCAATTTATTATTTACTGAGTATTTATAGATTAGGAATAGTGATTTCTTGTTTATCAAAAGTGCTCTTTTGAACTGATATATATCAGTAATCAGATGCTTTCTTTAGCCAGATGTATGAAATAATTATCATAAACGATGGTTGGCAATTGGTCAGTTTTTTTTTCTCTCTATTAAATAAAAAGTTGTCAACTTGTAATAGTATACAAGTTGTGTGGGGTGGTTTAACCACAGTGCAGTGTAGGCTTTAATATAGAATTACATGGAAAAGTTACTTAACATCTGGTTGTTTTTCATGTTGGACAAAATTGCTTGACTAAAGTAGTGAAAAATTTAATTTTTGTAGTTTCAGATTTTTTCCCTTTTGATCCAAAATTTGTCAATGTCTTATTTATCATTTGTTCTATCAGTATTTTTAAAATTTAATCCATCTTTTTTATCATGTCTTTCCTTTAAAGATCTTGCACATTAGCTCTTTTTTTTTCTTTCTGAACATCATACCGCTTTTGTAATTGATATTATTATTACGGATAACTATCTGAGGTTGTCTACAGAGGAAAGTACTCCTCTGACTCTCACAAGGTCTTTCTATAGGTTAGCCTATATTTACATACTTAGGTAAAAATAAAATCTTTGGCAATCATTTTTCTTTTAAATATTATTTTTTTGTTAAGCGTGTTATGGTAAATTCTAAGCTTAAATATTTCTATAAATATATGTTGCTTATAAATCTGTCTTAATTTTCAGGTTACAATTTTGTGAATCAAACTGTACCAACATCTTTCAATTTCGGTGGTAAACCACCATCTTTAGGTCGGTAAGATAGCATAAATAAGTTAAGCTCAAAGAATGTAAGGTGAAAAACTGTTCCTCAAATTACTATAGTGTACATATTAAAAGTATATGTGTGCGTGTGTGTAGAATATCTTATATGTTTAGAATATATATATATATACATACCCACACATACTAACACATGTGCATAATATCTAGCAGTAAGGATTATACATTTTATAAGTCCAATAATGCTTTTATAATTGTTTATAATTATGTACCAAATTTCTAAAACTACTTTTTATTTCAGAAATAGAACTACTTAAATTTGTATGGTTTCATTTTTATTTTTTTCTTATTCCCTACTTAAATTTTAAAGGCTCAAATTGTATTTTTCTAAAATTATTTTAAAAATCTGATAAACAAACATTTAATTGGTATAGGACATTAGTTATTTGCATAACTTATTCTGGTTTTTATGTACATATTAGATATATTACATGGATAAATAAGGAAAAATGATATTAAAGTTTTTTGTATTTTATTTAGAATGTAAGTAAATTGTTACTGTTTTGTAATAATATGTAAGTTATTGTGCCCTGTTAAATTTATCTGTTTTTGTTGAATAGCCTAGTCTTATTCTTTAAACAAACCTTGTTACAAAGCCTAATGGAAAAATTATTTATTTTCATTTTGTGATGCAGGGCATCATTTATAAGCTGTATGTACAAGATTTTGAAAATGGATAATTTTTATAAAAACCCTCTTTATCAATGATTTGATTTGAATCGCTAGCTTAGGTTTTTTTTCTCTTCGTTTTATATCGTTTATGATAATTCATCAAGCTGCTTAATGTTATGTTACACGGAATAGTACATTTATAATATCAATTTTGTTTTGTTTTTTTATTTTTAACTTTTAATGTACATTATTTTTTTTAAATTGTAATGATTGTGGTTTTTTCTTATGAACCAAAGAGTGAAAATAAATTATGTGGGAGAAATAATTTGCTTGTTTTCAAATTTATTTATTTTATGGAATGTCCTAAACTTTATCACAAGTTCCTTTTGCTTCTTTATAAAGAAAGGTGTTTATTTAAATCTGTTTCTAAGTTGGCATTATTAGTGTCTGCTGTCTGATTTAGAATTAAAAGCTACTGTATTCCATATTTTATTGTATAATTTTATTTATTGCTCGTCACAAGTATGTCAAGTTTTTTATTTGATAAATGGTTATGTGTTATTTGTTTTAGAGTTAATATTACTGTTTCTTTAATATTCAAAACTTAGTTTCCTCCACTTACCTAAAAGGATACGTGCCATTAATTTATACAGACTATTATGTGGTTTTAATTATCTCAAAATCGGTTACAGTAACACTTGTTGTGATGTTATTTATTAAGTGCCTTCCACTGTAATGGTATCATTTGTTATAAATTCTAGAAATAAGACATAAATTACCAGCTAATTAGTTATGTTATCTTGTTCGACCTATTGACCGTATTTTCTTTGAAATATATGTACAGATCATAAAATAATATTTTGTTTTTATTTATAGTTTATTACCTATGTGCCTAATGAATAATATTTTTTATAGATATGTTGTGTGTGAATAAGTGTTTTTATTTAATTATTAAAATATTATTTTAAATTAAAATTAAAAATATTATTTTATTCTTCAGCCTTTTTGCTATGTACCAAGTTAACATTATTTTAATACAGTTCTGTTATAGAAACCCAAGCAGTGGGAGAATGCTAGAGGAATCCCATTAGGAGTTTGAATCCTCAAATCCTCGTAATGGGATTTCTCTAGCATCCTCCCACTGCTTGGGTTTCTTTAACTTGGTAAAGAGGAAAAAGGCTGAAGAATAAAACAATATTTTTAAACTTGATAAAGAACAAGAAGGCTAAAGAGAAAAATAACATTTTTAAACCCAAAAAGTAATAACTTTTGGTTTTATATATTATTTTCAAATTTTGAATCACTGCTTCTTGGCAACTAATAGGCTATTCTTATATCTGTATTAATATAAACTAGAATGGTGAGGAGTTCTAATAACGAGAAAAGCTGAAAATTATTATATAATGATTTATTATTTCCAAAAAATGATCTCTCAATTTAAAAAAGTTTATAGTGACCATGTAATATTTTAACGTGCAATTGTAAAGTGGGACGGACTGTAATAGACACCACACCTTTGATTGTTGAAATTATTCTTTCTGATGTTATAGAGCCCATAGGACCATTTTTGCTTGTGCTCAACCTGGGTGAATAGCTAAATTTGTTGAAATAAATTTAGCGGTGCAATGTATTTTCAAATAACCTTTGTCAAATTAGACTAGTAATGAAAAAATCTCTTTTGTAGACCATTTTAAAATATTATCTGAGTTCATTAATCAGAATTCATTGACAGTACTAAAAATAAATGAAAGGATTTCTAATATAAGTTTGATATTATCCTAGAGTGGGAAAATTAAAAAAATTGGTATTCTTGAAGTAGTACTTACCTAGGTAAGTTGGTAACTTGTAGTAAGTGATGACCATGTACACCGATGCTTTATTAACCATGCTTTTGGTACCTATTTCTGGAATTTTCACCCTTCCGATTATGGGAAATCTCCTTACTACCTTCCTATCTTGCTAGTTTCTTATTGAATGTGAAAGTGGATGGATGATTCTAAAGTTTGTTCACAAAATATAAGCAACGTCATGGTCCCACGGACCATAAATCAGTACTTGTGCAACTTCTTTGACTTTTTCAAGGTAAACTTTCATTTAATGTTTTATATTTATTAGTTAAAAGTAATCAGTAATACTTTAAAATTTATAACTGTTATCAAAATATTTACTGTTTATCTTATAAAAAAAAAATCCCTTCGGAATATTTGCAATCAAGGAAGAGAACCCTTGGCTCATCCAATTATGGTTTTACAAAAGAAATGACATTCTCATTTGTACCAAAAAAAAGAAAAAAAAGGTAAGGCAGTTATTCTATTGTCTTCAAAGCACCACGGAAATCATGAAAAAGATTCTAGTAAGCCAAAAATGAAAAAAAAAAAAATATGCTTGGAGTGCTCCAAGAAACTATGTCACTTACTTGCTTGGAATATTAATAATTTTAATTTTGAAAAGTATTTTTATTTTCATTAATAGGTTTTTAATTGTTTAAAATCAAATCAAAATTAACTATATTGTAATTAATTTGTTACAAAATTACACAGTTTTAAAATATCACTGACAAAACCCATCGGAACTAGACTGGGAAGTCGATAAATATCCCCCAATCTAGGCGGAACTGCATAGGCTATTGGATGGATGGCTGAGGGTGATTCAGTCCTACTATGCGAACTCTGGACACCTGGGCGACCTCTGGTTTCAATAAATGCCTTCATATAGTAACAAGGCTCTGCTATAGGCGACCTTAGAAATCCTTGATACTCGTGGGAACAAAATGAACCCTAATTATTCAAAACAAACAAATGAAGATTCCATGGAATCTAATTTAACTGACTCGTCAGGAACCAGCCAAACGGTCTCTGAACTGATGGCTAATCTAGAATGTGAGGTCTCAGACCACTCAGAGGAAAGGGAATCACCTGCACAGCAGTTGACAACCACCTCTGAGATTAACACGAATAAGCTTCCAGACGAAGTCTGGAAGAATATGACTTACAGCCAAAGAAAGAACTTTCTATGGCAAAAGAAAAAGGCGACTCCTGCCGAAACAACCTCCAAGGATGAGAGAAAGAGAGGCAGGACACTCCTTCACCTTGCAAAACGGTGAAGGAACCCAAAATGGACTATAGTGCAGCTGCAAGCATCAAGGTTGCAGTTACACCCCCCAGAAATTGAAGGAAGAAAATTTTCAGGGTCTTATGTTTCAGCCTCCTGAAAATAATAAGAGAGAGAAAGGCTGAACAAGGCCCTGTCGATTTCAACGACCATTCCCTGAGAGATGGAGCACTGGTGGTCAATTGTAAAGATGAACCCAACAGGGAGTGGTTCGCTGAAAACCTGTGACCCGAAAGAATTGGAGGGTTTCAGGAAGATAGGCATATTCATACCAAACCCTGTAGAAGGTGTTAAGGAATGCTTACAGAATCTGCAGGTTCAAAACACGGGCCAGCAGAGTGAAAGATGGAAAATCCTTGGCAGCAAGGCCGATAAAAATAGGATGTACATAGTTGCATCCATTCCTGAATCTGTGGCCAAAGTCATGGAAGAGTGTACCACGGGTTCCACAACCTACAAGTAAAATTCTTAACCAGGGAAAGACACACCCCCAAAGGAAGTGGCTGTGGAGAAGGCGACAACGGGTGATGAGGTGGGGAAAAAAGCGGGTGATGAGGGTGCGGGTGTGTCGGCAGCTGACGTCTCTGCACCCGGGTCCACTTCAGGCCAAAGTGTAACTGTCACTGCTAAGCCTGGTACCAGGCGGCTCAGTGTACTTACCCTACGAGGAACAAGTCCCATCGTCCTGTCTTGAGAGAATAGGTAATTATCTCATGAGAGAGGAAACGATGGGAGTTATCGGGGCGGATGCCAATGGCCATCACAACATTTGGGGCAGCAGCAACACCAACAGTAGAGGTGAGTCACTTCTGGAATTTTTGCTAGTAAATAATCTAGATATAGTAAACAAAGGTAATACACCGACTTTTGAAATTTTTAACAGACAGAAGGTCATAGACCTCACAGATTAGCTAGAATGATAAATATCACAAACTGGCATGTCTCTAAAGACTTTACCGGTTACAACCTCAAGGTCGGCTACCTATACAAATCCCAGAAACACAAACTGGGAAGGCTTTAGGACAAACCTTAAAGATTTAATTAAAGAATGCCCCCTAACGGCTTTTAACACTTATCAGTTGGAGTTCCTAAACGAACTACTGACAAAAGCACTTATCACCGCATACAAGGATAACCGTGAACAACCACCAAAGGGTCAAACTTCAATGCACCCTAGTGGAATGCGCAGTTAGAAAAGTCAAGATCCAGAATCAGAATACTTTTCAATAAAGCAAAAAGGACTGGTGAATGGATCAAATACAGACACTCTAACTGAATATCACATACCCTTTATTAGGAATGCCAAACGGTCCTCATGGAGACAGTTCTGTCAGCAAATTAATAATACGAATACATGCGCTCGCATGAATAAAATACTCTATAAGAGCAATTTCTGTAATACTGTGGGCTCCCTAACGAAGGTAAATGGGGTTCCCATGAGCATCAAAGAATCATTAACTGCTATGCTGGAATCGCACTTCTCGGGGAGTAAGCTTGAAACCTCGGACACCAAGGTCTATCTATCTTCCTGAGGACATGTGTAAACCGGACAGGACATCAGTCCGGGAAATCTTCAATACCAGCGCTATAAAGTGGGCAGTTAAAAATCTCAAGCCGTACAAAACACCAGGTTTTGACAGAATTTATCCTGCCATATTAAAAGAGGGCCTTGAAATCATCTTAGGCAGGCTCTCCACTCTATTCCAGGGCTGTTTGGCCTTTAGCTATATCCCTACAGCCTGGAGAGAAGTTCAGGTCACATTTATTCCCAAAGCAGGGAAGGAAACATATGCTGAACCTAAATCATATCGCCCCATTTGTCTTTCCTCATTTCTGCTAAAGATAATGGAGAAAACCCTAGATAGATATATCAGGGACAAACATCTCAAAGATGGATCAGTACTGTTGCAACAACATGGATACAGAGAGGGCAAATCCTGTGATACCGTGCATGGAGTGGTGAACCAAATAGAAGATGCTCTGCAGTGGAAACAAATTGCGCTCGGAGGATTTTTAGATATAGAAGGGGCATTTGACAATACCCCTACTCCTGTATTAACCAATGCCCTACAAAGGCATGACACTAAACAAAACATCACCAGATGGGTTATTGCCATGCTAAAGAACAGGGTTATTCAAGCCAATATTGGCAATTAACGAATGACTACACCTCCTGAATGAGGCAGGTTTCCAAGCGATAGGCTATGCAGATGACAGCAACTATCATCAAGGGCTCTGTTCAGCAAACTATTTCAGAGCTGAAGACAACGGCACTGAGTATGGTGCTCGAAAGTAGGATTGAACATAAATCCTAATAAAGTGGTCATGGTACCTTTTACCAACAAAAGGGCACTGAGGGACCTCACCCCCCCCCCTCCCTAGGATGAAAGGGATGAGCATTCAATTTAGCAAGAAGGTTAAATACCTGGGAGTTATATTGGACAGTAAACTAAACTGGAACGAACATATAGATTATGCTACCACGAAAGTTACTAAAATTCTGTGGACTTGTAAGAGCCTTTGCGACAACAGGTGGGGAATTAACCCCAAGATGGCTCGTTGGATGTACACAGCAATAGTCAGACCCGTGCTAAACTATGGCTCAATACCCTGGTGGCACAGAACTTGCATCCAACAAAATAGATCAAGGTTAGAGAAGCTGCAGCGGCTTGGGTGCATCATGATCACTGGGGCCATGAGAACCACCCCTACCGCTTCACTGGAGACTATACTTGACCTAATACCTCTAGACATTTTAATCGAAGCAGAGGCATTGAAGACAGCCTACAGGCTACTGAAAATAGGAGGGGTTGAGAAACCCACTAACGACTCCGGACAAAAAAGTGTCTTTGACACGATGGAGCAAAAGGCAGAGTTAAAAAAGCACTCTGACTTAATGCTAAACAAATACAACTTTGACAAAATATTCCCCGTAAACACACAGGCGATTTGCAAAAGCAAGAATGACTGCTTTAACCCACCCAATGGTCTAAATGTGTACACGGATGGATCCAAAGGGGAGCATGGTGCTGGCTCGGGATTCTGGTTCAGAGGCTGCTTGGGCACAGGCCATTACTTAGCCCTGGGCACGACACCTACTGTATTCCAAGCGGAAATATGGGCAATACATGCAGGTGCCTTCGCTATGAAGGACCACAAGAATAAGGTAATTAATTTTCTTACTGACAGTCAGGCAGCATGCAATGCATTACAAAATCCAGGCTAGTGGAGGAATGCTGCATAAGACTTGATGAACTAGCTAACAGAGTTAACATATTTTGGATCCCTGGACACAGTAATATACCAGGAAATGAAAGGGCCGACAAACTGGCAAAGAAAGGAGCAGAAACTGCTCCTGTAGGACCAGAACCATGGTGCGGGGTTCCTCTCTCCTTGCCTAAGGATACAATTAATAAGGATAAAATCGCGTTGGTATAGGGCCAATATAAGGCATACTAAACTTTTTATAAAGGATCCCAACGACAATCTTTCTGAGAAAATCAAGAAAGAAGCCGCTCATATGTTAAGAACCGACCTCAAAAGTATGGTTGAAACCATCACTGGGCACTGTAAACTCAGGAAACATATGCATCGCTTGGGTATTGAACAAGAACCTCGGTGCAGATGGTGCACAGAGGAGGATGAAACCCCCTGGCATGTTCTCTTTGAATGCAAAGCACTAAAGCGAAAGAGAACGTTTGACCTTGGCCCTGGTGGACACAAGGAATTCCAAGAACTGAGTTTTAAAGTCTATCTAAAATTTCTCAGAATTCATGACTAGGGATTGTTAGGACTCGTGCAAAATGGGCCTTTTTAGGCCGAAACAAAAATTTAGGCCTTTTGTGTGTGACTCCTGTAGTTTGCATGGCAACATATAAGAGTCGCAGACAAATAATAATTTCAAACTTATAAAAAGATAATTATGGATGTACATTGCATATAAAATATTTCTAATGAATTAACTGAATAAGAATTATAACATTAGTCAAAATGTCACTCATTCAAAATATGAATTTAATGGCAGTGAATCTCAATGAAAGAATTTCGTAATATTGGTGTTGTAAATCTACAATTCTTTGAGAATAAACAAAAATATATTTTGTTAATGATTGATAGTAATTCTTCATGAAGAAATTGTTCCCTTTAGTATTTATTTATTTATGAATACATGAAACCATAAAATGTTATTAAATTAAATGATCCTCCGAGGTGTCTTAAAAGAAGATGGCCTCATGACCTTTTATTTGAGTACTACCATCGGGTAGTTTCTCTACTTGCCTTTATGTCGGGACTTGTTTGCTTGGCAGACTTTTATTTAATCTGTTAGAACCCGGAGATGGGTCCTACGTGATCTAGGTCCTAGATCACGTAGGACCCTCCTGGGGCTCAACCAGCCTCTCTAAAGTGGCTACCCAAAATAGGGAGTTTGAGCTTGATCTAGAACACATTCACCTCCCTGCACAACCGTAGTCTAAGAAACAGTATAGTCTTTATCATTTACTCAATCCAAGACACGTTTTTTTAATAATAGAAAACCTAAGAATTTAGTGGAGGGCGCAATATACGCCACACGTTTAACGCACTCATTCATGCTACTTTAGTTATGTATACTTTTATAGGGATTCATGAGATTAGAGAGTTGTAGAAAATTCATTTGGGATGCTAGCAAGTATATTTTGGCTATTTAGAAAACCATTATTTATAAAAACCAGAAAATGCCACAAAACAATGTGATCAATACATAGCCCCCAAAGAAATTCAGATAACGAAATTCAAGACGAATGATCTGCAGAACTCGTCACACAGAGCAAGAAAGGGAACTTTTGAAACTAAATAAGTCATTAATGAATTTGAATTATTTAATTATGAGACATTTTCAATCGAAGAAGGTTGTATGCCTTGGCAGGATCATAACGCCTAACTTTATATGCTTTTACTCTTATATGGTTTAAATATAATATGTATTTCAACAATACTAACATTAATCTATGTATATGTTTATAAAACACTCCCTTAATTCCTCTTCATCACTTCTAGCAGTTAACAATGTTGATTTAGATACATCAACGTCCAAATTAAACTCATTAGCTCATAAGTAATTTTTTTGCTGAAGATTTTTGAGCTCACCATGAAATGCGACACCATTATTTTTTTAAATCTCTATCACTTTGGAATAATACTTCACTATTTAAATAAATTAACCATTAATAAATATAGTAATTACTTTAGCCTCCATCACTGTGCAATAGTTATATTTACCTGATAATTGTTTATTAACTTATTGTTTTTAATTGTCATATCTTTGTATTCGGTGATTTTATTATTCCATAATTTGGGTGATGATGTAATTGCCAATGAAAGACTTAGTTCTTTGTTTGATCACTCAATGTCATCCCCTATAAGCCACACCTATCCGTTTACTGTAAGTTAAAGGACACTATTCTACAAGCTGAATCATGCCAAAAGATGGCACAATCAGCAAGCAACAAAATTCAACTTGTAGCGTGTGGCTAGGAGACATATTTGTTGCCGCTTTGTTTCTTATAAGGAAAGACTGTGCATAGTATGCGTCAATGCCGCATGCTACATGTTCCCTCAGTGGAATTGCTTTACAATCCAGTTTGCCTGTGTAACCCCAAAATAACCCCCCTCCCTCCCAAATAGCTGCACAGTATCAACAGTTCTCATACAAATATTTGCTCTATTTCTTTCTTTCTTTATTTAGTTCTTCTATTTGCATAACATTTTTTTTTACCAAATCACAGTGATATACCATAAATTAGTCAAAGGATGCATAACAAATCAATTTCAGTTCGGAAGTAAACAATTTATTTACTATATAATTGCTTAATATATTATAATACACGTATATTAATGAAAAAACACGAATATCTAATGCACATTTCAGTATAAATTTAACAAAATAACCAGCCTGAGTGAGAGATCTTTTATCAAGACAGCTTCAGGTTGTTTTTGCTCTGATGGCAGCACGTTTGCCGGTGACAGCCTGAAAGGAAGAGAAAAAAGATTATTAATTATGCTCAGATAATAATTTCAAATTACTTTTTTTACAATATATATATATACACATATAGATTCTGGGATAAGAGTCCTACTTCAACAGATTTTATCAATGCAACCTTAAAACTTTTGAATAGCAAGGTTCGTCTTATACTAGCATTTAAGCTGATTTGTGTCAAAAATTACCTTTATAAAACCATATGATCGAATACCCAATTTTTTTGTAGTATTAAAAAGTCTTTTGTACCAGCAGTTTTACAAACAATGTAATAAAGGAACGTTATATTACAGAGTTTAAGTATTAATAGTTTTTATAAGTGTCATTTACAGTTCATTGCGAGAAGCGTCAACCGGTACCAAATCAAAAATTCACTACCTTAGGTGAGATACTTGAATTGTAAGAGGTAATGAAACTTTTAGCATCTATTTAAATGAAGCGTATGAAGTATTAGTAAGAACTTTGTCATTCAAATTGACTGACATAGTTCTAACACTGCCTAAAAAAACTCCAATCTCTTAATTTTGCAGAAAGTAAAAAAAAACAACTGATAACAGATTGATCTAAATGGCATCCATTAAGTGTGCTTATACGCGTAAATGACATCAATACCAGTTCTATATTCTTAGGATTAGAAAACAATATATATCACTGTTGAATTTATGAACGTTTAAATTTGTTAGTCTTCTTTATTCTAATATTAATTATATAAAATAAGCAATATTTTTCGCTATGTGATGGTTATTTTATTTCAATTATTTTTATAATTAAAATTTACTTGCACATAAGTGCTTACAGAATTTAGTGTTAAAAAAAATACAACTTTGATCAGTAAATAAGAAAACTTGATCAAGGCACTCACTGATTTTAAAATGACCATTGTTAATTTTGATGCTTATCCATCCTTCTAATAATTCATTGGATATGACTTAATTTAGGCAGTGTTAAAACATGTATAAGGAATTATGAAATCCTATAACTAAGTGAAGCTGGTTTTTTTAAATATCATAATTCATTAATAAGCCGTTAAATCAACATATTGTACGTAGATTACTACATCAATTTTAGGTAATACCAATGCCCCACATTTTAGAAGACAAATTGGAAAGTGTATTTCTTAGTTTAATTAAACAATTTAAATACCTGAAATCCAGATTTGATACTGGCTACTGAGCACCTAGAGCCACATGTCTCACACTGTAGAAAGAATAGTCTAGTATCCTTCTGAAGGATAGTATCTGGTGATCGACATGTATGACATGTAACATACTCTTTTATGTATCTCCGTAAAACATTTTCTATTTGTTTCTGCTGAAATCTTCCTTTGATAATCAGTTGATTGTTGATATCAACGGACCCACTAGTACCCAATTCAGATAATAAAAAATCTAAGAGATGTTTTGGTACTCTATGCAACCTAAAACAAATTATTAAAAAAGTCAAAATTTATATCTAATTAGAGTTAAACATTTTATGATAATGAGTTAGTAGCGGTAACACATTCTAAAGGTTGAATTACACACTAAGGAAGGCACGTATTAAGGTCACCAACATGGCAGAGTATGATTTTTTGATACTTCTCTTCAATAGTTCTGAAAAAAATTGCCAAGTCTACAGTTGGTGGGTTTTTTTTTCTCTCCTGTAAAATCGCCTAAAGTGTACATATGTGGTATTGTTTTGACAGCAAAGATATATAAGAAATATATATAAGAAAGACAACTTTTTGCGAGGAAAATTGTTTACCAATGATTTAGGCATTAAAAATGCATTTTCTGAATTCCTTTCATCACGTGACTCAACGTTTTTCAAATCTGGGATAGAAAAATTGGCAAGCCCTTGGCAGAATTGTATCGAAAATGATGGTAAATACTTTGAAAAAAAGTATGTTAGATTTGATCTCAAATTTTTATTTTCTTCCTGGTTCTAAAAACTGTCATTTCATGTGTGACAACCCAATAAAAAACAAATTCAAACGATAAACACAACTTTTATAGCACAAAGATTCAAATAAACACTTACATATGAAGGGTGCAGGGAAAAAACCAACTAAGTCAAAAAAAAATTAAATATTGAGATAACTATGCCATCTGAATCATCAAAGTCGTTCTTTCAACTTGCTGAGGTACTCACGGGAACAAACAACGCAGTCGCGGGTTATTTAGGTATTTTAGTTCGTCGTACAGGAGAAACCCTTTCTTTGATAAACCTACCAAATAAATAAAATGAAAAAAATAAATTAAGAATATATATTTAAAATAAAGTAATAAGTAAATAGGCTTTTCAATAAAACCTTTATGAATTACATCGGTTCAGTATTTTTTACAATATAAGGTTTCAAATCTGTATTTTTAATTTCCTTAGAAACACACCTTTCTGACTATGTTGGTTTTTCCCTTGGGCCCTTCATATGTTATCACCAAACTCCGGTACTGAACCTCCTTCTTCATAAAAAAGCTGAGTCACAATATAATACTAATTCTTCTTGAGAACTGGAAACAGGTCCCCATCAACTAATAAATATACACATGCAAAGAGAGTATTCACATGGGAGCTCCTTACGACTCAGCCCACATTCATAGAGAGAGCAATAACATGGAGGTCCACTCTCCCAGAGGCCCATTCTTGTTATATTTTTACTTATTGGTTACTTCCAAACTCCATGGAGACAAAATTTCTCTGGAGAATGTGCATAATTTATCTTCATAATTTAAAAGCAGAAACTATTTATCATGTGAAAGAACAAGTTTCTAACTAACAAAGCAGAAAAACTAAGAAAATACATTTATTTAAAAACCAAAAAAAAAAATTATATATATATTTATACTCAATATACTTACGTTCGACAAATATCTGCAAAGTTTGCAAAAGAGGTTTTTTTAGTTCCGATCCTAACGACCTGAGGAGGTCGCATGACGAATTTAGCCTTCTTACCGGCTACCATTTCAGGATTTTTATCTCTCATAATATCAAACACCCTCGTCAAAAGTTCTTCATAGGTATAATCCCTGTCAGTTCCAAACCATTTCTGACTCTCATTTTCTACAAAATAAATAAAAAATTCAAGTTAGAATTGCTTAATCAAATCTATATATTAAAAAGACAGAAATGCAGGTAACCATTATTGTTGTGACTTTACACGTGAGGATCAAAGTTCACTACACTGAGTTCAAGAGTAATAAGACTTAGAAAAATGTACTTAAGTTATTAGAACCATAAATTAAGGGTAATGGAAGAAAAAAAATTATCTAATAAAAATTCAGGAGTAATAAGATAAGATAACAGATAAGGATAAGAAACAGTATTAATTAAATTAATAATTATTAAAATATAATAAAAATAAAGTATATCAATATAAAATTATATAAGATTCAACTCAGGAATAAGGGACAAGGGAAACCTGTGAATACCACTAGAGCATCCAGTCATCACATAAAGGTAAAAGTGTTATGGACTTTCAGTAAAATGAACAAGACCAAGCTTTTCCTTTGCTTTTTGAAAGATTCATATTAATAAGAATTTTTGGTCCTCTTGAATGAAGACTAAAGGAAAGAAAGAATGCAAAGCACTTAGTTAAGACAGAATGCAACTATTGACATTATCAAATTCATTAAGCTGGGGAAATTCCTTAGGCAGGAAATTTACAGTAATGAGAATCCCAAGAAAAGTCTTGACGACAAATTAAATGGGAAATTAAGAACATTAAATGATTCTATGCTGCCTCGATGGACATGAAGGTCCTTCTATAAACATTGACCAAAACTTTGAAGGCAGAGCATGGTGGTAGAGGTATTGACTGTAACACCAATTATGTGTGTAAGCAAAACAATATACCCATCAATAATATATAAAATTACAATTAGCTAATGGTGAAATAAAACACTTTTAATTTGAGACTAAGTAAATAATCATTACATTTAAAAAAAAAAAGGCTAATTATTAAAATTACAGAAAACTAATGTCTTTGTTCCAAACTCAACACTTTTGTTTACTCCAGAACACATACAAAAATATGGTCTAAATAAAAATAAGCAGACAAAGGAAGGAATTTAGCAAAATGGCTCCAAAATGAAGAATCATTTTTTTAGAAGATAAAATTACATTAACTCCATGAGCAAATGATTATCGGTCCATATCATTAATAATTCAAGAATAAAAGCTGACCAATAAAAAAAGTCTATTGTTACAGAATCTCTACAAGATTGATATATCTTAATGAATGTGCAACAAGATAAGAAGTCGTTCTAAAATAAAAAAATCTTACCAGGCTCTCGTTTCCTCTCAATTTCAGTTAAGCATAAACAAACAAATATTATAAGTAATCAAGTCTGAATAACATTACTTAAAATAGATATTCAACACCACCCAGTAAATTTAAAGCCATTTATGGAAATCTTTAAAAAAAACTTAAGTTTTATTAAGATGATCTATTTTATTCATCCATCTACGGATAACATGAAAAGATTAAGTGATTCGAGAGAACTAATTCTAGAGGAAAATCAGAAAACCTACAAACTCAGCTTTTCAATATTAACTTTATATAAATATTATAAACCAATATATATAAAAGGATTACTTTATGCAATGAAAATAAACTATTTGTTCTAATTGGAGATTATTTCAAACTAAAATTTCTAGATACAGTATTATTTAGCACTTTGTACATTTAAAGTTTAAAGTTTATTTAAAAACAGTTGAAAGTAGAAACCGAACTAAGCTTAAGCTAGTCCACGATTTGATGTTGAGAACCAAATTAAGCGGCACTAAGTTAAAATTAATATGTTTTTCCTTATCTTGCCACTTTAATCAGATATTAATTAAGAATAAATACACTCACCACAAGAAGATATTTAAACCATCAAATAAGAATGTAACAAATATGTATACTTTTAATAAAATTGGATGGTGTGGGGAAAACAAAACTACCTTTAGTTTCAACTTAGTCATGTTTATTTTCCCTTGAATCACAGGGGAGGGGGAGGGGGAAGAAAAGTACTCAGTCAAAAGTCAGGTACTCATTAAAAAACCCCTTTCCTAATCAACCCTGGATGGGCAAAATTTAGAGCTCCTACTGTAGCATCATCTGATTAGCCATAGCAGCATAAAGTGGCATTAAATATACGAACAAACAAACCAGCTACAAACCACACAAATCTTTTTAATATAATCTTTTTGACTCACTTCCCTTTCACCTTTTCCAAATGTATTTTATTAGTTTATTATTACTACTCGAAAGCAGTTCAAATTTTCTTTATATGAAACCTAATGTAACAACCATCCGGACTATGTAATAATCATTTATAAATAAAAGTTAGGTTTGAAGTTTTTATTTATTTACAGATTTATTTTTCTCTTCACTGTACTTCCCAAGCATGATCAATATATAATTTTACAAATTCAAAACCTTCATTGTAATTTTTTTTCCTTTTGCTTTCTGTTGGATACATCAAAATTCTTAGTAGATTTATCAGAAAACTCTTATACTTCATTATATTATAAATTATACTTCATGGTTTTGTTTGAAAACCTTCGAAACGTAATTTTACCCCAGAATTCCGTGAACAGACCAATTATAAACAATATCCAGACCGAACAGGCACTACAACAAGAAGAACTAAAAACTATTTTTTTAAATTTATTTAAAGTTAATCTACAATGCTTTATGATAATACGATATCATAGAAAGTTGTTTTTCATGTGTGTTGTAGGATTACAAGTATAAATAAGAGATACTTAATGGATTATAATGAAATGGCTATTTAAAATGATTAAATATTTCATATAATGTTATTGTCAAAGTAAAAACAAAACAATTTTGAGAAAAAATACCCCTGTTGCACACGACATATTATTGAAGGATCAAATATTTAAAGAGTTTAAGTTTGTAATTACATAAATATCTACAAAAGAATATCAGTAATAAAACTATTAATAAAGTAAATACTAAATAAAGATTTTCTAAATCAATACCAAGGTCTTTTTCATCTCCTTTTTCCTTTTCTTCATCTGCGACTAATTCGTCAATATCTTTCTTCTTCTTCTTTTTCTTTTTTGTCTTGGAGAAATCCATGTCCAAGTTAAATTCCTAAAAGAGAAGTTTTATTAAAATATCTGTTATTACTGATCTACAAACTACTTTGAACAATTTAATTTTTGCTTCCACAACTTTTATAATTAAAAAGTAAAAATTACTTCAAAACATTAAAATATAACATCACATAAATAAATTAAGAGCATTTTTCTGTTACCATAAATAAATAGCTTAAACAATTATCTTGCATGGGCATTCTAAATAAAAATAAGATAGAAAAAAAGAGGGTTCAAAAAAAGGCTTACAATTAACTTTCTTATTAAGGGATGATTAATTATATATCAAATAATATATATTTTAAATTTTAAAAAGAAGTACTTTACATGTAATGAAAATCTTCACATAACAGGATATCTCAATGTTTTAAATTCTCAGTAATTTTACAATCTTTATTTTATTTTCTTGTTCTGGGCCCAGAAGATAGAACACCCTTAAATTCAAATAACTTGCCTGCTACTAAGCTTAAGGTATACTTCTAATTCCCTAGTTGGAAGGAGTAATCTTGGCTTACAAGTTCATTTAGAATCAGATCTTTAACTGGGACATTTTTTATTGCTTAATTGTTCTTTTATATATTATTTGAAACAGACTAAACAATGAACACATTTAGAAGAAGTCCATAAGAGAACACAAGCAGTGAAAATCAGAACTCATTTTTCGAAACCAGAAGTTCAATGTTACCCTTTAACTCAGGGGTTCCCAAACTGGGGAATGTGAAGACAAGTTGAAAATAAAAAAACCCTCACTTAGTTTCAGCTATTTTTCTCCTACCAGTACTTCTTAATCTTAAATTGAAAGTTTATAATGTTGTATATTGTGAGAACAAAAGTAAATTATTTCTTTTTAATGTAATACATGTTGTTATTTACACACCCATACAATTTATTGGGTAAAGTGCGTGAGAGGCTTTCGTTTCAATAGGAGGGGCGTGGTACAAAACCTTTTGGGAACCCCTGCTCTAACTGGTCAATGAATTTGGTGCAACAATGAGAACTATTGGTCTAACTAAACTCCATGCCTTAAAAAATATTCAAAATGATAGAAGAGAAAATAATGACAGATGTTACATTCTAGGAACCATATTTCATCTAAGCTTATCAAGATCTACTAACTAATAAGGTATTTCATTGTTCCCAATTTATGACTATGAAATAAGGATAATCCATAAAACTGGAGTAATAATTTTCTAATAGATTATAGACAGATACAATGAGCACTTTAGCAACTTTGAAAAAAAACATACATATTGTTGAGTAGAATATAAATTATTCTGGGAGAGAATTTTTTTAATAAAAATTGAGTTCGAGATGACTGGAAATTAGTGTAAAAGCCCTAAGACCAGCCATATATCATGATGAAATATACTGATTGTGAAATGAAAGTGTACCTATTTGAAATTTTGCTGAGTGTAAACAGCATGATACGTATCATCAGAAGTTTAATGCATGGGTATAACAACATAAAACTGAAGCAATGGTAGTAGAAAGTTAAATAATGAAATCTGATACATCTTAAGACAAAATAAAGGCATTCTTTACATTCCGACAGGAAATAAAGTTACTCATATTGTATCATCCACTGTTCAACTTAGTGGCTGTAATAGTACAATACCAAGCAATAATTCAAATAATTATGTATTTTGGAGCATTATTAGTGAAAATGTTAGCTTAATGAATGAAAGGGATGCTTGACTCCCTAAATTAAAATGCATACACCTTCAACATAAACAGACTAGATTAGAAAGGCGAAAACTGTGGGAAAGAGAATCTGATCTTAAAAATGTTTAGAGATTACAACACAACATCAATATAAAAATACAGAATTAATTAATGTGGAACAAACCTCAATTCCTCCTTCATCTGCAACATCATTAGGAGCATTGGACTTTCCAGTACCTCCTCCATCTGGCAAAGCATTTTCTAGTTCATCTAGGTTAAAAGTTTTTTTATCAGAACCATCACCAACATCTGTTAAAGCTGCATCTAAGTCGAAGTTTCCCTTCTTTTTCTTCTTCTTCTTCTTGATGGTGGGATCTAATATCTACAACACAAAATTTAATAATCCAAACTTCTCGTGTAAAACACCAACCCATGAAAATGGCAAATTAAATTTTAATTAAGTTTTTCTAAACCGAAAAAAATAATAGACTGAAGGAAAACTTTCAAATATGTCACAGACAAACATGTGCTCTTCATATTTAATTTCACGCAAACTCCAATCGTTTACTTACCGAATCTTCTTCAGTCATTATAAAAAAAATATGTTAAATAAAACTAAAACAATTTCAACGTAACATGTAACAACATTGAATAGAACTTAATGTAACTCTTATTGCATCATCCACTGTTCAACTGAGTTGCTGGAAAGTACGATACCAAGCAAACTGATACTAACAGTGTTGTCTCTACCAAAGACAATAACATTTTTAATCTTTGAGAATAAAATAAAAGAGACTTCTCTAAATATTTCATAAAATTAAAACAATAAGTTTTCCGAAAGTTTTATAAAAATATATTGACAATATATCAAAATAATTGTTTTTACGATGTCATAAAAATCTTTTATGGTTAAATTAATAAATTTTTTAAACATTATTAATGGAAAATGCCGTCGATTCTAGTTATATAGATAATTTTTTACAGCAAAGTTGAAGAAATTACACTCTGCTGATACCAGAAGTTCAAGAACATGTATTGCCGTTCATATTTTTCAAAAAGCATGTTTGGTTATATAGATTTGATTTTGTATCATTTAAAACTAAATACCTTTCATAAATGTGAATCATGATAGAAAAGTGATAGGTTTTTCAGTTTTTGACATGTTTATTATGAAGTTGATTAATTTTTTGTTGTATACGTCTTTTTAATTAATTGATTGGACAACTTCTAATTTGTTTTCAATCAGTGACAATTCGTCTGAATTGAAAATAGAATTTGACAGTATGACACATAATGTCAATTCTTGTCTACTTTATTTCGTTTTTATTAAATGATTTACTAGAGTGTTTATTATGAATAGTGATAACAAGTGTATCAGTTTCTATGATGTATTTTCTTATACTTTTGGAAACTTCATTATTTAGTGAAATGTGATTTGTGAAGTTCTTCCTCACCAACATTGTTTTTTATTTGATTTTGTTCCTCCAACTCCAGGTATGTTTGATTTGTGGTTTTAGTCGTAGGACAACATATATTCTTTCCCATTTATTTAGGAAATATCCTTTTCAGTTCATGATGTCTAATGGTATGATGGGTGGTTTCAATCCTGAAATAGAATTAATTATTAGTCAATTGGAACGTGGTACAATTGTTACGAGGTTTTTTCCTCGAAAAAGGCCGGAAAAAAAAACACTTATGATCCGTCGAGAAACAAGACAAATAGCATGGGCGAGAACACAGACCAATAAAGCATTTGATGGCACAAGTAAGTGCGTTAATATGTAAGCAAAAGTATACTAAATTGAAAAGTATGTTTAAAGTACTGTTTTTTCTTTTCTTGTCAGTTGAAATGAGAGAAGTGAAAGAGATAAGACTTGGTAAAAGCTCCAAGGATTTTGAGAGATGGCCTGAAGAAGCGAAAAGAATTGAGAATTCTAGATGTTTTGTTGTTACTTATGGATTAGAATTTAAATTGAAATCACTTTCAATAGCAGGTAAGTTTTCAGTCATTTAAGTAAATTTTAAAGCTATTCAAGAAATCTTCAAACTATATCTGGTGGTTCTCAGAAGCTCGGTTAGATGTATTTAATAGCTAACGAGTAAGAAAAAATAGAGTTTATGTTTTTAATGTGAGCCTTTTTAATCTTAAAAACAAAATATTTGAATTTTAAAATTAAGATATATTTTGAAAATAAAGACATTATGGTCTCCATAGTATGTTTTGTTACTGTAGGAATGATAACATCAATTATTTATATCTTAATTAATTACATTGTTTGCAACTATTAATTGGTTTAAAGATGTATTAAATAACTCTATGGGAATGAGAATACCATAAAATTATTACTAGGTAATCGTGTATACTTCAAAGTTGTAAAAGTCATAGAATTGTCTCCTCAACTCCACTGTTCACTTTAGCTGTATATATATAATTGAAGTGATATTGTCGCCAACTTTGTTTTTGTTTATTGATCTAATGTCACTTTACGCTAATAATGCTAATTGGACTATGCTACAGCGGGAGTCCTAAATTTTGCCTATACAGGTACAACTGGTAGGATAGGTAGGTATATTTAACAAGTACCTGACACCTACAGTCTTAGGAGCCCAATATTACTTCCATTCCGAAGGACGGCATAACCAAGGGTTTTTATTCCTTTTTAATCACTCCATTTCAGGTCTCTGTTTTAACTGTGATTAGGATCTCAGATATTTTTTTTGTAGTTCACTTTAAAGGTAGCTAGATTCTTAACACATAGTTGGTGGCTAGACCTTAAAAGAAATTACTTAGACTGATCAAGAAATTTAATCCGAGATTTCACAACTCCTAGTCGTATATTCCTACAGAAGGAATGACAATATTTCATGTTAACATCTTTTTAAATCAGACAATCTTTATTGCTGAAAACTGTCATTTTTTATCATACCTCAGTTATAATTTCAAACCTATATTTTAGAACAAAAATTTAATGAGATTTTTTTTAATGAAGCTTTGTAATATATAAGGATAATTGGATTAATCTATGTCACAATTATTTATTAAAATAAAATAAAAAATTATTGTATTGGAAGAGGTTGAAAAGCTATATTAGCTAGCTGTCTAGTTTTTTTAGATGTGTCTATTTTATATTTTATGGTCCAAATTATCTGCTTTAACATGTAAACTATAACCATTTTCAGAAAAAAAACACTAATCATTGCGCAATAATTTACTTATAATTATTTCCTTATCTCTGAATGGCCCCATTCATGCAGAGAAATTGCTTTGGGACGAAAGTTGGCAGTTTGGATGCTAGTAAATTTCTCCAAAACTATATATCACTTTCATTATGTAAAAACTAGATGTTTTTAACATAATGTTTTGTGTATATATATTGACAATTTTTATTGTAATTTTTAGGTTTAACCCAATTTAAAAACAATAATCAATTTCTAAATCAAATATTCAAACTTATATTCTGATTAACTCATGACATTCTTTTTGAACATGTATCAAACTAAACTGTTAGACAAATTGCTATTTTCAAGCTTTTTCCGTAATACAAAAACTTCTTTTAAGTAATATCCATCCATCAGTGATGCTACATCCATGTGCAGACCTTAGCCTCCTTTATGATCTTTCCCCATGTAGTTCGGTCTTGTGTGGTTGCTTGCCAGTTGATCACTTACTTACTAGAATTTTATAATGTTTTGGTTATCTTTTTGAATATTATTTGTTTTTGTCATCATCATAGTCCATCCTTTCTACCCTTCATGCAGTGTGAGGTTTCCTTCTGTACATCCTCGGCCATTTCTCTTCTTCTGTTGTATTGCAGACTTCTCTTTGCGAAGCTTTCCTTAACACCATCTTCCTAGGTATGTCGGGGTCTTCCTCTGGACCTTCTTCCTTCAACCTTAGCCTCGTATGTCATCTTGACCAGTCTGTTGTTTTCCATTCTTAAAACATGTCCAAACCATCTTATAATGTTTTCTTCAATGACTTTTTCTGCAGGCTCCACTCCAAGGCTTGATCTAATGATCGAGTTGCGAATTTGGTCTCATCTTGTTTTCCCCTCTATCTTCCTAAGGAATCTCATTTCTAAGGCCTGGATCCTACTTTTATGTTTGGTGGTTAACGCCCAAGATTCCGAAGAGTATGTTAATATGGGGAGATAAGTACATTTATATACCCTCAACTTTGTGCCCTTGGATGCTCTTTTATTTAGTGCCTGGAACAATTTACCAGTTTTTATCCTTCTGTAATATTTTGGTGATACTGGGTATCAGACAGGAATTGCTAAGAAATTTGGTTTACGCTATACAAGTGTTGACAATATAATTGACTTAATGATTGAAAGAAAAGACCAACTTATTCTACTAGGAAGAATTTCGACTGTAGATCATTAATTCTCTCACTAGCTTTTGGTGCATGGTAAATTTATTGTATCAACAGTAACAGATCAGTCAGAACAATCTTTGCTCTCGGGGCACTTCATGTTTCTTCTCTTGGCACTGTTTTGTAAGCAACTTTTATATCCAGAAAAGCAAGCTATAATCATTTGTTCTAATACCATCCTTTCTCAATTATTAATCTTAATTCAACAATTTTATTTTTTGCTGGTGTCTGGAGCAGGATATGATTACTCTTCTTTTAGGTTTTCCTCTATGTATGCTCTTAATTTCTTTTATGTAATGCATGTATATTTTTTATTTATATCTTTGATGAGACATATTTGCCTGTAATTGCCATTTTCTCTTGTGGAAGGCTATGAAATTGTTGTATTCCTATTCTATTATAATACTTCTTTTCCTCATAATTTTTTTGGAATAGGTAATTGTAACGTTCCCTTCATACTTAAAATTAAACACTATGAATAAAAAACAATAAGTTATAAACATTGAGAAACAAATGTTTATCCATTTTCATTAAACTCTAAGTACAATAACTTTTTTTAGCCTTATCGGAAAAAGAATGTGATTTATGGATTCGAGGTTTACGACACTTAGTTCAAGATACAATAGCTGCCCCTTATCCACTACAAGTTGAAAGATGGCTGAGAAAAGAATTTTATGCAATGGAAAATAATAGAGAAACGTAAGTATACATAATATTTATTTTATTTTTTTTATTCTGTGATGCCAGTGGGCTTATAAATGTAGGTCGCCCAAGGATTTTGTATCAAGAATGTATACAAACAATAGAAGCAAGATCGAAGAACAATGAAAAGATTGTGTCACGACCAAAACGGATGGCTCCTCTACACTGAACTGCAGAAGTGGATGATAAGGAAGATGAAGAATATTAAATTTTTACTCAAGAAATCCAATTAGTCAAACGTTCTATTTCGACAAGTGATATAACCCTTACAGACTTGTTAACATTTATTTAATTCAAGACAAGACTATTTTTCATATTCACATCTATTTTTTTTCAATGACAATTAATTTTATAAAGCCACATGCACTTTTACGTTATAAGGTCCGCCCGTTTCCGGCCTGGGATAGAAGGAAAGGCGAAAGTAAAAAATGGTCTTACTGTTTTTCAATATATTCTCCTCTAAGTTCAGCACACTTATACAATGCTTTGGCAACATTTCTATGCCATGAAAAAAATAATTTTCTTCTTTGTTAAAAAATGTTCTTCCACTGCTGCTTGGAGCTCTTCGCCGGTGTTAAAGTCCCTAGGGGCCAAGTCAGGATGGAGGGTGGATGAGAGATTTCTTGGAATCCACAGTCCTTCACAGCGGCGTTGGAAATGAAAAAGAATTTTTGGAACCCATCTTGCACTAACCTTGTTCATATGCAAATGTTCTTTGATGATCCTTAAAACACTTGTTTTTGAAAGCCCCAACCTCGCTGCTATTTCCTTGGTTTTTTAAGTTGGATTGTTTCAGAAGTGACAGCTTCCGGGATGCGGATCATCTTCCAGACGTTCTCTCTCTAACTTAAATAATTTTGCCCATTCTTTCACTGTGGAATAAAACAGGGAGGACTGCCCGTATACACAATCCAAGCACTCTTTAATTTGCGCAGGAGTAAGACCCTCTTTACAAAAGAATTTAATAACCACACGGTACTCGAGTTTGAACATTGTAAAAATGGGGAGTTTCCTTCAAGGCTGGACACTGACTGAGAGGACTGAGGAAGTGCGGGCGATGGGTATGGAGTGAGCAGGCATGGACCTGCATAGGCGTGCAGGTCGTGGCATGTTTGAAGGAGGGGAAGCAGGACAGGCCGGAAACTTATGGACCTTACTACGTATCAATCTCAATAAATGTATAAATCTCAATTCATCCACAACAAAATTATTGTGTTGCTTTGTTATTTCTAAATAATTCTAAAATGAAATATTATTGTTTAAATTTTGAGAATGGAGTTTTAATAAATGTTATTATTAGTCAATGCCTATTCTTGGCTGTTGAACCTTTTTGTGTCATACTGTCAGATCCTGAATAGCTTCTTGTAAATTGACCAAAAAAATTCTTGGCCCGAAGCAGTGGCTGTAAAATCTGGCTTTTATTTCTCCTGTTCCCGACTTTATTGAACCATCTTTATAAATGAGTAACAAACCATTTCTATTTCGGGTAATGATTGTGTATTGTATGAAGCTCAGCCTGCATAATACTACTTCATAGAAGGCTTATTTTTAGAAAATATTATTTATTTTTTTCGTAAAAACAATTTTGAGTTGACTGATTTCAGATCATATCTAGTGATGACATGACTTGTTTAACTTCATCTATGATTCAAAGGCTTGCTAATCAAATATTATTATAACTCTAATTAAAAAGATATGTTATTGATATTTTTTTTAAATTTATGTTCGTAATAAGTATTTTTTTTTTTTTTTTAATTTATTTATTGATATTTACAACTGTATAAAAAAAAAATACATCCAGTAAATAGGCTATGTGACACAAATGACATGAGTAATGGCAAGTTGAGAAACTACCCACTGGTAGTACTCAAATCACTAGTTCAACTAAGAAGGTCACGTGGCCATCTTCTTTTCAGACGCCTCGGGGGATTATCGGGAATCGAAGAGGAAGCTAGGTTTGAAACTAGAGGGTTTGAGTGGGAATGAAGTTTGTTATGAAAGGAAAGATACCGGGTTCGGGCCAAATCAGCAACAAATGGGACATTAAGGTCGTTATGGATGACGGTATTTTTAACAAAATAAGGAGCGTTGAGGATTTTACGAAGGATTTTGGACTGTAGGGATTGGATACGACAGGAATTTGATGGCTTAGTGGAGCCCCAAAGCTCTACTCCGTAAGTCCAAATAGGTCTTATGATGGTCATGTAGATGAGTCTTTTGTAGTTTATTGGGAGGTTAGAGCGTTTGTCTAGTAAGTGTTGAAGTAGCCTGAAACGTCGAGCAGTTTCTTGTCTTTTCAGTCTAGTATGAGGATTCCAGGTTAATCGTTTGTCGAGGTGCAACCCTAAGTATCGGATCTGTTCTACCTGCACCAGTGGGATATTATTAAAGGATACTGAAGGGCAGGAAGTCATTGGTTTACGACGTAAGGTAAAAGTGATTTGGTGGGATTTTTGAGAATTTATTTTAATTCTCCAGTTTTGACACCATTCTTCAAGATCAGTAATATGGGATTGGAGCCTTTGGGATGCAATAACTGGATTGGTGTTGACTGATGATACACATGTATCACAGCATACGTGGTAAGGATAGTGTTAGGATGAGTTGGGATGTCAGCTGTATAAACTGTATAAAGGATTGGGCCAAGGATACTACCTTGAGGAACACCAGCAGATTGGGAGAAGAGGGATGAAAGGACATTATTATGGTTTACCTTATAATAAGTATTAAATTTGAAGATTTTGAAGGTTGTTTTTTGTTTTTGTTTTATTTTTTTCACTAAAAAAGAAACTCTTGTTAGTAAAATGTATAGTACTAATTTTATGTTATTTTCTATTTAGTGTTACTTTAAAGGATGTCAAAGCATTTCTGCCTAGGATTAATTGCAAACTTTCAACAAATAAATTGCGGGAAATATATCAGGAAGTTGATACTAAAAAAAGAGGAGAACTTCCTTTTGATGATTTTGCTCAACTTTATCACAAAATTATGTATGATGAAAATGTGAGTATGTAAAGAATGAATACTTTTTAAATATTTATTGACAACTTCTTAATAGTAATATTTTGAAGAAATCACAATACAGAAATGGGTAATATAAATTAAATTTTGATTATCTGATTAAATCACTGTAATTATTTCACTATTTTTATATATATATATATATATATATATATATATATATATATATATATATATATATATCCATTGTAATAAATGTCTCTAATGAAGTATATGATTCTGAATTAACAACCAGCATATTTTCACTTCTGAATATTGGCATAATTGGCCCACTGTTTCCTTCCATTATATTCATCTATTTATTGATAATAATAGTCTGTTTCTCAAATTGGACAGAAGTGTTACCTTTGAAAGACACTTCAACTGAAGGCTGCTGTATTAGTAATATTCATTAATTTTTTTATTACTTATCACTTCTCCATTCTGACTGTATAGATTTTTATCATATGAAATGTTACCCATTAGATAGTTATAGTATGGCTTTGTTTTTGAGTTTCTTTTCTGTCTACAAGAAATTTCAATCATTTGTGTTCAATGATTAGTTTAATGGCTCATATCAATTTTTAAGTAATTCTTTTTTTCTTTTTTTTTCACAGACCTTCAAAGATATTTTGGATCTATATTCCTCTAATTTTGAAAATAAGAAAATTGTATCAGTTCAAGACTTGACAAAATTTTTGGTACATGAGCAAGGTGACAGAGTAGATGGCAGAGAAGTTTCCAGGCATATGAGGGAATATTTACAAGATACTCAACGAAATGTCCATGAACCATATTTTACTACTGTTGAGGTATTTGTTTTACATTTTAATCCATCAGTTTTCATTATTTATTAGTACCACCTAGGTTTAATAAATGTCATTCTGTATTATTTTCCTGTCAGTAAATCTGCTGATTTTCAATTATTTGTATTTGACAGGTGTGGATAAAAATATAAAGAGAAAAAAAAAATTATTCTCTCTATCAGTAATAAATATTAAATAATTTTTTTGTGTGCATTATTATCACCTACTCTGAATACAGGGACATCTTATCAGTACTCTATATTGCCTGCCTTACATTGAGTATTTATTCTCTTCTAATTATAATAAACATAATTTAATTAACTGAATTGACTGTGCGATAACTTTACTTTTATTTCATTATTAATAATTAGGCTTAGCAAACCCGAAGGCTCGATCCCGGTATCACTAACCTCTTCTTACAAACTTCCATCCATTGACTGCTACCTAATTGGAGAGCAGCAACAATTAACAGAAATGACTCGCGGTTGATGTTGCGGGAGGCCTTGTCCTCACGTGGGATTTAGAGCCATGTATGTATGTATGTACTACTACCCAAGTACAAATCCGTTTGGAAACTCTAAACACAATCCACCCACCTATGCCTCAGTCTGTCCTTCAGACGTCAACAAGTGAGCACAGCGCATATATACTTTTCAGGAATTTGTTTATTACCAAGCCCTACATTTTTACAACCTATTAATATTATTTATTAACGAGGTGCATGCACAGTGATTTCGTGTTGTGTAATCTCCTAAATTTTTCAGAGTCCTCATCCTTTTTCAGACCAAATATTCTATATAATACCTTAAGACATTCACCCTTAAGTGTTCGGCAGTCATGTTTCCCATCCATTAAGAGCTGCTGGAAGGATGATAGTTTTATAAATTCTTTTCTTGCCTTTTTTTCCTCATGAAATTCTTTTCTTTTTTCTTTTTTTTTTGTTAATGGAGCTTCAGTACTTGAACTCATTGACATCCTGCAACAATATTACTGCTATATATTTTATTTACAATAATAAATTACTAAAGATAAGTAACGGGATCAAACTTTATGCAGACAATTCTGTTAGCCGGCAGATTAACGACCGAGGATGGATTCTATGGGTCCTAGAACCCTCCTGGGGCTCACCCAGCCTCTTTAAAGTGCCGGCATGATGTAGGGTAAGTCACCTCCCTGCTCAGCTTTAGTCCCCATACAGTCTCTACCTTGTACTGAACCCAATACCCTCCATGGGTTATAGTGGTACAGGTTTTTTTAAATAATTAAATTCAAATAAGAACATTTAGTATAGCACTAACATTTAATATAATATAAAGTATCATTATTGTCAGATAAGGTGAAGAGAACTGGAGGTATTTTATCAACAATCAAAACTACGGCAGTGAACTAACTTATGGATCCTCCCAATACAGGTTGAAGCGAATCACCTTGTTTTAAATTGAATTTTTTTGAACATTAATCACCAATTTTAACTTCATCCAAAACTTTTGTCATTCACGTTCCTACTAGATTTTTTTGGTATACTCTGTGTGATCAATATGTAATATTTCATCAATGGAATCATAAGCCTTTTTGTAATTGATATAATGCTAATGACTTATACCTTTTCGTCACTTATTTAATATTTGAGATAAGGAAAATATTTTATCAATATTTTTATGGTCTTTTCTAAAACCAAACTGGTAATCTCTAATAATTTCCTTGATGTATTCCATAATTTTACTATTTCTATTAGCAAGCATATTCTATAGCATGCCATTTTTAATTATATTTTGCAATAATTATTATGATTTGTCATTGCCCTTTTTTGTGGATCAGAATAAGGATAGATTCTTTCTCAGATCTTTTTAAGCTGTGGGTGAACTATATTTACAAGGAAAGGTATTCTCTTCCTTTATACAATTTAAAATTTTCAATGGCTAGTTCGACTTTCTTCTTACTCTGCAACTCTTCAGAGTGTTCAAAATGTCAACTGGATCAGCTAAGATATTATTATTGTTATCTCTAATTCTATTAATTACAGGTTTCAAACCATTTACAGCAAACGTCATGCAATGTCACAATATTTAAATTGTACCCTATAACATCATTCCCTACAAATTTTAATCCAGCTGATGTATTCAAACCTAAATCTCTATGTTTCAACTTGAGCCATGATTGCCCTGAAGTAGCTTGAACCCCTGAATTTTGTGATTCTCAGTTAGAGGTTTCTTATATGTTCCTTGTGACGATTCTTTCCTCGCTTAATTCATTGATTTACCTCTTGTAAACATTCCTGTTGGTTATATTTTTTCAGACTTTATTGAGTGCATGGCAGTATTAGAGATGTTTAAGTACTCCAGCTACCAAGAATTGTGTACTACTTACAGGCAGCTACTGTTTGACTCATGAACTTGTATTCTTTGGTTAACCGTGTAGCCAATATTGTTTTCCAACCAATTGGTTTATTTCTTGATGTCAGGTATTCTTTTTATTGTCGAGTTTAATTTGGTAGCATATATCATATCGAATTTTGACACTCCTGACCAAGCCCACTTGCTTGTTTGGGGAATATCTAATGGTGTACCAAATCTAGATTAATGTATATTTGATCACCGTGGACCCCAATATTGTACATATTCATCCTGTCAAAGAGGACATTCAGAAAAAACAAAAAGAAAGGAATAAGAATGATAACTAATGAAGTAATCATTTACTGAAATAATTTCATTATATTAAGATTAAATATTTTGTTTTAGTTCTTGGACTTTCTTTTCTCCAAGCAAAATGATATTTGGGATCACAGGTTTGATGAAGTCTACCAAAATATGAATCAGCCCTTATCTCATTATTGGATTTCTTCATCACATAATACGTAAGTTTATTTTTTAGTTTGTGCTTCTTAAAAAATCAATGATTTTTATATAATTTTGTTTAAATGAATTATTATTTAATAAGTGATAGAAATTATAAATGATAGAATTTTATAATTACTTTTCTTTTCCCTCTACATCACAGAATAATCAATTTTATAGCTGCATATTTCTTTTATAGCTTAGCTGTTAATTCTTCTATTTATTGTAAGATCATATTTTCAACCTTAATATATTCCTTAGTGTAGTCTTAGGCCACATCCGGCCCTCCGTAAGCATTTTTCCAGCTCACGAGATACATCACTTTTAAAAAGTGTATTTATTTTATAATGGGTAAATTAGTGAAAACCCATGTATTAAAAATATATTATTTGTGCATCTTTGTTTTAACAAATTATTGGATAAAATCATTTTATATCAATTATTGTATCATTTTGTATCATTTTACTATATTACAGTAAACTTCTCACCTGCGGACACAGGAGGGGAATTAAATTTAGTCTGCTTATAAGAAGTGTCCGCTGGTGAGAAACCGAGGGTGGGGGATAACATTAAAATAATGTGTATGTTTGTACATGACTAACAATTTTTATTTAAAGCCTGCTTACATTATTTTAAACTAAAGATAATATTTAATTGTGTAATTATATGAACAAAGAAATAATAATTACTATAAGTAATAATAATAAACATAATTTACATAAAATACATATTATTTAAATAAAATAATCAGTAATTTTTTTTCTGGACTTTTTTTCTTCTGATATTTTTTTTCCCAAATTGACTTTTAAATTCATTACTGCTACCACTCCAGAACGCATTTAATGAAACAGTTCGAGACTGTTTCTTTTTTAATATTTTTAATGGACGAACATATCCACTGAAATGCATCCAAAACATTAATTTTGTTAGACAAATCATTGGCCGAAGTTGACTCATCTATATGGGCTAAAATGTGGCATAAAATATATTTGGGGTAGTGTATTTTAAAGTTATTAATGATCCCTTGGTCTAAAGGCTGACAGGAGGCGGTCATGTTTGGCGGGAGAAAATCTGTTTTTATGTGTGACAACTCTAAATTTAGATGTGACGAGGCATTACCCATAAATAAAATAACATCTTCCTTGTCGCTATATTCTGTTATCTAAATTAATCAGCCATTCTGACATAATTTGGCGGGTTATCCACGCTCTTTTATTTGCTTGCTATTCCACGTTGAAATCGATACCCTTAAAGCATCTTGGCTTTTTGGCTTTTCCTATCAAAAGTGGAATTTCAAACTGACCCTCCATGTTTGTGCACAAAATAATTGTGAGAAGTTCCTTCGAGATTTTTTCTCCTTTACAAGTCCCTGCTTTTAGCAGGGGGAAAAAAAGGGCGGTTTTGTCACAGTTGTAAATGTCTTTAGGGGAAAATCCAGTGCAAAGCTTTACTTTCGATGTCCAATCAGCAACTAGAGGAGAATCAACGGAAGCACTCTCGCCGCTTTAGGTTCTGTATTTTATTCCATGCCTTACTTTAAATTTGTCCAGCCAACCACCACTAGCTTTAAAATTGTCATTTCCCAAACTTTTTGCAACTTCCAACGTCTTTTCCTGTATTAATGGTCCAGAAATCGGGATGCTATTTGATCGCGCTCGGCATAGCGACTCATACGTAACTTGATCAATCATCAGCCTTCCTTCTGATTTAAATGTCTTTCTTGAATTATCACTCCCATGATCTACCCATTTTTGAAGAATATTTTTTTTATTTCTTAAAATTTCTGCAGCACACATTTTCTTCTTCTTTCCAAGATCACGGACACTAAATTTTTCACGTTCACTCGCCTGAATAATCTCTACTTTTTTTTTAATAGTTAGCACTTTTCTTTTGGAAGACATGTTCCCAGTTTTCAGGAGGAAAGGAAAAGTAGACTGAGTTGAAAAACATTCATAGCAAAGCGAGCACAAACAATTCCTCGAACTCATTGAATTCGGAAAGCTAAACACCACTGGCGGGGTTCCGTTTGCCGAAATTCGGCCCTACTGTCCGTGTATTGGAAGCTTTTATGTCAAACTATCGATAAAATCTCTGTCTACACCGCTTATGAGAATGTCCGGATATCAGAAGTAAAAATATAAAGAAAACTTAAAAATTATGAGGGGGAAAATATAAGTCCGCTTACGAGAAATGTCTATTCAAGGAAGTTTTACTGAATCTACATTTACATGTAAGAATATGAGTAAAAACAATAATAATGACTCATTATGTTTAAATTTTTCACTTCAAAAAATGTTTATAGTGGGTCTAAATCTAATATGGAGAAATATAATTTTGAATGCATATCCAAGGTTGCCCACAAGATCATTTCATTTGGCCATCCATGTTTTAGTCAATACTAATAATGAATAATAATTATTAATTATTATTATTTATTTTTAACTGTATATATTTTTTTAATGTATAATTTTCTTTTATTTGTTTCAGTTATTTAACTGGTGATCAGTTTTCTAGTGAGTCATCTTGTGAAGCGTACGTACGTTGCCTAAGGATGGGATGTAGATGTATAGAACTTGACTGCTGGGATGGACCTGACGGGATGCCTATTGTTTATCATGGCCACACTTTAACAACTAGAATTAAGTTTATGGATGTTATAAAAACCATCAAGGAACATGCTTTTGATGTTTCTCAGTATGTTCAGATTTAATTTTACTTTTACATTAAGCATGTTTCTTTATAAGAGATTTCCGAATGTTGTAATAACAGTAATAAATAATAGACACTTTATTTATTTTGGGACAAGTCCCTTAACAATAACAATTACAAGCAGTAAAAGGATGGCTCCAGATGTTAGATATATAATAGATCATTCCGTCACATTTTTCCTCTTATTTTGGGTACCCACTTTACAGAAGCTGGGTGAGCCCCAGGAGGGTCCTAGATCCCATATGATCCATTTCCGACCTCTATCTGATTAAATAAAAGTCTTACTAGCAGCGGTCGAATAAATAAAAGTTCGCCATAAAAGTCGAACCAAGATTTTTGGCATGATAACTCAATGCTCTACTACTGATCTACTCCGCTCCCTAGGAGAGATGATTGAAGGAGGAGAAAATTATAGATTGGCGACTAAAGAATAAAAAATTGGAACAAAACTACTTATGAATTGAAATTAGTTTCAAACTAGTCATTATAAAATCTTTCATAATCATTATATTTCTCTTCATATTACAACTTCTTATGGTGAGTCCAAATTTATTAGAAATATAACTTGAACAAAAAAATTCAAAATCTATATTATGTTTTGGATTTTATCTACTCTTATTAACTTGAAGTTTTTATTTTCAACTTTAGTTAAGATTTTCTTTTTTCGGGTTCCGATAGCTTTTCTAGTTTTCTTCTCCTTTAAAATATTCACATTTATTAGCAAACTGTCAGGTAGTCAGTTAAAATGGGGTTTAGACAAGGATTTGGACTTTCGCTAATGCTATTCAATATTTATGCAGAAAAAATCATAAAAAATGCATTAGAGAACAAAAGCAGAGTAAATGGAAAAGTGATAAACTGTATAATATATGTTGGCAATAAAATTATGATAGCGGCCTCCTTAGATGATCTACAATTTCTTCTGAAAAAGATGGCCAGAGTTTATGAAGAATTCAGACTTTGGATTCCCCAAAAAACAAGTTTGTGATCATATCAAAGAAACCTCAAGCAAAAATAAATCTTCATCTGGAAAACCAAGTGCTTGAGAGAGTAGAGAAATATAGCTACTTCAGTGCAATAACAAATCAAGAGAATGACTACTTGGAAGAAATCAGATATGAACTAAACAGGCAAGAGCTACCTTTATGAAAGCATTTTATAGCAGGAACCTCACATTAGACTTGAAAATAAGATCAATAAGATGCCATTTTTCAGTGCTTTTTTATGGGTTAGAATGCTGAACCCTAATGAAATAGAAATACAGAGATGGCATGCATTTGAGCGTACGAAAGAATTCACAAAATAAGTTGGATGGGCAGATTTACATAAGAGACTGATATGCAGCAGATGAGAATGAAAAAAAGAGGATGCAATTACTGATTCAAAATTTAATACATGTACCATTTAATTTTATTTTTAGTGTTTTGTGTAATGTATTAAGATTTAAAACCTATTTCAGGTATCCTGTTATACTGTCAATAGAAGACAATTGCTCTTTACCACAGCAAAGGTATATGGCTGCTGCAATGCAGGAAGTCTTTGGTGAACATTTACTTACTCACCAGGTAGAAAAAAATGAATCCTTCCTCCCATCACCGCAGCAACTTATTCAAAAAATTATCCTGAAACATAAAAAGTTGCCTGAAGGTGCAGATGATGGATCTATTCTTCTAAGACGTGAAGACGGTAAGTTATTATTGTTTTAAATTAACAAACATCACTTAGAACAGTAGAGATACCATAAGAAGACCAGATGGTTTATCCTTACCCGTAACCTTGAAGATTGTACCACCTTGAAAATGATTATTGAAGTCTCACCCATTCACTTCTCAGTGTGGATAACATTCCTTCTGATTTTCTAATTGTGCCCATACTCTAATCACGACAAATCACTATGCTCATTAACTAATTCTAGTAAAAATGATCAAACTGAGCCTTTCCAACTAGGGTGGGCCGAAAAAACACTTGTTTTTATTTTGAAGTTGTAATAGCGCAGAAAAGTTGTGAATTATATAGACAAAAAAAAATTATCAAAATCGGTTGACATCTTTCGGTCGTGCATACGCACTACAATTTCACAAAATATGAAAAAAAATTAATTTTTAAAAAATTTTTAATTAGATGTTTTCGTAATGTAATAGTTTGTAACGTCTTTAAATACAGCCTAAAAACATTGTGTTTTAATTTGGTTTAGATCAGTTGATATCTTCCGGTCACGCATAAGCCCCAAAATTTGCCAAAATATTGAAAATTTCATATTTTTACGTATTATTTTTTATATCTTTAATATAAATTTTTTCACGTAATACAGTATTTTTATTTTTGAACATAAGAACATTGTGTTTTATTATGGTGTGAATAAATAAATAACTTCCGGTAGCGCAATGGCCAGAAAAATAGATATTTAGGCCTATGACATGATGGGTGATAACAGTAACAACGGGCATAGTACTTTTCGACTTGCTCGATATTTAAAAAGCTTAAATATTTAAGTTACAGTATAGTTTTTAACAATAAACTTACCTTTATAAAAAAGAAAAACAGAGTTCAGAATAAATAGTCCAGGTTAATTGATTCTGCCCATTAGTCCTGTTCTCTATTTTGTAGCCGAAGCTCAGTCAGGAAGACCGAAGCCCCCTTAAAAGGAACTCCAGCTCGTCCTCAACGTTCTCATATTTAGTTCATAATATCTTTCTTTCCTCATAACTCACCTCAAAGTCTATGAAGGCGGCGTAGCCGATCTCTATAACGCCAGCGAGGCTTCTGGATGCCTCGATTGAGGTGACAGAGCTTGCTCTCGAGCGATTTGATATGGTGAGAGAGGTCGCTCAAGTGTTGATAGTCAAGACCCCACAGACCTATTAAAAACAAAAGCAAACAACAAAGTTTTGAACGGAAAGAGTATATACGAGTATCTAGATCAAGATAAGATCGAAATCTCACGATAATATCCAGGAGAATTCTTATCCAAAAAAGAAAAAAAATCGGATAAATAAATGAAATAAAGATGACTAAAAAAACCTATTGATATGTTAACAGCTGTAAACTTGCAAAACAAATATCACTTATAGTAACTCGTTAATATATCTAAATAAATGGTTAGGCTTAAGTATATAAGTATTGCACAATTTTTTGTAAATGTTAATGAAAGTTTTAATTTTGCCACTTATTTCAAGCTATTAAACATATTGAATATTTTAAATATAAAAAAAATATTAACAACCAAACTTTAAATATAATAAAATTGTCCCTACATATATAAAAAATGAACATTGAACACACTTTAAATTCATATACTTATAGACTAAGGAATTGACCCATTTTAAAATATTAATAGTGAAAAACTATTATGTCTATGCATTAATAAATACATAAAACGGTAACTATTCCGCAGGTTGTCGCTTCGGGTTGAGTCGCTGTTTATTCGTTTCATTTATAATATTTTCCAATAATGCAAGTTATCGAAAGCTTTAATATGTGAAAGAGAATGCAATTATGGGTAATGACTAGATTCAGATATTCATTTCCTCAAAAAATAACAGTTTATTATAAATAAAATGGGGTCGAGTCTATTTAACGAAAATGAACGCTGGAGTCGAGTTCATCAATACCGTCTAAACAAACAACTATAGTATTAGGAGGCGCAAGGAGGATTAAATGACCTCTCGATAAACAACTGAGCAGGAGCAGCTCGTAATATTAATAATGATTTTTCAAATTAATGGAAATTAATTTGAAATATGATTAATATATTTTTAAACCATGTCGAGCTTTGCAAATATATATTAAACCTACGAAGTGGGCGGATGTTTTACATATTTCTCAGCTGGGGCACCAAAATGTACAATATTGAGGCTCCAGGTCCTCTGCATGCCAAATAACCTTGAGCCTTTTTTCCTACTTTCTACAATTTAAAAAAATGGGGGTAGTTCTAACCACACTTTTCTTCGGGTTTTTTATTGTATCCCTTTCGATTTCCATGTTTTTAACCCAAAACCTTACCTGGGTTGCAGTGCTTCAAATTTTTTAAAAAGTAAAATTTGAACAATTATCAAGTTGTTAGCAATTAATAATGAGATAATAATAAAAGCATTTAGAAACCGAAGGCTGCTTTTGTAAAAAGCAGGTAAAGGTACCTGCTGTTTACAAACTTACGTCCACGCATCACCACATCATCCAAACCCGTAATATCAATTAGATGAAATATAAATACGATTAATTATTAATAAAAAAAATTAAATAACAAAAGAAAAGTGTGAACTTTTGTTGGGTAAACTATTTACTAATTTTTAAGAAATTTATTAGAAATAAATAATAGCTTTAAAAAAACACACAGTGATAGGAAGCAAAAAACAAAGTAGGAAATAATTTTAATTTAATAGGATTTTATCAAAAATTTCCAATATTATGGAATCCTAAGAATATAAATTGTAAGATTCTTGGGAGGAAATTGGATTTGCGATGAAGATACCTGCTGATTTGTGTAAAAATATAATGATAATTTTAGTTTCTGGATATCGGAAAAGCAAAAATCAGAAAATAATTTTTATAAGTTTAAAATAATAATAAAATTAATTTATCATAAAATAGGAGGGGGGGGGGAATCACCGAAAAAATCCATTTTATGGTAAAAAAAAAACCTTTGGTGTTTTTTATGAAATTTTCATAATGACTATACTTTTACCAATATCAGCCAATAAAATATTTACAACGATCAACTTCAACCCCCCTCCCCCATGCTATTTTATGATAAATTAATTTTTTTATTATTTTCTACTTTTAGTTTTCCGATATCCTGACAGGAAAATTAACATTTTATCTTTACACATATAAGCAGGTATTTTCATCGCAAATCCAATTTACTTCCAAAAATCTTATTTCAAATTATCATTCTTATAAATTAAATCCTTCCACTAAGCCCAAGATCGCGGGTTCGTAGCCCGGCAGGTGGCCCTAGGATTTTTTAAAGGGAGTAAAAAATCCTTAGTTACGCCGTCCTTCGAAAGGGACGTTAAACGGGGGTCCCGAGCCTGTACGATGTCAGGTACTCGTTAAAAATCCCTATCCTAATAAAACCTGGATAGGCAAAATTTAGAGCTCCCACTGTAGCATCGTCCAATTAGCCATAGCAGCATAAAGTGACGTTAAATGAACAAACAAACAAACAAATCCTTCCATAATTTACATCCAGAATTCCTATTAGAAGCAGATTTTATATTTATATAAGATTTTTCGTCTGCCCACTCCAGTGTTCATGTCACGAACCGTCCACACAAGCCTGAACACGTCCACGAACCTATTGCAGTCCACTTTGAGTTCAGGCCAAAACCAATAGCCGTTGGAGCGCGAATTAACATCCATGAACTGGTACATCCTCCACATCCGGTGGGATTAGCGTAGCTCGCCGTTGATTCGGGAATAGTGGATAAGCAGCCTTATAGGACTGAGTGTCCCAATATAAAGATTAATTTTTCATTTCATTTCACAAATTGATTTCAAGGTTTGTCTAATTTTATTCCTAGATTTTTGTTAGCACTATCAACATTTTTTTGTTATCTTGATTTTCTCAATGTCTAAAAGAATTACACATTTAAAAAATAATGTATTTATTGAAATTTAAAACTGTATACTGAATACATCAAGTAAATATAATGAAAGATAAATCCTTTCCCGAGATAAAGGCTAGTAGAGAAACTACCCAATGTTATTACTAAACAAAATTACACATAAAATTCATATTTGTTTTAGTGTTGTTTTTTTTAATAAAATAAAAAAGTAATAATAAAGGCAAGAAAAGAACGAGGTGATTGTTGTGGTTTGTATTTGTACAATTTGTAAAAACTATTGAAAATATAATAGTTTTCCTGTACCCTTAAAAATATTCTTAAATATAAACCTAGTATTGATTTCTTATAATGAAACAACATTTCTCATAAAACTCTCTCTATTGATTCATCATGAATTATTTTATTCATTTGGAACCATTTATAAATAAAATTTAATTAGTAACATATTTAAATCGAATATTTACTTTAGTTTTCAATTTATTATTTTTTTAGGTCGAGAAATGGATTTACGTAATACTGTTAAAAATGGAATTTTATATCTTGAAGATCCTGTTGATAAAGAATGGAATCCACATTTCTTTGTTTTAACTCAAAACAAACTATTTTATACTGACAGTTACCATGGAGCTGAAGAAGCTGACGATGAAACAGACACTGAAGAAACTGGTCCAATAAGCATGTTAAAATTAAAAGAGGTATTTATAAATTATTTATGTAGCAGAAAAGTTATAATAATCTGCACTTTAATACAATATATGAATAGCCTAAATATGGAAGAGAAATATTTCTTGGTTTAGCTATCCTCTATGAAAAATAAAAGTTAAAAAGAATATTAAAAATAGTATGTGACATTTCTTTTTTTCTTTTTTTGAGAAAAAAAACTACCTAATATTTTCATTTGTTCATTTTTTCTGGCCAGACTTCTAACCTTTTGTTACATCCGCATACTTCTTTTCTTGGAGAAATGAACCCGAGATCTCATTTACTTATTGGTGTGCAAATACTAGGTTTTTCAATAGTCCTCAACCATGAAAACAGGATAGGCTGGCTGGTTTGGGGGAAAAAAAAAGAACTGTATCACTAAAACCCATGAAGGATCTAGGTTTCAGTTCATTCCATAGACTGTAATGTTTCTAAGACAACAGGGAAGATTATAGACAGATTATATAATTTATCTGTAATATCCGGATTTGAATCAAGCATCTTTAATGCAACAACTCAGCACTCTACCCACTGAGCTTCCCTGCTCTCACCAATTTAAATAAAATATTAATAATTCGTTCACTTAATGAAAACCTATTTCCAGTCGGTTTTTTTGGCATATAACTTTATTTAGCGGATACGTTTCGACTAATTTGTCATTTACAATCCATCAAGAACTTCCTTCATCTCAGAAGAGTTACACGTCATCTTTTTTCTGTAAATTATTAATTACATAAATCACAACAATATAACGAATATACATTTCTTAAAATCGTCCATAAATAGAAGTAAGTATAGATACCTCTTTTTTTTTTAAATTCATGTCATTAGCTAAAAACTTTTCTTGGAGGTCCATTGTCCTCCATGGTCCTTTTGTTAATATTTTAGACTTTGGTCTCTATTTATACTATATTTTATTTATATTTGCATACTAAAATCCTTCCCATTTAAATTTATCATAATTAAATTATAATTCAAAAAAAATTTTTAATACGTAAAATTTATTAAGTTTATTATTTTATTTTTAATATATTTTTATAGGTTCTTAATTAAAAAATCAGATAGGACTGAAATTGGGATATCTAGGTAACTGTTGGGAGGTTATAGTGCTAGGTTATCTCTCTGTGTTTTTAAAGTAGATATCCCAATTTCAGTCCTATCTGATTTTTTAATTAAGAACCTATAAAAATATATTAAAAATAAAATAATAAACTTAATAAATTTTACGTATTAAAAAATTTTTTTTTTGAATTATAGTTTTTTGAATTATAATTTAATTATGATAAATTTAAATGGGAAGGATTTTAGTATGCAAATATAAATAAAATATAGTATAAATAGAGACCAAAGTCTAAAATATTAACAAAAGGACCATGGAGGACAATGGACCTCCAAGAAAAGTTTTTAGCTAATGACATGAATTTAAAAAAAAAAAGAGGTATCTATACTTACTTCTATTTATGGACGATTTTAAGAAATGTATATTCGTTATATTGTTGTGATTTATGTAATTAATAATTTACAGAAAAAAGATGACGTGTAACTCTTCTGAGATGAAGGAAGTTCTTGATGGATTGTAAATGACAAATTAGTCGAAACGTATCCGCTAAATAAAGTTATATGCCAAAAAAACCGACTGGAAATAGGTTTTCATTAAGTGAACGAATTATTAGATAATGCAATCCAGTTTACATCCTTTCAAAATAAAATATTAAATCACTGTAAAACCTCTATTATCCATCACTCTATTTACCGTCACTCTCTGTTAACCGTCGCCTCAGTTTTGGGAGAAAAAAAGATGTGTATATATTGTTTGGTTGCTAAAGTCAGGTGTCTTGACAACTTCGGTTCCTAGAATCTGTTGTTTACTCAAAACCTAGGCTTCCTATTTCTCAGAAATTAATTATCTCCTCATCCCTACCTAGAGTAGCATCCGCAGTTGAACTACCCTTCAGTCTTCATTCTTGTCTTACGGGTACTTGCTGTTTTCTTAAAAGTAAGTATAATAATGTCGGAAAAAAGACAAAGGAAGAGTTTAGTTCTCACTACTAAGTTTGAAAATGTTTACGAAAAGGTGAAAGTGCTTCAATCTTACCAAAAATCTATAATATTCCTCGGACGACAGTTAATGATATAAAAGGTGAAGGGGACAAAATAAAAAAAATTTGTTGTGGAAATGGAAGTGTCATGGAGTTGCGAGTAAAAAGAAGACTATGAAAGTTGCCCCAAACAGTAAGTTAGATGAAGCATTGTTTCAGTGGTTTGTTCAGCAACAAAGTCAGGGACTACCACTTACAGGTCCAATAATAAAAGAAAAGGCCCTTCATTTTAATCAAATTTTACACGGCGACCCAACATTCAAAGCTAGTAAAGGGTGGTTGGACAAATTCAAATCTCGCGTGCCATAAGCAATAGAAATTAAAGAAAATTTTGTACAGGAGATACGAAATACATTTATAGATATATAATCATTTAATGATTATAAAGAAGGGGCATACTACGTTTGTGCAGGAGGAAAAAGCTAAAATCCACCTTGAAATTTTTATTCATTTCTCAAGAAGGAAAAAATGGACATACAACGATTGTGCTTTTAGCCATCGATGTACGTAATTATTATTATTTAAAAACAATATTTTTACTACATATGTATCCTTATTAGTACATAAATAAGTTAGGAGTGCATATATAATGTCGAATGTTTGAAATATATTGTTCAATTTATGTGTATATGTATATAACATTTGTCTCACTCCCATATCCGTCTATTTCCCAAATCCGTCACCATCTTGGTCCCATACCCTGACGGATAACCAAGATTCAACTATATATACAAATAAATAAAATATTCTTTTAAGGGAAGCATCTATCTTACTGTTCAGTAATATATTAATTGTATTTACTAGATTTTTAGTTAAAACCTAGTACAATAAATCCTTGTTAAATGAACAAGGAAATCAATAGTTCGTTAAAATAAATTTTGTAAAACCTCAATAAAAAAAAAGTGCTGTTAAAAATAATTTGAAAAAAAACATAATTTAATAAATTATTATTAATAATTCGGCACAAGTGGATGGTTCCAGGCCTCCTCAATCAGTAGTCTCCAACCAGTAGTCCCTGTTGAGTGCTGCTGCCATCCAGTTGTGGACTCCCAAGTTCCTCGCGTCTTCTGCCACACAGTCAATCCACCGCAGTTGTGGTCGGCTGACTTTCCTCTGTCCATGGATGACCCCTGTTAGTAAACATTTTGGAATTTTCCCCTCGCTCATCCTGGCCACATATCCAGCCCGTTTAATCTTTTATATAAATCTTTATAATCTTTATAAATATTTTTTGAAAAATTACTTTTTAAAAAGTATGGCTTATGTTCTCTCTCTCTCTCTCTCTATATATATATATAGAGAGAGAGAGAGAGAGAGAGAGTGAGCGAGGGGGGGGGGGAAGAAAAATACTTCGCACGATAACAGGAGCGGTAGGGGATGAGACTCTTAACTCATGGAGGAGAAGGACGAATAAAGAATTGCATATGGAAACTGGTCAGGCAATATCTCAGGATATGAAAGCAAGAAGGTTAAGATGGGTGGGACATGTAGCTCGAAGTGATCCGTCAGGACGCCTCTACACAACTATGAATGCCACAATAGTTGGCAAGAGATCACGTGGGAGGCCAAAGACCAGATGGATGGACATGGTCAACAAAGATGCTGCGGAGCTACATGTAGCAGACTGGAAATCGGCTGCCCAGGATAGAAAGAGGTGGAGAAGGCTGGTAAAGGTGGCGAAAGATCTACAAGGTCTGTAGAGCCAACCGAAAAAAAAAAAAATATATATATATATATATATATATATCGTACAGCTGGTTATTATGTTTCTTTTAGTAGGCTGACAGGTCTCATATACCAAAGTGGTTGGGGATGCTGAGATCCATACTCTCAGCATTTAGGTCTGAAAGAGCTTTGCGCACTAAGCCCCCCTCACCCCCTTTTGATTTATAATCAATATTTATTTTCCTTTTTCTTAGTTCCACTAATTTGAATTCAAACATAGCTATATATCTATCCATATTATAAATATTTCACTGCATCATTTTGCTACTGATGTAGTTTGTTTTTTATTTTAATTTAATTTTTTTTAGTATTTTTATTTAAATATTTATTTTTGGTTTGGAGGGTATTCCTAATGATGAACTTCATTATGGTGAAAAATGGTTTCATGGCAAACTTTCTGGTGGAAGAGCTGAAGCGGAAGCACTTCTGAAAGCATATGCACATCTTGGTGACGGCACGTTTCTAGTCCGAGAAAGTGAGACCTTTGTTGGAGATTATTCCCTTTCGTTTTGGTATGTTTTCATAATTACCTTACATTTCTTATCCAAAATACTTCCATATTATTTTCTAACTTTCCCTCAGATTCTCTTAAAAGTTGCTCCTTTAACTTCGTTAATTCTTTTAAGTTCTTTCATATTTAATGGAAAATAAGCCTTGTTGTTAGCTGTATGCAAACTAACTTGTCAAATGGCACTTTTATGAATTATTTATTAAAAATCTGCCCTATTTTCTCCTGTTGAAATCAATGCTGCAGTTATTCAGTAATTCCCAAACAACACAATTACATTATATTTGGTATATGTAGGTAAGTTTTATTAATAGATGATTTTGGATTACTAAACTATTTATTAAACAATACACAATCTGACGTTATTTAAAATACACTGATTACTAATTAATGAACAGCTGTTTCCTTCATTATTTTATATTGACCATTTATTTGTAAGTGGGTATATCAAATCGATTCAGAACATTGATTTTGTTTTAATTTAAAAATAATTATTATATAAATATTTAGTGTCCCGTACAGTATACAATGCTAACAGTGACAAAAAAATCTATGTAATCAATTTCTAAATGAAAGTATAAAAAATTAGTTCAGGAAAAAACACTGGCAGATACTGCTCCAAAGTGGCGTGTAACCACAAAAAGTAATAAAAAAAACTAATATATTTTAATAAAATTGCAATTTATTAAAAGTTTTAAAAAACACAAGAAACAATTTAACTTTGCCAGGGCAACATGCCTGTGTTAACTTCAGGAATAATATTGTTGTATTTGTTCATTTAGCTTCACTTTATCCTGCTATGGCTAATCGGACGTTGCTACGTTGGGAGCTATACATTTTGCTTATCCAGGTTTAATTAGGATAGGGATTTTTAACAAGTACCTGACATCGTACAGGCTCGGGACCCCCATTTAACGTCCCTTCTGAAGGACGGCGTAACTAAGGATTTTTTAGTCCCTTTAAAAAATCCTAGAGCCACCAGCTGGGCTACGAACCCGCAATCTTGGGCTTAGTAGTTTGTTATGCTAACCACTAGACCACAGGTTGGGCCAGGGATAATGTAAAACACCTGATTTAGATTTATGTTGGTTCGATTTTCATTTGGTTCCATTTATTTCCCAGAGTAAATATTAATATTTTCAATTTAGATCGGAGTAGGGAATAACATGGCAATCAAGAGTTTTTGAGGGTTTTAAATATTTTTCAAAATGTTATTGATTACTAATCCTTATCATACCTATTTCAAAATTTAGACCTAACAGAGATTATTAAGTAGTTTCTGTGATGCTAAGCAAAAAACATTTTAACAATCAATTAATTTTAGTAACTAACAGCTTTTTAAAATGTGTTTGTTAGTTTTTCATTAAATATATTAATTTTATGTCATTATTTTAACTAATTCATAAGTTATTCCAGCTATTTTCACTGAATGTTTTTTTTTTTTTTTTTTTTTTTTAATATGGTTTAATACGTTATTTGCCATAATACATAATTTTTAAATTAGACCAAATTTCAACTTTATTTGATATATCTGATATAATAATGCTTTAGTATTTTTTTCATTAAATTTATTAATCCGAAGTCAGTGAAGTCTCAAGATTTTGTCTTAATAATCTTAGTAATAACAACAGAGTAGCTTAAAATTGTAATAAAAAAATATTATATGTGTAATGAATTATAGCAGTTACCTTACTTTTGTAATCTTAGAAAGAAAGAAAACTGGCAAAAATTATTTTATTCATTTTTATATAAATAATTCATATATGTGAACTATTTATTGGAAGATATAAAATATAAATGGTTGAGGTTTTAGGGTAATAGACAGTAAGAGGGAAATTAAAAACATTAATTTTTTTATTATAAGTGCATTTTTTTTGGTATTTCATTAAAATCTGACTCTGACTCTGAGAAGTTTGATTAGGAGAGATTTAGTTCCTTGTTTCGGATATAGGTAGCAGCATCTTCATGTTTGTTGTAGTGATGGGCTTAACTGCTACTTTTCAGTAACAGTTCTAACTGTTACTGTGATTTTTCTTATCTGTGATTTCTTAACTGCTACTAACTGTTATTCGTGATTCTGTCGAATTGCTACCAACAGTGATTGCTTAACTGCTACTAACTGTGATTTTTCTTATCTGTGATTTCTTAACTGCTACTAACTGTTATTCGTGATTCTGTCGAATTGCTACCAACAGTGATTGCTTAACTGCTACTAACTGTGATTCGTGATTCTGTCGAAATCTTACCAACAGTGATTGCGTCGGGGTACTTAATTCCACATCTTGAATACAACGATCACAGAATACACATTATAAGGATAATAATTACTTTGACACTTGTATAATTCACCATAATCCTATCAATATACATACAGATGGAATTATTTTCAATATCCTATATAACGTAAATTTTCCTCTTATGGTGCCCCCCACATAGTAGTACCTACTAATACTATCATTATTTTTTGTATAGGTAATTTACAAGTGAATATTAATACTTTACAATAAACAAGCTGTAAATAAATATCTGACTTTCCCTTTTAATTGATTTATATATAATTTAAATTATATTAATAATTTAAATTTACTACTGCGCAGTTAATTTTCTACAGTAAAACTAATTAAGTCAAATTAAGGTAGTAATAGTAGTCACAAACACGCTTCAATTCCGTTCGCCGACGACCAGTCGCCCATATGCGAAGAACAGTTAGAACTGTTACTGTAGTCACAATAACAATCACGCTTTAATTCCGTTCAGTTCTATCGCCAATCACAGTGAAGAACAGTTTAGAACTGTTACTGTAGTCGCAATAACAATCACGCTTCAATTCTGTTCGGTTCTATCGCCAATCACTGTGAAGAACAGTTTAGAACTGTTACTGATGAATTTGTGATCACAGGTAGACCTGTGACTTTTGAGTAACAGTGAAAAAGTAACAGTTCGTGATTTCTGGCCCATCACTAGTTTGTTGTACTTCAGGCAGGTTATGTTAGTGTTGAACAATTTCAAGTCATTCAGTTGTTGTGGTCTATGTTATTTTAGTTCTTTTAATTAAATTATGATCACGTATTCAAATAAAAGAGATTTTAAAGGCTATTCAGCCATAATAGCCGCCCCTTCAGTCGGGAACACTAGTCAATTATGCTTGGATTTAATAATTTCAACCCTCAAAGCAACATATTATGGTATGATATGGCATGAAGCTGTTTTACCATTCGTTGGTGCAGACCCATATAATGATAAAAGCAGAAAAATGTGTACTTCAAATGATGTTTACTTTTGTGAAAAGCATAAACTTTTACTTATACAATTTCGTGCCCCTTTGGAAAAAAATCATCAATCGATTTACTTGTCGCAACTTACTGAATATCTTAAAAATGCTGAAGTTGAGGAGATTATTGTGCTGGCTGGTTTATTTTCCCATCAAAGGAATGATGTAGAAATGTCTGAGGGAACTTTTCGATTTGTTACGTGTCCAAAGGCTAATGAAAAACATGGCAAGACTCTTAGTTCACTCAACTGGACGAGAATGAAAGAAAATAATAAAGAAAGCAGTTTCAGTTGTCCTAAACTTCATGGTGCTGGTTTTACTAAAAGTTTGTTTAATTTGTGCTGCAAGGCTGACATTCCATGTGTTGCTTTGTTAATATTCTGTTCTGAAGGAGACAATAGTTATGATGCGTCACAATTACTTCTGCAGTTAAACTCTTGGCTGTTGTTTATGCCACAAGATTTGAAAAGTGTTATATTCCCCCCTTCATGGAAGTATTTATTTGGAAATTCAGTTCCACGCAACATATATTAATTATATCTGTTTCTTTATTAAAATAATTATAATACTAATTTCCTTGGTCATTTATTTTTTCCTATTTAATTACTCTTATTTGTTTATGTATTTTCCTTTGGAGAGAAAATACATAAGGTAATAAACTAGCAATAAGTTGTTATTTCACAAGTTACAAACAAAAAAATATTAACTGTGTTTTCAGTCACCTTTGCAGTTAGTACATTAGTAAATTAACGAATTGATTAAGTTTACCATAATACACTTGTAAATTATGTAATGATTAAATTCCTAAGATAAAAAAATGGCTTGCTTGATTTGTTTATGATTTTGCACTTTTCAGATGATGTACTTCTTTATTAGAAGTGTCATGCTCTATATTTGCAAAAATTACTTTAAACCTCGTATATAAAACACAGTTGAGTCAGAATTATTCATGGATCATTATTAATTATGTAAAATTAAATTACATTAGTATTTCAGGGACACTTACTGAACAAATTTTGTTTAGTATTCATGTTAATCTAATATTCAAGAATTATGTTTCCTTATCATGTATTTTTTGTTTGATATATCAATTTTACATGTGTTCAGTCCCATTAAAAATTCTTTCGCCTAACTTTATATTTTACCTGTCTATTATTTTCCTTTCTTCTTACATAATTAATGATTGCTCCATCCCATCTGCCGATTGGTAATAGTTATAATTAATTGGTGTAGATTTTAATTTAAAATTGCAAACAAAATAGTTGTATTTTAATAGTTAGAATAGATTGGTGTAGATTTGAATTTAAATTTGCAAACAAAACAGTTGGATATTAATAGTTATATTAGATTGATGTAGATTTGAATTTAAATTTGTACACAAAACAGTTGTGTTTTAATAGTTATAACTAACTGGTGTAGATTTAAATTTAAAATTGCAAACTAAACAGTTGTATTTATTCCATTAACTTAACTAAAATCATAACTCTACCTAAGGGGATTGAGACTTCATTTTTTTTTTAAAGTCAAAATTATGTCTGCCTTACTTGGTCTGGCCATGTCAGTCATTTACATAGATATTCTTCAAATTTAGATTGAGCTTCAAAAATATGCATTATTAATTAGTATTTAATAATTGATGGAAATGTATAAACTGGTTTGGTAAAACTTCAGAATAGAGTCAATAGGTGAGGACAGGCCACTATTAATAGTGATATTTTTTAGAGTAGGTGGTAACCAACTGCTTTGTAAAATTTACATTACATCATTTAAAGTATTAAGAATTATTAATGCTTTGATTAGATGCTATTTAAAATTTTGGTATCTGTTCTGCAGGTTGTCGCTTTAAGTTGAGTTAAAACAAGTTTTAGCTGTTTATTTGTTTCACTTTTAATATTTTCCAAAAACACCAATTGTGGGTAATGATTAGATTTTGGTAATCGTTTCAACTAACATTTCGAAGTATAGATGATATATGTTTGTGGAAACGTTAGTTTCTAGATGAAATGATTATTGAACTATACACATTAATCATAATTAGATTCTCTTTTCCTTATTCAAGCTCATGACAACTTTTATTTTTGGAGAATATTAGAAGGACAAGTTAAAACTAGGCATGGCTCAGCTCTAAGTGACAACCTGCGGAATAATTACCAAAATTATTGTTCTTATTGACTTCTGCTCAATAAGATTACTCCAGTGATAAAGAAAATCCAACGGATCCTTTTTGTTTGAAGACGAGGCCTTACTGAAACTTTACTCCTTTTTAATTTAATTACATCAGGAGGCCCAGACCCATTACAAGTTGTAGTGCCAAAGAAGTGTAATAATTTAATTAGATCACAGCTGTCTACTTATGCTGTTGTAATAAATTTAATGTTATGGCCATCCCATGGCATATCTTAGAGATAACTTAAAATTTGCAGTTATTTACTTACCTACTTTCATCCTTAAAATTATCCTGTGTTAGATTAGATACGACTCAGTGTGAAAATAACAGTTTAAAAAAAATTGAATGCTTTAAAGGTCCATAGTATTATTTATAAAATAATTTGATAACTGAATGTTCAAATAAATTTTGGGAATTTAAGCACAGTAGATTATCAATTAGCCAAACTAATAGCAGGCATAGTTTGGACGATCAAAATTCATATAAGAAAAAGAAAATGTTCACAAATATTCACCACATTTGTATGGAAAAAAATTATCTTATTGTGTAGCACTTGCATAAAAAATAAACGAAAAATATGTAAGAACATAACAAGGTTTTGACACAAAGAAATTTTAATATCAGTTTATTTCAGTGTTCACTTCCTCTTCATAACAACTAAGTCTAATTCTTTAAAACTGCAATAATTGGATGTGATCTGAGTCTTATTGTCGTTGAAACCACTGGGATGCCAATGTAGAAAAGGCCTCAACATGAGATGGTCCTGAATCCTCTTTTGACTCACAACTCTCTTGGCTATCACCATCCTTTAATAATCATTAAATTATAATACAAGCCCAATTTTGTCATCTTACAGTATCTGATAGCCTGAATCCTTAATGTCCACTAATAGCTCCTCACTGTCTCTTGACTACTTTCAGCAAAAACGTCAAAACTTTAGCTACTTCATTGTCAGGCTCATTTGTATCTTCAGATGGCTTAAGTAGCTTATTTCATGACTTTTGCAATAATACTGTGTTACCTGCTGCGAGCAACATATAATAGTAATCTTTCAAATTTTTATGTAAAAATAAATAAAATTGTTTCTTATATAAATAAACCTCACAGCAGACGGGTATTATGAATAACATTTTTTAATGAGAAGCGAGGGGATGGTTGACTGGAAGATAGACGTAAGGAAGAAAATAGTTGGGGGTGCAGTCAAATAAAAACACTAAATAAGTGGTTACTTATTTAATTATGTGCCGACGTTTTGACCCACTTTGTGGGTCATCTTCAGGGCTAAGAAAGATAAACAGACAAAATAACAGAACTATAAAAAAATACATTGCAGACTAAGTATATGATAAATGAGAAAAATATACATGTAGAGGGGTAGAAATTTAGAACAAAAGTGAGGGATATATATGAATAAAAAATTACAGAGAAAATGTACAGAACGGTGGTGATGCCAAAAAGCTTTTTTTACAAAGATAAAAGAAGGAAATAAACATAAAGTTATTTAAAAAAAGAAAAAGTATAAACATCAGAGGTGAGAAGTAAAATTATGGAAAAGGTAGTAGAATATATATATAAAAACTATAAAATGTAAGATAATAGACTCCTAGGGAGTTTACATATGTAAAATGAAAGAAGGTATAGCCAAAATGATGTTAAAGAGTAAATAAAGGAAAATAACAGTAGAAAGACAAGATATAAATATAGAGTATAACAGTTTTTAAACAACATTTTTTAATGTTTCAATTGCACTCCACTGGTTGAACTAGAGAAGTTGTATTATTTGGGGGAGAGAAACCATCTCAAACATGTCACTGATCTCATAGAAAATACTAACATGACTCGTACTGCTAAAAGTATACTTATTAAGAAACTACATGACTGGAGTTCCATTATAATAGTTCTAGGAAATCTAATTTTAGAGAAAATACTCATCAATCTTATTTTCTAATGATTCCTAATATCTTTTCCGAACCCAGTTCTAATGATCTATGCTTTACTGTATTTGGTTCATGGAGGAAATTGAACTATTAAGCCTTTTAATTAAAATGGTTGTAGTTCCAGTTATGTATACTGTAATCCTGATTATGTTTTGTGGGTAGACTGTTACGTTTTATAGTTGTTTGTCGTATTGATCAATTATATTAAAAGATGTAGTAATACAAATATTACAAACCACTCATCCAGTTATGAAAAATGAATGTGAAACAACAAGGGTTTTGAACTAACGATCAATTTATTAGACTGTCTTCTTTGTCTTTCTTTATAGTCTTATTTGTTTTCTTCTAACCATCCCACCGGCACTTCCCTATGGCTACTTCATAGGCAGATCCTCTTTTACATATCTAATATATCCTTCGGAATTCCCAGCTTGATTAGTCATATTTTGGATCTTCATGTTTGCCCTAACTCACGGAGACCAATTACAGAATGATGCCACTTACTTGAGACTATCCAAAAGTTTCTTTGATACCTCCTAATATCTCCTGCTAGATAATGGACCATTTCAGAATTTAATCCTGAATGTTTCTGATTCACTTAGATCGAAGCCCAATGAGGGCAATGTTTTTAAGCTATCAATAATGTTTTTTTTATTGCTGTGAATCATCAGAATTGCAGTTATGGTACTTAGAGAGCCAAAATGATTTAGTAAAAACATGAGAAAATTGGTTAAATTTATTTTCCACACTCTAAGCCAAATAAGCTCTTAATATATGGATTTCCATAGACTTGTCTTTTATTAATAATTGTAGAACAACTTTTTGTAAACATAGTGATGTCTTGACAGATTATGGGTCAAAAAACATTTTTTCTCGTTAGATTTAGGCTGTACTAACTAAAAGAATCCAATAAATGCCATAATAAGATAAATTACGCATGATTTTATGTTCCATGATAACAATTTTTAGATTTTGATTTATTCTCTTTCTAATATCCATGCTTCAATTCAAGTTACTGTAGTATTAGTAGCTCTAATGTCATTATGGATTACTTTGTTTGTAACAAAGTAAGGAGCATTGAGAATTTTATCCAGGATTTTGAATTGTAAGGATTGAATACAAGAGGAATTTGGTGGCTTAGTGGAGGCCCAAAGCTCTACTCCGTACGTCCAAATAGGTCTTATAATAATCATGTAAACGAGTCTTTTATACTTAATTGGAAGCTTAGAACATTAGTCTAGTAAATATTGAAGTAGCCTGAAACGGGAATCTGTTTCTTGTCGTTTCAGTCTAGTAAAACAATTATTTAAAATAAGAAAGTGGATAGGACTTATAATTTAAGACAATCATATACTAAGTGGAAAAAACTTACATGTATCATGTAAAGAAAAGGAAGAAATAATACTCTATAGGTAGGCAGTGGTTATTTAAAAAAATAATTTTAATAAATAATGAAATTAGCTGATCTATTATTGTTTAACTGAGATGTTTTCCATTGACCCTTTTAATAATGATATCATATTTTTAGTACTTCAAACATTTTAAATCTACATAATACTGATTTAGTAAGTAACATTATTTAGTGTGTACTCAACACTTTAGTGATTGCAATTTATTTTTTAAAGAATTATTGATTGAAAACTTTGAGAAATAGCAATTTGTCTATCATATAAGGAATAATTAATAATTAATCTGTTATATTAGTTTTATTCATCCTTAAACTAAAATAACCTTTAATGTGTTAGTTCCTTTTTCTATTATATCTACTCTATAGCTAATCTGAAAACAGTAAGTAGTTTGTGAAGAAGCTAATTAGAAGCACTTTATTTTTAGTAATAATTTACATTTATTATGTAAATCAGTCGTAATGTCATATTTCCATTTCAAATTAAAAATTCAAGATTATTATGAGATATCACAATCATACTTAATTTAAAAAAAAACATAAACTTAACATTAATATTAAAAACATAAAATTTTCTTAATAATGTTTATTTTGGTATCTTTTAATGTTTTAAGTGAACTGCCAGTATAATATCGATCGTTAAAAGACTAATGAGGGTAACACTCAAAATGACAAACTTATGAGAAAAACAAACAAAATTGTAAACTGTTCCCGAGATTTTCACAAACTACCTTGAATGTTTTTTGTAGTAAAAATATTATACATCTCCATTAAAAATATAAATACCCATTTGCTTTGGAATGTATTAAATCAGGAGGAACAGTTTAAAAAAAATAAAAATAATAATTGTAAATATTTTTGCTAATTATACCCATTTACCTTCATTCAGTAGATAAATGAATTATTAATATAATTATTTCATTGATATATAATTACATTAGTTTATTATGTGACAAGTTATATAAAGACTTCAGGTATTAATTGTATTTCTTTATTAAAAGATTAAATAATATTACATAATTAAGAAATTAGAGAAAATAAATTTCAGATCTACAAACAGATCTTCATTAGTGAATGAATTATTTTACATTAGAACAAGCTGTAATAAAATTCTCACAACATGCATAGTTTGTATATTTACTTATAATATATTTACAATTGGACATTTATACAAATCTCTCTCTCCATGTATACATATATTTATATATTTTCCATGCTTGATTTTTTAATACCTTCTTTTTATAGGAAGCATGTGATATAGTGTTTAGCCAATAATAAAATGTATGTGTTTTTTTTAATGGCCTAATGGTATTTATATGGTTTGCAAATAAAATAAAAAAAATTCACAATGAAGATAAATAATTTTTGTATTTATTTATTTTCCCCTCAACAGGAGACAAGGAAAAGTAAATCATTGCCGCATTAGGTCAAAACAGGATAGGGGCCAAATAAAGTTCATGTTGATTGATAGTACCTGCTTTGATAGCCTGTATACACTTATTACTCACTACAGGTCACACCCACTGAGAAGTCAGGTATGTTAAATAACAAGAATATTCATGTTGTCTTCAGTCAGTGTTTTGTAACCAGTACTAGTTATACTCCAAATTAACTTTCTGATTAGTCTATTGTAGTTTTCAGTCGTTCATAAAACTGAGAATAGGGTAGTGTTTTCTCATGGTTGTGTAATTGTGCAAGGTTATTGCAACTTTTCATCAGTATATAAAACTTTTAATATGCTGGTATTCCTCTAAAATCCTTTAAAAGTTTGGATTTAACAAAATTTATTACATCAAATTGTTTTCCCACTTTTTAAATTTAGTATTATCAATTATAAATATTTAGTGTCTGGACATAAATATTGTTTTAAAAATATTTGAGTAATTTTTTGTGTTATCATGGTTTTAAATATATTCTGTCAACAATTCACTCAAAATGTTTTTATATATTAAAATTATTTTTTCATCCTATTTAGGAATTTCAAATAAAACTAACGGAACCTGTACCTCAGCCTACTAAACATGAGGGCAAAGAATGGTATTTACCTAATGCTTCACGCTCTTATGCAGAGGAGTTATTGAGGAGAGTTCCTCATGATGGTGCTTTTTTAGTTCGTCCTAGTGATAAAGATAACAATGCTTATGCTATTTCATTTAGGTATGAACTTTTTTAATTACCAGGTTATCAGACTTTAAGTATGAGAAATTATTGAGTACATTTTTTTGTTAATCTAATCCTTGATAATTACATATTTTACTTTTCTTAGGGCTGAAAAAAAAATAAAACATTGCCGTATAAAAATGGAAGGACGTTTGTATACCATTGGGACTTGCCAATTTGAAAGTTTAGTGGAATTAATCGGTTATTATGAAAGGCATCCTCTTTATAAGAAAATTAAACTTTGGTGCCCTGTGAGTGAAGATATAGTTCATAGAATGGGTTTGGTAAGTAATTTTCATTAATGATAGTTTATTAGTTTATGGGGTATCGATGTATCAATAATCTTAAAATTATTAACTCTTGCTTTTAATTGGTAATGGTGCTAAAAATGGAAAGTTGTTTCATTTTAGTAATTATCTTGATTTTCACAAAACGGTCTGAATTTGTGAGATATGAATGATATTAACAGTTTATTAATGTTTAAAAATTTAACCTCATTTTAACATGATAGACATTTCTTTGTGCTTTTTTGAAAATATTAATGATAAGAAATTAATAGTTTTTATTTGGTTTGGTTACAAATTCATTTTTACTTTACATTTTCCTTTTATTAAATAAGTATTATGTTTGAGATCTTTCATTTTTCCTTGGTTTTATATGGTGGAAAGATTAATTAATTTTTACATTTTAATAATATAAATAAATATATAAATTGAGCTATCTTTATAGTGTGATTCCATTATAAGCATGGAATATCTGTTCACATTTCCAATTTTTGTAATGTCAGCTAGATGGAGTCTGTCTAGTTTACTTCTGTCCTTATGTTATTAATAGTGTTAAATTTAATTTTTTGAAAATTATTTTAATACAAATGACTGAATGAGGTCCAATGATTGGATATCTTTTAAATTAGAAAAGCATGTGTTGTGACAGTAGTATTACAATATTTGAATGTTTACAAATACAAAAATTGTTTATTCATTCTGTCTTGGTATAACTGGGTAAGGAAATCCCGTTTGAGATGTTTGTATATGTCGGTCTATGTGTTGTTGTACATCTCTTGCAATTCTTCTAGTATTTCCAAACCACTGCCAGGGATTATAAAAGTTTTGGGATGCATATATTATTGTAGGAGGTTTTTCAGTATATCCTGCTGCATTTCCTAACATTGGAAGATTTAGAAATGGTAAATTTTGATAAGAAATTACTGGGAGATACATTTGACTTGGTGGTAAAGGTGGCAAAACCTCTTCTGACAAAGGAGCTGATTCTGCAGCCTCAGATTCTGTACTTTGTTCATCCTCAGTCGGTGGTTTATTTTCTTCATCTGTTTCTTTTCCTTCAGCTGATGACATCGTACTACTTTCCATGCTATTTTCTGAAGATGAATCAGCTTCTTTAGATATTTTTTCTATTTCACCGTCAACCTCTAAACTTTCCGTGGTAGACGGTTCACTGTTTACTTCTGTATGGGAAGTACTTTCAGTTGTCGCTTCAGAACTAGATTCTGATGGTTGATCACTCGTATTTGTTGTGGTGCTTTCTGTACTAGTACTTTCGCTGGGTTCTACAGATCCATCACTTGTGCTTTCTTCTGTTCCTGTTTTGCCTTCTTGTATATCATCCGGATTTGCTGGTAACCAATGGAATTCAACACCTGATTTTGAATTTACTTGCCTTGCCTTATCCTCTGATGCTGGTGATCCTCCTTCTTCATACTGTAATAAAACATATTTTTACTGTTAATATCATTATTAGTGGTATGGCATTGGGTGATTAATTCATAGAGGGAGAGAGAAAGTACACTTGTTTTGAGAAATAGAAGTGATCGATAATCACATTTCTAAGGTGTTGATCTTTTGTGAGATATTATAGTTATTAGTATTTACAATATCCTAGAAGGAAATCGATAGAATTAACAACAAATTTAATTTTAGAGCTTTAAAAAAAAAAATAATAATATTTTTTTATGCCATTTCTTTTAACTGTTCTCATTTCCAAGTCTCAATTTTATTTTTAAAGACTTCATTGTTTTCTTGCCATGATCATAAATGTTTTTTTAGAAGCAATATTTTGGTTTTCTACATTTAGTTTTACATTTAATAAAATGTGAAATTAAAGTTAGTTAGTTGTTTATTTAACGTAACTTTATGCTGCTATGGCTAATCGGACGATGCTACAGTGGGAGCTCTAAATTTTGCCTATCCAATTGGCTATGAAATTAAAGTAATTATTACCAAGGTTATAAAATATAATACAATAATTCTAAATTCAACTAAGAAATTAAATTAAATAAAAGGCCAATTGAAGTATAGTTGAACTACTTTAACTAGGCAATTATGTAAATACATCATAAATGTGCCTAGTATTTTTTAAAAAGTGCCCGAATCATGCTCTTAAAATGGAGTGTTTTTCAATATTTCCCAGTCTGTCTAAGGGTCTGTATATATTCTTAACTCTGTATTTTAGAGTCAATAAAACAAATGAGACTGACTTATTTGCAGGGTACCTCGACACCTGTGCCCCCTCCCTCCCCTTTTTAACTCACTAAAATTGCAATCAATATAAGTCAGGGTGTATTTGATCCTTCTAGAATAGGAAAACCAAGTTCAAAGCTGTAAATTAAGTTTACAGATTTTTTTTTTTATTGTCCATTTTAAGTTGTTAATCCTAATCCATTAATCCATTTTAATAGCATTTGTCTAGTTCAATTATTTTGGAAGGTTATAATATTTATCTTTTAAAATATAATTGAAATTTCAGCTAACACAATATTTAACTACCCTTAGTGTTAGACAGTAATTAGCTGTCTCTCTTTTTATTTTTGTTTTTAATATTTAATATAAACATTTTTATTTAATAATACTTTTTAAAAATATCATTTATTTAATTTCCTAAAATAAATGTTCAAAAAAGATCAATTTCATTATTAAACATCCTTGAAATTAACTTTAAAAGTTTAAAGAAAAAATTACCTCAGAGAGTCACTTTTTACATCATTCCCATTATCCGTTATTAGAATGACAATGTTATTTTAGTTCATTGTTTTACTTGTTCGAGTGTGTAGAATATTAGTTACAGTATTATGTAACCGGTCCTAAACTTTTGAATAATTCAGTGCATTACATTGGTAAAACAAAAAGCGTGTATCATTGAAATATATGTTAAAATTCTATATTTAGTAGAAATTAACTTTAAAATTATTTTTGAAAATATTTTCATGTTGTTTATTTATTATTATGTTTTAGATATATTTTGTATAATTTATCTTTGAATCATTTTGAAAAATCAACTTTGAGTTCACTTTATGTTTCTTTATTTTTCACTTTGTTTTAATTTTTTGGTTCTATTCCCATGGCAATGGATAAATTATGAAAATTGAGTTTTTTCCTGTCTATTCCTTTGGCATTCAACAATAATCCTGTTCTTGACCTAATTTTCTTTTATGTTTTGTAAAAAGAGGAAAATCAATAAATAATCAATTTGAAATTTAACTAATGAGTCTTATATTCCTTTTTACATTTTGCCAGAAATGTATTTTTAATAAATTCCAATGATTTTAGTCTAAGATATAATAATTAAAACCCCCTTAAAATTGAAAGTTTGAAGATTAGTATAATCTATTTTATATCCGAAAAAAATAGAAACATTGAAACTCTACTAGTTCTAGTTTATCAAACGCGGATTTCTAAATCCCTGGCATCCATCTCTTCTTCATGGTTCCATGGCCGTAAATGTAATTAAGCTCGTTAAAACGAGTTATTAAATAAATATTAAGACTTACAAAACTTATTTACTTGAACTGGGAACACCTACAGCGTGGTTAATTCTCACTGGTCACAAAAAACAGGGCGATCTCCACACTGAAGCCACTGTCTGCACTATTCTTCCAGGCAGTTGGGATTGGTGCGTATACGATAACATTGGTTTGTAAATATATCTTTGTTTACTGGTGTTGTACTAATTAAAGATATATACTCTAACGTACATTTTTTACGTAACATCTCATTACTGTCAGATTAAATTTGGAAATAGGTAACTTAATTATGCCAATAAGAGAACATTCAGTGTGATCTCTCACACGATTTTCCTTACTGCTTTGGGTCATTATTATAATTTTTATTTTTTTTCGCGGACTTCCTTAAGGCTCCTGACTATCCCCACCTTACCTGTTCATATCAGATCTCCCAAAACACACAAAAGTAACCACATCGCTTTACGCAGAAAACACCACTTTGTACACAGCATCATACCGAATCGATGCAATAGTAAACCGATTACAACAATCCTTTAAAAAATTCTATAAATTCTTTCAAAAGTGAAAACTAAAAATCAATCCAATAAAATCGGCCGTCATAATCTTCACAAATCGCAGGCCTAACATAGATCAGCGCATTATCCTAAACTCCGAACACATCCTCTGGTCTAAATCCATAACATACCTCGGTTTAATTCTAGATAAGTCCTTAACATTCACAGAGCACATCAACAGGAAAACCGAAAAAGCGAAAAAAAACCATCTACAAAATGTTTCCCTATTTTAATAAAAAAATCCAGGCTAAGTCCCAAAAACAAACTAATCCTTCACAAAACAGTAATCCGCTCATTGATAACCTATGCCTCACCTGTCTGGAGTTCATCCTGCGTCACAAATTATAGAAAGTTTGAAAGGGTACAAAACCTATGCATGGGGATTATCAATAATTATCCCCGCTACACGAAAATATCGACTAAGCTTAGAGATCTTGAACTTCCCACTATAAAACAATATGTTTCAGCCCAAACAAAAGCATACTTCGAAAAACTCCAGCTTCCGAAAACCCATTAATCCGAGAAATCGGTAACTATGTTAAACATTCGCTACGACGGTACACGCGCAAAAGAACAAAACATATATGTACTTCTTACTTAACAAATCACTATTTGCAGGTATTGTAATCTAGTTATCTGAATTTATTCTATAGTTATTTTTAATTGTTTCTTTATTTTCTATTTAATTATTATTATAATATTCATTTACTTTATTATTATTATTTTTAATTATTTATTATTTTATTTTTTTTAATCGGGTTTTTTCTACATTTTTCCTGCTATTGTAAAACTTATTTATAAAAGATAACTTTAATTAATTAAAATCACTGTTCTGTAAACATGTAAAGGAAGTCCGGAACATGTATTCACACTTATGCTGCTTGTATATGTAAAATTGCAAATAAAGTTTCTTTCTTTCTATAATTTTTTTGCTCGTTTTTTCTAATACTGGGCCAATTAAGATTTTTATATATGTATTTTTCATTATCGTTATAATGAATAAATTATTATTGCAACCATAGAGCCTATTATCTATATAGTCATGATTATAAATTATTCTGTTATATTCCTTAAGAAGACTATTTAATTTTTAGAATATCCTGGAAAGTGTGTGTCTCTAACCATTAACAGTTGTTCATTGAGAATTAGCTGTTCAATAAATCTAAGCTTTAAAAAAAAAAATAGTTAAAAATCTTCATTACGATAATATCAGGTTAAGATTCATTAGATAATTTCTGTTTCCCACTTTGCACCAAAACGGTTTCGTCAGTTAGCCAGATGCAAACCAATGCCATTTTGACCAAAATTTGTATTTGGTATGTTATATGGAATTTACCCATTAGGGTAAAAGAAAAATATACGTCTGCTATTCGAATCTAAGCGAATTTCAAAATAGTTGGTTAAAAAAACTTCAAGTTTAAACTACGGATTCTATAATTCCTGAGCGGTTCACTATGCCATTTTGAATAAAAGCAAATAACATTCTGTGTGTCCCATAACAAAATTTAACTTTATTTATTAACTAACGTGGTCATAAACCGCAGTCGTATATGACACAGACGGAATACTGTATATGGATCTGTTTCTTGGAAATAAGTTCTCTTAGAGAAAAGTACATGAGACAAAATAGTAAAACAAATTATTGAGTACAAATATTTTTAAAATTAGTCACTTACAACTCTCCAAATTGGAAATTGATATTTTATCATTGTATATGATAGGTTTAATTATGTTATGCTTAGTAATGTTATTTTTACCTTGACATCTGCCCTGAAACCGCCTTCGTCAGCTGTGTAAGTGACAACCCTGAGGTCTCCAGTAGGTTCACCCACTGAGTAGTGACCATTAACTGTTCCGCCTTGTTTCGTTTCTTCTTGACTCTTGATATCTCCTGTGTTTTCGTCTCTAACGTAATATCTATACTGATAATTTTGTGTATCCTGGAAATAACAGTTATTATAATGTATCTTTGTACTGAAGTAAATACAATATCGAAAACTTAATAATTTCAAATCCAGAATTTTTGGTATTTTACTTTATTCGACCTGAACGTTCATCGATAATCATATTCTATTTTTAAAAAATATGTGAGAAAGAGAACTGAGAAGTATCAGTCTTATTTTTTAATGATTGAATCGAGTCCGTTTATATTTAGTTGCGCGTATGATTTTTTTTTTGTGTTTACCGAAACAATATTGCTTCATATTGAAAAGAATTGAAAATGTGTTTTCACGAAATTTTTTAATTGTGATTTGTTCTCTTTGGCTTCTCGTCGTATATTTGTCTGCACACATAAAGATTGGCTACTTTTATATGTTGGGAAATCACAAGTTGAACGTAGATCAAGCCATCTGACTCAGAACTGTGGCAGATTGTATTTGATTTATTTTTCATGATAAAAGTAATGTTTCACTCGTAAGCCTATATTTTAATTAGTTTTAAGTTAATTCGGGTAACAAACTCTCCCTTCTGACGCTAGGCCTATGCCAATACATTGAAAGGTACTATTATAAAGTTTCGTATTATTGAAAATAGGTAAGTAATTTAGTTCTTACCGGGTTCAGGTCATCATCATATGCATCCTGTGCCGCTACTAGAATCCAAGAAGCAACAAAACATATCCACTTCGATACCTGTATCAAAAGAAATGAAGTTACATATATTTTAAAATATTTTTATGTACGATATTTTTTTCTAAAATAGTAATTTGAAATAGTACAATTAACAAATAGTACATTAATCAGGTTGATTGATTGTCAGGAAATGATTCATTCTGATCTCAACATACAAAAAGTTAGGTTAAATATTTATTACTAGGAGATTATTTTCTGACTATCAACTAATTTAGTATTTATTCTAGAACTTATTTACTTTATCGCCATCGTTTTTAACACGCTTTTATTAGCTTCCCCTGTGTATATGTATATAACGGAATCTTTGAATTCGATTGTCGACCACTTCAAAACATCGAATTAAATTGTGCTCGAATTGAAGACTTCTCAAGAACCAATGGAAATAGAATAATTTAATAAGATTGTCTTATTATCCTGAACAGGATATACGAAGAAAGTGTCTTGTCCCACATACTAAGGTATACTTGGCTTAATTTTTGAAACTAGCTTATGACTACTGGCAGGATCAACTGGGGAGTTGATTTAAAAATAAAGAAACACGCTGTTTTTATATTAAACCGAACTAAAAAGTTGAATATGAGCACTAGTTAATAAAAAAAAAATAAGGGTAGTTTACAGCTACCCGAACTAAAAATTAAAAAATAAATAATAGTTTTAAAAACACGCTTTAATAGGAAACAAAATTGAAGGGTAGAAAATTATTTTAAATAAATTTAAAATAAGGTTAGAGTGATGAACAAAAAATTCATTTTATTAAAAAAGCGGGGGGGGGGGTTAAGATGTTTTCATAACAACTCTACTTTTACCAATTTGAGTTAATAAAATGTTTAAAACAATCAACATCGAGCACCACACATTTTTTACGATAAATTTGTAAACATATTAAAAATTATTTTCTACCTTTCAATTTTGTTTCCTTTTAAAGGGTGTTTTTGCTAGTTTTTTAAACTATTATTTATTATTATAGTAATTGTAAGTTACAAGATAATGATGTGTCGATAATGAGTACGGTAACTTACCTGCATCCTTGCCCTGTATTGGGTTTTTGACTGTGTCGATGCTGTTTATATTATATCTTGCCTGCTCCTTCTTCTACCCCCTCTTCCAGATCTCCCACTTCGCCCTCTGGCTCCTAGTGCCATCAGTTTTTTCCCCCGAAGGAATCCTCAATGATTGACGGACGGATAATGGTTTCTTATGTCGGTCTTTCTTCATCTTAGTTTTAATAATGATACGTTAGGTGTTAATTCGTGATATGAGGTGTGAATCCGAACCTTCTCGAAATAAGTAATGGTTTAAAAGGATGCTTTAATAGGAAACAAAGTTAAAAAGTATAAAATCACTTCCAATAAGTTTAAAAAAATTCATTTTATCGTAAAAAATGGTGGGGTACTTGATATTAATTGTTGTAAATGCTTTATTGACTGATGTTGGTAAAAGTAGTCGTCATGAAAATGTCTTTAAAAACCACCCTACACTTTTTTACGATAAAATGATTTTTTTGGACATCGTTCTCTTCCTATTTTCTTTAAGCTTATTGAAATTTATTTTCTACTGTTTAGTTCGGCTGGTATTAAACAGGTGTTATTTAGTTTTTTAAAACTAATGCTCGGTTTTTACTTTTTAGCTTTACAAGTAATGAAAATCATTTTTTTTTTTTTAATATTATTTATTTTATTTCACCACGTTTTTGGAACACTCTAATAATATTTATTTGTAAAAAAAAAAAAAATAATAAATTGAAAAAATTGAATAAACTCATACTACGATTATTTTTAGTTTGTTTAGATCGAAAAGTCGAAAAATACTTGTATTTTAGTTTAAAATTTTTTTTTTAAATTACGTAGTCAGCAAGTCATATGCTTGTTTCAAACTTTGACCCTTATATGCCTTAATACTTGCCACAAGACGCTGCCGTCTCTTGGTATATGAAAAATCGCTAATCCTGAAGATCCTGGTCAGGATAATGGGACAATTATTGTGTTGTCGTGAGTCCTTAAGAAGTGTGAAGAGTTTCAATTTAATTAGATTTTTTTAAGTAGCAGAAAATTGAGTTCAAAGGTTCCGTTACACACATAAACATAGGCGACATTAATAAAAGTGTGTTAAAAAAGTCTTTATGTCTTTCGATATTGCTCCTAATCGTAATAATTTATATTTTTTATCCAAAAATATTTACTAGTCGAAAGTCAGTAATATTTTTATCCAATGGGCACCATCTCCAATTTCTTTCTTTAATTGACTAATGTTTTCTTGCTCTCTGGATACCTGAGAAAAGTGGTGTTTCGAAGAAGTTTTACGAACTGCTAATATTTTTTTAAGTAAAAATTAATAACAATATTTGTGCATACAAAATTTTAAAGATTTTATTGTGTGCATATACATATTTTTGTGTATTCTGTTGAATAAACACGTTCATTCATTCAATTAAATTAACGGTTGTATATCTGAAAATGAAAATGAATGAAGGAAAAATTTCTATGATGAATAGAATACTTTATTTGAGAATAACTTCAAAATGATTCATTATTGGCTGATTTTAAAAATACTCTTATGGAAGACTTAAACTTTCTATAAAAAATTTTATTTTGAAGAGAAATTTCCCTTGTATACATCGCAAATTGCGAGAGGCGATGTGGGATCGGTGAAGAGAATGGATTTGTCTGACAGAAATACGAGCCAGGCTAGCTCAGGTGGCAGTGCACCATGGATACGTGACGGATACGTGGGAGACTCTGTCCCTGGACAAATCTTTTTTCTTCAAAATAAAAATATTTAAAAATTATAACAATTAATAAAAATACATATAATTAAAGTGGGTCCCCTAGGAGCTGAGAAAAATTAATAATAACCGTTGAAGATTTTTTATTACTATTGTATAATATTTTATTTATAGAGTAAAATACCAATCATAATATTTTTTATACTAGCTACACCCCCTTCCAGGTACTTCATAGATAAGATTGTGAACATTTAAGGGGATACAGTGAAGAGCACTCGTTTTGAACATATATTGCTTGTAGCTGCTATAAAACTACATAATAACCGCTTGGTTGGAGTCATTTTTTAAACATTCGCACGCAAAGTATGTTTATTTGTCCAAAACTTATTTCTTGAAATTTACGGTCGTAACTTACACGAAATAAGTTTAGAGCAAAGATCGAATTTTATTTGTTTAGAGTCTATCGGGTTAAATGATATTAAATATGAAGTTGTTAATAACTAACCTTCCAATCGTCTATGTGGTCTCAGATTTGTCCTATAAAACCTATAAGTAACAGTTGTATGAAAAGTCATAGAATTTATTTTATTTTTTTTTTTTTAAATCGATTATCACCTTAAGGTACATTGCGATTTCCGATGACATGTAGTTACTAAAACGGGAGCTGTACAATTTTATGTTCCACTACATAAAACAAAAGAGGATTTATATTATGTCCGTAAAAGGGTTTGATGAATTCTGCAGCCTCTTCACTGTGGAAATACGATCGTACTTCAGTGTAAAAATAACTCTAAACCTAAAGGTAATAATGGAGACGAGCAATCTTAATTTCAATAATAAAATACGGTCGCAAGATAAAATAATATTTTTTGACAAATTGTTAGCTGTCTTATAGGAAATTCATCATAGGTACGAAACAATATGACAAGTTTAAGAAACTTGGTATTTCTCTCTATTATATAAAAATAAATTTATTAGACTTCATTGTTGAGCGGGTAGTATATTACGAAGTCTCGATCTGTAAAAGGAAAATTGTATTCGGCTAAGGTTATATATATATATAGAGAGAGAGAGTGTGTGTAAGCCAAATTATTGTGTCGGAAATAACAGTAACCATACCATAAAAAAAAAAAAGTTCCTTAAAAGAACAAAAATCTGTAAAAAATAATATATATAAATAAAAAGGTTAAGTGAACCAGAAGGCTCGATTCTGATACTACCAACCTCTGCTTACAAACCTTCGTCCACGAACCACTACCCAAACCCGAATCCGCCAGATCGCTCTTAACGCAACCTTCCCAACTACGCCTCGGCCTACCCCTCAGACGTTTACCAGTCGGCACATTAACTTTATTACCGTTATTAAACCATATATTTCATTTCCTACATACACAAATTACATTAGACAATTTTTAAAAGCTTGAAACTTTTTTTATTTTAACTTATGTCATTATTCCTATGAAACTTCAGATTCAAACAGGATAAACTGAAAATATGACTTGTAGGAAATGGAATATCAGGTATATCGTACCTAAATTAAAAAGCTTCAACCAATACAATTGCTACTGAAGCCTTAACTCACAAATGCTAGTTTTTGAGTTATGTCGTTGTTCTTTTGAAGGAGCGATATGTGCAAATTTTGTGTTTTGGTATTATGTTACATTTTGACTTATAATTTTCTAATAGGTTCATTATCCCGACAGTATAATAGTTTTTGAGAGTTAATCAAGGATCCACTTAAACACAATCAATTTAATTAATCAATGAGCCCATTTACTTCGCCAACCATAATTGAAACTTACGTTCTTGATTCGGCAAATTTTCTGATTCGCCATATTGGTTTTTTGAACAACGATTGACTACTAATATTGTGAAATAACTGAGTAGGATTCGGTAACTTATAAATATGCAAGGATGGTAGTATATGCTCTGAAAGTTGTGTCTTTTAATTAGTTGCATATGTTATGCAGGGTCTTAAAAGTGACGATTTTGACTGTACTGCAAAGTACGCCTTCTTGAGCTGGTTTTGAAATTTTAACCGAGGTGAGCCAAGGGTGTATATTCCCCTATTTTCCCCCGTACTTTATTTATAAATATAATTTTCGTACTCACATATAAACTGTATTGAATTATACTTATGAAATCAAGTTATAAGTTACTGAATAGAAAATCGAAACATTGACCTTAGAACCATATATACGGTGATTATACAATCTTATAATAATTACTTGCCTAAATGCCCCTGAGTATTTATTGTAATAAAGTGGAAGGCTAAACTTCTATTGTATTTTTTACTCTTCTCAAAGTCACGGAAAATAAGAGATTATAGCTTTAATATAATTAATATACCTATATCAATAAGGAAAGTTAAATATGAACAACTGATAAATATAAATAAGTGATAAATATGAAAAAAATAAAACCTCTATCTCTACAACACATGAAGAGTCTTGGGTTCAGTTCATGGTAGAGACTACTATTTCTATGACAACTGTTGTGTAGGTAGAGGTGATTTGTGCGATATCATGCGATAACCGCCAGTTTTTCCGCCAATTAAGGGTACTCATTTTATAGAGGCTGGATGAGCCTCAGGTGGGTCTGTTCATCCCATAGGATCCACCCGTGGCTGTTAGCAGGTTGAACTCACTACCAAGTTCTTTTTTTTATATATATATTTAAAAAATCCAAGATAGGATATATTCTAGATAATTAGACAAGACGGGTTCTAATAAAAATTTCGGCCTTGTTCTTAGCTTACTCAGACGCGCGTATGTCACAATTGCCTCCATAAAGTTGGGACCTGGTTCTTAAATGGGCTCTTGAAAGTCGAGGGCGGAGCCTGGTGTAACCGTTGGTGAATAATCACTACTTTCCTATTTTATTGTTCAGATTAAAAAACTTCTTCTCATCTCCTTTTCCCATGACTAAATACTGTGCTCGCTACTGTCACTTTTGTACAGCCGATTTCCATTTGTTTTTGCTACTTGAAGATAAATCTGCCGAATTATTTATATTAAAATATTGGGTAATTATTCCGCAGGTTGTCGCTTCGAGTTGAGTCACAAGTTTTAACTTTTCATTCGTCTCCCTTTTAATATCCTCCACTCAAGAAGTTATCACAAGCTTTAGTATGGAAGAGAGAGTGTAATTATGGGAAATGTCTTTACTTCGGTAATCATTTCACTTATAAATGAACGCTTCAACAAAACATACATAATCTATACATCAAAATGTTAGCTGAAACATTAATTTCTTGATGAAATGATTACCGAAATCTACTCATTACCCATAATTACACTCTTTTCCATACTTAAGTTTACGATAACTTGTATTTTTCGAAAATATTACAAACGATACGAATAAACAGTTAAAACTTGTAACTCAGCTGCGTAAAAAAGACATGTTATCCGACGATCTGAAAAGAAAGTTTTCACCAGTTTAATTTAGAAGTTTGGAATCTTGAAAAAATTAATAATCAAAATTTTAAACTAGCAGAACATTTGAGTGTTTAAAAGTATGCCTCGCCGTATTCACCAACACGAAATCAAAGTGATCATGTCTTGTTACAAAGATTACTAAATATAACAATGCACGTGACATCTAATTTGGAACACACGATGCGAGTCAGATCATGAATCATTAATCGCGAAACTTCGACAACATAGTGAAATAAAAAAAAAGATTATGATACCACATTTGTAAAGATGACGTTAACGGTTCCAATAAGATTAAAACTTAAAATAACAGTGTCTTGGCCGATTACGTGGACACTTTGGACAAGATCGAAATAATTTTGATGTTATTTTGAATACTGGAAAAAATATTTAAACTTCATCTGCATAACAGTCCTGAACCGTTCTTGAAGAACCTAGTAAGGAGGAAGTCGAAATAGCAATTGGCATATTGAAATCGCGAAAACCAGCTGATATCGATATTTCTAGTGAACTAATATGAGCTTGGGGTCAGTAGTGGTGTAGTTGCTAGAATAAAAACTTATTCACAAGGGTGCGGGTTCGCATTCCGGCTGGTGGCCTTGTATTTTTTGAAGGGAGTAAAAAACCCTTTGTTATGGTATCCTTCGTAGGGGACGTAAAATAGCGTTCACTTGCCTGTAGGGTGGCTGGTATTCTTAACTACTGTACTAGGTATGCCTATCCTAATTATACCTGCTTAGGCAAAATTTTGGAATCCCACTGTAGCATTGTCTTATTAGCCATAAATAAAAGTGACTATACATATGAAATGTCTGTTTTTATTATTTCTAAAATTCATAGTGAAATTAGTGGACTTCTGTTGTTTACTATGTTTATGTTTACAGATTGTAACAAGCTGTTATTAATCCTATCTTTTTTAATAATATTTACTACCACTACAATTTAATTAACATTGTTTAGTATACCATCAAATACGACCATGGAAACACGTGATTTTAGTTTAATTTTTTTAAAGAGATTAAACTTGGACAGAGGACAGCCCAAGCTGCAAGAAACAACCGCCGCATTCGGGGAAGGGTGTTGCATTGAAAGGACGATTTGCCATTAGTTTGAGATATTTTCCAACCAAAAATTTATTGTTGGATTAAATTGGTTAGGGAGTGCAGTTACAGATAACACACAATAAGCAGACCTTATTTGTTAATCGTGCCGTTTTGGCCTACGTTGTTTGGCCATCTTCAGGGGAAATAGCGGGTGACTGGCGGCTTGTCAAAGTAACACTTATCAACCAACTTCTTGGTAAGACTAATACATTTTTTTTAATTTAATGTTTTTCCACCAATGGTACCTTGTCTTCCTTTTCATAACTCCTTTTCCTAACATAATCTATAATAATTGAGGAATCATAGTTAGTAAACAAATGGTTGTATTATATTTTATTGTTCAGTTTGATGGCAAATATTGAGATCAACAAAGTGTATTAGTCATTAAGTCTTGCATCTAATAAACTAAGTATACCTGAATGTAACAGACTTGTATGATCTTCTTGAATTAGATCATTCATAAAATCATCACTATTCATTATCTTCAATCAAAAGGCTTAATTACATTACAACCAACATTAAAAAAAAAAAATTATTTGGATCTTTTCTTTATAAGTAACTGCCTTAACATTATCAAACACCCAGGGCCTTCTTTAGCCGTTACTAATATATTGACTTCGATTATTAGAAAATCTGGCCGATAGCCTAATTATCTAGCACATTCCCTTATTTCTAAAGATCATCAGACAAACATTACTAAAATGGATATATAAAATGCTTAGTACAAACCTAATCATTGCTGAACTTATTTAATATTTGATAAAGAAACAGAGTTTTCCTCAACATCAATTTTTTTTTTTTTAATAATCTTAATAACCAATACACTGAGATAAAAAAATAAACATTAGATCAAGGTGAAGCATAAGTCATAATCCAACAAAAAGATATAAATCACTAAAAAAACAATAGCTCAAAATTAGCAATAAACCTTTTTATTCTTAGTATAACATGTTGGTACATAACATACTGAATGAAGATGAAGTATCAAAGCTAATATTCAGAAAATGAATTGTTTTTCTTCTTCTTCTTCTTGTATGACTCTACAACCCATCAATGAGCCTTGGTCTCCTCAATACGTTTCCACCAGTCCTCCCTGTCCAGTGCAGCCCCCTTCCAGTTCCGTATGTTGAGAAGGCTCCTGGAGTCCTCACTGACTCCATCCAGCCATCGCAGCTTGGGTCGCCCTACTCTTCTTCTGCTCTTAATCCTTTCTTCTATTACTCCTCTGGGCCCTTCAACACTTGCCATTCTGGCCACATGGCCAGCCCAGCGCAACCTACCAAGCCTTATTACTTTGACCACGTCTGGGACCTGGAATAAACTTGCCAGCTCCACATTGGTACGTCTTCTCCATGCTTTCCCCTCTGTTATAGGTCCATAAATTCGCCGTAAAATCCTCCTTTCAAATGCCTGAAGCAATTTTTCATCTGATTTCTTTATGACCCAGGCTACTGACCAATATAGAAGAACAGGCGGAATGTAGAATTATCTTTGTATTCCAGGACAAGAGCTTGCTTTTTCAATCTCGATTTATCCCAAAGAAGCATTTGTTTGAGCCACTCTCTTTTTGAACTCTATTGAGACATTATTGTCGCTCGTTATGATGGTTCCCAAGTAGGTAAAGGAGTTTACTCTTTCGATTTCAAGGCCTCTTCTATCTTAATAAAACCAGTCAGCTCTATCGGTCCTCCTGGGTGCATGGATTTAGTTTTGTCTATGATGTCGAGATCATCTACTTAGGCCAAAGTTTGTGTCGGCTTGTGTAAAATTGTGCCGGTTCGTTGAATGCCGCCCTTGCGGACCATATACTCCAGAATCAGATTAAAGAGTTGGCATCACCTTGTCTTAAACCTTTGTTGGTACCAAATTCAGCTGAGAGGTTATTTTTCACACGTACTTTACATCGTGCGTCTTCCATAATCAATTATTACGATTATTAAATAAACTAGTGAAAATCAGGTATGGTCTTACTACTTGGAAAAAAGAGAGAAGTGTAAATTATCTCTCTATTATGTAAAAAAGTTATTTGTGAAATAACATTTTATTGATGTTCTCTAGCTACAAATCGGGGATTTCTTCTTTACTCTTTTGTTGTGCTCGAGCAGTTTAATTATAAATATTATTGAAAATTGGCGAATCACAAAGCCACTGTTCCTGTCTTCTTTAAGCCTTTAAGGAAAATATAACACTGTTTGAATGGAATGCATCAAACATTCAATGCATTAAATGATTAAACAAGCCAAATCTTATTCCAATGTTAAGATTTCAGGACTGTTATTTCAATACAGATAATGGAGTGAAATAAGATTAATGCATTTATATTATAAACTATAAATATTTTTTTAAATCTATAAAACAAACCTAAATAAAAAAAAATCGTTATTTCATATAATTCAACATACTCAATACCTCAAAACAATACTTAGTAGGTACTGATATTCTAACAGGCTCACTAAGGTGTACAAAATAAGTACTAAACTGAATTAAAATGTCTAGAATAATTCAGAGGTACCTCTACTAAAGCGTTAAATCTCTACTTCTATGCAATTAATCGAAACTTTGACTTTGAATTTATTGACTTCTGTCATTAACTTGTTCTTATTGCTTATTCTACATCCTTAGTTCCCAAAGTGGTCCATGTGGAGCCCGACGGGGGTTTACGTTGGCGTGACAAAAAAATAGTTTTAATAATTAGAATCAGTTTGCCGTTGATACTTTGTTTATTTCATTCCAATAATTAATTAGGTAATCATATTCTGTTAAAATAGCCATATCTTGTTGAGTAAGACTGCCTTATGATTACTAAATCTTCACATTTTTTGTTGAGTTTTGGGAATATGGTAAAAATGTAGCTGCAGGGGGTCCATCGGAACCAGCTAAATTTTGAAAGTGGTCTATGAGAAAAAAAGTCTGGGAACCTCTGTTCTACATTAATAACGAAAAATCATCTTTAAGTGACGATGTGTCCCTGAGAATAGTTAGATTTGTAAGCCATATGACAATAGCTGTAAATATATATATATATATATATATATATATATATATATATATATATATATATATATATATATATATATATATATATTGAAATGACTTTAAAAGAATCATGAAGTTGATAAACTAGTCATTATCATTTTCATAAATTGAAAACAAAAATATTTGTTTCTGTTTAAAAAAACATATGACCTTCAATTAATATATATTTCCTGATCCTAAATGTTCTCATTTTAATGAAAATAGTTCTTGTTTTTTCATACCTTTCAATTTGAAGGGCATTTATCTTTATGCAGATTCTGCATAGGTTATTTTGAGATAATTGAGTAAAAACCTCTTTTGCATATCAATACTACAGTTCCTGGTTCTGGCTTGTTCCATGTTCAATCCTTCAAATAAAATAGCTAATTTTTGGAAAAATCACCCCATTTATTATTTCATTATGAGATTTGTTACATATTTTTTCATTTAAAAGGTTTATACGATATTCAATGTTTTTATTCTAGCTTTTTTTTTAAGTTCCCTTCTGTCCAATTATAAACAATATAGCTAATATTTGGATTATAATGACAGCATTCCAGTAACATGCATGAGATTGGTGGTACACTTCATTCATACTTTTTCTAATCCATTTAAACATTAAAATTAGTAGTAGTTAGAGAAGTTATTTTTTGCATTATTTTACAATTACTAATTTAAACAATTAAATTTTATTTTATTATTCAACTTAAAACCAATAAAATTATCCTTCTTTTATGGGACTAAAAAATAAGTAAGAAACTTAATTTAAAAAACAAATGTTTTTAAATTAGGCTTACACCTTCAAGTTATGTCGGTGTCAACCCCCTAAATAATGAATCAGGTAAAAAGTTGTATAGTACAACTTTAATACTCTACATATTCAAAAGTAAAGTAATTTTAGCAGGAAGGATTCAACAGAAATCTTACCACACTTTCTTCAAGTTTAAACATTTATAAATATTTGTATTTGAAAAGAAAAGATATGTCCAGGACCGGGACTCGAACCCGGGTCTTCCAGATCACTAGTCTGGGACTCTACCATTTGAGCTATCCTAGCCCTAATGAAGCATGCTTCTCGGTCGTGGTCATATCTTTTCTTTTCACTGATCCTAAGTCCCCGCGTTCTCGCATTTTTGCGAAGTATACGAGGGGAAAAATGTTCTTTGAACATTATTTTAATTTGGATCTAGTTGACTTACGTCATTATAATTATTATAATTTATTTGTTACATTTACACAAACATTTATAGTTTCAATATGTACATGTAAATTAAATTCTTATTTTATATTTTATTTAATGATATTATTACACAAATATATTAAACAATATGAACATATATACTAAACTAAACCACATTCAGATGTAAGGTGCTGAGCTTGTTAAAAAGATAACTTTTCTTCTCTTTGAAGTTCCATTTTTTTGCTTTGAAACCATAACATTTTTTTTTTTTTTTAAAGAGGAAACTTTTTACATAAGTAGGTTGTGATGTTGATACCCAATTTGTTGTAACTCACCACCAGAAGGTGCAGCATATCAACTTTTGCATGTAAATTGGTATTCAGCTCAGGAAAATTGAGCAGTTTAATGTTTTGGGCCTATAAATTAAAAATGATTTATAATGCATTCTGTTAAACTTCAAAAATATTTACCATGTTTTTATTTCAAGGTGCAAATCTTATTTTTGAAGTTCAGATAATGAAACAAACATGAACCGGTTTCTGTATTATAATACTCTCTAAAGAATAATCTACCATATTTAGCAAAGAAATTGTCAACAAAATGCACAGTAGTATAGGCTGCTATGAAAACTTCTTACATTTCTTTAGTTATGGAAAATAAAGAAATCCACACCCTTTGAAAATGTACAGGTGACGACTAGTTTTATACCATTAGTCACCTACAAAGTTTCAGTGAGAAAAGAGAGAGGGAATGAGTATGAAGTAAATGGAAGGGAACAATGAATGCAAGGCATTATAAAATATAAAAAAAGAGACATAGAATCAAAAACCCCCCAATTGATAATTCAGAAAGTCAAGTAACATTAGAAAGTATTAACTGTTCAGAATGCTGTACTTCAGCTATTATTATTCTTATTTCAATTTTTTTTTGTAGTGTATGAATATTTGTATCGGTCCATTATACAAAAAATAAAAATAAAAATCTGTTACTTATGGGATATTGGTGGCTAGCAGTCTAGCAGAGCTAAATCCTCAAAAATCAGTTGTGTTCTTAGAGAAAAGTCGGGGACAGCGTGTGTTATAGTGAAACGGATTTTAAACATTTTTTTTATTCGATATTTGAATTTTATGTATCCTGAAACATCCGGTTTTTCTGGAAAAAAATTAAAGCTTTAAGAGGACGAAAATGCAAAGCAGTGAGAAACGTAAAGAGTGAAGAAAGAAGAGTGGTTACGGAAGACAAAGCTATATTGGAGGTCTGGAAACAGTATTACATGAGCCAGTTCGTTAATGATGATCACTGGTCAACGAACTGAAATGGAAACTGGAATGAGGAAGAGTACGACAAGGTGATTGAGGAAGAGGAAGTAGAGAGAGCTATACTCAAAATGAAAACAGGAAAAGCCACAGGAGGGGATGGTATTGTAGCTGAATTAATAAAGAATGGTGGCCCTGAGCTAATGCGGGTATTACAAGTACTTTTCCAGAAATCCTGGGACGAAAAAAGGATTCCAGCGGATTGGGAATATAATATTATAATACCAATTTACAAGAAAGGATGTCAGGCAGAATGCTCTAACTACCGACCCTTATGCCTCTCATCTGTTGTATACAAACTATACACATCCATCTTGGAGGGTTGCTTAAGGCTACTAGTTGAACACCTAATAGGAGAAGAGCAAGCCGGTTTTTGACCCAGGACCACATTTTCTTAATAAGAAATATATTACAGAAATCCTGGGACCTTGATAAGAACATGTATTTGGCTTTCCTTGACCTCAAATCCACCTTTGATTCGGTTCCATGAGATGGAGCTCTCAAAGCGAAGATCATTCCGAGAAACCTGACAGAGACGATTAAATCTATTTACCAAGAGCCCAAAGGAATAGTCAGGCTGAACGGGCTAGAATCGAAGTGCTTCAATATTGCAAAGGGGCTCAAACAAGGAGACAGCCTAAGCCCTTTGTTATTCTTGCTGTTCATGGATGAAGTAGCATCCATTTGAGAGAGGAGACGGACAGAACATTCCTGGGACGTAGGAATCTTAATCCAGTAGTGATGCAGCTTCTCCTCCGACGACGTGGTATTGATTACGGACTCTGTGGAAAAGTTGCAGCTGGCAGTCATAGATTGTTATGAAGAGCTTTACCGAAAAGGGATGCTCATAAATATTAACAAGAGTAAGATCCTACAATGTGGAAGAAATAAAGAAGATATCCAAATATAATGTAATGGAGAAAAATTGGAGGTGGTGACAGACTTCACATACCTAGGTACAGTGATAGACGGATCTGGGAAGGTAGACCAAGAAATATCAAACAGAATTAACAAGGCAAATGCAGATTACTACCAGATATGTAACACTGTGGTGGGGAAGAGAGAGGTAGGCAAGGATGTCATGCTCCACATCTTCAAGACGGTGTATCTGCCCATACTTTTGTATGGTGCGGAGAGTTGGATATTAACAGACCGACAGGAGAGCAGAATAACCGCTGCCAAAATGAAATTTCTGCGGAGAACGATTGGGAAACAAGGAGAGACCGAGTTCGTAATGAGAGGATTTGTCAGGAACTGGAGATAGCCCTATTGAAACAGCTCCTAGAAACTAGGCACCTAAAGTGGTTTGGCCATGTTATAAGGATGGATGACCACAGAGACCCTCTAAAGACCATGGAATATGTCCCAGATGGCAGAAGTCTTAGGGCCCGCCCTAGGATGTCCTATCTCGACTACATTGATAGACTCTATAGGGCGAGGGGGAAGGACCTCTGACAGGCCAGGAACCTAGCTAGAAATAGGGAAGAATGGAATTCCTGGCTGGATGCTCCTCTACGCTGAAAGGCACTAAAGAGGGAAGCTAAAGAAGAGAAGAAGTATCTTGAAACGCAAAAATCTCAAATTTTGAAAGTTTAATGTGAACTGTAATTATGACTTCCGAAGGCTGCCCTAAGACGATCTATTGCGTTAACTTCATGAAAATAAGTCTCAGATATGTAATAAAAGAAAAAATTGGCATTCATTCAAAATCTATTACATTAAATTGTTTACAAAAGTCATATCATTGCTGTACTACTACTACTAATCGCTGCCCATATTATGCATCTCACTCCTTGATTTTTTCCGTTTTGTTTTATTCCATTAGACACGCTTGATCTTTTACGATTTGAAACATCTGGCTTGTAATATTCTTATATACTTAGTTTTCCGAACAATAATTTTTTTTATGAGTTAGTGTCCTTAGCCCACAAACTGGAAGACCAGAGGCTGGGGGCAACCTATGTGCCAGGTGGGTGAACGGGCCACCACCTCCCTACACCAAATCTGGACTTAATATTAGCTAATAGTAATGCGGTATGCCAGAATCCATCTAATGGTCCTTGCTGTAACTAGGGTCCACTGTACTTTCAGAATTATAAATTTTAATTATAATTTGCAAATAATTCATTTCATGAAAAAGGAATTTAGTTAATAATTAATTTACAGGATGCCGATGACAGCTCTGTCCTTGGAACCCCTGGTTATATGGATCCTAGTAGTTTCACATCAAAGGTAATTTGTTTTATTTAATATTTTTACATCAAAGGGGAAAGGGTGTAGGGGATTTTTAAAAACTCATTCACCAATCCGTGATTCATGAAAATAATGTCAGATGTGGTAAATAACTAAACAGCAGTTTATATTATCATGTTCATTTGGTTTTAATTTGTTTTAGATTACTGTCAAAGCACTCTATGACTATCAGGCTAGACAAGATGATGAATTATCTTTTTGCAAACATGCAATAATTACTAATGTTAGCAAGCAAGATGGAGGCTGGTGGAAAGGTGATTATGGAGGCAAGAGGCAACAATGGTTTCCTTCCAATTATGTTGAAGAAATAGAGCCTCAGCAAGAAAGAGATGACAGTGTAAGATTTGTTTATTTTATTTTATGTTTCTTTCTTTCTTTTTTTCTAAATTTTTGGTTCAGTTTTTATGCCAAATAAGTTAATATCATATATTTTCTAGTTAGGCTTGATAAAGACATTCGCTTTTAAAATTATTAATCAAAAGATGAATAATTGCAGATACTTTATGGGTAATTCCGGTACTTGTGACTTAGCCAGTACCCATGAAACCTACGTTCTTATCTCATTTAATCTCTTTTATCACTTGTCTCATTTGAGTTATTTGTGTGTTAATAAATTGTTTTCTATATTGTTTTTTAATGATTATTAAATCTAATTCTATGCTTTTGTCTTATCTTTTTATTGCCGTAGAAATAATACTTATTAACAGAATAACACTTTAGGAATAATAGTTTTTAATAGAAGAAGCTGTCAAATGATTCCAGAAGTTTGGAGTAATTTCAAAGATGAAATTATGGCAAAAAGGTCATCAAATAGATTTTGACAAGGATAGAAATGAGGATATTTTCGTTTAAAGTGTATGGAAAACATTTATATAAGAAGAGAAACGTGGTTAGAAGGGTCTAGAATTGCATTTTATTATAATATTTTGTATATTTCAATTTCCATTAATATAATATGGTGTTATCAGTATCAAAATTATAAATGTTCTTTATAAAAAACTAGCAACCCACCCCATCTTTGCTCGGGTTATAAGGCATTTTACGGTCTTAAGAAAACAACCCTTGCTATGAAAAAATGGATGTTCAAGTATTAGGGCAATATATTAAGCCAGAAAATTGGAGGTTTTAAGATGAATAGGCACTTTAAATGATAAGAATCAATAAATCCTGATGAATAGGCTGTGGAGAGAAAGGGCTATTTACTCAGGAAATTAGAAAGAAACAGAGGGATATATGAAAGAGGTGCTAAATGACAATTTAGGAAATTTGGATTTTCAGAGGAGTTGACATATCCAGTGACCAACAGGTTATTACTGCAAAAAATCCAGCTGAAGATTGTTTTAACCAAGAAAAATACATAAACTTGCAGAAGAGGTGCACACGTACCCCTCTCACTTAAGACAGCTAACGGTGCAATTTACCATTGAGTTATCCTATAACTCATAAATACAGCTCCTAGAAAAATTAGTGCACTTAATCGAAAACAGTGGGGAAGAAGATGAAGATCAGGCCAACAGAAGGAAAGCAGATACCATAGAAAATAAGTGGCACACTGCGAAGAAGATTGTTTTGTATCCAACGTATATATATGTAGAAATGAATTACTGTTTGTTTTTAACTTATAAATACTATAATTTAGGAACTATTATAGATTCCAAAGATTGTAAATATTTCATTTGTTTCTTAGAAACAAATAATAAGATACAATTTTAAAACAATAGAAATATATAAAGAAGTATGCTCTTTTCTCAAAGATTTCTTCTTCTTTTTAATTTTATTCAATCCTAGGTGATATGTTTAATTTCCTGTAGAAGCTTTCATTATTCTTCTTGTCATGTCGCTCAATCTCTTTCTTATTTGCGTTACATTTTCAGATTTTCCTTTCCACTTGGCAAGTGCATAATTCTCTAAATTTCTCCCAACTGCAAAAGTTATAAGCCATGGTGTATTTTTATTTCTTGAATTAAATAAAGCATTGAGATATTCTTTCGCTTCTTGCTCCTGCAAATTTCCGGTAAGTATTTGTATTCCCTTAGTTCCTGTTATTATTGTCCTAGAGAGTGCATCTAATGTGGCATCAGCAATTTCTTTTGGAGTATCTTCTCTTTCTGAATGGTTCCCGCTCTTTACCAATGTAGTTTGTATAATTAAACCATCAAGAAATACCTGTTCTTCTCCAAATGATCTAAATGTAACTGATAAAACAGTTTCTAAAGTTTTTTTGGCTTGCTCTATTGTGTGTGACCCTTCATTTGCAATTTCAAATCCAACAATCGAAACCAAACTTTGAGATTGGCAAATTGCTGCAAATTTGGCACTGTTCTTAGCAGTCAAGTTAATTGCATTGTATGATGGAATATTGTTTCCTATTCTTATCAAGTTTCTCCATATAGCGAATTTAAAACCACAATGTCTATACTCCTTGCATCTTTTCAGAAGGTTGTCAATGCCGACAGTTATGAATTCCTCTTGTGGGAAGAGCTGTTCTTCTCCTCGACTAGCACAAAAGCCAAGAATATAGCCTTGGGTTTTTAATGCCAATATCAATTTTTTATTTCTTTTATTCTTTCTCAGCAAAGATATTTGTTCTTCTGAAAAAGTTAAACTTGATATGTAATTTTTTAATGGTGTTGAAAGTATTAACTTTAGGAATCTTTCTTTTGTTTCTTCGTTACTATCAACATCAATATCCCCCAAATTTTCAATTATCATTGTACCTCTAGGTATATCCATGATTGCTAATGCTGTATTCACCAATTCATGCTGTTGTTCATCTGAAAGATTTTTGTATAATTCATTTCTTTTAATATTTTTTATTCTATATTCCATTTGTATGAAAAATTTTATTTTCAAAGGTTGATTTTCCTGATATGATCTTATTTTTTCAAATATTGTTGCATTTTTAATTTCCAAAACAATCTAAGTGATATCATAACATGTGATTCATTTCATTTTTATTTTATTTTTTTAGATATATATTCATACACTAGCTGACCCGGCCACGCGTCGCTGTGGCTGTCATAATAGTTTAAAAAAATATTAGTTAAAATTTGTATTTTAAAGAAATAATGAATGAATGAAAATATGAATATAATAGATTTTTGATTTCACATTTTATTCATCTTATATCAAACTATAGTATGTAATAATTAACTTAGGGGTATGAAAAATTACATCCTATTCTTAGACCTACTGAATATACACAATAAATTTCATAAGAATCGGTCAAGTCGTTTCGGAGGAGTTTTGTTACAAACATGTGACACGACAATTTTGTATATTAGATTCCGGTAAACACTTAGTATATTGGAACTTAACTGACGATCTGTTTGACCTACTGCATATGGGCTCAAATTGTAGCAAAATTAATCTACTTTAAAAAAGGTTATTTTTTTCCCCTTAAAACGCAACAATTAGAAGATGGAGGCCAAAAACTGAAAGAACTCCGAAAATTTCGAAGTTTTTCGGCAACCAAAAGTATTCCCGCCCGTTTTTGTGGTTGCAAATATGGATTTACACTACTCAGACATGCCATTGCAACATATCAGAAATGCAGCAGGTTAGAAAGAAATATAATTTTGCAAACAAAATATCGCGGTCATTAATCGAAATAAAACATAGCCTATAGGGTGGATCTTCGTAGCGATGTATCTACTCCGCAACGTGCATCGATTTCATCTCTATCATCGTCGATAAAGTACATTTGAAGGAATTGATGGTTACTATCTTGGAACGGGAGTAGTGATCCAGCTTTGTGATATATTTGCCCTTTTATTTTAAAACTTGGCATGAACTGAGCATTCACAATTTCTACACCAAAATACGTCATTTGGAAGCATGAGTTATATTTCCTGATTTTCGATAAAAAATGCTTCGATTCAGCGGTAGATCCAGCAAGTAGAGTTTTCAATGGCTCTGGTGGTGCTTCAAGTTGAGGCAATTTGATTTTTCCGCCAGCGCAACACATCCCTTTTGTTTCGTTATTGAATCTCAGAGCCTGGCAGTAGGTACAGACTTGACTCATCTGGCCAATGACAACATGCTGACTTGAACTATAATCAACAGCTGGATCGTAAGACGATTGTATTGCAGATTCAGATCTGCTGTTCTTTGGATTCGTGTATTAGCTGTTCTCACCCTATCACTTTCATTCCGTTGAGAACGAACCAAATCTGTTGCTGCAGTACGCGACTGCCGTGCTCGCAATCGTGCATCCTCACGCCTAGCTGCTCGTCTTTCTGCTGGTTCCGCGTTACGCATCTGGCTGGTGCTAAGTCTGTTCCTCTCTTGTACAGTTGCTCGCTCTTCCTCAGTCATATTTGATAGCCGTCTTCTCTCTCCTTCTGCGTGGCGAGTACGACGACCCAAATACGATTTCCTGCGAGACATTATTTCGATTTTCACTGGAATAGAAGAAAGAGATAAGATTACAACCCAAAAACCAACGACCTCGATTTTTTCTTTGGATTATCACCTGTTTCATTTATAAATAAAACTGTTTAATTATAAAAAATAATAAAATACGTAAAAAATGTTGGTCGATTAATTTATATTAAAAACAATTTTTATCTCACTTTAATTGCGTTTAATGGGGAAAATGTATATAAACACTTTTGTTTGTCTCGGCGAGCTAAAAAAAATGACACCTCGAACGTGTCGATAAGACAAAGTTGATAAATTCAGCATATATGTATGCACAGTTAGGGTTATGTTAGTAACGTGAAAAATAGATAAAAACAATCGTTGGAGCGTGTTGTACATCATGGTAAAATTTTAGCTGAATCGATGCAGAACATTTTGAGTTTTTGAAGCATACACAAACGAACATAACATTTTTATATATATAGATAGATATATTCTATAAGCAGGAATCCAGTAATTATGTAAAGTGGCCTAAAAAAATTATTTTAAAATCAAAATTGTGTGATTGAATAATTTTTGCTTTGTTTTTGGAATTTCATCAAAATAGTGAATATTTCAGATAGTAATATAGATTTCTTTAAATGTAATATAAGTCATAAGAAATACTGATGGCTCCTTAACCATTGTCTGGTATATAAAAGAAAATACAGTGGCAGACTTCTTAACCATTTTTACCATCATCCTCCTTATCAGAAAATTAATTAATTAACACTGGCTCATCAACCCAGCATGGGTCCTGGCCACATCAAGGCGTTGCCTCCACTCTTCTCTGTCCTGCGCCAAGGTCCTCCAAGCTCTGGATCCAATGATGCTGCCTGCATCACTCTTGACTTCATCTGCCCTCTAAGTCATCGACGCCTACGTTTTCTTTTTCTGTGAACAAACCCAAACAGCAGTATTTTCAGGGTAGCGTCGACCTCCATTCTGGTGACATGTCCAGCCCATCTCAGTCTAGCTATTCTTATGTGTTTCACCATGTCAGGCTCCTGATACATCAGATACAGCTCTGAATTTTGTCTGAGTCTAAATTGATCGCCAACTCTTATAGCTCCAAACATACTTCTTAATATTTTTCTTTCGAAGAGCAGTAAACTGTTGGCATCTACCCTGGACAGAGGCTAAGTTTCCAATCCATAAGTTAAAACAGGCCTTATGATTGTTTTGTACAGCATGACCTTGGTTCTTCTTGATATCAGAGGACTTCGTAAAATTTTTGGCATCCCAAAATAACATCTATTAGCGGCCAAAATTCTTCTTTGAACTTCTGGGCTGGTTGAGCTATCCGCTTTGACCAGAGAACCGAGGTAGACAAAACTGTTGACACTTTCGAATGTAGGCACCAAACGGGATAGTGGGATCCGATTGTCTTGAAGGGTTAGCCACCATATACTTAGTCTTTACTTGGTTTACTTGAAGACCTATACGCCGTCCAGCATTCTCCAAAGCAAGAAAACCCCGTTGTAGATCCCTTGTTGTTCTTCCCACTATGTCTATGTCTTCTGCATAGGCCAGTATTTGGATGGACTTAGTCAGAATCGTACCAATGACTTGGAACCCTGAGTCTCTAATGATCTTATCTAGTGCAAAATTAAATAACAGGCACGAGAGTCCATCCCCTTGTCTCAGACCCCTAGTTGTCTTGAATTCTTCAGACAAGTCATTCTGGATCTTGACCTGGCTTCTCGACTCCCTCATCAGCATTTCCACAAGGCTTATCAATTATCTGGGGACATTCATTTCTTCCTTACTGTGATACTGTTTCCCCCTGATGATACAGTCATAGGCATTGCTGATATCCACGAAAAGGTGGTAGGTCTTTATATCGTACTCCCTTGTCCTTTCCATAAGAGTTCTCAGGAAGAATATTTGATTGATACAAGATCTACCATTCATAAATCCGCACTGGTACGTTCCTATCTCTCTCTGAGCATGGGGGAGTAGTCTTTGGTATGCCACATTCGAAAGTACTTTGTAGGCAGAGCTAAGGAGTGTTATACCACTGTTGTTATCACAAAGTATTTGATCTACTTTCTTGTGAAGAGGGAGGATAAGGCCAATGCACCAGTCATGCGGGAGAGTTTTGCTTATCCAAACACTGTGTAGCAGATCTCGGAGAACCTTTGTCATTTCGTTTCCACCAGCCTTCCCTAGTTCAGCTGGTATGCCATCACATCCTGGTGCTCGGTTACTTCTAAGCTTCTGAATTAGATCCTCAATTTCCTCATCATCTGGTGGGTCAAGAAGCTCACTCTCTTTGTAATTTTGAATTTGTAAGAGTCATAAGTATCTTCTAGGGCAGGATTCTGAACACTCCCCAGCAGACTACCGAAATGGTCGGACTATCTTTCCAGGATCCCTTCTTTATCTGTGATTAATTGTCCGTCCTTACCTCTACAAGTATTGGATCTTGGTTTAAATCCCTTTCGCTGGGCATTGATGGTCTTGTAGAAAGCTCTAGCATTAGCCTGTCTACTCAGGACCTCAATCTCTCTTATTCTTTCTCCCTCTTTTTTCTCCTATGCAGGTGTTTCTCCTCTAATCTTAACAGTCTGTAATCAGAAATAGCCTGACGGGTCCTATGCACATCAATCATCTTCCTATAGGCCCTGTTTTTCCTGTCTGTAGCCTCTTGACATTCTTGATCAAACCATTCAGACCTCTGAGGTGGCCCCTCTAAGCCCAGTACTTCTTCAGCAATTTGTTTAATAGCATCCCTACACTGGCACCATACTTTATCAACGCTATTCTCCTCAAACCTACATTCCAAAGCTACATCCAACCTTTGGGCGAACCGTGTCTTATACTCTGGCTCCTGCAGCTTTCGAGTATTTATTCTCCTTGAGCGGTTACCTCTAGTCTTCTGTACGTTGCTAATTTTGGCATGGATACGTGCCATTACCAGGCAATGATCGCTATCTACATTTGCTCCTCTGTACGTTCTAACCGCTGTAAGTATAGAATGGTGTCTTCCTTTGATTCGTAACTTACAGATGCAATGGCTTATGGCTTTAAAATCAATAACCACTTGTCTCATACCACCGCCAACAACAAAGCCTGTTCCAAAAATATGCTGATCTTTGTGGCAACTGTAGTATATGGTGTGATGATTCATCTCCATAATGCCTGATCCCGTCCATCTCATCTCTTGGATCGCTGTTATATCTATCTTATACTTAGACAGCTCATCCAGTAGCACCTTTAAAGATCATGGCCTGTATAATGATCGTACATTCCATGTGGCTAATTTAAAATCCTTGAGTGCGCCGGGTCAACCGAATCCCTTGAAGACAGTCCAAATCCGAGGCTAATTCCTTGATATTTCACAGCAATACATGTTTTATGAGGGTGGGGTAGCTGGCCCCTCCGCTGGACCCCGAACCTGGAGGACCAGTAGCTGATTGCGACCCTAGGGCCGGGCGATGGGGTTGCTACTTCCCTATGCCGAAATCAGAAAATTAATGTTACTAGAAATCTACTCTACTGATACCTTTCTTTATCTTGGTGTTAACATAGTAGAAGCTCTTTGATCCATCACATCAGGGACCTCAGTCAAGCCAAAAGCAGAGAGTGTGTTTGTGGACTTCAATAATGTTGACAGACAGCAAAAGTAAAGCACTCAACATAAAAATGCAGAGGATTAAGAAATATAAAATATTTTATATATTAAAACATATTGTTTGTACATTTTCCAACCGTTGATAAAGTGGAAGAAGAAAATAATTTATTTTATCGATCGATCACTAGAAGAAAAATTGAATTGGGAGCTTTTAATGCCGAATTTTCTTTTTATCCCTCTTACTGGAAAATGTGGCAAACATGAAGTAACAAGAAAATGGAATTATGATTTTATAAAAGCAGGGTAATATTGTGGAACTAGTATTTGTTTTCCAAACAAAGAAATTCACAAATTAACCTGGGTGTCTCCAGAAAGAACGAATATCTAATTGATCATGACTTTATCCATCTATTGATGGAAAACACAAATTTCATAATCAGAGGTTCGCAATTTTAGTGGTACTGACTGTATTTCTGGCCTTTTTCTAACAAGTGCAAAAGTAAATAAGAAACCAGGGGTTAAATGCCCAGAGGAATGAAAGGATTTGGAGAAAAATTCATGGAATTTAAATATAGAAGAAATATGATTTTATGAAAAATGCACTGAGGCGGGACTAGAGCAACTAAGGAAAATCATATGATAAAATAGGAAAAAAACTTAAGAAATATGTCAAAAGAAAAATAGAGCCTTAGAGAGAAAATTAATTGGTGTTATGTAAGTCCATGTAAAGAATCAAAGAAATTTTACATCGGAATATGAAATGCAAAGATTCATTTTTATATTTATATCAGAATTGTCTTAGAAACAATACGGTCCTTACCAATTACTTTACCCTAGACACTTGGGTTTAGTTTATACAGGTTTTTGTTTTTGATTATAAAATTATCTTCAATTAATCAATTAATTTTTAAATATTTAAAATGTTTTAGTTTTACGGAAATGTTTTAGTTTTGCTGCCAACCAGTAATTATCTAGTTCTTATGTTAACCTATGTTTACAGTCCTCAGATTCAATGTTGTTGGGAAATCTACAAAAAGGAAGCTTGGATGTAATGGGTGCGGTTGTGGAAGTTGCTCAGGGACTTGGACAAGGCCTGAATTGGATTTTAAGGATTCAAAACCCGAATATGTGCACTGCTTTTGAAGTAGCTGTGCCATCTCAAGAACAAGCCATGGAATGGATGTCAGCCATTAAAGAGACTGCCCAAAGTGCAAGTGCCAGGGTATTAATTTAATCAATTTATTTATTAACTTAACTTAAACTTTGCTATCTTATAAAACGAGGATCAATAACTTTTGCCTTTCTAATAAAGAAATATTCTACCACATCTTTTAGTTTATTTATTTTAACTATCATTATGTTATTTGATTTTGTAGGAAAGTCAAAATAAAGAAATGGAGAGAGCTTGGCGAGTTGCTAAGGAGATGTCTAATTTAATCATATACTGTAGGAGTGTTGCCTTTAATATCGATAGGTTAAAACAAAGAGGATTCGTCTATCCTGAAATGTCTTCCTTCCCTGAAACAAAAGCTGAAAAACTTATTTGTCAGAATGAATCACGATTTTTCATCAAATATCATCAGGTATCTTTAAAAATTATTCGTAAACTTTTAAACAGTTGTTTTATAGTTTAGCTCTTTGAAAGACTCATTATCCAAGGTAAATAGATTATACAAAATACAAGATAAAGAAATTAGTTAGCTTAAGCACAGAAAGGGCCAGGGATCGATAGAGTTTAGGCGCCTAATTCACTAATTTATTGTATTCTTGGAGAACAGTTTTGTCATCACACTGCAGCAAGATCTGATTTATCACTCGCCAATTTCAAGTACTCATTATTAGTGAGTGCATATTACTTAACTTGCGAGAGACAATTAATTATTTTATTTTAAATTAACAAAATCAGAGGTATATTCAACAATTTGACAGTTAAGTTTAGACTTCATGGGCTTCATTTAAATGAGGGATAAAAATTAGCTGATATTAAATACCATTTTACTGTTTATCAATATTACTTATATAGTTTAAACAAAAATGTCATTAAATACTCTTTTAAGTTTCCAAGGCCACTATTTATACAAAATATCATTTTTTTAAAAGTGGAATCACTCGATTATATGTAAAAAGTATCTGTAACGCCTACCTTAAATGCTTAATTTCAGTTTTGTTCCATTTTTCATTTTTAGAATTAGACTTGAACACTCATGCGAGCATGCCAACACACACACAATTTTGTGACTTGATTATTATATACTGAAATTTAACAATATATTTCTTTTGAATAATCAGATTTGATACAATTTTAAAATACCTTTCCTGTGCATTTCACATATAGCAAAGTGGAAGCAAAAAAGAATTGTATGATTAATATTTTGTTTCATTTATTATTTTGTATGTTCTTTTAAAGTGTATTGTATATTTTCTCAGTATCAATTCAGCAGAGTTTATCCTAAAGGTCAAAGGATAGATTCATCAAATTACAATCCAATACCGCTATGGAATACTGGTTGCCAAATGGTCGCATTAAATTTTCAAACACCTGGTAAATAGAGCTAAATCTATGTAATAATTATTTTTATTTTCTGAATGATATTTAAGATTTAATAATAGTTAAAATAAAACTACTAAAAATGATGTTCAGATTTTTAAAGATTTTCTTTCTAACTTTCCAGATAAAGCTATGCAGTTAAATCAGAGTAAATTTCGCCTTAATGGTGGATGTGGTTATGTGCTTAGACCAGAAATAATGTTTCATTCTGATTTTGACCCTAATGATCCTACTTGCTTGTCCGGGTCCGAAGGCCTAGCTGTGAGCTTAAGGATTATAGCAGCACGTCATCTGAACCGTGCTGGTCGAGGAACAGTAAGCCCTTTTGTTGAAGTAGAAACTCTTGGAGCAGAATATGACACTGGCCACAAATTAACAACAAAAACTGTGTGTATGTAATCCAATAATAATTAATAGTAAATTTTTATCATTTCTTGATTTTACAAGAAAAAGTATAGATATTATGAAGAAATTGCTGTGGAAAAGATTCTAATTTTATTCTATTATTACGATATAAAATAAAATTACACAATTTTAATTTTGTATGATGCTATTCCATTTTTATGTCGCTTATTAGTTTAAATAGAAAAAATCTCATCTGGTGAATTTTATGCACATTTTTCCATTATCAATATTAAATGATGATATTGTTTTATATACCATATAGTTATAAATCTTATAGAAATTCCCAGCACTACAAAATGAATAATTTTTATGGCAATGTAACTAACTTCTCCAAACATAAGCCACAGATAATTCATGCTCATTTTCAATCAGGATTTTCATTATTAGTAACGATAGCAATACATCTTACTTTAAAGGCGGGAGTCGTAGTACTACGATTTATCTCGACTGTAGCTTAAAGGCCGGAGTCGTATTAGTTCGGTTTCCAACTACATTGCGCAAGCCATGCGCCACTTTACATTTGTATTAAGTATGTTTTGTGGTTTGAAGCTGTTCGGTTGTTCAAATTCTACTTACAGTAAATTTTGAAATCCTTCAATATGGTTTCACGCTAAAATAAAGATATACATGCAGACGATTTGTCTGACGTTGATTCCGATGAAAGAGAGTTAGATATTGATAATAATGATAGTGATATTTTTCAACGAGTTAAAGTATAAATTTTAGGTAGAACAGTAGATTAATCCATCACATCTATATTACTACTTTTATTTTTGAAAAGTTCAGTTCAACTTGGTAAGATATTTCTCTTTTATCATACTCATCATTTGCATCATGCCTTTTTAGACCTGCCTGGTACTGAATAATATATGATATATGCTTAATATGATCATTCACTTGTGTATTGATATAAAGAGCTTTGTCAAAACAATTTGTGCTAATTTCAAGAAAATCTTTTGTAGTTTAAAATGATATGTAGTCTATGGCACTTGAAGTCATCTATAAAAAAAGTGTAGAACAAAAAATGTATGGAATTCATTCTTGTTTAATGGTTAATGTTCATTTTAAAAAATTCATGGTTTCTTTTTTGTATGTTTCTCAAAAATATTAGGTAAAACTGTTTAAATTCATAATATGCATCAAAAACCCATAAATGAGCAAAATTTGTATCTGGGTAGATCTAGAAGTATTAAAAGAATAGCAGACCTTTTCTGATATTCTGGAAATACACGAGAAGGCTATTATTTTTTTATGGAAACTATATTTTTTTCCAGATTGCAGGTTTTTTACATTATATTGTGCTGTTTTACAAAACCTTCTGGTTTGTATTTTTACACACAGTCTGACTTCAACAGATGTCATATCATTAACCAGGCCTTTTATTAAAAGATTTTTTAATTTTTTTCCAAAATTTACAAATATACTTCCTATTTTATTTTTATTGTTTGTATTATTCTGTTTCATATTAAATATTTATTTTATCTACATAATATTTAATAAATTAAATAGGGAATACTTATTTAAACTGACATGCTATGTTAGATTTAATTGTATCTGAATCTTCAGCAAACATAAATCAATAATTGGCTAAACTTATCTTATGTGTTTCATTTAGCATCTAAAACTTATTCTAAGGAACACAATCAAAAATTTTTTAGAAACCGCTGTTTTAGACAGTCGTAAATATAAAGTTTAGAAACTGACTTTTTTCAACTAGGCATATTAATCAAAACAATTGTTGAAATTATAAATATTTATAATTAAACTTTATTTTACAGCTGACAATGGACTAAACCCAGTTTGGAATGAATCTTGTGAATTTGACATTTTGAATCCTTCACTTGTCATGCTTAGATTTACTGTACAAGATGAAGATGTTTTTGGTGATTCAAATTTCATAGGTCAAGCAACTTATCCAGTAAGTTACATTTGATTTGTCTTAATAACCATGAATAAAACAAATTTTATTTTACTTATATATATTTATTTACTTCATAAAACATAGTTAATTAATGTCATAACTATAAAATTATTATTATCTTACACCATTCACCTCCTCTTGAATTTCGCTTTTTCTACATACCATTTATCATATATTTCTATACATCATTTTTGATAAACTATGACTATTGAAAAACTTGCCTGCAAATTGACTAATTGATTCCATTAAATTTCTCTGTTTTCAAACACTCAGTTTAATGTATTTTGTAGTGTATTGCAGCAAAGTTAGAACTCTCGAGTCAAAGTTATGTCAGGTTCTAGAGGGTTAACTTTTATTTTATTATATAAAATAAGATATGGCATCCATTTTGACTCCTTTCTGGCTAGAGTACATTGTTAATCTGTTTTTCCTGGCCTTTATGGAATTCACAATCATGCTATACAAAAATGATCCATATATTTTCTTTTTACCATCACCCTTTACTGATACTTAATATCTTACCATTATTGTACTAGTGATTACCGTTTTGGTTTTAATTAGTGCTTATTGACTACTTTATTGTATTTCTGAAATTTTGACTCGTAAGTCTATTTGAATGCTACTTTCAGAAATTTATTTTGGATAATGATAATACTTAAAGGTTTTAATTGATTGTATCTCCCTATTTTATAAAAAAGTTTTGAACTTGGTTTTGAATCCATCAATCAAGGAAGCACAAAACAAATTATAGATGTATATACATCACTGATGAATGAAAATAATGAGTTGTAGTTTAAATAACTGTTAAATATGGTGTAACTTGTTGTAGATAATTGGACTTAGAACAGGATATCGAAGCGTGCCCCTAAAAAATGGGTTCTCGGAAGACCATGAAATATCAACATTATTAGTTCATTTGTCTTTAAAGCCTTTGGTAAGTTTTAGTTTTAACGTTTGATTAATTAATTATTAAATATATAAGTTTTTATTTATTTTATTGTTTGAATTAATTTAATTATTTTTATGGATGTTATTTAATTTGTATGACTCATTAGGATAATACCACTAACGATTATTGCCTAAACATTTTCCTATTCTGAAGATCTCCAAAACCCAAATCTACAAGATCAAAGTCCTTTGTCACAATCCTTTATTTTACACTCTCTTTACCATTCAGGTATGGTATTTATAGTAGATTTTCAACCCAGTGATTGCAAAAAGCAATATATATAGATAGAGAGTTTGCACTGAGTAGCCACTCCTATTGGCCCTGAAGATAACCTACAAAGTAGGTCGAAACGTTGGCACACATAAAAAATAATAAGTTTCCACTTATTTATTGTGTAAGTTTTTACTGCACCCCCAACTATTCCCATCCTCTCTATAGATAGAGAGGCTTGTTGGCGAGATGATCGTTGAGGAGAAATAAAAAAAAAAACTGCATAGGGTCCATCTTCTGGTTTTGAAAAGAAAAGAGTAGGAGTCATTCAATACACATTTTGATGAATTAAGAAAAGAAAATATAATAAGAGATAAAAGAAATTTTAACTACTTCACAATGTCACCACTATTTTTTGCTGAATAAAAAAACTTAAGGGCTAAGGGATTTTCTTGTAAAAATTTAAGTAGTATTTTCAGTTACTATTTAATATATAAATGATATTGGTTCTGTTTAATGGCAACTTTTAAAAATGTGAATAAAGAAATCAGTTCAATAATAATAAACCTGCAGAAGGCTGCAAGTGGGTGCAGTTATTGGGATTTTCTGGTCCCTTTGGATCCTTTGACCACTGTACCACTTTCAAATATACACAAATCCCACTAACTCATTAATACCGAAAGGAAGGAAATATACTCCAACAACTGAGGTTGAGGAACCACTGGGCAAAGAACTAGTTAAGGAAGGATGTAGTGGGATCACAAGATTGATATTACTGCAATACGGTTACAAGTTTAGAAATAAATAAAGCATCCTTTCTTAAGGGAATTGATCATTACTGGAATGAAGAGTACCAACGAATGGCAGTAATAAATGCGACAGACTCACTGAGCATGTGAACTGATATTAGACTGCAAAATCTTATCAGAAGTAGAAATCACATTGGTCAATGATTTAAACATGTGGGGAAAGGGGAAAGAACTTTTACAAGTTTATGAAATTAATGATGAACATGGCTAAAAATATAAACTGTTCCACTTGTCAAAAGATAATTGTTATACAAGCAGGCACAGATCATAGGCCAAAAATCCAAAAATGTCAGTTTTTTTTTTGGGACTCAATGAGTTCTATACAGATTTGTTGAATATTGCTAAATATTATAGATTTTGATACAAATGAATATATTTATAATTCCTTTTAAAATATATTAATTCCCATTTTGCATTGGTATTTTTTTGTTCATTAGGCTATTAACCTTAGAAATCTAGTATTTCAACAGCATTTAATTTTTTTTTCATCATTAAAAAAACTATGTTTGTATCGTCTATTATCTTTTTGCTAATAATTAATGTTGTTATTTTTTTAATTTTAGATTTCTGCTCCGTTTCAAAGGGAACATCAGAGTAATATGCCCAATTGCAATTCTTGTACACAGTTTACAAACCCTCTTGAACTTGCAGAAACATGACATTCCTGTATTAGAATATAATGAAGATAAGCAATAATATACAGATGAATTTATTTTTTATTGTTCACTTAGGTAGTGATTTGTAAATAAGTATGAATTGTTAATTGCTAATTCAAGGAAGTTCCTAAAGAATGGCAATAAGAAAATTCCAGATTAAATGTTTAACAAGTCTTCCATTCTGATATGATGATGAAAACATCTAAACTTACAAATTTTAACTTGGAATTGAACTAATTTTTTATTTATATATAATTAATTAAATAAGTTTATTTGATAATAACAATAAGTTAAAATAAACTTGGCAATATATTACTCTAACGAGCTCTATCTTAATTGGTAAATTTATTGGGGGTGGCATTTATTTATTGATAAATTACTTTTTGATAGATAAACATTAAGATTGTTGAAGTGGAGGGGAGGGGGTGCTATTTGAACTATGGATGGACAAAAATGAAAATGGTGTCCAAATGGATATTGACACCCAAATGTTGATAATATTCTTCACTTTTATGATCAATTTTTTCCATATTTTTATTTTAAATCATGGATATAATAATATTTTTTCATTTATTCAATACATCCACAGAAGGAATGAGATATCTCAGGAATAAATGAATCTAGTGCCTAATCCTTCCCTGTAAAAAATAATTTATTTACTTGTCTAGCTGATTATATTTTTATATTGATAATTTTACTAAATATCTAAACATTTTTTTGTTTTTCTTACCATTACTTCAGGTTGGAAAGTGTTTAAGTAGAGAATGATAAAAAGTGAGCAATAAATTTCCAATAATACTTTTAATTAGAATGAAACCTCAGTAAATAAGTTAAAAAAAGGAGAAGATAATTGTTCCACTAGTAGTAAGTATACATATTTGGTTCACTGTTGAATAAAAAAAAAGTCACAGCAGCTCAATTAAAAATAAAAAAATACTATTAATGTATTAAAATAAATATTCAGTTGTTTTTTAAAAGTTGTATGCTGTTTACTAATGTTGAAAATTTTGATATTATCAATTTAATATAAAAAAAAAAAGAACTTTAAATATCTTATAGTTATCAGAAGCGAGGAGATAGTTGACTGCAAGATCTGAGTAAGGAAGGAAATAGTTGGGAGTGCAGTCAAATTAAACACTAAATAACTACCCACTTATTTAGTGTTTAATTTTACTGCACCCCCAACTATTTCCTTGCTTACTCTTATAATTATCATTTTTGTAATATTATTTATTGTCGACCAGAATTCCATTGTCACAATTATTTTGCTAATTTACTTACATATGTGAACTTCAAAATGTATTTCACAAAAGAAAGAATATTTATTTATAATGTCCTATTTCTCGTTACTATGCAATAATCAGATTAAAAACGAAGCAATTTTAGAATAAATAAATATTCTCCTTGATTAAGCTTGGCAATAGAATTTGAAATTGATAATAAAAATTTATTCATTTAGTGCTATTCTATAAAATAATGAAGTGCGACATATTACATCTTAACTTTATAAGTATATCAATTCATTTAATATGTACATAAATAATGTCAATAAATAATTAATCAAGATCCTTTAAACAACATACATGTTTATGTATATATACACATACATATTTTGTCTGTGTGTTTGTGAATGTGTTGGTCGGTCACGTTTTCAGTTATATTTTTACATATTATAATACAAATATTTATTTTATGTAATCACTAGAATGAATTTGTATAATTGATCGATTAGGGTTTTGGTTTATTTGATACAATTATTTCAACTTCCATTCTATCATTTTGTGGCAATAACTGTGATATTTGGCTTCCTTTATCTTTGTTATTGTTATATTTGTCAATTGTCTTTATATAACACCAATTTTGGAAGAAAATATATTTTTCTGTTAAGAACGGTTGGAATCAGTGTAATCTTATTATGGTTTTTCCTGTAATCATGCCTTTAGCATATTTCATTTTTCAATTTAATCATATACAGTAGAATTTCGATTATCCGAACTAATGTTGTCAGGGGTGCTTCGATCTATCAAAAATTTGGATTATCGAAATTCACTAGAAAATAAATACCAACCAAACGAATTGAAAGGGATTCAGAGAAACAAATAAAATTACCTAATTAGGTTTACAGTTCTTAGTAAACAAATACCTATTGAAGTCTGAGTTCATTTTTTTGCTATTTCCGAGAAATGATTAGGGCCCCCTTATTGACGTTCATGGAAAAAATCATTTTATTTTTTAGCAAATTTTATTTAAAATAACAATAATTTTAACAATACAAGTAACTAGATGTTCTGATCAAATTAATTAAATTACATTTGAAAAAAAAAACCAGTTCTGTTAATTTAATGTTCGGATAATCGATGCTCCACTATAATTTCATTCAGCATTTAAAAGTTTACAATAATATGAATACAAAATTAAATTGAGAGGTAACTGGACAATAAATAGAGAATTAAATCGTTCTAATCAAATTTAAATTAATTATTCCATATAATGTCTTACAAAAAAACATTTTTTTTTGTAAATACTTGGGTTATTAATTATGAATCATTTATTTAAAATATTGATGATATCGTAAAGTTAATAAAATAAAAAAATGTGTATACATTTTTAAGATTTTTATAATTTAATTAAACAAAGGATATAAATTTACAAAAAAATATCAATAAATATAAATTAAGTATTTTTGTAAATAATGGTTTCTTTAAATAAAATTTTAAAAAGTTGAATGACCAATAAGAAAAACCAAGTTTTATAATATAGATACGACTTCATTTTTGAAGTACGTTAAATTCTGGAAATATTCTTTTCTTTGAGAAACAATGTAGATTTAGTCAGTTTTCAATTATCTGCAGATAACTCAAAATATAAATATATAAAATAAATAAAGGTTGTTAAACCTGTAAAGAACATATTTATATTTAGACTCAAATTGCTTACAATAAGAACAACTAATAAATTGTTTAAAACATACTTCGTAATAGTGAATAAAAGATTTTTTTAAATTACAGTTTTTGTTTGTTATTTGCTAGAAACATTTGTTTTTCACTTAGAAACACTTTCTTATGCCTGAATTTCGGGTAAAACAAATCTGTGAGCGAGTAACACATATATTGTTTTCTGGATATTGAATGAGACTGTTCACATGACTTAATTTGTTACTCTCCACTAAATTGAATTCTCTTATTTTCCGAATTTATTTATAATCAGTTTTAGTACTTATTGCTTTATTGATAATATGCATGTGTAAAGTGCCAGAATCCTGAGCATCACAGTTTTTTTCAGTCAGTTTTGTTGTTTTCTTAATTTTTTATTCCTTCAGGAACAGTTGTTTACTACTCAGCTAATGTGATCGTCATGTTCTTTACTATATTATTTGGTAGATCTTTTTTCAAATTACCAGATTTAGTATCAGTTTTCTTCATGTCTAGAAGAGAGAAAACGGTTTTCTGATCACCATGTAGTTGCAATTTCATAATTACAATCCTTAATCATAATATATTTCCAAAAAGCACAATTCTTTATCTATTTTTCACTAAGTTTCTTTGCCAAGTTACACCTGCAAGTTAATTTACCTTTAGTGGCATCGTAATCTTAAAAATATTGGTGCATGGTTTCGGATTTTACCATTTTATATGTACTTATACAAAAATAGTTATAATTTATATCACCACAAATAATCAGGAATTTGTTGTTGCTTTATTTGTTTAAGATAGAATTAGATGGCTTAAATAGAAAATAATATTTTGGAAAATATTAATTAGTAGTTTTTATAGATTTTCCATTCATGTGAAAAAAAGAAACAGCAAGAAACTAAAAACGAAAAATGAAACCACTTAACATAATATTTTTCTATTATAGCCACGTAACATAACTTTATATATCTATTCTGTTAAGTTATAGAAATATTTTTGTATTCTACCGATCATGTCATTATCTAGCAAGTATATATTGGTATTAGTATTAGTTTTAATCTCTGGTATTAATTAAGTTATACTAAAAGACGAGGATTTTAATCATTAAAGTTATTTATTTAATTTTGTTAGAGATAGCATGACATCCATATTGTAATAATGAAATTAAAAAAAAAAAAAAAACATCACGAAGAATGAATGAGAAAGCCATTTATAAAACCAATAGATTTTTGTTGTAATACAACTGAAATTGTGGGTCAAAATAACATCCACTCAAAAGTTTTCTCTTGTTTTACAAGTTTCTGCTGTCTCATAATGTGTCTAGTTCTTTAGTCTTAAGATAGCAATGTTTATTGTGATGACAGTTATGCTGTGATGATCTGAAAAAAATTCCAAAAATCATGATTTGAGTTGTGTCCTTCCCAATATACGTAAAAATTGTAGGTTTGGTTAAAGATCTAAGTTTAAGATATTGTTATAAAAAAACAAACAAGATTTTATGTATGTATATATGTAGTATTGGATGTTAAATTGAAGTATGTATATTCAGATCATGAATATTTTTTTAATGTATTATTATTGTTAAACACATATCCACATTTTATAATTCATATCTCTTTTGTTATATCTTTATAAATAAGGCTGTTTTGAACATCTTTTAGAAAATTATATTTTAATCTTCAAAAACTATAAAAAGCATGTTAAGTAATTTGACCATAAATGTACCTGGAATTAGATTTTATTTAAGAATATTTGCTATCACTAGTCTTCATATATTTTCTGAAGAATGTAAATAGTGCCTTACTTGCTGGAAGTTGTTTTACTTTATTTATTTTATGATTGTTATATAATTTTAAATGCAAAATATTGTATCTTACATCAAAGATATTTTGTTTTGTCAATATGAAATTTTCCAATATAACATGCTCAGCTTCTAGTAGTTATACTGTTTTCTATTTACTGAACCTAGAAATAATATACCTTTTTAAATCAGATTTACTTATTGAACTACCTAATCAACTTGCAAGTGGACATTTCAAGATATAGTATTTGGTATTTAAATAATTTTTCAGTCTATAAATTGCAGAAACACAAATCTGGTTATTAGAAGACATAAATTCTAAAAGAGTTTGTAGTGTGGTAAATGAAGAAACACACTAATAAGAAAACTTATTTTGTTGTATGCCAGCCCATGGCTTAGAGCGTTAACAGTAACAAATTATCAAAACAAAAAGTAATCTATATAAAGTTATGACTAGTATGATAAAAAGAAATTGAGTAAAAAAAATTTATAATTTATATTTTCCAATAAAGACCATCATCAACTGATGATGTGACCCTATTCTGGAGGTTTATTTCAGTTATAGCCCAAAATTGGAGCTAAAGCATATGCATAATATAATAAAGCATGTGACAATCAAGTTGCCACCACCATTATGAAGAATGACACAAACACAATCAGAGTAAAGGCATAACCTAAAAAATATTTTTCTTGAGTTAACTGGCAAAGACAAATTTTAACTAAATAAATTAGATACCTATAGCCAATTTAAAGAGTTTTTTACCACAGCTTTGTATTTTATAAACTACAGTTTTGTTTAAACGATTTTGTAACAGTAATTAATTCTTGAAAAACTTTATCTGTTTATTTTGTTAAGAATTATAAACTTTCTTTTATTACTTAGTTTAAATATCCTAAATGGCTTATAAAGAGACTCCACTCTCTTTATAATAAGCTCTGTATGTAGAGGGCTGAGTTGCTAGATTCAAATCGAGCTGATGGAGATAAATTATTTAATTTGTTAAGAGCTATGGATAGACCCTGTAGGATCTGCAGACCTTTCAAAGGTTCAACCAGCCTCTATAAAGGGGGAAAACCTGGCAGTTGATCTTATCTCATCTAGGAAGATCAAATTTTTGGCAAATCACCTCCCTCCGCAACCATTGTCTTAGAAACAGTAGAATTTTTACCATTTACTAAACACAAACCCTTCATGGGCATTAGTGGTTCAGGTTTTTTTTAAATGGAAAATTAAAATAAATTGTATGTTATGTAAAACTTTAAAATATACATATATAAAAGCTAAAAGGGTATCTGTTCCGCAGGTTGTCAATTCAAGTTGAGTTACGACAAGTTTTAACTTTTTATTTCTTTCATTTTTAATATTTTCCAAAAATAGAGATCATATTGAGTTTTAGTAAGGAAAAGAGAATGTAATTATGGATAATGAGTAGATTTAGGTAATTATAACATCAAGAAATAAAAGTTTCAACTAACATTTTGAAGTATGGATGATATATGTTCATTTCTAGATAAAATGATTACCAAAGTATACACATTTTCCAGAATTACATTCTCTTTTCCATACTAAAGCTCACGATAACTTGTATTTTAGGAAAATATTAAAATGGGAAAGGAATGAAAAGTTAAAACTTGTGACTCAACTCGCTTCCAGTGCTTCAACATCCTGCAAAATAATTACCCCTGAATCATCTGTCAAAATTATTTAAGTTGAATAGGTTGGAAAAAAGAGAATTATCTATTCGGTAGATAGATTCACTAACAATGGCCTTTGAAGAGTTTTTCTGAGGAAAATTTATCAACATACACATTACTTACTCAAACCCTCACCTGATGCTCATGACTTATAAATACATACATAAGAGTACATGGATGACTCTACATTCTGCATGGGGACAAGGATGCTTATGAAAATTTTCGGAAAAAAGGTTTTTATAGATACACTACAATTAATACGATTTTCTTGGTGAAGTGAAACTTATAGATAACCAAGGGTCGTTTTTTTTTTACTTCATACTGCATAACTTTGGACAATGTGTATCATCACATTATATGAGGAAAAGTTCATTCCATAGATGGTCCAGAACATAGATTGTTTAATTTGCTTCCGACCTATTAGTAACAAATGGGATTTTTAAATAATGGGCTTATTTTATCTTGTTAGTGTATAAATTCAGAATAATGCGAAAAGACTTGTAAATTAACGTAGCTGGATATAAATGATTGGAGTACAACTTTAAACTGCACCATGAAAATCCAGGTAGCAGCTCCTTGCTGCCATACATTCTGTGTTCAGGAACACTCTCCGCTCTTTTAGAATAGATTCTCTGTATTTGGATGAAGTGAATCTAGGCGAGTTTGAATCATTCAATTCTAGTAAAGTTTTGCAAAAGACAAGCTCGTAGCCATAGGCACAATGATGACGCTAAATGTTTTGGATTTTAATTGAACAAGTAGTCGGGCCCTCCGAAGTGGCTTTGATTTTTCATTCCAGAGCCTGAATAGTACCTTCAGCTAGGCCATTCCTTTCAGAGTTGGAAATATATATGACAGGAGAGGATCTCGGGGGTCGAGGATAGTAGATAGCGACTCATTATCTATGGCAAATACGGAATATTCATTAAATATGTAGTAAAGGAAATTATTAGCAATAAAAATTATATAAAATATTTTTCTATCGAGTAGGGTGTAATTGAATTCAATCTGCTTTAGTGCTAGAGGTATATGCGAATTGCTTTTTCACTCCATCGATGTCAATGATTTTTTTGTACAACAGCATTTGTTGTAAGAATAAGGTGGTTAGATAGCATTTCTGTGTGTTGTTACATTCTCAGGGAGTTAGTGTGCTTTTGAAAAAGGAACCATCAATCAAGGGTTTGCAGCACTACTTCTAATCTTGATAGTTTATCACATATCTCTTTGTCACCCAAGTTAACTGTTAATAATATATATATATAATTTTATATATATATTTATATATATATATATATATATATATATATATTAAATACAGGGTGTTTGAGGGTTAAGTACCCAAACTGAAATTTGCCCTAAGAACCTCAAAACAAGAAATTTAGGAATAGCAAATAAATAAAAGTTATTTTCCTTATTCCAAGTACTTCATTTATTAAATGTAAACAGTAATATTCGTGTTAAATGTTAATTGGAGTGATTTCGGTGAGCATTAAGACAGGTTCAGTATCTTTCTTCAAGAGCAGCAGTGGCAAAACGGCGATGTATGTATTATTGTTTCACAACATTCAATTATCCATCTTCGCAAAGAATTACGGTCATTTACTGGCCTTGCATAGACTTTTTGGCCACCGTCACTCCAAACAAAAAATCCAGTGGTGTCTGGTCTGTTGACACTATGGTTGCCATACCTCCGGAAATTTCGGTCTTTGTCCGGAATGTGGGGGGAACTCTAAGCCGTCCGAATTTCCTACAATTCAGGTAAAGAAATAAAAAAAAAATTAAACTCAAGATTTAAACTCCTTAAACTCCTGTCGCCGTCGATGTAAGACTTATTACATCTGAAAACCATGAAACAATGTTTGAATAAATTGTGGTTTAAAAATAAAATAAACATTACCTATTGCTACTCAAATACTGGTATCACTTCCACAGGTTGTCGCTTCGAGTTGAGTGACAACACGTTTTAACTTAATGCTTGTATCCCTTTTAATATTTCCAGAAATATAAGTTATCACGAGCTATAGTATGGAAAATAGAATTGGATTATGGGAAATGTGTATACTTCAAAAATCATTTAATATAAAAATGAACATTTCAACAAACATATATTGTCTATACTTTCTCAAAATGTTAGTTATAAATTTAATTTCTGAATGAAATGAGAAATCTGCTCATTTCTCCTAATTACATTATCTTATACCTATTAAATCTCATGGTAACGAGTTTAATGGAAAATATTAAAAATAAAATGAATAAAACAGTTAAAACTTGTAACTCAAAATGATGCAAGAACCTGTAGAACAGACCCTTTTCTTTATTAATGAAATTATTACCAAAATCCACCCATTATCTCTCTTTTAAGGGATAATGTTAATTGGATTTAGTGAATTGAAATTGGTGGGGAGCAAGCTGGCACAGAACAAATTATTCCAAAATCGAACATTAGGCATATAAAAAAAGAAATTAGTAGATGTCGAAATGTTAGTTGAAAATTTAATTTCTGAATGAAATGAGAAATCTGATCATTTCTCCTAATTACATTACCTTATCCCTATTAAACCTCATGATAAGGAGTTTAATGGAATATACTATAAAAGAAATGAACAAATAGTTAAAACTAGTGACTCAACATGATGCAACAACCTGTAGAACAAATTGTAACGCCTTTAATGGAATAATGGAAAATATCAAAAATGAAATGAATAAAAGAGTTGAAAATTGTAACTCAAGATGGTGAAACAACCTGTAGAAAAGACCCTTATCTTTATTGATGAAATGATTACCAAAATCTACCCATTCTATCTGTTTTAAGGGATTGAAAATTTAGTGAATTGAAATTGATGAGGAGCAACACAGAATAAATTATTCCAAAATCGAACATTAGGCATATAAAAAAAAGAAATATGTAGATGAGAAACGAATCCCGGGATTTGAATGCAATAGAATATTAACACATAAACATGGAGTGGAATATACAAATTAAGAGTAATTACCTGTACTGAAAGGAATGTAAATACTCTGTACACTGTGCTCTGCACTTGGAGCAATTCATGAAGCTGGAAATAACTCCATGATCACGGAGAAAACGAATGTACATTTCTTCACTTGTACCGTAAGTGGTATGAAGTAAGTAAGAAGACATGTTACAACCGTTACACACCATTTCACAGTGAAGCGATAGACAAGTTGGCGGAAATGACGCATTTTGAAATTGGATTTGGCGGTATTCCGGGGAAGATGGAAAACATCGAGTTTTAAGGAAGGGAGGGGCAGGAGTGGCAAGAGGGGCAGGAGGGGAAGTGGTGGGGATAAAGTGCCGGTAGAGATATGAGCGGTGTGTAGACGGCGCTGGCTGTCACCTACGTCAGAAAAGTGGAGGGGATGGAGGTCGTAATTCTTTCGAACTCATACCAAAATCAATTTTACATTACGATAAATTAAGCATTATTATTAAGATCATCGTTTTTATATTTTGTGCTCCGAGAAATGCTTTTTAACACTTCCGAATCATTCGTAATAGTCTTATAGAACATTTCACAGGACATATTTAAAAAAAAAAAAACTATGTAAAATACTGGACTATAAATCTTCAATTTTCATTTTAAAAAATGGGGAAAAAACATTAGCCAGCCTGTATATATACTTAACTTATTAAAATTATTAGACGTTTCGACAAATTGATGTAATTTTCAATCTTTCTAAAAAAATTCTTCTGGATCAATTTACAAGCACATATAACTTTAAAAAGTTATAAGTCACAAATCTCATAAAATGCATTTTTAATGTCGAAAATTTATATATATATGTTTTCTTGAGGATTAGCTATTCTCTATGGTCAACTGTTAATATTAAAATTACAATATTTTACATACTCTCGCGAAAAAATACTAGAATTAGCTTCGTTTTCTCACAAAACGACATTAACATCATACTTATAAGAATGTCCGGATTTTTTTTCAAAAAGCGGTATTTTTATTTTTTTATCTGCTAACCCTATTTGACACCCATCCCAATCAATGGATTGGCCGTGCAGGACCAGCAGCTTGGCCTGTACGCTCTCCAGACCTGACACCACTGGATTTTCTTATAAATATAAGTAAACATTTATATACACTTACATTAGATCTGTAGAATGGAAATAGTTGGGGGTGCAGTCAAAAATTTACACAATAAATAAGTGGAAACTTATTATATTTTATGTGTGCCAACGTTTCGACCTACTTTGTAGGTCATCTTCAGGGCCAATAGGAGTGGCTACTCGGTGCAAAAAGTAACTGCCGTTACTTAAACTAAACTTAAACTTAAACTAACACAGTTACTTTTTGCACCGAGTAGCCACTCCTATTGGCCCTGAAGATGACCTACAAAGTAGGTCGAAATGTCGGCACACATAAAATATAATAAGTTTCCACTTATTTATTGTGTAATATTTTGATTACGCCCCCAACTATTTCCATCCTACATTAGTACTTACAGTCAACGAATTTCTTCCCTACTTACATTGCGTCGTTTTTTATTGAAAATCATGAACCAAGGGCTTTTTTTAAAGGCCTGGGTGTACTTATTCACTTATAAAACAGGTTACTTGAAGTCCCTCAATGTTTAAAATTGAATTATTTAAAGTTATTATTATTCTAATATCAATCTGCTGTTAATGATATACCTCTTTGTGTTATCTCGATATTTTATTCGGACAGGTTATTATTATTTTTCAGTCCAAGGATGCTTGTAACCTTACCTCTCCCGGGATATTATTTCCGTTTGTAAATATAAAAAGCAAACGAATTTTTAGTGATACATTTTAGAAAAATGATTAGTATTAGGACTTGTTTTTCTAGAAATAGTATTTTAAAAAAATTGAAATTGTCTGATACTTCTGTTTACAGTTCATTTTTTTATAATGTTCGCCCTTATCATCGTGAAATCAATAATAAAATTGAAAATACTTTAAGAAGTGAAGACTCTGTTAGTAAAGATTACCGTATTATTTACCGTGCTCCATATGTAAATTATTTGAGATTAACTTATGGATTTTCAAGCATTTCCACTTCTATAGTTGTCCCCTTGGTTGGAAAAGCCTTAGTGACTTCTGGCATTGGAAATTATCCTGTTATGATGGGTGATATAACACTGTTAAGTAATTCATTTGAATTCACTGCATTAATTGGTGCAATTATTTTAATAACTTCACAGATAACCTATGTTGTATTTAAGTACCCATTCAGGATTTACCACAATTCCTCTAATAACAAGTACATTGCCATTTATCAACACCTTTTCCCTTGGATAAAACGCAAGGAAGAATTTAATGCTGGAGAAGTTAAGAAAGTTGAAAAAAGTTATTCACTTTGGCGTGAGTGTTTGTATGAAGTTAAAAGAAAACGAGTAATTTTATTAGAGGATCACTTTCATGTACCACAGGATTTCAATGACATGTTTTCCTCTAAAGAAAAAAAAGATAAACAGTTTTAGCAATAAAGGTAACTGTTAAAGACTTAAATTGTATTTTCATTTCTTTATCTTAATATATTTCAGTACTTTTCCGTTAGCCGGGCGCAAATGTTTGGGGTCATGTGTTCTATTCTCTGAATTAATTCAAAACAAACCATATTTTCCTTTTTTTCAACAGTCTCAATTTTTGCTTTAAAAAATAAATGAAAATTTGGGATTTAGCTAGAACTGAAAGAGATGCAGTCTCTTATTTTCAAGAGAAAGGTATTTTGGCAAAGAATGAAACATGCGATCAGAATCATGAAATGTAAGCTCTCGTCTATCCCAACTATTTTTTTTTTTTAACGTTCTGAATACTTCTACTCAAACTTCTCTAAAGTAATTGTTCCAATCTACAACTGTATTATGATTCATATCCAGTTGTTTTATATGCCAACATACTCCGTCATTAAAAGACAGTTTCATTTCATGGTTCTGATAGCGTTTTGCATTCTTTGTCAATATACCATTCTCTTAAAAAAAAAAAGGGACTGCATCTTTTTCAGTTCTAGCAAAATCCTAAGTTTTCATATTTTGGTTTACAAAAATTATGACTGAAGAAAAAAAGGAAAACGTGCTTGGTTTTAAATGAAGTCATAGAACAGAGCACATGGCCCCGAATGAACATTTCCTTTATGATGGTAAGAAATTTGACGGAATTCTGGTTTGTTGGTGATTTTTCGCTTGCACCCGACTTATGGAAAAGTACCTTTATTTCTTTTTCACCATCCATTTTTTTTTTTATATTAAATATTTTTGATGTATATAAATTATAATGATTTTTATTTGAAAAAAATTCTTATTATTTTTAGTCATACAAGTTAAATGGAAATGAAGAAATTTTCATTGTTCTAAGATGTGTGGATGATACAGTAGTTCTATTAGTGTTGAAGATCTTCAGATCATGGTTGATCATATTCTTGAGATGGGAGCAGAAAACAGCATCAAAATAAATGTGAACAAAATCAAAGTCTGCAGCCGTAAACCAAATCCTAGGGTACTAGGCCTCAATTATATGGAATATCAATTGAAAGGGTACACCAATACTTCTATAAGGAACCAATATAATCAATCAGCTGGATCAAGAGAGAAACTAAATGCATTAAAGCAATGGCTTATGCCACTTTTATGAAAATGAGAATTTTTTTTGTGAAGATAACCTTAACTTAGATTTATGGTAAATAATGGTTAAGTGATATATTTGGTAATTTTTTTCTTCAGAGTGGAAACATGAATAATAAATTTGTCCACATTGTGTATCCCCTTAAAAAAATTTAAAATACTTTGGACACTCCACAAAGCTGTTTTTTAAGAAGAGTCGACAAGGATAGAGAATTACTAAAGACTTAACTATTAGAATTACTAAATTCAGGAAAATGTCTCATATGTTGAAAGGAAACCGATATTGGATTTTGCAGAAAATTATCAGTGGAAAAATAGAAGGTCCAAGAAGGTAGCGAAAGAAAACAAGTTTCTTGGCTTACAAATCTTCAGGATCATACTAGAATACGAAATGGAGGACACAATTTTGAATTTGGTAGAGCAATGTGAGGAATGTCAAGTCTTCACTATAGTAACAAGGTATATGAAGAAGATGTTAGAATGCTATGAGGTACCAGTTAGAATTTTTAGAAGATATTTTTTTTTCTGGAAAATATATAATTTTTACATTTCTTATAACTTTAACATCAGGCAGCTATAGTAATTATATTAATGCAGAATAGTGTTAACATCACTGTAATTCAAAAGATTTGATTAGTTTCCGAACAATACATGCTTCAATTACAATTAACTGTTATAGTAATATTTATGGATATTTTTGAGTATATTTTCGCCATGTAAGTTTATGAAATGTTAATACCATTTTGTATGCTTAGTTCATTTACTTAAATAGTTTTAATTTTATTTAAAAAACTTAAATTGATAGATGTATTTCCAAACATAGATTAAAAAGATTCCCTATTGGGTAATTGATTTTAAAAAAAATTAAAACCCTTGTTATTTTATTTTTAATTGATAGTTTGTATGGATACATTAATTTTTGTTCTTAATTTTATACCTGTCATTACTAGTCTTAGAATATATGGTCTATCCAGGTAAAGTAAGTATTTTAATTATTGTTGAGGAGTATAAAACAACAGCTGCCCTTTTTTTTTCTTCCCCACAGCTATAAAAAAAAAATTACTAAATTTAGCCTACTGTGTACTGAACCCTAGACCCTTCAGGGGTTGTTGCAGTACAGTTTTTTCCCTTTTGTATGTGGGTTTGTTTTCTTGCCTGGAAGTGGAAAAGAATATACAAACATACTTCAAGTGGAATAATTGAAATAGAAAAAATAAAATAATATATACAAATGAAACTATTGGAATGAACCAGATACATAAATAGAAATGATTTAAATTATAAAATAAAATAAAAGTATTATTTAAAATTTTGAACTAAAACTATGGGATGAGATTTTCTGACAATAATGATGAGAAACCATAAGAAAATGAATGGCCAGGGAGGAGGTCAAAGAAATAATTCCTTTAAAATTAAGTTTCTCTTCATTATTGGTTGTGAATATAATTGAGCCTGATCTAGGCAAATCACCTCCCTGCACATGAACCCCAGACCCCTTCAGGGGTCTTAGTGGAACAGATTTCGATTTAAGAGTTGCTAACAAGGTGATGATCCAGAACTGAAGATTATTATAAATGAGATACAATTTGGCAGTGTAATAAGGCATTATCTTTATAGGATCCCTATGGACTTAGGTATGTTTTTATGTAAGAACTGCATCACATGCAATCCAGGATCATCAAGATGTACCAAAGCTATTAACAATCGATCTGGAACTCCTATTCGTTAGTGGAAAGTTTTAAAGATGCCTTGCATCCTTCTTCTAAATGGTATCGAATTTATTCGGCCTGATGTACATATATCTTAATAGTGTAGAAATGGGAGGAGCTAGATACTGATTACAATGGTGAATGTCGCCATGTACAATGGATGATTGCCGTACTATGACGAGGCTCCGAGATTTTAAGAGGGGTACGTACCCCCCCTCCCCAGACGGTTTTTGGTGTACTGTGGAGAATCCATTACAGTACATACTTATAGACAAATCACATGATCATAGTTGTTAAAATATATGAATAAAATAACAGAAAGAACATGAATGAAACTATTGTTTTGATATTTTAATAAACCTTTCTATAAATACTACAAGTTTATTTCTAAGTTATTCTTTTTTTCCCCGTCTGCCTCCCCCAGAAAAAATCCTGGATCCGCCCTTGTAGCTCGTCATATAAGTAAGTATAAGAATGATAAAAAATTGATTTGTTTTAGCAGTTGACATAGCAAATTGGTGAAATGTAGGAGGAAGCAAAAGTTGTCTAGTAGTTGGAGATATGCTTAATATGTCTGATTTGATAGGAGTTACTATAAAAAATGAAAATTACCGGGGAATATCCGAATCGAACAAAGTTAATCCTTGCCGATCTCTACTAAAATTTCGAAGAATAATATCTTTTGTTGAGAAAGTTAGTGGAGTATAACAATAAAAGTTTCGGAAATATTTACCTTTATAGACGAAGTAGGAAAGCGGATCGTTATTCGAGTGTAGGGGTGGATGTAAGGAGCATAAACCTTTCTTTCAAAAATAGTTTAAAGATTTATAGCCGAGCCATGACTATAGTCTGGGTTTTGTACACATCCAAAATCGTTGTTTAATTGGAGAGTTAAAGTATTTTTGTATTTTCATCATTGAAATTAGATTCTCATTCCAAAAGGAAAAAACCTTTTACTCCAAGTTGTTTTGGTCGTATTTTCTGAAGTTAACGCATAGACCAGCTTCGAGCTACCTTGCTCCCTAAGGTATCAGAAGCTTCTTCACTATTCAAGAAGGATTAGGCGACCAGGAGGTAATATCGAAGAACCTGCATATCAATCTATACTTAAAGTCTTCATGCTATTGTACAGTTAGATTGTACACACTTTTTACAGTTAGCCCTGGATTTGTGTAAACACTTACGACTGATGGCTCAATTACAATAATAAAAGATCTAGTGTATCCCTATCTAGTACATTCAAATTAAAGTGTGGGAAGATGTTATATACTTTACTAGAGCACACTGCAAGTGGCATGGTAGGTTTTAAGGCGAAATTTTCAAAATACCCACTTAAATTACCATGGCCAATATTTTGAATTCATTCATTAAATGTTTATTCTGGCTTAGACCGTGTCGTTGAATTCTACGAAGATGATCAAAGCCAGAAGAAACATTTGATGAATGGATTCGAAAAATTTGTTGATGATACTATTGTATCAACCATTATTGATACATGGGTCCGATGATTCTTGTCGTTGCAGCCTAGAATTCGGAAAAATCATTTATTTAATTTTTACATTTTTTTATATTGTTTGCTCTGGATAAATTTCAAAGTCAATATATCGCTACCTCGGAATTACAAAGTTGTATGATACACATAAATGAAAATGAGAAAAACGATATCAAAGATTCTGAGTATCTTTTTATTTTTGGTCTTTGGATGATTCCCGGTCGCAATTTTTTGACGTTTTGAAGATTTATGTCTAGTTTTCGACCCACAGAATCATTTGGTATCAAAATCTCTGATTTTTCAATTTTGTAACATACAACCTTGTAATACTAAGGTAGCGATACACCTTTGTATTTTTGGTCTTTGGATGATACCCGGTCGCGATTTTTTAATGTTTTGAAGATCTCTGTATAGTTTTCGACCATCGGAACCATTTGGTATCAAACTCTCTGATTTTTCAATTTTGCAACATACAACCTTGTAATGCTAAGGTAGCGATACATCTTTGTATTTTTGGTCTTTGGATGATACCCGGTCGCGATTTGTTGATGTTTTGAAGATCTATGTATAGTTTTCGACCATCAGAACCATTTGGTATCAAACTCTCTGATTTTTGTAAACTTTGTAACATACGACCTTGTAATACTATGGCAGCGATATGTTAACCGATTCGTTGGTATATAACGTCTTAAGAAAAACGTTATGGGTTTAAATGTGAAAAACAATCACTTACAACACAGTTCAGAATATGCATATTGATTTATTATTTGCGATTTTGTTACATGTCTAAAGTGGTATTTATTGATTATATTGTAATCCCGTAATAGCATCAACAAAACAAATTATTATTACAAGTTACTAAAACACATTGAATTGTTAATGAAAAGTTAAAGTCTTGCTTCACAAAGTATTTAAATTGCTTCTTTGGAATAACGTTTCAATGTTTACACTTAACGCGGGAACTAAGTAGTTGATTAAATATTTTGTGATTGTGTTTAAAATTTGAACTTTGAACTTTATTTTTATTATTATTTGAACCCTTTAAGTACTACAACTGTACAGACAGTCATTTTGTGTTTAACTTAATGCTTTAGTGAAAACCAATAAGTAAAAAGGTCATTTATATCAGTAAAAATAATTTAATATTTGCCGTCGATTTAAGTCATTTGATTAATATTTAATTGTTAATTAACACCCTTTTTCAGGTTTTTGTTTCGTAATTTAGTGATATTAGTTTTAAGTTAAACAAATTCCTCATTTTATTGTTTTAATAACTCCTATAAATCATATACACCGTTTTGTCAGATATTTAATTTATTTTAAATCTATTAGTTAATAAGTTGATGGTGTGAAATAATTGGATTTCACATTTCAGAAGTGTATAGTTATAGAATTGATGTCGGTATTCTTAAAGTATGAGATTTATTTCCTATTAATCCTAATATGAATTTGACAGTGCAATAAGAATGATGTGTGGTTGATACTATGTATTTTTTTCACTTTAGGCATTTAATATCTTTTTAAAATGAAGAAGTCATTAGGCAGGAGGTCATCATCTCGTAATCCTGTTAGGATGATGACTTTTACAGAATTTGAAAGTGCTAGGTAAGTTTATCTTTAGATGTTAGGAATTTATGAATAATTACTGATTTTAATTTTAATGTTTTTGAAGGAAAGATAAAAAATCAAGTATCCCTGTACGACGTGCTCATTCAGTTGAAAGGAAAATTGGTATGGCAACTCCAGTTGGGAAAAGATCTTGTAGTGAAGATCGTAATAGTATGGTAACACCAGCTACATCTCGCAAAACATTTGGAACTGAGAGACCATCAAGGTTAATACATGTTTATTTCTTTTAACAGATCTATTTAAAAAATTTAAATAAATTATTGGATAAAATTTATCAATAATCAAGTGATTAAAAATAATTTATGATTTCAACACATTTAGATAACTTACTCTTGTTTTGTTACTTTATTCTCCTTTTGAGATAATCATGTTTTTTAGAACAACTACTATGAGCACAAACTCTACAAGACTTAGCAGTTTTGGTGGAGCAAGAACTATGAGAGATTGTCGTATCATTGAGGATAAAGATTGGCAATTAAATGCACAAAGAAAGGTATCCATATTGTTACTAAATTTTATGATAAATAATGTGTGAAACTAGTTCTGTTTGTGAATTTTTTTATTTACAATAATTATTGCATTTGATAAACTAAATCTTACCCATGACATACCTATACCACTGAATCCAGAGAAGTTGAAATAAAAAGTGGTGTCTCTGGTCTTGCTTCAAAACAAATAGGAACCCAGAGCTTTGTTACCATCATATTAATAAATTTATCATATTTTATTTATTCATCCATTCATTACCGGGCTCAATACTCCTTATAAACCATGGTCTCGGCTAACTTCTTCCACCACTTGCCTATGCCCCCCGCAAGGCGCCTCCAGGGTTTTTTAGCCATGGCCTTAAGGTCATACTCTATACCGTGAAGCTACCTGAGACAGGGCCTCCCTCTCAATCTTATACCATCATTCGGTATTCCATATATCATCTTTCTTGGAATTCTCGATGGGTACTCCTCTCCACATGCCCCAACCATTGTAGTCCCTAGGCTGGATGACTATGACTCACTGTATTGGGCTCATTGTGTAGGTCCCTTAATCCTTTGTTGAACCTGATTTTCCACTTTCCGTTTCACTAGTCCAAACATTTTATTTAGGACTTTTCTTTCCCTTACTTAAAGGATCCTTTTCCTATCTATTGTCAAGGACTTAGTCTCACATCCTTAAGTCACAATTGGTCTCACATTCCTTTTATACATTACTTCAAAAACTTGAAATATTGAGGATTTATTTATAAAAAAAAAACACTAAATATTATTTAGAACATTATAAAGTCACGTTTAAATGTTTTTTGTAGTGCATATTCCTTCCAATTTTTACAAGAGATAATTAACTAATTAAAAATTAAATATAAAAAAATTTAAAAGAAATTATCTTATTAGCCTTATTATTTTTAATATTATTTAAAAAATTGAAAAACTTATTATTTTTTTTCAATATTTGTTAGGTATTACTATTATTTTTAAATTTAGGATATATAAATGGAAATAAAATATAATCCTGAAATAAGCTTTACTTATAATTCTGAAATCCTTCTTAATGCTCCCTGCATTTAAATATAAGGGAGCTATCAGAGTCATGGTAAAAATCACCTTTTTGATTTTTTCTTTAGTAGTCGTTTATAGTATTTTTTTAAATGATGGGTTTTTTTCTGTAAAAAGAAATAAAAGCTAATTTATATTTGATGCAGTACACACATATTTTTATTTGTTTTAGAATCACTTTCTTAGCTAATGGCTCTTTGTTTATTAGATGTTCAAAAAAGTCATAGAGTTTCCACATGAAATATTTATATAAGTTAATAGTTACTTTGATTAACTCAAATTTGTATATTGCTGTTACTTATGTTTTTAATTGATTTGTAGATTTAAAAAATAATTTTTTTTTAGTATTATAAATCAATTCCACACAGTAGTATTTGAAAAAGTTAATTTTTCATCAATAAATTACAGATAGAAAAGTTTTTGAATGAAGATCCTGAGGGTTGTGGTATAATGAGCAATGGCAGTATTCGTCCACTTACTTTAAAATTGTTTATTGATGTTGTCGACTTGTTGCTGAGGCGCATCATTAATGCTGGACAAGACTCGTACATTAACAAAACAAATTATATCACAGAACTTCCGTATATCATGAAAAAATTGTCTTATAGAGGAAAAATTGAGAAATCATGGCTTATTTCAGGTAACATTGGTTTCTTTGTCTCTGTGCTTAGAACTTAGATTTTTTTTTGTATCTTTATTTCTTTTTAAAGCTTGTTTTGAAGGGTAAGCTCACCTCCCTTTAAACCCTGTAAAGGTAAAGGATAAAATAAAGGTGTTGGTGATGTAAAAGCTGTCTTCCACTTGAAAGACGCAGGACGACTGCTACATCCACTGAAATGAAGTACCTTCAGAGATTACTATTAAAGAGATCAGGCCAGAAATGAGCATAGACCTGTAAACCTAGGAGTAACCCTCCTGGAGGGAACTTTGATTTCGTCTGTGCCAAAAGAATGATGGCTGGGTTCCTTCTGAGCTTTTTGAAACCAGATCTCTGCACATACCCCTTAAGGATAGCCCAACTTTTCTTGTCTGACAGTTCTAGAATCGAACATAAAAACGTATAGAGTCTGAACTCTATTTGAGGTCTGACTTGCGATCATGATGCCAGATTGGCTTAGACTGAGGCACCTTCATCTAAGAGGCACGGCAAAATAAGAATATTTACATCAAATGAATTATTAAAAAAAGTAAAAATACTGTATTTCCAAGTAGTAGTAAAGAGTTTCACTTTTGGCCATTAGGCTGGACCCACCGACTTGCTGATGTTAGCAATGATCTCTGTGCTTTTACTATTATAACTGTTAAGTGAAGACTGGCTGGGCAAAATGGTTGAGCTGGCCAAGGACCGCTTTTGGCGTCTGTCGTGCCACTAGAAGAAGAAGATCTAATAAAATGAAGGGCCTTTTTAAAAAAAAAATATTACATATTATTTGATGAAAATAAATGAAGAGTTCTCTTAGAAAGTATTATACATTAATTAATACTTCAAGAGAATTCGTAATTTGAAATGATTTTTACTAAGAGGTATTAATTTTTTTTTTGTAATTTCATTTTAAAAACATTTTTCAGACACTCTTTATTAATTCTATTTAAAATTGTATATTATTTCAAAATCTCAAATGTGTTAAAATATAGTTTTTTTTTTTTTTACAGTGAACACTACTCGATCGTGGTGTCATGCTCTTGCTTGTATGGATTTCTTAGTCTCTATGATCTGTACTCAAATGGTGGTTGACCCGACTTCACTTATGTATCCAGAAATTTCTTGTAAAGAAGATGGTGATGTTTGGGATTACAAGGTTTATAATTATTATGTTTCGATAAATATTTGTGTACTGTTATGCAAATATGATTTTATTAATTTAATGTTTATCAAATGCTACCAATAATTATTAAATAGTGCCGAATGGGCTCAGTAGAGTCTCTATTCGGCTTGAAAAACCTGGGAAAGTCTGAGAAAACATTTGAAAGAAGAAATATGAAAGTTAGAAACTTACTAGACCTCAAGGAAGCTGGTGTCAATTTTAATCATTATTGATCTCAATAATTCTACATCACTGGGTACAAATCATCGGATTGAATGTAAAAGGAATTATGATAGAGAGAAAATCGTTGACTGGAAGATCAAATGTAGGATGGAAATAGTTGGGGGTGCAGTCAATATAAACAACTAATAAGTGAGACTTATTTATTGATAGTGCCGACGTTCAGGGCTATGAGAGAAAACTGAAAAAAAAACAACTTTAAAAAACATTACAGTACCAAGAAATGTATAGAGAAAGAAAAAGAGAAGGTGAACAGAAAGATGTAGAATGAAAAGTGTAAATATAAAAAATGAGATATAAATGTATGGAAAACTTAGTATAATACAGATAAAATCTTGCATTAAATAGATTCGTCATGCTAAAAATGCACGATAATAGACTCCTGGAGAGTTACATAAGTAAAAATGGAAGAAAATTGATACAATATGAATAGTAATGAATGAAAACAGAAGAAATATGTAGAAAGTAATGAAAGGAATCTCGTGAATGACACAGTGACTTGAATGACAGGTAGAGAAGTAAAAATAAATTGAAAATTGAAAATATAAGTATGGGATGTAATATAAATGTATATAATTAGAATGAAGTTATATTAATACAAAATATAATGTAAATATAGAAATAAAGATATAAAATATTTGAGAGATGTATAATATTAGAAAAGAAAGAATTTGATATAAAGATATAAAAGTTTGAGAAAGGAGATAAATTATAAAATATGAAGATCGGAAATGTGAACTGTATGATTACACATATGATGGATGGAAGAACACATATGATGGAAGAAACATGTAGAAATAAAGATATAAAATGTTTAGTAAGAGAACGGAGGAAAATATAAAATTATGATGTTTGATAATAATGAACTCATAGATTACAACATATGATGGATGCTAAAGAGAAGATGAGAGAAAAAGGTGTAAAAAATAGAGATGGAGGGAGATAAAGAGAGGATATAAATAGTAAAATGTGTACAAACCAAATCACACTTTACACATTTTACTATTTTTACTTCTCTACCTGTCATTGACAAGATTCCTTTCATTGCTTCTTACATAATTCTTCTGTTTTCATTCATTACTTTCTACGTATTTCTTCTGTATTTATTCCCTGGCATAATATATTGTATCAATTTTCTTTCATTTTTAATTATGTAACTCTCCAGGAGTCTATTATCATGCATTTGATAATTTATCTGTATTATACTAAGTTTTCCATACATTTATATCTCATTTTTTATATTTGCACTATTCATTTTATATCTTTCTGTTTATCTTCTCTTTTTCTTTCTCTTTACATTTCTTGGTACTGTAATGTTTTTTTATATTTGTTTTTTTGTCTGTTTTCTCTCATAGCCATGAAGATGACCTACAAAGTAGATCGAAACGTCGGCACTATCAATAAATAAGTCTCACTTATTATTTGTTTACATTGAGTGCACCCCCAACTATTTCCATCCTATAATAGGAATTAAAGAATTAACTTTCTTCCTTTACCTGAGCCAAAATGTCATCTTCTTTTCTTAATATTGCAGTTGTGATCTTGTGATCTCCAATAACCAACAATATACATTTATATGCCTCATACGTATTGATATAACACTTGATGTCTTGGGGGAACTCACAGTTATGACTGTGACTTTTTGACTTTTCACTGATAGTGACTTTCCATAGTAAACAATAATATTATATAATTACAATCTAAATATCTGTATTACCTTCAGGGTTAAAGGCAAATCAGTGATGCAAGAACTTTAGTTACCTAGTAAAATGACCGGAAGAAAATAACAACAGCAAAACTAAAAATAAAAAGTGATAGAGATATAAGTATAAATAAAAAAATCTGGTCCACTACAACCCGTGAATGGTCTTGGGTTTATTAAATGGATTTGAACCGGGGACCTTCGGTATTGCAACTCAGTGCTCTTCCACTGAGCCACTCCAATAAGTATAAATAGAGACATTAAAAATAGTAAATTACATAAGGAAAAATACTTATGAATAATAAAAACTTTAATATATACTTTAACAATAGAATAAAAAGATTAATTATCACTGAAAAGAATCATATTAAGAGGTATTTAGCTAAATAGGTGTAGTAATAAAATAGTTATATGAACAATAGATGAGATAAAAAAAGTTCCTGTAGCTTTTATTTTATCTGTAAAAACAGGATATTAGCCTTTTTTGTCTATTCTACGCTGGGTATTGTTGCATGGAGAGAAAATCTTTAGAATTAGTCAGTCGGCTGTTAAAAAAAAAAAATAGTAAATTTAACAATCGATCCAAAGTTTGGAATGCTAAAACAATGAAAAGTATTTGAAGTTAGAACAGGTTTGGGGCAGGAAAATGGACTCTCGCTGTTTTTGAACTTAGTCCTCAGAAAGTTAGTGACATGTGAAAGCGGAGAGGTGTATGTCACTTTTGATATTGTTAATGATGGGGTGAAGAAATTATTCGAGTTAGGTATTACAAGAAGATGAAGCTCGGTTCCACTTACTGAATTTGTAGTAAGTGAACTTCTAACTTTGGTATAGGCCAAAAAATAGTGTTCTCCTCTCTTTTCAATTGAAATTCTGAAAAATTTCAGAAACCTTAAATTAATATTGCATAAAGACAGTTCTGTATTTATGTTCAGGTGTACACTTATGACCCCTAAGTTATACTGTACCCTAGACATATTAGAAATGAAAGTCCTTTGTCTAATTACCGAAGCAATAAGAATTTAGTCCCACATCATGAAGGGAGATTGGTTGAAACTGGTCAGTCATTATTTCCTGATATAAAAGCAAGAATTTAAGATGAGCAGGGTATATTATTCATAGCATTTTAGTAGAATGCCACTTCACAACAACAATGTTGAAGGCAAAAGTTGGATGTGATTATGTGTTTAACTGAACTTAATGTGCTCTCATTAATTTATAATATCACCGTTTCAAAACCAAAGCAGCATTTCTGAAAATTTGTGGAACTGAGAATAGTAGGTTTGAATTATGTTAGTAGAAATAAGGTAACTTATTTATGAATTGAATTGGTTTTATTTATTCGGTGACATCATATTTATATATCAAAGTTAATATACTAACCATTAAAATACTAAATAATCTAAAATAGAAAAATTGACAGATATGCCACTTTGGTGTTAAATCCCCTTGTTCAGTAATTAATTTTAATATGTATTTTTAACATTACAGTCTCTAACCTGTACTGAACCCCAAACCCGTTCACGGGTAATAGTGGTATAGGTTTAGGATTTTTAACATGGGCTTGGAGCTCATTTAGTGAAAAATATTGATTTTCCAGTGTTTAATTTTTATTTACTGTTTTTGTTTTCTTTATAAGATATTTCTTATATACTGGACTACTCTTCTTGATCTATATAATTTAATAATGAAGAAAAAAACCTTATTCCAGTCAACAATTGTTGTTAAAAAATTTACAAAAGATTAAAAAACGTTTTTAATGTAATGCATATTATATATTTGACCATGGAAAGTTGAGTTCCAGGAGTTTATATATATTTTTGACTTTTTAATATGTTTGACCTCAAGTAATGATTGTGACTTGTAAATTTAAAGGAGGCTGTGTGAAGAACTAAAATTGAAAATGACAGATAAATGTCGAAACATTTTTTAATCTTTTGTTAATTTTTTAACAACAATTGTTACTGTTTTTGTTTGTTCGCAGCTTTTACTCCCATATGTTCAAGAGTCATTTGAATTGTTCACATCTGGCACCACGAATTATGATGAACTACAGGCAGCCTTGGATCAAAGATTTGTAGAGATGCACAGTATGTATATAAATTACAGTTTAAGAAAGTTAAATCTAAACTGTCTTTTGATTTTGAAAGCCAATTACCGTCTTCTTTATCTTTAACAATAAACTTTTTTTATTTTATAATCTTTATTTACTTTTTACCTTCATGTTTGTTTTAATTGATATATTTTCTAGTATCTAACGATGTTTATCATCATATTAATGAACTTAATGAGAAAATTCAAAGAATTGAACAACAGTGTGAAGAATACAGAGCACGGATACAGAATGAAAAACCAGCTCTGCATGTATGTTTACAGTTCTTTTTTTATATCTTTAAACTTATAAAATTATTTTTGTTTAATACATGTTGAACCAATTTTAATTGTTTTCTTTTGATTTGTTTGGTTTATTTCAAAAACTATTTCAGTAACCTAATTTTAATTCGATGGGATAACTATTTCAAATTTGAACTTTTTAGCGGGATTTTCGTTGATGTATTGTTTATATTTATTAGATGGTCTTAACTATGAGCCTGCTTAAGAGCCTTAAGTTTGAAAATTCTGATTGGCTTACAGTTATAAGTTTAAAGTTACTTCATTTTACTGTAATTGTATATTTTATTTTTTTTAACTCTTTATGCCCAGTGAATGTTAAGAAAAAAAAAAAAGAATTATGCTAGTGCTGTTTCCTTGTCCTTGTAGGGTGAAATTCAAAATACACCTATGTCATCCTTTACCCCAAGATTTTCATATAAGTTCTTAAAAAATGGCTTTTCATTGATTGGGAGCAGGGATATTAACAACTTTAAATCTTTTAGCTTTGGAGACTCAATCTTTCCGATTCTGCCACACCAACTCAAAGGAGTTTTGGAAGCTTTTTCCTTTAGATGGCTTGGTGCTACTTTGTTTGGTTTTTTCAATGTTCATGATAGAAAATTCAAATTTCTATTTCTATCATGTATTTTGAGTTTATGGAATTTCTTTTGTAAAATTTTAACCAGTTTTGTTTTTTTCATTTTCTTTAATTATACTATCGATTTGTTGCACTATAAATTGAAACAGTTGTAGATGCAGATTCACACATAGTTTATAAATCATATATTTTAGGTATATCAATTTTCTGTTGTAGTAGATCTACTTCTGAGTGTTTGTCAGGACGAAGTTTTTTTAAAAATGTTTCAACACCACTTTTTGCTTCTTTGACTGAAATTGATTTAAATGAAATATTTATTTCATAAATAAGTTATAATAAGATATACAAGATAACTGGTTACTTTCTGTATTATGCTGTCCATATTATTGTGTAATACTATTAAAATTGTGTTATTAGTAAATTTTTAATTAAGAACCTATTTTAGGAGCTAGGCATGACTTATAATAATCTAAAAGACAAAAGGGCCCAGGATGAAAATAAAAGAAGAAATCTTGCTATTGTTGAAGAAGATTTGAAGAACAAAGTCAAAAAGAAGGAAAAAGAATGCAATGCATTACGTAAGTATCTAATAAACACTTTCAGATTTATTTAGTTTTGTTACAGCACATTATTGCATAGTTGTTTTATTTATAAATTTTTAAAGAACTTTTAGCTCAAACTACCTTTTTCTTGGTCGATGACTATTGCAAGCTTCGTCATATGAAAAATAAGTTCCTGGTTTTTATCACTATGAAAATACGATAGTTACTATAATATTACTACCCTATCTAAGCAATGCAAATTTTTCTTAATAAGAAATCTATATTATAGCTTCAATTTTATGAATCAAAATAACAATAAATAATTATATGTGTAAAGGTTGTTGAGGCTATGGTGCTGTTTGGTTTACAATAATTTAAAGGGTAAGTGGATGAAGGAGATAAAATCAAGTATTTTGAGATAACCCACCTTATGTTGTCTAAGTGGTATTTTTTAAATTAATATTTTTTCTTATTCTTATTAAAATATTTTTTTTTATCTCTACAAGTGGTAAAATGTTTATTCATTATGAGATTTTTTAATATGACTTTTACAAATAAAAAATAAACATATAAGATATACCAACTTCTTCTATTCATAGTTTGTATTTTAGTTTATAACTAGCAGGAGTACCCGGCTTCAATCAGGGAGTTGAAATGAGATTGCGTGGTAGTAGGAATAAAAGAATAAACTTTAAAATATTTGAGATACAAATTTTTTATTGAAAATATATTCTAACTACAATACTTGTTAGGGGTGCAGTCAAATAAAAACACTAAATAAGTGGTTACTTATTTAATTATGTGCCGACGTTTCGACCCACTTTGTGGGTCATCTTCAGGGCTGTAGCTGCAGGAGGCTGGACCAAGACTAGACGCGGTCTAACTGACCGGATGAAACGTCGGCACATAGTTAAATAAGTAACCACTTATTTAGTGTTTTTATTTGACTGCACCCCCAACTATTTTCTTCCTTACGTCTATCTTCCAGTCAACTATCCCCTCGCTTCTCCTACAATACTTGTTAATAAACAACATTTTTAATTTTGTTATCCGGAGTATATGGTGGAATGGCAATTCAATAGAGATCAGTGGTATTATGGGGATAAATATTGTGTGTCCTTTGTCCTTCCAAGTCATAAGTTCGGCTACTATGATGTTATTCGATAGCTGTTTGACGATCATCCTTGTTCCATTACATAGTTTTGGTGAGTTGAGATTTCTGAGTAGGTGATCCAATTTTCAGTCGAAGGCAATGTAATGGCATTCCTGTTACTTGCCAAGAATTTAAAATTCTGTAGGGAAGTTGGCACTTTCTTCAACGTTTATCATCGTGTCGATCGATTCATATATTCTCTCTTCCCCGGGAATTTTCTTTTGAATATTAAAGTTGATATAATCGACAATATTATTTTTAGTTGCTAAAATTGCCCTCTGAAATAGCCACTCCGGATTGGTATAGTTATGAACAATATTTGGATAAATTTGGTCGATGAGTTCTTTTTCAGTAGTGGCTACGTTGCAGAAATTACTGTTGAGTTCAATGAGCCCGTTTGTCTGGTCAGTATTTGTAAAAGTTATTGAGCAAAATGTGCTGTTGTTTGGTCTTTTGATAGTTCAACTCTCATATTTTTTGTTTGTATTGCCAGAGATATGAGTTTTTTAAGCATGCGTTGATTTCGTCTGCTGGTGTTGACTTTGGGACAACTGGAAGTGTTTGTCGAAAATCTCCTGAGAGTATGAGTAGAGCTCCTCCCATCACTTCAGAGTTTCCTCACAAGTCTTGTAATGTTCTGTCCATGGCTTTAAGTGATTTTTTATGTGCCATCATGCATTTGTTCCAGAAAATAATTTTAGCTTGTTTTAGAAGTTGACCTCGTCCAGATGCTCTTGAGATTTTACATACTGGGAATCATTCTTCGGCTATATTCAACGGTAGTTGTAGGGCGGGATGGGCAGTTTGTCCTCCTTCCATAAGTGTGGCGGCAATGCCAGATGATGCCAGTGCAAGTGCGTTGTGTTGTTTAGCATGTATTTCTGCCAGCATAGATTTATTATAAACTTTTTCCCCGCGCCGCCTGATGCGTCCAAGTAAATAATTCCGCTAGTGTTATTATTGATCCGATCCATGATAATGTTGTAAATTTGTTTTTGATTGTCATTGAGAAGTGGTTTGTTGTGAGCAATGTATTGAAGTAGTTCGTTAGGGTTGTAGCTTTTTTTCCTTTGTAATTTCGAAGTTTAGCACATTGAAATCATCTTGTCTTGGTGCCGGCATTGTTGTACTAAGGTCTGGTTTTTTATTGCTAACCATTTATCTTCCAGTCGAATGAGTGTTTGATTGAAGATGACTTCGTAGAATTCGATGGCCATTTCTGGATTAGCTTTTGGGATTTGGTACAGTGTGTCATCACTCATACTCTTTTCGAAGGAGTCCCATAGCTGTTTTGGATTCGATGGGTTACATGTTGTTAGAATTATGGCGAATAAGTCTCTGATTTGCTCAGCTGAGGGTGTGAGTGAGGCTTCTTGTAGTGTTAATACCCAGTGGTTGTCATTTTTCAGTAGTTCTAAGCGTTGGCCTGCTTCCCTATATGTCTGGCATAGATAACCGTCAACAGTCTAGAGAGAGATCTGTGAAATATTTTGGTCCCCGTATTTCGTATAGAAACATTCGGCATTGTTCGGATGTACGGTGTATACTCGGCCTAGTGCATTAGTTTTCATGATTCCTAGATTATTCTCTTCTGGAATTCCTTGTTTTCGTCATTGAAAGATTTTTGTTGTATTCCATGTATAATAGGTAGGGATGTCGACATACACTAATGCTTTCGCGAATGGATCCGTTTGGCGCAGTTGGAAAAAAGCGGTCAATGTTGTGTTCTTAGGTGATTCGCTTGCAATTTTTCTGGTAGTTAACTCTCTGTCCATTCTCTAAATGTACTGCTAGATGTTGCACGGTTAGTTCGTGTTCATGCATAGGATAACCGAAAATCCACCAGGCTGCTTCGTTACTGTTGGTGTATCTTCCCATTTGGTACATGAGGATCTCATCGTTTCTGTTTTGTTGCTTGCTATCTTTGGCTATTTGAAATACAGCCATGTCACTGCCATATTAATAATTGCTGTTTTTTTTTTAATGATAGAAATGTAATAATTAATTTTACATTTTAGGTGAGACATTATTAAAAAAACAACAAGAGAAGTGTGAAATCGAATCTATAGTTTCCTCTCAGGAAATTTCTCCGCAAGAGATTGAAAAACTGAAACAGAGAAGAGATTCTCTTCAAAGAGAAATAGAAGCAGAACAGAAGTATTTGAACACATACAATGAACTTGTCATGAAAAGTAGTATGGAAGTTCTGGCTCTGAAAAAAAAAGTAATTTGAAATAAATTATTAATAACTAAAAAAATAATAATAAGTAAACATTAATAATTTTCATAATGCTCCGTTTAATTTGATCTGTTTCTTTTTATTTATTTTTAAATTCTAGAGGCAATTCTATATAAATGAAATTTTACCTCATTAGTTATTAATTGCTAATTAAGATCCTAAAGGATTTAATTGAAATCTTATAATTTTTAATCTCATTTCTTCATTTAATTAAATTATTTTTAAAAAGAAGAAAGAAATAAAAAAATTAAAAAGCATTCACTATAGTGGGTTTCACATTTTATTGCCCGATCAAATGGTAATTTATTATGAATATTAAATCAAGCCTTTTTTTAAGTCAAGTGTCGGTTGTTCCCGTCACTAAAAAAACCGTTCCTTTTACTTCCATTGTTTAAAAATGGACAATTTAAAAACATTTAATGCAGTATTTCTAAAGTATTTTGAGAACAAAATTGAAAATGTTTTGAGCAATTCTTTCAAAAAATCGTAAATTTTTAATTCATTTAATACAACATTAAGCTCGTTTAAATTAAAAATAATTCAAAACATTTATTGGATCTTAACAAATAAGGCGAACTACCAAATTTGAAAATTTGTTATGAGTCAAAGTATTCAGTTAAAACATCTTTACAAACATTTAAATGGTATGCTTTAACACATTACCATCTTATGCCATTGTCTGGTTTAATAATAATTCTAATACATATTTTTTATACTTAAAAGATTAGTTAATTTATTACTAATTTAACACTTTAAAATTCATTCAATAAAACCGATAAATATTTCAAGTTTTATAGCATATCATTTAGATGGGATTATTTAAAACTTTTATTTAAGAAAAAAATAAATGTATGTTATATTGAACTTCTATCTAATTCTATATATCTAATTTACAGAATGCTGGATTAATTCAAGATTTTAATATTGCAATGCTAAATCACTTATCATTTGGTCTTGAAAATGTTCCACTTACTGGTAAAATGGACAGGGATGATGAGAAAACATTAAATGCAATCGAAAAAGCTATCATTGCTGCTAAAAACACTTTGCAAACAGCCTCTGGGTATTGCTCTGAATCTTCTGTTCCAAAGGTAAGGTTTGTTTATCTTCCAGATGTTGTAATAAACTGGCAATTAGATTAAAAATATTATTTAATACAATTTTTTTCTTAATTTAAGTAATGTAATTTTGAAAAGTTTGACTTCAACACTTCTTGATGATATTATCTTCATTAAAAAGTAAGTTTATAACATCTTGCTTATCCTAAATCCTAGTGAAATTCCTGAAATCTTATCTAACTCCTATCATCTCACCTTCATTTCACAGTTCAAAATAAATTTAATAACACCCTACCTTTTCTTGACCTCATCATCATTAGAAACTTTACAGTATTATATTGATAGACTGGTAAACAAAATCTACTTATTTCTCAACTAACATTCCCAACATCCTCACCATGAAAAAATTAATGTTGCCAAAAACAACATTCACCAATACCTTTCCCTCTCCAAACCATGTTTCCTCAAAACAAACAAAAATTGTATAAAACATACCCTTTTAAAAAATAACTTCCCCTCCATCAACAAACTTATCCATTAACACAATAAACCTAACTATAGCGCCCCCCCCCCCCGCTAATTCTCCTCACACCTCTTCTTCCCTTCCTGATACAATTAAAAATCTTTACAATTACCTTACAATTAATTAAGTGTGTTAATTCTGTTTAACTAGCATAAGTAGACTAGTCTTTATTTATAATATTTATTTCAATATTATTATTCCATTTTAGGTTCAACAAGAACTAGAGTTAATTGAACAACACGTTATCGAGGAAAGAAATAAATCCAACTTAATTATAGAAAAACTAAAAACTACAATTTTTGAGAAAGAAATGGTAAGTTGTCAGTTTTTATGTGCGTAAAGACTTGGTTGATAACATTTTATGCACTCTACATTAGTTACTTTTTACTAACTAAAACCTTTATTTTAATTTCTTCTCCTTCTATGAATAGGCCATCTGAGAGCGGCCATGTTCCAATTTCAATTTCTCATTCTTTTCTTTTCTATTAATGTGCTTTCATCTGTTCATTGACTTTTTATTTCAAAAATATTTGTAAATCTTTTTAGTCAATATACTTGTCTGTCCCATGTTCGATGTAAATGTCCAAAAACATTAGTCCCGTTTTTCTTTAACAAATAAATACAGGATTTGACATTTTTGTTGAAAACCTTTGTTTTTTTAGGGTAACAAACAGGCCTCAATAACAAAAAGTATTTTCATGCTCAAATAGAATTACATCTTATATAATTATTGTCTTTTGTCTTTTTTAAGGTAATTAAAAAATTGAAAAATGAAGAGGAATCTATTAATAAGAAAATTATTGAATTAGGAAGTGATGAAACGGAGAAAGAGTTATTAGAAGAAAGAAAAATTAGGTAAGACTGACCATTATATAATTATTTTTTTTTTAATAAATGGAACCATTAGTGACTTTGTTTCTTCTCTTGACCTTGGTATATTTTTATGAATCAGGTTATAGCTGTAGCTGTTAATTCTATCTGTAACAAGTATATAGTGTCAAAAAAGTTCTGTCCTGTGTTTTCTTTTTTCAAAAACTACTTAACCAGTTCTTTATTCATTTTAAAATGATGATAGATAAAGTTTCAGAAATCCAAATATCTCAGCTGTGTAAAAATAAAGAAAAGTTAGGAAATGTTTTGAAATAATACCAACATATTTAAAAGAAAATATATTTTATTTATATCTATTTGTAATCAATTATGTTTTCATTTTTACTGTTATGAAACACAACAGATCAAATTTTTTTGGGTGTCTCTGCAATGAAATTAAGTCAAGTCATTGGAATTTTTTTTTTCATACTATTAAAATCTGAATAGTAATCGTGATCTGGGGAAAAACCGAACATGTTGAATCTGCTTAATTTAATACTTTGAATTTTGAAAATGGTATCAACATGTTTGAAAAACTCTATTCTCTCTAAAATAGTCTAAGATTTCATATGTATTGGAAGAAAAAAAAAATGTACCACTACAACTGTATGAAGGTCTTGGGTTCAGCACATGTTAGAGACTGTACTGTTTCTAGGAAAATGGTTGTGCAGGGAGGTGATTAGTCAGATATTTGATTTGATCAAGCTCAACCGCCAGGTTTTCCTCCAATTAAGTTTTCCCACTTTACAGAGGGTAAGTAGGTCCCAGAAGGGTCTGCGATTCCCATACGGTACATTCATGGCTGTTAACAGATTAGATAATTTATCTGTCACAGCCATATTTGAACTAAGTACCCCCTAACTAATAGACCAGGGTCGATAATTTTTGAAACCAAAAAAAAATTATAGTAGGATGAAACCCATTGGAAATGGAAGAGAATGTAACTAAAATGAAAGAAAAAATAAATTACGGGCGATCTGAGGTCGAGAAGTGGAAGGGGGAGGGGGAGGGGTTTTAATTTATTTTTCCTTTTAGTTTAGTTATATTATCTTCCTTTTCCAATGGGTTTCATCCTATTATAATTTTTTTTCACTTTTTACCATTTTCGAAGGCTTCAGCAGTGGTCTATAAGCACTAAGCAATTCAGCGCTTCATACACTTTCAGTTAAATATTTTCATTATTTCGAAAGAGGTGGTAAACTAAATTTGAAAATAAACAGTAATTTAATGTGCGGATACACATTGGCAAATCAGAAGTCTATTGAACAACAAATAAAATTATTAATGTATGCGAGGAGATTAAAATTATTATATCTTTCAATAATTAAATTAAAATTATTAATTTTTCAACAAATTTTTTTAAAATGTAATTTTGTTAGAAAAAATGTGCCATAATTTATTAATTTACTTTTCATATAACTTTTAAGTTTAATCAATTATTTTTGTTTTTATAGGGCAATAAAGATGAGCGAACAGTTGGACATGTTTCGACAGAATTCCGTCTTTTATCTTCAGAAATGTGAAGAATATTTTAGTGCCCATGAGAAAAAAATGAAGGTATTGTGAATATTACATTTTACTTAGCATTAATGCCGATATTATTTCCTCAATAACTATGATTTTGATTATTCATGAAATTATAATTTTTCAAAATTATCTTAGTTCATCATACGGTGAATTTTATAGTTACCATTACATCTCTTTTAAATGAGTCTGTTCATTTTAAGTGATCCTAAAGAAATTAATTTCTTGTTTGACCATTTCATAATGATAATGAAATGATTTGCTATTTGTTCTACAAGCATCACTGTTGAATTAAAAAAATTTCTTTGTGATCGATTCTAATTAAAAATCACGAATAAATTTTTGCTTGCTAATGCGCCGATTCGCCTTTGCCGTGACCTTGGCCACCATGACCTAGATCAAATAAGTGAAACTAAAGCTGGCAGAGTGCGGTGAAACAACAGCTATTAGTAGGGTATGGCAGGTCAATACCCTAAGCCCAGAAAATCCTGAGATCCCATGCTCCCAAGGAAGACAAAAGCATTGATGAGAAAAGGTTATTTCATTTGGAATGTAGAGGATACGTATGATTTCCTATCTAAGGAGATTATCATAAAAATAATTATGCTAGATTTAGAAAAAGGAAAGATATTTTCCCAGGCAGACTCAGCAAACATGAGCAAAGAAGTGAGAATGGACTGAGAATAATTTATTCTGCCTTGATAAGAAACCTCAGAATAATAAGCAATTTGTTCCTCATTGCGGATGTATACTAGAAAACATGAACCACCACCCTAAATCGTATTACCAAAAAGCTAACTAACAATATATTTGTTGATGGCAGACACGCTAGAGATATTTTTGATGTTAGAAGTTTTGATATATTGTTATTAATAATGTTGAAAAGTAAATGGAGGACGAAGTAGTTGATCATTTTCAAAGGATTTTTTCCAAAAAATTGTACAGAAGGTTGGTAATGCTAAAAAAATATAGAATAGAATAGAAAACAAACTTTATTCTGGGACCAAGTCCCTTTAGAATAACAATAATGATCAAATAAAATAAACATAATATTTATCTGGCCAGAAGGCTGCACAATAATACAATCATGAAGTAATCAAAATTGACAAAACATAATAAAATCAGAAATAGAGAAAAAAATAAAAAATATATGAATAAATAAAATGTACGAAACTTGACAGGATTTTAACTAATTGTCGCAAATCAATAAAGGTATTTATATTAACAAAATAACATTAATACAACAGTTAACAACGAAATTGGTAAATAAAATAAGTGAATGGCATAGCATGCGATAAAGTATTTACAAAGTCTATATCTTCTTTGTTGTTGGAAAAATAAACAAAACATGTAGGTAACAAGATCGAGTATTCAATACTAATTTATCCAAGCGGAAGATTGACCAGCCTGGAGAGCGTCTTTTTGGGATGCCAAGAGATGAAGGAAAAGCAGTGATTTAAATGAAGCCAATGAAGAAGAATGGCGGATGAAAAGAGGGATTGAGTTCCACACAGTGGTAGAGGGGGCGATGAAGGAACGCTCGAATGCATTGGTTCTGTGGGATGGAATGTAGAGATCGGAAAGGCGGGATCTTGTTTTGTGGTGCTGGACAGAGGATTTGAATTGGAGGAGACTATAGAAATATGAATGGTGTTGCGAGTTAATGGATTGGTATAGAAAAACACTAAGGAAATATTGTCTACGAATGGGAGGGAAGAGCCACTTTAACTTATCATAGTGATGTGACACCCGGGATCGCCTCGGAGTACCAAGGACAAATCTTAAAGCGCAGTTCATTGTTCTTTTTAAGCGGGCCTCCAGCATTTTTGAAAGGCCCCCTAATATATATATCACTAATGCAATGGAAATGTGCAGCAGGTTGTGAAAATAAGGACAAACAACATAAAAAATGTATTATAGACAATTTAAACCAAGAATAAATGCAGCATTGCTGGCAGAATATAGCTCAAGGTTCAGTTTAAGAGTTCAAATTTAAAATGGGCCCTAAAATCTTGAAGTTCATTATTAAAATATTAACAAATTAAAATATAATACCATAAATAAATTCTTATGTCTTTTCAAAGCCTAGGCAAAAAAGGATAATGAAAATTTGTGGAACTGAGAGATTTGGACTTAAATTATTGTTAGAGGATAAAAAAGCTTAGATCATAAATTTAAATAGTCATTTCATGGATTCATAATTAGTGACATTGCAGATTAAATAAAATATTTTATGTGTTTTGAAGAAAAAAAGAATTTGAATCATTGAATTATCCTGTTTTTAAAATTAATATTTAAGGAGAGAGAGGATTTGGATCTGTGCATTTGAGGGAATGGAATTGAGTTTGCACACCTTAGTGAAAGGTGCCCTAGAGACTTTGTGCGGTAAAACGTTACTCTCAGTATAACTGTTTCGCACAATTTTACTCCCCATATTTTTTTCATACCATGGGCCTTTATATTGTTTATTAAGGAGTAAACTCCAACAAATAACTAATTGTTAAAATACAAGATATTTCAAAATAGTAAAATTTGGAAATACTACAACACTAGTTTAGGATCAACATTTTTCTTCTAACTGAATCACTTTATGGTAAAGTGAAATAGTACGGATTAATTAAAAATGAACAAATTATAGAAATAAATATATAAGAAATGAACAGCCTAAGGTTATACTTAAAAAAAACAGTTGCAAAGGGCAAAGATCTATTTAAAAATAAATTTTAATGGGAAAAGAATGGATTTAATGTAGATGCTCCTGTAATGTAGTTATATCTTTATTAGTTAATTACTGACAATATTGCTAGATTAAAATGTAAAAGACTTTTCTCCACTAATAAATAGTAAAGGGATTTACAGATGTTATGATAATGATGGTAATTTTATGTTTCCACAGATTTGTAGGATATAACTTATTTCACTTAAAAAATGTGGCTAAAATAATTTTAATTTTTTTTTTCTCCTAGGGCCTGACAGAAAGGTATATGGAACTGGAAAAAGAGTACAAGCAATAACTTCCCTGTACAATTGATTTTTTAATATTTATCTTATTATGCAAATGTTATATTTGTATAACATTTACGATATGCTTTTTATACTTATATATATATTTATATTTTGTTTTTCAAATAAATCATATGTTTTTTAGTTGTAACTGTTGGGTTTTTAAATTCCTACTTGGTTGGCATGAAATCATTAAACAATGTCATTTCTTCTTCTATATGAAACTCCAATAACCTTTTATTTCAAATTAGTGATATTGTTAATTGTTTCATAAAATTCTCTGGATTAACAGATCAAATTATTGCTCTTGGCATTATCTATCTGAATCTTTGGCAAGCTGTTATTCACAGATTGACAAGTTATTTCACTACACTTAGGTTAATTATTAAGTGAGGGCTGTTAAGCATTTGTTTGCTCCTGTGGTCATACCTTAATTTAATACTTCTGATATGATTAAATTATTCGTGAGAGGATTAATCTAATTTGTCATTAAATTGCTTTAAATCATCATTGGTTAATGTATCTAAATTCTATGAATTGAATATTAACACTTCATGTGTAATCAAATGTATTGTAAGGGATCAGGACCATGTACAATCATTTTGAGAGTTTTGTTTTCTAAATTAATCAACCTTCATGAAAAATCTTATTTTATCTGAACTTAACTTAATTTAGTGTGGTAAACACTATTTAGCATGAATAAAGATCAATTATCGTACCAAAAGAAAAGTAATTATGTTTTAGATTCAGGCAAGGATTGATAAAGCGGTACATTTTTGTATAGTTTTATTATTTACTTACAACTTACTATTTATTTTAAATAAAAGAGGGTTGGATCGCATAAGTAAAAAATATATATAGGTAATTATATATTACGCATACAATTTAGATTGAATTTTAAAACAAGACAGTTTTGATAATGTTTAGTATTAATTGTTGAAATGTTTTGTTTAACAATTGTTTTCTGTTTATATTAGTTACTCAATAGGTAGTTTACCATTTGTTTTCCATTAATATTTGTTGATCTATATCTGTATTGAATATATTAAATTGTTGATTGAATTTCTATTTGATTAAAAAGATAAGATAATTGAACCAATAAAGAAGACAATTACATTTCTGAATTCAAATATATTAAGATTTATGGACAACTTGGAGATCAATGTTGGTATTCTATGATATGATGTCTCATAAAAGGCATATAATTTTATGTGATAAGTGAAATAAGCATATATTTTATGACTGCTTTAAAAAGCATATTAATACAATATTTAATGTGTATGGACTTTAAGGAAGTAGTAGCCATTAAGATAGGAACCAAGAGACAGTCGAAAAGGTCCCACAGACAGTTCTAGCATTCCTTTTTTAATAACTAATATTAATACTTTTTTTCATTGATGATAAATTAATGTTAGAAATTCATTAAACATTTACGCAATAATAAAATCTATAATTTTGAATAAATACTCTTTTTGTTAAAAAAATAATGTATATGTATTTTGAGATATGTTATAGTGTTTTATCACAGAATAACAGAATGCGGTAATGAAAAAATATATAAATATATATATTTTAATTGAATAAGGAAATAAGTTCAATAAAAATCATGATATAAGCAAACATTTTCTTATAATGACTGAATAAGTTACAGTCTACAAGTATTTAAAAGTCAAATTCTTATACTACATGAAACCCAAATCACAAAGTAAAAAATATAAATAGCTTGGATAGAAATAAAAATATCACAATATTGCACTTGACATAACAATAATTCTCAAACAAAATCCAATGACTAGTATACATAAAACTAATAACTTTATTAAAAACTACTAAATTTTGTACAATTTTATATATTAACATAAGAACTTATTGAGAAATGGCTGCAATAAGAAAAACTGTTAAGAGACCTAAAGCTAACAGTGCGTTTACTAATAAATTTTAAAAGATACTATAAATAGTTAAACTAGTTTTATACTTAATTCTTCAGCTAGAACAGTGATGAGCAAAAATATAATTTTTTAAAATATTAAGAGGAATTGTGTAGTTCCCTTACAACTCTAAATATCATTATAACTAACACCGACTTTCTTTCCAGCCACCCAGCCTTCTTTACAAAATAACTAATACAATTTTAAAGAAACTTTTTTATTTGAAAAACATAAAAATGAATTACAAATTTGAAAAAAATTTGTAAAGTGATATGACATGTTTATTCATTATCTTTAGAATACCTAATTTTTTATTACTAATTACCTTTAGAGTTGGAAGGGGCTGATTTCACTGGTCAGTTGTTAGAATATACTTCAAATTTTTAAAATATATTTTATATTCTTAAAAAATTTAAATTTAAATATTTTAAAGAATATTTAAAATTAATAAATATTCTTTATTAAAAGAATAAAATAGAAAAAATATAAGTTTTTATTTTATAAACTAATATCATTAAGTATTTTGATTTTCATACATCTCAATGTTTCATAATTCTCAATTTGAACTCAATAAATAAATAATAACAGTAAAAATGTTTGCTCTTCACTGCACTAAAAGAAATTTTAGTAAAAACTTTGTTTCTTTGACCTAATTTCTACTAAGAATGTTAATAATACTATCAGTTATTAATCAGTAAAAATTACTGTTTGGCCAAAAAAGTTTATAAGTTATGTTAAATATACTTTATAATTAAGTAGTGAAACAGTTAATGTGGATTCTATTCATTGCTTCATCTAAAGGAAAAACAGCACTTCTCATTACAATTACATCCCATTTCTTTTCTTGGTCAACTTTATTCTTTAAAATCATAAATCAATTACATCAAAAGCTCTTAGTTCAAAATTTCAGAAATATACATTTTTAAAAGGGAGATGGATTTAAATTCATACAGGTTTAACAATGAGAAAGTAATTTTCTTTATTTTAATAACGAGATTATTCTGCTTTTTGAGCTAAAGTTCAAACTTACAGACGCCTTTGTAATAGTGATAAGAAGAATAGAACAATTTTATGTAAATAGTGGATTTTAGAAGTAATCGAAGAAAGGTCTTGATTTTTTCTTGCATTAATATTTCCACAAATATAACATTTAAAACAATAACTTAAATTAGTACTTGGTAACAAATAAAACGTTATGCCTCAAAGAGCTTATGCAGGAAGCCATTGTTTTTATACTAAATTAATAGTATATATTACAACTTTATAATAATAGAAAAATGTCCTCCAGAAAAGTAATTATTTTGAAATGTATTACTATAATTTCATAAGCAAATAAAAATTAAAACAAAACTATCATCTTAACTTTGGAGTTCTACAGATATCGGCCATAATTGTTATCAAGAGTACAAGAAGCTAATTTGAATAATCTATATGCAGAGATCTTTGACGCAATAAACTGGAGTAATATACAAACCTAGACAGATTTATGATAAAATTCTATAACCCTAATAGTCATAGTTATGGTTGGACGGCTCTAACTAATTTTATAGCCAAAAGACAAATAAGAACCAAAAGGAGGAACCAAAGTCAAGCTGAATAACAAAGTATATTACTTGGATTTGTTAAGTAATTCAGTTCAACAAAGTTAATTTTACTCATTTTTAATTAAAAACTGTCTAAGTTTCATATTTATGAATAATATTTAAGTAAGTAGAGGCTTCGTAATTACATATAATATTTTATAGCATACAAGTTGACTTGATCATTATCGATTAAATATCAATTACATAGTCTACTCTGACTAAACATGGGTGGAACGAAGTCTGACAGTGGATACGGAAGGTTCAGAAGTCGAAAATATTTCGCACTCATTACATTGAGATGCTTCACAGAACAGCTGACATTGAGAACATTGCTCTGCGAGACACCTGCCAGAAGCACAACTTACCTCACAAGAACTGCACTGAAGAGCGACGGAATTACTATGGCGTAGTGATGGGCTATACACTTGTAGAAAGGAGTGGGGTGGAAAGGCGTATGATTTCACTGCTCTGGATTGGCCTCTGCTAAGAGGAAGCACCTCCGCCGCCCAAGTCTACTTTCTCTTTTTCATCGACTGAGTCATACATTGGAAATTCAAAACACAATAAAAATTTCAATGCCTTTGGCACTTCCACATATATTCCAGGTGGTATTGGTATTAATGGAGATGTACTGGATTTATAGAATCTGTATTCATGATTACTAAAAAAAATAGAAAAGAAAAAATCACAATAAATTTCATATAACTAATAACTACATTTATATCATAAACAAATGTCAAAACATGCAAAATAAACTACAAAGGGTTATAATTATAAATAAAATCTTTATATATAAAGATTGTAAATATATTTTTTTAACATTAAGAAGGAAAAAACAATTAGCCCCAGCATTTGGTAATTTTAACTTAAGATATTCTAAATTTTTTTTAATTTATATTTTTTTTTGGTATTACTACAAATCTTAACTTAGCCATTTCAATTTTCCTCAAAAGAAATACAAAATTAATCTATTTTTTTCTCTCAAGAAAATCACTTTTTTTTTTTCAGCAACATTACCCTACACTAAATTAAACAAGACTGAGTTGTACTACCTACATCTCCAATATCTTGTTAAATGTTAATTATTACTTTCCAATAATAATACAATTTATTACTCTCAATTTAGTGTTTAGAGTTCATAGTAAGTTTATTTATGTATGAGCCCGTTAGAAGTAGAAAAAGATAGTGTGGCAGAAAAAAAGAGAAACTATTAAAAAGCTGAATAAGGTTTAAAAATCTAGCAGTGATGACGATAAATCAGCATAAATGTTAGTCTTTAACTATTTAATTTATACTTTCCTCAATAACAAGTTTGTTATTATGTAAAATAGTTTTTAATATTGTATCATAGTAAATACTTATATAAATCTTGCCATGGTTGCATGTATTTATTTATTTTCTAATAATCTAGCATATGCTTTTGATTATAGTGACTCAAATAACCGCACCTAAATAACATCCTGAGTCTTATTCTTATTGTTATATACAATTTTTATTTTATGTTTTTATCCCTTGAGTTAGCAGAAGCTGACATTTATGATCTTCTAGCTCTGCCATTATAACAATACCATGAAATAAATATTTTTAATTTTTTTTTTAATAAGCATTGTTAATATTTATTTATTAATAAGGTTGAGACCTTGCCAAGCAGGAGTATTTTTCATTATGGATTAGAGATTACAGGTATAAGAGTATAATAAAGGAATATTTGATTGTTCGGTAGGTAAATAAATTGAGACAATGGTTCTGCAGATATTAATAGTTCAAATTGATGTAAATAATGAAATGGGAATGATTTAAATCATTAGCCATCTGGGGTTACAGGAAGGTATTTTCTGCTGTTATTATTAGTTTTCTGAATTATTTATAATTAATCATTAAATTAAATGAATAACAGGAGACATAACTATTAGAATTACTTACTTTCGGTACTTTAAATCAGCAATACGTTCCACGAGTGGTATCCCAGATACAAACAATATAATAAAAGTAGTGAAGAGGGGACTTGCAATGGCAACCCATTCAGCTCCTTCAATAACATTTATAGATATTATAAATATTCCCCACCAAAGAAGAATTTCACCAAAATAATTCGGATGACGAGACAGCCTCCAGAGACCTGCAAATACAAATATTTTACTACTTAAATATAATTTAAATAGTTGAAAAAAAAAAAATATATATATATATACAAGTTTTGGTTCTTGAGTTTCAGTCCTTCCTTAAAAAACTTCTTTTGGGGACGTTTCGAGACTAGGTTAGTCTCATACTCATGCCCTAACAGTGAAAAAATGAGCTTTTAGTAAAAACATTAAATAAATGGCACATTAAAATGACTGAAATTAATATGAGACTAACCTAGTCTCGAAACTTCGCCAAAAAGAAGATTAAGGAAGGTCTGAAACTTAAGAACCAAAACATATAATTTCCATAACAGTCAAGATAAGTAGAAACCACATATATATAAAACTAATGGGTATATATATCAGAAAAAGAATTGTATGCACAACAGGGGGGTAGGGGAAGGAATAATTAAAATAAATCTAACTGATGAGTACAACAAATGTAAATTAAATAAAACTAATTATAATAATAACAACAACTGACTGAAAATAAAGTATAAAAGCAAATAATTCTTCTAGTTAAGAAACTCAAAGGAAATTAAACAAAATTAAAATAATATTATTTACATCTAGTCAAGTTATTACTGAAGTTTCATGAACAGAGAAATGTTAGAAAAGGAGAGATTTTAATGAAGGTAAGGATGAAGTATAGCAGATATTGGAAGAAATATAATTATAGAGAGTAATGGAGCAGTTAAGAAAAGAAGGATTAAATGTTCCACTTCTAAAAAATGAGAAACCTCTGTATCCCATAGCTCATGCATCGATGGGAGTTGTGGCTTTGATTAGTAGGAATTTGTAAATATAGGAAGGATGGTGAGAGTTAATAGTTTGGTAAAGAAAAAATCCTATGAAGTAAGTATTGTCTATAGATCAAAGGTAAAAGCTATTTTGATTTGAAGTAAAGACTAGATAGATGATACTGCCTTGAAGTGCCGAATACAAATCTTAGAAAGCAGTTCATGGTTTGCTTCAATCTGTTTTCCATTATAATCAACAAGTTGCCTTATACAACACATATGTAGTCAGAGTAAGTGAGGAAACAAAAAACTTACGAGTGAGTTGTGGAAGTAGATAGGAATGATGGAACAATTGTAGAGTACCTATTATAGGAGATAGGGTATGGTCAACTGTGGTGCCTAGGATTTATTAACAATAGAGGTGTGAGCAATGGGAGGATGGGTTACAGTTGAAATAAGAAAGGTGACATTATATATGAGGAGACCAAGGTCCAGACATGGCTGTAGTGCCATGGAGAAATGGATGTCATTAGATCTGAGGATGAAATTAGATTTGGTTTATATAATAGACTTGAGCTTTTTTCCAAGAGGTAGACAATATTGCATTTTAGGCAAAAATTGTGAATGAAAAGTACAACTTGCAGATTTCAGGGAGGCATTTCATCATAAATTTATTAATTTTATGGCTATTCCTTCAAACCCTACAGAGTTCGTACAAAATTTCATTATGGAGTAAATATGGTTAGTTGAAGAGATTTAGGAGAAATAACAATTATTACAATTGTTTGTTTATTCATTTAAAATCACTTTATTATCACTTGGGCTACGACCCCACGATCTTGGGCATAGTAGGTTGTTATGCTAACCACTAGACCACAGGTGATCCCTTAATATTACAATTAAATTATGTTACTGACGGAAAATGGGAAGAGAAGGGTGGTGAAATGCTGGAGGAAGGTAAAAAGAATGAATTTAATTCATTAGGTGATGCTTTTAAAACTAGTGTGGAAGAGGATTTGCATTTCGAAAATACTATAGAATACTATAATACAAATAATATTTTATTAAGCAGGTATACAAGTCGTTTTTAAGAAAAATAATTTTTTATTTATATTATTATCTTTTGGCATTATAAAATAATAGAATATATATTATACTTTAAGCACGTATATGGCTACCATTTTCCTAACAATTTATAATCTACTCTATTAAATACTTATCAACTTTTAGCACATTTTTCATAGGAGAATTGTTTGGTCTTACACACTTTCCTGACATTATTTTTATCATCATCAAGTACTCTAGCCATTCTAATTTTGTTATGAATGAATTGAAGGCACCAGAATGTAGTTCATTCAGGCTTGGACATTTTTCGTGTTTCTCTGACTTGTTTGCACATATGGGATAATCTTTTCATCTAACGCCTTTCAATCCTTCACAAAACATAGTGTTAACTCCTTTACAGACCCTAAAAGAATGATTGCTATTACCACCGTTCAAGCAACAGAATTGGCTCCATTATGCTAGTCCTAAAGCTTTGGCTATAGTATAATCAATTTAACTCTGCTGCTATATGGTCTACGGAATCAGGACTTAATGCTCGATCCAAGTATCTAACTCTAAAGGACTTTGATGTGGGTGGTCATTGATCATCAACTCTCCACTTAACTCCTTCAAGCCGTCATCCTGAGGTTAACAATTCCTTAGGACTGTAGAAGAACTATCTTCTTTAAGTGTGAGCTTATCCAGATTATTATTAAGATTGATTGCGTTATATCATCATTATGAACAATGTTTGTGGTTTAGAAACCTGCAGAAAGAAAAATAATTTGTATTACTGCTATACCTTCAGTTGAGCCCTGTTTACGAGTCTGATTTCATTGTATAAGCAATTAAAGTAACTTTGAGGTATATATTTTTTCATCAATTCACTAACTCGTTCATCCAAATGCAAATCCCACTTCACTTTTTGCACCCCTAAACCAAATTAGTGCAGACCCACTAAACAAATCATAAGCTGAAGAGAAAAGATTAGCATGAGAAATATTTCTAGCTTGTCATAAATTCACAATAAATGCATCACTATGTCCTTAACAGGTACCTTGCATTACTTTAAAACAGCTGCCTCATAAGAAATTTTTCTGGCAGAGCCCTGGTAGAGTATTTACACTATCCAATTTATCTGATTGGCTCTTCATATTATGTTATATTTTTCATAATCAATAATAAAAACTAAAGTGCTTTACTCTGTTAATTAAGTGTTGGAAAACAGTACCTGTCCCCTTGAACCCTAAAGCTTCACTTTCAACTTAATTTTTTTCTAACAAACTGGTAAATAAACAGAGAATTTATAAATGATGAAAGATCTAGTAAGTAGCGATTCTTTGGTTTTCTGTTCCAAGACTTTTTGGCATTATATCCACTTCATACCTTTGACTATCAAGATTTGGCACTGTCACAGATTAACCCAGGAGAGAGATAATGATCCACTTTTAAGGTTCAAAATAGTGGCTGATGGGCCATTTATAAATTGGAGAAGGAATGTAAACTGTTTTAGAACCAGTGTAGAGGACATAATACATACATGCCTTAGGTTATTTATTTTTAATAATAATGAATCATTTTAATTGACCAAAGATTCTAATCCCCCTCAAAATTTGAGATGTATATTTCAAGATATGTAAAATCCAAATATAAGTCTGTAATTAAAAAAATAAGTCTGTATATTAAAAGTAATATACAGTAATATACATATACATTAAAAGTAATTTCTCTACAGACTATTAAAAAAAACAATGTACCAGTAATAGCCAAAATACCACATATTGAACTTTTTAGACTTTCTATCTCTACTCTCATTGCCCTCTTCACTTATCATATAGACTCTCAGATTCTCAGCCCTGAGAATGGCCTAAAAGTTGGCAAATAATGAATAATTTTGCTTATTCATAAATAATTTTATAGATTGATTCCTCGACCATTTTCTACATTACACACCTGTTTTCTACTCGTTTTGCCACTTTTTCTTTTCTTACTGAAACTTTATAGGTGACTAATACTTTCATAAAAAATTAATTTCTTTCATAATTTATTAGTTAGTAGTCTTAATTTTAAATATTTTGATTTTGAAGAGAAAAGATATGCCTCCGCCCGGGATTCGAACCTGGGTCCTCTGTCTTACCGTGAATCTACTAAGCTAAGCTACCGGAGTTGATACCAGCCGGGGACAAATCTTTTCTCTTATCTGAACCCATGTCCTCTTGTTCTCGCAAGTTTTGCGATGTATACACTAGAACGAATTTTCTTTGAACATTACTTTAATTTTAGGAACTTGTTGACATATGTCATTACTATTTATAATTTATTAGTTAGTTGTTTTAATTTTAATTATTTTTATTTTGAATTGTAAAGATATGCCTCCGGCCGGGATTTGTCCCGACTGGTATCAACTCCGATAGCTTAGCTTAGTAGAGTCACGGTAAGACAGAGGACCTGGGTTCGAATCTCGGGCGGAGGCATATCTTTTCTCTTCAAAATAAAAAAAATTGATTTCTTTCCTTTTCATGTCATTAGGCTTAGAGAAGAAGTTCCAGGTTTTCTCAGAATTTCTCAGTAACATTTATTTATTTACTTTTTTTCTCTAAACCTACCCTATTAATCTGCTACTAATGTATTTTATGAACTTGGTAGGCTTGTTTCATAAAGCATTATGGGAACTGGTTTAACTTGGTATAATTATTTGGCTATTTAAATATTTAACCTCCAAAACATTCCTTACAAACCCAACAGTTTCCATGTTTTTTTATTTTATAATTTTTTTTAAACAAATTAAATCTAAATAACAAAAATTTAAACAATCACTTTTTACCCCACTTTAGAAATAGAATTAAATAGTTTACAGTGTACCTCAAAATCATGTTTTAATAATAAAAATTACAATTTAAGAAACTAAAAGTTTTGGAATACCCACCCATTTATATTTTTAATAACAAAATTTCAATTTTAAGTAACAAGATAAACAAATAAAAAAAATTATAGATCATAAATAATTTCTAGTACTGGTAAAAAGTTGTTTTTATGAAAGATACCATTTATTTACCAAGTACTGATAAGACTATAAAAAAATAAGATAACCATTTGATCAATGGTTTTTCTTCACAAATTATATTATTTTCTATTCAATATTTATCCACTTCATAAATACTTTAATTGGCCAAACAGAGCTATAAATTATTTTTTAAATCAGCTTTTTGGCTTTCCTCATATTTTTTTTGAGCTGATTAGATTTTTAGAATAAACATTTTTTATTTTGAAGAGAAAAGATTAGTCTTGGCCGGGATTCAAACCCAGGTCTTCCGCATCTCTAGCCTGGTACGCTACCAACTAAGCTACCAGGCCAGACAAATCCGTTTTCTTCACAGATCCTGTATCCCCAGTACTCGCAATTTTTCTAATGTATATGGGAAAGAATGTTCATTGAACACTACTTTAATTAGGATCTGGTTGAGGTATACATCATATCATACATATACATCGTAGACATCATATATTGGTTACGAGCCTGGTAGCTAAGAGTACCGTGCTAGAGATGCAGAAGACCCGGGTTTGAATCCCACAAATCTTTTCTCTTCAAAATAAAAATGTTTTAATAATAACAATAAAATAAAATTAAAATAATAAATTATATGTTTAACAGAGGGAGATATAATTAGGCAAAAACTTTACAAGACAATGCAACGTAGGATATATTGCTGTTCTGATGAAAAAAACAGTACACATTATTCCACTATTTATATTATTTTTTCTTAAATATTCCCTTTCAAATTGCTAAATTTATGAATGGGGAATTAAGTCAGCAGAAATCTTTAGGTCCTCAGGGGTGTAATTGCTTACACTATGCTTTTTTGTCCCTTCATAAAAAATGTATGCTTAGAGAATCTGTGAAGAAGGTAATTTGTATCCAGGATTAAAACAAATTTAAATTTTTTGTGAAGGTATGGTTTAAGCCGTTAATGTTATGCACTGTGAAAAAACAATTAAAACCTGTTCTTTCCTACAAAGAATTTAGAATGAACCGAAGAATTAGAAATATAGACGCTGATAAATTTAAACTATAATTTTAACTGAATATATTTTAAAATAACGATGTACTACAACTCACCATCATTACACCATTTTCCCTTATTAGCTGGATCTTGATGAAACGAGAACTTTTGAAGATCTGCATATGTTTCAATGATGAGACCAGTTATAAACATTCCTGTTCCAGTAGAATCCAAGGGGGTCATTGTCTTAGGAGCACCTCTGGCTATTGAATTGTGTGGGGCATTTATGAATATTACTGGAAGACTTACTACATAAACCCAAATAGCCTAGAATAAAATAAAATACAAATAAATTCATCCTCATCCTACTTGCAGTATTTTAATACAGATTGTACATAAAGTTGTGTTATATATAGTTATCTGGTAAAAGATCCAAGCTTATGCAACTTCATGCCTCTACAGAAAATAGAAAACAGAAAAAGATTATCTATCATGGAAAAGTACCAAAAATAAATATTTCCTACCTTCAAGATAGTATCTTTAAACCTCAATAACAAAACATCTAATATAGCTCTACATCCAGGGGTGGGCCTTGGGTTCCTTAACTATTTTATTCCGTTCTTCTCCATTTCGGGCTTTCCATTTCCATTCAGTGATGCCTAATGCTATGAGGCCCTCTTCAACATCTTATATCTTTTGCCAATTATAGCACCTTGCAGGAGTTTAATCGGTAACTCTTCTATCAGTCATTCTTTAGCGGCCTAACCATTCTCCACGGCATGTCATGATAAATTGGACCACATGGACATCCTTATACAAGGAATACACCTCAGTATTAGTCCGAATCATCCATGCATTGATTACAATATTAAACACGGCACGATAAATTTTCCTCCAAACCTTTCGCTCAGAAATTTGGAGCTGGATTTTTATTGTAGCAGTAAGTGTCCATGTTTCTACACTGTAGATAAGTACTGTACTAATTTATAGTTTGTAAAGCCTAGTCTTGGTAAATTTTGACAAAGTCTTATTTTTGAAGAGTCTAATATTCGTGAAATATCCTCTGTTCGCTGCCATGATTCTTCTGTTACCTCGTTTATAGTCTAATTCCCTTCACCCAGCTCTGAGCCTAAATAAAAAAAACCTGTACCACTACAACCCATGAAGGGTCTGGGGTTCAGTACATGGTAGAGATTGTACTGTTTCATGGACAACGGTTCTGCAAGGAGGTGACTTGTCCTAGGTCACGCTCGACCGCCAGATTTTCTCCCCTTATTTTGGGTACCCTATTTTTATAATATTTTATAGAGGCTGGGTGGGCCCCAGGAGGGTCCTAGAGCCTAAATAAACATAGTTAAAACTCTTTAAGAGAATATTCATTGTGGTGCAACCATTGCCTAAACCAATGTGGATGTATTTAGTTTTTTGTCATTGATACTGAGGTCGATTTTTTTACTTTCGTCAGTGTGTTTTAATCAGTATACTGAGCAAAGAAATGTTTCTAGAGATAAGGCAAATATCGACCGCATATGCATACATGAATGCAAAAGAGTTTCTGAAGTATTCAACTTTTCCATTACATTATGGCCAGGTTGAAGAGAGTAGCAGAAAGAGCATCACCCTGTCTTAAACCAGTCAAGATAGGGAAGGTCAGACTCAGATTACCGCAAACAGTAACTTTACCATCACTATTCCTCAGTGTCCTCTTGATTAGACTTATTAATTTATAAGAAATCTGGAATATGTATATGTAAATAAAGTAAGGATAAAAATAATACCATTGCTATTTTATTGCATCAAATTATTTTCATGATAAAATTTGTCAGATACTTTTCATGAAATTTTACAGTTACCATTTTGTAATCATCTAATTTATTTAAAAAGGGTATGGAGAGGCTCAGTAATTTGCAATCATCTAAATATTTATATGACTCAATAATACAACTTGTGTAACAAAAAAAAAAAAATTAAGTTATATTATTTATAAAATATTAGTTATAAAAATTAAATTAAGTATTATTAATACAATAATAATAATAATATGAAGTGTAAAACAAGCAAACAAGATCTTAATTAAAATCAGAAATGGTGCAATCATAATACTCACCATCATAGTAATGATTCCAAATGACATAAAACTTACGAAGTACAACTTAACAGAGATAAAAAATTAAGTGTGCATGTGAGTAGAAACATGCAAGCATTAACTAAAGAAAACCCAATCCATGCCAGGCAGACAAATGGAATAGCACTCCATCGTTAACATACCTGAAAGGTCCAGAAGACTGCAAACCTTATTACGTTATTTCTTCTATTATCAAATCTGGCATCCCTTCCAATCTGCAATATTCTATATAACAAATAACCAGATAAGCGAACTCCCCAAAGGCAAACAAAAATGGTGACCATGAACTGACGGTTGTCGTAAGACTGCAAAGATGAAAAACATATCATAGACTAACAAGATCTATTTAATGAAAAAAAACTATGAATAAGAAATATGAAATACTTACAGGTTTTAGTTGAGCTTGACCCAAGAGAAATGTTAATACAGCAACAATGATAAAATTCAATCCTCCCGCAAAATCAGTCAATTTATCAAATTCATAATATGATGCAATAGAAAAGAAAAAAAGTTGTAAAGAAACAGTAACTATTGCACTTATTCCTAAATGAGTGTCATCCAAGATATTTACAGCCATTGCAAAACTAATCCAAATCAACTAAAAAAAAATTAATCTCACCGAATTATTTTTTCAAATAATTAAATTATATCGTAACAATAATAATATTTCGGATCGAGAATATATCACTCTTTAGAAGCAAACATTACCCATAATGAACTAAAGAACACCAGTTTACTAATACCTCTGTCAAACATGACACTAAATTTTATCAATCAACCATCCCAGCTAATGCCACTGGCAGCTAGATAACACTATGTAAGTGTTAGAGACATTGTTCATTTATCTTTTTAGTGTACAATCGAAATTTCAGATCAATAAACAAATTACATGGAGAACTATGAAGGATATTTTTAGCTTAGGTAAAGTTTTTCGTATTCAATGGTCGGCATAGATTTCAAAACTAATTAAAAAGATCTATTAAACTATTCATTTTTTCTTGTTTGTTTTTTCAGTACCAAGGAAGACCATTTACAATCATTATAACTGTGATGTACTATCAAAAGCACTAAAAAAAACTGTTTTTTTAAAGAAAAATTCTGATCTCAATTTTGGCATTAGCGGATTGAAGGAGTGGTTAAAAGCAATCTGTCCTGGATTGCATTACAATGACTCTTGGCATGGCATTGAACAATTAAATAAACGCCTTTATACAATCCCCAGCTCGATCTCTTTTCCAGTTAAAATTTCAATGCTTTCAATCCCTATTCGTATATCCTTCAGCGCGGCAAGTCGATTCCAGGAAGACTGTCTACATCCGAGCCTAGGAAATTTCTCTGAATCTGCTACACTCCAGACGGGTGATTGGCTCAGTGCAAGACGGCCCGTATCCTCGGTACAACTGGTGGTTTGGCTATAACCCCAGCCTTGGATATTCTCAGGGAAGGTGGCCCTGAAGTGAGTACTATTTGTGTGACCTTGTACATGAATAAACTGTAAAGTGTACTGTTCTGTCCTTTTACTGAGCTAAGGAACTAGGTCCGACACTTAGACTAGTCCCTGGGGGCCTTATAGCGGATTCAAACATGAAACTACAGCAAGCACTCGTTTAAGGGTATGCGAATCAATGTCTCCAAGAGTAAAGTGCTAGTTATGGTAAGAGAGAGGACTCGATTGACGGGTGGAACAGACGGTGGGTGGGGAAGTTCTTCCCCACCGTCCAGTCGAGATTGGCGGTGACATGGGTCCTCCCGGACTACTGGGTCTCGCAGATCCTTACAGGACACGGCGGGTTCCGGGGAAAGCTCAGTGAGCATAGGAGAGAGATCGACCCCCGGTGCCCGGATTGTGGGGTCCCTGAGACTGCGGAGCACGTAGTGCTCTCCTGCACCGCAATGGAAGGACACCGAGCCAGGTTGTCGAGAAAAACCGGGATTTTTGCCCTCGCCGAGGACTTCCCCCGTTTGATGGAAGAAGACAATTACCCCTTCTTTAAGGATTTGGTCTACGGGTGGAAGGAAGTGGTCGGGCCTGCACATTTCACGATTAGCAGGGTCCGGCCCCTCGGCGAGCCACCCGAAGAGGAGCCACCAGACGAGGAGCCGCCAGAAGAAGAGGCGCCGCCGGAGGAGAGATTAGAGGAAGGAGACCGGACGGATGGAGACAGGCCGGATGACCGGACGGATGCGGCGGACCAGGAGGGCTGGACGGCATCCGGACGGATGGAGTCTTAAGGTGCTGCCCCAACAGTAAGGTGCACATCCGTGCACTGGGCAGCACCAAAGGAAGTTAAAAAAATAGATGTTCCCATAAATTAAATGGTACCCCCCCCCCCCCGATGATGTAATGTTGTTTAAATAAAGTTTAATTAAAAGAGTTATTTCTGGCAGTGGCGGGCGTGCGTAAACCCAACGCATTAAACCCCTACTGCCGAAACCCGTATGCCAGATATGCCAGGAAGGGGGGAAAAAAAAAGTTATGGTAAGAGAAGAAGAGGAATACATTCAACTGGTCTGCAACGGGGAGGTTCTTGAAGTGGTGAAAGAATGCACCAATTTAGGGACAGTAATTAGTAACACTGGTAAGATAGATGCTGAGATTTCGAAAAGGATATCCAAAGCGATTCAGACATACTACCAGATCACTAACAGTATCCTCGGCCACCGTGAAGTAGATAAGAAGACCCAGATGCAAGTACATAAGTGCCGTATATAAGTCTGCTTATTCTTACTTATGGCGGAGTCAAACGGGGCTATGTTGGACAGAGATTACAGTCGCATAATTGCAGCAGAATGAGGTTTCTGCTTAGATCGATGGCGAAATCTAGAAGCCATCGAGTAAAAAACAATAGTATATGAGGGCAGATTGAAGTATATAAATTCAAAACCACTTTGGAGAACAGAAAACTCAAGTGGTTTGAGCATGTTCCGCATATTCCCTAAAAAGCTATTAGAAGCTCGACCCACTGGGAAGAGACCAGGAGGGCATCTCAGAGTTTCATATCAGGAGTTCATAGATTGGATTTGTGGTAGAAGAGGAAAATCACTCAACCAAATAAAACGGTTAAGCTGGAAGGAGTGGCTGCGCTGGGTAAAATTTCCTCGACCGTAGAAATGGCATGTGAAGAGCATAAAGGAGGACTTTATGCGCCACAGATAAATTTATTGATTTGAGGACCACTTGACTGACTTCCCCTTTCTGCTTTGAGTCTTCCACACCTCCTGCACATCGTGGTGACTGCCTGTATCGCAATGACTCCGCAGATTGTTCGACATTGCATCGAACCATACACCCGTGAACCATTTATCCAAACAAATTTTTTATCCGATATCATCTAGTAAATGGTTATTTCTCAATTGTATTTTGGCTACATTAGTTGAAGATTACCATATTATTTACAACTATTTAGGTAAGGAAGAAAATAGTTGGGGGTGCAGTCAAATAAAAACACTAAATAAGTGGTTACTTATTTAATTATGTGCCGACGTTTCGACCCACTTTGCTCCTGACCTCCTGCTGCTACAGCCCTGAAGATGACCCACAAAGTGGGTCGAAACGTCGGCACATAATTAAATAAGTAACCACTTATTTAGTGTTTTTATTTGACTGCACCCCCAACTATTTTCTTCCTTACGTCTATCATCCAGTCACCATCTCCTCGCTTCTCATACAACTATTTAGGTATTGATCTTGGGGTAAATCACCGATAATTGAGACTAAGGGTGATATATCTTACCAGAACAATTTCTATCCAACATGGATTAGAGTAACTGGATGTAAGGATGGAACCTGCATGGATAACCTAGGTAGAAGCATATAGATTAGGTACATATATTGTGTATGAGTATCCTATGTAGATATAGATTATATAAGACGGGATAATAATTTCAAAGGACCAACGTATCTAGGGCAATATCTGTTAGCAACTCTATGAGGTAATAATTAGGAACTATAAGGTTGTAATTATGAGGCAGTGAAAGTGAATTTTCGCTATTCAATGGTGTCAGGCTTTTTGTAGAAGCAAAAATAAATCCTAAATCAAAGGATTATATTATACCGATTTCCCAGTGCAACCGTTGGCAAACGTCACGAGTTACTGCAATTACACGCGAGATTATTATTTTGGGAGCACAGATAGTAACAGTATTTAGTCATCCAACGAAACATGCTTCTATGACAAGTTCATTTGGGGCCGATTCTCTACAGCCTTTCTCACTGACTACTATCGGGCTGAAGGATAGTGACAAATGCCCTAGAAACAAGGATTTTGGCACACTAGGACCAATATTTCTTCCCCCGAAGCATGACGTCCACGGACCATACATCCACGAGCTATTTGTCATCCTAAAAAACCACAACACTGTACACGGCAGATATTTACGGATAGGATTATCGCACCTATGGATCCTTGCCGCTCGATTGAAAATAATCAGTATTAAAGTTGGAATTATTATTTCGTTAGTAATAGAGTAAGTTGGAAAAGAATAGGCGTGGGGGCTCATTACGAACAAATGTGTCCTCCTTGTAACAAGCATGTAACCTTTATAACAGTTTTACAGCATTCCTGTTGTTGATGTAAATTTCTCCTGTAGGTTAAAATCCGTATTTATAATGGCATCCAGTGTTTTACAAAACGTCAATCCAAAATTATTTTTAAAATGTGATCAGAGGTTGATCACTGATGATGAGCTTAATGATGATGTTAGAGACTTATTCGATGAAAGGGAGGTTTTTGGTATCCTTTATTATGTTTCTTAGATTTTTTTGTATCATTAAATGCTAAAATTCAATATTATGAGTTAGCTGCTGTATGCACAATGTAAGTTAGACAGTTATTAAAACTTGATGGACTGTGGTGGTTATTTGTTTTATTCTCTAGGATTTTCCATTATCAAGCAAGTTTTTTTTTTCACCCTTTCTTGAAATACACAAACTTAACTGGAGAAGCCACCATTTTATCAATCAAGAAAATCTTATATAATCTTAAGTTTTTGTAATTTTCAACACCTTAATGAGTCTCTGTTTTATGGAGTATTTTCTGTTTAGTAATAATTTGCCTTATTTTGTTAAATTCACCGTAAAGGGTGTTAAATTACAATACTTCTAAGATGAGACATTTCTCCATTGGAGAGAGATATCTCTCAGGAGAGATTTTAGTTACATTCTTGTTGTATGACCAACCTTGTTATCTATATAAGTAATTCTCAATCAGTAAGGAGCTTTAGGATGTTAGCCAAGTACTGTTGCGAAGCTGGTTCGATTCTGAAATGGGCTGATTGAGATTTATTTCATAGCGGACCCATGGTATAAATCTTGATTTCCCAAGCTAGCTAAAATGTTTAGTGAACTGTAGGAGTGTCCCATCCACTTGCCTTATCAGGTGCTGGAAAGCTCAACTGGAATGAAAAAAATAATTAAATTATTTATTCATAGAAATAAAAACATTTTTTATTCGTAACAGTTATTTTTGATTAATCAATCAATCAATCAACACTGGCTCGACAACCCAGTACGGGTCTTGGCCGCATCAAGGCGCCGCCTCCACTCTTCTCTGTCCTTTGCCAAGGTCCTCCAAGCTCTGGATCCAACAATGCTACCTGCATCTTTCTCGACCTCGCCTGCCCATCTTAATCGTGGCCGTCCGCGTTTCATTTTTCCGTCAACATACCCAAATAGCAGTCTCTTATGAGTAGCGTTGTCCTCCATTCTGGCCACATTTCCAGCCCATCGAAGCCTAGCTATTCTTATAAACTGAACCACGTCTAGCTCCTGCTACATCTCTGCATTCTGCTTTTTTGATTAATAAAGTGACTTTTTTTTTGGTGGGATGTATAACAAACAATTAATTTTTTTTTTTTTTTTTTTTATACTTGTATTATTATTATACAATTTTAACTAAAAATTTTTCATAAATGATCATCGCAGTTTTAACATTCTTTCTCAATTTGATGCAATTTACCTAAGGCAATTGCCACTCTGCTATGCTTCAGTTGGTATTTAGTCCATCTTATGGCTTACATGTGCTTGTGTATTCTTAAATGTTTTCATCATTATACAATTGATATTTTTTTCCTTCATGCCCCTATCTTTCAAGTTCCCTGAAGTTGTTCCATCGTTCTCGTCATCTCCTTACACAATCTTCCCGTATCTTCTCTCATCTTCCCCCACTTTGACTATTGTAGCGTGGTACATGGAGGCCTCTCTAAAATGCTTGAAGACAGACTAAAGAGAATAATGAACTGCTCTCTAAGATTTGTGCTTGGTACTCCAAAGCGATCGCGTGTCTCCCACCTCTATGATGAGTTAAAGTGGCTCTTCCCTCCCTTCCGAAGACAATATTTCCTCTGTTCATTCTTATACCAATCCATTCTCTCTCAACACCCTTCATATATCTACAGTCTCCTCCAATTCAAATCCTTAGTTCAACACCATAAAACAAGATCCCGCCTTTCTGATCTCTATATACGTTCACACAGAACTAAAGCATTCGAATGTTCCTTTCTCGCCCGCTCCACCAGTGTGGAACTCAATCCCTCCTAATATCCGTCATACTCCCTCACTATCATTATTTAAATCCTTGCTTTTTCAACACCTCCTAGCTTCCCAAAAGGATGCTCTCTAAGCAGGTTAGTCATTTGCTTAGAATCTAATGTATAGAATAACTCATTGTGTTATTTAGTTCTTTTAATTTTGCTTTTTGAAAAGCTGTACATTATGTAAAGAAATTATTGCATGCTAGCTCATGCATCTAACAAAAGCTATGGATTTATCTATTCTCTTTAATTGCTTAATATCTTGTCAAGATCTGTACTGTTTATTTACTACTATTATTTTTTGTTTACATATTTCTTTTTAAATTGTTTTCTGTAATTTTTTACACGCTTTATGATTTGTAACATTTAGCCTTCTGGCTAGATAAATATTATGGGTTTTTTTTCCTGCTCATATCTGTTATTCTAAAGTCCCAGAATAAAGTTACTTTTCTATTCTATTCTATCTTCTATATTTAATCAGTCTTACCCACTCTACCAGTTTATTAGCCATGATATCAAGAATAGTTCAGCATTGTGCCAGTTTATTAGCTACAATGATTTTATATAATAAAAAATGTTAGAATAAATATATATTTTTTTAGGTATACTTTTTGGTATTGTGGCTTTAAATGAAAAATAAATATTTAGAAAATGCATGCATGAATCTATTCTTTGTCTCATTTTTGTTTTCTTCGTAATAATTTACTTCAATACAAAATAGGGTTTCTGAATTTACCTGTCTTTTTCATTGCTACCTATTTGCCTTAATCAAACCTAAGATTTAATAAGGAACATTAATGATCCTGAACATCCATTGACACTAGAGGAACTTCATGTTGTTGACATTGATAATATTAAGGTAATAATAATAGACTTGTACTTACTTTTTTTATTTATTCTACTGGTTTTAACAATTTCAGAATACATCTAAAAGTATATAACATTTTTGGCACAGGTGGATAATGACAACAACCAGATTGAGGTGCTATTTACACCAACCATACCTCACTGTAGTTTAGCTACATTGATCGGTCTAACACTTCGAGTTCAGCTACTTCGCTCCCTCCCTCCTAGATTCAAAATTAAAGTTAAAATTTCTCCGGGTACTCATACTTCAGAAAATGCGATCAACAAGCAGCTTGGAGATAAAGAAAGAGTTGCTGCTGCAATGGAAAATTCCACACTTCTTGAAACTATTAACAATTGTATTGCCACTGTAGAGAACAAATAAGTTTAATATAGCTTGTTATTTTATGTAAATTGTTTGTTATATAAATAGATGTTTTCATTTTCTAGTTTAATATCCATCTGTGATCCTAATCTCGATTTACAATTTATTTTAACTATGTTGAATATTTAAGAAGGAGGAAAAAAAAAACATGTACCGCTATGAAAAGCTTATAAATTAAAAAAAAAAAAACCTGTACCACTTCAATCTGTGAACGAGTCTGGGGTTCAGTACATGATAGAGATTGTACTATTTTATGGACAACGGTTCTGCAAGGAGGTGACTTGTCCTAGATCATGCTGAACCGTCAGATTCCCCCCCTTATTTTTATAAATTTATAGAGGCTGGGTGAGCCCCCAGAGGGTCCTAGATCCAATATGATCCATCTCCGGCTGCAAACAGACTAAATAAAAGTCTTGCCTGCATCGGGATTTGAACCAGGATTTCCTGGAATGACAACTCAGTGCTCTACCACTGAGCCACTCCGCTCCCAATAAATAATTAACTTACAAGTTTTACCATGTAGCCGCCTTATTTTGAACTATTTGTGCTATAAACTCCTGGTGGTCTGCTACAGCAGGAATGATTTAATGATTATTAAGGAAAGGGGCCTCTGCGTCAACTGGAAGGGATTAGTTGATGGTTTGAATATCCATGATGCTATGCTATATAACTTGTATCAATATTATGGTTAGTTGGGAATTGTTATTTTTATTTATTCTACTGGTTTTAACAATTTCAGAATAGATTTTGTGGAAAGAATATTTAATATAATTACATTAAAATTACAAGTTCACATTTTTAATTTTTACATATAAAATTCTATTTTACTTATTTACATCATATTATAATAAACTGTACATAATTTAATCCCTCTTTTTAGCTTCAATAGCAGAAAAGTTTCTAGGAGGTTTAGGTCGGGTAGGGTCAAATTTATAAGTTTTTACTACTGCTCCTTTACCGGCTCTCATAAAATTCATTTGATCTACCCGCTCTCTATCTTCAAGTTCTCTCGTAATTTTTAGGTTGGTCCAAGCTGAAATAAATAACATTTTATTTATCAATTAACTGCTAATAAAATAAATAGTTATGTAGGTCATTAGTAATAATAAAAAGTTAAATTTCATGCATGACCTATACATCAGTAGTCAAAGAATTAAAACTTATTTAGATTCTACAATTTAGGTTTTACCAAATAAGCAATCAATAATATTGTAAATAAATTACTTACAACTGTATAAGTGTATACACACACAGATAATGTTTACTTACATGTATTTTTTTTATCAAATAATCAAGAATTAGTTTGTTTTTTTGGAAGATAAGTTTAACTAAACCAGGGTGAGACTGAAAGGTGCCAGAGCTATAATTTTTTCACAAATATTTTTATGTTAATTAATTGCCAGGGTTATCTTTCAAATGTGTATGTATATGTCAGTCACAATATGGCTGACACAGGAATATAAATTTTAATGTCAAATAGATACTAATTGATTAAAGCTATTTCCCTACAACCAAAAACTCCAGGAATCTCTTCCCATGGTCTGATGCCGTCTTTGCACTCTGTTTTCCAAATTGAGGGGATATGAAAGTTTATTAACGATTATGGAGAATGAAATTATTCCACCACAATTTTTTTAAGGAACATTTATTCCTGTAATTCTGTATTAGCATTAGAAACACCATGACCTACATTTTAACGGTATTAATAATGTTTGAAATTTGAATAATAAATTTGGTTTGAAAAACTTAAATTACTTTTTTCCTGACCAATATGTGAAAACAGAATAGTACTTACTTTCTTTGATTCCCTTCACAAAACCTTTATCTTTAATTGGTAATTTCTGTTTATCATGCTTCACCAACGGATCAATATTGAAATAACTCCTAACTTTAGGTATTCGTAGAAATGAAACTTGCAACAAAGAAATGAAGTTGGTTGAGGTCCAGTAAACTAAAATAGCCTAAAAATTAGGAATAAAATTGTTATAGTAGAGTAAATAATTTATATCTTAATGCATTTTGATTGAAAAACATACCGCTGGGAACCCCATTGTAAAAGGAAATATTATGATAGGCATTACTCTCAATGCATATTTCATCATACCCAAATTAGCAGTTCTAGCAGCATCTGTCCCTACCTAAAAATTACATTTAAAAGAATTATAATTAAAATGGCGTTGTTAGGAAGGGGTGGTCTAAGAAGGAATACACTAATAAGTGGAGACAATACATTATATGCCAACATTTCGCACTAAATTTTAGATCATCAGGGCTGTACAATTACAGTACATGACTAACTTATAGACCTATTAAATTATAAATCAGTGATTCAAACAGTGATCACCAATCAAACTATGGATGTAATACATAAAATATTACAAAATGATTACTAATTACAGAAAACTGCAAAATATACCATAGCTTATTAAAGAAAAAAAATATATATATTGTAACAACAGCAGTGTAGTTATATTAAGTCTTAGGTCTTCACTGCAGTGCTTACGACCGGAAAAGGAAAGAATTAATTAATTAATCTTGGCAGTTGAGAAAAAGATTCTACCCCTAAGGGAGTGAAAAAGGGGGGAAAAGTTTGTATGCTTGCTTGCTCACATGTTTCTTACTCGCAAAACCTAGATATTTTTGCTGAACAAAACAAATCAAGTAACATAGTTCACTTCTCGCTGCTGCTGTAGGACCGTTATACTAAGTAATCCTTTTCAATAACATTACATACTAATCCTTTACTGACACGAACAACAATAAACTTCTGTCCGTCCCGTTTGTTAATCAGTGTCAATGTATGTTTCTGGGCTATGCTGATCCGTCTATGGTGAAATTTGATATCGATAATCTCAAGCCTGGGGAAGGCCATAGGCTACTTTTTATCAACACACCATACAGGCGAAGTTTATATAAAACTGTAACCTGATTGACTAACACCTCCAGCGGTCAACACACAGCAGAAACCACTGAACATATCACCTTGAAATTCACAGATAGGTTCTTTGTATAGCTTAAATGAGCACTAAGAAAGGAATTTGGACAATTCCACCCCCAAGGTTTTTCCCCTTAATATAATCAAAGATTGTATGGAATCCGTCAGTATTGAAGGTTAGACATCTCAGTATTGAAGGTTAGACATCTGAAATTTCGGATGCACTAGTAACTTAGTTAAAAAAAATTAAATTATTTATTTAAAATGATCTGTCACAAAACTTTATGTGGCAGACCAAATTCCACACAAGCGAAGCCGTGGGCAAAAGCTAGTATAATAGTATAAAATACAAAAGTTCGAGATGCATTAATCGTAGGTATACACAAGTCTCTATCCACATGCAACCCATCAGTCTACTTATAAAGACCGTAAGAGTTGATGACCTTATCCAAGGACTTTTATTGGGAATCATGTGGTTTTTCAAGATGTCAAATAGCTATCCAGAGGTTTGGTTAGGGGACACTATGCTTTTGGGAAAGAAATATCGGTTCTAGTGCGCCTTCTTTCCCTGAAGAGCCATCTGACTAATTCTTGGATCTAGATCAATTTCTCACTGTCCTTGAACCAAATGGGAAGGACAAAAGTAAATTGGCTCCTTAGGGACTGGTTAGGCAGGTATGTGAGGTTGGGTGACCTCTTCTAAGCTGTCTATCCAAGATGACATTGTGCAGCAAATGGATTCATGATCTATTGCCCCTAATTAAATTTTTTTTTGTAAATTTAATTATCATTCCCATGATTTTCAGTCGTGACTTCTTTCTTATTTTCTTTTTGTTGGAGTAAATTTTATTATTGGTAAACTATGTATGGAGGATATTGAGAATGATGCAGTTAAAACATATTTATACCTTAGTAAAGATTGATTTAGTAGTTTAGGTAGTTAATGATTATATAAAAAAAAATAATTCATTCTTTGATATAATAGAATGATAAACAACATTATTATAGATATATAGAATTAAAGCAAACATTAAAGAAAATAAATCATACATTTATTGCATACGATATCTATATGACTGAGTCCATCAAATCATAGTTTGTCTAATTTTTTTGAAATTCACACACAGAGTAAGCTATGTTTGCCCAAAAGTTATTTTGTACCATTGGTTTAAAAAATATCAGCATATTCAGTTGTATAGCATATTTTGCTTTGTTGGCATCTTATTTTGGATAAGAGTAAAAAAATTGAAATTATGAAAGTAGTAGATTAAATTTAGGAACCAGAGTGGATGAGTGGTAGAGCGCTGAGTTGCAATGCCGAAGGTCCTGGGTTCAAATTCCACTACTGGCAAGACTTTAATTTAATCTGCTAGCAGTGGGAGATGGATTCCATGGGATCTAGGACCCTCCTGGGGCTCACCCAGCTTCTTTAAATGGGTAACCAAAAGAAGGCTTGGAAAGTCTGGCAGTTGAGCGTGATCTAGGATAAATTACTTCCCTGCACAACCATTGTCCAAGCAACAATATAGTTTCTACCATGCACTGAGCCCCAGACCCTTCACGGGTATCTATAGATAAATAAATTCACAATTGATTTGTCCAGAAGCCCACCAATGAAAAACTACAGCTGCATAAAAAGTAGAAGAAGGAATATTTTTTAAATAAAAATCTAATTTAAGCTTTAAAGATGTATGTACCACTTAGAATGATTAAGTAGTAACAAAAAAGAGAGGCGCTCTATGATAAACCAACCTTAACACGTTGCTGCACACTTTTAATTTGGCGATCGCCCTCAGAAACACATTTTTTTTTTCAATTGTTTATGACTGCCAGATGAAATCGAGTGTAAGTTGTATGTTTGGAAGTGAAAATTATGACATTTGGCCAAAGTTTTTCCAAAAAAACTGTCGACTGCTATAACCGTCATTTGCTCATCATGCCATTTTTTCTCTTCCCGGAGCAAGTGACGGTTATGACCGTCAAGAAGACTACGGCATTTACTTTACTAATTCAAAATGATTCCTATGAATAAAAGAGAGTAAATAGGTGTAAACTTAACACAAGAAAATCTGTTAGAAACAAAATTATCATTTCTAATTTATTTTGCTTATAAAATAGTAAAAATGAAATAAAAATTAATTCAGGAAAAAATACTTACAGAATAAATGGTCCGTCTTCACAGAAACACACTTTTCAACTGCATGAACTGAAATGTACTAAACATTTGGTACGACTACCGAACGTTATCGCCGTCGTGAACGACTGTTATAGCCGTCATTTGTCTCTAGATGCCCAAATGTTTCGAAGCAGTAAAGCATGAGAAAACGCATAAAAGAGCAATAATATGCTCTCTGGGATGCTACACCTTTTTTTTTTCTTGATGTATTACTCAATAATTAACAATTGTATGCATCAGTACACTTTGTACTAGCGCTGTTCTTTTTTTTATTGATTAAAATGTGCACGACGGCTATAGCCGTCGTTTGCCTACATATCGCCGAAGATCGGACGGCTATAGCCATCATTTGTGGCAACGTGTTAAATATAAATTTAAACTTGCTGCTGGTAATCTTTTTTTGAGTCTGACATACCAACAGACTTTACTTTGTAACGAGCTAAAAGGGACTTATTCAGTAAAATCCGTAAATGAAAAAATTCAATTGCCTAAAACATGAAATAAATATAAATATTCACCACTTATTAGTGACTTTCTTCTTAGATCGTACCCTGCTTATCAACTTATTAAACTAACATGCTTATTTTATAAGTTACGTGTAAAAAGAATAAATATCCTAAACAAATATGATGTTATATAAATATCTTAAAATAAGATCAAAAGATTACCTCTATGGTTACAGCTAATGTGATACTAGTAATTATAGGAAGTAAATAAAACTGATCGCAAAGTGTTAAATCTGTAAACCACCAAAGACCTCCATTTCTTAAACTTTCCACTGGTAAACTTGCCATTTCCCTAAGTCCCATAAAGAATGAAATAAAAAGTGGTGCCTGAAAAAAAAAAAAGAAGATATTGTAATACTGAATAAATTGAACTGGAGTTTTAGGATTTAATACCTTCAAAGCTAAACATTTCTTACGATTGTGCATTTAATAATAGTGAAGTGTTAATAAACATTATACACCACAGCCTAACACTTTATATCACAGCCATAGCATCAAAGTTCAAAGAAAATTTAAGTTAAGCCTAATTTTTGTTTTAGCAGTGAATTTTCTAACTTTGACTGTTTCCTGGTTATGAATTTGATCCCATTTATAATAATAACAGTAACACAACTTTATCATATTTAAAAACAATAAAACGAAACATATAACATTAAAGTAAAGATTACTAGCGAGTAATTACTGTCATGATAGAAACATATATTTGGGGACTTGTCAATCAATAATACTCAAATAAATAACAAAAGAAGATAAGATATTTTATCTTCAAAATATTTTAATAATGTTTAGAGAATACCTGAGCTAATGGTACTATCATGTTCTTAAACGGGTTCAGACCTTTTTCCTTCATAAACAACATCATTTCTTGAGCATGCCGTGCAGCTAGAGAAAAAATGAATAATGATTGTTACATGAGCTCCAATGTTAAACATTTTTTTTTTTTAAACAAATTTAAATGAGTTATTCAAACTAATCACTTTCAGCGATTTTTTTATTCCTATGGTCCAGGATTTAATTTTGTTTTTCTGTGAGAATCCACAGAAGATTCACTTTCATGAGAGTGGTGTAAGTAGGAAATTAAAGAAAGAAGTATCACAATGGTTGAAGAGGTTTTTCAGAGGAGTATGGTTGAATATTTTTGTCTGTCAATATTTGGGTATAGTAGTAATGCTGATGATGTTGCTGCAATATACAAATCCCTGGGCAAATTACCTACTTGCAGGATGTTCCTGAAGTATTGCCTCTGAATATTGGCAATACTGCCTTTAAGGGTTAGAGAATATTTCATGTGGATGAAAAAATAAAAAAAATAAAATATATATATAAGGAAATATCCACCACTGTCTCTGTAAATGATTCCTATTCCTATCCTTTACCTTCCTTCTTGAGAGGGACGATTATTTTTTATAATATTTTACATAAATGGCTATATTAACAATAATTTTTCTATAAGAAAATTATAATTTTTATACATTACTTTAAATAAATAATAGATCAAAATCGATTTGGGCATTACCGTTTTATTTTTATTAAAGTAATTTAGTTAATAAAAATCATAGAGGGTAAAGGTTTTTGTAATCGTTATTAATTAAAAAATTGTTAATATAATTAGAAAAAATTAGAGTCAAACATTTCAAATAACTACTCAAAATAATTATTATCATTACATTATTTTAAATGGAGTTATAATAAAAAATATTTAAGAATGGAGAAACATATATAAAGAAAAAAATTATCTTCTATATTCAAAAGGATAGGAACTGGGATTGCATGTGAAATGTTCATGTATAGTCTTAACCTATGTGTGGTCGGCCACCATGTACTCAATGTTTTAATGTTATTCATTTATTATTGATTTTATGACAGTTAGCATTTTAAAAAAATATTAAAGCCAAGTCAATATAATATTTATACAATTATATGATCAAAAATGAATTTTTAAATTAATTTTATTTCATATTAATGAGGTTTGTAACTCACAATCTAGTCTATCTCCCCTTTGACGAGCTTCGGTCATTTTCAATTGAATTGCTTGCATTTGTGGTAAATGATTACTCATTACTGCTGCATTTCTTTGAGACATTATCACTAGAGGAAATAGGAGGGTCCTAACAAAAATCGTACCTATACAACAGAAAATAAAATATGACTCATAGTGGAGAACAAGTGAAAGAGATATTAGGTTACACATATTTGCATAATATGTAACATCCACTTATTTATTTCTTACCAGCAACAATTGCACCCCACCATGGGAGATCACAGGAAATGTGAAGATATTCCATACAATTTTCTACAATTCCTACAGGTCCCCATCCTCCAAGACCGATGCTCTCGAAAGTTGGTTCAACACCTGGGACCTGAAACAGCAGTTTCAAACTTAAATTCAATAAACGATTATAAGGTATACAATAAGTATGTATACTATTAATATAATTATGTATACAATAAGCATGTTTAACATTTATCATAGTATTAGAAACTTTTAAAAGCTTCAGTTCTGGTTTTCACTTAAATAAATTACTTTAAATACAATTAAAAAACTTGCTTTAAACACATGAGATATGACAGGTAGGTACACTGGGTTAAAAACTCCAGAGTGCTTGAACTAAAACAATAAAGGATTAATAAACACCTGAGTATTTCATTCTTCAATTACTCTCTTTTAAAAAATCCTAGGACCACCTGCCAGGCTACTAACCCACGATCTTTGGCATAGTATGTTGTTATGGTAGTAAGCTAATCACTACAAAACAGGTAGCCCCTACTTAGGTTAGTCTAACATCTATATAATAATTATTTAATTTTTATTGTGTATATTTCAACTGTTGTCCATATTAATGTTATTTGTACTTTTTTACAAACATCTAGAGCCGGGATACTCATACGATAGCTCTTTTTTTTCTACAAAATTAAATTCTTCAGCAAAATTTTATTTTCAAAAATTAAGGAATTTTGGTTAACTTTTGTAAATTTCTATTTGCATATTTTAAACTTATTTGGAAGTGAATTCTATTTTTTTATTTTGTATGCATAAATTTTCATATGTAGCAGTAATTAATCAATTTATTGGTGAATTGTTATAAAATAAAAACATTAAAATAAAATTATAAAGGTAAGTTTCATGAAGTTATTATGTATCAGTTTATAACACATTAACAGATCAGACTCTCAAAAGATTTTTTTTAAATTCCTCACTTTGAATTTCTGGAAAGCTAGTGAATCCTTTAATCCTTTAGTTTAACCATTAAATTTGTTCACAAACTCTACAACATTAGATTGCGATGGAATAAATAAAAATACATTTATTTTTCATTGATGATTAAATAGTTTACCTGAAATGAAGCCGATGTTTCTTCCAATGGCAAGACCTAATAAACGTAATGCCAAAGAAAACAATTTTCAGAATTCTTTAAATTATGCATATATAAAATTTAAAAGTCTTTTATACAATATATAAACTTGTTATAGTTAACATAAGATAATCTTGTCATAAATTAAGTAAAAAGAACATGTTCGGACTCAGAGCATGTTTGAGTTGTGTGTATTTCATTAATTTAAATTTCTACTCATCATTATCATATAATCTGCAGTTATATATTATTTACATGACATGATGAATCCAATGTCAAAATCTTCGAATAGTTAAAGAAAAAAAATATTACTAAATTAGTTCAATAAATTTAAAATACCTCAGGTAAATCAGGAATATCCAAGCCAGGTAAAGTCTAGGTTCAAATAAATCAAAAAATAAATTTAATAAATAGGAGGTACCAGCTAATATTAATAATAATAATAAAACTATTTATTACATGTAAGTAAACTACAACATAAATTCTAACCATCAAAGATTATAAAAATAGTTTTATTAAATATGAAAGAAAAAATACATATAGAAGTTAATTTAAATTTTTCCTTTGCTATTCTTCAGATAAACCTTATTGAAGAAAAAGAAATGGGAATAAAGGAACTTTCTGAAATATCTAGTTGTGTTAAAAGTGGTTGAAAAACCTTGAATAAGTATTCTTTTATAGTTTATAAATAAATAAATAATGCCATTATATTGACTAAACATGATCATTCATTAAATTGTAACTATAATAAAAATAGATTAACTTAGAAATAAATAATTCCAAGTTAAGTAAATAAAAATAATTATGATATTCTGAGCATTATATTTACTAGTAAATGTTAATGCAGCTTGACCGGAAGACATAAATATAACTATTTAACTTTATATAATTAAATATCATATTTTTTCTTAATAAATTAATACAAAATTAAATATAAAGAATATTATAATAACCTTTACACCTTAATATAAATAATATGAATTAATATAATATATTTATTATAAGGTCATCATCATCACATGGCGCTGTGGTCCATGGAGGACTTTGGCCTCCTCAACAATTTTCCTCCACTTTGAACGATCTTACACTATTCTTCTCCATGTTCTTACCCCCAGGAGCTTAAGGTCTGCTTCCACGTCGTCCAGCCATCACATTCTAGGCCTTCCTCTTCCTCTTTCTCCATCTGGATGCCCCTCCAGGATCAGCTTTGGGAGCCTTTTTTTATCTATTCGGTGAACATGCCCCAATCATCTCAATCTTGCTTTATATCTGGTTTTCCACATAGGTCCTTAAGTACTTTATACCACTAAGGCTCCTTTTCACGTGGAAACAATTTCCTTCCTTGGTTGGGCCATACACTCTTTTATGAATCTTTCTCTCCCATGTATTCAACAATTTCTTATGCTGCTTGGATAGAGTCCACGCCTCCCCTCCATAGACGATGACAGGACGAAGTATCGTCTTTTATACCCTTATTTTGAGGCTATGGGGTATAGGTCTATTTTGGAACACGTTTCTGAGGGACCAATAGCATCTGTTACCGTTCTAAATTCTCGCCTTTATTTCATGCTCCAGTATGTTATCTTCTGTTATAAAGGTGCCAAGATACTTAAATGTCTTAACATTTTCAAAACTGCACCCTTTTCCTTGGAGATATCCACTGGACGACAGTTTACTGGATGAGTGCATGTACTTTCTTTTATCATTATTTATAGTGACCCCTGCCTTCCTAGCTCTTCAAATTCCCATAATGCTTCCAACAGCACGTTTTCATTTCTTGCTGTGATTAATATAAGGTACAATAGAGTATTATTATACCTTACAATAAATATAAAGAATATTTTTTTCTTTTGCAAATAATAAATAATGTTTTAATGCTTTCATATTAGCTTTATTCCTCATAACGATTCACAGCCTATTCACAATTTCAGTTTTTTTTTAAACTAAAGCAAAATAAATTTTGAGATTTAAAAACTCTTGTATAGTATCATCATCATCATAATCTTTTATCTTCTCCTATCACCTAAGCAGTGTGAGGAATATAGTATATGAAGAAATCTCTGATAAAGTATAAATTCATAACTTTTAGTAGGTTTAAAGTCTTCAGTAAATGGACTGCACTGCACTTAAGAAAACAATAATTTATGGTAAAGACTGATAAATTGCTCACCTTTACCACAAAATAGAATACAAATGAAATCATTTTATTAGTATAAAATAATTTGACTTTACTGTTGAGCCTAGATTCCTAGTCTAAAACCACTGATTTTTATATTTTGAAACTTTATATTTATAGACCATCCATAATTGGAAATACAACCAAAGCTAAACACATTAGGTATATATTATTATTCAATAATCATAATGAAGTTCAATTTTCTATTATTCAACTAATTTATAACATCCTCTTCACACTAAATCAAAGTCCCAGCAGAATTTGGAACTGATGACATACTATATTATAAAACTAGATCTGCTGCACATTAGATGAGATGGTTTTTTTTTTAACCACAGCTACTAGATTGATCACAGATCTCTCCCCAACAGTCAATCTGATTAAATCCAGTAAGCACCTCTTCTACTAAGTGTGTCTGCGTTCTATTTTTATCCACTTCTTGTGAAACTGGCAAGCACATAAGGGTTATGAGACATTGCTGCTTCCATTATTCACCAATTTCATTCTATTTGACATACTATCAAATTAGAATCAATATTCAGAAGAAATATCCTTAAACAAATTTAAAAAAACAATAACTGGGACCAGTATTTAACAAATGGAGGAAAACAAATAAGGAACCACTTAAAGTAACTTTTTCGTCAGAATCAGGAGGTTGAAATAGAAAGCTACTTAACCACTATAGTGTCTCATTATATGCACACAAATAAATATAACAATTGACAAGAAATGTCATGGTGAACAAGAAAACAACACTTTACTCGCCCATTTGAATCGATAGTCCAAAGAAATTTTATTTAATGATAGTTTAGTTAAAGGAGCTAAGTATCTACAAGATTTGGAAAGCAAAATGGAAACAAAAAATAGAATAATAAAATTGATACTTATAAATATAAAGTTACAATCTATTTTTAAAAAGTTTAGCAAAACAAATTTTGAGTAAAAAGAGATTACCTCAATCCTTAGATTTGGCAAGACCTTCAGAAACACAGACAATATAGTTTTTTATTGAAAAAATAAGGCATATATATACATTTATAATTTATTTGACGCAAAACAGCCCTGAAGGACTAAGTGACTATGATGCAGCGGTTTTTTGTTTTGTTTTGTTTTTTTGATTTTTTCTCGGCCCATCTTTGCCTCATGGTTTCACTGAAAGTTTTTCTTCTTTCTTCTGTCCAGGTCTTGGATGGAAACTTTTTTGTATTCCAATCTGTTTTCTAATAAATCTAGTGCAATCCCATGTTTCTTATTTTATTTGTCCTGTGTATCCTTGTTTGAATTTGTAGCCTATAATTTTGGTGAACATTTTTTTGTATAGTCTCTCCTCGTTCATCCTCACCATGTGACCATAAAATCTGAGTCTTTTAACCCTCATATCTGTTTCCATGTGGCGTATTTCACAGTAAATTTCTTTGTTAGATTTCAGCCGGTAGGTATCCTTCTGGTGTCACTTTGGGCCCGTGGATTCTCCTATGAATCCTTCTCTCTGTTTTAAGAAGTTATCTATTATGTTATCTAAACTGGGAAAGCACATAGTCTTGGTCATATACAATATCACTGGTTTTACCACTGCAGTGTAGTGCCTGATTTTGGCCTTTTTGGAAAAGCATTTTTTATTATGCATACTACTCGTTAAGTAGTATAAATTCTTCAAAAATTTAATTCTGTACTCCATGCTTTCCTTTTCTGCTCATTATTTCGCCCAGATATTTAAAACTTTTAACCACCTGAATTTTACTGAAATCATATATATGTGTGTATATATATGTATATATATACATACATACATATATATAAACAGATATATATGTTTATGTATATATTTTTTGTTCTTGTAAATATATTTTTTTTTATGTTGCAACCAGTATTAGTCATAGAGATTTTTAAAGATTTGAAGAAATATATATTCAATGAATTAAATATTTGAGAAAATGTTGGTGACAAAAACCTACTAATCTAGCATGCTATTTATTAATTATTATATACTGAAACATAAAATTCTCAAAACAAGAAGGGTTTAAAACTTAACACCCTGGACTAATCACAAGATGACATTTGATCCATCGGGTGCAAAGAGTGAAGACTAAAAAAATAGAGGGAGAGGCAACTGTGTTAACAGTGAGATAAAGGACAAATCTGCTTAACCCTTTTAGTGCTAATAAAAAAAAAAGAAACAATGATATATATATACGCACACATAAACATATATACATCATTTTAATTATAAATCATCATAATGTAATTTTAATAATGACATAGTGGGAGAATAGAAAATAAAATAAAACTTTTGGTCAACACTAAAAAGATTTAACAACCTTTTAACAAAAATTAGTTCCTTCCGTTTCCATAGCCATCAAAAATAAAGATTGAAAGAGATGGTGAACATTTTTGAGAACAAAACAAAAATAAATTCTTAAGGATTAATTAAAAAATTTTTAAGGGATCAGTGAAGAGAAAGGATGTGTCTGACCGAGGTAGGAACCAGGATAGCTCAGGTGGTAGAGCATCATGACGGAAACATGGGAGACCCAGGTTCGAATCCTGGCCCTGGACATATCATTTCTTTTGAAATAAAAATAATTAAAACAAAATTCTGTATGAAATACAGAGGCTACTAGTTTTTAATTTCCCGATTATGATAGGAAAACCATTTATTTTACCTCATTAACAGTCTCCTTAAAATGCAAGACCTAATGTTAAATAACAATCAAATAATAATGATTATTGAAACGAGATTAAGTGTAAATTAAATATTTCAATACAGAAGCTCAATTAGAATAAAAATAACAATAACTACCTCAGGATGGAGAGGGATATCATCCAAAGTACGCTAACAACAGAAGAACTGAATTGAGCCATACTATTGGCTAAATTAATTCAACGATAAAATAATATAATAAGTGTTACCTCATAAACAGGATCTCTCATCACTACCTAAAATAATATATACCAACATGTATAAATATAATTCCTAACTCAAATAAAATAATCATAAACATAAAAGATGTAATTATTAAGTACAATTTGTGTACAAGAGTTATGGTGTTTATAGGAAATTTTTAATTTGAATTTAGAAGTTTTCAAGGCTATTTTTTATGATTAATAATTATCCTCACAATATATGAATACAGTATTACAGATCCCTTTTTTGGTCTTCAGAATGATTTCGATCAGGAAATTCAATTACTGAAGTGACAATTATTGAAATAAAAGTACTATTTTACTTTATAGATTACTAAGAAATACAACATCTTTCACAAATTCATTAATTGTGAAGTGAAACAGTTAAAAAAAAAAAGTCCTCAGACAACATAAAAACGTGGTTTTTTTTTTGTAATAACTTAATTTTTCATGTAATTGATTTTTTTAGCTAGTGTTTACCTCCTTTTTCACTCTTTTAAAGTACTTTACCTTTAATTTTTAAGGTTATTTTTACAAATGTTACCAACTTAAGCTAAGCAAAGTGTGAAGGTCATTTTCTTCAACAAACTAATTTTCATCACACGCAGGCTACATTCAAAACATTGCAGTTTGCAGAATGCTAAGGTACTATAGTCTCCAATGAGGTCTTACATTATATACATACTTATATAAATGGCTCTACATTCTGAGTGTGGAGAAGCCCTCCCACGACATCAACCTCCACTCATCTCTGTTATTAGCTGCTCGAGTTACAGATGTGTAGGATGGTCCATGGATCCACCACCACCTCATCCGTCCATCGGAGCCTCCGTCTTCCAATTCTTCTTGTGGCATGCAATTATTCGTTGAAAATTGTTTGGGTCTTCATTTGATCCCAGACGTATGATGTGCCCTGCCCATCTTAATCTTTTCACTTTTTTTTATTTATCTGATAATGTCCGACTCCTTTATAAAGACTCATAATTTTAATATTCAACCGTTATTCTTCTTTGGATTTCAGGTTACATTGCACGGTTGGGATTTATCTGGGTATCAAAATATAAAAGGTCGTTCATGTCCTGAAAGATGTAGTTTCCTACTTCGATGGTTGCTTCCCTGTATTTTTCCTCATTTCTTTGTCTCTTAGACATGTATTTGGTTTTGGATTCGGAGAAGCCCATCACTCATAGCAATGAAACTTCTCCCAATAATGTTTATATTATCAGCAAACCCAACAACTAGCACAGTCTTATTAAAAATAGTGCTTTCAAATTGTATTCCCAACCTTCAACTATACCCTGCAAGACTAAGTAAAACAAAAGGCAAGCCAGGCAGTCGCCTTGTCTGAGGCCTTTATGTGTCTCAAAACCTTCACCTTGATCAGTGGCTCTAGTTTTATTCCGATGCCTATATCTGGTAGCTCTTTATCTTCTTCTCTATCAATACCAGCATATGCTTTCTGGAAAACTATGAAAATGTGGTGAGAAATGATGTTGTATTGCCTTGCTTTTTCTAGAATTGTTCATAGAGAGAATAACTAGTCTGTGGCAGCTATGCTTGCCTATTTCCCGTTCTGCAAAAGGGATAAGTCTCAAGATGATCCTTGAGAAAATATTGCATGTTCTAGGTAGCAAAGATACCCTTCAGTTCCATTTAAGTTCCGAAGAGTCTCCGATTCTTCCATCTGGTCTTTTTCTCATTTTCTCTTTTTTTACATTTTTGGATTGAGTTTTACGGTGAATCTTCTTTGGACCATGTGCCCATATGCTACAATTTTTTCTTTCTGGATCAAAACATTGGGTTTTTCTTTAGGTAGTACCTTCCCCAACACATTGAAAAGTCCATTATAACCTCCTTATATTCGATCTCTCTCCTGTTGATGGTTCCCCCACTTCCCAAGGGTCTGGGTTTCTAGGTTTCTCATTTAAGAGCGTCAAGTACTTTACTTTTAACTCAGCATCCTATAGTTTTTGTGAATTAATTTTGGCTCCTATCATTTTTCTCTTATTTGTGTAACATGGCATTCTAGCTCATAACGTTCGGAGTAAATATTTGCTCTATAATAAAACCGCACATCCATTAAGTTGTTTTTATGTCTCACGCTCCTGAGGGTACAATCAATCACCCCATCATTTGACTTCCAAAGACAAGATGAATTATTTTATGGGGAAACATTGTGGTTCCAACAATCAGCCCACTGAATGAGGCAAAGTTGGCCATTATCAATTGTTACTTGGTCGATCCTACATTTTACAATAGTAGGTCTCAAAATTTTTTCTCTTTCTATTTGTGCATAATCATCATCATCAGTGGCGCCTCATCCCAATTATTAATTCAAGCCACCTCAAGCAGTATTTCCCGTCCCTCTGTATCTAGTGCAGCCGCGATCCAATACCGCACACCAAGCAGATTGCTAGAATCATTCAAGACTTTGCCTCTCCACAGAAGATTCGGTCTCCTGATGCTTCTAGATCCATACAAAATCCAGTCATGATTGTTTTTGGAACTCTTTTATCATTCATCCTGAAGACTTGTTCAGCCCATCAAAGTCTCTCTATAAAGATAACTCTCATAATGAGGTTCTCTTGTCAGTGTGTAGAGTTCCATGGTACTCTTTAGTTTCCAGTTCTCACCTATTTTCTCCTGGACCACAGATTCAGTGTAGAATTTTCCTCTCAAACAAAAGGAGCCTTTGCTCATCCAACGGTCTAGGTCTCTAATCTGTACGACAAGACAGGGCAGTCAGGGTCTTATACAATCTCAACTGTGTTTTCCAAGTGAGATGATGACTTCTAAATAGATGTTTTAAGCAGAAGAAGCTTCTGTTTGAATGTACTATTTTCCTTTTAATCTCTGCTGCCATGCCGTTATTCACGTTAACTTGTGGGCACTAAAGAAGTCGTCATCTTCCTTATCATCAGAGCATGGACATTGACAATACTCAAATTTTGCCTCTTATGCAGATATAGCAGATTCTAGGGCTGATGGTCTTGAATTCAATCACAAGATGGGCAATTCTTCTATTACAAGCAAATCTGATACCAAAGGTATGGCTATTTTCATGGCAGCTATAGTAAATTGTGAAACTGTTGCTGTTTAGAAATACTGGGCTTGTCCATCTCATCTTGGGGAGATGACCCGAGGGTATGTACTATATATGAGCTTCCATTAAAACAGTAAAAATAAAAAAAATATTTATAAAACACATTATTTCATAATTAAAGGACAGGTAAGCTGTCAATGCATGGAGGAGGACATTCACTAATGTCACTAATTCAACTCATCCCCTATACAAAAAAAAAAAAAATTAAATGTTACATGCCCACTTGTAAACAAAAAATCTATCTTTACAAGTGGCCATAAGTGTAAAGTGCTGGTTCTATGGATATCCATCAGTAGCTTAAATTGTTTTAAAAGAAGTCAAATTTAATAGATTTATTTAGCCATATTAACACTGACTGAGATCTACAATTAGCAGTTAATGAATTATAGTGAATTTTATATATGATTACATTGATAACTGAAATTTCAAGGTAAAAAATATATAATATAAGAAAATAATAAAACAAAAGTTTAAAATCTGAGAAAGGACGTGTTTCACAATTCATAATTCAACGCATCTCAAATCCAGGAAAGCACTTATTAACACCCATTTGTTAATATAGAAATTTTCATATAGAAGTGATATTCTATCAAACAACTAAATTATAATAAATAGCAAATAAAACATCTTACTACCTGTTCCAACAGAGGTGATTGTGCAGCATCAATTAAAGGAGATGGTGGTTCAGGTATAGTTTCAGTAATATTTTGATTTTGAGTCAAAGTTTCTTTCGATTCAATTGCAGCATCTGTACTTTTAAAGTTTTGAGATGTGATGGATAAAAATCCTAAAGGTGCTTTACGCTTCCAAAGATCATAGCTTTTGACAGGTGGTACAGAATTGTTTCTTGCACATAAATGATAAGCAGAACAATTTCCCTACAAAAATTCAAAAGCAGGTTATTTATGTGTTTACCACTGTGACAAGAAAAGAATATATACACTCTTAACCTTTGTAAACAAATCAACAGAACAAATCTTTTGTTTTCGCAAGATTCTTAGAGTTGAGTACATTTTTTAAAATCACTTGTATTTTTAGTGTATTTCAAATTTCCTCCACAGAAGCCGAAGTTACTCAACAAAATGTAAGAGCTACATTAACCTCGTCCAAAGAGGAAAACCGTTGAAAAAAGTAAGAATATTATATTTGATTTTATATCGACTTAATAAAATGAGATTAAAAAAACGTATTTTCTATAAAGTGCTTTATTGATTCTTGAAAGAAATTATTTAACTCTAAAAATATATAAAATATACGGGATAGCATGTTTTTACTACGCTTAATTGGACTTGAGTTCAGTCCTAGATACGCACATTTATTTAAACACGGCAATACGGGTTTTGACAATATTAATGAAATATAGATTCAGTGGATTTTGTATAAACTCGATGATTTACAACTACAATAATTGTTTAGTCTATAATATTCTCACTCTAAGCCGTTTTCAAAGTTTTTCATTATACCTCCTACGTTCGGTCATTTCTATGGATTCTTCTTCCGATTGAAAAGTGGTGTGCCCACTTCCGCTTTCCACTTGTACAGAAACTCTTTGAAGTACGAGTAATTTTCTCGGGTCATTAGTTGAGAGAAATCATTCTCGGAGACTACACAAAGTCCGGTCTCCCTAAGCAATTCAAATCTTTGTAACTCAAGGCAGTGCAGCTAGGTACAATCTGCTCAGCAGACTCTGGAACGCCGCGGCTAGGACATAAAGGGTCAATATACTTGATACGCAACTAATGCTTTTCAATCTACATTCAGGCCCGATAAGGGTTCACTAAATAAAATAGATTTGTTCTTCTGTGTACAGTACACACCCTAGGGTCAACCCCCCCTCCCCCAAAGATGTGATGGACTGCCCAAGTATTTCTAAACAGCAAGGATTACACAATATACTATAGCTGCCATGAAAATAGCCATACTATTGGTATCAGATTTCATATATATATATGAGAATCGTCCACCTCGTGATTGAATTTCAGGCATATCTGCTATGCTATATCATATATATCCTCATATGCTATACCCTTATCAGAGAAGAGTTTAATAACTTGAGAGTCCATGTTCCGACAGAAACTTCTGTTGATGAGTTCTACAGTGCCCTAGACTATTGAAAATGGGGAAGAATTTGTCTATCTCGGCACACAAGTTAACGTGCATAAAATGGCAGAAAGATAAAAAATACTATAGTACTTTCAAACTGAAGATTTTTTGGGTTAAGATATCTCTGTGCTTGTGAGACATTCGACGAAAACCTTTTTCTTTTTTTTTATGAATAGTGAACACAGCGAGAGTTGAATAGTCATCTCTAACCAGCAGGTATTCTTCATTGAACGTAGATTATACTGAAACTATTATTGTGAATAACAAATAAAATGAAGAGTCATACAAAGTTACCAGGATTGGATTTAAAGTCAAATTTCGATATCCAGTCATATAAAATCTGCTTTAAAAAAACAACAACATTGCATCATACTACTGGCACTGTCAATTACAAGTGATGAACGATTTAAAACACAATAAGATCCCTAAGCCAAAGAAACCAGATTACATCTCAAGTGCTGCTAATCTAGGAAGCATTCTGAAAAGTAATAACCAAATTCCGGATAATAAAAGTTTGTACCTATAGTTGCAAGTCTTGATCAATTCTTAAACCAGCAGAAAATAGACTCTACAACTCTTGAAAGGATCGAGGAACAGTTGTCGATTTGAACAGACTAGGAGAGGTTCGGTTCCAGGCAATGTGGATCAGTCTAGTGAAAGAGATTGGTATTCTAGCAGTTACTCTGAGTCCGTCTGACGATCGTACTACAGAACACTTTACAATTAGTCCAGCTTTACCTGCCATTCAAGCACTCAACCTCAAGACCTTCATAACCAGCTACGTAACAGGAACTTCGTTGCTCTTACAGAAACCATCAGTGTCCCCATCAGTCACAGATCAGAATTCAATGCTTGAAGCTAGGAAATTTTCGGCAGGGACTAATCCAAAAGCCAGGCTTTTAGGGATTTAACGACCTCCGGGTAACCGAGTTCAGTACATGGCAAGCACACAGCAGAGAACAGTGCACTCAACACTAATTCAGACATAAGGTCACATTCTATACCCACCTCAGGGACACCTTACCTGGAAAGACCCAAGTTTGGGGGTTTTGCCAAAAAACCAGTTGCCCCGAGGATACGGGGCCTTTCTTGCTGGGCTAATCATCCGCAAGAGAGTATAATTGATTCAAAGTAACATAGCGAATAGCTTCAGATTTGGACGTAAAATAGGGAAACGACCCGTCATGGTAATGCACATACGGCTAGGAACCTGGAATATAAGATCTTTCACAAGTAAAGAAGTATAAATTATTGAAGAAATTACGACATATAGGCTGGTCATTCTTGGGATTAGCGAAATGAAGAAGAAGGGAACTGGAGAGATAAAGTAAGGCCGAGGCCACACATTGATTTACTCAGGAGTCCTCCCAGGAAACAGAGCTCTAGAGGGGGTAGGTGTAATAATGAAAGGCGAAATTTGTAGGCAAGTGTTAGAGTGGGAGCCTGTGAACTCACGAATCCTTGCAGTCAATATAAATAGGCAGATTGGGAAGTGGACCCTAACACAGGTATATGCCCCTACAAACGATTCCAGCACCCTGGATAAAGAGCAGTTCTTTAGTGACCTTGAGCGAATAGTAAATAAATACAGGAATAATAATAGGAGCATCCTGATTTTGGGAGACCCCAATGCGCGAATAGGTAATGACTACATGAGAACACATACTGTGATGGGCCCACATGGAGGTCAAAGTACAAAGAACGACAGTGGGCAGCGCTTAATTGAATTCTGCATAGACAATGACTTACTCATAGGGAATTCCTACTTTCCGCACAAGTTAGTACATAAGATAACTTTCTCAGCCCCTGAAAGTAATATAAATAGTATTATTGACTACTTCATCTATGGGCGGGACATCAGGAGATATTTCACAGATGTAAAAGTTATTCGAGGCGCGGAGATAGGAAGCGACCCTATGCTACTGGTAGCGGACACTCAAGTTCTAAAGGAACGCAAGCTAAAGTCAAAAGCTTATGACAGGATCGAGGGGAAAAAGCTACAAGACCCTGAGAAAAAATCCCAGTATAGAGAGGAACTGCGAGGAAGACTACAGGAATCAGACGGAGATATAACCCTAGATGTTATGTGGAAACATATAAAAAACAGCGTCTTAGAGTCAGCTACAATAGTCTGTGCAGTGAAAAAGATAACCAAGAAAGACAAACGTACATCATGGTCGAATGAAGAACTGAGGGCACAGATTAGGGAAAAGAAGACAGCCTGGAAGGATTACTGCCGGGAAAAAAATACTGAAAAATGGCAGGTATATGTGATGGTCAGGAACCGGACGAAGGAAGCTGTAAAGGAGGCTAAGAGGAAACCCTGGGAGGAATTTGGAGAAAAGCTTAACCAGGATCATGTTGAAAACATAAAACATAAAATAAAATCACTTAGGGGCCGTAAATGTAAAGAAATCAGGTATATTAAAAATGAGTGGTGAAACGGTCACAGATGATAAAGGCATTCTGGAGGTCTGGAGAAAACATTATGAGAGACAATTCAGTGATGAGTTCCTGAACCATATGAATAATCAAGGTGGACAATGGAATGAGACAGAGTTCGACGAGGTGATAGAGGAGGAGGAGGAGGCTATCGAAAGGATGAAGATGGGGAAAGCTCCAGGACGGGATAACATAGTTGGAGAGTTTGTAAAGTATGGAGGCATGGAACTAGTCAGGTTCTCCCGATGCTTTTCAAAAAGCTTGGGAGAAGAAGAGGATACCAAAAGAATGGGAATACAATATTAGGTATATGTTTAGATGATTTACGACCTCGATCCCCTCCACTTTTCTGACGTAGGTGACAGCCAGCGCCGTCTACACACCGCTCATATCTCTACACTAGATTCAAGGGACATACGAACATGTATCAAAAAGCAAGTATTAAGCTTACTTCATTTTTATCTCGACAAGCGTCCCTTGCGGATCTACCCTACACCAATCGTCTTTATTTTTTGTCAGTGCTGCCAGTGGGGTCCTTCTTACCTTTATGGTCCATTTTCAACTATTAAATCACCATTGCGGTTTTTGTGTCTACTTCGCTCAAGCTCATCTAATCTACATGACAACAGATAGTTTACGAATCGAATTGTTGTGATCATGGAAGCCAATAAACATCATAATAATCTACTGATGGCTGTATTTGTACTCAGTCCCAAAGATTTGTTGAATTTATGGGCTATTTCACCCCTGGGTAAACAAGGGCATTGTTGCCGGCACCTGTGAAGTCAGTACCTGACATAAAATCTGTTATATTTTATAACAGCAAATATGCAATATTGAGCCTTGGGTACTGAACTGAAAGGAAAACTATTAAAATATTATACAATAGGGTAAATAAGGACTAAGTAAAAGGTGATGCAGGCACCCAATCATAAGAAAAAGAGAGATTTTAGAGAGTCAAGCTAGAATAATAATATTTTGTCAACAAAGAATAATGATATGCTATTAAAATGCAAATGGAAAAAACCACAAGCAGAGCCTTATGTTTCAAAATTTTTTATGTAAAATACAAACACTTATCAATCGACGTTTCGCCTATTCAGGCATTATCAAGACACAATAAAAAATAAGTTCAATCACATCTCATCATATTATTGATAAGTGTTTGTATTTTACATAAAAAATTTTGAAACATAAGGCTCTGCTTGTGGTTTTTTCCATTTGCATTCTAATAAAATTGAATGTTTCGTTTTGAGTTTTGGCTCTATTTTATTGATATGTTATTAAAATATGTTCTAGAATTTCTGGTGAATAATCTCTAGGAAGTTTTTGTGTATTTTTTTATGAATTGGTACAGCAAAACACATATTCAAATCCATGAATTACTAATTATTTTCTTTCCTATTAAGGTTAAAATATTAAATTTTAAAAGATAAATAACTCAAAGACACTTGCTACTAGTTGGCGGATAGGGGTTCGGGAATCCGAAGGGAGCCGATCTCGCCCGAGCTTGGTACTTGCTTTTTGATACTTGTTCGTATGTCCCTAGACTCTAGTTCAGTGATAAGGAAGTGGCGTCAAATTTACGTCACAAAAGTGGAAGGGGTGGAAATCGTCTAAACATATACCCAATATTATAATCCCCATACACAAGAAGGGTAGCCAGACTGAGTATTCCAATTGTAGACCCATATGTCTCTCTCCAATTATCAACAAACTATTTACGTCCATTTTAGGAAGTAGATTAAGATCTATAGTCGAGCCGGAGAAACAGGCCGGCTTCAGGCTAGGAAGACAAACTCAAGACCACATATTCTCTCTAAGAAATGCCATACAAAAATCCAGGGACCGAAATAGGAATATGTACTTCGCCTTCCTCAATCTTAAAGCAGCATTTAACTCTGTTCCAAGAAACGAAATATGGGAACATTCAGAGTAAGGAATATTCCAAAAAGCCTGGTGGATGCTGTAAAGTCTATATATCAAAACCCAAAAGGTATCATTAGATTTAATGGGAAGGAGTCTGGGCACTTTAATATAGCAAAGGGTGACAGTTTAAGCCCGTTGCTATTGATACTACGTATGGATGAAATACCACCAATATGCAAAAGGCGAACTGAAAAGATGTTCCTGGGGCGAAGAAACCTCCTGCCTGTGGTGATTCAGATTCTGCTTTATGCGGATGATATTGTTCTCATTGCGGACTCCACAGAAAAGTTGCAGCAAGCCATGCCTGAATGGGAGGAAGAGCTCCGTAGGAAAGGTATGCAGAACAACACCAGTAAGAGCAAGATCCTGCAAGTAGGAAGGGTACAGGAAGAAATCCATATATACTGCAACGGAGGAGAGATGAAAGCAGTCACGGACTTCACCTACCTCGGAGCATTAATGAACGGTACTGGGAAATTAGACTTCGAAATCTCAAACAGGATAAACAAAGCAAACTTGGTCTACTACCAGATCTGTAATTCTGTTGTTGGGAAGCGAGAAGTAAGCAGAAAAGTGAAGCTCCACTTCTTCAAGTTGGTATATCTACCTGTGCTCCTGTTGGGTATTAACGGACCGGCTGGAGAGTAGTGTCACGGCTGCAGAAATGAAATTTCTTCGAAGGATCGCAGGGAAAACAAGAAAAGATCGTATCCGCAACGAAACGGTCAGAGAGGAACTCAGGATCATAGCAATAAAGGAGATGCTCGAGTCCCGCCAATTATAATGGTTTGGACATGTTCTGAGGATGGAGGACTACAGGGACCCATTGAAGACGATGGACTACGTCCCTGAAGGTAGAAGACCACGAGGACGCCCTAGAATGTCCTATCTGGAATATCTCGAGCGTTTGTGCAGGAAAAGAGGCAAAAATCTTCGCCAGACGAGGAACCTAGCTAGGACCAGGGAAGAGTGGGAGTCCTGGTTAAACGCTCCCCTACGCTGAAAGGCAGTAGATGGGTGATGCGAAAGAAGAAGCTAGGAAATTAAGTGGGGGAGGCTGTTATTTCCGCGATAATTCGGATCCTACATCCGATAAGAACTTTACCACCGCATTACACTTGTCTTATTTCTGGTGCTAAACCTCATTTTCTTTTTTTATGAAGACAGACAGGACGTGTTGTTCTGACAACTGAAGATTGTTGTTCTAACAATCGTAATTAGTTTTTAAATATCATTGTTTGTATGTCTCAATAGCAATTTTTGTTAATAACTTCTTAAGATGTCCCCTTTGTACCTCACAAAGTTCTCATTTCCCCTTATTTTACTAATCCTCTATTCGTTATAATATTGAGTTTGGGCAGCAGATTGTGGATCTACAAAATTTTATTTAAGATTTACAATTAAATTACTAAAACCATTTTAACAAAGTTATGACTATTACTATATTTTTAGTCAAAACATATGATTTCAATAGTTACTAATTTACCATATAAGTTATTATATTTTATGGGTAAAGAACCAAATTCTATTCTATGCTAAATTTTAAATAACATATAGTTCAAAAGTTTAATATTTTTAAAAGGGGTTGACCAACTCTTAAAATTAGGTATCTCAATGTTAAGAAACACTAATTAGTGAAACACTATAGTTTCTGATTATATTCAAATTTGTATTTTATGTCAAACCAATGAACACTAATTTGAGGTTAAACAACATATGAAATTTAAAAGAACGTAGCAAAAAGTTGTATAATATCTACTAAGCCATCCATAAACTACTCGTGTGTGATCGACGCCGTCCTTTTGCTAGAAAACAGAATCCAATTACATGTGATGTTTTAGTTTAGGGAATCCTTAACAATTTTTGTACATATGTCAGTTTATTTTTTTTACCAATTATAAATCATGGAAGATATTTTAAGAAAACTTATGTCAAACGACAGCGAATCCGTAAGAGAGGTAATGAAAACGTGACTTGATTTTGTGTAACCTATGTTGTTCATGTTCTTTTATTATAATTAATCTGAATAAGTATAATTTTGTTATCTTATTCAATAAGCGCAATGTTATATTTAAAAAAAATATTGTTCTTGAATTAATTGCTTTGTCATAGCTTTAAGTTTTAAATACCAATTAATTTTATTTATTTTAAAGGGTACTGCACAACTTAAAGATGAAGTAAACAAACCTGATTCAATAGGAATTTTATGTAAGCTATTAAGTTTACACCAAGATGCTGATATCCGGCAATTTGCTGCTATTATCCTTAAGAAAAGATTTTCTAAAAAAAATAAATGGACTTCAGTTGATCCACAATTGAAAGCAGAGTATGTATTAAATTTATTAATTATATGATTGCAGATTTCTTGAGAGAGATATAGCTTAACTAACTAAAGTTTTAAACAATGAAACTTTTGACTTTTAAATATTAATCTAATAAGTACTGCACTACACAAGGTTTTTCCAATGTGGTCGATGTAGGCACATTAAATTCTAGAGCAACATAGTACATGAAGTAACTGTCTGAAATTTGATACAGCGGGTGGGGTAAGACTTCCCATTTTAAAGTTCCCATATAAGTTTTAACTGGCACTGCAACATGGGCACAGCATTGCCAAGTAAGAAAATAATTTTGTCGCATCTGGATTTGTAATAGGCACATTTTTCCTATGTTCAGCTCAATCAGCTCATTAATTGTGTTCAGCAGAGAGCTCCAGTAACAGTTCCACTCGGTTTGAGCAGCTCGTAGTCCATGACTCCATGCTGATCCCACCAAAGATTTTTTTCACTATGATTATCTGCTTTGGCCGTTGATGTTGAAGGATAAACCTTATTATTTCTCCTATTATACTGAATCCCTTTCAATTAATACTGAATTAGAGTGTAATTTGGTGGATTCACGAGATTGCTGATCCATGATCAAAATAAATAAAGTAAAAACTAATAATTCACGGTTTAAAGCCGATAACTAATCTTTTACTCATCTATAAGTATTGTACTCGGGCTGTTGAATCTGATCCATTCAGCTATCACTTATAAGTTTACAGTTTAATCAATGTTTTGTATCAATCTCTAAGTAGATTTATTTTTGTAATTATTTGACCATTTACAAAATTTAGAAATTAAAATAACTTGAATTTTATTATTACAGGATTAAAGCTGGACTGTTGCAAACATTTATCAACGAACCTGAAAAAAATGTTAAGAATTGTATAGCATATTTAATTGGTGCAATATTAAAACACGATTATCCAGAATGGCAAGAACTCATGAGCTTTCTTCAGCAAGCTATGACAAGTGAAAACAACAATGATAGAGAAGTAATTTACGTTAATTAACTCAATAAACATTCCCATTACTAACTATGTAAATATAGTGTAGGGAAGTATTGTGATCTTGAAAACTTTAGAAGTCGAGTTTTTAATGGAAATATAAATTTTAAGGTTTCGAGTGTCTGTGTGTGTAGTGAGTGTAAACTGTCTAGCTAAAAAATGAAAAAATTGCTTGAAAATGCTTGAAAGTTTTAAAAGACAGAATTTCTGGGAGAACTGATAATTTGTAATTTTGTTTCTTAATCAATGCATAAGGAAGTATATAGTATAAGACCATTATTTATTTCTGGAAGTTAACAAGTGGAAAACGAGTAACTAATTACATATAGAGAATTTTAGAAAAATATTTAGAAAGAAAAGCTGGGCCTTAAATGAAGCAAAGCACCAAGTGGAAAAAAATATCAACTAATATCCTGTGTTTGCTTGACTTCTCTTGAAGAAAATGCAAACTCTATTGTGCTTCAAGAAATTATGGAATTGCCAACCATTCAGTCACAAAAAAAATCTATTTTCAGTTGTTTTATTTATAATTTTTTTTCAGAATTATTTATTTAGTTTTATTTATAACTTTATAATTTTGTGAACTATGTATACATTCGTTTTAAATTTTACTTTTAACTAACTTTTATTTTTTATACAAAATTTTTAATGTTTAAAATTATTTGTAGCTCGGTTACTATATGCTGTCTATTCTCACTGAGTCTTGCCCTGACGAAATGCAAGCTCATGCTCCATCATTTTGCACTCACTTTTCTACAGCATTATCAAATATGACCGATAAAGCATCGCCAGTGGCATATTTTATGATGATTTGCCTGACCCACATGTGCCCATCGTTATCTTCTAGTAAACAGGTAAATGAATCAGGCTAGGTTTGTATGGTTAGAATTTTAATAGTTGAAACTTTGAATTAAAAGCTAAAGCTTACAGAGTAGATTTTGCTTATATTTAATACCACACACCAAAATATTGTTTATAAAACTCAAATTAAATTGTAATTTTTGAAGCATTGGTACTTATTATAATTCTTAGTTGTTATTCCAGCTTATGTTGAATGTTATTAAGTATCAAGGATCAATCTTTACTTCTATATAGAGTAGGAGTTAGGTGGAGCTATTATATTTGTACTCAGGTAGTCTTTCAAGAAATAAAAGAAACACGATTGACAAAAGCTATATAATATAGATTATTATTAGGAAGTCAAAAATCCAGACCAACAACACAATTTATAACAGGCTACTTTAATTATTAGGCTATGTATATGATCTAGATATGGTCACTCGCTCATTCGAAACACTGAAGACAACATTCTTATCACTGATGGAGGCGGCAGAAGAGATGGGTCTAAGCACAACAAAGAAAAAACTAAATATATGAGGACAGCTGAATCTACAAGCAATGTAGTACAGGAGTTTGTAGAAATAGGTTGTTACAAGTTCCAGAAGGTTGATAGCTTTACCAACCTATTATGTTTGGGGTGCCCGACATCATTAATAGATTAAGGTGGGCTGGCCTTGTGGCCAGAATGAGTAAGGAGGATCCCGCGAAGAAGCTACTAGAGGGAAAGTTGGACCGTGCCAGAGGAAGAGGAACACCAAGGCTTCGATGGGAAGATGGAGTGGCACAGATAAGATGCCTGACGCATCTTAAACGTCCGTAACTGGAGGGCAGCTGCATTATATAGAGCCGCCTGGCAAAGGCTCCTTGAAGAGACTAAGACTCATATATGGTTGTAGAGCCATATTTTATTGTATTGTATATAATATATATTCTCACATTAACAACAATTACTTGACAAAACATGATTCGCATCGTTCTACTAATCGACTACACTGGAAGGTTGCAGCTGAGGTTACACCACGGCCTCCCATGCGGTCTCAACCATTTCAATATTATGACGTACCATACATAACAAAAACATTATGGTTTCTCTTCTGATATAGTTTGGGGAATGCATTTTACCCGAGTTCCCAAGAACATAATTAGTGAGAAGAGTAATTTTGTGCAGAGGTAGCACTTTGCTAAAACCTTGGAAGAAATCTGTGCTGAATCTTACTAGAAACAAATGGTAGAGTTTGAAATGTTTCCAATCCAATTTTCATGCAAGGATTTAGCCATGATCATGCTCAACTGCTAGATTTTTCTCCTAACTAATGGTATCCACTCAATGTCCTAACATGTGATGTGGTAGCATAAAAGAGTTGTGACATAAGCATCTTCCATAGGGAATTGGACTTAGTGTAAAATTGATGATGTTCTGTACATCAGATATTTGAAACTACAGTGGTTATTTGAGAGAAGGAAAGTTATTCAAGTTATTATCACTATTTGAAGATGTTAAGTTCACACAAGTTGTTTATAAATTTTAGTATTTCTATGAATTAAGAAATAGTGAGTTATATTCTTATTTTATAAAAAAGAAGTTTTGTTTCTTTAACCCTAGAAAGATAACCATATTTTCTGTGCGCCGACTGAGTTGGCGGGAACGGTCATTACATCCATGTGCAATTTAAAAGAGTGAGCGCACTTTTTCAAATTCGTTTACTTCGATTCGACGTAGATTATCTTTCTCGGGTTAAGAAAATTGTGTTGCTGAGCTACCAAATGATAACCAGCTTGTAGCACTACTCCCCCTTGTACTAAACCTCAGGAACTTTAACAGCATCATTTTCCTTTCCATATCGGAAGAGAAACCTTTGTGCTTATTTTCCTATATTATAGTCATCCATTCAGATATGTTATTTTATCTGAATTAATGATCTGTATCAATAATTGATCCAATTCCTAGTTTTTCAAATGGGATAAATAATATATGAATAAGTGAAATTTTTTTCTATATGATCATTTATTAGACTGTGTTACTACAATACATTATTATTTTTTTGTTTCAAGTAATTTTATAATAAGTTAACTCATTTGATTTACAGTTAATGAATATCTACAATGAGATCATTCCCAAGACCTATGACGTTATTAAAGCGTTAGCTGAAAAGAGGCCTGATCGTGCATGCGAAGCACTGGATCTTTATTATGAATTAACTACCGAGAAAGAAAGCCTTTCTTTGATCACACCGAGGACTAAGGCAATCATAAATCTCTGTTTAGATCTTACTCAAAAGTCTAAAAATGAAGATCTGCAAATTAAAGCACTGAATTTTATTGGAACTTATTCTATGGTTAAAGCTAAGGTAACTTTTTTAGAATTTGATTTTATCATCCAATATTAGAATGCTTAGTTCTGTTTAATAATGCATTACATTGTTATATTTTAGCTTTTGTTCAAAGATGGATTAATGAATACAATTCTTTCCGTTCTATTTGCAATATTGAAAGCCCCACCTCTTGATGATGAAGATGAACAATACTTTAGTGCTGATACGAGTGAAGATACTCTCTTAACATGTGCTTGTGAAACTTTGGATGTGATAGCTATAAATGCTGACCCAAAAAAGGTTATGGTGCCCGTTGTAAGTATAAATAATTTTATACAATTATTTATTGGATTGCAAAGAAGTAGTGTTATTACATTTATGATGCTTCCTAGGGAAGTTTTACTTCTCCCCTACTCTTAGTGCTAGTTTTTCTTAAATACCTTGTTTGGTATGATTCTCTTTTTAATGTTTAATAAATATTCCAACTATTGGAGACAGAGAAAACTCTAGCAGAAGAAAATAAAGTAAAGTTGTAAATAATATAAACGTGATCCGAAGTGGTCAATACCAAAAAATAAATAAAAATACACTAATAATTATAATTAAAAAACCTAGCTAAAATTAATCTGGATTTGCACAGTGTGGCTAAATGTTGTGTCGTTTTTTTATTTATTTATGAAAAAGTTCTAAATATTGAAATCCTAATTAATATATGATTATTTGAAAGAAGGTTAAAATCCTCGAAATAGAAAATTCCTCGAATCATTGTTTTATTTCAAAATATATGTGTTTTATTTAGAAATTTAGTTAATGATCATGTTTATCTTCCTGATGAACACATTTTATTAATTAAATTATATTTTTTAAAGTAAATAATTAACAATATACCTTAGCAATTTTGTACAGTTTGATCACTCCTTACTGAGTGAAATATATTTGAGTGGAAAATAGTTGACTGAATTATTCAATCCATCTTGAGTTAATTATAATTTAGTAGAAACTCGAAATTCGGCTCACTCACTTAGCTATCAATTTCAAAAAAGCTTTTTATGTTTTTGACCAACAGATGTATAAAATGTTGATTGGACAGGGTGTACTAAAGAAATTAGTAAATGAAGGAGGGATGGATGTTCATGATCGAAAACAGTATGTTTTTTTGGAATTGCTGCTAATAAAAATAGTATTTTTATTCCTAATGAAAACTGAATATAAATTAATTTTAAAGTCCATTTAAATTAAGAATGATTTGTAATTAATCATTCCAACTAATAAATGTGTTTTGTAACTAGTTAAGGGAAACTGCAATTTGAGGTATGAATTATCTTTGCTCTCCCTTTGTGTCCAATGGAGCTAGTTAAGGGTTAAGGGCAGGATCTTTTTAAAATTCGGGTTCTTGTTTAACCTTCTTTAGCCTTTTCTTCACAATCCTCATTGGTAATATTATTGCTTAGCATAGATGGGCTTATGGCACAGAACGATTCAAGTGTATTACAAATCCGCTTGATGGAGGTCCTTCCTAACTTTTTCTTTGTGCAGTGTTCCGGAAGGTATAGTGTGATATTATTTAGCAATTTTACTCTAATAAATTGTGTGATTTATTGATATATTTATATATTTATATTATATTGATATATTTATTATTTATTCAGTATCTTTGCTCTCCCTTTGTGTCCAATGGAGCTAGTTAAGGGTTAAGGGCAGGATCTTTTTAAAATTCGGGTTCTTGTTTAACCTTCTTTAGCCTTTTCTTCACAATCCTCATTGGTAATATTATTGCTTAGCATAGATGGGCTTATGGCACAGAACGATTCAAGTGTATTACAAATCCGCTTGATGGAGGTCCTTCCCAACTTTTTCTTTGTGCAGTGTTCCGGAAGGTATAGTGTGATATTATTTAGCAATTTTACTCTAATAAATTGTGTGATTTATTGATATATTTATATATTTATATTATATTTATATATTTATTGATATATTTATGATATATTTATTATTTATTCAGCAGTCTTGCACAACTAACTGTTAAGTGATCATAGAAGGACTACACTTCAGCACCTCTTGTTGGCTGAAAGTGGACTTAATAGTTCATTGCCATTAAGATTAAAATACTGTATTATATTTTTCTAGAAGAATGGGTTCAAGATATTCCATTAAGTAGTTTATATTTTTCTAAAATATAAGTTTAACATGTAAGAGAGAGATCAGTTATAACAAATATTGATTTTGAGGTTCTCCTTTATAATTAAATAAGTTAATCTGTTTATTCTTTCCATTTTACTATCAAATGACTATCCAGGATTAATTTTTGTTTTAGATGGAAATGGTAGGACCTGCACTGCAAAGCTCTTCACCATATGACAGGAAAGGAGCATACCTTGTAATAGCTATAGTTGTTCAAGGATGTGACAATTATGTAAGAAATAACATGTTAGAAGATTTTGTTTCTACGGTCTACAAAGGTATTAATGATCAGAGTACTGTAGTTAGAAATGCAGCTCTCTTTGCAATGGGGCAAATGGCTGAACATTTGCAGGTAAATGAATTAGTTGAATCTTTTATTTTTTATATTTTTCATCTTAGGTTTTTGCAATGAAGAACTTGCATCAACTCAAGTAATCTTTTCTCTTATTTTCTTTCTTATTTATTTAATGCTATTATAATTTTTTTTTTAGCCTGAAATATGTAAACATGCATCAGATATATTGCCTTTGCTCATTAATCAATTGGACCGGCTCGGTGAAGAGGGCAAAAACGGTGCCAGAATGGGTCAGCGTGTTGATCGCCTCTTTTATGCCATAGAGAGCTTTTCGGAAATTCTCGAAACATCTTTAACAGGTTTCCTTAGTGAATTGATTCCGAGACTCCTTGTTCTATCTGTACCTCCTTATCATCCACATGTCAGGGAACTAGCGATGGCCAATATTGGAACGGCAGGTAATTACAAAGATGATTCACTGTTAAAAATCTAAATTTTTCAATTAGGTTTTGTTCTTTGAAGATGATGTACACTAAATCTGGGAAAATTTATTTTAACTTAAATTATATTGTTTTCAGTTTACTTTAGTAAATTTAACACGTTCTTTAATATGTAACCTATTAGGAACAGATAATAAATAAATGGGGTATGGACATTTCAAGCTGTGTTTCAATAATTGAGAAGTTTTCTATCAAATTGATCTACTTTTGAAAAAAAAAATTAGAAATTATTATTAGGGAATCCAATGGATATAAAACAAATATTACTATTGATATGTAATACCTATTAAACAAGGGAAAGTTAAATATTGGAAATAAACTTTGTAATTTCAGTAGAATTTAAATTCGCCGAAGAAATCTTTTTTTATATTTGATATTTTAACTATTTTTGTAAAAATCTCCTTAGCTTTTTTTTTTTTTTTAAGAAAACAGAATAAAATGCACTTTGTGTTTATATGAAATCCACAAGCTAACCCAGGAATAATTTCTTTAGATTTAAATTATTGAATGCAGTTAATTTGTATTGCTTTTTTAATTTTAATATGAAGGTTAAAATAGAATGCAATCACTTGTTCAAGTAATAGTCATGACACGAAAAGAAACTAGTTAAAACAATTGCCAACATTATTTCTTTAACTCGGGCTCTGCAACGCATAGAAATGTTACTAACTGCACGCCCATAATTTGGACCTATTAAAATCTAAAAATCATGGCATTCTATTGTTAAATGTTTTTAGAAATTGAAAGAAGCGAAGAATGGACTCTTGATTATTTATTGTATAATTGTATTGTATAATTTATTGTAAACAAAACATGCAATTTTTGTTATCATATTGCAAGGCATATACTGATCAAGTTTGGCTGAATAATAAGGATTTTATCAACATTTTAAAGATCAGCAAATGACTGATGTGTTATCTGCTTATACGAAAAGAACCAATTTTGTGTATAATTATTTTTTTACAACCTTAGCCTTAAGTCGTTAAAATTGATTTTTCTAGATTTCACTATTTATTAGGTGTTGATAAATTGTGAGTTTAATTCTTTATGGTGAATTTTGAATTATTTGTTGTACTAAATATTCTAATTATGTTATTTTGTTTTGTCAATTGGTTACTGAATTTTTTTTTGTTGTTGGTTGTTTCTGATTTTAAATAAAAATGTTTTTATTTTAGCCAGTTCTGTTGAAGAAGCGATCGCCCCATACTTTAGAGATATTATGAATGTCTTGAACGTTTATCTTTCTTCACCTTCAAATTCCGATAGTACATCTTTAAAAGTTGAAGCCATTGGTATGATATTAGAATTTTATATATAATTTTATGTTATCATTCAGTTTTCATATTACAGTTCTACTTGACTAATTGTCATTTGTAATAACACAGGCAAACAAAAAAATGTTTTTGAAAACTTTTTTAACTTTAATAGTTGATCTTTATAGATTTTTATGTGTTGAATCTAAATCTGACCTTAGTTTTTTTTTGTATCAACCATAGTTTTCCAGCAATATGCTTTATATTACATAGTATAAATCCCTATATGGTATACGGGGGTATTAATGAAACACTATGTTACATCATAAGCATGGTTTGTATTTACAGTGGCTATTTAAAACAGTGATATAATGTGCTAATACAGGTTTCACTTGTCAACTGGAATTGGTCTAGACTTTCTTTCTCTTTTTTTCTTTTTGAAGCTTCTTGTGTAGCTTTTTCTACGATGAGTCGCTTGTTGAACTTCTCGGTGAAGTGACCAACAGTAGTCCCCCATCATATTGAGGTTCCAGCGGCCTTGGTAGCGTTTTTCCATCACTTTAACGTCCTGGTGAAAACGCTCACCTTGCTCCTCACTAACATCTCCCAAATTGTCTCCGGGAAGGTGGCTGTTCAAAAAGTGAACTTTCAGGCTTATCAAACATCCTAACTTTTTAATCTTCTGCAACATGTTAGCTACAATAGAAACATACTCTGGGTCTTTTTCATTTCCCAAGAACTTTGTAACGCCTTCTTTTAGTTTGAATGATACCCATGCTTCTTTCTCATTTAAGGTTATTGTGGATTCAAAGTTAACATCAAACATCGTTTTTATAATGTCAGGTCCGACAAAGACGCCTTCTTTTAGTTTAGCTTCTGAAAGGCGTGGAAACTTTTGGCAGAGATACTTGAAACATGGTCCATCTTTAGGCAAAGCCTTTACAAATTGTTTCATGAGGCCTAACTTTATATGTAGAGGTTGACAGTAAACAAAACATCAGCTCTTAACAGAAAAAAGAATAAACCTTTTTTGGTCAGCAAATGTGTTTCAGCAGTGCTACCAACTTCATCCACACCAATAGACCTAGTTTTTCAGGTATTTATTTTAAATATTAAAGCTGTTCAATTCTTTAAAAATGGCTTAATTTAATAAATTTAACTATACAATGTGAAGATATTGTGGGTGATACAGCTTTTTTAATATCATATTTGGATTCAGAACCCTAAAAACTATAGGAATAAGGTATTTTCAGTACAAAAGTGTTTTCATCGTTGCCCTGTGTAATTTATATATTCTTGTATTATTGATCTTAGATACATTTATCTCATATTGCATACTTATATATTAATGTGTTCACTTATTATTTTAAATTTAAATTTATTGTGTTATTTTAGATACTCTGAGTATGTTGGCTAGACATGTTGGACCTAATGAGTTCCAGCCTCTAGCTCTTGACTCAATAAAACTAGGAATTCAGCTTGTGGCTGAAACTGATGATCCTGATATACGTAAATCAACATATGGCCTATTTGGTTCCGTTTCTCATGTCCTAAAAGGAGAAATGGGACCTCTTCTTGAGAGTATAGTAGTTCCTATTATTAACACTATCAAAGATGAGCAAGCATATGTAGTAAGTTTTATCACATATTAAAAAATTTACTTTGTTACCTCTGTTATTTAAAACCCTTGAACTATTCATACATAAAGTATATTCTTTAAGAAAGATAATGTAGCTATTTAAAAATAAAATTCAGCTAAATCGGTCTATAATAAAATGGTACAGATAGATAGATAGATATAGATATAAAATGCTCTTTATTATTAAATTATTTACAACTGTTCTTTTTAATTTTATTTTCCACATTAGCAACCACAGCATGGTACTTTATACCGTCTGCCGAAATGGTACAGTGTGTTGAAATCATTAAATTTTTTTTTTCTTTCTTTTTAGGTAAAGAAAGTATTGTAATTGGGTCAAAATTAAGTTCAGTTTTTTACAAATACACGTGTTTCAGAGCTCCATGAATAAAAACAAAATTTAGATCAGATCAGTATTAGCTAAAATATAGCCTTATGAACTTCCAATAATATGATCTAAATGATTGCTTTTCAAAGGATCAATTTTAAGGCTGGATTTTTATATGCAGGGTTTATCTGATAATTAGTTGTTTTCCATGTTGAAATCTTTTTAAAATAGCTTTTTCCCCATTTATAAAAAAATCTATATTGATTATGGGTTAGTTTTTTAATATGCTTATTTTTTCTCCATTGGTCTCAATTCTTCAAATTATTACTAATTTGACCATGGAGGATAGATAATCCCCAAGAAAATATATTATAAAAAAAATTTAGAAATAAATATGCATTTGTGAGATTTTTAGACTTATAACTTTTTTAAAGTTATGTTTAATTTTTGTATCGACGCAGAAAACTTATTTTAAAAGATTGATAATGACATATAGTTTTCAAAACATTTTAAGGAATTATATAAATTAAGAAGTTAAGATGACTGGAGAATGGTTTTTTCCCAATATATGAAAATAAAGTGGAAATTGAAAATTGAAAGTAATATTTTAAATTAATATAATGTTTCATTATTTCTTATTTTGGGAAATTCAACACCAAATAACTCTATTTAATTCTTATTAAATATTCTTGTTTTTGTACTTTGTAAAAAATTAAATAATAATTAATGGAAGGCTAAATTATAATCTATAATCTCAATCTATGAATCAACATTAATTAAATCGAGTAGGTTAAAACTCAAGTTCATAACTGAATTATTTTAGGTGCATAAAAGAGATGATGCAATGGCAGCCTTCCCTTTGTACGACAGCGATTCTGAAGACAAAAATGAAGATTTCGATGGTAATGTTACTGTTTTAGATTCTCTTGTTTCTAATGTAATTTCTTATTGCTTAGTTAATTTCTTTATTGCAAATATTTTCACCAACCAAGATCAAAATCAAAGGTTTGATTCTATACTTAAAGTTTTTTAATGGAAAAAACATCACCTTAAAATAAAAATAAAAACAGCAGAATAGAACATTTTATTAAGTGAAACTACTTTTCTTAAAAAAAAAAAAGTTCTAATTCTATGATAAAATTTAATAATATTTAGTAAAATATCTATATTATTTGTTTATGTATTAATTATTTTTATACAGCATTATCAAAATGAGTGATTTGTGATTTAATCAAGTTTAAAAATAAGTTCTATTTCCAACAATTAAGAGGTAGGGAAAGAAATCAATTGTAATTTAACTCTGCCTTTTCTGTACTTAAAATGATGATAATAAAAAATTAATTGATTTTGTTTTCTTATTCCGACAGATATCAGTATAGAAAATGATTATGTTGAAGAAAAAGAAGAAGCTTGTTTTGCATTGAAGAAAATTGCTGAAAATACAGGGTAAGAATTCATTCATTTTCTAAAACAAGTGAAAAACCAAAACCAAAAAAAGTATTGATATAACTTCTGTTATTCTATTTAAAGCCTAGTTAAATTAGGCTGAAAAACCGCCAGGCTTAATTAATAAAGACATATTTGGAAACAATTTTATTCCATTCTTTGCATCACAAATAAAATCATTTGTCACGGTTTTATATCACGGTAAACTTTTATAAAATTTAAAATGATTTTGTACTGTGTCTGTTCAGGTTGCTCGGGCGTTACCAAAAATAAATACAGTAGAATCCCGATAATTCGTATGGTCAAGGGACTGATGATTTGGTACGAATTATCGGGAATACTAATTATCGGGAGTACAAAATTAAAAAAACGTATTAATACAATTTTTTGAATCTATCGAGCCGTCCATCACTTGCACAAAAGTCTTCAATTCCCATTTTTCGGTGAAAACTCGGGCTTTTTCCCTTCAAATATCACCTCCAACTGTTACATTTGAATTCCTTGCTTGTACGAACCACTTTTTTTAAGTTCTCTACAAGTCTGGGAAGTGATTCTGTCCTTGTTCTTCAAAATTGATGTGATCCTGGAACCAGAGACGATGAAATGCTTGGATACGCCAATTAGCTTACAGCCACTGGTCACGGCATTTATGATTTGTTGTCTCTCTTCAATAGAGAGGCTAACGTATTTTGGAGGCATGATAATGTGTCACAACGGTAACAAAAACGAGACTGAATTGTAAATAAAAGTGTGATTGTAAGAAAAGCTTAATAAAATTCCTCCCCTCATTTTCTTTGAGTGAAAACAGTACGAATTACTTATGAGATTTCTAAGAAAACTTGTCTCGCTCACTCGCTCTCCCGTAAAAAACCGATAGGATCTACTGTGCCTCTACACAATAGAAACTTACTTGTGTATAAAAACAATACAAATTGAGTGATTTCGTTGAAAGCATTTATTCTCATTCTGCTCCCTGGCATATTTGCTTCACTGCCCCCCTCCCCTTCGAAAACAGTACTAAGTAACGAGATTTTATAGCTGAAAAATACGAATTATATGACGTTATAAGTGACCTTGAGCAAAAAAATAATACGAATTACCGAGGGGTCTGAAATGCATTGATTTTATACCATTTATCGGTATTTTCTCTGGGGACCGGCAAATTTGTACGAATTAGCCGGAAATACGAAATATCGGGATTCCACTGTATATGGTTTTATTATGTTGTCATTTGTTATACTTTTTTAAAAATATTTATACATATTTTGTTTTTCAGTGTCAGTTTTGCTCCCTTCCTGGAATCCAGTATGGAAGAAGTTTTTAAACTTTTAAATTTTCCTAGTCTTGATGTGAGAAAAGCTGCTTTGGAAGCAGAAGCCCAGTTTTGTATTAGTTTTACCAACATCATGCTTAATGCTTCTCATGGTAAATTTTTAATTTTGTTTTATTGGTTAAGATCATTTAATTAGTTTTGAAGTGAATAAAATTTTATGTTTGTATCAATAAGTCACTTATTTGTATTATAACTTATGTCTTAATTTTTTTTTTTTTTTTTTTTTTTTTTTTTTTGGCTAAAGACTTCCTTTGAAGTCCTATACAGCCCGATGTCCTAATTTGATTATTTTTTGTCCCATGTGAAGGAACAATTTCTGTTTTAAGTGATTAATACTGTCTATAATGCAGTCAATCTGAATCTGTCTTCAATATACTCTTCATTACATCACATCTAATAATTAGAAAACCTACTGTAACTAAAAGCCGATTTATTTTTATTAATAAAAATACAATAATAAAATCTTATATTCTTCTTCCCGGTTGGACTGTATCATGTCAGTGCTAAAATAAAATCTTTCTTTTCAGGAGACAATAACCTAGTCATTACCATAATGGAAAAAATCATTGGTAAAACAATTGAACTGATAAAGAAAGATCTGGAACGTGAGGTAGTTCTTGTTGGATTGGAATGCTTGCAAACACTTCTGAAGGAAATTGGACCACAAATTGGAAGCATTGAACATATTAAAAAAGCTATAATTGATGTCCTGAAGGATGTTTTAAATTCAAAGGTAATTCTTTCAAATAAGTATTTAAATAGTGTTCCTCTGTTAATTAATTTTACTGAAGCATTTTACTGATTTAATAACTATAATCAAAATTTTGTTTTATAAAACTACTTCAAGTAAATGTTAAATGTGGGTATAACAAATGAAGTTGTATAATATATCTGATAATGTTAATTTAAAATATATTTTAATAAAACTTTTCAATATGCTCCTGCAAGGACTTCGGCATCATTAATCCTCGATTTTAATTATTCTTTAAATGAATGCTGGCTATCTAAAATAAAATAATAAAAAAAAACATGGTAAGGATCTTTGAAGCTATCAGTGCAAAAACGAAAAACAATTTTAAGATGCATTACAAATTATCCAGCATAAATAGATTTTTATATATTTATCTGTTCAAAAAAAAAAAAAAAAAAACTTAAAAAGAAGTCACAATATTTTCCTCATGTTCTCAATTTGCTATGTTGGCCAAATAAACTTTTCTTTTTTTTTTAAATAATAACTATCTCAGTAATAATAATCGTGATTAGTGTATATCCTTTTATGTACATGCTAAAAATGAAAGTATTGATTTGATGCAAAATAGACATTATTCAATGTCTTGATCAGACTCAATCATAAATAGTCCAGGATCCGTGGTCCATTTTTGCACTTGATTAGTATTAAGCTGAATCTTCGTGAATAGCTTCGTTTCTATGAAGTGCCCAACAATTTCCTGTACGAAAATTCTCGATTGTGGTAGCTTACAGAGGTAGCAAGGATAAAATATGTCGATTTGATGATTCTCAAAAATTTATTACTGAGTTTTTTTTTGTTAAATCTCAAGAAGAAGTAAAAAGAAAAACAGCTGGTTAGTAATCATTTTTGATGACCTCGTTATCGATACATGTTGGAAGGAGGGGGCTCTTTGATCATGCCATACATTTTGTAAGACAAATATTTTTTCAAATAATTTAGATAATTATCTTGAGATTTAACAAAAAAAAAAAAAGTTAGTAATAAATTTTTGAGAATCATCAAATCGCCATATTTTATCCTTGCTACCTCTGTTAGCTACCACAATTGAGAATTTTCGCACAGGAAAATGTTGGGGGTCTCATCGAAACGAAGCTATTCACGAAGATTCAGCTTGATACTAATCAAGTGCAAAAATGGACCATGGATCCTGGACTAAAAGTAATTGATTATTCATTTTGGTATTGTGATTAGTTTAGTTTAATGTAATTTCCCAGCTAACTGGTCAATCCCTACTAAATTAACATTTGTTTGGACACAACTTAAATTTTTTCTTTATTACATCATTTAGTTCTATTTCTCAAACCTCACTATATTATTATATCTAGTCTCTTACATTCACATAATAATGTCTGTCAAGCAAATGAAATATCAATCATTTGCTTAAAATAGTCAAGTATGTGACTACTGCTCATTACAGTTACTTAGTAACACTGTTCTGCATCAAAATCCTTCCTTCAACAAAAATGTTTTTTTATTGTGGTTTGAAGTGTGCTGAACACGAATTCGAAGTCAGAAAATCTCCTCAGGCACCATTTTTTGTCAAATCTGTGTTTTAGGTCGAAAAATGAGGTGTCTTCAGACGTTTTGAAAATTTTTTGATCACTGAAAACTGTAACAAAAAATTAAAAAACCTATTTAATTTTGAAGCTATTATTATATATTTCAAAATGAAAAAATTGGGAGAGCATAAGTATTAGGCTTCAGGAATTTTGGGCTAACATTCACAAAAGAAGGGACTGTTGCGTACTGGCGGGCTTCCCCAGGTACCTGCCCCTGGCCCTCCTCCTAAACTTAACTGTTTCCCCACCCTCTATCTATTGTTCAGCCATCTGGCAGACAGGTTACTCGGCACCGAGTCTAGAGTGTTATTTGAACCTCGATACGGATCAGAACTTTTTTTAGTTTCAAATCTAATATGCTGCGACAGTCCTGACTGTTTCAGTTATATTTGTGGCAAAGTGACCTTCAAGTGTAATCGGAAATCACCTAAAATTTGTTGTACTTCATGTAGCCGCACTCTCAGCGGTTGGCTGAAAGGAACACATAAATCAATGCCTTTTGCTGTTCCAATGATTTGGCGAGAGCTAACAAATCATGCAAATGATTGTTATCTCTGTATGACGACCATTAAAGGTTTTACTTCAGCCAAAAGTAAGAAGAAAATATTATATCCTAACCTTCCATCTGCCATGAGACCTGTTCCGCACGATGAGTCTATGCCCATCCCACCTAAGCCCCAGAATTATTCCTTGAGTGATAAGGAAGAGGCTGATTCTGAGAATATTTCACCGGAACCCAGAACCAGCAATGGAATACAAGCACTAGGAAACCAGGAAGAAGTACAATCACCAGGGAGCAATGAAGAAATGCAGCCTTCAAGTGATTCTTGTGAAAATGATACCAAGCCAAAACTCATTAACAAGGCCAGGTTGAATGACCTCGTCCGGTATTTAGACCTCCCTAAACGTAAAGCCCAATTACTTGGTTCCAGGCTAAAACAATGGAATCTTTTGGAACCAGGAGTGAACGTTTCTTCCTTTCGGAATCAGAGGTGCTCAAATTTTTTTCAACGGAACGCAACCTTGCATTTTGTCAAAACCCTTTTGATTTACTTACAGAACTGGGTCTTCCGACCAATCCAGATGAATGGAGACTGTTCAGAGACAGCTCTAAATTCAGCCTCAAAGCAGTGCTCCTTCACAACAACAACCTACGTCCATCCATTCCTGTTGCCTATTCTACCCATATGAAGGAAACTTGTGAAGATTTGAAACTCGTGCTTGAGAAAATTAAATATAGCGAGTACAAATGGAGCATTTGTGCCGACCTTAAAGTTGTAGCAGTCCTTACAGGTCTCCAAAGTGGTTACACTAAGTTTTGCAGCTTTTTATGTGAGTGGGACAGGAGGAAAAAAGAAGATCATTACATAGTGAGAAAATGGCGAGAACACACTGATACAGTTGGTCAAAAAAACATTGTCAATCCTCCCTTGGTACAAAAAAACAAAATCTACTCCCACCTATCCATATCAAATTAGGCCTCATGAAGAATTTTGTGAAAGGAATGGACAAGGAAGGAGAAAGTTTTTTCTACTTGAAAAAGAAGTTCCACAGAATAAGTGAATCAAAGATTAAAGAGGGGATTTTTGTGGGGCCTCAAATTCGTGATCTTCTTAAGGACATTGAATTTAAAATACGATTAAATGCAACAGAAAAAAGAGCCTGGACTGCATTGGAAAACATGTGTCAACAATTTTTGGGGAACAAAAGAGCAACAAATTACAATGAAATTGTGGAAGAATTGCTTTCATCATATAAGGCCATGGGTTGCAACATGTCCTTAAAAATTCATTTTTTGCATTCCCATTTGGATTTCTTCGCACCTAATTTTGGAGCAGTTTCAAATGAACACGGAGAACGGTTTCATCAATACATATCCCAGATGGAAAAAAGGTACAGCGGTAAAAGCAATGAGAAGATGCTTGCGGACTTCTGTTGGACACTACAATGGGAGACAGGTGATGAAGAGTACAAAAGGAAAAAAATATACACATTAATTGAGTACAGAATTAAATAATTTATTATTTTTTATATATATATATATATATATATATATATATTATTGATTTTCATTAAAAAAAAGTTGATTAAATTTATGAAAAAAGTGTTGTTGTTTTTTTTCAAAAACAACCTCCAATCTCTAAAAAATGGTGCTTGGTAGAATTATTTTGACTTCAAATTCGAATTCAGCACACATGAAAGTATAAAAATCAGGAACAACTTCTCAATGGAGCAAAACTTTTTTTTTTTTTTTGCAGAACAGTGTAATTACTAGCTGTGCAGCGGTCTTATTCTTACCACCTTACACCTTTTGATTTTTTTTTTTTTATTACCTTTCAGACCGAGTCTCATTTGATGGTAGGATCTGGTGAAGACGAAGCAACTGAATGTGAAGTAATGGATGCAGCTTGTGATGTGGTTCCTCTCCTTGCTAAAGCCATGGCACAACCTGAATTTACACAATTATTTGCTGACTTCCTTCCTCTTTTGAGGAATAGGATTGTATGTTTCATTTTGGTTTACTTGAAATTTCAGTTTAATTATTATGATATGGATATTTTAAATCATCTTGTAATTTTTTTTCAATCAAATTGAGTTTTGGTGATTTTTAGATACAAAATCAAAATGAAGCAGAGTCTGATGAAGATGATGAAGATGAAATGGAGGGGACTAGAGCCAACACTATTGGTGTAATTGCTGAATGTATGGTTGGGCTCGGAGAGAATGTTAGTGGCTACGTAAATTCCCTACTTCCTTACCTTTTAGGACTGACGAAGGACCCTGACGCAAATGTTAGAAACAATTCTCTCTATACAATCGGTGAAATGGCTTACCATGGCAAACAACATCTTTATCAGTATCCTTTTAAAATAAACTACTTTAAAACACTGATTTCACTTTTTAAATTCTTAATGCATTAAGTTTATATATGATTATTAATTAATTTAAATTTTAAATGGACATGAATTATTTATTTCAAACCAACATGATTGTTTAATATTTAGTCATCTTTCTTTAATGCTTCTATTAAATAGATAGTATTATTTTTATAATACATATAAATACAAATATAGTAGAGAGATAGAATATAGTATTTAGTAGGGGATAGTATTATTTTTATCTTGATTATATTTTATTTGAATAAATATTTTGAGTTGAAAATAAAAAATAAATCGTATTTGCTTAGTAAATGATCTCACTCAATAGTTGTTGACTCTTAATATTTGAAAGCTGAGTTTTTAATTTCTTAGTTTAGCATGAAATTTTCATAGATTGCTATTATTTGTTTTCCTTAATTTAATTGATAGACATTACCCAACAATTTTAAATGCTTTATCACAAGTTTTAGCCTCTGAGAACAAGCCAAAAGTGTTGGATAATGCATGCGGTGTGCTGGCGAGGCTTATTCTTACGAATGCTCAAGGCATTCCACTACAGCAGGTAATTTATATTGCTGCATTTTATTGGAAAACGTGTGAGCTCCATAATTTAAGCCGTATTTTCTTTGATTTATTGATTTTTCAATTCCATAATTAGGGTAAGTTAGCACAATAAAAAATTTTAATATAAACTTTTTAATCCTTTTAGTGGTAAGGCAGTGCAAGCAATTATCTTTACAGGGCCTTATCATCTTCACGGCTTTACCTTATGTGCAGGGTGTGCGGGGCACACGGGCTCCAGGCCTCAAGGGGAGCCGGTAAGCGTCTCAGGGTCTCAAAAAATTACATTTCATGTTGATCCCATAGCAAAATTTATTCAGTTTCATGGGCAGTCATCTCCTGAGGGGATTTCCCGTTTTTTGTAACACCTTGTATAACTATTAGTGTACAATTTTAATCGCGTGCCTACTAGAGGGCACCTATGTCACGATGACACACGGGCGCTACATGGACTAGAGCCGGCACTGTATTTTCATTGCAAACATTTTTGTGTGTATATTTTGGTTTTATTTATTATAATCTTTACTGAATGGATTTCAATAATGAACCTTAATAATTGGTCTTAAAAAATTATCAAAATTCGATACTTTATGCTCCAAGAACTTTAAATAGAACAAAAGGCAGACTACTAATAAAGATATCCTCAACATTAATGTGTAACTAATGTAAAGATAACAGTCCAAATTACCAAATGACACAGACACTGACTGAACATGAGATCTAGAAGATACTACTTCAAAAGATTTGGGCTGAGAACTATTAATATAAACATAAATATGATCATCAGACTGAATGAGACTTGACACATCTGTACTACTTTAGACTCCTCGAATTAGACCTGATTTGATCTGGACTGTCGTAGCTATAACTGGCAAGTTTCGGGTGAAATCATTTGAAGAACTGGATCAAGATCGCAAGCAATTTCGTTCCAAGGAAATCAACCCAGAGCAATCTTAGGAACTCATCATTACCATCTTATGTTTCAAAATATTCATAACAGATTTAACAAGGCTGTAACTTGACCAAACTCGGTCGAGTGTGTAATTCAACAACCTTGGAATTCAGTTGATTCTGTTTTAAGAACGCTTTCTCTGTTTTGCAATTAGCTGCAGGTCATATTACCATATTTCGACTACACCGAGCAAGACTGATGTATCTGGATATGCTGTACATTAGTTGAGCCACTGCTGTGGTCACTGTACCTGCTTTATCACACATCAGCTGGTGAAGATCCTTGATATAAAATTGTGGTACCGAAATATATCAAAGGAGTCTTGGACCAGATTTCTTGGATAACCATGCTCACTATTATTTCTTTCCTCCTCAGTTATATCTAACTAATAATAAGAAGAGCCTCTATCATGAAAAAGGTTCACTTTTTCTTCATATTATTGACTCAATCATCAAGGATTGTATGGGCTCCATCCAATATAGTTGGGAGGGCTTTAGCAACTTCTCTGATCCAGGTTCTTAAACCAAAGAAGTCGCATGTGTTTTATTTCAAGTTACTAATGTTTCATGTAAGCTTGCTCATTAAATAGAACAGTGGCTGACAAACTGGAGAGATTTTAAAAGACAGTTATGTGATCGAAAAGGAAAAGAAAATATCTTGTTAAAATAATTGATATTTAGTGAACTCATTTTTTATAAATGATTGTTTTCAGGTTTTCCGTGCCTTTGTAGCTCAATTACCCTTGAAAGAAGATTTTTCAGAAGATGTTTGGGTAATGAAAGCTATTTGCCATGTGGTTCAAAATGCTCCTGATGTCGCTAGGTCTGAAGTGTATCTTATTCTCCAGGCAGCAGGTTTTACGCTCCAATCACATGCCCCTGATGATGGTAACAATAATCAATAATTTCTTTGCAATGATTAATTAAATTTTAATACTTTTTTATATTACTTTATTTTTACTGTTTTAATGATTTCTCTATTAATTGTCTTCTCTGTAAAACTCAAAAAGAAACTAGAACTTTGAATTGGTGCTAGTTATTATTTTTTTATAGCCATTCTATCTTTTAGTGGTTTTTTAATGATAATTTTACTCGCACATTTCATTTATTATGATGCTTGCATCTCATAAATATTTATCCGATTGTGATTATGTAATTTGGCATTGTGGATTGTCTAAATTTTCCAGCTGAACCACTGTCTTTAGTGGCCTCAGTTCTCAATCAAAACATAAGAATAGTTATTTATTTGACAAGTGAAGAAAGTGGCACTTCATTAAACCCGAGTGAATTTTACCATACGAGCCGAAGGCTCGTGTGGTAATTAAACGAGGGTGTCATAAGCACTTTTCTCACGTGTTAAATATTACATTTTTCCTGGAACCATTTAAAAATTAAGAAATTAAAGGTGAAACTTTAGATTGTTAAAACTAGACTAGCGCTAGTGGGTAATGCTAATGCTAGATCTCCAAATTTCTGATGTGTGAAGGTTCTAATACATTTAAGGTTATATTAAATATTTCTATAAAATCGCTTTAAAATAAATAAAATCTATCTTGAATTATATATAAAATAGTTAAATAAATTATTTATTTTAACATTTTAGGAATATAAAATTAATAATATTACAATACTGCCATTTAACATTTAAAATAACAGAGTGCTCATTGTCAAATTCGATCTAGATGCTGTTACTTTCCCTCAATAGTGGGGGAAAGTGGGACTTCCCACACCAGTTTTAGTTGTGTAATGGATAGCATTACTCAATGGTTGCAGGAAAATATATTTTTATTTAAAATCACACTGTAAATTTTCACTTTCAGATTTCTTGACAGAATTGTGCAATTTTGCGAAGAGGAAATAACATGCATTTCCTAATGCTTCCCTTATCAATTCTTACTTCAAGCTAGTTAGGAAAAGTCTTTTTCCACTAGCTTTTAGTCCCTCCCACTCTCAAACACAAACTCGTTCTATGTTCTGCTTCACATTACTATCTTGCTCTACTTGTTACTAAATGAATTAGGAATGTTATAAATAAATAAAAGGCTTAGCAAACCCGAAGGCTCGATGCCGATACCATCAATCTATGTTTACAAACCTCCGTCTACGGAGCACCACCCAAACCCAAACCCGCTAGATCACTCTTAATGCAATCCTCCCACCTACGCCTCGGTCTACCTCTCAGACGCTTCCCAGTCGGTACAGCGCCTATTAACATATATATATATATATATATATATATTTATATTTATTTATATATATAAAGCTTGTCAATAAAACTTGTTGAAGTGTTTAATAATTTGGCGATTACATTTTTTGAATTTATGATGTAAATTTAATGTAGGTAATTCATTTTTTATTAGCTGACCGTGTATAATATTTTATGGTTTCAGTTTTGTTATCAATTTAATTCTACAAATTTATTAAAAGCATCTTGTATATTAAAGTTCTCAGCCTAATAGTCATATATATTTGTATATATCACTGGTCACCTTTGTAGGCATAAATAAGATGATCATAAATGTTTAGAGCTTGAGACTTGATACTTCAATTAGTTTTTAAAGATTATTATTATTATTTTTTATAATCAATAAATATTTTATAAATTATTAATTTGTTATCATGGTGTTTTCAGAATGTAAAGAAGTGCTTTTAAATACGTTCAGGATTTTATTTGCCCAGCTCCCACAGGAATGTCAACTTGCTTTACCACAGCTTCCTCCTAAACTTATTGAAACTCTTCATGAAATTGGTGTCGTGTCAAATTAAGAATGCTCTTCATTGCTCATCATCATCATCATCATCATTAAGATCAAATTCATCCTATTAAAGAAAATTGTAATGCTATAATATAGTTAATTAATTTGTTATGTTCATTTAAGAAAATTGAATAGAAATATTCTATTGAATTTTTACTGCTCAGTATTTCCTTATAAAGGTTCCACAAAAGATTGGTGATAGCCGGAGTACTTTTTAAAAGTTAATTTATTATGTCTGTTATTCTTCTATGCTGGTACTAATTGTTTGTTTTTATTGGAATGTGGTTTTGTAAAAACAGTTTTGTATTTTATTACAGTCTGTTTTTTATTTTTTTATATACTGAAAACAAAATTTCATTTTACTTCCTTCATTCTATTCTTAAATTAATTAATTTAATTTTCAAGTAAATTGGAACTAGTCAAAGTTTGATTTTTGCTCTAAATAATTCTTTTTGACATGGTCTTCCTATTTTATTGTAGTTAAGCTTTTATTTTTTTGTTATGTTTTTATACATATTTTTGATGCTCAGAAGAATTCTTCTGTCATGTTAGAAACATACTTTATAAATAAAAAATATATATTGTTTCTAAAGAAAATTACATTTGTTCTTTTTATTTACTGTTATATCTCTTTCTATTATTTCATTTAATTTTTTTATTTTTTTTTTTTTTATACTAGCGAGCCACAATGGACTAAATCAGTTTCAACTGTTCTTGTCTTTCTTACATACTTCTTTCATTCTCTCCCCATGCTTTTACTTTCTCTCCTGCGTCCGAATTGCAGCTGTTTATCTCTTAGTTCTTTTTTGAAAACCCGGAGCATTCTGAAGTTCCAGCCTAAGTGAAGAACATCCTTCCTAGTGCTCTTCAATGTCTTTTCCAGTTTCCTTAATCCATGTGTTGTCTATTTTCAGCTTTTTAAGTAACGTGAAAACCCTTTTTGTCATTCTGCTCGGGTCAATTTTTTGTAGGTGCCCATTGAACTGAATTCAGCGTTTTCTCATTGCATCTGTAATTTTCTCTTTGTCGGTTTAGAGTACCTTGTTGTGGCGTTGTCTATTATGGTCTCCTTTAATCATTCCCAAAATTTTTCTCAATATCTTTCTCTCTGTTATTTAGATCACGCATCAACATTTTCTTGTTCAGTATCAAACATTCTGCCAAATACAGTGCCTCTGGGTGGATTACTGTTGAATAGTGCCTAAGTTTAGCATTAATGGATATGAAATTGTAAATATCTTTGAGGGGGTAAAAGGTTGCTTTCATATTGTTAACTCTTGATTTCATGGCTTGCTTTTCTGATATATATATATATATATATATTATATATATATATATATATATATATATATATATATATATATATATACATTTTTATAATTATGCATAAATAATTGAATTTTCAGTTTTGCAAATTTGGCCATATAATGTTTTTAGTTTTTTAGGGGCCGTCTTCATGTTTTTCATGAACTTAGTTTTCTCAAAGGTGATTTTAATCCAATACGTCTAAATTTAACTTTAGTGTTAGTATTTGTTAATGTTAAATTTATTTGAGCTGCTGTTTAGTTATCCAATTCTAATTCTTTGAGGATTTCGATAAGTTTCTCTATCAATTAAACCATATGCCTTTGAAAAGTCTACAAAAGTGATTACAAAGAGCTTTGTTCTTTTTGCTGTGGATGATCTATTTTCCCTAAAATTGCATTGGAAATCTCCTAAATGTTAGTCAAGTTGTTTTTATTCTGGTTAATAGTGCTTTTGACAAAATTTTGTAAGTGCCGGCAGAAGTGAAATATCTCTGTAATTGTCTATGTTAGTTTTATCCGCTTTCTTACATAATGAGTGGACCAATGCTGTTGTCCACTCTAGTGGTAATTTTTATACTATCTTTAGAAAACTTATGTCAATTTGTTATTACATGTTTCCAAAGTTCAGAAACTATTGTATCATCTCCAGGTGCTTTATTGCTTCTGAGGGATTTAATTATGTCGCTGATTTCTTCCTTACTTGGAGAGAGAGAATCAGGATATTGTGCTAATCTGTTTTCGAAATGGAATCTTGATTTTGGACAGTCACTAATTTAATAAATTTTCACTGTTTTATTTATTATTCTGTGCAGTTTTTCCACTTTGGTCTCTGGATGTTTGTTTGTTCATTTAACGTCATTTTATGCTGCTATGGCTAATCGGACGATGCTACAGTGGTAGCTCTAAATTTTACTGAGTACTTAGATAATTTTTTTTTTAATTATTTTTTTTTTTAAATTATTTTATTGAATTGTACAACTGTAATATATACATCTAGTACAAGGGCTGAATAAATAAATACATGAAAGGACGTGTAGAGGCACTACCCATTGGCAGCACTCTAATTATATTTCTATTATAGGAGGTCTCGAGGCCATCTTCTCTTCAGACGCCTAGGAGGATTGTCCGGGATGGAATTGGAACCAAGGATGGAAACTAGTGGGTTTGGATGGGCCTGGAGTTTATTATGGAATGATAGGTATCTGGAATGGGCTAAATCGGTAACATATGGAACGTTCAGGTCATTATGGATGGTTTTATTTGTGACAAAATAAGGAGCGTTTAGGATTTTGCGAAGGATTTTGGATTGCAAGGATTGAATACGAGAGGAATTTGATGGTTTGGTGGAGCCCCATAGTTCAATTCCGTAAGTCCATATAGGTCTTATCACAGTAACATAAATAAGTCTTTTGTAATTGATATGAAGCTTTGAGCGTTTGTCTAGTATGTGTTGAAGTAGTCGGAAGCGTCTAGCTGTTTCTTGTCTTTTCAGTCTTGTGTGAGGGTTCCAAGTAAGACGTTTGTCTAAGTTGAGTCCTAGGTAGCGGATCTGTTCAACAGGGATAAGTGGAGTACTATTAAAGGATACAGTAGGACAGGAAGTCATGGGTTTTCGGCGAAGGGTAAAGGTAATTTGATGGGACTTTTTGGAATTGATTTTAATTCTCCAATTCCGACACCATTCTTCGAGACTTGATAAATGTGATTGAAGGGATTGGGATGCAATATATGGGTCGTTATTAACTGATAGCACACATGTGTCATCAGCATAGGTGGAGATGAAGGTGTTAGGATGGGTTGGGATGTCAGCTGTATATACTGTGTAGAGGATAGGACCGAGGATGCTACCTTGAGGAACACCAGCAGACTGGGAATAGAGAGGAGAGTAGGAACCATTATGATTTACTTTAAATGTTCTGCCAGTTAGAAAGGAGAGAATGATCTAAAAGTATGTAGGAGGAAGGAATTGTCGGATTTTGTAAAGGAGACCTGGGTGCCAGACTCGATCAAAAGCCTGTTCTACATCGAGAAAGGCTCCCATGCAGTACAATCTACGCTACAATGCAGAGGAGACAACATCCACCACACGATGGCATTGCTGGATAGTGGAGTGGGATGTTCGGAAACCAAACTGGTGGTCTGGGATTATGTGGTTACTTTCTAGGATGGGATAGAGACGTTTTAGTATGAGCTTTTCGAGGATCTTGCCCATTATGGGTAAGAGGGAGATAGGACGATAGGAGGATGGAAGTTCTGGAGGCTTTTTGGATTTTGGGATCATTTTTACTATAGATAGTTTCCATGTATCGGGAAAATAGGTAGAACGGATTACAGAATTATAAATGTATGTGAGGAATAGGATAGCTTTTCGAGGAAGGGATTTTAGGATGCGAGCTGTAATTAGGTCATGTCCAGGAGCTTTACGGGAAGGCAAACTATGAATAACATTGGATATTTCTGACGGATGAAAAGCCTTAGGTGGGAGACTCATTTGGAGTGGGATATCCAGTTCTGCTTCAATACACTCAATGTGAATAGGGTTGAGGATATCAGGGTGTGGATTAAAGGTTTTGAAGAGGTGTTGGGCGTATATGTGAGATTTTTCTTCGTCAGATCTGGACCAAGTTTGATTTTCAGTAAGGAGAGGATGGTTAAAATCTTTGAATTTAAGGATCTTTTTGGTGGTCATCCATAGTGAATTATTAGTAGTCGTAAGATTTTCAGTCACACTAAGCAAATTTTGGATTTTGTAGTTTCTAATCTCCGTTTTCAGTTTGTTAGTCAGTTGGGTGTAATACGTTTTATCTGATGGGTAACGAGTCCTGTGCCACTTCGATCTTGCTCTGCGTTTTTCGCTTAGCAAGCTGCGAAGGTGCTGTGGCAGGTTAGTCTGTTGTGTGATATTATTTCTGTTTATGGTAGTGTTATCTTTTATACTGTCTTTTATTGTTGCTGTAAGTATTTCTATTGCGCTGTCAATGTCTTGTTTAGTCTTGAGTGGAATCCGTAGGTCTAGTTTGTTTTCCAAATCGTTACTAAATTGCTCCCAGTTAATTCGTCCTGTAATCAATGAAGGAGAGGAGGGCTTAGGAATGAAGGGTGAGTGTAATGAGAGCAGAACTGGACTGTGATCTGAGGAGAGGTCAACCAGGGATTTGATTAATACGTGGGAAGGAAAAATCTGGGATGTGACAAATATATCCAGGATATCAGGGCGTTTTTTCAGGGAAGTTGGCCAATAGGTAGGATTCGGGGGAGAGAGGATTGAATAACTACGAGAAGTACAGACATGAGAGAGGATATTGCCACGAGAGCTGGATGTTCGACAGCCCCATCGTTGGTGTTTAGCATTATAGTCTCCTCCAGCAATAAAGCGTGATCCGAGGGATTGGAATAATGATTCTAGTTGGTTATTGGATAGAGAATTGCCAGGAGGACAGTATACAGCTGATAATGTAAGATGGAAGGGACGAGTTGATATGATGATAGAGGTTGCTTGGATAGCCTCATTTGGAGTTGAGGGAATAAGGGAATGTGGAATCGTTTTATGGATAAGGATGCAAGAACCGGCGTGGGAAGTGTTGTCTGGGTGGTCAGATCTATAAGTGATATAGTCGCGTATATAAAAATATGAACGTTTAGTGAAGTGAGTTTCAGTCAGTAGGGCAATGTCAATCTGATTGCCATGCAGAAATATGTCAAGTTCGTCTCGGTGGTTGTATAGTCCGTTCGCATTCCATAAGAGGACAGCTAGGGACTTCACATTCATCGCGGGAAGTTAAATGGAATTTCTGTGAGGAGTCTAGTGAGGAGGGTGATGAGCGGTTTGATAGTTGTAGGTCTATCAGGAAGGAAGATAGGATGGAATGTATGTCGGTGGGATTATGAATTTGGAATGGATATGGATGAGGAGGTTGAGATGGAAAATCAGTAGGGGTGTTGACTGGGTGCTGAGCCCGGCGTACTTAGATAATTAAAAAAAAATCTTGTATTGTTCTTTTTAAAGTTTTGTTATATAACTTTTAATAGTTAATGCATTTACATATAACATGTAGCACAAGAACGAGACGAGCTACATGGCAAAGGCCCATAGAGGAGGCCAAAGTCAGCACAGAGCTGTAGAGTCATGGATGGATGGATTAAGTAATATATTTAGATAGGTGATGCATCCCACAGATGGGGGATGTGAGGATGGTTGGTGCAAATTCCATAGAAGTTTCTCCTGACTAATTTGTTGTTGGATTCACTGACCTACAATGAGACTGGTCCTCAAGGAGGGATGTGCAATGGATTTGAACGCGCTTCTCATATCATTTTTTTTTTTTTAAATGACATTGATAGTCATTGATCTTTCGGAAGTAAAGCACCAAATTTCCGGAGTCAAAATATCAGTTACGGTCTCCAGGTGGAGATTTCTTAAAGGGATTCACGGCGTAAGTTGAGAAATAGAGACTACTTATAGGAACCTGGAACATAAGAAGTTCGATTACAGCTGGTGTGTTAAAATCAAGAGCAAACGAGGGTGAGGGATACAATACGCGAAACTATAAAAAATAATATTTGGGGACGCAAAAGCAACGGTGGGAAGTGGAAGAAGTTCATTATCGGCAAGGAACTTAACACGAATTTAGTAATGATAATGGGATACGACGTACTGACTCGTAAAACTTGTCAGTACCATAAAAAAATGGTACAAACAGATCGCATTAGCTGTATGAATAAATGGCATTAAAAATAGGCATAACAAAATCTTGGCTGATCCTTTGGACATTTTGAGTAAGTTTAAAAATCACTTCGAAAGTATTTTGAATACTATATTTATTAGAAATAATAATCGAGCCCCTGTTTCTGAATAATAAATTGCCGAATCATTTATAGAATGGTCTAGTAAGGAGGAAATTAAAAAAGCCATTGGAAAATTCAAGTCGTATAAACTACATGCGGGGATGGATAACATTCCTAAAGAGCTGATAAAAGAACGCGGTGAAACACCCTGCTTCTTCTTTTTAACCAAAATGTGGTTCTAGGTTAATAGAATATTCTATTTTGTCCTAGCTAGAAGAATAACTCAATAAATAGGCTGGTAATTGGAGATAATAAATGTGGTTATATACGAAACCGTTCGACTATCAATCAAATATTTTCCTTGCGCTAAATATTAGAAATATATATATGAGTATAGCGAGGTAAGTTAATCGGTATTATATTGATTTTAAAAATATGATTCCATCGACTCGTAAATAATGTATAATGTATTGATTGAACAGGGTATACATACCGAATGAGTAGGTAAATTTAGTAAGGATATGTAATGGCCAAATGATTAAATTAAATTAGAATTGGTAATTATTATTTGGAGAAGTTAAAGGTTTAGTCAGGTTTAAAAGAAGGTGATTTAAACTTTACCATTCCTACAACTTCTATCTCCTATAAATGGAAATCTTCTACAATACCAACGTTTCTGCTACTAACTTTAATTTAAATTTTACTATTGAGAACTTGAACATTTTATTAGAAATATAATGCACACCGAAAAAGATTTGAATTTGGATCCGATATTTAAAATATAATGTTTCGGTTTTGGATCATTTGGTACGGTCGGGCGTGGACGCGGAAACTACAAAACAAAATACAGGAACATTGATGGCCTAATGAAATAGGCCTAGAAGTAAATTCCATTAAGACAAGCTATATGGTAAGTATTGTTATGCCTATTTTTAATTCCATTTATTCGTACAGTTAATGAGATCTTTTTGTACCATTTTACACGTCCATTATGTTGTTTTCGATTCGATTATTTTCTAACACTAATATTTCATTTATAAGAGATTCTTTTTTTCAATTCTTGTGTCACATTCTTCATAATTCGGGAGTTCATCGCCTTATTTGTCACTGGGATTATTAAGAACTTTTGATTTTGCGGCTATTATTTGTTCATCAGTGAACTATTTCTTGAACAGCCAGTACACTGTTCAGGACCTATATGTATGAGGGAACGCATACACTCACATGACAAATCATTTTATAATGAAAACGTCATTCGTTAAAGAGGAAAAATAAAGTACTCTTCGTCAAGTAGGTAAATACAGTACCACTTCTTCGGCTCGACAAATCAACCTATGAAGATGTCATTCAGCTGCCATTGACCTGACAGGCGGCTACGAGCGAGGAATATGATGAACTGAGAGAGGAGGATAGAGACGCAGGACCACCCCAAAAGTGAGAACCTAAGTAAACCCAGAGCCGCCCCTTAAAATAATATCCATTGTGCCCCCCGGCCTGGTCAATGGTCGTCCTCCACCTCCTCGAAGCGAACCCTCATTGGATGAATCGGAACTGCCGGTCACTGGGTCTGTCAGAGACTCAATGAATCTTATTTTTCTTCTATGAAAATCTTCAAACCTCGGGGCCAGTACAACTCACTGTTTGTTCAGCGGTTAGTTCTACTCCTGGCTGTCTTCTTACATTTTGGTTCTCAGGATCGGATATTCACAACTGTTCTGAAGATATTGTATACAATTTGTTTAGGAATAAAAGCTTATTAGTTTAATAAACAGTAAAACCGCATTGATAAGTAAACACGTTAATTTAAATTGATATGGAAATGGTCGACTTTATATATTTTAGAAGAGCGTGAAATGCTCGGGGGCTGCTGTCAATAGATTTTAATCAAAATAATTTTAACTTATTTTATTGGTGCCAACGCTTCGGCCTAACTTATTATTATACATTTTAATAATATCACATGTGTAAAATAAGATATTACATGGTCACTAACAAGGTTTTTATAGTAAAGAGAAATTTAAATGTTCACGAACTTCCAATATGATTAATACTTCAACAGCCACTACTAGTATTGTTCATTTAATAATTATTTCTTTGAATAGGCGTTCTAAGATAATTTATTTACAGATGCTGATTATATGTATAACAAAACTAAACTCCAAAAACGATCAAGAATGTCGATATCAGATATAATTTAGGGGGCGGTTGCTTTAATTGGTTCCCTGTTTCTTCTTACGTTTCAAACTGAAACGTGATATCTTAGCTTCGTTAAAAACTGTGTACTCTCTGAAAACAATGTATGAAGTTCTTTATCTATTTGACCTAAATTTATTTAAACAAAATATTAAATAAAGATCTCGAGGGTCGAGTTATACATACAAAAAAAAAAAAAAGAAAAGAAATTAAAACCATTTGAAGTACATAAAGGAAGTATTTTGTAATACTTTGTATCATATCATGATATTCCCAAGATATTGAATTTAAAAATGTTAGTTTGTAAGACAACAGTATTGGTGGGCAATACTGTTTTACCTGTATCAATAAATACAGTTAAAACTAAATAAATTAGAACATAAGCATTAGCATTACCTTTTACTATGAGAAGCTTGGATTACGATATCCCATGGTTCTACACCATATATAATTAAAGTTTCAAGTACAGTAGAGCGTCGATTATCCGGACTAATCAATGTCAGGCCTATTCCGGATACTGAAATTTTCCGGATAATCGACGCAATTATGCACAAAGTAAAATTGGAAGTAGGAAACAATAAAAACACAGGATACAAACAATATATTTTTATTAAAACGATTAATCATTGTTATAATGGCAGGATCAATATTCACTTTCTACAACAGGGCAGTATTACAAATCCGTATTTCCTAGTATTTCACGCAGGCCATGGTTTTCAAATATCAATTTAAATAATCAGGAAATAAAAACATATTGTAGATTACGGTCGAATCACGGTTTATGTAACAGTTATTTGCACCGTATCGGAATTTCGGAATCGGCCGCATGGCAAAACTGCAATAACCTAGAAACTCTGTACCATATCGTTATGGAATGTAAGTCATATACACCTCATAGAAAAAAACTTTTACGAGATCTTCAGAATAATAACAGTTCATATAAAGAAATTATATCACTAAGCGGAAGAGAAATCAATAAATTTTTTTATTTAAAACATAAATATGTAAATACCTTCTTCATTATTACCAATTAATCAAATAAATATATATATGGCTGTATGGAAGTATCCAATGCCATTAATAAAAAAACCCAAAAAAAACATTGTTATAAGACATTTGTAAAAACTAGCCTTAAACACTTCATCCCCGTTCAGTTTGATATTAAAATCGACTGCTTTCTCACATATAAGTGGGCCAAGGGCTCTCCCAAACTTCGTTTTTGAAGAAACCATACATAGACGGCTTCATCAAGTTCAATATTTTTTGGTTTCTTCATCACTTTTTGGCGACTTGGTCCAGCTTCACTATTCACAACTGAAGTGAAATTAATGATAGAGTTCGTAATTTTTTAAAAGTCGTAAATGGTCGATTTTTCGAATTTAAATTTGTCGGCAAGGGCAGCAGGATTTTCTCATTTTTTTATCCTCTTAATGATTTTTACTTTGTCCTTAAGGGAAAGAACAACACGATTTCTTTTTAACATTTTCACTAGTTTGGTAAAACACTGAATCACGAAACACGAAATCAATTTCTACTTAGCGCTTTGATAATTAACTTTGGTGTAAAACTAAACTCTGTTGTGTCACAAAGAACGTTCAAAAACAGACTGACAAAGCAAAATAAGGGAGTAGAAAAAATCGAAGAATTCTCAGGAAAACCTAATCCGGGAAAACGGGAAACTATTACGCATATACCCACCAAATTAATTCAAAGAACCTGAACTACAAAAACAGTAAACAACAACTAAAAGATTTGCAAATAAGATTATAAAATATTCCAACAGCAGTTTGTAAGATCATTACATATTTATAATAAAATAATAAAAGCGTGTTACATAATTAAGGTTTTAATCTTTTAACTAGCAGACACAGGAATTTTTTATTGTGTAAAATTATACAACAGATCAATAAGTATTGAAAATCCTTGTTTAATATTCAACTTGCGGAAATGTTTATTTTTTGAAATTTTTCGAAACAGTCCGGATAATTGACGTTCCGGTTAATTGACGTCCGGATAATCGACGCTCTACTGTATGGCGTTTTATTTTATTGTCTTAGCACCTATGGTGGTGTTCTCGTCACATAGTTTATTGAATTTAGATATAATATGACTTGTTTTCCCTACTAACTCTTTTTTCAATTCAATCTTGTTTGCTTGCTGGCTATTAATCCCAAACACTTACAATTTCTCACTCTTTTAATATGTCCCTATTCCAAAGTCCTAGATTATCTATGTTTTCCCCGATACTTGAGTATTCGAATTTCTTCGTATTGATGCACTGCGCTGCTTCTTCGTAACTTTCTTTCAATTATCTAATAATGTAATTCAAGTCATTTTAATATACAGCTATGCCTATTTGGTCGTAAGCACAATAGAAGCTATTATTTTCATCAATTTGCAAACCCACATATTTGAGTTTATTTGCCCACTTCTGTAGAGCTTTGCCATGGTATATTTTAACGCAGGATAGACAACAGTAGACCTTTGAGGGTTAAGAAAGCTGATGTGATATGTCTTATTAAATATCTTATTTTCAAAAGATGACTTTTTTGGACTATTTAAAAAAATATTGGCTATTAGATTTCCAAGCATTTGTGGCACACCTCTCGTCCTCCACGCATCTTGCTTATGAACGAGTGTATAAACCAGAGTTGAAGATAAGGGGCAAGATGTAATCATCAACATAAACCAGCGATGAATCATTCCTCTTGGGGACGTTTTCACTGAAAACGGAGGAATGCGAGAATATATAAGCGGCATACTGCACAGAGCTAATGGAGAATTTGTCTTATTAAGTACCACATGGAAGAACAAGGCTATCTCCCAGGAACAGATTGAGTCTTTTTAAAATAAATGGTCTATAGAGCAACAAGCTCTTACTTAAAATTTACAGAGCCCCCGTGAAAGTGCACGCTCCAGGAACACGATGATGAGAGAAATGAAGGAGCGGGGACAGCAATGGAGGAGAGTGAAGACATTAGATAAAGATCAACGATCACAATTCATGATGGCCACTTCCTCGAGGTTGTTTAAGAAGATTAATACCAATATTAATTTATAATTTATTTCATTTTTTTTATTAATTGTTAAATTTTAAAATACTTTAATTTTAAAGAGAAAAGATTTGTCCAGGGTCAGGATTCGAACCTGGGAATTTGTCTGACCCTGTTAGGCTGCACCTACATTGGATCCGGTGTGACACGATGAGACGTCGCTAGCTAACCAAATGACTGAAATATATCGAGACTTATAACATTTGGCTCTTTAAATTTATAAAATAATTAACAAATAATCTTAATTTTATAAATTTAAAGAACCAAATGTTATAACTCTCCATATATTTCAGTCATTTGGTTTGCTAGCGACGTCTCATCGTATCACACCGGATCCAATGTAGGTAGGTGTAGCCTTACGAACCAGGCTAGGTCAGTTGGCAGAGCACCACGACGGGGAGGTGGACAAATCTTTTCTCTTCATAATAAAAATATTCAATATTAATTTAGATTGAGTATTTTTTTTTTAATCTCAGTTTAAATTATGAATAACGCATGGGTTGTCAAGCTGTGTTAAGATTGTTGTTATCTATTTGGGCCAAAAAAGTTGTTTTTTAAAATTTATTGCGCAATATCATTATTACGTATATATTATTATTAAGTTTTACCCACCTGGGATTTAGTCTATAATAAACAAGGGGCGATCGCCTCGATGAAGGTGGCATGTGCTAGGCCTCACAGCTAGCCACAGAGGATGACCAGAAGCGGAAGGCAGCGGGACGTCCACATCTGGGTTCCTGGGAACAGCGCGAACCAGCCAACAAAAAATATTTATTTCGACTGTCGCAATATGTCAATCCTGTTTATCTACAGCCTTCACCTTCTTCCGACGGCGATATATTTGGGGAGGCTCTACGCCGGAGATCCAGAGTGATCTCAGGAGTCTGGAGTACCTCCTAACATCTGGAAAAGCCATCGAATGATATAGAATAAATTGAATTCATTAGGTGATTCACAGAAAAGAAAACAACTCAATCTGGATAGGAAATGCAACAGAAGAAAGGAAAGAGTTACAAATATGTAATGAGAATTTATTCAATATCAATATTTTGGGTTGTCCGTAAAATTATGTTAAATTTTAAGTTGTGAACTTCTTTCACGGCCTTCTTTGTCTTCAAGGCTCAATTCTCCCTATCGAAATCTCTAGACATTATCGTTGAGTAGTTCACTCGCATAAGTAAATAATAACTGCTAGAATAAATTCCCTAGACTTCGGATTTCGAACTCATAAAACGTTCGGAAGTTATACAAAAATCAAGCTTTGACATCTTTGTAAAGACTGATTTACTTCCAAGTAGCAAAATTTTACAGTGGTAAACAAACATTTCTGTTTGAAAGAATATTATGTGTTGATTAATAAATATTGATTAATTATTGATTAATAAAAGTCAATAGTCCAACAAACATAAAAATTTTACTATTTGAAGGGGTCTTCTAAAGACAACAAAATCCTGCATTATTTTCCGGGCAACCCAATATATTATATATATAACAATAGATTATTGATTTTTATCCTCCTACAAACCTCCAGCTCTTACGAAACTTAAAATTTGGCGAAATTGAAAGGAATGTACTAAAAATCGACCGACAATTACTTACACAAGATAAACCAGTAAGTGACGCGGTGATGTGATTTGAATAACATAAAATTTCTAAATCTTTTTTTACTTATTAGTAGGAAGGGTCCTACTCTACCTCAAGGAATGACCCCGAGTACCGATCCTGGATTTCATTCAAGACAGTTTAATCTTTTTTCTAAAACTTCTAATCTGACTAATTCTAAATGGCGTAATAACTACTCTTCTATTCAACGCTACTTGGAGTCCACCACCTTAATAATTTTGAGTTTGATATTCATAAACGAGTCCTAGAGATATTGCCATTCACTTAGGATATATCTTCTTTTTCAGTTGGAGTTATTTAGAATGACATTATTCCTTCCTGTGAATGGGCTTCAGACGGTACTCTCTGATATCTGGAACAAGTGAACCAAACAAGACTGAGTGTATTCATATTGTAATTCATGCATACATAATTCATACATGTAATTCAAATATTACATAATTGAACTATCTATAACAATTAATATCTTTTTTAACTAGAGGGGGTGGAGATCAACTTGAAGAGAATTAAAGAGAGTTCTCCTTGAATTAGTTAACGAGCGGGGAGTGGACTAATCTGTCGAGTGGTTTCGATAAGTTCGAAAGACTAGAGATAGAAATTTATTCAACAGACGAACCCTGCAATCGTAAAAAATATTACAAGAAGAAGTCATAGCTGTTTTAATGGAGTTATGAAGGGAAAAGTTATAATCATCAGTTCTAGGCTTGAGGACTGTGAAGAGAAAATTTTCAGGAAATATAAATTTTTCATATCAAACCTTTTTAGTTTATAGCATACTGTACATCATGTAAGCTATGATCAAGGGAGAGTGCAAAATAGGGAGAAGGTCGTAATTATTGTTTATAAAGTTCATCAGAATCAACAACATAATAAATAATAGCTTCGGGGTCTTGTTTCAATGAGATTGTGATTTGGTTTCAGAAAGGTTGGGTGAGGATTTGTAACGAATTGAAAAAATAATAATCATCGACGGAGCCAGTCGGAAGCGTTAACTGGCAACATCTTTTCTCCCCATCAAATTCTACATTTTTTAATTGAACCTGGGAGCATCCGGAGATTTGAAAGTAGAGTTTTTGAAGTGTACATGATGATTAAGGGGAAATAGATAGATTGGAGAAAACGAATTCTACCATTTCATTTATCTAAGCTCTTAGAAATGGGAAACTAAATCTAGAATTCGATTTAGATTTTCAGAGGATGATGTGTTGAGACCCAGCCCAGATAGGAATGAGCTTGGGAGTTGGGATTTATAAGAGATGTTGATGTGGACATTACATGAAAGTAGAGGTACTAGATTCTGATTGAGAACGTTTTGGGACCAATCTACTAGATAAATATATAAATAGTTTTAATCATATTCTGGTAAGTTAACTATGAATAGTTATAAATAAGAGAGTAGAGTAAGTTCTTAATTCAAAATCGATCTAATTTGTTACACCTCTTTATATATTCATTTAAAATCATTCCATTTAACAATAATCATATTTTCTTCTTTACACCTCAAATCTTTTGTTTGTCATCTTTAGCCACTAATTTCCTCTACACTCAATCTTGATTAAGATGACGTAACGATTAATTCATATTTTTGACCATTACTGGTCGAGGACTGCGTACCTTAGTCGAATGTTCCTCTTCTTTTGAACAGTGAGCTGAAGTCGATCACAAATCTGTTATATTGCTGGTTTGCCTACGTCGACTTCGATATTCAGTAAACAATTGAATCTTTAATTATCTTTAAGAAAACTTTTGAATTTAACTCAGAAGTCTGTTTCATACTTACTGTTAAGTTGTATTTACTTTTATATGAAACAGTACCGGATTGTCTGTTCTAGTCCAATGTATTGTTTAGAATGATCGTCATTAGGTTTATCCGTAAAAATATTTTTCCATTTTAAGTGTTATGATGCTTTCAAATATTGTTTTTATTGTTGGGATAAAAAATAAGTAATAGATAATTTTACAGTTTAAAAATTTAAACGGAAAAAATTATATTATGCGAGGTCAACGTGAAGTATGTTCGTAGGTTCGTTCGTCTTACACATAAATCGGAAAATTTAACCACAGAAAATTGAAATTTTGTATTTGAGATCTAAGTAACATGTTGGTCTGAACTTGTACGTGGTTGCTTCTAATGCCCGTACCTTATCCGTTTCCGGACATACGCTATTTTTTAATTGCCAAATTATTGTTATAATTTCGTTTGCAGCACTTCTTGATAACTGAACAGTTGTGAGAGCAAACCGTTGCCTTATATTATGAGTGCCTTCTCCTTCCTGGTCCCCTCCTAATTAGATCTTACCCTGGATTATCAGCTGCAGATGAGGATATTCGTCATTTCGCGTGATGTGGCCGAGGTACATTAATTTCCGCTTTTTGATATACTATATACCTTGATCTTTTCCCTGTTTAACAATTCCTTGTTGGTTGTATAGTCGGTCCAAGAATACGGCGTTAAACCCACACCTGAAATGCTTCTACTTTCTTCATGAGTACATATTTCCGTCATTGACCATGCTAGCGCGCCGTTCAGCAGTACAGGGAATACATTTAATTTTCCTAATCTTACTTTTAGAGGAATAGGCAAGTCGTTCCTAGTGGGAAGCTTCTTCATGTTATGAAATCTTCTCTTGCTTTCCTAATTCTTGATCTTATTTCGATTTTATGAATTTAACAACAGGTGGATAGACAAGGCAAGAATTGTTCCCAACAACACTTCTCCTAGGTACCGAATTAAAGCCTTAATACAGATCTCTCGTCCTTGTTTTTGTTCTCCTCTTTAAAAACCTGACTTCTATCTATCTATACATATAAAAATCTCCTGTCACGATGTTTGTTCGGGCTAATCTCCGAATCTACCCGACCAATTTTAATGAAATTTCCCACAGATATGTAACATTGTCTAACTTAAAATACCTATAGGCTATCTTTTATTTCGATTAATGACCGAGATAATTTTTTTGCAAAATTTTTTTTTTTTTCTAACCTGCTGCATTTCTGATATGTTGGAAGGGCATGTCTGAGTAGTGTAAATCCATATTTGCAACCGAAAAAACGGACGGGAATACTTTTGGTGGCCGAAAAACTTTGAAATTTTCGGAGTTATTTCCGTTTTTGGCCTGTATCTTCTAATCGGTGCGTTTTAGGGAAAAACATGAACAACAATTTTTTAAGAAGAAGAAATTTGCTACAATTTGAGTCCACATGCAGCTATTTACGTTTAACAGATCCTTAGTTAAGTTCCAATCAGATAATAGTTAACCGGAATCTCAGCCCTATCTAATATAAAAAATTGTCGTGTCACATTGTTTGTAACAAAACTCCTCCGAAACGACTCGACCGATTCTTATGAAATTTTGTGTGTATATTCAGTAGGTCTGAGAATCGGACGTAAACTATTTTTCAAACCCCTAAGTGATATGGGTCGGCCATTATTATTGATTATACGTACTTGGAATCCACCAATTATGGAATAGTACAAATTTGGTCTTAAAAAATATCACCGGGAATGTTATTGAAGCAGCAATGTTGACTGGAATCTTTAAAGGAGAAATCGTCCTTTATCCAAGTATTCCAATGATACAATCAGAACCCATAATACCTTTAAAAATACTTCAATTTGCTATACGCTTGGCTTTTGCTATGACCATCAACAACTCTCAAGGCCAGACCATGTTCATTTGCGGTTTGGACCTAGAACATCCATGTTTCTCCTATGGACAATTATATGTTGCATACTCGCGTGTTAGTAAACCATCTAATCTATTTGTATTAGCACAGGACAGATTAAAAAAATAGTGTGCATTGATTAGCACTCAATTAAATTGAAATAAATAATTATAATTTAAAAAATACTATTAGCCATAATTAAAAATCAACCATGATATACCTCATTAAATAATCTAATCTTTATATTTTATCAGTTAAGAATTTTCTTTATATTTGATTTATTATATACTATACTTAGATATAAGATGAATAAAATGTAAAATAAAAAATCTATTTAATCCATTTTTTCATTCATTCATTATTTCTTTAAAATTCAAATTTTAACGTAATCTTTTTTAAAACTATTACAACAGCCACAGCAACGCGTGGCCCGGGTCAGCTAGTAACCATATATTTTTTTCCCTTCCCCAAGCCACTTGGAATTTATAATTGTGTTGAAAATAAAATAGCAAGGATAGAAAGCACCTCTTTTACTGCACCGGGTGCATTTTAAGAGAGGAAATGTGAATTTTCTTGACTAATTAATTAATTAAATGGTGGAGGGTCTATTGATGGGGCTCACAAGTTCTTTCTGATTGGAGTATAACCATATTATCTTTATGTTTATTGTGATATTCGTAAAGGTTATTATAAAAACGGGAATAAAGAGAATCTATGTTTCGTTTGGTTGTTTACATACCAAGGAGCTTCCATTGTTAGCCTTGAAATATTTGTATTGAAAATATTTAAGTTATTGTAGGTGCTCTTTTTTCCGCTGATACTTACTTACGTAATGATGGATCAATTTCGACGATTTAGGGAAAAATGTTACTTTATTCACTTCAGTTTTGTTGAAAATTAAAATGGTTAATAAAATTATCATGAACAAAATGAATTTTTTTCCGAGTTTGTTGCCGATTCCCTCCCCAATAATGCCATTATTGGGCTATTTTTATAATTAGGGTCTACTGACTTCCACTTTGCTGGAATATGCTTTTGATTTTTCAAAATATTTTTAACTGCTCATCTATCTGGCCTTGAATAAATGTATATGTTTATATTTATGTAATAGTAGAAAATTATCTTACTGACATCATATACTTACTTTTTTTTCTCCCTTCCCTGCCTGTGAGGCATACTGGGTTTACCTCCAGTGGTGAACCTCCACTGGAGGTACTATTTCCGGGATTTTTAATTCTGTTTTTTTCCTTTATTAATAAACAAACTCTGGAACTATGGTGTGGCCCGGTGCACCTTAGGGTTACACCATATCCTTGGCCTCGTCTTCTTCCTTCGGTTATCGGACCTCGTCTTCTTCATCGTTGGTGTCCTCTATCATCATATATTTACTATACTTTCTTATGTAACTGTCGTTACCATAAATTTCTGGAAAAATATATGATTGAGTGAGCTTAAGGAAAGGCCTCCGTTTGACCTAAGCTATTGCAAAGTTTTGATACATATAACAAGAATTCTAAACAGATAGCGAATCACATATATTAATATTATGTTCTGGTGCTATTCCTTAATAGTCCTTGAAATGTCTCAGCCCAAACTTGCTGCTTGGCGTTCCGAAGCTAGCAATCTAGTTGTTTTAAATGACTTCACTGACTGTAGCTGGCGTAATGTCTATAAGTGGAATGGCTTCTGCCCAACGTGTACTACGATACATTATTGAGAGGCAGTTGCTATTGGATGTTGGTAGCGTACCAATAAGGTCGAAGTGGACTTAAAACAATGCGCCCGTTGCACCGTTAATGACAAATAATCATTTTTTATAAATAAGGAACACAACTGAATATCTTCTAAAACTTCTTCCGAATGATGGAAAGCAGAATCTTGTATAAATGCATTTAGGGCTTAGTCATCATAAAAAATGCCTAACTATAGGATTTCGGCGTTTCCATTTTACTTCACTTGGCTCATTAATTACCAGCCCAAGACGAAACAGATCTGGAGGATTAGTGAAGGAGGAAGGCGGCCCCACCGACAAAGGTAACCCGCTAATCCTTCGCTATCAGCACCTGGTCGCTCATCCTTAACCCAACACGTGTCTTTCACCGCCTGTCTCTCGTTATGGAGTTTTTCTGTTGGGGAAGACAAAGCTGTTCCGCGTCTTAGGAAATTAATAGCCGTAATAGGGGAAACGGATAATCACAAAATAAGGGGGGATAGTCTTTAAAGAAGAATCAAATATAGGAGCGATTATACTGAAGTATAGTGAGATCCCCGAAGCAATAAGAATTGTCCACAAACTTCTTCTACACAAATATTTTCGCTAAAAATTAAATATTTATAGGAAGCGAAAGGAAAAATCACAAAAAAAGAAAGCCTTAAGTTTCTAAAATACTGAAAAACCCAGCAACCAGTCAACGTTTAGCCAATTCAGGCATCATCAGGACACGCACCAAAAGTGCAGCACAACTCACACTTGCAGGCTAAACTGACTCATCGAATAGAGACAGCAAACTTACTCCATAACGTTCGACAAAAACTAAGGCAAAGGAAAGTAATATACCTATTAGATAATTCAGTTTGGACTATTAGTGTGAGAAGTGCCGCACTTCGTCTTGTTTGATGTGGGTCCTGATGATGCGTAAATTGACGAAACGTAGACTGGTTGTTTTTTTTCCAGTGTTTTAGAAACTTAAGGCTTTCTTTTTTGAGATTTTTTCTATTGCATCCAAGCTACAAATTTATGTATCTTTTTGAGCTTTTGCTAACTCTTCTTGATTGATTTTTATGTGATTTGTCAGGTATATAGTTTTTATAGGTATGGACGAACTTTACATTTCAAGAAATGTCACTTTTATGGAAACAAGAATACATATTTCCCACTCAGCTATTAGCCTTTTTATTGTAGTCACGGTAAGACGAAGCAATCCGGATTAATAATTGCTTTATTTTCGAATAAACCAGATACCTATTTATTATTTTTGTTAGGTGTCCACACTTTTAATATATCCAATCATACCAATAAGTGGAAGGTCATTAAGTGCAATAACACAACTTATTCCACCACTCAACAGGTGGGTATGTTACTTGGCCTGCAGTAAAAGATTTGCTAAGCTCGCTCTATCCATGAAAGATTCTACCCAATTCCTGTCACCAAGCACTATTGCATTTTTTTTAAACTCACTAACGACTAGGGAACCGGGTAACTCCTTGTGTAGAGTGTGTGTGGTGAGTTACTATGCAGAAGGTTTCGGTTTCAATTCTGGCATCGACAGATAAATTATTTAATCTCTTAACAGTTACGGATGGATCCTATGGGATCTATAGAACCTCCTGAAGCTCACACAGTCTCTATAACAAGGGCGTATTCAATTAGGGGAAACCTGGCGGTTGAGCGTGATCTCGGACGTTATGCTCATAATATGAGTTTTGGTCCCAGGAAATTATGACATTACTTCATTATGGTCAGCAATATAAACTTACTTAAATCCCTCCAACCTTTTTTATATTCATAAATACTAGATCTAAACCATTGCGAGATTAGAGGAGAAGACAGAATAAGAGGAGGGAGATTGGGGAGAGTATAGTTCGGACAGTGAAGAAATAGTATATAAAAGAGAGTAGAGTAGTCAGTATGGCAATTCATAATTAAAAATGTTAGTCTATAATTAATAGTCAATCAAGTTAGTTCGTAACAGAAAGTCTGTTGATATATGCCTGTAATTCCATTCGACTTACACCTAAAACCTCTTAACTGTGACCTTCCTCTTCTCTAGGCATTAGTTATAACGTTCAGTAATGTATATTTCATTCGATCATCATTCTTTCTAATTTATTAAGTGTCCAGCCCATGCAGGTTTTTATGCAAATAACAATGTAACATTCTCTGTGTGTCGTCATTGGTCTTGAAATTGCAAATTCTATCGACGAAGTTACCATCGTAGATCCTTCTAACTTGTTTCTGCCAGCAGCAGAGATGCACTAAGCCCGTGCGCCATTGGTGACTATGAGCGTAACTATTGTGTTTAACTGCATATCATTTTTTTCTGCTTGGATCAGTGAACATTTTCATATAATTGAATAACCTACCTAGTTAATTACGAGTTTAATATCCTCCCCTTGATCTATTCTAATCTGTAACGCCTCTAGTAAGAAAGAAACTTTTCTACCCAAAATCACAATGTCATAATAACCATATAATTATTAATTAAATTGCCGGTTTTAGCAGCCTCTTTTATAGCTTCATTAAGAGCCTTTAAAATGCTGAACATCGTAGCAGATATCGTGAAACTTAAACAGGCGCTATAATTCTCTCCTATTGGCATCATAACCTTGGAATTTAAATTATTTACGGGACTTAATTTTTATACAATATAGAAATTCTCGTTTATCTCATCAATTGCTTGTTTATAATCGCCGAAGATGAGGATCATGTCCATATTAAATTAATAAAATGTTTCCATTTATCGTCATACTACAAACATTTTATCCACCACGCTCTTCCCTTATTTAAATGCTCGTTGGTAGTCTTATAGCATTTGAAATATTTGAGACTTTTTAATATAAGGCAAGCTATTAAGTTGTAAACAATTCCAATTAAAGTTATTACACTATAACTTGAGATTGTTATCTCCTCATTGTCATATAGGACGTATGAGCTGGCGATCAGGCATCTGCTCGATATATCATAGTGCGCATAGGCCATATATATGCATATATCTTTTGCCTTTCAAGCCTCAGTCCATCTCCGCCATTAGCTTCTATCCTCGGCCATTTGTCTCATCTGGCTTCATTTCTTCCCTTTCGTCCCTCCGATGCTTCTGTATAACATTTGGTCTTCCAGGAGTCCGGGTTTTTCAATATTTGTAAAAGCCGCGTTAGTTGTCGTTCCTCGATTTTTGGAGTTTACTCCTTAAGAACCGATTTTCATATTTATCCCGCGGTATGAAAATTTTCTGAGGAATAAAATTGATTTTTAACTAAAAGTGGTGCGTTACGTTCCCTTCTCGATAAGATTGTTTTACATAAAAGAAAGAAATTAAAAGTTAAATTCCGAGACTAATCGGGAAGAGATACGTGTGTGGTATATATGGTAATAGTGTATTCTATTTTTTTATTCTCGAAGTGTTGAAATGCGATAATTTTTTGTTCTTTAAAGGGGCCTTTTTAAAGACACCTATCCAAACAAACACTATTACTACTCTTATTTAGATTCCGCCTTAAGATGTTGGGGTCCATTCATATCACTTGGATACAACCTCAACAGACGACAGGGCAGCGTTGCTCTGATAAGAGTAGGAAATTGACTAGCTAGCTAGCTAGCAAGGCTGTTATGTTTGTTTTTTGGCTGTTTTTTTTGTGTTATCATTAACTGTACCCCCTGACCAATTCTATCCTTCTTTGGATTATCCAGTCAACTATTTTCCACTCAAACATTTACAAATTAAAGAAAAAGAATTTACCATCGCGTAAGTATCAGCAGAGAGCGATTAATTGGCAAGAACACTTTTAAAATCTATTAGAAACGGAAAGGGGTAAACTCCAGTCGCGTGTCGGAGCTGACACACACACTTTTTTTCTTTTACTGTGACTATATCTAGTTCTTTATTATATTAATTAAAGCTTGTAGGAGGAAAGGTCGCTGACTAAATTTCCTGTTATCAATTACTAAAATTCCTCATTGGTTCATAATCGTTGTTCTGTCATGATTTACTTTAAATTTAAAATATAATTATATCGGAAGTACCTATTTGACGTTTTATTGAAATCGAATATTTGTGATTTTTTCCATTGATCAAAACGCGAATTCGACTTCAGTGATCTCAATATTCGCATTCAATTAGTAGCGACTGTCATTTAAAGTGGATTGCAAGAGACAGAAAAATGATGGTATTTATTGTTTGTTCTGTGGATAGTTTAAAAGTACCTAGTTATGGAGGATTTTTAAATTATTATCTATGAATCGATCGCCAATCTCAGAAAAGCTTTAAATACAATTTGGTCATAATAACATGAAGGGTTGGGAAATGGCTAATTTACACTACATATCAGTTTGTTACTAGTGTTCTCCTAACATCAAAATATCTTGTTAGAAAAAGAAACAAAAATGAAAACGATAAAATAAGGAGATATTCGGTGATGCTGAATCAAAATTCGTATTTTTTAAAAATTGATACTATAAATTTTTTTGTTTTCTCTTTATATTTTTATCTACACCTGTCAAATACAAAACAGTGACAATCAGCAGATAGTCTGACCCTAAAAAAAAAAAAAAAAAAGGCTTGATTCAATTTCCTATGATAACAAATCCCTCATCCACGTTCTTTTTAATCTCCTCCTAGTGTTCTCAGGCATGAGAGTAGAGGCCATTCGTTCTATTAACGGGTTTGGATGCCCGTCTAGTTTTTCTTGAAAGCGTTTGTAGTATGTTCGTATGTGTTCGTCAACCGTTGGTATTTTTAAGTCAGTATGCAGAGTTTTGTTATTGACGTACCATGGTGCTTTGGTGATATGTCTTAGTACTTTTGATTGAAAAGTCTGCAGTCGTTTTCTGTGAGTCTGTTTACCGATCCCGTAAATTTGTAATGCATATGTCCAAACTGGTTTTAGTAGGTAAGTGAACGTGTTTAGTTTCTGTCTTATGTCTAATTTGGAGGTTTTCCTGAATAGTGAATACATTAAATTGAGCTTATGGTTCAGTGATTGGCGTTTCATCTTAACGTGAGGACCCCATGTCATTCTCCTATCAAACGTTAGTCCAAATTATTGTACTTTATCTGTCTGCGGGATAGATGAGTTGTTAAGGTAAATGGGAGGGCATGTTTCGCGTCTAAGAGTAAAAGTGATGTGTTGTGACTTTTCGTGGTTCAGTCTAATTTTCCATAGTTGGCACCACTCATTCAACTTTTGTAAGTTATGTTGTAAGTTTAGTGAGGCTTGCGTCGCGTCTTGATGTTTGGTGATTATGACAGTGTCGTCAGCGTAGGTTGCTGTCAGCATGTCAGTACTTAGTGGAATATCGTGTGTATATGTTATGTACAACAGCGGTGCCAGTATTAAACTATAAAATTTAAACTTAAAAACAATAATAAAGTAGACCATTGAGATATCGTCAAGGGGTTTTTTTATTTTAATTTCGTAAAGTAATTTGTTAGATAATGAAGGGCTTTCAACATTCCCATTTTGAAAAATAATCAAAATGTGACGTCGAATGACAAATTTGAATAATTCTATACATCGCTGAGTTGTCATTTTAGGACATATCCCTTCCCTTCTCACTCTGTCAAATAGACAAGATATGGCCTCTGTTGGAGTGGGAACTGATAAGATCAACTATGAATGAAAAACATCAACTAATGACCACGAATCACATCGTACCACTAATTTGAGAGACCGTAGATTAGCTCTTCACTAAATTTTAGCTTTGGAAAGGGATAGCCTCTTCCGCTAAATAGAAACCTAGCTGGACAACCTTGTTGGTTTAAGAAAGCAAGAATGCGTCATTTTTTCTATTCATGTTTTTTCCATCGTAACTATACTTCTTGAAATGATTGAGTCAAACTAGCAGAAATAAATTTCCAAGACCTATTCACATGAAACTTTATTGTAACAGCACTACACCTCACTATCACTATGATCACACTATACTTATAGTATTTATAGTGTGATCATAGTTATGGTGAGTTATAGCCATAGTTACTTGCTCGTTTATAACTAGGGACTGAATTAAACAGTTAACTTTTATAATTATAAGCAATAGTTTAACTTTTATATGTAGACATTTAAAAGTTTGTTTTCAATTTTCACTATAGAAGTAATTTATTTAATTAACAATTTTTTTACGATCTTATTTGTTTTTCGTTTCTTAAAGTTCTCGCCCAAGATCTCGTTCCAGCCAATATCTTTTAAAACCACTCGCTGCCATATTCTCCTCCACATTCTGCAACCATCTTTTTTTGGGTCGTCTTCTTTTGCTCCTTTCCGGAGGGCAATAGTCAAAGATTGTTTTTCGGCAATCGGTCCTCTTCTATTCTTTTTATGGAGCCCTGCCATTTTAATCTCCTTGTTTTTACTGTGTAGAGGATCGTTCTTACCTGATCCATTAATTTGTTTATTTTGCTATCAGGGACGTGTTGAATTCTGGAAATGGCACAACAGCGTCTCCAGAAGTCCATCTCCACGGCCAACACTTCCTCTCCTCCTTTTTCGTTATTGAACATGATTCGGAACAGTAGAGGATAACATTTTAAATCAGTGAGTGACACAACGTTTTTTTGTTTGTTTTTGGGAGGTTAACCTGTTTACTCCATAGAACAGTTAGAAGTAATTACAAACCTTTATTCTCCAACTTAATCATACATTTTTTTTTAATGTTAGCCCTTTTAGTGCGAGCCGTCGATAAATCGACTCTATTAATACGTATAAATTGCGGAGCGTCGGAATATCGACTATTGCGCAGTTTGATTTTAGGTATCGATCTGTCGTAGCAGTAATTTATAAGGTACATTTTTTCAAAAATCCTTTCGCAATTTATGCATAATATGTGATAATTAGCTCAGCCCTAAAAGGGTTAAAAAACATTTTTTTTATCTGTAATTATAAACCATTTACTCTAAAACGTTTTAATGGAAAAGTAATTATACTTAATTTTATATATTTTTATTTAGAGAAACCATCTTAGAGATTAAACAAAAACATTATTAATACAGAAATTGAATTCATCTTGGTAAAAAATATTTTTTAGGGTTTCATTGCCAAGGTTGTACCGATGATCACTCAAAATATAGTTTAAAAATGAAAATGGCCTTTCTGTAGAATCTTTGGGGAACTATGCATGATCAACACTAATTTATACTATCCTGGATATTTAAATTTTTTACTTTTCCAGTACGACAGTAAGTTTGTATCTAAGATAATTGTTTTCTTTTCAAATTGATCTCTTGTGATAGGCTATGCAGATATCGTGGTCCTTCTGAACTCGAACTACGGAGAGTCGAAATTCGTTGTTGATTTAATAATGCTGATCTTCTCTTGTAGTTTATGTTTTTTAAGCATTTTCAAAGAAAGAATAAATAAGTAAAAGTTTATCAAAAGCCTTATTATGATAATTATATCGATGTTGAAAAACTTATACCTTTTTTTGGCGAAAACTTTAGTTTAACAGTTCTTTAAAAAATGCGAGACTAACCATTTATTGATAACAGTTATGGAATCTATTCCGCAGATTGTCGCTTGGAGTCGAGTTACAAATTTTAACTTTCATTCGTTTCTCTTTTAATATTTTACAAAGATGCAAGTTATCGTGAGCTTTAGTATGGAAAAGAGAATGTTAATATGAGTAATTAGTAGATTTCGATAATCATTTCATCAAGAAATAAATGTTTTCAAAGTGTAACATTTCAAAGTATAGATGATATATGTTTTTCGAAATGAGCACATTGAAATAGTTTTTGGATGAAACTACACATTTTCACATTTCCCACAATAACAGCCTATTTTCCTTACAAAAGCTCACCATAACTTGTATTTTTGGGAAATATTAAAAGGGAAAAAAATGAAAACTTAAACTTGCGACTCAACTTGAAGCGACAACCTGCGGAATAATTACCAAAGTTATTTTAAACTGTTAAAATAGAACAAAAACCAAAAAAAAAAAGAGTGTTTAAACCACTGTTTTTAATTAATGAAAACTGTACTAAGCCTTTACTATGAGCAAATTGTGATTTAAAAATATTACTAATTGCAAAAAAAGTTAAATGTTTACAGCTACCCATATTTAAATATATATTCTGTATGTGTGTGTTTCATACCTTCAACAGGTTGCAATATAAGAATATATTAATTGTTGTTTTAAAAGTTTACATATCCTGCAATATAATATTTGTCAAAGTAGTTAGTAGAACATTGATTTGACTAAGTAAGTACTTTGGCTAAAAGTCCCAGTCCTCGAAAAGACCCAAATTTAGGATATTTTCCACGATGGGTAGGTTTAAAGCCCTTTTATTTTCTCTGAAAACATTTCGAAATAGAGATGAGCGAAATGAATTCCTAAAGAGTCGACTCAATTAGCCATACCGCTTTGAGAGGATGAAAAATGTAATAAGCTTATCAGTTTTGCGGCAGGGTGCGTTGGGGTAGTGGGCGTGGCCGGTGGGCGGGACCTATCCCCGGGGGCGGGCTTTCCCCCTCCACCGAGCCCGCTGAGGCGGGGGTACCCCAGTCCAAAGCCAACAAACCTACACTGTTTTCTCACTCCCGCTGTGTCAACTTCACTCTGTTGTGTCTCATAATAACCGGTCGTTTTTTACGATGCACACACTTTTCGGGGATCAGAACTACTACAGGAGCTATGGAGCAGGATACCCGAGCTACGACGGCTACCGCTACGGGTACCCCGGCGGATATGGAGCCCAGCAGGTACATCACCATCCCAGCAAAGATATGGTCAAACCACCATATTCTTATATCGCGCTCATCGCCATGGCCATCCAGAATGCACCAGAAAAGAGGTGCACGCTCAACGGAATCTACCAATTCATCATGGAGCGTTTCCCCTATTATAGGGAAAACAAGCAGGGCTGGCAAAATTCCATCAGACACAACCTATCACTCAACGAGTGTTTCGTAAAAGTTCCACGGGATGACAAAAAACCGGGCAAAGGGAGTTACTGGACCCTGGATCCGGACAGCTACAACATGTTCGATAACGGATCCTACTTGAGGAGACGGCGGCGCTTCAAGAAGAAAGATGCTCTCAGAGAGAAGGAGGAGAACCTGAAGAGACAGCAGGAGATGATCAAGCGACCGGAGGAGAAGAAGGAAAAAGAAGTGAAACCTAAGAGAGAGCCGGTTCTGAGTCCTTGTTCCAAGTATCAAGAAGTCAAGTCCGAGCAGTACGACTTTAGCGTCGAATCTTTGGTCCCATATCCTGGTCGTATCCAAGGGCCATCCACTTCCATGTACGGCTACTGCCAGTACGAAGACCAGGGCTACAGGGGATGGTATCCGGAGCAGGAGATCTTCGAGGCAAACCCTTCCTGCCAGCTAGGATTCCGCCCGGCCGCTCAGTACTACCAACACTGACAGGTAACATAACCTTACTCTTTCATGGTTGGTGATTGTCATTAATATTGCAAAGATAATTATTATCACTCCATGTCATTTTTATTCAATTATTGTGGTTACAAATTTCAGAAAAATAAATTTTTCTTTGACAAATTAATTACATAGCTCTTTTAAACAGGGACATATGCTTATTTTTAAAACATATAACAGGGTAAGATGTGTAATAATAATATATTTATACGTTTCTGGGCCTTTGTTTCTGAAAAATTATAAATAGATAACGATTAGGTACCTACCTAGTGGTGTAGATTTATAAATGAGTTGGTCAGAAATTTTATTTGATATATATTTTGGCAATATATCAAAGGCGAATTTATAAATGTTTGAAGTAGTATGAGGACAATTGATTTCCATATTTTCCATCTAAACTCTTATATTTTTTTGGGTGGAAATTATTAGATTTCTCATGATTAGAGTTCTGAGTGATTAGATGATTGGGAACCGGAAATGATCACATTTTTCATCCCGGTCACTATTCCATAGATATGCACAATTATTCCATATCAAATATATATATTTGTAAAAAACTAGTGAAAAATTCATAAAAGAAATCAGCGGCTATGATTTTATAGTGATCCAATTATTTTAGACCAAGATTATATGAGGCGTTCTGGATTATAAATGGATTTTGGAATGGATAAAAACTCCAAAATTTCAGAAATTCACATTTTTCGCTAGCTTAGTCAAGTAATTTTGTCTAACACGACACTTAGACAAATGTCCGTCTCCATTTAATCCGGTTCTGAACCTGAAGTTTTGTAAGCATAAAACTGCTTTGCTTAACCAGTGTAGAATGTGAGAGTTTTAAATGGTGGAGTTATCCGCTTTTGATCCCGAACGCTTCAAATATTGAATTAATTACAAAGGGTTTCTTATTTATACCTGAGGTATATAGTTTTTGTTTGCTCAATGCATCTTGATGATATGTACTTTTAAATTAAATATATTGTTAATTATGATAACTGGCATTATAATTTTAAGAAATATATTATTATTTATTTAAATTTTAAACAGTGGAACCATGTCCATACAAGATTTCTATGTACTTATTTATTAAGGAATTAATCATTCCATCTCAATAATTGTCGGTTAATTTAATTTTAATACTAATTTTAATACCAACTTTAATAGTTTGCCACGGTATCAATGGACAGTTGTATATTTATGGTTTTCACAAATAGTAAATAAAGGCAAATCAAGAAGGAAATAAATTGTTAAAGTAATATTATAGTAATAAATATTTTCTACATGATCTAATCAGTTCTCTAATAACAAATGCTAACTATTAGCAAATTTCTTCTTATGTGGCACTGCAACTCTCGTATCAATTCCTACCGTTTACTCCAAACCTAAAATCCTCCCGTTTTTTCCGATTTATTAGCATTGTATAATAATATATCCATGTAATATCTGTCGTAGATTCCGTTTGATGTTATCCAATATGATAGATTAATCTAAATGTTTTATAATTACAAAAATCATTTTTTTTAAATAATAAAATTTTCTTTTAAATAAAAAAATTAACATTTTATGGGATAAATGTTCAACAACCGCGCTTGGTAAGAATCACTGGACCTAATAAATTACATATAAAGAATTTTAGAAATTCATAAAATTTATTTACTTGAAAGAAAATAATATTATCACTTCCTCAATAAGTTAATTGGTAAATAAGTATTCGATTAAGGAAGCATACCTTGTTTTTCTTGTTATTATTTTGTATCTCATTTATATATTTTTATAAATGATAAATGGATCTCTTTTTCTGATCAGGACTAGAATCCTAGGAAACCGACCAGGTCTAAGAAAAATTATTAGTTTTATTTTTTAATTATTCTATCCATAGACAGGCACTTATTTTTTAAGCTTACACGGGAGTAAGAATTGAAATTATAATATGTTTATAATTTATATATAATATATAAATAGTAATTTATAGTGAGGTAGTACGATTCATGGAAATAACTTATAATTCGGAGTAACAAGTTAAATTAATAGTTTGTAAAATATATGTATGTTGTAAAACCGAGTGTTAATAGATCCTGTATTTCTCAGTCCGAAAAGAAGATGATTATTCTATTTGAGTATACATTCAATCGTGGTCATACAGAAAAAGAAGATTTCTTAACGGGCGCCATGTAAAACTTTACCTAAAGCCAGTGATTGAAACCAGGCCCCGCTTGTCTGAGGACTGTGCTGGTCTTGAACGTATATATTATAAATATTACTATTAATAAATAAATCAATAAATTAGCTAATGCATAACTTGTATCATTAAAAAAGAACTTAGCATAACTTACATTACTAGAACTAAATTAAAAAAAGAAAAGAAAATGCGTAATTTTCTCTAAAGTCGCGTGTCAAAAAATTAATATGTAACCTATATTAAACAAATGTTGTATATGAAAATAAAATATAATCAATGTACAAATTTTATGGATTGTTGTGCACTTTATTTTCTGAATAAAGTCCTTAAAATAATGGTTATGAATAAACTAGTTTATAAAAAAATAATATAATAATGAAATTTAATTATAAATGAAAAAATTAGTTCAATTAAAAATAAATAAATTCACACAAGGCGAACCAATTCGTGAATGAATATTATGAAAACAAACTAAGCAATGTTAAGTATCATTTTTACTCATTTTAATTACCATTAAATGACTATTAACCACAAGATTAATAGATAATAAATATTTACGATTACTATATTAACAGTTCAAATGAGAGTTATTAATATTTTCTTAGAAATTCAAAAAGTTTCCATCTCAGTCTTAATTAAATTGAAAATTAATAACATTTATAATTTGTAACTGACCAAACTAAATTTTAGCTAAAATAAATATAACGTTAATTTTTAATTTATTTTCAAGTTTGTTTTAAAAATTATGTTTGCTAACAATATATGTATAAATTTCTAGACTATTAATTGTAGTTTTAATATAATTGTAAAATTATTTGTACAACAAACCGCCAAACTCTGAAAATCTGTAAAACAGAGCATTAAAAAAATTATAGATACATTGAATCAAATCCTTTTACATACTATTAAATATATCATATATAGAACATTTAAGAGAAAGTAATTAAATGTACAATAAAATTTGGTTCTTTAATAAATTATGTTTCGTTTGATTTAAATACCGGATTTGGAAATAGATCAAATGGATCAGCTATATAATTTGATGAATTTAATAATGCCTAGTTTGCTATCGAACTAATCGAATTACATGGAATTCCCATATACTGAAAAAAAATTAGAGCTTAGAATTAAAAATATATAAAATTATTAGACCTCAAAATGACAATATACGCACCTCTTGAAGTTCCGTATTATTTAATATTCCCTTTTACTTGAGGCCTAATATGCAAGATGTATTATTGATTTAATACCACATTAGTAATTACCTAGTTTATATCCACTTGATTAATTCAACATACCATAATACTGGCTATTGTATTAATTATGAACAATAAACATGAGATTTGTAATCTTGACTTAATAACATTGTGATTAACTAAATACTGTATCAAGATCAAGCAATAATTAAAATCAATAGGTCCGCAGTTCATTGTTATTGTTAATGATTGCTGTAGGGAAGTAGTGAGGGCAAAATGGTAACTTTCCCGGAGCGGCAGATTTTACGGGGCGGCGGAGGTTTTTGGAATTGTTGCAACGTTTTTAAAGTTAAAATAAACCAAAAAAATATTATTTATTCAGTGGAGTATTTATTAATTTAAATATACTCTATAAAAAACCAGATCCTTGTATTTTATTTTATGCTTCAACTTACTGTAATAATTAGTGTTATTATTTATCTCTTGATTAAATTATAACCTAATTTTTTTAAATGTTCATTTCAATTCTATGTGATGTGTCTAATACATTCAAAATAAAACGTTTAAATTAATATTACTTGCAGCAAAATAGAATTATTATATTTTTAATTATTTTAATTTACTACTTACTTATTATTTCTATGCAGTAACTTACAATACTAATTTTTAGAAAACAGGATAGAAGAAAAACTGACCAAAGTCTGCTATTCATGAATAAATAAATAGTTCTGAAACTTTATTGAGATGTTAATCGTATACATAAAAAATTTAGATTACTAACATTAAAAATCTATATCAGAAATCAGAAATATTGTCTTTTAAAAAATAAAATTAACGTAAAAAGGGGATAAGTGATTTTGACACAAGAAGTTCAACAAATAATTTCTTCCGGCAATGCGGTTTTATTATTTATACTTATACAAAGACCTTGAATTTGAGTGATTTAATTTTTTCAAGGCATTTTGACTAAGAATTGAGTTAACTCAAAACATATTAAATGAAAGTTCGCAATGTGCCAACAAAATATAAGTTTTATTTCATGGTTTAGAGCACCTTAATGCATATAAATATATAATGTATTTAAACATTTTTATGAATCCAATTTTTTTTTAACACAAATATTTTCATAAATACAAACATCTAATATATTTAATATAACGCTGGGATATAAAAAATAATCATTTACTAAATGTATAATATTTAGTAATTGTAATGTTTCTGAAAAACAATTTTTTTAAATAGATATATTTTAAATTCAAGTTGAATAAGACTAAAATTATATGTGGCAATTATTTTTTCTATACAATTTTGAAAAAATAAATATCATTGCTCTTAAGTAGTAATTGAAAATTTTCAACTACATTGAAATATTTGGTCTTAAAGTCAATTACCCGAATACGAAGGGTGTATGGAAAATCTGCGACTGAATAAGTTGTAAAAAATAAAAGTTGGTCAATTACACTTCTGTGTATTGTTTTTTATATTCAAATTAATGTTATTCCACCTCTTGTCTTCAGTGTAAAAAAAGAAACATCAAATAAAACAAACAATACCTTGAAAATTTCACTTTACGTTCATTCATTATTAATATTTCTATACGAGGTTTCAATAAAGTCCTAATAAACTTGAAAGAGTTAAGACCGAATCCAAATTAACGTCAGTTTTGATATAGATTTTCAAAATAAATGCGAAACCATTATTGGAGGATGGAAATAGTTGGGGGTGCAGTCAAAATAAACACCAAATAAGTGAGGACTTATTTTTTATTTGTGCCGACGTTTCGACCTACTTTGTAGGTCATCTTCAGAGCAAATATAATGAGTGGCGGCTAGCTCAACCGTGTAACTCGAAACGTCGGCACAAATAAAAAATAAGTCCTCACTTATTTGGTGTTTATTTTGACTGCACCCCCCAACTATTTCCATCCTCCATTAGATCTTCCAGTCAACTATTTTCCTCTCTAACATGAAACCATTATTGGTTTAAAAATGTAGGCTCAAGTTTTATAGTCAAAATAAATTTAATGGATAATGACAACGAATAAATAATCATATATATGACGGAACGGATATAAATTCAAAATTTGATTCATAATGGAAAAATGATAAAAGTCCAGATAAACTTGAAAGAGTGAAGACCAAATCCAAATCTACATAGATTTTGATTTAGATTTTCAAAATAAATGCGAAACCATCATTAATTTACAAAATGTAGACTCAACTTTTAAAATAATGTAGACTTAACTTTTAAAAAATCAGTTAAAATAAATTTAATGGATAATGGCAACGAAAAAAACAACATATATATGACGGAACGGATATAAATTTCAATTATGATTCATAATGGAAAAATGATAAAAATACATTTTAAATTCCTTGATACAGTCGTCTTTATGCCCAAAATACCATTTATTAAACTTTATATAAATATATATTATGTATATAATATATATTTATATAAAGTTGTAGTTTAATAAATAAAGATAGAAAAAACAAATAATCATAAAAAAGATAACAAGGGATCAATTCCACGTTGTGTTTATGTTTTTAAAAGTTCTTATCGAGTCGCGTCATACATCATATAAAAATAAACAGCAAGAAAACTTCTGATTGAACATAGTTCGTTGGCCCCAAAGAAAATAATAAAAATATTACAATTGTTTCTTTGAAAGAAAGAATAAATTTGAAACTAACTTTTAAGAATTTGGGAGATGGCTGTTACAGTAACAAAAGGGGATAGTATTGTGTCGACTGTTAAGAACAGCAGCTGAATCAGGTAGACTTTTGTGAACCTCAGGCGATGCTGTGTCAGAAGAGGATCCTGCCTGGAGTTTCGGTGGGTATGAAATACCCCTCATGAAGTAGGGGATTCTACAGAGCTCCTGAAACTGTTATATAAACTAAGATATTTAACAATATTTGTATTTGAAATATGGATTTAATTTTTTTTCTTCAGAACGGGACTCTAAGTGCGCCTGTCTTACAGTAACACGAGTAAGAATATAGGCTGAGGCATTATCACAATCATATTGTATCTAGAGCTGACCTAGAAATTTAAAAATCTTTAACATTCTTGCCCTTTGAAGAATCACTTATTCACAGCCCGCAGAAGGGATATCAAACACTTATTCTGACTGGCACCATTTAGTTTTTGAAATAAGAATATAGGAAATATATCTGGATCTAATTATAATAAAGAGAGTATTTATCACCTTAAAACAAAAAGAGTTAAATCAACGATTCATAGTTTAAAAAAATAAATATATGTGTCAACGATACAAGCCTGAAGCAGAGTTCCAACGCGTTTTGTATACCAAGTCAAATAAAAAACAGGATACTATTAACAAAAAAACATGTACCACTACAACTCATAGAGGATGTTGGGTTCAGTACACACCAGAGACTGTACTGAGCGGTTCTGCAGGGAGGTGATTTGCCCTAGATCACGCTTAGCGGGCAGATTTTCCCCCTTAGTTTGGGTACCAACTTTATAAGTTCCGTTTCGAGATAAGTTGAAGGCATCATGTTTTAAATTCGTTTCCCTTTTAAGATCTTCATAATAAGCTATAATAAGCTTTAGAATGGAAAAGAAAATTGAATTATGGGAAATGTTTATACTTAGGCAGTCATTCAATATTACTTATGCTATACCATACTTATACTTATAGTATAAGTATACTTTTATTAATTTACTTATTTAATTTAATATACTTTAAGTACATAAATTCAAATAAAGTAACTCTAAAGCTAAAAAATGTTTTTTTAATTATTAAATAATCTACCCGTATAGACTTTTACTCACCAAAACTGACAGTAGACTTTTATTCAACACACGCCAAAACCCTAATTTTCAAAGTATGGCCGAAAAAAGCTCAGTTCCTTGGGTACTCAAAATTCTTAATTATACGAATTTATTGCACTAATGTAGGAAAGAATTTAAACTTCAGGATATAAATAAGACCCTTGGTTAGAAATGAATTTTAATCTGGTCAAATAATAAATGTACTGGTTTTTACGGTTCTCCGAGCTCTTGCCTGCATGAGTAAAAACAAAATACATTTCCGTCAGTTCTCTGTGCCATGAATATCCGTTGAATCTAATTTGAGCTTTCTAGATAAATTCGAATTCTAAAATAACATTTAAAATTTTGTTAGAACAAATGTCAATAGGTTCAAACCAGATCAAGCAATTGTTTCAGGTCAGCAAATGTTATTACGTTTTTAAAAACTTTTTTAACCCTTGAGCTAATGAAGTACCAGAAGTTTCAAAATACATTAATCATAAGTTTTTTAAAAGTCGCAATTCCTAATGTAAATTAATGAACTTATAATTGTCATTTTTACATGTCATATTTACATCATCATTTAAATTGTTTGGGACATAGTAAAACAGTTAATAAATACAAATTTAATAACTTTATCTTTTGTTTTGTACAAAAAAAATCTGTACTCTACAACCTAAAAAGGGTCATGGGTTCAGTACATGGTACAGCCTGTACTGTTTCCAAGAAAATGGTTGTGCAGGGAAGTGATTTGTCCGAGATTATGCTCATCCCCCAAGTACCCCAATTAAGGGTATTAACTTTATAGAGGCTGGCATTGCCACAGGAGGGTCTCCAGATCCCACAGGCTCCATCCGGATAGGCTGTAGCCCGGATTTTATCTCTGATCCTTCAGCATAGCAATACTGCATTTCTACACAATGAACTACCCTGCCTATATTTATTCCTCTACTTGACAAACAACGCTAACTTTTACAAATAAATTTATTTACTAAACTAACAGTATCAATAAACATTACTGAACATGCATACATGCCCTTATAATGTATTAAATTAGCTTATATTTGCCAGCATTTTCTTTTTCTTTAAATTAACATATAAATTGTATGTACTACAGATAGCATTGTAAAAACAATAAACAAAAAAATGAAAGGTATCTGTTCCGCAGGTTGTCGCTTCCAGTTGAGTTACAACCGTTGATTCGTTTCATTTTTAATATTTTCCAAAAATACAAGCTATCGTGAGGTTTAGTATGGAAAAGAGAATGTTGTCATTGGTAATGAGTAAATGTCGGAATCATTTTATCATGAAATTAAAGTTTCAACTAAGATTTCAAAGTAGAGATAATATATGTTTTTTGAAACGTTCATTCTTATCATTTAGATGAAATGATTACCCAAGATACATATTTCCCGTAATTACATTCTCTTTTCCATACTAAAGCTTAAGATAACTTGTATTTTTGGACAATATGAATGAAAAGCTAAAACTTGTGATTCAGCTCGATACGACAACCTACGGAATAATTACCATAAGAAAAATACTAAACAGATAAATATTTACCGTTAGCATGCTATTATATGATATATTTTATCAACTATAAACCCTGCTGTACTTTTCAGGAATATTAAAACTTTATATTCATGTCAGCATTCAATGCATCTGCTGCTTTATCAGAAAAGCAAAAACTTATTTTTTTTTTACTTGATCTTGAATTTCTTTCTCTCTATTCAGTAAGACAGTTTTACCCAACTTCTACCTCTCCTAAAACTAACACAGGTGCTTAGATCGGTGCATCCATTGTGGTCTGCTAGGAAGGGCTAGAAGTCAGCCCTGATGGATTGACACTAACACGGAAGACCTGGACGTGAGAGGAACATGTAGGGGACAGACCACCAAGATCTAAGCCGATGAAGGAGGCTGTAGTCATGCTTCATCCTTTGTTGGGGAAGAGGCTTTGTGGTCAGTGTAGTGACAGTCCAAGATCACTCTAATGCCCCAAATAATAGTCACTAAGAAAACTTTAGTTAAAGCTGGCTCAATGGACTGGGATAGTAGGTCTGGAATAAGAGGGTGGAATACATGTAAAATATAGCAAGGTTATGTAGAAGTTATAGTGCAACCAACCCATACTAGTGAAGTAAGATAGCCCGCAACATATGTTGCAGAGTACATCATTACATTGTAATTAAGAATCTTAAAATCAGTTTATTCAGATACTTTTTCCATTTGTATTTTATGATTAATTTCTGTTACTTGTTGCTGATTTCTTATTTGGTTTAATAAATTTTCATATATTGCAAGATTTAAGCTGGTATTATTTCTTATTTACATAATTATAGAATTACATAAACTAAATTTAAGAATTTTCTGTACATTCTTGATGTTGACCTCCACCCGAACCATTTCATCCTACGTATTTCTGCAGCCTTAGTGATTATACAGTGGAGGTTACATCATTCCTGTATAACCTTGCTATATATAAAGTCTTTTACATGCATATCAATGCAGTTGTCATTTGAAATATCATTTTATCTCCACACTATTTCCAGTTTCCTTTGAAATAGGAGAACATTGATTTATAATAATAATAATCTTTGATACGACATTATATCGAAACAAATATTATTATTGTATTTTATGACTTATAATAGTTAACTAAACTCAAATAAATTTACAATTATAAATATCAACATTCTGTTTTCTAGTATGCACCATCAGTTAGGGAGATCATAACTATGGCCTCCCATAAGGTTTACCAAAATATACTAATATTATATATTATATAAATATTAAATATGATATAAAACAAATATAATAATAGATAAATTATCTAGAAATAGACTTTTTCCATTTAATTTTCCGGTTCTTATATTTATTTTGTTTTATTTATCATATTAGTATTTTGGGAAACTTGTTGAGAGGTCGTAGCAATGAACATCGGTTTGATTAATTAAACAATTCTCAATTACGCACCAAAGGTTATTTTGCAGTATTGACTTATTTTTAACCATCTGATAAAGTCCACACTAATGTACCCCTTGATAAAAATCTGTTATAATTTCCACAGCACTCTTTGTATTTATTGGAAGCATGTCGTCCTGTACTTAAATTTTAGATCTAATCGACATTTATGAGAAATCGGATACTTAAAGTAAGGTGGTACAAACTAATGTTTTGAGACATGGAGGTAACTGGAGGTAAGTATTTGTAAAAACGAATTTAGGAGTGAAAATATAAATGGACTGATCATTACAAGATAATTGTAATTTTAAATCAGTGTAAGTAATAATTATTGTGTACATTAAAAATAATCGGTGTTGACAACTCATTATTATAACAATGAGACCATTCCAAACCAATGCTTACGGTTCATTTCAACATACATTAACGAAAAATTATTACAATTGTAACACCAAAAAACAAACCACGGTTTAAATAGGGCTGCTTACGGAATCTTTTTTCTTCATATAATAATACAAAAGAATTAAATTCCAGAGGTAGAATGACTAGATGGACATCTTAATGCTAATGTTTTCTGAATGGGCTTACTTAACAAGTATGTTGAAGCCACATGGTTTCACTTACAAAAAAAAGTAGGAAAAATCATTAAAAAAATATAAGAATAAGTTAAACAATAAAATAATTTGAAGTTTCTAATTCTAATATGGTAATAAATAATAATGCTAATTGGGTACTTACTTGCATTATTATTTATATTGTGATTGATCACTATAATCTTATAAACATCTTATGCCTAACGTACGCTATCAATCTTTATGAGTCAATGTAATTAAAGAAATATTGATATTGTAGACATCCTTCAAATGCAGCTTTAACCTAGCTCAAAAAAGTTTATAAACTGACAAAAGAATTTAATGAATGACATTATTTCGAAATTAAAACAATAATAAAAACGTAATTTTATCATATAAATTATTAATTCTAAGAACAATAATTAATGAACTATTAATTTTAATTTTTTTAAAGTATTACTTTGTCATGAACATGAGTTTATTTTTTGTATTTCCCAATGCATTTTTTAAAATAATTTTTTTATTTAGGTTATAGGATTATTAAAAAAAAGAAATAATAATTACTGGGCTAAAGCATTCTAATTACAGGGTTTTGGTTATACCGTGCGATTATATTTATTGCCAGTGATTGTTGTAATATTTCTTAATTTGCCCCATAAATTTATATTGTAAGCAATAATATTCACTTGGAAGCGAGATAACTTAGTGGTTGAGCGCTGAGTTGCTACGCTGAGAATCCCGGATTCAAGTCCGGCCGTGATAGATAAATTATTTAATATGTTAACAGATGGCTCCATATATGGTATGGAGTGCTACTGCATTGAAAAAATGCGTTCTTTTATAAATAATATCGACCATATATGAATATCACATATATTATCCAGGCGTTGAACATGACTAGACTTTTTTCACCTTTATTAATTTAATAAATCTAGAGGGTTACTCCCTGTCCGCTCAAGGGCTGACCAACTTCTGTTTTACAAATTATTCAACTAGTCATTAAATTGTACAAAAGTAGGTACTTAACTTTTTAGTAGATGTTCCTTAATAATATTTTAGAAACTCAATTTCAGTTTAGTCCTTATTTTGTACCCACCTAGTTGTCATATTAAAATATGATTACCATGTTTGTATTGTTTTGAGATGTTGTGTATTTTGCATTAAATAAAATAATTAAATGTTTGTTTCATAGATAAAAATAATTTGTAATGTAGAATTTCTTAATCTCATTTCACTGCATTCTCTTATACTAAAGCTTCAGTCCTAAAATCGAAATATTGAAACAAGATGTAGTCAGTGTTATTTTCTTAGATCGATAAAATCCATTTAAATCCTATAACAGTGCTATATTTAGTCTAACAGCTTAAAGAAGTCAGGAACAGTGGCTTTGTGGTTTGAATTTAAAAAAAAAAAAATTTTTTATAATTTAACTGATCGAGCTAAAAGTAGTCCTATAAAATATTACAACACTAAAATATTCTTTATATAATAGAGGGATCTAACAATCACTATTAGTAGCCCGTACATTAACATGTTGAACCGACAATCCTGGCCTAGCTTTTAGACGAATGCCTTCTCTGACAGATGCGTTGCATATAGCCGCCATGCAACACACGTGGTCATAGCACACCCTTTACAACTTCCTCGAGGTTCTGTTTAAAACTATTAAAACCATCCATCGCTCTTCCTTTGTTAATGAATTTTACCAAACTGTTTAGCACCTTTACTAAATGTATGCATAGCATCCCCTTCTTGCATAACCGTTGTCCTTGAAACAGTACAGTCTCTACCATGTACTGAACCCCAGACCCTTTATGGGTTGTAATGGTACATTTTTTTTTATTTTTTAAAACATACAAATCTATTATGAGGGTAAATCATTTTATTATAATATTTTGAGTTAAAAACACGTAGTTGGTTGCATAAAAAAGAAAACACATGCATTTAATTTAGATTTAATTTTTTTATTTTAAAAGATCGAAATTTCCATGTGTTAATGTTTGATTTTGAGTGATATTAATCTTCTACATTAATACATTGTGTAAAATATAGAGCTTCCACTGTTATACTTTTACTTTCTTTTCCTTTCCTTTTTTTAATTACAATTATTTTATTTGTATTTGTTTATTCATTTATCGTCACATTCATGCTGCTCTGGCTAATCAGAAGTTTTAATACCTGACATCGCTATTTTACGTCCCTTCCGAGGGACGGCTTAACCGAGAACTTTTTATTCTCTTTGAAACATTCTAGGGCCTATTGCTTGGCTGCGAACCCGCGATCATGGTCATAGAAGGTTGTTATACTGACCACTACACTACAGCTGATCGACTTTTTATTTTTTGTTTTTTGTACTATCCTTTGTACAATTATGTGCATTTTACGTTTATTTTTTTATGATTTTCGGCAGTTTTTATTTAACCATACAGGCTATATCGAGATATGCGTAGAAATTAGGAGGGGATGACGCATTTCCGAACTCACTATAAATAGCAATTCTTTTTTTTTCTGATGGAAAAAAAAGTGCAGGATGACTAATGCTACTCCTAAAATTAATAACTATTTTATCTTACTAGATGCTTATTCAAGTTGCGCAGTAACTAAATAAAAACGTATTGTTTTTTCGGCTGTCAATAGTAAAATTGTATTTTAAAAATTTAACATTCTTAGCGGTTAATTTTTGTTTACTGCTAAATCAAAGTTAAGTTTGTAGTAATATATATCTTCATTACCCGAAATAAAACAACAAATCCTTCAAAGTTAAGGTCACATCTTATTAGTATATACAACACTATTTAACTTAAAATGTACCATTAGATACCATCACCTATACAAAAGTTATAATATGACCAGTTCTGCCATTAATCGGAGCCCAACTCATGACATATTAAAACTTAAAATATGAGGCGTTCAGGATCAAAAGCGGATGAAACTCCATGTTTCAAAAATTGAAATTTTCCACATTTTTCGCTAGTTTATTCATGCAATTAATAAATGAAGTGCTCCCGAAACTCCAGGTTCAGAACCGGACTAAAATCGCGGCAAAGTCGTTTTAGACAAAATTGGTCGACTAAACTAGCGAATAATGTGAAAAAGTAAATAATTGAAATTTATAGTTTTTAGAGTATCAAAAGCGGGTGATACTGAACGCCACACATAATAAATATTTAAATATTACATAACTATTCAAATTAATAAAAGGTTTATTGAAACATTAAACTTTGTTGGTTTGTTTTTATTTTTCATATGGCACAATTTTCTCAGAAATGTAAACATATCATAAATTTCATTTTTCTAACTTGCTGAAAGATGTGGAATATATAGTCTTTTAATAATAATAACAAAAAATAAACTAGATATTCATACAAGTCACAAACTCTCACATATCGTTGATGTTAATGATAATTATTAAATGTGAAAAAAAAAATTCATTTTCGATATATAGTGATTGTTTTAGGATTGATTATTTATATAAAATCCATATAGAGTAAAACCAAAGGCAGTAAAAGCATGTATAATGACGTAGGTAAACTGGGTTTGATGGCATGCACTAATTTTGAATGAAACTTGAAATAGTTTTTTCATCCTTCTGAAAAGTGGTGTTTTTCAGATTCGGTACAACATTTGTATCGAAACTGTTTGTTTAAATCAATTTAAGGTCTAAAAATTTGTAGAAAGCGTTATCTGTATGCACACACACACAAAAAGGGGTGTTAAAACACTTTAAGACTTATGCTTCTTTTGCTAATGTTGCGAGTCTTTTTTTTTTTTTTAACATATTAAACTATATACTAAACATATTAAACTAGTATATTAAACATATTCGTAAATTAAACAAGCGTGAACGAATTTGTTTAGATCCGAGTATTGTTGAAATTAAGTATAAGGATGACAAAAAACAAAACAGCTATTACCATAAATCTTAGGCTGCGATGAAAAAGGTAAAACTAAGTGCATGTGTTATAAATAAAATAGTAAATAAATATTTAAAAAAGCGGCCAAGGCCATATAGAGTAAACAAACAATTTCATGGTTAATTAACGGACCGAGGACTGGGGTTTATTTGTTTACAGATGAAGCTCACCCGTGCCTAGGATACCGGCCCTCTTCAACATCCTACGTCCCGGATTTTCTTCACTCCTCATACCACACAAATCACCGCCATCGCTATTAAAACTGGATATGTTGATTCGCAACCAGCTGTTCGCTTAATGATTTGTTTGTAGCTTTTACTGCCTCGTTTATAAAATGTCCGACATTCTGAAAAAGATGTATATGGATTGCATGTTATCGATGTTGATTGAACAATAACCTATAGGGTCTTTATATCAGCTATATTGATAGGATTTTTGGTGTCAAATATATTGAAAGCATAAGAGGTTTTTAATGTAATTTCTTATAGCTTAATGGTAATCAATAAAAGGTTACGTGATGGATTGAGTTGGTCAGGGGTGCAGTCAATGATAACAGAAAAATAAGGAGAACTTATTTTTAATTGTGCCAACGTTTCGGCCTACGGTGTAGGCCATCTTCAGGGCAAATAGAGAGTGCCTCGGCTGTGGTGACTTATGTTTGTTTTTTGGCTGTTTTTTTTTGTGTTATCATTAACTGTACCCCCTGACCAATTCAATCCATCATTAGAATTATCCAGTCAACTATTTTCCACTCAAGTAAAAGTTTACCTTTAATCTGTTTAACATACTTAATTTGCTTGAAAATAATATAGACCATTCGACCAAACTGTAACAGTAATTACAGCTTAACATAATTAGAATATATAGAGAGGAAGATATAACCGAGAGAGGAAGATGGACCGGGTGGATGTGAAAAATAATAGTTTCTAATAAATAGTTTATTAATAATTTAGGGAATTAGGTAGGAGAGAAATTCGTTGACTGGTAGGTACTAATGTAGGATGGAAATAGTTGGGGGTCAAACATTACACAACAAATAAGTGGAAACCTATTATATTTTATGTGTGCCGACGTTTCGACCTACTTTGTAGGTCATCTTCAGGGCTATGAGATATAGAAAAAATTGAGCGAAAAAAGTGAAGGATATATTATGAAAGGATATATGAATAAAGATTATTACCTAATAGATGTATAGAAAGGTGATAATGCAAACAAAATACAATGAGAGAAATCAAGTTAAACAGAAAATTATAAAATGAAAAAGATATAAATATAATGAGTGAGATATATAAGTATGGAAAACTTGGTTTAATAAAGATAGAATTGTATTGAAGAAAAAATTGTATGAAAATAGACTATTAGGGAGTTACATAAGTAAAATGAAAGAAAATTGATTAAAAAATATGATACCTAAGAATAAATAGAGAAGAATATTGTAGAAAGTAAAGAATAGGAATCTCATGTATGACAGGCAGAGAAGTAAAATATAAATATGAAATTTAAAATATAAGTATCAGCTGTTATATAAAAGTATACAATAGGAATGAAGTATATTAATATAAAATATGATGTAAGTATAAAAGAAACTATAGATGAGAGATATAAAATATCAGTCTGAGAATGGAGATATATTATAAATAATTATGATGTTCAATAAACATGAACTCTTTGATTAAAACTATGATGGATGCTAAAGTGATGATGGGAGAAATTGGTGTGAAGAAAGGAGATGGAGAAAGATGAAGAGAAGATATAAATAATTAAAAACTGTACGAACCCAATAGGAGTGGCTACTCGGTGCAGAAGGTAGTTTTTAATTATTTCGGTGCTACTCGGTGCAGTTTTTAATTATTTATATCTTCTCTTCATCTTTCTCCATCTCCTTTCTTCACACCTATTTCTCCCATCATCACTTTAGCATCCATCATAGTTTTAATCAAAGAGTTCATGTTTATTGAACATCATAATTATTTATAATATATCTCCGTTCTCAAACTGATATTTTATATCTCTCATCTATAGTTTCTTTTATACTTACATCTTATTTTATATTAATATACTTCATTCCTATTGTATACTTTTATATAACAGCTGATACTTATATTTTAAATTTCATATTTATATTTTACTTCTCTGCCTGTCATACATGAGATTCCTATTCTTTACTTTCTACAATATTCTTCTCTATTTATTCTTAGGTATCATATTTTTTAATCAATTTTCTTTCATTTTACTTATGTAACTCCCTAAGAGTCTATTTTCATACAATTTTTTCTACAATACAATTCTATCTTTATTAAACCAAGTTTTCCATACTTATATATCTCACTCATTATATTTATATCTTTTTCAAATGATAATTTTCTGTTTAACTTGATTTCTCTCTTTGTATTTTGTTTGCATTATCACCTTTCTATACATCCATTATGTAATCATCTTTATTCATATATCCTTTACTTTTTTCGCTCAATTTTTCTATATCTCTATATTATGTTATGTTTTCTATATCTCTATGTTATGTATTTTTACAGTCATTTCTGATTTTGTCTGTTTTTTTCCCATAGCCCTGAAGATGACCTACACAGTAGGTCGAAACGTCGGCACACATAAAATATAATAGGTTTCCACTTACTTGTTGTGTAATTTTTGACTGCACCCCCAACTATTTCCATCCTACATTTAGGGAATTAGTTTTGTCTTCCTCCCGGACCAGTTTCCTCTCCATATTTATGCGGTCAAATAATAACTATTCAAAATTTGAATTTGTGTTAAGAACTATGGAACGTCGTTTTGTCAATTAACGTACCATATAATACAAATATAAACTATTGTAAAGGTTAAAAAGATGCTACGTGCCTAGGCAGGTTTTTAAGGCATTGGGAGATCATTAACAACATATTAATAATACCTTAATATTAAAATTATAAGGATGTTTCTGTTCATTTTGACAAATTAATATTTTACTTGGAAGCGGAGTGGCTTTGTGATAGAGCGCTGAGTCGCCATGCCGAAGGAACTGGGTTCAAATCCCGCTGCTGACAAGACTATTTATTTAAACTGTTTGCAGTTAGAGGTGGACCGTATAGAATCTAGGACCCTCCTAGGGCTCACCCAGCCTCTATTTAGTAGGTACCCAAATTCACCTCCCTGCACAACCGTTGTCCAAGAAACAGTACAACCTCTACCATTTACCGAACCCCAGACTCATTAACGGGTTGTAGTGGTAAAGGTTAATATTTTACTTACATTTTCTCTGTAAATCTCTGTTAAACTTTTTTTTTTCCTTTCCCTTAAATAGTAAATATTAGAATAATGATAAAAAATATATTAATCAATTGCTTTAATATATTACAAATATAAATCAAAACATAGTATAAAAATAAAGTTTTTGTCAAGTTAGGAGGGCAATGATAACCGCCAGCAATGTTTTTTTTTTATTTCTGTTTATTGTAATATTCTCTATTAAACATATTTGTACTCAACGTTTTTTTTACCATTGACTTTAAGGACCAAAAAAACTATTTCAATATTTTACTTGGGATTGTTAAAGAACAATTATCTTTATAGAGTAGGTACTTATTGGAAACAAAAAATATTCTGATGGCAGTTTGGACTGCGTAGATCAGATTAAATTTTTATATTATATGCTCATTTTCAGAAAACCATCTAGATTATCAATTAAGTTTAGACGATTAGCTAAAAAAAGCAACTTATCTAAAAAATGCCATAATGTTTCCTCCTAGCTGCAGTTTCACAAAATGTCCTACAGTATTTTATTTACAACTTAAGTAGAAATAGTTAGACAATAACTGTAGGGCATAATTTAAGTGAAAATACGCTCCTCTTATAAAAAATTATAACTTTCACAACGGACATTTTAATTCTTTTTACTCGTAAAGATTTTCGATAACTACATAAATAATTTACCTTAAATATTTAGTAATATTCAAAATGAAAATTAAAAAATGAAATAACTTATAATAAAACCGCTTTTGGTTCAATAACTCACTAACTATAAATCATCTTAAAAAAATAACAAAAAACAGAGTGAAAAGTCAACTTTAAAGTCCAGAGCATTTTCCGCTAAAGTCAACAGAATGAGACTGTCGGCATTCCTTCGGAGTTGAAGAAGATTTATTTCTATCTTTCTCACTATTTTTACCCCTTTTCAAGGACTTACTCAATCACTGCCGACTCTACCAGGTGAGCAAAAGATCTGAGGGGTGTTTCATCACAGGGAAGGGCGGGAAATAATCTTTCATTAAAGGAAAATTAGGTATTTCTGTATTAAACTATATTTTTAAAACATTTTTTTTATTACACTTTATTGATATATTATTATAATCTGCCACTTGTGTGCAATAAGTAATAGCGCTAAGTAGCTATACAACCATACAAAACATAAAATAAATAAATGTAATACAAATATATACACCCAGAAAGATATATACATGCGGTGATAAAAAAAAAAAATGCGAAAATCATAATCAAATTAAAGTCTAAAAATAAAATAATTGCTCACATTCATACCATAAATTCAATAAATACCACGATCTAGGATCATAGGAAATTTTGTTATCCTCTGTTTATTTTCTGTAATTTAACAAACTTTTAATGAACATCGCCTGTATCTATGTACGCATGAAACGGAATCCTTGAATTCAATTTTTGGCCCCTTCAAAACATCAAATTAAATTGAAACTTTCCACACTTCTCAAAGACCGATGACAATAAAATAATATAAGATTGTCTCTATAAAAATCAATATAAAAATATATGAGATTAGTGATTTTCCATATCTGAAGACAGTGAGGAAAAAAAGTGTATATTCATAAATTGACCGCTCCTCAAATTTCCTCTTCTCTGCCAACACAGAACAGGGATCAAACGCCAAAGAAAGCTAACGTAACTAAAAATTATACTACATTATTAAATCTTTTTTTCAATCGTACAAGAAACTACTGGGTCTGTTGATATGAAAAAAAAAGTTGTCTGCAGAATATTAAGGAGGGCAAAGTCCTGACAACATGAATTTTTTTTCTTCCAACAGTCCCGTTTTTGAAGAATATCTGTTTTAGACACGTGTTAAACTAGACATCCTTCAGATACCAAATCTTTGGGTTATAAATAGTCATGGGTAGATACTGGATTGTCCGGTATCTGAATACAAGTGATACTGATACTTTTACTTGATACTTTTGTAGTTGAATAGAGTTGTCTCTTCTATTACGCTACACAGAAGCCTTTCTTGGGGCATCAGTTTTTGTTATCATTTTTAAAGGAAAAAGACTTATTCGCCGAAATAGTAACCTGCACAAGCCATCAAATGATTAAAACCATGTTTTTTATTGGTTAATTATTTTTTGAAAGCTATGGAATTGAACAAAAAAAAAAAAAAAAAGTTGTTAACCCTACCTCAAACTTTTGCTATTCACGTTCCAAGACACATAGATTTTGGATTGTAATACAAAATTTGTCTGTCCGCCGCATTACGCTAGACTCTTTAAAACGCTAAAGCGGTTATAATCTTCGTCATATTCCGGTGCTGTTTTTTATTTTGTGAAACTAATTTTTTTCTTTAAAACGATGTAAAATTTGTTACTGTTGAAAGTAAAACATTGGAGAAAAAATTTATCAATTTCTTCGAACAATTTATTTTTTGCACCCGATTTCAATCATCTATGTCGATTGCATTTACTTTATAGTATGATAATGTAGAAAAAGGAATTTTCATTTCAAATTATTAAATTTAGAAAAAATTTCACAGCCAACATATAGACTTATAATAATAATTAAAAAAACTAAATGAAAAATAATTAAACGATTTGTTTATTCATTATATATATTTTTTTTCAGTACATTAGTCTCAGTTAGCTGAGAAATCTATTATTGCAATATTCCAACAACAAGCATTTTGTTAGGTTCACTTTTGTTTATCTTATTTTAAAGCTACTTTTGTGCCAATTTATATTTGAAAAGTAGATGTGAAAACATATTAAGTTTCTACCTACAGGTATAGTGAGATAATAAAATTTTCAAGCTCAAAAATTATTGAATAATTCTTTTATTTAAATATGTATGTACATATATAATGTTTAAGAACTATATTCTATGGTAAATTAAATCCCACATTTTGATTCACAAAGTAGATACAAAAAAAAATATACCAATTTTAATTCGAGCTGATGCTTCTAACAACCAAGGCCTTGAATACAGCTCTCGTATCAATCTGGTCTAGCAGGTAGCAGGTGCGGGAGTAGAGATTGTAGTAGATACTGACTAGTAGTTGATACTGGCTAGTCAGTGAATACAAGTATCTAGAGAGAGGTGAGGTGTCTTTGGTAGGACTTCCCACCCCATCGCTCAGTCAAGTATCCAACAGACTCGTATCGGGTATATTTCGATCGTGATACTTTTCAGTATCAGCTACAAATTATCCGATAGATACAACCTTGCCCATCCCTAGTTTTAAAATTAGCAGGAGATGTAGCACAGGTAGACTAGATTAAAATCCATTTTTTTATTGGATTTCACATTCCAGAAATGCTAAAAAACTACCCTAGTTAGGAGAAGAAAGAAAGATAAAAAATATAAGAAGATAAAATTTGACTCGGTTTTTTATTTACTTTCAACAACGTACTTTTCGAAGATGATCTTTGTTCCATTGTTCCATGTCTTTACGATACTTACTAAGCTACCATTTACGACACAAAAAATTGACAGACATAAAAATACATGACATCACTAAAAATTTGGAAATTTAATTTATAATATGAACAAGGATAATATTTTAATGGTCAAAAGAAATAGTGAATTGAATAACCTTCAACAAATTATTTATCTGGCAAAAGTTTTTGCATTATAGTTATATTGCAGTGGTTTGGAGCCGGTGTATAATTTTTTTGAATTGTATAAGGCGTTAATAAAATGTATGTATCTATGAAATGTGTTTTATTGTATGTAAAAAATTGATTTTTTTCTGCAACAAACGCCCCACTCATGGTGAAAAACTGTTCATAAACCTATTCTCAATTTGTTTTCCAGACTAAAGCTATCAGTGCAATCCTTAGATAAAAGTTTAAGGGTATCAAAGCCAATTAATCAGAACGCTTAAGCGGACAACCATTAAGCTTTTAGCTAAAAAGGTAGTATCAGAAATCTTGTATTTAGTGGTCCAAACTTGGGAAACCGATAATGTTATGTTAGATACTAGTAATATCTCCTTTCTGATCAAAACTAATTAATTAAATTAAATTTTTATTTTTGTGACCCACACACCTAAGGTTTTGGACTGCATAAATCTGGGTCTAATTCCCATACATACATAACTGATCATATATATTGAATAACCGCATTTGCAATCCAGCTTCTCTGATACACCACCAGTCTTCTGAAATACAATTCAAGTAGCCAACAAGGTACCCTGTAGTCTAGTGGTTAGCATAACAACCTCCATGGCATAGATCGCGGGTTCGCTGCCCGGCAGATGTCTTTAGGATATTTTATAGATAGTAAAAAATTATTAGCCGTCCTTCGGAAAGGACGTAAAATGGTGTTCACAAGACTGTGCGATGTCGAGGGCTCGTTATCCCTTTCCAAATTATACATGGATAGGCAGAATTCAGGTTTTCCGCTGTAAGATCGTTCAATTAGCTGTAGCAGCATTAAATAAATAAACAAGTTGATGAAAGGTATTCATTAGTTTCAGTGACGGCCTCTCAGAAATGTATGGAATAATCTAATCGTTTCTGCATTGTACATGGTCTGCGGGCGTCTACTCTAGGTCAAGTTTGGACATTCTTATTATTATTATTATTAGTTTAGCTCGACATCCTCGAGCGATTCTTGTCTACATCCAGCAACGATTCTGTTCTGCAGTCAAAGGATTCGTTATTCTCTGGCCGAAGTAATGGTTCTTCCGTCAGTAGTTTCTTCGGGAACTTGCTTATCAACCTTACATTTTATCGAATCTCTTGTTTTGCTATTACGGGTAGGCTGGTGCCATACACACCATAGGAGTATAGGACATATGACATAGAGGACGGATGACATGAAGAGAATGGAGTTAGTTAAGAGGTGGTTGAGGAGAGGAACCACTCGAAGAGACCCGCCCACCTGCTCCGTCTCAATGACATGCCACCTCACCGCTAGCCAATAAAAAATGGAACAAAGCAGCTCTCTATCGTCCCATTTCGCGGGTCATTGAGGAATGCTCGACATCCGCTGGTTGAGGAGTCTGAAAACTGTCAAGAACTGTCAACTCTCCTGAGGTCGATGCCGGATCATACAACAATATCTAAAAAAATAAACCTGTGCCACTACACCCAGGAAGAGTCTTGAGTTCAGAACGTGGTAGACAATGTACGGTAAACAGAACGATGGTTATGCAGGGAAGTGATTTATACGAGTGGTTTTCCCCTCTACTTCATAGAGATTCCAGATGAGTTATAGATTCCAAATGATCCATCCCCGGCTGTAAGTAGGAAAAAAATTATCTGCCACAGCTGGATTTGAACACGGGACCTAGGACACTGAAACTCAGCTCTTGTCCACCCCTCTCCATACAATTATATCCAGCTTATACATTTTATGTGAAGGGATCTACTAATATTATTTTTTTAAAGTAAATCAGTGGGTAAATATCCGCATAAGAGAAATCGGTCCCAGAATGGTATTCTATAAAACAATGGTTGCCAACTAAGTTTCATTTTCTCCGACCCGAACTGTCGTTTACAAGTTAATAGATATTATTCTATTCTATCCAATGGGCACTACTAAGCGCTTTCGAATCTTGGCTTCCTGGTCCAGCCTCCACCAATTGTTCTGATCTTTTGCTGCTTCTATGCCGTTCCTCACATCCAACATGGGCCCTGCCATGTGTTGAACTTCATTAACTGAACCATGTCTGTCTCCTTAAGAAAACTTTGAGCTCCTGGTTTGTCAGACAATTCAATGCATGGCCAACCTTTATTGTTCCAAAGATTTTACGCAGAATTTAAGACTCATTAGATTATCGCATTAGAGTTAAAAATTGTTCGGATGTTTTTGAATAAAGATGTAAAACTTGTTAGCCATCAACAAGTTCGTTCAACAAAAAATTATTTTATAATAATTTTTATATTTTTAGTATAAACTATTAGTTTTACAGTTCTATTTACACACACACATACTTAATTACTCCTTGTCTTCTAAGCAATGTTGCGCATCATTTATTCAGGTGGTGGGCACCCAACTTTCAGCAGTCCTTCTCCACCTCATTTCGCCATCTCTTTCTCGGTCTTCCTTTTCTTCTTTTGACACCGATATTCAGATCTAACATTCTTCTCTGTAGCCTGTCTGCCCCCGCTCTCGATACATGGCTGCTCATCGAAGTCTACTTTTATAAAATTTATTATGTTCTCATTTCTGAGCAAACTCTCAATCTCTGTTTTAAAACCATTATTCGTTATTACTGACAATTTTTTACGTTCTTCTCTTTTTTTAAGCCTCATTTTATATTAAAAATATGTTGGATATATCTTTATCAGAAAATATCGATATCTGGTTAGTTTATGATAGATAAAAAATAAATAAGTAAATAAAATGGTAATTTTAAAAACAAATCACTTAAATCAATATGATTAAACAATATATATATATATATATATATATATATATATATATATATATATATATATATATATATATATATAGTTTTGATTTTTCATACATAAAAAATTTTCATTTAATGTAATGGATGTTACCACTTTAGATAGGAAATGAAATTTTTTGGTATTAATTTTTGAAGTATATGGACGGTTTTTGAAACAAACACATCTAAAACAACATTTCTGGCATTAAGAAATTATAATCCATGATCAAAAAAACATTTTTGGAAAAAAATTAATGTACCTCATTTTGAAACCAAACGCCTTAATTAGTATTTTTATAATACTACAAAATTTTAATATTTCAATAAACTTTTAATTCTTATCGAGAACACAATGACCGTAATTAAGCTCCAAAAGTATAATTAGCAATTTTCAATTTATTTGTGAAAATTTATTGTTCGTCTGTTGTTCTTTTTGGAGTTTTTAAACGCCATTATTTTGTTTCTAATCTTAACCGAGAAAAGACAAGACTGCAGTATGCTTATGAGTTTCTTTACTTACCAACTTCATCTGAAATATAAATATTTTAACTGTAGATGTGAAAGTCCTTTAGAAATTATTCCAAAAAATAAGCTAAGCCCCTGGACTATGTCTATTAATCTATAATTCAAATTCAGCCAAACATTCTAAGATGGATTTTTTAGGTATGACTGCAATAAATTAAAATAATAATAACAAGGCTTAGTGAACCCGAAGCTCGCAGCCGATTCCACCAATCTCTCCTTACAAACTGTCCACGGGCCACCACCCAAAACCCAAATCCGCCAGATCACTCTTAATGCAATCCTCCCACATACGGCACGGTCTACCCCTCAAACGTCCCACCTCGAATAGTATAGAGCAGAATAGAAAAATAATTTTATTCTGGGAGCAGGTCCCTAAAGAATAACAAAAATGAACAAAATTTGATAAAAATATATCTGGGCAAAGGGCTGCACAATTGGAATAAAACAATTCTACCCCTCGGACGCTTCCCAGCCGGTACAGCGCTTATTATCATCTTAGGAATTCGTTCCTTACTAAGTCCAGCAACTTTACAAGCCCATCTTAATCTTCGTGACTCTATCACTTGAATAATATTTACTGGATGCTTCGCAATTCTGCGTTCTTAATCTCCTATATGTAGCACCTTATTTTCGAATACCTGAAGACGTTGTTCATCCTTTAGCGTTAGCGGCCAAGCTTCGCATCTGTAAAAAAGAGTTAGAAGAAGATGGTTTTATAAATTCGGGTTTTTAGATTTCGTGACAAAAGACGCGATCATAGTAATGTCGAGACCGAATAATAACAAGGATTTCGCTCCTTTATTTCCTTTTGAATTTCGTTTTTCCTAGTTACCATAAACCTCAAGTACTTAAACATCTCCACATGTTCGAACTAATTCCCTCTTACAATCATTAAATTTAAATAAAATAATATACTATTTCCAATTTTTATGACAAAATTATTGCCACTAGTGAGTGTTAAAAGAAAATGGGGGATGAAAAAAAAGGTAAAACAAAAACTGAGGATGCCCAAACTGAAGCCATATGAGACGAAGTACCAAGAACTAACAACCCCTGGCACACCCTCATCACAGTTTAGGCCTTGTGCTATGTAAACTCAAACCGGATTTTAGTTTGAACCATAAAAAATAATAACATAACATTTGCAAATAAAAGTATTGTAGTTTCACATGGCATAGTTAACATAATAACTTTTAATTGTTATCTTGAATAATACAAGTTGAAGAATTATTTCTTTGACCTATATCCGGACCATTTTCTCCCCTCTTTAATTATTATAGTCATTCATTGTAATAGGAAAATTTAATACCTTGTGATAGACCGATTTCTTTTATGTAATTTCTAATTTTAACAAAACGTTTAAGGAAGTACAATTGAACTTTATGAAAGTAAGTTAATAATAGTGTTGTATTATGTATTTGAAACACATAGTTTAACTGTATCGCGCTATTTGAGAAAAATTTACAGACTGCTGATGACTGTATTATGGATGACCTTTAACATGATTAATGATTATAAAAAAAAGAACAATTCTGATAGAATGTCATACAAACTAAACAATGTTATATATACGTATAGGTATATATTTAAATAGAATATTTATTGTAGGTATGCACTTAAAATGGCAAAGCTACAAATCAAAAAGATTTAAATATTAACATAACCTTATACACTTTTAAGAAATGAACAAGTTCTCATTCAGAAGACTTTTTTTTGTGACTGCCACTTGTTTCGACTGTTCTTTTCTTATCTGCAATATCTCTTTCATTCGTCCACCGTTGATGGATTTATTTATTTTATATAATTTTTTTGTATTTCCTTTTAGTATTAAGCGCAAGACATAACAGCTGTTCATTGCTGGTCTTTAGTATGATCTGAGGAGGTTTAGTTTTTGTGATTGTACAGTATTTTTCATCAAATAAGCTATTTCTTTCATTGGCATCCGATGCTTATTATCTAATAGCTTTAAAAGACCGTGTAAAGATCTAATTCAGTACCAGTGTAAAGGGAACGTTCAAGGTGGTCGTCCTTTGGTAGCGGACTGAGCAAATAAAGGAAACGACTCTGACAGTGGACATGAAGGACAGATGACTAAGATTAGAGGTGACGACTGGTGACAGGGAGACTGCTATGAAGAAGCGCTATTTATACTGAGCTAGAGAGAGATAGATATGTCAGAGCTCAGAGCATGGCTAGAGGCGAGCAATCCAGCGGTGACAGGCCCGGCTATTAGTTGTGTTTACTCTCATTAGAGGGCGATATGAAGGGAGGCTAAGTGTGAGCACGTGGAGCTCTGTTTACCCCCGCGGGTCTGTTTAGTCCTACCGGCTCTAACGCTAACCAATACTCCAACAAATTAGTCTATAACCAAATAGAGGTCGCCTCTAAATCTAAACCCTTCACCAAACAGATTGTAAATCCACCGTTGGCACAGCGGGTGCAGCCAACACGCCTATAGGTCCCCGAGTACGGCCTTTGCGAACCATAAGCCGTAACAAAACTTTACCCTATTCGAATTATTTAAATATTTTTTATTAAATATAATAAATATTCATGGATTAGTAGAAATAGTCTATATCCTAGATTTTATTCCACTGCTGCTTTTAGTTTTCAAAACCATTTTCTGAGCCCGAATCGATTAAAACAACTGTTCCCCATCTTTCTGGAGGTTGACTAACACATACCGCCCCCCCTTTTTTTAAAAATTGTATACCTAATTTTAATTTGAAATAAAGAGTACATAACGATGCAGTATTTAGTAAAAATTTTAATACCGTATATAAAAACAACCAAACCAATTTTATCAGGTCCCTGTTAAATAAAATAGAAAACAAATTTAAAAAGTATAACATTTACAGAATTTTTAAGGAACAAAGAATTAAAATAAATAATTAACACCAATAACGTGTACTTATAATCCGGAGTGCATGTTTTCATTTTTAATATGGAATCTGGAAAAATCGAGAAAGTTGAAAGTTAAAATTAGAAAAAATATGAAAGTTTGAAAACTTGGTTATTGTTTTATTTTATCTTTTCAATACCTCTCTTGTTGGTTGTGTGGTTGATTTCAGTGTAAGTTTGAATATTCGGCTTTATAACCGTCAGGTTCAGGCGTAAGTCACCTTTAAGGCAAATGTTATTACACAAAACTCATTTCTTTGTTTTGTGAGCAGTTGGTCAACAGTACTTAATGTTTTTTAACTGAATACGTTGACGGGAACGAGATTAGAAATGGTTCAGTTTCCTCAGTGGTGGATAAGCCTCTATAAGCTTAACGCAGGCAAACTCGTAACCACCCTGCTTGAAAATGTATTTTCTAGTGCTATTTTAATTCCCCCCCTCTTGAATACTCATCGCCCCCCAGTTATTTATTGACCTCCCTGATAACCCAAAACGCACACAAGGGGACAATCGCCGCAAGGCTGGAAACCACTGGATTAAAATAGCATTTAGTAAAATTATTATTTTCTTTTTCCCTTACTATTCTCAAGTTCTCCATCTTTATAACTCTGTCAGTCCACTTTATTTTTACCACTCTTCAAATATCCACATCTCCTTTTCTCATAAATACGTTTTCTCATATCCTCCATGAAAGTCCACGTCTACGTCGTAACTCTGCACCGACAACAAATAATATCTTACGATTCTTAAAGAACGGAAAAATAAATCACAATTATCATAATTAGGTCTCCAAAATCGTTAATTTGATTTATAAAAGTGGTTACACAAATGATAAATCAAGCTATATCATCATCTGGATTGTAGATCTTCTCTTTACATACGAAACAAACGACTTATCTAGAACACCATACCAAGGCAGACCTATTTGGACATATAAGGTAGAAATTGGGGTTGAGCAAAACACGCAAGATATAGCAAGATATGAGCATAGACGCAAGATAAATAAAAACACAAAAAGAAAAATTACGAATGCTTCTTGGTTTATTTCGAATCAAACTCTACACTATGACATAAAAAATCTAACTGTAAAAGCATATATTCTGTGTCAATACACAACATGTCACCCATCAACACATTATCAAAATCCGTCCGTTCTTTCTCTTATCTCCTCTCTGTTACCTAGACTTCCTCAGAGAAGATTAAAAAGTCAATGGCCAAGAGACCTGTTCAGAATCCATTAGTCAGTTATAAAATATTTCATATTCCTGCAAATTGAGAGGAAAAAAACCTTGAGATCAAATTTTCTTGATGCCATACGGCGTAGGTGCAAATATAACATGATCGAATAAAAATAATCATTACGATAAAAAGTAAGCTGCAATAATTGGGGCTGTTCACAAAGGGAGCTCCAATTAGTGCAAGGAAGTATTCAAGGAACGAGAATTAAGGTATTGGCAGAAGGTAACAATTATGGATTCTCAATTTACGCGACTGGTTAAATTACAATACAAAACAACTATTTATATCTTCAGGGTCACAAATATGGACAAGCTTGGTTAACAACCTTCGTGATAAAGTGGTTTTAAAAAAGAAGATGAATTTTCTCTGTAATCTACAACCATTGTTTCCATCAAATAAACTTGTCTTCAGTGAACTTGAGATAAAACCGGATTTCATCTTTTCTATGGTTCATTGCTAATCATTGATTTGATGCATATTTTATTTTTAATTTAGTATGATGCCTAAATTTGTATTTAAAATATTTATCCTTATTTTCTCTAATACACTTTAATATATTATTCTTATACCCAGCGAGCGGAGTGGCTCAGTGGTAGAGCACTGAGTAGCCATGCCGGAAATCCTGGTTCAAATCCCTCTGCAAGCAGTTACTTTTATTTAGTCTGTTTGGGGCGGGATATGGATCATATGGGATCTAGGACCTTCCTGGGGCACACCCAGCCTCTATAAAATACTATAAAAATAGGGTACCCAAAATAAGGGGGAAAACTCTGGCTGTTGAGCGTGATCTGGGACAAATCACCTACTTGCAGAACAGTTGTCCATGAAATAGTACAGTCCCTACCATATGCTGAACCCCAGACTCGTTCACGGGTCGTAGTTGTTACAGGTTCTTATACCCAATAGAACTATTATTACTTAAAAAGTTTAATCAGTACATACATTTGGCAAAAATTTATTTGTAATCTTGGTCTAAAGACTTGGTCGAAGTTATTAATATCAACTTCCCGGACAGTAAAATAACCCTTCAATTTCATATTTAAACAATATGATTTAGCTATGCCGTTTTCTCTGAGCAATATTCTTAATCAACAGTGGTTTAGGGTTTGACCTGAGCCCACCGAAGAAGTAATATCCACAATATGAAGGAGTATTTGAAATTAATAGCCTTGCTAGAACTCAGAAAAAAGCTTAGTAGCGAAAAAAGCTTAACATTATTACAAATAAAGTTTTATTTCAGTTACTTGAACTTTTGGTATTATTTCTGGTAATCATGGTAATTTCCGGGCTAATTGACACGACTTGTAAAATTAAGGTAGAATAATTGTTAATTATTACGAATTGTAATTGAGCTTCTTTGGAATCGATAATTCTCTATCCCTCTAACAATAAACATTATTATTCTTTTGTTTAATGCTGATTCCTCTAGTCACTCAAATTTCTATGTTTCGATTCGAATTACAGATTTAAACAAATCGAAATTAAACATCCGGTAAAGCCTTGCTAACAAACTTTCCCGCATGTTTTAAATATATTATCTAATTTATTAGACAAAAATGTAGATACAATTTTCGCTTTGATTAACGCATTATCTATTTATAATTTTAATTTTTAGTTACAAAAGCTGGTATTTTAATTTTCCCGTCTCCTTTACGATATTATGAATCCTAATGCAATTATTTGCAATTGTTCTTATGACAATTTATTTTCAATTTAGTCATAAGAACATATTCCGGGATTCATAAGTGCAAAATTGAGCTGGTCTGATTTATTTTTATTTTTTATTATGTATGACGTTATTACTAATTTGCTGGGCAACAAAGCATACTTTTAGGAAAAAAAAAACTATGTATTTTTCTATTGCTTTCCCATAAGATGGAGCCCTTTAACCGTTCATATAAAACTTTAATTCCCAAGATAAAGAAGTAGAAAAAGTTGATAACAACTATTTTAACTGATAATAGAAAAAAAAATCTTTACTAATTGCCTAATAATGATTATCAAATCAAATAATCAAGGTAAAAAAATAATAATAATATCAATCGAACCACTATGGGGATAGATAAAGCATATTAAAATAAATTTACTTTTCTTATTAATGTTTTTATTTTCCTCTTATTATTAATAGCCTTTTTAAATGAGAAGTTATTACATTTCCCATAAATAGTGGAAGTCGTAAACCAAATATATAAATAACTGATCAATAATACAAGCAGAAGACTTTATTATACTCCAAAGAAAGATGCAGTATAATAAAGTTTTATTGTATCCATAACAGAATGCCCTGTGCACACCAAATATTTGTTTCACTTAAAAAAAGTATTTGGTCCGGCATTAACTTGAGATAAAATCCGATTTTTGATTTTTAACCCAATCTCGAATTTTATTTATTAGTTAACTAAGTTCTGAAACAATTGTGTGACCTGGATTTATTCAAAATGCTCAGAGTTTTCATCGATGATATGAGTTAAAACAAAATAATTAATAAAATAAATATATTTAAGATTTGATTTGTATTTTATCCCTCACAAACAATCAAAAATTTAATACATTGTTGAATCTTATCAGAATCCATTCTTTGAAAAGATAAAATCGTAATTTAGCCGTAATAACATTTTAGTAATCGGCCTGATATGACCTCCCTTTGAGAGATTGTCACAAAAATGTATAATTATGTTGTACATGTTTGAACATTGAAATATAACATAAAAATTAATATTTTTCAACATAATAAATAATATATTCCATTATTCTACAATGCTTTGTAGTGAATAATAAATTGGAACCTTATTTGAAACACTTTAATGGTTAAGTAATAAGAAAGTAAAAGAATAATAAAAAGATATTAAATAAAGTAAGAAAAAAATAAACATTTTAATCGAAGATTAAATATTCTAGTGATAGCGTCGCGAAGATTAAGATGGGCTTGTAGAGTTGTTGGACTGAGTAACGAACGAATTCCTAACATGTTAATAAGAGGTGTGCCTACTGGGAAGCGTCTGAGGGGTAGACCGAGCCGTAGGTGGGAGGATTGCGTTAAGAGTGATTTGGCGGATTTAGGTTTGGGTGGTGGTTCGTGGACGGAGGTTTGTAAGCAGAGATTGTTGGAATCGGCATCGAGCCTTCGGGTTCACAAAGCATTATTATTATTATTAAGCCTTATATTATTACTTTGGGCTTGGTGGGTGTTAAATAATTGATTATGTAAAATAATAAATTATTAGGTGAATTTGTAGACGATTCGTTGCGCTAGGCATATCTAAAAATAGAAAAAATTACATCAAAATTTAGTCGATATTTACGAAGGTAACTAAAACTATAATTGTAAACATAAATTACTCAGTTCCTATCACACGCTTAGAAACACAAAGGAAGAATAGAAAGGGGAAGGAAGCCATTATTGCTGTGTTTTGTTTAAACGATTAAGCGTAGTTTTTTCGTGCAAACATTGAAGTAGCATAGATCCCTTAGGTTTTCATATGATACAGTTTTTAGTAGGTTAATATACATACGTAAGATATTAATGGAAGTAATTTAAATAGTTAAATATATATAATGCGTGGATTTTTAAATGAGAAGTTATTACATTTCCCATAAATAGTGGAAGTCGTAAACCAAATATATAAATAACTGATCAATAATACAAGCAGAAGACTTTATTATACTCCAAAGAAAGATGCAGTATAATAAAGTTTTATTGTATCCATAACAGAATGCCCTGTGCACACCAAATATTTGTTTCACTTAAAAAAAGTATTTGGTCCGGCATTAACTTGAGATAAAATCCGATTTTTGATTTTTAACCCAATCTCGAATTTTATTTATTAGTTAACTAAGTTCTGAAACAATTGTGTGACCTGGATTTATTCCAGATCAGATGTAAAAGCGTGGCAATGTAACAAATCCTTGTTTTTAGATTTCTTACATTATTATTGTGTTCCATACCGCATAGTGTTTAATGTTCTGGCTACTCATGTACACGATATTCTAAAGCCCTCAAAACATTAAAAACCTTAATGATTAAATTTGAATAAATACCCGAATTATCCATAGATTCTTGAAAATATTACAAATTTGAATTTGTTTTCAAATTTAATATCATAATTTCATATAGCAACTATGTTATTTTCAGAAATTATCATAAGATATTAAACCGTTATAAAGTAGTAATTATATTGCTTTGTAATAAGAAAGTGCAATAATACTACTTCCATTATGGTAATGTAATGTTCAAACGAATCTATGATGATTCTTATAATAGGGCTTTATAAAAAAGTTCCCTTATATTAAGTTCTTATATTTTATTTTATTTTTTCTTGGAGCTGGGAAGCTTAGTGTGTACAGCTCTGAGTTACCGTGCCCTTGGTCCCGGGTTCAAATCCGGCTGTGCCATATACGTTATTTAATCTCTTAACAGCTATGTATGGACCCCGTGGGATTACAGACCGACCTGGAGCTCACCCAGCCTCTTTAAAGTGGGTACCTTTATTAGGGGAAAAACCTTGCGAAAGCAATCATAACCGTTGTCCTAGAACAGTACAGTGTCTACTAAGTACTTAACCCAAGAACCTTAATAGGTTGTAGTGGTACAGTTTTTAAATTTATTATTATTTTTATTGATTCGGGCCAACTAAGGATAATTTGGGTTTTTTAAATGTAGAAAAATATTATCCTTACTCTTTGTTTCTCATTTATTTTTTCTATCTATTTCCTATCTATCTGATGGATGGTATATTCGTTTTCTTCATTTCTCTTTATCCTTTATTGCACTTTTGTGATCACTAAACTTTCTATATCTTTATTACAAAGATATAGATGTATCCTCGTTTCATATTTCTGTTATTAATCAAGCAAAATGGATATTTTTTTAGTGTCTGTTGTCAACGATTCAACAAAAATGACTAAAACATCTTTACCTTCTCTTTTTTATTGTTTCCTCTATTTTATTGATTTATTTATAAATTATGTTATATTTATTGAATTAATAAAGAATTATTTGGGTTTCAGATGGAGACCGGCAGCAGGGACCACTTGCTGAGCCAACACCTTCGCCCTGAAATCTCACAAACTCCACACACTTATTGTGATTAGCATTTTGTCGCTAACTTAGATCTATGTTATGATACGCTGGCCTGCCAATGCGTTAATAGGCTCTGTACCTCTCATCACCCGCTAGGATAGGCGATACAGTTGTAGCTATTGTTACGTTTCAATTCTAAATTTGCAACGGGCGGTCATTCTGACCTCCCTCACGGTTTTAGTGTGCTAGGTTTTTACATCATTTGTGTTTAATGTAGTTGATATGTATTCAGAATATGAATTGAATTGTATTAGTGTGTCCCATCCGTGTACTGTGTATACCGGGAACCACCTTTTTCTCAGTCATTATTTGTAGGCTACCTTATGATAAGTATAACGTCCATTTATATGTATATGAGTCTTTTTTTTATGGTTATGTAAATAGTAAATAACTCCAGTCCCGGAGTAGCGATAACTTACAAATATAAATATATAAAAATAATAATTATTATTGTATAAATATTGCAAAAGACTGTAAATATGAATGTATATTATTTGTATATTTGTAGTAGTATATCAGTGTGTTATATATTTGTATTGCGAAGAATATTCCATAGGTTGTGATTTGTAATATAACGATAAAGAAAATAATATATAGTTTTTGAGTTTTATTATTTTATATTATCTACTCAAGTATCAAAGTATGCTTATGTAATTTAAAATTTATTGAATAAACTAGAATGAAATTATTGTTTATTATTAACGGACTATCCATTACTAGTTTTTTAATTATAATTTATTTTTAATGAGGTGCGTATGTTTTAATGACACTCATTTAATACAATATTGTTACAAACCTTTTCGTCAAAGTTTCGAAAATTTTATCAGCAATAATTAAATTTTTAACGGCATAAGGTGGAGTTGTTCGGCCAATAATTTGTATGTTCACACACCTTATTTAAAAATATGTTCCACCCTCTGTTAAAATGAAGAAAAAAAAAGAAATCTTTGAAAAGTAGTAAGCTTCTTGTGTTGGAAATTCCTGACAGATGGATTGAAGTCCATTTACACGGACAACATTTCTGATCGTAGTGATAACTAATAAATATGATAAAACAGCACCTCCTATTCTGTCCACGTCTGTGTTATCTTAAGTGTATCATCCTACGCACTTGTGGTGGTAGAAACTCCTTTACATACTGTTGAAACTCCGAACCTTTAAAAAATGAAATTAACATACTTGAAGACTTTATCAGTAATTTGCTAATACGTATCATAATAACCGCGACAATGTAAGTATCATTTTAATTAGTATTTCTTGAATATAAATGTATATGTTTGTAACAGTAGGGATAGTGGGTGTAACAGAAACTACCAGAAGCAATAAGACTGGTGTAATTATATGAAGATAGACGAGACACTCTCAATACGAGCAATCAAGACCCACACAGGGGCATTTGACACCACAAGTCGATCAAAATAGGAAACAACTTTTCCGGTAATCTACCTCTACTTACGTTAAGGCAAATGTTTATAGAACATAAGGTCATAATTTGTTCTGGGAAAACAGCTGTACCTGGCGCTGTATTAGTTGTATTATGAAGGTATTACAAGTCGCACGTCCTGTTACCAAGTGAATGAATGAAATATCTGTGTGTTTCATATTGGTTTTATGTGTGTTATCAAGTGAATATTGGTGATTTTTAAAATGGATATTATACAGCCAGGTGTGTAGAATCAGAAAATAACAACATAAATCTACTGATGCCTTACAATGTTTTTTTAATAATTTTTGTCGAATGATCGATTTTTTGACCTTTTTTTCATAAGAGATGTAAAAATTAGTGATTTTGATATACTTCCGGCCTTTTCCTGGGATTGATTTTTTACTTTTCTTTAACGTTAGAGTGTTATTTCCCAGTTTTATCAAAAACTAGCTGTCAAAATGTCCCAAAACAAACATTAAATGAACAAACCGAAATGAACAGTTAATGTAGAACTATTAAATGAACAGTTGTTGTAGAACAAAACGAGGTTATTTACTATTTTACTTTTTTAACATTTAACTTGTTGTAGGCTCCTCTGGATTAAAGACCTGACAAGCTGTTTGTAAGATTGCTAAAGACTGTATAGGAATGGATTTTGCATAGAAGTTGGAATTAGTCGAGGAAAATATTGTAAAACAACCTACATTCTCAGTGGAACAAATGCAACAGTTTCGGCAAAAGTTTTCAAGACTCAAATCGGATATGAAATCAAAATGGCAGGCTGCTAAGAGAACAGAAAGTGTATTTTTTAAGAAATACCATGATTGGTTGGAAGGAACCATCGAAATTCCTATAAAACCATGCCTATCTAATTTGGGTCGTCCTAAAAAATAATTCCAAGATTTGACTTGGGCTAATAGTGGATGTGCCTAAAGCTAATTTTGGCAACTATAATGATGGAACCAGGAGGAGGAGGTTCTTTGCTAACACCGAGGTATCTGCAAACATAACAGGTACTGACATAAACCTTATCAACAGATTTGCTACTATTTTAGAAGTGATATCTAGTGGCCAGAAAATATATACTAAAAAATTCGCTGCCTATTGTCATGAAACGGCTGAGAGGTACATCGAACTGTACTCATGGTATTCAATGTCGCCTACACTACTTAAAATATTAATACATAGCCCAATTATTATTGATCATGCTCTTCTACCAATTGGTGAATTGTCAGTTGAGGCAGCAGAATCAAGGAACAAACCGGCAATACCGAAAAGATATTCCATAAAATTTTGTCGCATTCAATGCAATACGGATGTTGTGAATAGGCTTTTATTAACATCTGATCCATATGTGAGCTGCATAAAGCCCAGACCCCCAAAAATGTCAAAGTCTTTTAAGCAAGAAACCATTTAAATGCAGTTCCCATGGGCACCATGTACCCAATTTGAGGACAACACAGAAGATGAAATGACTTCTGATGAAGAAGGATGGGATGATTTTTTAGAATAATATTATTTATTTACATTATTGCACTGTCATACCATTATTATGCACCTATTTTAAAGCTGTTTTTTTAAATGTAATATAAAAAGGTTGTGCTTAATGTTTTTCTTAGTTTCTTTCTTTTTTTACCGTTCTAACCTCTATTATACTGAAATTATGAAGTAGCATCAAAACTTATATAAAAATAACTTTGATTGACTTTTGGTGTCAAATACCCCTGTGTGCGACGTTAAGATGTTGTCTCCTGGGACCTGTATAGGACTGTGAAGAAATTCAAGAGTATTACCAATATATATATTAAAAACAGTTCTTTCATAAGATGACCAAAACTAGAGACGATGGAAAATGAAAATTCTGCATAAAAAAAAAAAAATATTTTGGATACTTATATAAATAATATGATTATTTACTAATTTCGAAACATTATAAAAATTGTTTTATGGTTTAAATCATAAATTAACTGGTAAGGACGCTGACTATACACACACCGACAGCTTACATGGCCAAGTTTATTTAGATTCTATTTGATTAATGCCTTCAGAAGGAGATTACAACATTTATATTTACTGGAACAAGATCTAATGGAAAGTAAACAAACATTAGAAGCAATGAGGTAGCATATATCTAACTTGCTACAATAACATGCTGTCCTTGCTCTTCGAGCTCTTTCCTAGTTTACACAACCACTCTGTCGCGTTGAGGATGAAATGAATGGAATTGATGAGGAAATGGTTGGCTGGTTGTAACTTCGTAAATTTTGAAAATGGTACTTATAGTTTTGGTCGGGTGGTGTTGTCAATAGTTTTTACACAATTAAATACAACTTATTTTAATATATTTGTAAAAACATTTCGACCTAATTTTTAGGCCATTATGAAAACAGAAGGATGTAGAGTCTAAGAACAGCTAAAAATAAGGTATTTCTATTAATGGATAGAGTTGAAGGCAAGAACCGCATCGGGTCTGACATTCTTTTATCAATTGAGTACAAATAAATATGGTATATTATTATAGTACCAAACTCATAATTAAGTAACAATTACTAATGCATAAAGTTTCCATTTACATGGTTTAATTCGACGAAATGAAAATAAAAATTTCTGAACACAGATAAATAAATATTATTATAGTACTCTATCTATGATATTTATATTGATTTATCAATAATCGTTGTTAAGGCAGTGAAAGAAGGAAATAATTAGATCACCAGTTTAATGGTGAATAAATTAGTCTAATTTATTGGAGGAATAAAACGTAGATCTATTATCTATTGAGATTGATGAACACTGATTGATATTTACAAAATTACAATATTTGATGATTATTTATTTATAGCATCCAAACGGTTCAAATCCTCTAACTTTCAAAATATTTCGTAAGCCAAATTTAAAAGGTTGCATCGCTCCGATAGCTAAAATATAAATTTCACATTACCTATAAAGCTTGAGTATACATTGGTTGACAACCATAATCTTCAATTTTTTCATATTGCTGCCCTCGTTCTGTGGTCACTATGTTGAAACGCATCCTCTTTGAATTGGTACGCATGTGCAACTTTTGTGTTGAGAATGGATATTTCATTTACTTATAACATAGTAAGGCGTCTTTTGCCCCGAAATCTGAAAATCAGAATTTTAAAACTATGATCCTTCAAACTAAATCTTCTTTGGGGTATGAAACGTGCCCGCTAACTCTGAAGGATAAACGACGTCTTAAGTTATTTGAAAACAAGGTGTTGCGTAGAATATTCGGACCAAAAAAGGATGAGACCACTGGAGAATTGAGGAGATTACACAACAAGGAATTGTGCAACATGCACCCGGTTAATATTATAAATTGAATTAATACCGTCCCGAAGACTAAGAAGGACTTGTAAAGTTGTTGGGTTTGGTAAAGAACAAATTATAATAATGTTCACGTAGGCTTTCACGGTCTTTGGTATTGTGAATATGTTCATTTTCCGGGATGGACCGTGTAGTGTTAGTATTGTTTGCCAAGCTTTCGCTCATCGTGTTGTGAGCTTCTTCAGGGCTAGTCAGTAAAAGATTTACTGAAAATGAAGATATTCAAAATTACAATCAAATTAATAAGCGCTGTGCCAACTGGTAAACGTCTGAGGGGTAGACCAAGACATAGGTGGGAAAATTGCGTTAAGTGTGATCTGATGGATTTGGGTTTGGGTAGTGGTCTTTGGACAGAGATTTGTAAGCAGAGATTGGTGGAATCGGCCCGAGCCCTCGGTTCTATGCCTTGTTATTATTATAACTGAGCAAGGTCACGAAATTTCGCCTCGACTTGTGCAAAACAATTTGTATTTCTAAAACCTATTGGTAATGTTAAAGTTTTACTTTTCCATTCAGACTATTCCAAGAATGGGCAAGTAACATTGAAACCGATGTAGGTTTTTAATTCTAGGAAGACAAAAAGATTTGCCATAAAAAATGGATCTGAACCGTTGTTCGACAGTTGGTGCATTAGTTTCTTATACAGATGGCTTTGGAAGGAATCTTCCAAGATGTGAGAAGGATTTAACCTGCCGCAATATTTGATGCTGAGAACATTTAATTAATTTCTCTAAGAATATCCTGAATCTACCCGCCACCACATAAATACGAGTATATCTTATTTTCTGCTGGCACATGGCGAGTCCAAGATCCTGTACAGCCCTCTCCGAAGCAAAAATCGTTTTTTTTAGGGAGGAAATTAAAAAATGACATCAAAGATACCGGCGTAAGATAGAGGTTGGACCAGAGTGGAAAATAGATTTCGGTTCAAATGTGCTCCTGACTAAGACCTTATTGTTACTTAATTTTATGATGGTGATCTTCAGCAGTTGGCTCGATGTTTTTCATATCACCTAGTGTGGTGCGACATCTTGAGTGATGTTTACTTATTTTCTACTAAAAGGGAATCTAAATTGTTCCACATCCAGATCCAAATCCAAAATCTCAAAAAGAACTATGAATGCATGAAAAAAAGGAAGTCCTGCTATTTTAGCTAATTTGCAAGAAATATAAATTATGCATTGATTCTCCTAGCCCTTAAAGGGATAATAGAAGATGATTGCCATAGAAGAGAGTTTTCTTTGCTAAAGAGTATTAGAAACTTATTTTGTGTTGATATATCAGCAGAGCTACTTCGGATTGCTGAAGACCGTTAACGATTCTGAGGGGCGATTGCCAATCTCCTTCAGCCAGAAGAAGTAGAGCACGTCAAAGAAGTAGAATAGGCCTCTCACCCAGTTAATGCATTGAGATCTACAAATAGAATATTCGCTTCTTGATTCCAGCAGCTTGTAAAGGGTCTTTCATATTTTCATTAAAATTTTCCTTTTTCCATCTTCGGCTACTTCTGCATATTCAACGAAATTTATGAAAGTTATTTGAAGAATATATATGTCTCAATCTAACTAGGTAATTAAAAATTGTATTATAGCAGGAAAATTTTAGATTCACGAAGAAACTGTTGTAACATACGGGTCCAAGCTTATACATCATTTTATATGTACCGTTTTATTTGTGAAAAAAACTGTCCATTAAATAATATTCATTGTTGCCTATAAACCTTTAAGTAAAATTTAGGTACTTATTCCCCAGCTTGGTGGTAGGAGAAGTTCCATCGACGCCGTGTTAGGACGTTTCTACGTCACACTCTGATACGTTTTCTAATCTATAAAATTTGATTGGTTAGAAAAATAATTGTAAATACACCTCCGATTGATCTGAAATCGTGATGTAGAAATCACATAACAAGACCTAACTTGACAGGATTTTAACTACTTCTACCACCAAGCTGGTAGAATAAGTACCAACCTCCGGAATAAGAACCAAAAATTGTATACATATATATTATATATATATATATATATATATATATATACACATATATATATTATATATATTATATATATATATATATATATATATATATATATATATTATATATATTTATAATTATAAAAATGGTTTTGGCGCCAGAAACTTGTAATTATATATTTGAAATAAAAACGTAATTAACAACTTTAAATAGGCAGTATCAGTGTTCGAATTATAATCAACTTCTAATAACTGTATTATTAGGAAGTCTTTCTGATCTTCATTTGTTTCTCTTTATTCTTAATTAATGGAGTGAGGTTAATGGGTGCTTCACTAACGACCATAACAGTCAAAAAGTAGACGGGGGGTACAAATAGCATGCTCCAAAGCAAGGAAAAGACTCGCTCCCGTTGGAGGCGTCCAACAGAAGCCAGCTCCTTGTCAGTTCTAACGAAGGTATTATTATCCCCGCCCTCACCACACATATCACCTCTTCAATATCGCTTCTTTATCTTTTTCTTCGGGGCCAGTTGGGGCCGAAAGGACAATGGGACCTGTGCCATGTGCTATATCCACGCCTCAGGTGCCGATTGTTTCTTCTTCAATGCACGTGCTCAGGTGCTCTTTGAGACTCGTACCTCTTTGTAACTCGGACCGTATAGCACTAATGAGTTGAATCTAAGAAACAAACAAGCTTTGCGCATATTGTACGACATCATGAAGATAAACGATACTATAAACATCCATGTTCTATTTTTATTGTGATAACAATATCTTGTATTTTAATTATAATTTAGCGAACCATATAAAAACGTTGTGACTAGTGGATTTTCGTTCTCACTGGCAAGGATAAAATCACAATAGTTAAAAGTATCTGGTATTTGTTTCAAAGCATCGTTGGTGGTTGGGATAGTTACAGCCCCGTCTAATTAGGTCATTTCTATGTCACGATATTAGATGTATCGGTGGTGTCACCCGCCATTTCTTTCGAATAAATAAGTAAAAAAGCAATTAGGTAAGGTATTTAACCTACTTATTTTGGTATCAAAATCTGGTATTAGTACCTGTTCGGTGTGGAGGTATACGGAGGAAGGGAAAGAAGAAGATAATTTCCTGTTCCTTTGTTTATATTTATATTAAAGATATCTTAGCCTTTTTATATAACATGGAATTATGCCAGCTGAAATTACTCATCATGAATTGCCCATTACTGGCTATACTAGTCATTTTAATATAATCGGTCAGTTTTATCGAGGTAAATTTCCAAGCCAATTTGTTTCAAACCATTCCAATTTTATAGATTACTAGATGTATAAGACCGTGATGTGGAAATGACGTAACGAAACGTCACTTGACGGGACTTTAACTACCCCTAACACCGTGGGCACCTGTCCAATAAGCACCAAGTGTTTAATTGAAGTTGACAAAACTCTGCTAAGGTGGCTAAATTTAATTTTACTTTGTTTCTAAAGTTTATTATTTACTCTGCCTTGCGTTTTATATTATTTTTACCAATATCTGCATTAACAGTCATTAGAATTTGATTTCCTTTTTACAGCAGGAATATTTCACGAAAGGACTTTAAAAAAAATCTTAATAACAGGTTATAATTAAATTATTTTTTTATTGAACACAGTCGTTTTTGGTAACAATTAATACCTTGTATAATGTCCTCTGTTAGCCAGAACCTGTGTGCACCTATAGGCTTGCTGTTGATAATGTTACCACTATTTCCCTCAATAGAAGTTGCATTGCATTCAGTTGTTGGAGGCCAAATTTCTGTGACTGGTTATTGAAAAATCTTTTGTGAAGATTGAGAAATTTCTTGGTTTTCTTAAATTTGAGGAATAATGAGGTCGAGCATTGTCATGGATTTCCCAGGTTTGGGGGGGGGGGGGTATTCCTCAATAATTTATTTTGCGTAACGGACTGCTGCGAGGTTATCTCCAACTAATTATATGGAATATGGTTCGTCCTCCCGTTTGAATTCCAGCATAAAAAACAACACCTCACCCAAACTGCACTGAAGGGAGCATGAACTGGGAGGTTGTACGCATCCCTCCCAGCATGCTCTCTGTAGGTGTTCCGAAACGCATGCTCTCTGTGAGACCGAAACGCGACTCTTCAATAAAGATGACAGTATTTGAGTTGGTTTTCTTTACTAGGCGATCGCAGCAACACATTCTTTTATGCTGCTGGTAACGAGCAATTGCTGCAGGTTTTCTCAAAGGGGGATAAAATGTAAGTCCAACTTCCCAAAAGGCCAATTTTCCTAACCAACAACATGTGGATTAATTTAATGATGATAAACTGATATAAATACATTACAGAAATCCGTATTTATTTTTGGACAGTTTATTTGAATTCTGTTCTAGGCTCTCTGATCTGTAAGTTAAAAGCTAAAGTAAGTTACTCGGGGTCAAGGTTTTTAATCGGATTTCTGACAAGAATGACTAGACATCAGGAGAACGATGTTGTTCTTGATCCCAGGTCAGATGTCTATTTGGGCTAGAGCATACAGTCTAATTGCTGACTAGCTGATTTAAAAAGAATAGCTCAATACTTATGCATAGAATAATGTAATACAACAATTCTGACACAAAACGGCATTTTATTCATCAAACGTTCTGGTTAAAAAAAATTGCAAAAGCAAGTAAAGAAATTACTGGCCTTACCAAAACTTTAAATTAAACTTCGAAATGGGGAATAAAAGTGTAGACATAGATTATGTAAACATTATATACATATTAAAATATACTTTATAAATAAATATATTTAAGCACTAATAATTTGTTTATTTATTTACGAAAAAACCCGATTAAATCAAATAATTAGTGTGACATGTTTCAGACTAGTTAAAAATAAACAATTTAAGAAAATAAACACGCGGGAGATAAACAGCTGGCCTGAATGATGATAATGATTATGTTTATTATAAGCAATTAAAAAGGCAGGGGGCGACCTGTGGTCTAGCGGTTAGCGTAATGAACTATTAAGACCAAGATCGCGGGTTCGTAGCCCGGCAGGTGGCCCTAGGATTTTTTAAAGGGAGTAAAAAGTCCTTAGTTACGCCGTCCTTCGGAACGGGGGTCCCGAGGCTGTGTAATGTCAGGTACTCGTTAAAAATCCCTATCCTAATTAAACATGGATAGGCAAAATTTAGAGCTCCCAATGTAGCATCGTCCGATTAGTCATAGCAGCATAAAGTGACGTTAAATGAACAAAAAGGCAGAGAAGAGATGTTTAAAATATATGCCAGGCACTCCTACAATGTGTATGAAAAATAATAATATAATATTTTTATTAGTGTATGTAATGTTGTTTGTATATATATATATATATATATATGAAACGTCAATACCCGTTATAATTGGAATAGTAAATATTCAAGATTATTAAAATCTTTGGATAAGGTTGATAAATAATGAACTGTTGTCTTCATTTCTACCATAACGACAGAGAAGTGAACATAGGGATTTTGCATAAGAGGGTACAGGTACCTGCTAAATGTTAAATTTCTGGTTTAACTTTAAATAAATTAAATCAAGCCACAGTAGAGGTACCACTGGGTACTGTTCTTCTTCATGCCTCTCATGTAAAAACGTAAAATGGCAATCGCACAAATATGTCGAGCCTCTATGATTTTTGGAGTAAATATTCTTAAATTGTGAAAAGCCTTAGATATAGGTTCAGTTTGATATTAATGAGAGACATTATCTGAAGATGATGAATAATGAACTGCCATTTTCCTGACGGATTCTTGAAATTAATTACCTCCGAAGTGAGCATATGGAGGTATACAAGTTTCTTATAAGATACCAGAGTAGGTAGCAGGTTTGATCAGAGTGCTGAGTTGCTGTGCTGAAGGTCATAGGTTCAAATCCGGCTGTGGCAGATAAATTATTTAATCTTTTAATAGCAATAAATGAACCCCTTGGGACCTGCAGACCCTTCTAGGCTTCACCCCACCTCTATAAAGCAGATACCCTTAACTGGGGGAAAACCTGGCGGTTTAGTGTGATCTATATCAAATCACTTCTCTGCATTGTCCTCAAAACAATTCTGCCTCTACCGTGACTAAACCTAAGACCCTTCATGGGTTGTTATAGATTTTTAAAACTTTTTAATATCAGTGATACAGTCAGTCGCATATTTTTTTTAGCTGAGAGTTGAATTGCTAGTTTAATTTTAAATCAAAAATTATTTAAAATCTTTTTAAGCATCGTTATCTCAATAAAAGTATTCTTGGTAGAATGGATTATCATAGACTGGAGTCTAAGAAAGGATCATTAGCTAGTAGTTAAAATACCCTTTTCTAAAAAAGATTCTGCGCGTGCTATGAATTCGAGTGATTTGATCAGTTCACATTAGCGGAGGATTTAAAACAAATGAATACATCCCCCTTTGACTAGATGATTGTTGTCATTTGGAATTAACCTGGGTAATTAGCAAGCTGTTTATTTTAATTAGCACTATTTTAATTACTAAATTTAGCGGGAGTATTCCTGGAAGGGCATTAAAAAGGTTAATTGAAATTCAAATCTGTTATGACAACAGTAGCCCGCTCCAATGTCAGCAATGGCCGAGGCTCTAAATGCCCCCTTCCATTCTTCCAACCCATTTCATGCACAAAGCACCAGAGAAGCCTGATTAAACTGTTGTCTTTATTTTCAATTAACATTTTTTATTTTACTTTTAAAAAGACCGACCACCTCATCATTTGAAATAATGTACAGTAAATGAAATCGGTTTTAAAATAAAAATTACATTATGACTTTATGATTCTGATTACGGATATTGATTGAATATCCATTATGTCCAATGGAACACGTATATGGATACTATAAGCCAGCAAACGCAGGGTAGATGAAAAAAAATGAGTTGAAACAATTTGAGTGACTTAGTTGATAGTAACTACTGGTTTTATAAGTTTATCCTAGAATGACTCGAGACAGCAACATTCTTCACTTGAAAAAGTGACTTTATTGTTGCATTTGTATCAAAGTTAGAATTTTGCATTCGGCTCTACTCTCAATATTTATTGTCGTGAATATTTTGGAACATTATCCGTAAATGAGTGAAATTCGTTTAATATTTTAAAATGCCATACATTTCTTAAAACATGAGTTTCATGAGGGAGTTACGTAGCGATAGTTGAGACCTAGTGCTTACGGTAGCTGTGCCTAAGGCTACACCTACATTGGATCCGGCGCGATTCGATGAGACGTCGCTAGGAAACCAAATGACTGAAATATATCGAGAGCGCCTACATTGGATCCGGCCTTAATCAATCCATATTTATCCGACCAATCCCAGGGATTTAGTCGCTCGTGGAAACGAAATAGTTTATTTATACGAAAGTGCCTACATTGGATCAGTCACGATGTTGTACGATCAAGTGTGATTTTAACAAATCGAAATCATTAGTTTTCAATTCGATAAGCCAGCCGTTAGCATGTGTGCCAACTTAACCTTTATTGTCTAAAATGTTTATTAAAAAATATACATTGTAATTTGATAATTAACTACTATATAAATATCCGTCATAAATCAAAATTAAATATTGTCAATTCTCATTAAAATATTTTATTACTAAACTTCATGATCCATTAAATATAGTAGCGAAGGTTATTTTTCCGTTAAATAAAATTATATCTATCAGAAATGTCCATAAAAAATATACCTACATACAATTTTAATTCGTCAAAGAAAATTGGAAACATTAACTTTTGATAAAATTATCATCTTAATGTTAAATTTATTTGTTAAACATTTAGCAAGGGCTTTTCTGATTTTTTATACTCCTTTGCAAAGATGAACAACAAAATAAACAAAGATTACTCATAGAATTAGTTCAAAAGGAGCCTCCATTGCGGGATCTATGAAATAATAATAACAAACAATAATTTATATATTTTTTTTTTATTGAAAAACAACTAAATTATTAATTTATAGTGAAACAGCAAGACAAAAATATTCTAATATAGCTCATTTTCATAACATTTGGTTCTTTAAATTTATAAAAGATTATTTTTAATATAATTATATTTTACAATAATTAATATAGAAAACAAGAAATAAAAGAATAAAATTAATACCATTATATTCAAAAGGCTAGTTTCATTATAGGTTTGAATAGAATAGATTTACACCAGATTAGTGTAGGCTGTGTGAAATAAAATATGTATTTAACTGATCAAGTTTATCAAATACATTACACCCTCATAATTATCAGAATAATTTTAGCTTTATTGAATGTATATTACAAATTCATTTTGATATTACATGAGTAGATCATTATCTCATCATCTATAAGCTCAATAAACAGTGATTTTTTTAATGAAAGTTCAATACCATTATAACTACATTGAGTATTCTCAAGAATCCAGTTTTAGAAAATTGTTTATTTATAAATTAGCTATGTGAGCATGGAAATAAAGAAATATTAAAAAATGTAAGTTTGATTATTTTCTGTTTGTTCTATTTCTACAATCCTTGATTGTTCTATTCAATCATGTCATACAAAAGTTACTGGTATTACTCCTATAAGTCTTTTATTATTGCCATTATTATCCAATTGATATGAATAAACATTTGTTTCGATTAATATTTTGAACCCATTTAAGTAAATATTGTAACAATCTGTCAAATACATATATTTATGCAAACTTTATCTATATCTCTTATAGAGTTATAGTAATTGGAAAGTATAATATTATGATAATAGCAATTAATTGAGCTTTTAAATTCATAGATTATTATCTGGTATTTACTGTTATTTGTTTTATGGGCAATGAATTGCATGTTGGAAGGAGTTATTGATCTTTTTAAAAATGCTTCAGATTATTTGCATTACCAATTTATTTTATTAACCTAAAAGTCTAGTAGAAATTGAAAGCAGGTACTTATATATTATAGTATGGTACCACCACTCTAGTACTCACTGTGTAAAAACCATATAATTACCAGTTTACTTCACATGTGTTTTATAATCATGAAATTCAATGGATTCTATTAAATTCTAAAGTGGTGATACCATAACAAACAAGTACCTGAAAGTAAAATCAAGAACCTCTTGATAAAACGTTTCTTAAGAACTTATAGTTATCATATGGGATTCCCAATAGCATTCTATTTTTTCCTTATATTCATAATGTCCAATGTTCTATCGATGCTCCAATTTAATATTATAAAATGAAAGTTTATTATATTTACATCACTTACACATTCACAATTAAAGGTATGTTGATTGAAGGTCAAAAATCAAGTCTCGAATAGTAAGCAATTGATACATTTATTAGCTTATCAATGTTTTCGACCAACATTGCAGGTCTTCATTAGGGCTTATTTACACAAGGTACAAACAAATAATATAATACAAAAAATATACATTAATAGCAGTAATGATACAAATAATACTTAAAAATATTTAGGTGATAATATAATATAATAATCATCTTATTATAATGATTATATTAATATTTTTACCTAAATATTTTTTAATATGATTTATATCATTTATGAATTATCATATTTTACATTTAATATTTGTATCTTGGTAATTTAAACCTGATGAAGATCTGCAGTATTGGCCAAAACATCATGCAAAGATCATCATATATTTAAATTATGTTTTGAAAAATAAAAGAGGACACTAGCATATTTTTAAGGAAGAAAATAAATCATTCATAGAAGAAAATAAATCATTTATTCAATAACATGCATCAGTATTTACTTATAAAATTAAAAGAATAAAATTTAGGATACACATTTTTAACAACAATATTAGAATTAAGTGGAAAAATAAATGAATAACACAATTAAATATTTCGAAATACAAGTTAAGAAGAATTACACACTACAAATTTTATAAATAATAATTGTCGATTAAGATACTAACATATTAATATGATAAAATAATACATAGCAATAATATATAATTTTTAATATAACAATTTTATATAATAATTGAGGTGATTGAGGAAGATCCTCTGAAGATTTAGACTGGAGTGTTTTCAAATATATATTGGCTTAAGATGCCTTGAATATCCACCATTAATTATACAGTATTTACTCCCAAATTGTAAGATCTTTTTTTTATTATTGGACATCCATTAAGAAAAGTATACACAAAGGTCTAAACCAAATTTCTTCTGATACTTGATATACACAATCCAAAAAACAATATCATCTTCGCCATATATGTTCACTTGTAGGAGTGTCTGCTAACATGAATTTGAATAAAATTGAAATTTGAACAAGGCCACTTCCTCATTGGACAACATATTTCCTTTCTGTTTCTGGAAAAAATAATGTTTTCAGATACGCATTGATTTAATAATAAATAAAAATTAATTTAAAGTATTCCATAATAAATCTATTAGGTACCTAAAAAAAGTTGAACTTTTTACATTTGTAGCATTTTTCAAAAGAAGCTAAATATTTATATTTATTATTTCTGTTCAGTCTAAACTTATTTATTTAATCTGAGGCAAATTTATTCTAAACACTGTTGTGGAATTGTTCTTCGGTGAAATACAAATTAAAATTAATACTATTTCTAGTTCCATAATGGATTTTTTCAACTGTAATTGTTTAATACGGGTGTTATTATTAGTAATCCTAATGTCCACCTGATTTTAATAGTTAATTTACTGGCTAATTGATTCATACTTGATTATATGATATGGGGTTATCTTACAAACAATTATTCTGAATGTATATCAAAGTTTAACAATAGAAATCACTTATCACTTCAACTATTTTCAATTATTCTCATAAAGAAAGGATGAGAAAGATTAATTAATGGTTCTTGTCACTCTGTGACTCCTACCAAAAATACATATTGAATAAACATATTTAATGACAATTTTTAATGAAGAAAAGTGAGTTTAGGTGAAACAAATTTTTATATGTTATACTACACACAAACATTATTATAAAAATAATTACACTTACCTTGTTCAATGTTTTTACATCAAATCCTTTGAAAAAAGTTAGGAGCCAGTAGGAGATCAATTAAAGATCCAGAATCAAGCAAAAATACAGTAGTTAAGTAAACACTAGTTGAGATTTGATATTACGGGGAGGTTTCAAGTATAACCGCTCCTATTTATGAATTTAATTGCAATCGTTAATTTAATTACAAACCAAATAGATTTAAAAATATCACTACTATTCCATTAATAAATTAACTCATTATATAAAACATGAATATCTAAAAAATATAAATTCTATTTTATGAAATTGAAAAACTACTAAACTATTTATTGATAGTCAAACAGCAAGACAAAAATATTCTAATATAGTAATATTAGCTCATTGTTATAACATTTGGTTCTTTAAATTTATAAAATTAAGATTATTTATTAATCACTTTTAATACATTTATATTTTACTATAATATATATATATAATATAAGAAATAAAAGAATAAAATTAATACTATTTTATTCGGAAGGCAGTGGCTAGTTTACTATCGGATTCACAAGAATAGAATTTAACCGTAACTGATTCACTATAGGCACTCTGGGAAATTTCAGTCATTTGTTTGCTCACCCCAGCATCGTATGTGATAGAATAAGATCACGTCGCGCCGAATAGGATCCAATGTAGGTGTACCCTAAGATGTAAACCCATGTTTACAGACCGTATATTTTTTCGGCAACTTTTACTACCTAAAGTTGATTTTATTAGGTGGGATCGTTTATTTACCCAAACCGATAAAAGTGTTAAACCGGCCGTAAAGTCGAGTTTTTTCTCCATGAGATAGTAGCTCTATTGCCCCGTAGTTGCGCTGACGGTTCGCCGTAAAATCGTCATCCGAAGTGGCTCCATAAATCGTAAAAAGCCATAACGCTCCGGAGAGGAGTCCTAGAAGGAGATGGGAGGATCTATTCGTGCCCGGGTGTGTACACAGTTGAGCTGTGTGTGTTGGCAAGCTATTATTTATTAGCCGGCTGACCGGGGGCCAACACACACATTATAATGCTCCTATCCTTTACAGGGGCATTAGGTGGCTCAATCACCTCTCTATTTACCTTCAGTCTAAATCTGTTTAGACTTTACTTTATCTTATCCCCTCCTTCCTCTCCTTCTCTTTTTATTAGCCCCCGGGGTTGATTGATGGTGACTATCCTGAAGGAAGAGCGGCTCACTTTTCACGCAGAAAGAAAGGAGGAAAAATAACGCACTATTTAAAGAATGTGTTACTGTATTATTCCGATCGTATTTTATTAATATCCGACCGTAGCTGAAAATAATATTTTCTCCATTATCAAATGTTTTGTTTTCTCCATCAGATATAAAAATTACCCACTAATTAAAGAACAATCCAATTGACCAATGGGGCCGTTATTTTTGAAAGTGGTTTAAGTCAATTTTTTTCATGTATAGAGATAATTAAAGGTTTGTATTTGAATTAATTTAAAAATATGAGCATTCGTTATGTTTGTAACACCTGGCAACATGTTTAATGTTATGTTTTTAACACTTAGGAAATTTTAAAGGAATATTTAATTTTTTTAAATATTTTTTTTTTTTGGTGCATCAGTTTCGCAGATTACCGCTTCAAGTTAATTCACAACAAGTTTTAAATTTTCATCCGTTTTCATTTTAGTATTCTCGAAAATAAAAATAATTGTGAGTTTTAGCAAATAGCAAGGAGCGACGTTTTTAAAACTATACACATTTTAAATTTTATTAGGAAATATAAAACATTAAATTAATAATTTAAAAAGAATAAACGAATTTTTTAAAGATACTAATGGACTTATACCACTTTCAAAAATAACAACTATGTATAAGTCAGTTCTTTAATTAATATACAGCCAGTAATAGTTACTGTATAAACCAGTAACAAAATTATTTTTATTTTCGAGAATATTAAAAAGAAAACGAATGAAAAGTTAAAAGTCCTTGTGACTCGACTCGAAGATGAAACCTGCGAAACTGATTTTATTTTAGATCCAAACGGCCTTTAGCTAATTTCAAAAATAACATCTCAATTCGTTAATAAATGTTTAACATTCGTAATTAGTTTAAATTTTGTATAATTATGTTTTTAAATTGTGTCTTTTCATTCGTAATTAATCTGACGCATCAAGGGTTTATATTTGGAAAATAACATTTGATTAAGGAAAAAAACATTTATTCTTAAATCATTCCCATGTTCATTTAATAGGTTAACAGCACCCGTCTGCATTTAAGGAGCTTTATATTTAAAAGCTATTAATAACTCTTGGGTTTTAAAAGGTGAAATTTTCGGTTGAGAACTCGAATTCAAAATTTTTATCGAAGCTCGAAACTGGTCATTATACTTCTTTTTATATATGTTTTTACAGCATTTTAGGTAAGGTAGTATAGAAATGTTATTTACATACAATGGTTAAAATTAGTAAACTGAATAACCTAAAGAACCAATAGACCCTTTCAAAGTCTTAGTACCTATTTCATATTTATATACTTTACATACGTATATGCGTACATATACATATTTAATAATTATTAGTTAAAAATATGTACGATGGCTTAATTTTCGTTAAAAAAAATTGAAATAATCAGTAACTTGTAAAGAAATGTAGATACAGGCATCAATTTTGAGCCATCAATGCTTTGAGTCACCCTCGAGCTGACTTGAGTTCAGCCAAAGATTTACTACTCTAGATATACGCTTTAAACTTATTTTATTGTATTATAATATTTTTTACATTCATTTTTCGCCTGCAAAATTAAAGTAGTCTAATACCAGAAAAGGAATCTTCTCTCATATGTAATAATTATCATTCACAACTAATTTTCCTAGTAAACACCTGTCTTGTGTTTTAGTCTTGACTTACCTATTAAGTTTTATTTTACCTTCTTCAGCCCGTTTTTCGGTAATGGCTCTAAGTAAGATACATCCATGAATGCTCATATCATAACTTACGAGTATATTTATTTGATTTCTTGTTTAGAGCCATGAATGGAATCTGTGGTATCTGCAGAACCTCTTTGGGGCCACTCAACATCTATAAACACTTGTTGTGGGCTAAAAACTTGGCGGTTGAGCTTGAACTGTGACAAATAATCCCCGATAACAAAGCCGTTGTCTTAAAAACCATACACCTAACGTCTACTGAATCCAAGACGGTTACAGTGGGACAGAATTTTTATAATCATTTAAGCCAACTGCTCTTAATTTGATTATTTTAATTAATTTAGATTTCACATTTTTAATGCAATATACCTTCCCACCCTACTATACGGAAGCGAGAGCTGGGTCCTTCTTGACAGATTGAAGAACAGAATCACCTCCTCAGAGATGAAATACCTCAGAAGAGTGGGTGGCTGAACACGGAGGGAACACATCAGGAGCGCCAGAATAAGAGAGGAGCTAGGGGTGAAACCTCTAACTGAAACTCTAGAGAAGAGGCAGTTGAAGTGGTTCGGACATGTGTGTCGAATGGACGAAGATCGCGGACCACGCAAGTTCTTCGAAGCAAGACCAACTGGCTAAAGACCAAGAGCCAGGGTAAGGATAATATGGCTAAAATGGGGGAGAAAAGATGAAAACCATTGGATTCCATGAAGGCATTGGCGAAAGACCGAGACAGTTGGAACGCTTGGATCGAGACACCTCCACGCTGAGAGGCACTGAGGAGGAAGGAAAAGAAGAAGAAGAAGAAGAATTAATTTAGATTCACATTAGTTATTATATAAATAAAGAATTTTTTCTAAAGTTTACCTCTTTTTCTATATATTTTTTAACAAGAACAAGAGGTTTTTAATTTATGATTTAGCTTAAGCATAAACCAATAAAATAAACCAGCGATGTCATTCTGGTTTTTAACAGTGCTGGGCTATTCTTGTTTTAAAGTTTTCCCTGTTATTTCACTCTTTTCACAAGCAGTGATTGAAAAACTGGCTAAATTTTCAAGCCCAAATGGATGTGTAGGTTCCTAACCTGGGATCAAGCATTAAGAGAACTATTACTCCACACTTTTTTTACTTTATTCCCGAAATATTTCGACGAATAAGATACAAAATAATAAAATGAGCTTGGGGTATTGAATATTCTATCCAAGTTTCTCATGTTTATTGGTAGCATTTTCTTTTCTAAACCTTGCTTATTGAGAAAATAGAATGACCTTTATTTATTATTATTTTAAATTTTATTTATTTCTAATATAATTTGCTACAATTCACAAAAGTAATATGCTGTACCAAACAGACCAGTCTCAAACTTAAAAAACTTAATAGACAAATTTAAATGTATCTATAAAGAATCACATATAGGTACAACGAAAGAAAAAAAATTATACAAAAAATGTTTCAGCAGTGAGAAAAAAAAAAAAATAATTATAATCAAAATAAACAAAAATTGTATCTAAACATTCTTAGTAACTTATATACATCTATATGAACAATAACAATAATACATATAAGATAATTTGGTGTAGTTTCCTATATTTTTTATAAGTGGGTTTTTATTGTGTTTACACTTATTAAAGAATTTTATGCATAATTTATTGATAAATTCATTAATATACGGTATATATAATTCTTTGTGCATAATTTTAATTTCTAATATGCATAGTTTCCAGCAATTCTTAGGCATTTGCTTTGAAATATTTGTAGTATTTTATAATTTGTTTTCGACATATAATTAAATATTGGGGATGCATATGTTAGAATAGATCGTAAGCAGGCTTTATATAATAATAACTTATTATCTGTGCTTAATTTTGAAAGAAATTTTATATTACTTTAATATCTCCCTGATAATTTTTATTTTTACATTTTTTTGGCAGAAACCATATCCAAGAAAGAGTTCGACAGTTTCCCGTCAAGTCCGCAGTTGGCTACTGAGCTGGCAGCCCAGGTGTGGAAACCTTCATTGCCTTAGACCGCGTGTATCTCCTCTCTTGTCAATAATTAGGTCCCTCGGTAGGACTCCTGACACAAATAAATCTCTCACAAGGGCCAATCCGTCTGCAACGCTAGACATTTTTATTTGCTTGTATTTATATATAATATTTTAATAAATATATTCCCGCTGAAATCAGAATATTTTTATCATTAATAACGGGTGATTTTTTAGCAACTTTCTTTTTGGCAACACTATTGTTGGCAACTAAGCTGTTTTCGTGTAACATGTTACTGTTAAAGATGTTCAGTTTGGTCTGTAATTTAACCATGAATCGACTTACAAACGAACAACGCTTGCAGATTATTGAATTTTATTATCAAAAGATGAGAAGCGAGTTAGGTGAACAGTTTATTTCATGTTTGAGGCCGGTCAATTGGCCACCTAGATCGTGCAATTTAACGCCTTTAGACTATTTTTTTAGGGGCTATGTTAAGGCTCATGTCTATAGGGACAAACCCGCAACGATTGACGCACTGGAAGCCAGTATTGAAGAATTTATTCGTGAGATACCGGCCGATATGTTGGAGAAAGTATGCAAAATTGGACCCAGCGTATAAACCATTTGAGGCGTATCCGCGGTCAACATTTGCATCATCTTTAAACATTGAATTATATAGATCGTTCTTTCGACTCAAATAAAGATTCCATAATGATATTCGCGTGGTCTTAAAGGCCGTTCCGTGACAAAAAAAAATAAAAAAGATTTCATACATTTCTCTAAATTTTATGTATTTAAAAATAAAATAAAATCCGAAAGTTCTTAAAAAATCAACCGTTATTTACCATAGTTTTCTAAACACTTTTCCCAACGTGTTGTCAAATTTTCAATCCCAGAACAGAAAAAATTCAGAGTTTTGTGATGTTTTAGACTTGAGAATCGTTTTCAAAAATTTTACCATAAATTTTAATGAATAAGGAAGTTGTTCAGATGTCTGAAGAGATGGAAATCTGTTGGAGATATGCGTGCTAAAGTGGGTGTGGTAGGACTTCGTTACCTATCTCATTTAGTGTGTTTGTTGTGAAATATGAGGTCTGACGCCGTATAAGCGTGTAGGTCCCTTCTGATAAACAACGCAGGCTGTTTTTGATAAGTCTTTGTTATAAAATGTCAATATCCCGGCAGTACGATGTGGATGTGATGGTTTAATCTCTGGGCAGAAAGGAAAAATTGTCTATTTACGAATTGATCTGAGTCGTCAGCTGAAAATTTCTTAAGCCAATGGCGAATGGCCCGTTCGTTACGCACTCTTCCTCGAACGTGATGATTAGGTTTATTGCAGCTTGGGCTACCGAATGTCTAAGTTTTAACCCTCCCCCCCCAAAAATAATACACGAAAATTTCGTCTAGAAGATAAATGTTTAGCGATAAAAAACAGACTTTAGCACAACATGGGATGCCAGCAATACGACAAGATCCTTTCAGCGTGCTAAACTTCGAAATTACAAAAGAAAAAAGCTACAGCCCTAACGATCTACTTCAATACATTGCTCACAACAAACCACTTCTCAATGACAATAAACAAAAAATTTACAACGTTATCATGGACCGGATCAACAACAACCTGGCGGAATTATTTAGATGCACGGCACCGGGAAAACTTTTCTAATAAATCTATTGCTGGCAGAAATACGTGCTAAACAAGACATCGCACTTCACTGATATCATCTGCCATTGCCGCCACACTTATAGAAGGAGGACGAACGGGCAGTTCCTCCTTACAACTACCGTTGAATATAGCCGAAGAACAATTCCCGGTATGTAACATCTCAAGAGCATCTGAACTTCAAAACAAGCTAAAATTATCTTCTGGGACGAATACACGATGGCACATAAAAAATCACTCAAAGCCATGGACAGAACATTACAAGACTTACGAGGAAACTCTGAAGTGATGGGAGGAGCTCTACTCATACTCTCAGGAGATTTTCGACAAACACTTCCAGTTATCTCCAAGTCAACACCACCAGACGAAATCAATGCATGCTTAAAAAAATCATATCTCTATAACAATCAACACATACGAATACTGCGACTAACAAAAAAATATGAGAGTTGAAGTATCGAAAGACGAAACAACAGCACATTTTGCTCCACAACTTTTACTAATAGGCGAAGGCACATATCCTACTGACCATACGACCGGCCTCATTGATTTCTGCAACATAGCCACTACTGAAAACGAACTCATCGATCAAATTTATCCAAACATTATTCATAACTATACCAATCTTGAGTGGCTATTTCAGAGGGCAATTTTATAAATAATATTTTCGACGATATCAACTTTAATATTCAAAAGAACATTCTCGGTGAAGAGAAAATATACTAATCGATCGACACGATGGTAAACGTTGAAGAAAGTGTCAACTTCCCTACTGAATATTTATATTCTTTGCAAGTACCAGGGTTGCCATTGAATTGCCTTCGACTGAAAATTGGATATCCGATCATACTACTCAGAAATCTCAACTCACCAAATCATTCGAAATATTTATACATATATACTCCGGATAACAATATGAAAAATGTTGTTTCTAAACAAGTATTGTAGTTAATACAATGCATAATATTTTTTCAATAAAAAATTGGTATCCCAAATATTTTAAAGTTTATTCTTTTATTCCAACTACCACGCAATCTCATGTCAACTCCCTGAGCGAAACCAGGTACCCCAACTAGTATTTTGTGTATAGACTAAGGTGAAGCAATCTTGATTTATTACAGAAGCATTTAATGTGTTTTATGCCTCTCATGTTAATATTTATTTTTTTTTGGTCTACGGTCAAAGATTTGCAATTTGAAAGGCCCAATTCCCAACATCGTCCATCATATTATTCCAATATGGCTTACATTTAAAATGTTTTTAATAACTATGGGGGTCTGTCTTTGAAATAAAGGTGAAAAGGGTTCCTAACTGCAATTTTAAAACTGAACAAGTAATGAATGTAAACGTAATTATGAAGAAATCCTTTACTAATACAGCACTGCCTCTTGTGCAGAGTTTTGAAATTTGGTTTGTGGTCCAGTTCTTGTAGTTTAACCTAAGCTACAAGCCAGTATACTACGCCTTACCCCATTCTCTACCTAAAGTTTTCTTGATTTTGATGTGTCTTCTGTATGCAAACCCATTGTCATTTAGCACTGTCACAAAGATATACATTTAAATAAAAACTAATATACCTATATATATTCAGAAGTTTTATTAGTAAGCTCTAGAGCAAACATCCTACTTAGATAAGCTAGAATCGTCTTTATGAAATGGTTCACTTAAATTTCTTTTGGGGAAGTATATGCAGGTCAGATAATAATGGAACGGCGTTGTTGAAACAAGCATCATTATAGAAGAATCCGTGTTTATAGGAATATAAGATTAATTAGCTCTTCAAAGATTCCTAGCTGACACGAGAGGAGTCGAAATGACCACGACCCAGCTTTGAAAACATGGAAGAGAAATCATAGAGGTTTATTTTCCGAGGCTGGTGTGTATTTTCGCATTCAGTGCGTATTGACTGAAGGTATAACGGGCCGAATAATATAATCTCGACTGAGCGACGACCATCTATAAGCAAATGCCTATAGGTGGCGACACTGTTCCTAAATACTGAAGAGGATGAGCGAGTGTTTAGTCGCTAATGAGGCCCTTGGTGGAGGATGGTGCCTTCCCGAGAGCCGCTCCAGGTGTCTCCGATCACCCGAGGCGTCTCTACCACCCACCAGACACAACACTCGCGGTCCCTAAACACATCTCTCTTCTTAGATCCGATTATCCATAAGGCAAACAAGTTTGGTACTACAAGAATTGTTATTGCACATACTAATTTACTTTCAAAATCGAAATCGAGGTTCATTTTCTTTTCTCTCCTTAAAGATAGTATTCTGTTGTACATTCTTCTCCGAGGTGTTGTAAACACATAATTAATGATACCCTCGTGAAGCTATATTTCGTACATACCTTTATTATCCTCTAAATCACATAACAAGTTTATAAAATTTGAAATTTATATAATTTGAGTTATTTGCGTATATCACTTATTTTGGTAGCAGAAGGAAGATATATTTTGGATATATTTATCTATTTTGGGATTCTGAGATTCCACGTAAGAAGTTAATTACAAGATGGTCCTTGTCATTAGCCAGTATTATTTATTTTTCGTTTTTTTTCTGTTTGTTACATTTAAGGTTGGTTTTTTGTCGAAAACAAAGCGATCATACAAAAACTAATCATAAGATTGTACCATCACAAGTTCTGAAAAACCCGATTCAAGGCTAAACAATATTTGGAAAATCAGAAACTTTATCTTCTTTATTATTTTATACATATTATATCAAAGCTTCTTTAAAAGATAACCTTAAAACAAATCTGTAGCCTAGCAGGAGCAGGGAGTTTTATCTGATTTACAGTTCTACTAACAGATGATAATTAAATATCTTAAATAATTTTTGAGTGAGCGTTTCCTATTCCTCAAAAATAGTAACATTTAAAAAACCTAAAAATTATGGATTTTGCATCTATTGGAGAATAGGGCATGGATTATACGTACAAAATGCCCTATTCTTAGGTTTTCAGATCTTTATATTTTGTAAATCATATAGTAGACACCTGTAGTCTTTTTCATTCTTTATTATTTTTTATTCAATCTACTTCGATTTCCATTGTTTATTTTTCGTCTATATATTTAGAGGGTGGAAAATACTAGTCTCAAAAAATATATTTTCCTGCAACCATTGAGTAATGCTATCCATTACTCAACTAAAACTGGTGTGGAAAACCACTTTCCCTCACTAGTGGGGAAAGTAACATCCACCAAGATCGAATTTGACAATCAGCACTCAGCAGTTATTTTAAATGTTAAATGGTGCTATTATAATATTATTCATTTTATATTCCTAAAATGTTAAAATAAATAATTTTAGAACTATTTTATATTTAATTCAAGATAGATTTTATTTATTTTGAAGCGATTTTATAGAAATATTTAATATAACCTTAAATCTATTAAAACCTTGACACATCAGAAATTTGGAGATCTAGCATTATACAGTGATCAGACAACAAACAAAATAAAAAATGGAATTAGATAGTGATAAATTCATAGAATTTATTCTTCCATTCATAAAAGAACAGGGTGAACAGGCAATAAATCAAATTTTACCAAAAACGTCTAAAGTCAGATATGAAGAGAAATATAAATATAAATCAAGATATAATAATATAAGTTTATTTTATTTTTGTATGTATTATCAGAATATTATTTTGTAAATAATAATAAATAAATGTTTCAATGAGTAAACCGTCCTAGAGTTATAATTTGCATGGTTAGAAATAGAAAATTGTAAGAGATAGCGCTAGTGTAGTTATAACAAATCTAAAGTTTCACCTTTAATTTCTTAATTTTTAAATGGTTGCAGGAAAAATGTAATATTTAACAAGTGAGAAAAGTGCTTATAACCTCGCCTTCGGGTCGTATGGTAAAATTCACTTGGGTTTAATAAAGTGGCACTTTCCTCACTCGTCAAATAAATAACTATTCTTTTTTTTTTCTTAGTTTCGCTCAACTTTGGGATGCTACGGATCGATCATTAGTGCTTCTTCGCGACTTTCTCTCCGCGCAGTATCTCTCCGTCCTCTCAGATCTTCTTTCCTCGTCGGCGATTTTGATACTCCCCTTTTTTATCACCTCAGACCTCATCCTCTTGTTCTGAGTTATGCTCTTGGCAGTTCCATCCCTAAGCTGAAATTCTCTCAAGTCCCTCTCTGCTTCCTTAAACCTATTCGGTTTATTTTTAAGGGATTGAAATATTCTTTTCGTTAGCCAAATATTCAGCTGCAGGATACGGTCTGTAGAAATTAATTTTTGACACAATGAGGAAGAGATTCTTTCTGTTGCTTTCTAAATGGTCTAATTTAGTTTGTGGAATTTGTCACTGGATAATTGAAAATATATATTACAATATAAAATATATAAATATGTTATTACTATTATGTATAAAATATTTAGTTATGGTTTTAAAATTAAGAACATTCATTTTCGTCGGAAATAATCTGAATAATAAATGTTAACAGCAGATTCGGGAGCCCATCAGTTGGGTCCTGAATAAGAAAAGGTTCTATAAACGTTTATAGCCAGCTTTATAGCACTAAGACGTCCCTGTGGCTACTTCATTATAAGTGATTTAATTAATTTTCGGCCAAGCTCCTATGACTATTATGTTGTATGACTGTGATGTGGATATTTAGTGGGCCCAGATAGTTGCTTGCCTTAGATGATTGTTGAGAACAGCGCTGGCCCTAGATGGGTAAACATAGGCCCCTCATGCCTAAACAGGACTGGATTTTGTTTACCGTACCACCAGCTCACAGTTTGTCAAAGGTACAACCACACCACCGCTACCATAGCGAGTGAGCCATCTTATTGTATCCAAACGAAGGTGTTTTTATTTTGAGATCAATCTCATTGTTGAAAAAAGCCATTGATGAAATTTTAGTCGATTTTAAAATTGTTGCATAATTTTAATTCTTGAAAATTTAAAATTGAAAAATTCGAATTATTTCCAATCGCTTAAGAAATTACTCATGAAAGAACCTTAATTATTGTATTAAAGATAGTGTATTTTTTTTTATAATGTTATAAATAAAAAGAAATATATAAATTTGTATATATATATATGTATATATATATATATATATATATATATATATATATATATATATATATATATATATATATATGTATATATAGGAAAGAAATTCGTTGACTGGTAGATACTAATATAGGATGTAAATAGTTGGGGGTGCAGTCAAAAAAACACAGCAAATAAGTTGAAACCTATTATATTATATATGTGCCGACGTATACCTTTATATAACATCTGATACTTATATTTTAAATTTAAATTTTATATTTATATTTTACTTCTCTGCCTGTCATACATGAGATTCCTATTCTTTACTTTCTACAATATTCTTCTCTATTTATTCTTAGGTATCATATTTTTTAATTCATTTTCTTTCATTTTACTTATGTAACTCCCCAGGAGTCTGTTTTCATACAATTTATTTTTTCTACAATACAATTCTATCTTTATTAAACTAAATATTCCATACTCATTATATTTATATCTTTTTCATTTTATTTTTTCTGTTTAACTTGATTTCTCTCTTTGTATTTTGTTTTGCATTATCACCTTTCTATACATCTATTATGTAATCATCTTTATTCATATATCCTTTCATAATATATCCTTCACTTTTTTCGCTCAATTTTCTATATCTCTATATTATGTTATGTTTTCTGTATCTCTATCTTCTGTATTTTTACAGTCTATTCTGTTTTTGTCTGCTTTCTCATAGCCCTGAAGATGACCTACACAGTAGGTCGAAACGTCGGCACATATATAATATAATAGGTATCAACTTATTTGCTGTGTTTTTTTACTGCACCCCCAACTATTTACATCCTATATATATATGTGTGTGTGTGTGTGTTTACTAGTTTTAATGTACTAGTTTTCTGTCTTTCTAATATATTCTGTCTTTATTATAATAAATCACTATTCTTTCAGAAGTGTAATGTTTCAAATATAGATTTTAGGTGAAACGGAACTACCAATGAAAGATCTAACCCCATTAATATTAATGAATAACCATTTATGCCATATGATAAAGCGATTATAATTTTATAATTATCATTTCCAAGTTTCATTTAAAGAAATATATTTCATATTTTCACTTCTCCTTTAATTTGTTGAAAAAACATTTAAACTTTCAATAGTTTAATAAATATTTGTAAAAAATGTCTTAAATTAAAGTGCATAAATGTGATATCTATAACCAGTATATTTAAAAAAAAAAATGTCAACCTTTTCTCCTTATTACGAAAACCGTAAATGCCAATGATATGAATAGGAGTGCCATTCTGCCGTTTATTAATTATACATTTAACACCCTTTTATTCTGCTATGGCTAATCGGACGATGCTGCAGTGGGAGTTCTAAACTTTGCCTATACAGGTGTAATTAAGAAATGGATCTTTAACGAGTACCTGACACCGCTCATCTCACCTGACCTTAGGGGGGATACTCATCTTACTTCCCTTCTGAAAGACGGCATACCCAAGGAGTTTTTACTTAATTTAAAAAATCCTAAGGCCGCCTGCCGGGGGGCTACGAACCCGCGATCTTGGTCATAGTTTGTTATGTTAACCACTGGACCACAGATGACCGAGACTCTGAAGTTAACGAATATAATTACAAAGTAAGCTTTACTAAAGCATTACGTCACTGGATAAGGATTTGGTAAGACTTGCGTATGAAAATATATTCGTACAACTTGTTTATGGATAACATGTTCTGAAAGCTGAGGGTAACAAGCAGTTAGGAGAAGGCTTTGGATTTATCAACTACTAAAAAAAATAGTATGGGTAAATTTCAGTTATAAGAAGTTTTTGAAAAGCACGATTTTGAATCCCTATATAACGGAGAACTTTAAGTTTTTAATTCCGATTTTTTACCTATCAGAAACTCGTTTTTAATGAAAAGTGTAAGATGTATACGCTTAATAGAAAACTCACCTTTTTTTCAGTGACAGCTCATAATTAAGAAACCGTTGTGAACTAATAAAAACTCGAAGCTATAGAGGCACGTTAGGCAACCGAACCAGTACCTAACATACTTAGCAGAGGCTGGTTGCGCCCGAGGATAATCCCAGTACCTTTACAGTGGCCCCGAGGGTTTTTTGCTAGGCCCGGTAAGAAAACTTTCTGAGGCAACTTTAACACTTCACTAAGACGAAATCGTAAGGTTTAAACCGACCACACACGGCGGTTGCTCAGGTACCCTTCCTACTCTCATTGTTCTCCGTCAAAATAGATTTTTTATTATTGCGATACCTTTTATGGATTGCCGCCTGAGTCATAAAGATAGATATATTTTTTACAGATGTCTTGGGAAGAGGTTTCTATCGTATCATTGCATTCGAAAAAAGAAAAACAGGTAAAACGGTACAGGTTGTGATCATTTAACGAGCCATTGGAACTTTAAGAGCTTCAAAATTGTCAACATAGAAATTTCAGCATTGAGAAATTCTAAAGTAAACTTCAAGGTATGTTTCTGTTGCGAAAATAAAAAACATCACTCATCAACATTGCGGTTCGTTATATTTTTGAATGTTTCTCTTGGCCAATTAAAGTTCATCGAATAAAATTCTTTCATAAAACTTTTTTTCCCTCTATACCTATGTTGTATATATAATTTAGTTATAAATTTGGATAAAGAAGCGGAGTGGCTCAGTGGTAGAGCGTTGAGTTGCCGTGCTCATGGTCCTGGGTTCAAATCCCGCTACTTGGTAGATTTTTATTTAATCTATTACCCTATGGGATCTAAGAACCTCCTGGGGCTCACCCAGCCTTTATAAGTGGGTGCCTAAAACAGGGGAAATACCCGGCGGTTGAGCCTGATCTAGGACAAATCGCTTCCCTGTGTAACCGCTTTCTAAGAACCAGTAGATTCTCTATCACGTTATAAGACCCTTCATGGGTTGTAGTGCTACAGATTTATTTAATGTTTATGCTATCCACTGCTTTTCAAACATCATGAACCCTATTTTAAACTATTTTATTCCCGGTTGCCAACCTAATTTAAGGATTTTTTCACCGTTTTTGAGATTTAATTTCTGACTTAATAATCTCTCTGGCACCAATCCATAATACATATTGATAAAAATGTATCTCTGGTTATTTTTAAGATTACATAGTAATTATAAAAATAAGAATTAAACATGTTTTTAACCAGATTATAATAAATTAAAACCTGTGCAAACACTTAACTAATAAATAAGTTGCACACAAAACACCACTATTAAAGTCTGGTCAACGTTTTATATTTTTTGTTAAGTTTTTGGTTATGCAATGTTGATGTTGTTACTTGATTTTTTCTCAGCCCTGATAGAGACGCATAAATAAGTATACCATATATGATTAACCATTTCCTGATCTATCGTAATTCAATCATAGTTACCGTTAGCAGCTGAAACTGAAGCTGGGTTCAAATCAGGCATTGGTAAACAAATTATTTAATCGACAGAAGGAAACTGTGGGATTTACATGGGGCTCGCCCTCGATAAAGTAGTTCCCCTTAATTGTTGTGTGTGATCTCAGACAAATCAACTCCATGCTTAGTTCTTGTACAGTACAGACTCTAACATGTTCTGAACCCACGACTCTTCATGGGTTGTACTGGTACAGGCTTCTAAAAAATTTTTTTTATGGTTGATAGACCAATTGTCCTTATGACTAATACAGATATAATCAGTCCATAACCGCTATATGATAAGGTCATAAAGGGACACAAACAGCGAGTAGAGTAGAGAAGACATAGAGACGAAGTGATGTAGCCTGAAAAATGAGATGTTCCTTAATGTTCCCAATTTGTCGTGGCGGTGCTGGCTCACTTTGGAAGGCAGCCAACGAGTCGGAGCACTCCTTCCTCTCCTATCTGTCCACATCCATCTTCTCTTATTTGTCAGGACAATGTTCCTGTCAAAACAACTCAATATCAAGAAAATCAGGGCTTAGTTCTGCATCAGTTGAAACTATAACGTTTGATAACTAAATGTAGAGATGAAATCAACATTATTGTACCGTAGAATGCGTATTCGATTTTTGGAGATGTTTTCATTGAAATACCGAAAATTAGTTTTATTAGCATAATTAGTAACGAATAAAACGATAAAGAACTCAAGAAGGTGCATAAAATATTTATTCGAATGTAAAGGAAATAATTATTAAAATGATGGAATAATTCGAAAATTCATAATAACTCCCCGGATTGAGAATAAAATTATATCTACGCCCTGGTGAATAAGTGGTTAAGTTAAATTATCTCCAAAATTAGTTTCTTGTACTTAAGGAAGCGGAATCAAATGATTTTCGTAGTAAATAAGAGACTCTCGTGTTTCATGACAAACATTGAAGAAACTATTGGCTTAATATGGAGTTATTGCTTCGATTAGAACTCTATTTCAAGCCAAAAACTACCCACTCTGGACAAAATTCGACTTAACCACTTATTCACCGGAGCTGCAGATAATCCCCATATGTATATGATTTAGACCCATTATAGATTTTTTTGAAGTGATAGATTTAATTGAAAAGTAATCAGTTATTATTGTGTTCACTATTATTCTTCATGAAAACATAGAGAATATAAAAATAATGATACTAAGCTCAGTTAGCAATCATAATAATGACTTCATCATATTTTCGACATGGTTTTTAAGTTTATAAGGATGAGCAAATGATGCATTTTTTAAATAACGTTGCTTTCACTACTTTATCTATTATAAACTAATTATATTTTGTCAACGTGTGTTGAATCTTGCGGGACGGAAAAATGTCGAAAGTGGGCCGCCGGTCGGCTACCCCTGGGTTATTAAAAATTAGAATTAGAATGAAGATCATATGTAACACATCTAATAAAGCAATTGCTAATTAAAATTAATAAAATATGAATTTATAAAACAAAAAATATCAATAATTTATGGATGACCCAATCAAAATGCCACCATATAAAATTCTTCATTTCATGTAAAAAGAGTAAATCTGAGCGCTTAAGAGAGACTCTAAGATAATAAACCATTAAGCTTCTGAATAATAAACTTATGTTTCAAGCATAACATTTGGAAATATTTACACTTTCTGATTCGGTGAATTACGACTAAACACAAACAACTTTGAATATGATGATCATCCTTTGTGAGCAGAAATTACAATACTTTTATTTTTATAATTATAATTTTTTAATGAAAAGTTTATCAGAATCCTTTCGGCAGAATATCTATCACAATTTTCGTTCTGGATTGACATTACCTTCTTTCGACTTTAAACCACAAAGGTATCACCCTTACAGATTTGCTCAATATTTTTTAAATTTATTTTTGACTTCCACCCGGACCATTCTCTCTTCCATGATAATCTTATCGATTCATTCATTGATTTCTATTCTTCAATATCAAGAAAATCAATTTATTTTTATAATCGGAACGTAATTCAAATGAGATTTTTTTTTAAGCCTTAAAATGAAATAATATTTCAGATAAAGCATGTTAGTTCGACATTCGACGCGAAAAACAAGAAATAATAAAACGTCTGATTAACAATTTCCAGAAGAAACTGCTTAATTGTTTAACTATTAGTTGTTATATTACAAATGGGTTGTAAAATTTAAAATTAGTTGTTGGAACGGCCTATTAGATATTAGCCTGAACTAAAAATAAGAGGCAGAGGAGGGGTAAAAAGGGGGTTGGAGGTTCCTGACACAGTACACATGTTAACTTCCCCCAGGACTACCCCAAGCTCCTAGTCTAGCTCCGCTTCTATTTTCTATTCATCACCATTCACTCCTTTATATGTTTTATAATATGTTAGTAATAGTTAATTAAAGAATAATATGTTTGTTGAAGTTATTCCATTCTAGGATAAGTATAAAGTATAAACAAAGTGCTAATTTTATTTGTTATTTACTGCTTTAATTTGGGTGACTTTTAACTCTTAAAGTGCTATTAACGCATACATTTGTCAGGTGAAAGCAAGCGGTGGTTACTATGGACGCATATTTGCGCTTTTCAATTTTTACGGTTTTTAATCCAACAAATACAAAAAATTATGATTAAAATCTTATGAATATTTATACATAACCTGTATAATACACCTGTCTTAAATAAAGTTTTATCCTAGACATATATGTATATGTTCTCGTATGTATGTATACATTGTATGTATGTATATATAGTTATATATATATATATATAACATTAGCTAAAGCAATAAACAAAGACAAATTATGAAGCAATCAGGTTAAGAGACAAAAATAACGGTAAGTCAAAATATTAAACAGTTTCAATCAGACGAAATATCTTGATATTTTTAATAAATTTTATGGCAGGTATCATTGATAAACTGTTCGTAATCACTGATATCCTTAATAGCTACAAAGGCAGTCTAGATTTGTTTCTTATTTTTATCATGTAACAATATAAATTTTACTCATTTCAATATCGAGCAGATGATTGATGCTTGAAAATAAAGTTCTGTTATTATCCAATCTGCTGCAAATAAAATATTATAATAATTTGTTACTTAGGAATTAAACTGGCACGTGTGTAAGCGCTCAGCACTTTAAGGGTTAATGCGTTTTAAATATTTAATAATAGATCAATCCGGTTTCAAACAACATGTGGTAGAGAATATGTGGTATTTGGTATTTCAATTTCTTTTGAAATGAGTCTCTATGACAGTCCCCTACACTAATCTGAATTGGGGAAAACTGCTCCAGGCGGAGGTTAAAGTATTGATTTCTTAAATATTAACTGTAGCAGTATTAGAAACTATTTATTAGAAACCGTCGTTTCAACCACTATTGGAGTTCTTCTTCAGGGCTGGAGAGACAAGATACAAAAATATTTAAAAATAATAAGAATAATAAATAATTAGAAATAATTGGAATAGAAGAAAAGATTATAAAAAAAGAATAATATTTTAAAGACAATGTTCTTTTTTCTTTGTTCTTCTTTAGATCCTGTGTATCTAAGCCCTGAAGAAGATCTAAATGTCGGTATCTAGTAATTAGTTTATCACTATTTAAGGAATTAATAATTTGACCTCCATCCGGACTACTTTCTTTCCCATATTTATAAAGTCTATTATTATTCACATATAATCTGAATTTATTGGAATTTGATCTGTGATATGTAGCATAACAACCTACTAAGCCCCAGATCGCGGGTTCATAGCCCGGCAGGTTGGGCTAGGGTCTTTTAAACCGCGTAAAAATCCTTAATTATGCCATCATTCCGAAGGGACGAAAATGGCGGTCTCAAGCTTGTGCGGTGCCAGGTACTCCTACGAATCCCTGTCCTAATTATATTTAGAGTGGCGAAATTCGGGACTCCCTCCGAAACATTGTTCAATCGACCGTAGAAGTATTAAGTGATGTTAAATAAATAAATAAACAACTAAGTAACAGTTGCATTTATGAGCCGTGGAATTGCCGTTAAACCTCTCTTTCGTACTATAAGTGTTAATGGAAAAATTAATAGTTGGCCAAAATAATATTTCGTAAAAGGTAGGAAATATTATTTTTGATCTTCCTGGCAGTCGAGCGTGATCTGGGACTAATCACTCCCTGCACAACCGTTGTCCTAGAAATAGGACAGTCTCTATGATACACTGAATTTTGGACCATTCATGGGTTATTATTGATACAGGTTTTTGAAAAACATTATGATTGGAAATTTCGCCCTCACCTCATGAATATATGAAAATGCGTTTAATTCATTTTTATAATAAGACCTAAAAACCTGCATTTGAGCTGGATATTTTTAATGTAGGTGATTTTTTCATATAAAATAATTAAATTGCCTAAGATCCTCAAATAAAAAAATCCGTCAGACGAAGCTCTTACAAAACAACTATAGACATTGATATATTCTGTTATATTTTTTCTGAATTGATTATTTTTTTATCTCATTTTCGAACATATCAGAAGACATAAGGCAGTATGTTATGTTCCAGAATGAAGCCACCTTCTCGAAATAAAAGTACCATTTTTGTTAAATAAGTCTTGTTTCTTTAAAGCAAATTTATCCAGAAGGTATAATTAAATTGTCATAAAAAGTAAATTAAAGTGTCATATGCCATTTGATGAATTAAGAGAAAGGAAATGCCTAGTAGATGAGACACTCCATAGCAATATGATGTCTAGTTGGCTCTTAGCCAAATAATTCTTTAAACGAAAATTTCTAACTCAGTTTTTAAAATTAATAGGCTGGCACCTCATCTATTTCGAACAAATTGAGAATAACATGATAATAGAGTTCATTGCCGTGATTTATATATTTTTAACTGCTGGTTTTCTTGCGGTTTATAAATTATTTTATTTATAAGTATTTATTTCGTAATTTCTTATTTATATCGCCCGAATTGTAAGAAAATTCAAATATTTTTAGTGTATCGTTTTTTTCTAAAAACACGGGTTCGGCCAAAATTGGATTATTAAGGCATATTTAGGCTAAAAATGCATTTAGAAGCGCATGACTATTGAATATACTTCTTTAAAATAATTATTTAATAAAAGTTGATGTTGATCTTAATGTCATAATGTTAGGAGCAAAGTATCCTTGTTTTTTACAAATAAATTATTGGTTTCGTGGATAGATTTCGTGCGTGATAGGAAGTCCCAATTACATTCAAAATGTGAATACATTAATTTGTTTCGGGTATTGAAATAATAATAATAATACATGAGGCGATCAGGATCAATAACGGATAACTTAAAAAATTCAAAAACCTTCTTTTTCACATTTACGGCATGTTTAGATAAGCAATTTTGTCTAGAATATACTTTGCCGCCTTATTTCTGATGTTACGGGAGGATAACCATTGCTTCACTAAACGAGCAAAAATGTGATTAGTAATCTTTTAAACTAGGAGTTATTTGGTTTTGGTCCTGAACCCCTCAATTTATCGTGCCTCTTCACACTACGATAGTTTTTGTTAGTACCATATAATATCCATTATAAAAATTATTTTTTTTTTTTCGACATGTTAAATAAACAATCACATTTGACGACAGGCTATAAGAAAAATAAATGGATAACGTGTGTAAATATTATTCTCTAATATTATACACCTAGCCTATATGGATTATGCAGCGACGGTTTATCAGAAAAATAATCAGTACATCTTTCCTAATGTGAATCATATTATTAATAATGGTATGAAAATATATCAAACAGATCTGTCAAATAATAGATAGGGCAATAAATAATAGAAAAACTAGGAAAGACCGTACTTAAGTATCCGTTTCAACTACATATATAGAAAATATAGCCCAAAATGGCGGTTATTTATGTTCAGAAAATGGTTCTATTTTATAAGACGTGGATAAAATCAAATTAAACAGGCTCCATTTAAAACCATAAGTTGATTATAATTGAGCACTCACTATCGATCGAGTTGTTTTACATGGGAGCGGAGTGGCTCAATGGTAGAGCACTGAGTTGCCATGCCGGAAATCCTGGTTCAAATCCCACTTTGGGCAAGACTTTTATTTAGTCTGTTTGCAGCTGAAGATGGACCATATAGGATCTAGGAACCTTCTGGGGCTCACCCAGCCTCTACATAATATTTAAAAAATAGCGTACCCAGAATAAGGGGGGAATCCTGGTGGTTGAACGGGACCTAGGACCAGTCACCTCCTTGCAGAACTGTTGTCCTTGAAACAGTACAGTCTCTACAATGTACTGAACCCCAGACCCGTTTACAGGTTGTAGCGGTACAGGTTTTTCTTTTTTTAGTGGCACATAAACAAAAAACAAAGTGAAAAACAAAATGTTTTAGGACTGTTAATTGATTATAAATACTATCTCACGTTGAAAATAATTGAATATAGTGTCGGTACTGTATTGAATTGACAATGTGTCAAGATACCTCTGAAATAATATTTAAAATAATTAGTTCATCGGTCATAATTCATAGGTTTAGTTGATCGTAAATAAAAGAAAGTTAGAATCTCCTATGAATGTTTATGTATCTTTGACCTTCAATGTAATATTTAATGTATTAATAAATATTTTATCATCGCTACGTTTTTTTTAATTAGGTAGTATACTGTACTAAATATTATTATAATTTTAAAGTATATTAATACCCTTTTGAATTCATATTATATAGCATATTTTTAAATATTTTGTTACAGGCCTTTCTTACAACCCTTAAACATTATATATCTAGGTTTATATAAAATTAAATCTGAATAATCTGCAATTTATAAGTGGGTGATTAAAAATGAACTTAATACTACATTCACCTAAACCACCGTATAATAATTTTAAACTAGTATTACAAAACAGGAGGCCTTAGGGTTTTACTGAAGGGAGTAACCAGTCCTTAGTTATGCCGTCCTACGGAGAGGAAGTAAAATGGTACTCGGGAGTCTGTGTAGCCAGTAGTTATCGGTCAATGGCATTGAGAAAGGCATTTTATTGTTTAATAAAATAGTTTTGTAACAAGGAAGTTTCATCAATGTTTCCGTGTTGTCAGCAGGGTAAACTTCCTTGTCCTTCCCTATTCTTTTACTTGTATATAAACTAGTTTTAAGATTAGTTGAGTTAGGGGAACAGGTAATAGATAAGGTAAGATAAAGCAGGAGCAGAGAATAGAGATGTAGTTGTTAGTTTTAGTATGTAAGAGAGTAGTTTCTAAGTTAGATGTAGGCCGTAGTAAATAAGTTATAATGACAGTCAATACCAATAAGTCACCTAGTTAGTGCATAAAAATGTCTCTTTCATATCTTTTGAACATCCATATAATATCTGTTCAATATCTCAATAAATGTATATATTTCTTATTTGTCTACCGTTTGTTGACTCTGCGATACTCGCTAAAGATCCTAAGCCTAATATTTATCCGGGACAGATAAAATATAGGACTCCCACTATAGCACGTCCGATTCGTCATAATAGCACTAACTTAGTTAGTTAGTTGTTTATTTAACGTCACTTTATGCTGCTGTGGCTAATCGGACGATGCTACAGTGGGAGCTCTAAATTTTGCCTATCCAGGTTTAATTAGGATAAGGATTTTTAACGAGTGTAGAAAGATTCTTAGAAGAGTGTATGGCCCAACCAAGGAAGGAAATTCTTTCCGCATTAAAAGGAATCAAGAACTTAAGGACCTATATGCAAGATTGAGATGGTTGGGGCACGTTCACAGAATGGACAAAAAAAGGCTCCCAAAGCTGATTCTGGAGGGACGTCCAGACGGAGAAAGACGAAGAGGAAGGCCTAGAATGCGATGGCTGGACGATGTGGAAGCAGACCTTAAGTGCCTGGGGGTAAGAACATGGAGAAGAGCAGCGAGAGATCGGTCAAGGTGGAGGAAAATTGTTGAGGAGGCCAAGGTCCTTCATGGACCATAGCGCCAGTGTAATGATGATGATGATGATTTTTAACGAGTACCTGACATCGTACAGGCTCGGGACCCCCGTTTAACGTCCTTTCCGAAGGACGGCGTAACTAAGGATTTTTTACTCCCTTAAAAAAATCCTAGGGCCACCTGCCGGGCTACGAACCCGCGATCTTGGGCTAAGTAGTTTGTTAAGCTAACCACTAGACCACTAATAGCACTAAGTGACGCTGAATGAATACACAAACAAATAATCAATGAACGAAATATCCCAACTAGATCTTTGCATTAAAATTGAAATGAAAATAAAACTCTCTAGAAACTCCGAACTGTATAACAAATATAACATTTTCGTTTTGAGTATCTTTCAATTCAATTGTCCCGATAATGCTATTGAAACTAAAACTTTATTGAGGGAATGGAAATTAAAAAAAAAAAGTTTTCACAGAAGTTTTAATTTGAAGAATGTAGTTATTTATATTTATATTTAAAAAGTTGTTAAAGGTTCTAAAATAATAGAGTGGTTTGGACATAAGGGTATTGAATGTGCCTATTTGAGAGAAACAAATTTTTCGTTTTGCGACAATTACAATTTCTGATATTTAACTGTATAACGATTTTGTATTTTTTAAATTTTACTGTTAATATTTGAAAGAACTATGGAAGCTGTTCTTCCTCCACGGAGAGGACCAGGCCGGAACTCGTGGGGGATTATTGAAGAGAGCCTAGGGCGAAGTCTAAGATGGCGGCGCCCTGGCGCTGATCAATATACCTTAGGAGGGCGCAGGTGAGGTCGCCACTCCCATCCACTTTCAGATTCCCTCGCTCCCTCTGCGGATTGTGGATTGCCCGGGGGGGGGGAGGGGGTTGAGGGGGGGGAGGTGTTTACTGGTCGGCTAATGGCAAGAAAACAAATACGGATATAATAAAAATAATATGAAATTCCGAAAGGGGAACAAATAAATATTTTCCTTACAACATAACAAGGCATATTACATACTTTCACGATCATCATTTGTATAACTAAAAATAAAACAGTGTAAAAGAGAGTATTTGAAGCCCGGTCGTAAAAAATAATTAAAGGTACTTGTGCGCTTTATGGGCCCTCGTGATTTGAAACTAGTTAACAGTGATATTATAAATATTACGTTTAATAATCATATGACTTATAATTAAGATATAATATCCATATTTCCTAAATACGAAAACAATATAGATTAATATATATTATATATCAATATAATATATATATAATATAATATATATTAATACAGTTTGATATGTACAATTTAAAGTGCTATTTAATACAATTAATGATGAAGAAAGTTACGTTAGTAGTTACGTTTCCCGGGTAAGGACATTAATTCCAACGAAAAGATATGAAGTAATAGACAATATATGAAATTATTTGCTTCAGAGTTTGTTCTATGGAGACGTAATGTTGAGGACTGTGAACTGAGGAACGATGAGAGATATGAGACTTGGTTTCAGCGTTCAAAAATTTCTTTAGCCATCCATTTCATTTATTCATGGACAGAGCTTCTGTCACAGAAGAACTTAACTCCCATAAATTACAAAAATAATGTGGAAAATATTTAGAAATCAGTGATAAAACGAAAGTATATTGGAACAATTACCCTTGAGAAGATTTTGGGTGGAAAAAAGTAAAACCGATTCAAGTCATAGGAGATTATGATAAAATTGTGGGAATAGGAGATAGCCTATTTGTTAAAAGGAAAAAATATATACAGGACGTATACTAAACAATTTTTAGAAAAAAAAATTTAATTGCAAATAACCATATGCTTTTCATAGGATTGAAACTGATCTTTTCATAGAATCACAATTACCTGGTATCAAATAACGGAGGTCCGCAAAGTACACAAGTACCAAATCAAACAAATTTCTATAATTTTATTTTATCTAAGTTATTAAGTATACATTTATAAGCTCTTGAAAATAGATTGTCGTCTGTACTAGAAAACCGTTTTCCCGGTTCTTGAGATTCAGTCAGGAATAGTTTAACCGTCTTTTGGCGACGTTTCGAGACTCATATTCATACTGTAACACAGCGATTCCCAACATGTTTAGTTGTGCAGACCACCAATCTCGAAAGGAAAACTTCCAGGACCACTAATTAAATATATAATAAATACACAATACCAATAAGCGTCTGTACACATTCGAACATTACACTTTCGAATTCCATACAGAAGTGTTTTAATAATAAAAAAAGAAATCTACATATAACAAGTAAGTATATATTGTTCACAAAAGGTAGGTATATATCTAGATTACGACTGCAGAGTTTCACATTCAGAACACTTTCGATATTCAATTTATTTTTAATTAAAAGTAATGTTGAGAAGGCTCGTTAACAGAGATAGGTTGTTGAAAAAACCACAAAAAGGCTCAGTGTTATTCTAGCGATTGCTGGATATTATTCCAGAACAATGATCCAGGACGGAACTAATTGTTTATTTTTAATCATTGATTTAATAGTTTGGTCGCATCATAGTTCAACCTAAGAGTTCTCTTCACTTATTGATTTTTTTTTTTTTTCTACTCTGCTTTGAACTTCTCGGACAGTTGGTCGGGAACCGCTGATCTAACGTAATGATTGAATCTCAAGAACCGGAAAATTATAGTTATATATGGAAAAGTCAAGAAAAATATATACCTATCTACCTACATATATTACATGTAGATATATATTTTTTTCTCTTTTTTCCCCCCTTGGTAATCCCATGCAGGGACCATTTATTAATATTAGGACATGCACCATGCTTAAATAAGCATATTACATGTCTTTGTGATTTTATTATTTACAGATCAGTATTACTGGCACTAAGACATTTAAGTGTTACTTAACAATATAAGAAATTAAAAATTTACAGTTAGACTAAATTGATGATTGACTTGTTCGAGTAAAATTATAATTAAATTTGTAATTATAAATTATAAAATATAATTAAGAAAAAAATAATAGTAAAATTTAACAAATATAAAAATAAACAAAATATTAAGTAACATTAATATTCTAAGGACGGCAAGAAGGTTTTTATGTAATAATTTCTATAACTAAAGACATTAATGAATAAGTTATACACATAGAATATTATGTTTAAAGACAGCAATTAATAAAAAATAATATAAACAAAAAGTTACAATAAATAACATGAATAACATTCGTAGTCCTTTGGTCGTAAAGTTGATCAAAATTAATGTCTTTTATAAATGATAGTAAGTCTGTTTTAAATTTAGAAAAAATGGAGCGTTCTGTCTCATGCCAAGTCTCTCGTTCGTGTATTATGTTCTTTATCAATTTAATTCGTTGTCTATCGTATCGTGAACAGTCATACAGTATGTGTCTGAAAGTGTTGGAATGTCCATCTTCATCACACGCGTCTGTTCTTATAATGTATGTACATAACTCATACATATGTGTGTGTATATAAATATATGTGTATCCTAATAACAAATTCAAACCATTGTCCTTTATTGAAAATGATAAATAAGTGATATTTACCAACAAATTATTAATATATATTTAAAAAAAATTATTTTATTGAATTGTACAACTGTAATATATACATCTAGTACAAGGGCTATATGAATAAAGAAATACATGAAAGGACATGTAGAGGCACTACCCAATGGCAGCACTCTAATGAAATTAAAATTATTAATATGAAAAAATAATTAATAAAAAATACCATGCGTTCGATGCGAGACCAATCGATATGAAATACAAAATATAAATTTAATTTTATAAAAAATATCAAAGTTTCATAATTTTAATAAGTGTTTTTACTAATAATTATCGTACCTATTTACGGCATCGAGTGTATTATATTAACAATAAATAATAAAGATAATTATACTGTTAGATATATTATTATAATTATATATGTGGTTGCATATAAATATATATGAGATATAACATTATATAATGATATATTACTATTATTATTGTACAAACAAACGTAAACTTAAATCCATTTATACTCACTTGGTTTTACATTAAAAGAGATGATATTTCAACCGACAAAATAATGGTCACTTTAAATAAATTTCCAACTTAAGTTTTTCTTATTTGTAGTAGTATCCAACTCAAGGTACACTAAATGTGTACACCAGACAGCGGGGTTCCATCCGGTGGTCCGGCCGGATGTTGCCTACTCCTGATATACACCTTACTCTACACAAATCCTCACGTCGTCTTCTTAAGTTCAACATAGGAACATCAAACCTGACTTCGAAGTTAATCTGCTAAGAATATAAAGGGTTTCCAAATTAATGATTTACCTTCAGTTGGTTATATTTGGTATATCAGCAACAGACGGGTTTGTGGACGAGTAAGGAAACTATCCTGAACAAGATACATTCTGAGATTTTTTCATGATAATGCCTTGAGGAAAAGCAGAAGGGACGGAGGTTGTGGAGGAGTGCAGGTGGAACTGTTCTCATGGCGGGAAATCGGAGCAATCCTTGAATACATCGCGAATATCAAATAAGGCTTATTTCCATATTCTCAGTCCGGATTCTCATCTGAATCATAACCTCATTGAATTTCAATTCTTAATTCTCAAATCCATAAGAAAGAAACAGGGTGAATACAATATTTTTAATGGTATATTTACATATTTTAAAGTATTAGTGAGGAGTTCATGATTTCGGATAACTCCAAATTTCAAAAAATGAATTTTTCACATTTTCTTTAGTTAGTCAATTATTGCATCATGGTTCCGAAATTCAAGTTCAGAGCCAGACAATAACCATGAGAAAATAGCTTCAACCAGAAAAAAAAAGAAGAGAAAACTGCCATTTTAGACAAAATCGTTAGACTAAACGACCTAAAAAGTATTTTTTTATTTATTTCGGAGCTAACTTTTGATCCTAAATACCTTATATGAGATATGGTTGTATGTTGTGATTTTGCACTGATTTTTATTGACTTTTGATTTATTCTTAACAAATATTGCTATATTGTAATACAAAATCAGGTATGTCCAACTTATTTTTTAAATATTTCAATGTTTGTGCATTACTTTTTAAGTTTTAGCCCTCAATTTCGACCACAGCACTTCATTTAATTACCATGTAGCTGTTCTCACTTTATTCCCTAAAATGTATTCACTTGTATGTTATAGAATAAACCTTTTCAGGAATTGTTGGCTAAAGACCAAAAATTAGTCCTTTAATTTCAAGTGTTTTTGGTCGTCACTTTTTCAGGGAAACATGTTCCAACTGACAGATTCTCATAGTTATAATACCAATTCCTCAAGGATTAAGAAAGAAATGGCTGTCAAAGTTCTCTTTAACGACTATTTTTCGGGACGGGCTCTCGGACTGTAAGGTACATTGTAGGTTACTTGTAAAAACAACGAAATATTTCAGAGACAGTATTCAATAAAAATATTGGTCAAAAATTACAAGTTAATGAAGACACCTTGTGTCTGTTGCTTTTTGTAGTTTTATAGATAACAATAATTTAAATTCAACACTTTTTAGGTTTTTCCAACACGATCTCCAACTTTTATAGAATCCATTAAGCCTCAACTCCACAAAGAATCCCAAGACTCTTGGACCGACTGAAGTTAATCTCATGGCAAATAAATACAATTTGCATTAGACACGCGTATCCTCGCCATCACAAAGCTGTGGATCCTTTTCCCAATATTTATCTTAGGGATTTGACCCAGGGGTCCATAATAATACCGCAGTGAGGGTAAAGGGAGGGGGTTTGAGAAGAGGGGCGATGCGACGGTTAATTTGCCATCTTTGTTCTGAGCCTTCTCTCAAGAGATGAATAAACTGTAATATCTAGTTATTTATATGTCATAAGAAACTGCGTTTTTTAAAATTTGTGTACATATATTTAGATATAGATATGCAGAACAGTAACTAACAGTGAAGCAATACCCATATCTACTCATACAGGAGTAATTATATGAAGATAGATGAGGAAAATCTGTCAGTAAGCCACTCCAACAAAATCAAGGCGGTGTCTCTTACTACCAGTGTAAGGGTCTGTGTAGCAGTCTAAGGGTATTAGCAACAATAAAAGGTAATATAATATATTGGAAATATTATTTTTGGACGAATTACTAGATTTCCCCTGGCAAGACTCACCAATAGGATTTTTGCTTACATACAAAACGTTATGGACAGAAAAAGAATACATGTAGAAAAGATGAAAGAAGTGTTGATAAAACTACGTCAGAATGATTTGCATGGTTCTCCTTGATCTATTCGCAATAAATAATATAATATAGGAAATAAACAACGGTTATAATAAATATTTGCTCCTTAGGTGACCGATTGTTTTATGTGAAAATTGTATAATTTTAATTTCTTTACATTCAATAGAAAGATAAGCTTCAGAAGCTGTTACTAAATAGACAATCTTTGTTTAAATATCTGATTAATCAAAGAATTCACATTTCCCGAACTAATCAATCCCTTATGTTAATTTTGAAAAATCCAGCTGTCCATACTCTGTATAAGGTGTATGAATGGAACAGATAGTTTTAGGTAATGATTATTAGGTAATATTAATAACTGTTTAATAAATAAAGGCCCCTTGTTAAACGCTATTTCATATGTTACGTAAAATGGAGGTCCCGAGCCTGTAGGTTACATATATTCGTTGAAGGTCCCTATCCTGATTATACCTGTGGACCAAAGTTTAGAACTCCCACTGTAGTATCGTCCATTATAGAGCCGTTACAGCATAAAGTGACGAAAACAACAAACAAGACAGTATATAAATATTTTTGTTTTTGTTTGTTCATGTAACGTCACTTACACCTGCTATAGCAAATCGGTGACAAAAATAAACTATTGTTGTTTACTTAAAGTGTCCAGAAATAATTTAATTTTGGCTTTATATTCTTCATTTTTGACAGCTTTGCCTGGCACCAACGGGTTCTTAGACTTTAATTCACAATGGCTCTTATATCAGTCAATGAATCAGAATAAGAAATCGGCTTAAGCTTCTATCATAATTAATCTAACTTATTAATACCAAAAAAATATGCAGGCTCTCCAAAGGGAAATGAAATGCTTAGACAGTTTGAATATGAATTGAAATAAAAAGAAAACTTTATTGGCTTCTGCTTCTATACTGTTAACAACCTAAAATTCTGTATCTCTTTATAATTGAATGGTGGAAGAACATCGGATGATCCGACGTTAGTTGGTAAACCTGACGAACCCCAATTACCTTCCGTTAATTAACTGCAACAACCGAGTGCACCCAAAATGGCCGCCCTCCTTCCCAATAAAGGGCCTGTTTGCTTTGTGCCCTCTCCGCCCCACTTCATGTATTTCCGTTTGCTTTGCCCTCTCCAGCTGTGTCGAGGAATATTCACCAGGGTGGGTTCATCATTCTGTAGTTTCTCATTATCGAATAAGGGCTCTCACAACAAACATCTTTATTCATTATGTTCTCTATGTTATCCTGCTGGTGATAACTATAGTAACTTCATGATAAGGAATAGGTAAAATAAATGACAATCAATTAAGTGAATGATTAAAAAAATACACTAAAACAAACTAACTTGGTATGCTCAACTCGGTCGTTTGGAGCAGTAATGTGACGAAAGATACCAAGAAGCTCATAACATTATTGAAAGCATATTGGTACATGGAGCAGATTCAGGGTATCCGGGCTAGAAAGAAGGACTTTTCGGAGAGCGAATGCAAACCCAACAAAACGTTCTCCAAAAGTAGACAAAAAGAAATTGGAATGGTAAGGCCAGTTCAGAAGAATGGAGGAGGAAAGATTGCCCAATTTATTTTTCAATTGGAGTGCTGAAGGGAGGAAATGGCGAGGAAGACCACGAAAAAGGGATTGAGGAGAGTACGAAAAATGGTCTGAGGGAGGAAGATGTACTACATAGAAGAAAATGGAAGAACGAATTAAAAGAAATTTATGTGGAAGGGAACCCCAATTTGAAGGGAATAAAAGTTGAAATATGTTCCTTAAATTCTGTAAGATTTGTTTAACCGTTTCCGGTTACATTTTAAAATTATTATTTGTTTCTATCTGACCGCTCCGTAATGTTCAGCTTATATAATAATTTTGTCGATTTACCGAGCTCGAAATATTATCTTTTATGATATTTTATTGATAATCTTGATATTTAATATAATATCTTAATACCTATAATTCTTGATAAGTAAAAAAAAGAAAAACAGGAAGGAAACATTCAAAAGAAACTAGTAGAAATTTTACATAATATATTTCCCTGCATTTTGTCATTTAATAAAAGGATAAAGATTTATGTTTTGAAGTTATGCTCACATCTTTTGAAGTGGGCAAAAATCGAGTAGAAATTCCGTTGCATACACACGTACAGGCAAAGATAGTATTTGTAATAAAAACGTGTTAAAGAAGATCCCAGGCAACAAATCGTTAATTCCAAAGCCTACCGATTTCCATCCAAAGAAACAACTTTCTTTATCAAAACTATGGATCGAATAAACGCAATAATAATTTATACAGACAGCTCCGGTTAAAAAGTATTTCCGATTCGTGTATTCCTAATTACACGTGACCTCAATTTAAAATTTTATCGATTAACGGGCAAGTTAATTATTCAATTAGGGGGTGAGTGAGGGAGGACATTAGTGAATAAACAGGGGATCCACGGTAGGGGTTATTCCATGCAAATTAGAGGCTAGTTCTAATTGCTATAATTGAAGCTCCGTCTATAGGGAGGGAATCGGTAGCAGCGGGGCCTTCCTATCCGCCACGGCCAAATATTTAGACAGTCCTCTTTCATTGGATTCTCTCTTCAGATTAACATCCTACAACACCCAACATCTCTCACCTGGAATATATACAATTATATTTGAGAGGATTTCTTTCTCACTCAACCTTCAAAGGCCGATTTGTTTAAACGATATCCAAATCTCTTCATTATAGGAATAAATATACATTGCTTAATTAGGAAAATCAAAGGAAACTCATATACTACATCAGAAAAGGATATATTGTAATCTAATATGATTCAACCTTATGTATTAAATACTACATTGCCTAGGCGTAAAGAATATTTAAAATGTTAACTCCTGTTGCTCAAGAGTACTGGCTCATGTGCTCACAACTTAGTTGAAAACAAAGTTGATTTCTACAGTCAATACTTTGTCGCCAGTGTTAGGGTTTGAAATATTTTTGAGGAGTGTACCCTCTACATCGCAACAATAAAATTAATTGGACTCATCTCAAATTTATTTAAGGCATATAATAAAATCAATTACGCAAACATCGAAAGCAGTATTTATAACCTGTTTTAGTTGGTGTTACTACCATTGACTTTTTATTAAGGTAAGAGCTATAATTATATTTTATATTCAATAAAACAAATTATGAAAAAAAACAGTACATAAATTGGGCATACTTGTAAAATAAGTATATGAAAGTAATAAGGCTTTCATCTAACGTGCAATCAATACTGACATAAGTTTGTGCAAAGTAAGTATTATGAGCAAAGTAATCAGTTTTAGTAGAGAAGTGAGTATAATGGTTCTTGGTTGTTTCTTTACCATCACATGGCACTATAGTCCATGGAGGACCTTGGCCTCTTCGACAATTTTCCTCCACTTTTAATGATCTTTCGCTGCTCTTCTCCAGGTTCTTACCCCCGGGAGCTTAAAGTCTGCATCCACATCGTTCAGCCTTGCTTAAATCCTTTTTTAATAGAAAAGTCTCAGGAAATTTCTTCCTGGACCTTTACCATACCGCTACTATACTGCAATGTGATCCTTATCAATCTGATAAGTTTTTTAGGGCACCCAAAAAACATCAAGTTTTCGTATAGCTCATTCCTTTCTATGCTTTCATATGCCTGTTTGTAGTCCATGAAGAGGTGGTGCAGATCTACGTTCCATTCGTTACATTTCTCAAGCATGTTTCTGATGGTAAATATGTGGTCAACAGTAGATCTTCCAGGGCGGAACCCACATTGATAGTCCCCCTAAACTCCTTCTGCGGTTATTATTAATCTTCCTAATTGTAGTATTGATAACAATTTGTAGATTGAACAAAGCAGTGTTATCCCTCTATAATTTTGGCATTCTAATTTATCTCCATTTTTATGTATCGGCACAAAAATGAATGGCCTTGTACCATTCCTTAGGCATTCCTTCCTTATCCCATATTTCCAGGACTAGTTTATAAATTTCACGATGCAACAGGTCTCCACCATATTTAAGCATTTCAGCAGGAATCTCATCAAATCCTGGTGCCTTGTTATCTTTTAATTTAACAACAACTTCTTCCACTTCGTCTGGGTTTGGTGGTTCTAGAAACATATCATCTTCTAATGGCTCCGATAAGTTTATCATTGGGGTTTCTTGAGAGTTTTCTGTGCTGGGGTATAGCAAATCATGGAAATATTCTTTCCATATTTCAGCTATATCTTCTCTGTCACCCAGTAGAGTGCCATCCCTATCTTTGCAGAAACCTATTTGGGCTTGAAATCCTTTTCTTAGCATTTTCTACCTTTGGTAGAAGCTTCTATTGTTTTTGTTGTTTAGAAATAAACTTTTGAAAACAAATCTAAATCTAATAAAGCAGTGGAGTTATATCAAAGCACCTTATCGGTTTCCGCTGATACCAATCCATGCTAAAACAGAGTCATCATAATATGGATGCAACTTCGTCACTTTTAAGAAAACAGAGTATCACTTTGTGATTTTTATAGGTATTTAAAAAGGGTTTGATAGCCTTCGAAACAAAGGTAGACAATAACCACAAAGACCTTTTATTTTAATCAGTATACTTTCCTTAGGAGGTTCTTCTGTACTTCTTCTGATTTGTAATGAAGATTTATCCATTTTCTCAACAGATGTTATAATAGTAGAAAAGAAAAAATCCATGTTCGTGATTAAAAGCTTTATTTTCTATACTCTTCAGCATTACTACCATCTACAGTTTCACCGACAAAACAGCCATTCTTACAACTATGATCCTACCTTGAGGGGTTGTACTACCTATAATCAAATAAAGCGGCCTTTTTGATTTAGAAAATTGGTTCCAAAAAAGGGGAGTGGACGAGTGGTAGAGCACTGAGTTACTGTGTCGAAGGTCCAGGGTACAAATCCCGCTTTTATTTCATCTTTTAGTGGCCAGAGATGGATCCTACGGGATCTAGGACCCTCCTGGGGCTCAATTAGCCTCTATCTAAATAGTGGGTACCCAAAATAAGGGGGAAAACCTGCCGGTTGAGCGTGATCTAGGTCAAATGTCCTCCCTGCACAACCATTGTCTAGGTATTTTTAATTTCACATTTTTCACTTATGGTAAATAATAGTCTAAAGTCAACGTTGGTAAATCATTTTATTGTTGTTTACATCTATTATTGATTTGGATTCCTATTGAAGGTTTTAGGGTTATAGTTTATGATGATAAGGAATGAGTCTGAAGATTTGCTGAACAGTAAACTTCTAGAATTTCTTCCAAACTTCCATTAAAACTAATAACCAATGAGCATGAAATTTCTTCAAAGCTCACTTCAATGGCTGATTGGATTTATATGGATAGGATTTGTATGTACATAAAATGGTAATGGAATTTTAAGCAGAAAGAAGAAGAAATAATTATTATTCCAAAAACGAAATTCTTTGTAATATCCTAACTTGATCAGCTAAAAACAAGTGTTTTAATCCTTAATTCTTCGGGGGAATATAAAGCTGGCTTGGACTCTCTTACATCTATAACTTATCATATATATTGAGAATAACTGCACATCAGAAATATGATTACTAGTTTATGATCCAATGCACCAGTTTGTTCAAGAAACAGGATAGTCTCTACCAGGTACTGAAACCCAGACCCTTCATGGGTTGTAGAGGTACAGTTTCCAAAAATGGAATAATGGAAAAAAATGATTGTATTGTTTGGTGGCATCAAATTTGCTGGATGCGATACAACGCCATTATAATAAAACATTAAAAAGTATATTAAAGGATAACTTTATTCTATTATTATTTTTAATTTATTGTGCTTTAATATTACTTTGTTTCTCAGTAATTTTTAGGCGACATGGATTTTTTTCTTTTTTGCATTCGTATTGAGCCGCTATGGACTGCGAATTGTCAATTGTTATCCTTTTCCGTATATGAATTTTGTTCTACCAGTATCTCTTGAATCTCTCTCCCAGTACCTTTTACCGTTCTCCCTTTGCGTTCTTCTCCCAACTCACAACCCTGTTATCTCTTCACCATTCATCGAAATTCACCACTGTTTATGATTCTTTATTCCGGAATACCAATTAATTTAAGATCCTCGTCACATTTCTGGAACCATCCGTTTTTTTTTTGTCTAGGTTTTATAAAATTGATTTCATATTGTGTGAATATGAATCCATAGAACAACAAACTCTCCTTTTTGTTTGATGTTAATATAGATCGAATCTTCATGTATAGTTCCTCGTTTGATATCAAACATATTTGTCCATTAACCAATATATTGCCTTAAATCGTCCTTCATATCCTGCGTTATCTTTCGACTCCTTGATCAACTAGTCCTCTCCTATTTGTAGTCAAAGTTGGTATCATATAATCCTTCTGGCCAGTGTATCATAGTGTTTTATTAAAATATATATAATATTGTTTAGCATTGATATTTTTTTTACTTTTAATTTATTCCTTACAAATACTTTTATCTAACTCAAAATCAGTTGCCTGCACCTCCAAAAACACTTCTATGAGATTCAATATGATGAAAAATCGGACCGTTTGTTATCTCACGCTGAGTTCCATATTCATTGCAAAGCATTGTTCGAGGATACTGTTTAGTTAGCGGCAGTTGATGAAGCTCGCAGGTAAAAGTGAGCTCCGCGGTAAGCCAGATAGAGACGACTATATCCCCGAGGTAGGCTCGTGGTAGCAGCTGCTTGCAACAATAGAGATACATCCAACCCTTTGTACGGCCCCACCGCTGCGGGGATCATCCCCTCCGCACTGTTACAGCTTCACAAAGGGACTTTGCCCTGGGGTCTAGCGGGAGGAAGGCGGGCTAGCAGAGGTCAATCAAAATCGTTTAAGGGATATTGGTCTCTAATGTATATCAGAGAGTAGTAAACTTATTTACTTATAAAACGGAGTATGTAAACCAAAACTGTCCTATACATAAATAACTGGAGAGCAGCAGCAAATAACAGAAACCCATGAGTTTAAACAGAAGTCTCGTCTTTTCGAACCTTGTCGACTCTCCAATATATATATATATATATTGGATATATATATATACATCTTCTTCTTCTTCTTCCCATGGCTCTACAGCCCTTGCAGGGCCCTGGCCTCCGCAACAACGCCTCTCCAGTCCTCCCTGTCAGCAGCTCGACCTCTCCACTGTCTGATCCCCATCCTCTGCAGATCGCTCTCTACATCATTCAGCCATCGCAGCCTGGGCCTTCCTCTTCTTCTTTTGCCTCCTGGTTTGCCATATAATAGCTTCTTTGGGTACCTATCTTCTCCCATTCTTTCTACGTGCCCAAGCCATCTTATACGTGTAGATTTGACATAGATGACTAGGTCTGGTTCATTGTATAGGTCCTGAAGCTCTCTATTATTTCTAGACCTCCATTGGCCTTCATTACATACTGGCCCAAATATCTGCCGAAGCACCTTCCTCTCCCAGATCTGCAGCATCTTTTCGCATTCCTGTGTCAGGACCCACGTTTCACAAGCGTATGTAACAATCGGTCTTAGGATTGTTTTGTAAATCAATATATATTTGTATATAAACTACAAATAGGAGAGGACTAGTTGATCAAGTAGTCGAAAGATAACGCATGCATGTATGTTGGTTGCATGCAGACAGATTCAACAGACGCTTGAAATTTTATATCTAATATATAAAATTGTCGTGTCACAGTGTTTGTAAAAAAACTCCCCCGAAACGACTCGACCGATTCTTATGAAATTATGTGAGTATATTCAGTAGGTCTGAGAATGGGACGTAAACTATTTTTCAAACCCCTATAGTGATATGTGTCTCAATTTGAGCCCAAATGCATCTCTGTAGGTCGAACAGATCCTGAGTTAAGTTCCAATCATATTAGAACTAACCGGAATCTAATCTCTATCTAATATTTTCCATCAGAACCAATAATACCGTTCAAAAGACTTCAATTTGATATACGCTTGGCTTTTGCTATCGCCATCAACAAGTCTCAAGGCCAGACAATGTCCATTTGCGGTTTGGACCTAGAACATCCAACTTTCTCCCATGGACAATTATATGTTGCATGCTCACGTGTTAGTAACCCATCTAATGTATTTGTATTAGCAAAGGACAGATTAAAAAATGCATCGATTAGCGCCTAATTAAATTGAAATAAATAGTTAAAATTTAAAAAAATAATACTAGCCATAATTAAAAATCAACGATAATATACCTCATTCATTAATCTAATCTTTATATTTTATAAGTTAAGATTGTTGTATATTATTTATTTATTATATACTATACTTATATATAAGATGAATAAAATGTAAAATCAAAAATCTTATTAATTCATTTTTTCCATTCATTCATTGTTTCTTTAAAATTCAAATTTTAACGTAATATTTTTTAAAGTATATATATATGTATAAAAATAAAATGAATGACGCTTAATAATGGAATGAGATAAGGAAGAGTATAGACACTACCCACAGGTACTTCTTAAATAACTAATTCATCTTAGAAGGTCACGAGGCCATCTTATTTTCAGACGCCTTCGGGATTATCGGGAACTAAAGTGGTAGCTAGGTTTGTAACTTCTTGTTTATAAACTTCATTTATTTAAAAATATTTCCGCTACTGTATAAATATGTAAACAATACATAAATATATAACAACATAAATGTCAATGATTCTTCTACCCGGGGGCATTTTAAGTTTTACAATAGATCAGTCCGCTGAACCGTCAGGTTTTTCTTCCAATTAAGGGCGCCCACTATATAGAGGATGGATGAGACCCAGGAAGGTCATCACCACAGGGTTCATCTATGGTTGTTAACAGATCAAGTAATGTATCTACCACAGGCAGATATGTACCCGGGACCTTCGGCACAGCAAGTCAGCGGCATAAAATGTAGGTGTATTAAAAATATTTTCTCAATTGGGTTCAAGCTTTACACAAATTTGTTAGTTCAGTCTAATAAGAGAACATTTTGTGAAAAAATAGCTGAAGAGAAACTAAGTTCCACACAGTTTATATCGGACTTTGTCATCCCTACTGTATGATTTTTTTTTACATACTCTTAATCCGTAACAATATTTAAAATGAAGTCTTCAGTAAAAGCTTTTTCTTGTCCAATTAATGATAAAATAAAAACAGTTTTATATAAAAAATTCTACAAGCCCGCTCCTATCTATCTCATCCAGAACGGAAGGTAGTTAATTGTTCCAGTTAAACGAAATAAAATGGAACGAAAAAAAAAATGGAGGGCAGAGAAAAAGCTTATTATTTTTACTGGTGGGCACTTAAAAAAAAATAGGGGCGTCGGAGGCAACGATGGAAGTTTCACAATTTAAAAAAAGCGCCCTAGGCTAAATGAAGGAGAGGGAGTGAAATGTTTTTACGGTCTACCGCCTCTGAAGGATACGAGGTGCACTCAGCCCTTTGGATGGTGGTGTTAATTGTTGTTTCTTATAAATATTTTATTATGTAAATAGAAAAAATAAATAATAAAGCTTTATTGACGTCATATGTTTATGACAAAACCCTTTCCCTTAGGAGGTAAAATGGAGTTCAGCTCCAAAATATAATTTTATATAATTTAAACAGAATAGTAGCAATATAAAATAAACAACATCTTATAAATCATCATCATAAACTACAAAAACAAAACAAAAACTTTTTCCTTTTTCTAGATTTTTTACAATTTTGAACCAACAGCCTCTGTCCCTGGCCACTTTCATCCAGTTGGTTCCCACTCTTTGGATAATTACATCTCTCCTCCTCATTTACTGTCTTCCACTGCTTCTCGGATTGGCCGATCGGAGTCCACTCGGTCCTGCTTTTCGACCATCTACCGTCCTTGACTCCGGCTAGGTGTCCAGCCCACCTCCATTTCAGTTTTCGTTCCTCCTTGCTGAGACTTTTAACTTTTACACAAGTTAGGAAATCTCGGTTCTTAATTTTTTCACTTCTTCAGATTTCCACCATACTCCTTAAAAGTTTCATTTCCATGGTGTCCAGTTTCGCCAGTTATTTTTTTTGTTATTGCCCAAGTCTGAGCGTCATACAGGATTGAGGGGTAGATACAAGACTGTAGGACTTTTGTTTTTCTGTTGTGTAATTACTCTTAAAGATATTTTTGAGGGTAATTTCACATATGTATTCATTAGTTTATTATTTTCATTCATATTTATTTAAGATATTTTTTTTTTGTTTTACAAAAATAATTTACTTTAAATGAGATGCTTCTTTGATCAACTACAACTTTAGAAACTAAAATTGAATTGAATTTTTGAGCAACTTCCCAGGGTTGTCAATTTCCATTTCCCGCCCTTTTTTAACACAGGATATATATTTTTCAAAAGCGAATAACTCCAAAATTTCAAAAATTGACTTTTTCGCCAGTTTAGTCAAGCAATGTTGTCCAGCACGAAACTCCCACCATTTATTTTTCATGGTTTTAGTCCGGTTCTGAACCTTGAGATTCGGGATCTTAAAGCATTACTTAACTAAACCAATGAAAAAGTAAACTTTTGAAAATTGGGGTGAACGTTCGAGATAATTTAGAAAATATTTCAAAGAAGCTGATTAAATTTTTATCTTCTACTACTGATTAGCAATGCTTGGCCATAAACAAATATAAAATAAGTAATAATGATAATAAATTAAGTGGTGGGCTGCTCTTAAATGTACAGCGTGTTCTATTATTGATTTAACAAGGTAAACTATTTACAGGTTATCTATACTTCCTTGGGTAGATTTGTTATGTTGAAGCAGGGATATGATCATAGTGAAGAAAAACGCTTGTTTCCATTATAGTGTTTAGACTGTAGAAACACTTTGAATCAGGATTACTTCTCGACTAACGATAAGGAAAATCTCTTCCATTTTCTCATCTTCTTCCAAGTTTGGATATTGATCATAATCTTATCTTGGATAATGACTTTTAAATCAGTTTTTGTTTGGCCTCTTTAAAGGTAGAAAAGAAGCAATAATAACTGATTCACTTCATTCTTATTGGATTGAGTTTGCTACAAGAGCATTCTATTTCATAGAATTAATGCATTTTGGCGGCTCTTTCATTTCATATATATGAAGTAATTAATTAATTGATTGTTCATTATGCTCATTTCGACAATAAGTCTTAAAACCAGGAAGAAAATAAGTCTTCATAACCAACAAAAATATCTTTAAAAATTGGGATTTTTGAAACCTTGGCACAAAGTTTAGAATTCAACTATGAATTGTCCTACGAATGGAATATGATTCCAATGAATTTGGAATAAAATAAGTTCAGCAATTTATCTGATGAAGGAACTTTTTAAAGTATAAAATTATTTGAGATTAACTACACAAACAAACTACAATTTAATTTCACAGGAGATCTTTATGGTAAATACTTGCACTGAACACAGAAAGTTTAGTTGATCGTAATACTGGTTGCGTTGGAATGATGGATAACGATATGAAATTTGTTTAGTTCCTTAATGCTTGTATTTTATATTTATGGTATTTTTTTAAGGATGGTGCATGGAGTTATTTAAAAAGTTTTATGGCTTTTAGAATGGTTTTAAGCAAAGATATCATCGATACAAATGCAAAGTTTCAAATTTGAAAAAAATATTTGTCGCTTTCGATCCACAGCATTTTCTCTAGGTTTGACAATTGATATCGAATTCATACAGAGCCATCTATATGGCACAGAAAGAAATTATAATGACAGAGGTAAGGAACTTTTGGCGATACGCACTGGTTTTGAATTAAACTGAAACAGTTTATTCACTCCCCTGAAAAGAAGTGTTTTTCACATTCGATGCTTTGAATTTGTATGGATGTGTATACTATTTTTTCCTATCTGTGCTTTTAGATGGAATTTTTTATATCCGATTACGCTACTAAAGAAAGTAAAAGAAACTCGGGCGATTGGGTGAGAGCTGACTGCCAGGCTGGGAATGAGTTATCAGCGAAGAGCAGCCAGGGAACACAATGACGTATAATCCTGAGGATTATGTGGCCACGGCTTTACACAACCCTTCCACAATCTCCTGTCAATCAGGCGGCCTCCTCTTACATAATTCACACAATTGGGTAATCTTCTTCCCCACCAGCTGATCCCAATAAGTCAATCATCTGTTCATCATTTTGCATTCTTCGTAGTATCCAATTAAACTGGGCCCTGTCAAAACCTCGAATTGAGGAAATTGACAATACATCCCAATGAAGAATGGAAAGAGAGGACAGTTTATATTAAACCCTATGTTCCTATTTAAATTTAGTTTTATTTAATGGAAATTTAGAGTTATACAATATCCCAAAAAACAATTATTGCCTCCTGTTATATTCGGAATCAGAGCATGAAAGAATCTTCTGTCTGCAAGCATCAATTGTCGTATTTAATTATACATTATAAAACTAATAATTATCGACTAAAAACCTACGAACATGAGACTTGAACGATTAATAAAACCAGTTATTTAGTAAAACAGTCTCTACGATATACTAGCAAAGAACTAGTTTAGATAGTATTTTTTTTTTTAATATTTAAATATTTTTATTTGAAAAGAAAAGATATGTCCAGGACCGGGACTTGAACCCGGGTCGCACAGATCACTAGTCTGGAGCTCTACCAATTGAGCTATCCTGGCTCGCCCCCGGCCATAGACATATCCTTTCTTTTCACTGATCCCATGTCCCCGCGTTCTCGCAATTTGCGATGTATACGAGGGGAAGAATATTCTTTAAAGATTATTTTAATTTGGATCTTGTTGACTTACGTCATTATATATTATTATAATTTATTATTGATTTTATTTGTTATTGATTTTATTAATTTTTAAATTCTTATTATTTTTTATTTCTTTTCAAATAAAAATATTTAAAAATTAATAAAATCAATAACAAATAAAATAATTAATAGATTACTTTTTTTTTAGTGTGTTTGTGAATGAGTTATTACTACCTATACTATGATACTTCAATAATGCCTCAGCCTAGAAGCTATACAAATCACTCGAAAAAAAGAAAGAAAAAAAAAAGTTCATGCTTAAAGGATTCTGATAAGGTGTGAATATATGTAAATTTTATGATGGAGCTAATAAATTTATAGACAAATACTAATGTTTCGTGGAGCCATTGAAGTAATATTTGCAGTAAGTGCGGGAGAGCCGTGGGAGTCGGTTGGGGTGGCCGCTAGGGGTCGCGAGTGTTTTTACAGTGGGTTCTTCTCAGCACCACCCTCCTCCCTAATATATTACACGCTACGTTTATCTTCCGCAGTCTGTCTCCGCACCTCTTTTTGCACTCTATTGACTCATTTAGGCCTACCCGCTCAATTAGAGTCCAGCTTTAATGCAGTTCCTATTATTATATAGAAAGAGTTGCAATGTCTACTACCATTTTGCGGGCGGGAATTAAGTTCATGAAGTATATCGAATGAGGAATCTAAACTCGATATCTCTTATATTCGACAGTGCCTAAATAACATCGAGAAGTTTTTGGAAGTGTCTCTACTCCATGCTTTCATGTTGGATCCTGGACTATTAGTTTAACTTACTCCAATAAAATTGGACCACTTGTCACATTTTTGTAATTGATCAGTAGAGCCAATTTCAGTACCTTTGAACTATTAAAATTTTATTGTTTGTTACTTATAAGAAACACAAAGTTCACAATGTTATTGGTATTGATAAGTAATTAGAAGTATTTATCACAGTATTTATTTATGACAATTTACCGAAAATAGTACCTATTTCTTGGACATGGTGTCCTTCACAGAAATTTATACAGAAATTATGGACTAACGTGGTGACTAATTTATTATGAATGATTATGAACTAACATGTAAGAGAAGGGGAGGTCAAGGAAGTTTGCAGTGTTCACTATATAGTAGATATGTCATACCTTTTTGGGTTAAAAACCAATGTTATAAACATGTATATGTTATAATTATACATATATGTTATAAACATGATCCCATCCGATTAGTATTGGAACTATTGGCGACTGTGCATGGTGCGCACTCATTGTAGCAAAGAAATTCTTGAAGATGCTGAAGATTTCGCTTGAGTTTGCCTCTGTTAAACCAAAGTTTGGCAATACAAAATCTAATTTAAACGTCGATCACCGTAAACATATACATATAATCTTATGACATAATTACATGGTTATTTCTCATTAAAGAACGAATCAAGGACTGCTCGTCTTTGCAAACTACTTCAACATTTAGAGGAAGTAAACTATAATGCATATAATCAGGCATAGTGAAAAAAACAAGAAATGGGAATTCCACTTTCGAAATCGACCATCCCTACTGTTTGTTGTAAGCAATAACAGCAGATAACTAACTAGCAATCTATGAATTATTCAAACTATGTCTAAAATAAATTCATCCGTAAAGACTTTGCTATAATGGATCATATGAATTATAATATCAGAATAATATAATTTATAACGTAGTGGATAATATGAATGTTTTTGTTCATTACTCATTCATATTTTAAACTTATTATTACTTCTTAATTATGTTTTATAATAAAGCCAGTTTTTTAAACTACTGTTAATTTTCTACTTTTTAGTTCGGCTGGCTACTAACGCCGGTTCTTTATTTATTTTTTTATTATTACTTTTTTTGCAAAATATACGAAACTCCTTAGTTAATCCTGACAGTTGTCATATGCTTGTCTCAAAGATAAAGCCATGTATGCATTTGTACACTCCTTAGAACTTGGTACAAAACATATGGTGTCTTCAGATATGAAAAATCGCTGACCCTAGTCAGGAAAATGAGGAAAAATTATGAAATTATTGAATTGTCATCGGTTCTCGAGAAGTATGCTGAGTTTCAATTTAATTTGATGTTTTGAAGTGGCCGAAAATCGAAATCAAGGATTCCGTTACCTAAACACAAGTAATGAATGCTTTAGGACAATGATAATGGTAGATATTGGTAGGTTACACGTTGCGTTACGCATATTTATATTTGAAGCTAAATATTCGTCTTTGATGCATTAAAATCTATCATCGGGACTGGAAGTGCGTGGCTGGATACTCGGCCTGACCATGTACCTTCACCCTCACATCCCTAGACCATCCTCCCAGATAGATTGAGTTCGCGTCCCTAAGCTGTGCAACGAGGAGAAGATTCAGATAACTAGCTAATAGGCGGCGCAGGGAACTGTTGACTGTGGCGCAGATCCAGCCCCCAAAATAGCCCCCAAAGACTAGCGGAAGTGTCAACTGTTCCTTTGAGGCCGTCACTGCTCCCTAAATCAAAGCCTTCCATCAACCGCTCGTATAAAAAGCTATCCGATGAAAGGTCCGGATCAATGAATCCACCAGGCCGTCCTCTTCCTCCCAGGCTAATTGTTAAAATTAAACTTTTAAAAACTTCCTTCTCTTTGAACTTATTATTAATACTTTCCTACATACAGCATCCTCAGAGTCGTATGACGTCCATTGTGCTTAATAAAGTTTGAAAAATAGGCATATTATTTAGTCAAAGGATAGCCTTAATAAAGTTGTGCTCTATCTTTTATTGATTACTTGTATTAACTCTCACACAAAGTACTCTTTAAAGAAAAATACATATTTCTTCCACTCTTCATCCAAAGAGAGGAGAGATGCACGATGCTATCTTTGTAACCTCTACCACTAAAACCCATGAAGGGTCTTAGATTCAGTGCATTGTAGAGACTGCATTGTTTCTAAGACAGCGGTTGGACAAGGAGGTGACTTCCGAGGTCTCGATCAACCGCTAGGTTTTTCTCTATATTAAGGGTAACCAGTTTAAAGAGACTGGGTGAGCCCAAGGAGAGTCTGAAGATTATCCATATATGACTGTTAACAGATTAAATAATTTATCCAGATATTTATACAGATTAAATAGCTGGATTTGAAACCAGAATTCTCAGGATATCATCTTAACAAAATATTCAATAGTTTGACAAAATGATAAATTTCATTTATTTATTTTCTTAAATAGTACAGCACTACAAAATAGGATAGTAGGTGTTTTTCAGGCAAATAATTTCGTGTTTGGAATCATCAATCATCATTATATGTTTTTGTGGCAAAATAATAATAATTAGACATAATAAAATTTATATATCCGAATTAACGAATGTTCAAGCGGTAATTGCTCGATATGTTAAGCCAGAAGAAAGCAATAAAAATATTGCACGTTGAAAAATACTCGGTGAGGTGGTATTAAATACGTAAACCCCCAAAAAGTTAAAAACATTATAGTAAAGGTACGGTTAGACTAACAAATACTTTGAGTTTCAATTTTACAATGAGTTAAACAAATGTGACAGCAATTTGACAAATTTGACAGCGCCATTGTAAAAGTTTAAACCTGAAAGAAAATTCGAAACGAACAAGTACTATATAGAAAATAAGAATTGAATAGAGAAAAGAGAGATTCAGAAGGAAATGTGATTACTTGGGTATGTTACTGATAGACTACACCCTTAGTTGGTTGGGAACACTTATTGTGTTTTCTCTTTATTGGTCAAGAAACTTAAAACAAACATGGAGAAATACTTCCTACAAATATATTATTTTAAAAGAAAAAGGACAAAAGAGCGTTACAATCGAGTACTACACTGGCTGGAAATCAGTTATATAAATCTAAACCAAAACTAGCATCGATTTAATTTAAGATATTAATGAACTTTACTTAAAAGCTACGTTCATTCATTGATATGTATCGACGATATTCTTTGAAAAATGTTTAAGCACAAAACGTTTGAAATTAAGGACTTTACACAAAGAAATTTTTGTGTCCTTAGTATCTTAAAAAATCAGATCTAATTAGAAAAGCTTTGCCACTTTTTTTCTAAGATGTTCTGTGTAAAACCGGACGGCCTAAGTAGAGGACGTCCTCTGGTCAGATGGTAAGATGATGTGGAGTAGGGCCGGGTTCTTGCAGGAACGTAGTAATAATAAATAAATACATTTACACTTAGTTAAAACCTATTTTACACAAAAAAGAATAAAATTCTTCAATACTTGTTGAAATTTCACCTGTACAGACATTATTAAGACAGAATAATAATAATAATAAAATTAAAGATATATATATAAAAAAAACAAGTTAAGATATCCTCAACTGACAATCCGCAAAGAAATGTTACTTTTGAAATTCAAGACTTCTTGTTTGGATTTTTCCAATCATCTCTTAACAATGATCCTCTCATCGCACAGCGGTAGAAGAGGGAATGATTATGATCATGATGTTCTCCTAACAATTGTTTTATGTTTATTTTGGGCTTTTGCTATACTATAATAATAAATCTGTGTTAATACAAACGTTTTTTATTGAAAAATGTTTCGCATTTTCCCTGAAAATTACAAACTGGCCTTATGCCTTTTTATAAATGGAGGCCAATATGTATCATCAGATGCGGTGCCTATTATATCATACAATATTGTGGTGTATATTACGATAAACACAGGAGTATAAACATATCATATGATTTAACAACAAATATTATCTGACAATTAATCTATTGTTAATTACTGCTTATTAGGACAAACATCGGTTTCTGACTAAACTAATATGTAACTAATAAATGAAGCTATTAATCTTGTTTATTACGATCATAACACAAACATGTTTAAATAATTACTATTGACCACTGTCAGCAGTGATGAAATACATTCTCAGAATAAGCTGGTAAAACTATTTATATTTATGTGTATGTAGGTGTGTGTGTGTGTGTGTGTGCCCAAATGCACACATACATAAAATGTGTATATATATATATATATATATTGATAAAACATTGATCCTTTGTACATTGATATTGTTTAACTAATAACGTATAATTTAATTAATCTTTTCTGGTATGTTCAATAGTCTATTTATCCTGTTAAATCGTTTCAAATTTTTATTCTAATCATTATCATAGTAAATCATTTTAGATTAAAAAATCACTTTTTAATTTAGTTATTTCACGAGATGGGACTCAAAGGATGGGAGAGCATTTTAAAAAAATTATCACAACTCCTAGAATACGATTAATGGTGGTTTAAAGGGGAAGCCTTTCAAAGCGTTTAGAGCCTATCCACCCTTAAAATAAAAAAAATATATAGCCATTGTAAAGCTCACGATGTGTTCTTTTCTAATTTCTTTTCTAAATAGTTTATGGGCTTGTAAGGTCGTGGGGGTGAGTAACGAACGGAATCCTAAAAAGTTAATAAGTGCTCTGCCGACTGGGAAGCTGTACGTCTGAGGGTAGACCGAGACGTAGGTGGGAAGATTGCGTCAAGAGTGGTCTGGTGGATTTGGGTTTATGTACAGAGGAGTGATCTAGTGTACAGAGCCTTGTAAGCAGAGATTGGTGGCATCGATCCCTCGGGTTCGGTAAGCCTTTTATTTATTATTTATTTATACATAGTTTCTGATTATATATATCAATAGTTACTTATACTTCAATCGGAGGGAAATCAATAGGTACTCATCATTGTATTAATATTCTTTTGAAATCGTAGAGAAGGTATTTGTAGATTGACAAATGGTTTTGACATAAAGGTGGCGTGAATCCCTTGACACCTAAGAATTCTTGTCATCACAACGCAAACGTTATAATTTAAAATGAAACGGTGCCAAGAAAAAAATATCAGACTTTAAGTTTTTAAAAGGAGGCTATTACGGTTATTTAATAATTAGGAAACATCTTTACTTGTTCCGGTGACGGTGAATGAAGTTTATTCTTCTATAAAAAGTGAATGTTAGCATAGATACATTTTTATTGTGCGGAGGAGTGATGACCCTATCCCGTCTACTCATATTCAACATTCACATTTTCTCAATTAGCTGTTCATTGCATGTAATTCTGGAACTTCCAATGAAATGGGACATATTTTATGACGCATTGTTATTGAAAATAAATTCTGAAGTGAGATTGGCCGGTTAAAGTAAGGGACTAATCACCAGAAATTAAGAAAAATAGATTTTTATTTCTTTTAAAAGTTAGATTTCTTAATTCTTGTTTATTTACCTTTACTTAAGAGCTATTCGGCTAATCGGAAGATGCTACAATCCGATTAGAAGGAAAATGCTCGCACAGGTACGGGGCTACTATTTTACGTCCCCTCCGTAGGACGACATTAATAATATTTTATACTCCCTTTAAAAAATTCTGCGACCATGGTAAGTTGTTTTTCTGATTATTACACCACACGTGACTCCTAGAGTGGTTTGTAATTGTAATCATATCTGTTAATGGTTAAAGTAGGGTTCTGGATTTTTTTCGTTTTTAATTTAATTGGTTACAATCTTTGTTTGGATATAATTTTCTGTAAATAAAAATCATTTAAATTATCAGTAAAATATTTTCATTCGTCTACAAATTATTTTAAATATTGTGTTTTCCTAAATTTTCAATTTCAACAAAATTGCACAATAGTAACCATAATAATTTAGATTGTTGTAGAAAATATAGAATTCGACCACACAATACCACATTGCTTCGAATGTGCAACAGAATACAATGCATGTATTCCATTGCACTCTGGGGGGGGGGGGGATTGAGTTAGTGCTTTGTATGTTTAATCTTGCATTCAATAATTTTATTTGTGTTATTAAATTATGGTCAATTTATGCTACTATGGCTAATCGGGCGATGGTACAGTATAAGGCTACACCTAAATTGGAACCGATTCGGTGCGACGTGATTTTATCACATACGATGTATACATTATACATGTTTTACTATACATTATAGTAAAATATAAATATTAAAAATAATTAATAAATAATCTTAATTTTATAAATTTAAAGAACCAAATAGACAAGAAACCGCTCGACGTTTCAGGCTACTTCAACACTTACTAGACAAACGCTCTAAGCTCCCAATTAATTACAAAAGACTCATCTACATGACCATCATACGACCTATTTGGACTTACGGAGTAGAGCTTTGGGGCTCCACTAAGCCATCGAATGCTTCTCGTATCCAATCCCTACAATCTAATATCCTTCGTAAAATCCTCAACGCTCCTTATTTTGTTAAGAATATAGCCATCCATAACGACCTCAATGTCCCATTTGTTGCTGATCTGGCCCGATCCCGGTATCTATCCTTTCATAACAAACTTCATTTCCACTCAAACCCTCTAGTTTCAAACCTAACTTCCTCTTCAATTCCCGATAATCCTCCGAGCGTCTGAGAAAAAGATGGCCACGTGACCTTCATAGTTGAACATGCGATTTGAGTACTACCAGTGGGTAGTTTCTCTACTTGTCATTATATCAAGTCATTATGTATCACTCAGCCAATTTACTTGTTATATTACTGTAATATAGTTGTAAATATCAATAAATAAATAATAATTAAAAAAAAACAAATGTTATAACTCTCGATATATTTCAGTCATTTGGTTTGCTAGCGACGTCTCATCGTATCACACCGGATCCAATGTAGGTGTAGCCTTAGTCATAAATTTTACCTATTGATGAATAATTAGGATAGGGATCTTTAACTAATACCTAAGACAAGGCAGGTAAGATAGATACCACAAGGTCAGCATATCTTCGTTTTAATAAAAAAATTCAAATATTCGATTTTGGATTTAATAATAAAAATCTAAAAATGAATTTTAAAAATTTTCATAGAATTTTTCTATTATAAATAAAAAGTTTCCGAAGCATAATAAATTACAACTGCAGTGTTGTGCGGGTAGTGCAGAGCCCTATCTAGAGGAGGAATATTATTCTCAGCTAAGGTTATAATAAAGTATAGACCAAATTATTGGGCAAGAAATAACAAATGAGCATACCATAAAAAAATAAACAAGTGCCTTATAAAGCAAAAACGTTCAATATAATTTCAAATTTATTAAAAAAATCAATTTATTGTTATCGGGTTTAGAGATTTCCTCACACCCTGGTCCCGAATATGCCTTCCCTACAATATCTCCTGTTCATACAACCATCCTCTGTCAGACCTCTAGCCCCCATTTCTTCTATCACCTCCTCAATGCACTGCTTTCGAGGTCTTCAACGTCTTCTTCTCTTCTCAGGGCGGTATTTAAATGCCATCGCGTCTCATGACGTGCCTATACCATAGCTATCTTTTTTCACTAAGGTCGAGCTTAGCTTCGATTTGATTTCTTATAATCTCATTACTGATCTTCCGCCACATGAATATGGTATACTTTCTCAAGAAATCCATTTCCTGGGCAATGCAATGTAATAGGGTATTGCATATATATATATATATATATATATATATTTATTTATATATATATATATATATTAATATATACATATATGTATTTGTATATCGTATTGTCAGTGTGATTCTGACCCGTATAAGTATAAGTTGGAATACCTTCCTTTTAGTTCCGAGATGGATATATAAGAAAAAAATACATTTTCAGTTCAAAATTACAAAATTGTGTTATTCAGTTACAATTCAAAACTAAAATCTTTAAAATTTAATTCAACTGAAAAAGCATACCAAGAACGAGCTTCGAGAAGCAAAGAAAAATGTACAATATTACAACAATGAGTTAAAGTGATTTGACAATTCTAAGAACGGGGGTTCGTCCCGCCGCTTTGTAAAAGTCAAAAATAACACTTGTAGTTTCTTGTTTGTCCTTTTTGTGTAAGTTTATAAGCATACAATGTAAAATATACTTTCATTATTTTACGGTAGTACACATCAACCCCTCTCGAAGGTCCAAAAACATATCTTTCACACCTTTTCTTTATTTTTTATCTTTTATCAAACGTATCAGAATAATCCAAAACTCGAAACTGTGAACGGAGATGCGACACGAGATAGAAGATGGGAAGCGAAGATATAGCTAGTCAGTGACTACCTGCCGCAGTGACCACCTCATTAGGGCAGTTTAGGCCGGCCCCGGATGATCCCCTGTCACAACAGTCACTAGGTGGTCGCTGTCACACTGTCACGCTGTCATGCCTCTTCCTAAGGTACACTCACAAAAAGTACGCTCCCTCCCAAAGCTCAATATTGCTACTGGTCGAGTTAATTAGTGGACAAAGGGCAAGACTGGGAGTTAGTTTAGGGATAGAGGTTAGGAATAAAAACATATTTAGGGATGACACAGAGTCTAGTTAGGTATTCGGTCTTTCACTCATTATGTTGTTTTATCGCCCAATCTGGAATAAAAAACGATAGGGTCAGGATGTGTTCAGTTAGGTAGGAATATAAAATAACAATGCTTAATTAATTAACATAAAATAATTTCGGAGATATTTGTGACAAAAGAGATTATTAAAAAAAAATCCTTTTAATTAAAAAAAAGTGGTAGTGACCTTACCGATTCATGGAAAATGGTTGTGCAGGGAGGTGATTTATTCTAGATCACGAAAACCGCCTGGTCTTCGCCTATTTTGGGTACCCACTTTATAGAGACCGGGTGAGCCCCAGGTCCCCGGACCCCATAAGGTCGATTCCAGGCAGTTCACAGATAAATAAATTATCTTTCACAGTCGGATTTGACACCAGGACGTGTCATGTTTGAAGATGCCCTCGTTATTTGAATACTACAAGAGGATAGTTTCTCTAGTCGCCATTACTCATGCCATTAAGTATCATTAATTATATTTACTTGTTGTATATTATAATACAGTTATAGATTTCAATAAATAAATATGAAACTTGAGTTTTCAAGTAGTTATGAAGTCATCTCACAACCACATTATTTGTCGGACTTACCTCCAACAGATTTCCATCTGTTCAGAAATTGGGCAACTTCCTTCAGGGTAAAATTTTTGAAAATGGTTTTTATGTAAAAAAAGCTCTTTCAGATTTTATTTCGTTATAAAAGCTTGGACTTTTCAGTTCTTGGGTTGAAAATTTGATAACACATTAGGAAAAATGAATGTCAATATTTTTTTTGAATAGGAAAAAAATACCTTTGCCGTCCATTGTGTTCTATTACATCCGAGGTGACAGAAGGATGTTTGGAATGCCACTGGTCAACAACAGTGGAGAAAGATAGAAACGGCTTAAGAAGCACTGACAATGGCTCGGAATGATGTGGTACCGTGCACGGTAGGGGTTCTTGTTACGGGTACAGGTAGCGGGAGCCGATCTGGTGAGATTGGAGCAAATTGTGCAAGGCTAAACATAGGCGGGCTAGACCCTGGGTGGTCTACCTCCGCCTATTTCACGCTCAAAACATCTGTGAAATCGGGACCTGTGGCCAATTTTAACAAAACAACGCTACCCAGTGCCTCTAGTAGGGTGCTACGCTCAAGTGCTAGTGCATTGTAGTCAATGAAGTGCTTATGTGTATTCAATGGCCATGTGGTAGCAATTAATTTAGTTAAATTATTATATTTTGTCATCAACTTAGGGAAATGTTCTTATTATGTATGGTGCATTAAACAGCCTTTTCAGTACAGGGTTTGTCATACGTTTGGTACACACCTTGAAGATTACTTAGTGATTTGCTCGTTTTTAAAGGTATGTAAGAGTTATAAGTGTCCGCAATAAACTTTTTACTGATAATTTAACTGTATTGTAATGTATTTGAGCTGAACAAACGGTTTAAGAACATATTTAATAACGGACTCTTAAGTCGTAAAAGGCACCAAACGTTTATAGCTATCAGCGGTGATATCTTAAATAATTTCTCCAAGGAAGAAATATACACTTAGTTGCTATGATGCATTGTAATACGACTCCCTGGACAAACAGCAAAATCAATATTAAATTTTTAATCCTCAAGGTAGTATCCTTGGCCCAATCCTTTATACAGTTTATACAGCTGACATCCCAACTCATCCTAACACTATCCTTACTACGTATGCTGATGATACATGTGTATTATCTGTCAACAACAATCTAGTTATTGCATCCCAAAGCCTCCAATCCCATATCACTGATCTTGAAGAATGGTGTCAAAACTGGAGAATTAAAATAAACTCTCAAAAATCGCATCAAATCACTTTTACCTTACGTCGTAAACCAATGACTTCCTGCCCTTCAGTATCCTTTAATAATATCCCACTGGTGCCTGTAGAACAGATCGGATACTTAGGGTTGCTCCTCGACAAACGATTAACCTGGAATCCTCATACGAGACTGAAAAGACAAGAAACCGCTCGACGTTTCAGGCTACTTCAACACTTACTAGACAAACGCTCTAAGCTCCTAATTTATTACAAAAGACTCATCTACATGACCATCATACGACCTATTTAGACCTACGGAGTAGAGCTTTGGGGCTCCACTAAGCCATCGAATTCCTCTCGTATCCAATCCCTACAATCCAAAATCCTTCGTAAAATCCTTAATTCTCCTTATTTTGTTAAGAATAAAATCATCCATAACGACCTTAATGTCCCATTTGTTGCTGATTTGGCCCGAACCCGCTATCTATCCTTTCATAACAAACTTCATTTCCACTCAAACCCTCTGGTTTTAAACCTAGCTTCCTCTTCAATTCCCGATAATCCTCCGAGGCGTCTGAAAAGAAGATGGCCCCGTGACTTCTTAGTTGAACTTATGATTTGAGTACTACCAGTGGGTGGTTTCTCTACTTGTCATTTTCACGTGTCATTATGTATCGCTTAGCACATTTACTAGATGTATTTTTATTATACAGTTGTAAATATCAATAAATAAATTAAAAAAAAAAAAAATTTTAAATCAGATCTAATCAAGATTAAGATCTAAAAGTTATTTTTCTATTTACCAATTTTATGAAGTGTAACGGTGTTATTGCTTGATAGACTAAATAGATTATCTTTAATAATACTTTTATTAAAAAATATATATTTTTCGTAAACTTTAAATCATTTCAACTCATGAAGGGTCTTCAGTATAGAATATAATATAATAGAAAACAAACTTTATTCTGGGGCCAAGTCCCTTTAGAATAAGAATCATGAACAAAAAAATGAATATAATATACATCTGGCTAGAAGGCTACGTAATAATATGAATCATGAAGTAATTAAAAGTGACAAAAACATAATAAAAATAAATAGAATAGAAATAAGATAACTAAACAGTACGATACTTGGCAGGATTTTATGACAACTAGTCTAAAATAAATATATTAATACCAACAAAATAATTATCAACAAAATTAACAAAATAGTTTATGACAAAATTACTAAATACAATAAATGAATGGGATAGCATGCAATAAAGTATTTACATAGTCTATATCTTCATTAGGAAAAATAAACAAAACACGTAGGGAACGAAATCGATTATTCAATACTAATTTATTTGAGCAGATGATTGACCTAATTAGGAAGCATCTTTTTGGGATGTCAAGAGATGTTGGAAAACCAAGGATTTAAGTGAAGCCAGTGAAGAAGCATGGCGGATGAAATGAGGGATTGAGTTCCACGGAGTGCCGGAGCTCATATAGCTGATACAATAATTCAATCCTCCCAGATTCGGTCTCGAAAATGTATTTAAATTTATTGGTTTTTCACTGCTTGTTGTCTCTCGTTTGTTGTAGACCTTTTAAAGAGAAGGGGTTAAAATATTAACGCTTTTTCATAATGAGCAAGTTACATTTGAATAAATGTAATAATATTTTCTCTTTTTTTTTATTTGCAAAGTAACGTTTTCACATAATGATTACACTCTCATTAAAAATTTAGGGGAAGGTTGTTGGTCAATTAGGAATAACATTACTCGTAACTCCAATTTTTTTATTTTTTTTCCATTGTCCTTGATTTAACAGGATAGCAGCTGTTTCAACCAAAATTAAAAAGCTAGTCCAGTCAACTTATTCAAGTGACAGTAAATGATGATATTTTGACGCAAAAAAGATTTTCTGTAATTTCTCAAATTGGCGAGCTTCTTTAACTTTAAACAATATTATAGATATAAATAGGTAAAGATGAATTGGCACTTAACAATAAGTTTTGGTTACAATTCTTTGCCCGCAACCTATATCATTTTCTGAGAATATTTATCCACACCAATTTAAATATTTATAGCTTTACTTACTTATATGACATAAATAGTTTAATATGTTAATCCATAGGAAGACCCTTGTGGGTTTCCTTGACTTTTTTTTTCCAGAAGAGTTGTTATAGGTCATCGCCTGGAGAGGATCCCGGAGTGAAGGCTGCCCCATCTGTTTCCTCTTAACCTGATGGACACCAAATGACCCTCAGCTGCCCTATCACTCCTCTTCACAACTCGCTTCGTTTAACTAAGATTCACTCCCTATTTATTCTATTTAGCAAATACACTGTCTTTGGTATTCCAAGTAAATACTAATAAATCGAGATAAATTCAAGGCGTCAAATCGTTATCTAAGCAGGTAATATGTTCTATGTGCATATTTAAGTAGGAAAAAAAAATATAAAATACTTTTTTAATGCTGGCATTAAGTTAATAACTAATAATTTTTTTAAGTTAACAAATTAATTTTTTTTTTTGCCTAATTCTTTTTTATCAAAAAGGTTTTTTTTAGGGTCATACTATTATATTCTAGAAAAATAGAAGAAAAAGAAGAAGAAGAAATAAAAAATAGACTACTTCATGAGGTCAATGAATTTTTCATAGCTGAGTGAAACATTTTTTATACTGTGTTGGCATATAGGCCTAATGAGTAGTCCATCATCACGGCTGAGAATAAAACATAAATTTATTATTGCTGTACAATGTACAGCAAACAATTAATCCTCGCTCTGCTCTATCTCTTTGCTTCTGAGATGGAGACATCTATAATCCACCTACAAGGGCAAAATGTCCTACTAGAACAGGTACAACAAATCCAAACAAATGTCCTCTATAGAGCTCTTCGACATCCATCCAAAGGAATGGTATCTGCTTGGGATCGAGCAGATGGCTAACGACGGTATATAACAATGGACTATACTTTGAGTATTAATTACATTTTATATCAAAGAAATAATAATACAAATATTTGGTTTAAAAATGGTAATTTTTTTTTATACCCTATTATTTGACATTGTTATCATTATCCTACTATAACTGATTATTCCGGTCAAGTCGATCCGAACCTTCACCTACAGACACTCCCTAACTCCTTGACAGCTTTGGGACAGTAATGGATCGTTAGGCGCACTTGGAAAAATAAGACGGAACTGGAAGCTAATTGACGAGGGAAGATGTTTGTGGAGGCAGAGCGCGGGATTAGTCGACTCTCGAGATCTCGGCCCGGGGTAACGAGCCCTTAGCGAACGCTATTTCCGAGCCATATCCTCACTATATATACCACATTTCTGTCTTCTCCTCGAGCCCATTTGTCTTCCCGAGGAGGCCGCCTCCTAAATCACGTGCCGTTGGGTAATCCTGGGGAGGATTCGGCAGTCCGGCTACGGCACATGATTAACACCTATTTGCTTTACCTTCCCGACTGTTCTCGAGGGACGCGCGATGTACCCACTGGGCACGCTGAATCATTCAGCCTTAATCTTTTATAAATCCCTAGCGTATTTTTCGAATAAATTCTCATCTGAAAATCCTTCAAATACAACCTCAGTACGATAGATTCTCGATTTAGATTTTTGTTTACTTAAAGTGGGGAAAAAATTTCGATTACAAATAAAAAAAAAAATATATATATATTGGCAGCCATAAGGAGTGCCAACAGAAACTCATAACTTTGGAACACCTGAGTTATTTTTTTAATTCCTACTATTTAAATTTCAAATTTGCATATTGATATAATTAACAGCACCTAGTCTGGTTTTCACAAATGTTCTGGCGTTCCTTGCAGTAACTATATAGATTTTAAAATAGTTTATTATTAACCAAAACCGATGATGGGCTGCACAAGTGCGTTACAAAATGTCAATACAACTCAACCGAAATAATGATTATAATACACGAGGTATCTCATCATATAGATGTTAATGAACTCAATTTTCATGTTTAGCATTATTATCATCGTTAAGTTTAACTTAGAGGATTTGTACTTTCAATAATTTCATAAAAATATGTATTTAAATGAAAAATAAAATCTTTTGGAGGAAAATAAAAATCGTCTAACAAAAGCTATGCGTCGCTTGTCTCGCATGTCGCACATGTTGCTGACACGAATCCATTAGTATTTCCCCTACCGAAAATCACTCCATGTCCCTAAAGAAGTTTTCACTTAAAAAACTAAATATAAACAAATGTATCATTTAACTTAAAAACTTGAAAATTTTCGAAATTCCAATAATTTATTACCATTTGATGGAAAAAGGTGGTTTAAGTTTCAAGTAAACTATTCTCTACGATATATCAACTACATTTAAAATATTTGCATTTTTTTTTCCTCAATGAAAATACCGCTGGGTTATATACCCAGGAATTATTTTTTTCCTTCATCCAAGATTATATTTATATAAAGTTACAATAAACAATAATTCTGAACTGTATAAAGAAATAAAATATCTCCTTCTATTACGCAAGGGTATATTAAGGTTTAATATAAGGTTTGTGAAAGTCCTCCGAAGTTATGAATGCTCCATAATGATTTTGAACAGATATTTGCGCTCATATAAAACCTTTACGTCTTAAATTATAAAAATAATTAAATTTTGAGTAGAGAAAATCTTTTATAAAAACCTTGAACAAAAGCACCACTTCCACTGGTACCACCACTTCAAGTAAGAAACTTTGGAGGGATCTTGGTTAAGTACATGTTAGAGACTATACTATTTCTAGGAGAATGGTTGTGCAGGAAGGTGAATTGTCCGTGATCAGGTTTTATCCCCAATTAGAGGAACCCACTTTATAGAGTCCCAGGAGGGTCTTAAGACTCTACAGGGTCCATCAGAGGCTGTTAACAGAGTAAATAATTCATCTCCCACAGCCGAATCTGAACCCGGGATCTTCGGCACAGCAAGTCAGCTCTGTACCACTGTGCTTTCCCACTCCGGTAATCATTGTAGAATAAAAAATAAAAATAAAAAATACAACTAGATGTTACACCAATCCAAAATACGAAACTTTGAACTTGAATACTAATCATTTTTCAGTCACCTCTTCAATTGCGGTTTTAATGCTTATACATTTATGACGATCCGAGTAAAAAGAAGTGAAAGAGAGTATGCTACTATATAAACTAACTATCCGGTAGTACAAATATTTCATAACCATTTGCCTATTCAAGATCTTACTTGTTCACTCCATTCCTGTTTTGAAACACAACTGCCTTGAACTAATCGCTCCAACTACCACCTCGCCTCCCTGGATAAGTGAGACATTCCTGTAGGCTAATGGTGAAGATATCGTAGGGAGTTACGTGAAGAAAGAGCTGTCATGAGATGACGTGGGGTCAGCGGGCTGAGCGCTAAGTGGAAGGATATTGTAAGGAGTGACTCCCGGTATTGGTGCCCACAAGGAGAGCTCGTTTACTATGCAAATGTCCCTGACTTGCAGCTATCTCTCTCTCCTTCGTTACCTACCATTCACTATCTCGAACGGTTAGTTTTAGTAATTGTCATGGCTTCCTCGGATGGTCAAGTCTTTGTCATATTATTGACGTTATTTTATAATGACCCTGTCCTCATAACATTTTTTTTTAAAGCTTTCGTTTCAACCTCTTAGAAACTAGTGTATGTTAGATCGCGGTGAATGGAATGATTGTTTTGTATTATTCAAAAAACTATCATGCCATGAATGTTCTGTATAAAGATAAATGTATAGAGCTTTTTAATAATCAATTTTAATTTCTCTTTTTGAAAAATTAAAAAAAAAAAGTACCACAACAAACCACTACAACCAGTGGAGAGTCCTGGCTTCAACACATGGTAACCCAACGGTTGTGCAGAGAGGTAATTTGGCCGAGATCAGACTCGACCTCCAGGTCTTTTCCCCACTTAAGGGCACCCACACACTACAGAAATTCTTAAAACGCCAATCGTGGACTGATATTCGCTGGAAACCTAATTATAATGAAATGAAGAACGAGTGCAGTGGAAATTAGATTATTTGTACACCAACAATTATCTATACCGTTTGAAAGATCACTTAACCCTTTTTCATAATCAGTCTTACTTTTCCTTTTGAAAGTGTTGAAACGTTTTAAAAATAAATAAGAATAAAATTATGTCTTCCGCGGAAATTCCTATAATTTTTCACTACGAATTTAAACTGGGCCATAGGGTCACGGAGGCGCTCCAAAACATTAATATTGTTTACGGTGAAGACACAGTGAGCGAAAGAACAATCTTCCGTTGGTTCGTAAAATTTCGGTCTGGGGATCATGACCTTACCAACAAAGAACGTGGTAGGCCGAAGACTATGTTGGACAACGAAAAGTTGAAAGAGCTGGTCGAAGCAGGCCAAACCTTCCCAAACCACTAGTGAATTAGGTTCACAACTTGGAGCAGTGGACCATGACTGTATCCAGGCACCTCAAGGAGCTTGGTAAGACAAACAAGCTGGAAATATGGGTACCACATGAATTAACCGACCCCCAGAAGATCACCCGTTTTTTTTTTATTAGCTGAATATAGAGGTCCTTCCCCACCCACCATATTCTCCGGACCTTTCTCCAACCGATTTTTACTATTTCCGTTTTTTGGATAATTTTTTAACAAATAAAAAATTTGACAACGAAAATGCCCTGAAATCGGCCTTCCAAGACTTCACTTTTTCCTTGGCCCCTAATTTCTACAGAGCGGTGATAGATATGCTTGTTTTATGTTGGGAGAAGTGAAGGATCCTATTTTGATTAATAAAAGTATTGTTTACTTATTTTTTTGCTAATAATTTTAATTTACACCTTCACTGACATTTCATATGTTACAACCCAAGAGAATAAGAAGAAGGTATCTGTTAACATACAGAAGACTTGCGTTGTAAGAAGAAAATCTATTTAATGTTAATTGGATTTAATTTATGTGGATACATAAAAAGACTTTCTCTCACGAAATAAACTTACTCAGTACATAGTAGAGACTGCCCTTTTTCTCGGAAAAGAGGATGTGATTTGTCTTCCAACCTCCAAGTTCTTTCGTGAATTAAGTACACCGAAATTATAGAGGCGAAGTGAGCCCCAGGGTGGTCTGCAGATCTCCTATGGTTCATCCGTAGCTGTTAACAGATTAATTAATCTATCTACCTAAACCAGAGTTGAACCAAAGACCTTCAACGCAATGCTCTCTACATACTGAGCTACCCAGCTCACACAGAAACGTGTTTAAGCAGTAAATAGTATACAGTAGTTTCGTATGTTTTCGTTAGTTGTTTATTCAACGTCACTTTATGCTGCCATGGCTAATCGAACAATATGTTTTCGTTCGTTAGCTAGGTTTAATCAACCTATATCGCTTTTCAATATGATGGCCCAGAAATGTAAGGGGTTAAAAGAACACTGGAACTTGCCTTTACTTATGTTGGGCGTATTTTTTTTTTCACGGAACGGCCTTTGAGAACACGCGAATATCATAATTTTCACTTCATTCTCTCCTTCCTTCTTTCTTCCCACCTTTTCCTCATTATTATCGATTGTTCTTTCCTTCTTTCCTCGGTCCACGCTATTCCTTTTCTCGCATCTATGTCTTCCACGAGCACCTTAATTTCTTTGAGTCTCTTTTCATAATCATCACTATCGAAACAGTTTTGGTCTGTTATTTTTCAACTTTAAGTTTCTTCCTTCATCTGTTTGATGTAACCCCCAGCACTCTTGTATCCTCTCATTTTATAGAAGAATACTCTATTTAACCGCTTTGGATGCATCCTCACCATATGTCCGTAGAACCTTAATCTTCTTATTCTTATGTCCGTTTCCAAATCATTCACTTTTTTGTATATTTCCTTAGTAGATCTCAACCTAGCCTTCCTGTGTCTTCTTTGGGCCGTAAATTCTTCTTAGTATTCTTCTTTCTATCCCTAACATTTTCCTTAGGCTGGGGAAGGAAGCGGTTTCCTTGCCGTACAGTATTACTAGGTTGACTACCGTATTGTAGTGTCTTATCTTCGGGTTTGTTGACAGACTCCTTTTATTATATAAATTGCTTGTTGCGAAGCTTAGTCTTTCCAATTTAGTTATTTTCTCTTTTATGCTTTCCTTCTCCGACCTACAGCTACATATAATTTCCTCCAGGTACTTGAATTTATTTGTTACTTCAATTCTCCCGTAGTTTGTCTCTACTGTTTTCTTTTGAAAGTTTCTATCTGTAGTCATTAATTCTCTTTTCTCAAACGATATCTGTAAATCTGCCTTTTCAGCTATTTCCTTTAAAGTGTTCAACTGACCTATTGCTTCACCTTCTGTCTCCGCCATTAAGGCCAGATCGTCCGCATACGCAAGGCATCTTACTTTGATGGTCTTGTTTTTAGTCCCATCTTGGACGTATATTTATTTAAAGGGAGATTTTTCCTAAACTTTATTAGGAAAAATATATTCGTGTTTTATTGTTTAAAAGCTATTTAATGATACAAGATTTTTTCGCATTTGACATTGTCAAAAACACTGTTGTGAAACTCGAATTTTTTGCTATTACTGAATGGGATGAAGCTCCATAGAAGGGCATGCAAATCAACGCCAATAAAAGTAACGGAGAGTAAAAGTAGAGATCCATATATATTCCAACGGAGGAGAGATGGAAACAGTTAAGGACCTCACCGATCTCGGAAAGGACCTCACCGACCTCGGAAAGGACTGGGAAAGTAGACTTGGAAATGTTAAACAGAATAAGTAAAACAAACAAGGACTGCAAGGTAAATACTGCGATTGGCAAAAGTAAGGTTAGTAGAAAAGTGAACAGTATATTTGCCAATACTCTTATATGGTGCTGTAAGTTGGATACCAACGAGCAGACTGGAGTGCAGAGTTACAGCTTCGAGTTAAGTCACTACACGTTTTAACTTTTCATTCGCTTCCTTTTTAATATTCTCGAAAATAGAAAAAATGTATTACTAACTGTATATAATAACCATTACCGACTATGTATAGACTAAAGAGCCGACTTACACGTGCATTTTAGGTTATATCATAATCTATAATTCGAAATGTTTGTTGAAACATATAAACATATAAACATATAAAAAATTACCGAGATGTACACATATCACATTATTACATTCTTTTTTTACATTCTATTTTTTCATACTAAAAAAATCACACGATTGTTTTTATTATTGAAAATATTAAATTGAATTAACTAAAAGCGATAACCTGCGAAACTGATACTTTAACTTTAGCTAAACAATTATTTCGGACAATGTAATAATAATCCAAATATATTAATTTAGATTCTAATTGATTCGTTATTCACGAAAATCCATACTTGATTAACACGTTTTCTTAGCATTATCTGGCCAATATAAAGGTATAACAAAAAGTATCACAATTAAATGAACTTTAAGAGGAAGAAAATTTTTACGGGTTTAGGTAATAAAAAAATTCTCTTAAATAGGTAGAACAGTTTGTTGTAAAGCCGGCGCTTTGACCCAGATTGCAGGCATTCTTCGGGGCTAAATATACAAATGTAAAATTAAAGAAAAATTAAAATTATACATAGCAAATATTAAAAATCAACAAGAAGAGACCAGGTGAGAAATTTAAGAATAAGGGAAGGCCTGGGAATCCCTGGATTAAAATATTTCTAGCAGAAATGGCGGCTGAGGTGCTTTGGACACATTGGGAGAGGAAAGAGGTAAAACTCTGGAGCAGATGATGATGTTGGCACTGGACCGACTGGACAGGCACAGTTGAGTAGAGGCTCCTCCACACTGAAAGGTATACGGAAGAAGGCAAAGAAGAAGAAGAAATATTAAAAATACATATAGACATGAAGGTATCTGAGGGACAAAACAACATTGTTTTTATATTTATCTGAGGGTCCCTATACCCTGAGGGTCCCTAGGGTTAATATTTACAATCTATAATTTTAATTTGTCTTTATTTTGTATATTTAGCCCTGAAGAACACCTGTAATGTGGGTCGAAACGTTGGCTTTCCAATAATTAGTTCTGCCTGCTTAAGAAAATTTTTGTTTACCTCAAACCGGACCATTTTCTTCCTCATATATATAAAATCAACTAATATTATTCAAAAATGCATTGTAGTTTTTTAAAATGTTTATTTGGCGGAGTAAATTTTTGTTTAGACATATAATAATTAATTTTCAAGTATAATTTTATTTTTGTACAATTTTTCTATCCAATGAATGAATTATGTCGCTCTCAAACGCCCTAGCTCGGCAGCCCCCGGACTGTTATCGCCGTGGCGGACGGCATATTGTTTTATAATCCTGGCGAGGACAGATAGAGGCGCGGGTATCTTCCACCCTCTCTGCATCCCAATGCCCATTTGCACTTTAATAGACTCTCCAAACCAACATCCCAGCCAATTAGCTCAGTTCCCAGGGATATCAGAGTGCTTCGTGCCCTCAGCGAAATGTTTTAGTAGTTCGTGTTTAGTTATTTCAAAATACGAAAACGAAAATAACACCTTTATTCTCTAAAAATCGAGTACCTCTAATGATCAATAAAATACAGACAGCCGTAGTCGCAGACATAAGGGTTGGCAATCGCCCCCTCGATAAGGAAAGGGAATGTGAGCAGACAATTATAACAAAGTAAAATATATTTATAAAAGAATTATTTATTAAAATTTAAAACAATATTTTAATAATACAACAAATTAATAGTATGAATGATACGTAATGAAATAAAATAAATAAAAGGAGAGAAACTACACTGTGGTATTATTCAAATAACTTTTAACCTGAAACATTAGAACCTATGAAGGGCCTAGTGTTCAGTACGTGGTAGAAACTGTTTCATCGACAACTGTTGTACAGGGAGGTGATAGGTCCGAGATCATGGCCAACCGCCGAATAGGTAGACAAAGTCAACAAATAGGACATTACGGTGACTATGGACGTCTTAATTCGTAGCAACGTAAGGACCATTGAGAATTTTACGAAGGATTTTGGATTTTAAGGATTGGATACGAGAGAATTCCAATGGCTTAGTCCAACTCTACAGCTCTATTCCATAAATCTAAATAGCTACTATGATAATCATGTATATGGATTTTAGATTTGAGCGAGAATAATGTTTTTCACCAAAAAATTGACAACGGCCTCGGGCCAAATCAGCAACACAATTTTTGGGCAGGTTTATTTTAATGAATAAAATTTGTGATGCCAAGTGTCCATTTATATTTATTTTCATTGCTAACCAACACTTTGAGAGGCCAGTTGTTCTATATGTTCACATATAACATCAAAACATTTAAGAAAATAACACAGAAGCGATCGATTATGTCTTTCTTTTTTTTTTTAATATAAAGCCGATTTTAGAAAACATAGAAGATATGATTGAGTTGTCTTAAGAAAATAAAACATCAATCTATACTCTGACTAGGGAGTAAAACAAAAATGGATGAAACATTTTTATTTATTCAATCATTTACCTATCCTTGTCTTACGGTAAATCGGGTATTGAAAACATTTATATATTACTTAAGACCGTAGGCGTAACGAGAGGGGGGTTATTGGGGATGTAAACCCCCTCCCCCCCATTGGTTAGAAGAAATTTAAAAAAAAATTGTAAGTAACATGAATGTTTTGAATGAAGTTTCTAAAACATGAAGAAGTACTGGGAAGTTTTGAGTGTCTAATACTTACCAGCAATGCTCAAGCCACCAAAACATAGGAAGAAAGTTTAAAAAAACTTCTGAATTTCTAACAGGAAGATATCCAAATTAGTGATGTCGCTGCCATTGAGAACTTCATATGTGGTACGAGAGGATAAAAGATTAGAAAATCAGCTCAAGAAAGGCAATTTATTACTACAATGCCTGCGTAAGAATGTTTTCCCCACTATTAACTCCCTTCTGAAAATACTTGCCACTCTTTCTGTGTCCAGAAGCACTAGTGAAAGGTCCTTTTCGTCTCTACGAAGACTTAAAACTTACTTAAGGAGCATAACTGGCCAGCAAAGGTTAAACGGTCTTGCTATGCTTAATTAATATCCACAGAGAGCTAGATATCACTGCTTGTGAAGTGTTGGACGAGTTAGCAAAACACCTCTCCGACTTGAGTTTAGATTGTCCTGAGTGACTGTGTATAAACTTCTGTAGAGAGGGGAACGATCGCAATTTTTACTTATATATTTTATATTTAAGAATATTTTTTTTCTTGTTTGATAATGTAATTTTATTTTATTTTTATGATGAGTTCTTAACCTTAATTTATTGTTTATTAAGAGTAGTAAGTTACTGTAACCAATAAATAGGATTACTTGTATTTAAAAGCTATTTCTTGATTGCCTTTCCAAAAATATCATTTATAACGAAAATAACATTTATAACTTCCAAAATAACATTTATAAAAAATTATTATCTACTTATTTAATTTGAACCTACATGATTATAGTACTATAATATATATCATACCTATATTACGAGACATCTTTTATGAAGGGAGTGGTTGTTGGAGTGTTTGTCTGGTGGGGGTAAACCCTCCCCATGAGTCAACTCTAGTTACGCCACAGCTTAAGATACGTCATGATAATATTATCTATGAACTCATTTTAGCTTTATCATTGTTGGTAATTTTCATAGTTTTCTTCTGAACCATCTGCATTAAGTTGTCCTCCAAGAATGTTTCATTTCCCGATATTGAAATGTGTTGATTATATTGCCGTTTTCCATCCGTACATATGATCTTTTTAGTACCCGTAAATTATCTTGGGACATTAGCTGAGGAAAATCATTCTCGGTAAAGTCCGATTCTTCTCAGCAACTTCGATCTTTGTTGCTCTACGAAGGTGCAACTTATGACGATTTACTCAGCAGACTCCCGAACACCCCTAGCAAGAGTGTAAATGGCCAATATCCTTCCCATAGTCATAAAGTGTGATCCGAAAGCCTCCATGCCCTGTGAGGAATAGCGAGACCCAGTAGTCCGGAAGCATTAATTTTGCTTATAGTCGTGACTTGACGGTGGGAAAAGTATTTTCCTTAAGGTAGTATCATTTGAGGTTGTCACACAACGATTGGTCCCATTCGTTAATCGTACATTCTCAGATTATCGCTTTCCAATAATTCTTGGGTTCTCGGCAATCTTCGTACGGATATTGTCCGGTAGACCTGCCAAATCTTCCTTTCTAAGACTAAGTTTCAGTGAACCTTCACGCAGCAAAAGGTCGAGAAGTACCTTTCCTGCTAAGACTTGCACTGTCTCGTCAGACACGCTCCTAAACGCTCTAGTGACCCGCAGCAGAGCTATCTGCTGAATCGTAGACAACCAACCTTAATACCGGTGGGAGAAGTTCTTGAACCACATGGATGATGTATACCTCAGAATGCCTTTATAAATGGTCTTGAAGGCCCATTATCTCAGACCGCATAAGCACCCCTAAGGGACTAAGGTTGTTCAAGGCTAGGTCTAAACCTGAGTCAGGGGTGACATTAAATCCTCTGCCGAATATTATACCAAAGTAAGAACTACCACACATGGATATATTTTCGTGCCTACTGTATTAAGATTTATAAGGTGTTTCCTTATAAGGCAACGGTCATTTTCAGTTTCTTTATCTTACACCACCTCCATACCAGATTGTTTTCGGCTTCTGCTGTTAGACGCCACTACAACCGCAAGATCATTCACGTATACTGTGGCAGGAATAGCTCCTCCTCAAGCTCCTCCATTAACTCATTAAGTAACAGCTTCCATAGGACCGGCCTAGGACTGATCCTTGAGGGCACCCCATCACTTGGGTGCTCTTGGAAGCTTCTGTCTCAAGGAACTATCACGGATATTTACATTCCTATCCTGAAGGTAGTGCAGTATTATGTAGTACAGCTTATTCAATATGCATAAGGGCATATAAATTGCTGAGGGCTTCTTTCTTATGCAGCAGCTGGAGCACTAGAGGCCTCCGAATACTGTCAAAGGCGTAGGATGTGACATATTGTGCCGTAAAAAAACAAAAAAAAAACAACACACATAACACATATATTACTTTTACTGTAGCTTAATAATTATACAAAAACATTCTAAATTGTTTTATGACTCAAAAACATATGTCCAAAGAATGGTGGTATAAATATATATCTAACTAGTTTAAAAATGTACTATTTACCTAAATCAAGGCTAAGTATACTCATGAATAACAATAATATAAATAAATTACTAATATAATTACCTTTATATCTGCAGCCCCAGTGAATAAATGTTTAAGTCAAAGAGTTAGTTCTATTGAGAGAAGCATAATCGTGCCCATCTCGTAGTTATTGGGTTAAAGCAAATGCCCTTCTGCTTATTCACTACGATAATAACGAAATTCCGCTAAGTACCAGAATCTTATTTTAGAGAAAATTCGACTTAACCACTTATTCACTAGTGCTTTAGATATACAATGGATTACCTTTTATCATGGATATATTTATTGGATTCATATCCGTGCTACGATTTTTGCCTTAAATTGTAATAGTGAATAAAGGCAATTTGTGAACATCTGTAGAAACCCCCCCCCCCAAAAAAAACCATCAACCTCAATACGGATCTACCAAAGGGAAGGAAACCGCTGATGTAATGCTTCATGTTCGTGCTGACGTAGAGGTAAGGATGGAACGATGTGTCATGTTGCTACAATAGTATAACTAAAAAATTCTAATAATTACAAATAAATAAAATCAAATAAATATTGATATGGTTATCGGTGATATTTCTAGTCTATTTGATTGAAGCAACATTGTAACTTTTTTTCTGTTAGATATTTTTATAGCTGAATCATTAGCGGTTCCTTATTTTTTTTTCACAAACGACTATATTCTATTTTACCAAAACAACTAATGATTGAAAAATACACAACGTTATACAGGTCTTAAGCATCAAACGATTGAAATGGTGATCGAGAAACCCACCTATGTCACTTTTAAGAGAGACATAGTATTAAACTACGATAACCTACCTTCGAACGATATTTCAGTTATACAACTACATTCTTCTGAGATGCCTGTGCCGTTTCCTCATGATTTTTTTTTCTCCTGAGATATTTCGGTTCCATTCTTCGGTCGGAATGCCGAGACGGAGAATATTATTCCTACGAGAAGATAAACAATCCCTATTCCTGCAAGAGAAGACTGGGTGTGCTCGGGTAAAAGCTATCCACGTTAGCACTCTGACAGGCAGGCAGAGGAGGAAGGGTCGCCATGTTTTCTTTTCGACCGTGGTTCCCAACTGCATAATGCCATTTGACGTGAAGGCACTATGTCAGATTTTCAAAAGAGCCTACTAGAGCATCCTTTTGTTAACATATTGTGCTCAAAGAGAATTGAAATTGTAAAAATAATACGGCTAATATAGTATAATAAAAATATTATAAGGACACAACATGATATATTTATAATATACAGAAAGTTTTTGTAAAACTTAATTCTTAAAAGTGACTTAGAAAAAAATATAGATTTGGCATGTTAAAATGATCATATATTATTCATTAAAAAAATATTAATTGAACAATTAAAAAATCTTAAATGATTATGATGATTATGATTTAAATGATTATAATACCCAATTTTGAATCCGTTCATATAAAACTTGTTAAATGTTTGTATAATTATTATAATATCAAGAAAAGCTTTATGAGTTTGGCTTAGTTTTAATACGTCATGAGTGATAATTAATAGAGTGCATTAATAGCCCAATTTCAATATATGCATTGATTACATAAATGTCAATAAACAATACACTTCTCGTATTTATATCCGACTTTTTTAATATAAAAGTTTTTCCTTGAGTTTTCATATTCTTATATAGACGCCATTTTGCAAAACGAGGCCAACCCTCGTTTCGCTCATTTTGAGGTGAGACGGTTATTAAAAATGTGTTAGGTTTCGAGTAAGTTTCCTGTATTCCTTGCCACAAATTTTATTCCACAACATGAAAACATTGTTATTAGTTGTAATACAAATAATAAGTCAAGTTAGAACCAAGTTTATGAAATAATAAAATCTCGTTCTATTCCTAGTACTTTTTATAATTTAAATGATTTTTCTTTTCTTTTGAAATAGTAAGGAATAAACTCATTCGTAACTCTTCAGAACTCGTATTTCCCAGTTTTGTTTGTTGATTTCTTTTTGCTAAATGACATAAAATGTAGTATCGGCATACAAGCTCCTCTCAAAAATGAAACCGAATATTTTTTATTAAATTTTAATTTTATTAATTTCATCGGCATTACCATCAATTATCAAAACTCAATTAATGAAGGATTCCATAATAGTGGTGCTATTCTTATTTTTAATTCGGTGAGGCAATTAGTTCTTTGGTTGTCCAAATTGGAATATGCGGACCATACTAGCTCAAGTGGTGGTATATGCTGACGATATAGCCCTGATCTTAGACACTTCTGAAAATCTGCATCGGACGATAACCGAATGGAAAGCAGAGCTTGCGGATGAAGAAAGGTATGATATTAAATTTTAATAAAAGTAAAATATTGCAAGTTGGAAAAAATCCTGAAGATATAAATATTGTATGCAATGAACAAGAAATGGAAGTCGTAGAGGAATTCACATACCAGGGCACAATGATTTGCAGAAAACATTATGAAGATTGGGAAAGTAGAACCAGAGATTTCGAACAGGATTAAAAAAGAAAATAATCTTGCCTACCAGATCTGCAACACTTTTGTAGGCAAAAGAGAAGTAGGAAAGGACGTGAAACTCCGTATATTCAAAACCGTATATTTGCCATTTCTCTTATATGGGGCTCAGAGTTGGATACTCCTGGATAAAGACTGGAGCCGTTTAACAGCTGCCGAAATGAAATTTCTCCGACGAGTAACTTCCCAGACAAGAAGAGATAGGATCCGGAACGATACTGTTAGAGAGGATCTACGCATTGCCTCCCTGAAAGAAACCCTGGAGAACCGTCAGCTCAAATGGTTTGGACATACTCACAGAATGAGTCAAGACAGGGATCCAAGAAAATTAATGGAAGCCAAACCCGTGGGCACTAGACCTAGAGGGAGACCTAGGCAGACTTACTGCAATTACATTAACAAGCAAGAGGGAAGAGCATGCATAATCTGAGGATTATGGCGAGAGATGGAGATAGATGGAGGGAGATCCTTGGTTGATGCGGTATCTCGACGCTGAAAGGCACAAGAGAAAGAAAAAGAAGAAGGTTATCTAAATGTTTAAAAAATCCAAAATTCATTCATTCAATTTCGCTAATCGGCGAACTAGTGAACACGATAAGCCTCACTTTACATTCTGGTAATTCTACAATTTTCGTTTGCTCAACATCGTCTTCATGAGCTCACTGTGTTTAGCACGACGTTCTTCTGTCCATTTAGCACCAGCTGCCCGTTTCTCATCTCGGAAAGTCCCAAAAGTCTTTATGGCTGCTCTAAAACGATTTTGGTCATGTACATCTTCCTCTCGTATGTCCATTTGTTTAAGATCTTTCTCGACGTTGATGTACCACGGCATTGTTGTTTTGGGTTTTGTGTCAAAGATACTGAAGATACGCTTCGTCCACCGAGAGCCGATCATCCTCCATATATGACCGTAGATACGAACTCTGCGTTTACGCATTGTGCTCATGATCATCTCTATCTTAGAGTATATTTCTTGCTTGGATTTTCTGATGTAGATACCATTTTTGTAGTTCGGGCCAAGTATGCTGTGTAAGATTTTTCTTTCTTTTCTCTCCATATCTGCGAGCGAACATTTCTCAGACAGAATAAGGCATTCAGAAGCATACATTGGTACTGGTTTGATGGCAGTATTGTAGTGTCGGATTTTTCTATTCATGGAAAAACACTTTTGGTTGTAAATGTTGCGGGTGGTTTGGAAAGCAACTTCCATTTTCCTGGCTCTTGTTGCTATGGCCACTTTGTCAACCCCATTTTGCTGAATCCATTCCCCAAGGTATTTAAATTTATTAACCCGGTTTATTATTCCATATTTGGTGTTTAGTTTTCCCGTGGCATCTTTGATGTTCGACATTACTTCTGTCTTTTGAAAAGAAATTTGAAATTCTGTTTTTTCTTCTACTTCTTTCAACATATTGATCTTTTCTGTTGCATTTTCGAAATTTTCCGTCATATAATCCAAAATAATTATTAATAGGGGAGAGTGGGGCAAGACGGGGTATCGGTGTAAGATGGGGTAGATGAGCTCCTGACCTTGTAAGTGTTATAACCTAGCAGAGAATGCCACTGTTAGTAGTAGGGTATAGTAAAGAAAGCTTCCAATAGGTGGGGGCCAGTTTGAGTGAATAGTTTGTCTTGTACACATATTTTTGTGCAGAATGTTTACAATTTCATCATAAAGCAGTTTTGTTCAGTGCCATCATTACAGGTAAGCCACAAAAACTTGTCAAACTACTATATATCATTGGAAAGTGTACTTTTTAACCGTTCATTTTCATACGTTCTTTAATCTCTAAGTCCAATCCTAACCTGAAACGAACCATTTGATGGCAAAAAAGTATGAGTGGGGCACGACGAGGATATATCAATGGGGCATGATGGGGTATACCCCATCTTACCCCATTGTTTCCCAAATATAGTATTTTCTTATTTAGGGTTAGGACTATCTATAAGAGATGGTTCGGACGTACAAAAAGAAGACTAATCGAGGGGAATGGAACCCTAAATCGGTTTATATCTAGTTTTATTTTACTGTGGCTCATCATCAAATGGTCTAAAAGCTCATCATAATTTTATCATAAATCCGAATATATGATTGAAAATTTATTTCGGATCGAAATCGTTGGACCTTGGGCGAATAGGTTTGGCGAAGGGAACAGCGTATTCTAAAAACATTTTAATGTATAATCAATTATTCTGAATGAACGATGTTCTGCTGTGGTGCTTGAGAAATTTATTCGCACCATTTGCAACTGTCGTAGATATATAAATAAATTAACTAATTGCAAAGAAAATAAAAATAAAGGTTTAGAAATGTATACGGTCCCTTTTTGTTTATCGTCTTAAGTTATATAAATAAATTATATTGTAGCAAAGAAAATAAGTTTTAAAATAAAGTGAAAAATAATGAATTTTAGAATCAGAGTGAGTTCATTGGTCCATTTATAGTTTGTATGAAAACAAATCTTCAAAATAAAGTACTACCCATTCATTGAAGACAACTTGGTAAAAAAAGGTAACTCGATTTTTTCCTCAAAATTGGTTTCTGAGAGGTTTTTCGATGGTGAACACGGTGGTGTGATAAAATGCAAGTCCAAACGGCTGAATGAGAACATCTGCATATGGGACAACATAGTTTATCCGATGGGTGCCTAGGTAAGGACCAAGCCCTTCAAACATTTTCTTAATTTTCAGATTGACAGGACTTGCAATCCAATGGACTTAAACAATAATAATGATATTGATTAGAGGTGAATGTCACTGTCTTGAATATTGAAGTGGGATTATCGAAAAACTGCTTAACAGAAATTTAGTATCAGGCATCTTAAGTTTTAAAGGCATATCAGTTTAAAAAAAAGGGTTTTCCACCGCATCGCTGGATTATGTTTAGAGGAAACCATAATCTGTTTCCATAAAGGAAAATGAAACTGTTGAAAATTAAATAGGATTATGTTATATATATTTATTTTCCGGACAGTGGGATGCTTACTGAGGATTAATGTTTTGACAGAGCAGAGGGGATATTATTATCAAGGGAATTGGAGGGGGCCGGGGGAGGTGGGAACAGATTGGCACACTCGACGCACCGGCGCTAAGTGCCGCTCAGCTAAGCCAATACCACTTAGCCTTCTGAGTCAATACCGGGGGGTGGGGGGAGGGCACGTTAAAACGATTAGAAAGGGGAGGGATCGATAAGGGGGGAGTGGGGGTAGGCCACACCCACCGGCCAATCCCCGCCCGCCCCGCTCGGCCAATCAATAGCCCCCTGAGGGCGGCAGTATGGTGGCCACGTCCCACCTCAGTTATTGACATTTGTCCCTGAGGTTAACAATTAGAGTCGCTAAACCATTAACTTGTCACGAGCCTCCACCCCCACGTCTTCTTCCATCGCCATAATGGATTACTTTAGTAGATCCGACAAATTGACGGATACTATGCCGAGGGTAAGGCGTTTACTTATCGACAAACTGTCCCGACTCCACTTCCATTTATGTGTTTTCTTTATTGACCAGGATTAACAGTTTTGTTTTAAAAAAAAACCTTGGGAAGATATCTCGAGAATCGATTTGCATAACAGATATTGGTTAATAATTAATAATGCTAACAGGCCAGTGAATATGTACATAACTATTGGAGTTTAATTTTGTTTTAACCTTTTTATTTTTAGGTAACTTACCTATTTCAATAATAGAATTAAACTTTATATTACCTATTATCACCAATTTTAACTAGTGTAAAAGTAATAGAATAAAAAAAAGTTATTAATGATATTTTCCAATCCAAAAAAAAAAGTCAAACAGAATTTGTCTCAAACATAATCATATTCCTATAGGTGTCTTAAGTTTCTATTTGCATTTCAGATATTGGCTATTAATTAATAATGCATATTTGATAATATAATCATTATTTATAATGAAATAAATTAAATGATTATTTAACAAAATAATTTAAACTATTTAATAATGCCATCAGACCAGTGAATAAGTTCCTAACTTCTGGATTATATGTATACGTATGATAATTTTATTATATTTTTTTTATTTTTAGGTAAATATCTATTTCTATAAATAATTAATTAAAATTTAATTCGTGAAAAATTAAACCTTGCATTATTATCACTATTTTAACAAGCGCGAAAGTAATCTCTCTAATATATAAAACTGTTTTTATTTTATCGGCGTTGTTTAGTCTTTTGTTGTGTTCAATCAATTAAATTATAAATATTTTTTTTAAATTACTATTCACAAAGACACTGTTCCTGACTTTTTTTAGCCGTTACAATGTATCACAGTTTTTTTAGTTTCAATGGAATTCATCGATTAAATAAATAAAAAAGGCTACATAGTAATGCTATATTTCGATTTTAGGTTTATTATTTCTATACAGATAATGCAGTGAAATAAGATTGAAACATTTTTCATATAGACAATATTTTTCTATCTATAAAAAAAATTAAAATTATTTTTGTTGTATAAACATTTCATTATTTTGAAAAGCTTTATAGAAATAGCGGTTGATCCCAGGTTAGGTGGAAAAGGTGTGCCCGCCTCGTAAAATAAAAATTAATTATTTTTGATATTTTTCAATTAAAAAAAAAGTCAAACCAAATGTCCCTCAAACATATATTATATTTCAATTTCATATTCATATTTTACACTCATTTTTTTTAGTAGATATAGTACTCATACTATAGATAAAATAGATAATACACTCATACTACTAAAACAAATATAGACCTACAAATATTTATATCTATTATTTAACATTGGCCTACCAAACTCATTCATTAAATTATTTAAGAATATGTGAGATGTATTTTTTTTTATTGTTAAGGATTTCCTCAGATTGAAGTTTCTTCAACAAAAATTAATTTCATTTATTTTTTCCATTTTCTTCTTTCTCGTATATCTTACTCTCTCAGACTATCAGCGTGCATACTTTCTTCAATTCCTTCTACCCACCTTTTCTGTGGTCTTCCTCATCGATTTACGAAGGTAAGATTGCCCAATATAATTTTCAAACGGAACGCTGAAGGGAGGAAACAGTGAGGAACATGTATTTATATTTTTTATATTTATAGATACCTACATCAAAATATATTTATGAATGTATATTTGTACATAGGAATGTAAAATCATGTGACAGTCTCCCACAGCTATCAGCAAGACTCCATTCTCTACATTGTACTAACTTAGCAGAGCTACAATGTATTTAGTTTTAAGGTATTTTAAGTTCCATCACTACAATTACCTCTCACTGAATAGAACTTTGAAAAAGTAATTCATTGGAATCTTAAATAACTAAATTGCTAGAATAAATCCCTTGTCAATACGTCATTATCTATAATGTATTTATAATAAACATTATAATCTATTATATTATTACTATACAAGCAAATTTGAATCAACTTGTTTTTAACCAGAATCCAAAGTAGATACTTTCTGATCGGAAATGAAAAGATAGTTTAACTTCCTAATACAAAAAAAAAATGCAAATTGACGAAAATCTAAGTTTGTAACAGATTTAAAAATTAAATATATTCATATGCAGTTATGGCATGAATCATTTATTGCTATATATTATACTAATCTGCTGTTCAGGCTTGTTTTTTCAAAATGGCCCCAATAGCAAAACCCACTTAATAGACAGTATAACTGAACCCAATTAATCCGAGTTAACTTAGTATAGTAAAAAATTTTAATTTCGCTGAACCAGACAATAAAATAATAAGTATTATTTAGTATCCGTAAGTGATACCTATATATTTTTAAATCTTTTAAATAAAGTTTAATGGGTTTTTAAACAACTGCTACTGTTATTCCTTGTCTCTTTAATGTTCTTTGACAAATATTCTAATCCATCGTCTGTGTCAGCTGGATTTTTTTCTTTATCTATTTTAGGCTATATTACTTACCTATATTACTGACCTAACTTGTTTGAGAACAGTTATTAATTTTTGTTAATTAATTTACCTAACAATATTATAAAACATATAAATACACATATAACATACATATATACACATATAATATTGTCTTTATTAAGGAGCAGAGTTTAGTTGTTGTGCTGCTACTAAATAACCTTCTAAGGAAAATATAAAAAGGAGTTTAATGAAATAATTTAAATATTATTTTCATTTAAGGAGTACCTACTCCTTAAATGAAAATAATATTTAAATTAGAATAATGGATATGCAAAAATTTAGTATTACTGAAACTTATTTGTAAAATATAAAAATCATCAATAAATGAAATCATCTTTATTATAATAACCTTAAAATGGAAGAGCCATGATGGTATGGATTATTGGAAAAAAATCTTCTCTCCAAAACAATTGTGGAATGAAAGCCCTCAACAGTAATCAAGTACAAACTAATAAATTGATAATAAATTTATATAAACTAATATTATAAAATTGTAGTAATAAGGTTTGATAAATACAAAATATTACATAGTTTTGATGTATATTTGTATTATGTAAAACATATGTAATGAAATCTATAAGACTATACAAAATTTTAACTGTAAGTTAAATAATTTATATTATTTAATAATTTTAACTGTAAGTAATATAAATAATTTATATCCCGATACAGGAAGAGATTCGTAGACCCTGATCATCAGTGGATAGATGAAATCTACTATTCCGTATACAACAATCTAATATTCTATTTTCATTTACTTTCATAAGCAAAATTACTCTTTCTTAAATAATCAAATGAGAGGGCGAACAAACTGTAACCGATTATCGGAAAACGTAAAGCGATATTCATTCCAAAACAAAATAAAAACCTACAACAAATACATAGCAATCGTATGCAAATCCTACAGATTTGCAAATTAATAGAAAAATATTCTTGGAGTCTTGGACGAATTGTATTACACAGAGAATTATTATTAATTAATAAAATAAGTGTTTATAATTAATATTAAATCAATGTGGTTTTAGATGATTAATATCAACACCAACGAAACAAATTTCATTGAAAAAGCAGTCTTAAATAAAAGGCAATTGAAATCACAAAAAGAACAATATTAGGGGTTCAACATAGCTATTAACAATATCGAAACTACATAAACCTCCGGTTCATATATCCTTATGTGGTGACTATCTATATCAAGGGGTTACAAGTGATACCTAATAAAAATAAAAATACCTTGTACCTCTACAAGTCATAAAGAGTCTTGGGTTCAGTGAGAGAGGTGATTTGTATAAGATAACCCACAACCGACAGCTTTTTCCACAATCAAGGGTACCCACTTTAGAGGCTGGGTCATTCCCCGGAGGGATCCGTGTCCATTTACAGAATACGGCTGGGGATGGACCCGTAGAATACTCTACCACATAGCTATCCCGCTCCCCCACAGAAGCATTGAAACATTAAAAAATAAAGATATGACTTAGTCTTAAGAAGAAACATCTCACACTAAGTACTCAATCCTTTTCAACAACGTTTTCTCAAAATCACGTTTGGTGTACTTATTGTATTTCATTTGTTACCCCATGCTATGTGTCGGGTATCGTGCTCCAAACATTCTGGGTATCGTTGATGTACTTCAAAATGTGGATTGTAATTTCACCCGACTAAATCTGACTTTATCCTTTTACCGTAGAACAAGGTGCATTCAATAACAATTGATAATCATAGCATACTAAAAGTCGCATTGTTTTATTCTTTCATGATTTTCCGAAACCTCATAGATTTCCTCTTATTTAAATTTAATAAAAAATATAATCGGCAAATAGTTGGTAATCTCACACTATAGCAGAGCCTCTTCTAGTTGGCTAAAATAAATTGCGCGTTTTTTCCTAATCCTATGATTGTAGTAGGATAATTAGATCATTAAGAACTAGTTATACTTCATACTGAAAATATATTTTGAGACAAGGAGGAGTATCATTACGAAAGATTTATAATTACCTTCAAGGCTCTGATAGTCTTAAGACCTTTCCAGGATTTGAAGACCTGACTTTTTTAATACCTTCTTTGACTCTTGACTCACATTTTAAACTTACAGCCCATTAAAACCCTTTCCATTCTAAGCATTTAACTATATCAAACTTAGACTTTTGCACTCAATTTTTGTTGAGAAATCAAACTCAGTCACATATGTCCCTAAATTGTCTTGAAGAGTGTGCCTCCAGTTATTGTAACGTACAAATAATATTATCTGATCAAACATTGAAAAAACTGTCGGTTTTTCAGTAATGGTTCACTTCATATTCATTACCAAATATTTTTACTTTTCATTCTGCAGAATTGTATGGCATAAATAAGCATTAGTATCAACAATATGCATTGGCAAAAACAATGAATTTTTATTCTGATCCGGTTTCACTAATACTTTCAACAGTTCTACAAATAAAAATTATATCATATAAAATGCTATTACTCTTACAAATTCTATATTTCAAACATCAAAACTATAAATTTCAAGTGAATCCCTGCATATGCTAGTGCTCGTGCAGATAACGACGGTAATCTATCCTGTTGATAATGCTGCTAAAGAAGCTTTACATACTCAAACACTCTGCATCTTTGCCTTATTTCAAATCCTTTATTAAAACTAAAATTATAACCGTGAAAATTGGATACGGGTAGATATAGCTGACAAACTAAAATCAGACTCAAGAGTGTAAACTCAAGGAGACTACACTCGAGACCAAGATAAGGAGAAGTTATGGAAGCTACACGCACTGGAAACTCACGTCTGGCTTTATACTAGAAAAAAAACATCACAGAAATGTAACTCATGCTGTATTGAACAAGAAAGCAAGGACAAACAATAAAGTCAATAACCAATAATTAGCAGGTAAAGGATCCAAAATTTCATAAACTAGTCAAACGATATTTAAGAGTCATTAAATTTTTTTAAACATTAAAAATTAAAATTAAAATTTAATGTAGACAATTCAAACCAGGTAACTAATGAATGTATAACATCTAATAAAAATATCAAAAAATTGTAAATGTTAGTCAAATATTAGAAACTTTAAACAATTGTAACTAATCAATAAATTGCGTCTAATGGTGCCTAATAATAACCTTAATAATTACTTAGTTTTTAGTGTTGAAATAATTATAGTTTGATATGACTTATAAGTGACCATAAACTCCTTAATTTTTTTTAAATATTTTTATTTTGAAGAGAAAAGATTTACCCCCAGCCGGGATTCGAACCCGGATCTCCGCCTCACCGTGGCAACGCTCTAACCATTTGAGCCACCGGGGTTGCTCCCTACCCAGGACAAATCTGTTCTCTTCACCGATCCCATATCCCCCGTGTTCTCCCAATTTTGCGATGTATACATGAGGAAGAATGTTCTTTGAACATCACTTTTAATTTTAGGATATTTTTGACATACGTCATTATATTGTTTAAAATTTTTTAATCATTGCTTTAATTTTTAAATATTTTTATTTTGAACAGAAAAGATTTGCCCCTAGCCGGGTTTCGAACCTGGATCTCCGCCTCACCGTGGCAACGCTCTAACCATTTGAGCCACCGGGGTCGCTCCCTACGGTGAGGCGAAGATCCGGTGGCAAATTTTTTCTCTTCAAAATAAAAATATTTAAAAATTAAAGCAATAATTAAAAAATTACAATAAATTATAAATAATATAATGACGTATGTCAAAAAGATCCTAAAATTAAAAGTAATGTTCATTCTTCCTCAGAACATTCTTCCTCGTGTATACATCGCAAAATTGCGAGAATATGGGGATATGGGATCGGTGAAGAGAACAGGTTCAGTATAAGAGTAAGGTACGTCAGATTCCCTTAATTAATAGTAAAAAAAAATATGTTGATGATGAACTTTTAAAAAGTCTCTATTTCACATTGTCACCTCTTCATCCTGTCTAAATTTATCTAGAAGATGCCAAAGCGACTTCGGTTTAAAGGAGTGCCAAAGTAATCTGGTTTTAGCATAGATGATTTCAGGAAAGTAATGATATTAAGAAATAAGGAGAGGAATTTAAAGCCCTTAGCTTAAAAATACTGAATACACCTTCAACAAATATAGTACCAAAATAGAAATATGTAAGCGAACACGATTCGGAAAAGGGAACCAGATTCCTCGATTATATCATGAACAATCCCTATTTTTTAAAACAACTTTTTAAAAACACTAAGTCATGACGCAAATGGGCGATCTCAAAAAAAAAAAATGTACCACTACAACCCATGAATAGTCTTCGGTCAAGTGCTGTTTCTAGAACAACGGTTGTGCAGGGAGGTGACTTGTCTGAGATCATGCTCAACTGTCCGGTTTTCACCCAATTAAGGCGCAATCCACTGTAAAGAGGCTGGTTGAGTCACACTTGGGGGTATACTTATTTGAGGAAAAAACCTAGCGATTGAGCATGTTCACGGAAAATTCACCCTCCTGCACAAGGGTCGTCCTAGAAACAGTACAGACTTTACCATGCACTCAACACAAGACCGTTCATGGATCGTGGTCGTTAGTATGGGTTTTATTAATATACAAAATAAATATTAAAAACTATATTATTAATAAATAAATAGGTTCCAAAGAACTGAATCATGAACTTTGCTACAGCTCTCATTGCGAATGAAATGCGAGCTGCTGGAGTTCGCAAATTTGTCCATTCTGGTACTATTTGGAAATGACAAATAGCAATCAGTAGGAGGAGAGGATAGTTGGTTCTATTTATAGTGGACTGACCACCGGCTGTGGCGGAGCATCATCAATTATGTCCACACTGCTCCCGGCCTCCAGGTGGGACCCAATACCAGTTGCGCCTTCGTAATGAACTGTCAATAACTGTTTCTAAAATTACAGTGATTGATTTCGTTAATGTATCGAGGTAAATTACTTTTCACTAATTTACCAGTCCTAATTGTTTTCCCCACTAATTTGATACGGCGGTGTCGTTGTTCGAATTTTCATGAAACAGTTTCTAGTTCTATATGATCCGAGTTTGAAATTGGTCCACTATATGGCTTAATAAGGTTTTCAAATTGTAATTGTAGATGACGAAATTGTATTTGATAACTTATATATATTATATCACGTCTTTTCAATCAAACGACTACACACTTTTCAATCAAAAATACTGAGACTTATAAAGCACCATGGTATTTCGATAACTTCGGATCCTGACATAAAAATACCAACGTTTAAGGAACACATACGAACATACAGCAAAAGCTTTTAAGAAAAACTACAAGGACTCCCGAGCTTATGCCAAAATTATCAGAACAAATGGCTACGACTCTCATGTCTGAGGACACAAAGAGGAATCTAAAAAGAGCGGTTATATGTTAAGGAACAAGGTATATATACATATATTCATTTAATAATTAAATTTCTATTGTTCAATGTGGATTTTAGCAAATAATTGTTGAATTCCACATTAAACAAGCTACAGTGTGAACATTAAAGAACGAACAATAAATTCAACCCTTAAAGAAGTAACAACATTTTTTCAAATATATTTTTGCGTATTTAGGGGAGCGGGGAGATTTTGAGGGGGTACCTGGTACATGGATGCGTCCATCCTCTACTCCTGAGAAAAATCTTGGATCTAATCCTGAAACATCTTAACAACAATATATACCTACCTGGGTTTGAATAGGGGTACAGGGTCGTGTATACATTGTTTGAATGAAACATTTGCTAGAGAGAAAAGTTTGAAATAATAATTTTATTTTATTTTACTTGATTATTAAATTAAATTATATGTTCTTACAAAGAGAGGAGTATTTAAAAAAACATATACAAATTTATAAATTAAGTTATTTATTAATTGTATTTTCAAAAAAATGTCCTGAGCCCCAAATATGAACATGATCAAGCCATATTTACAAATAACACATTTTTAATTTTTATAAGATACAATATTATATAATATAGTAATAACCATATTCTGTTCCCTTGACTTTAGGTAAAAGTTCACATTCACGTGCCTGAAAATTATTTACTTAAGACAATCCTATAGAATATTCAGCCTAACATCAGAATCATAATGATAAATATTAATTTATGAAATTATATAAATGCCATTTGGCAAATATTGTATTTGTGATCTTCTTTGATTTGGAATGGAATTACGGACTGAGATTAAGAATGCCTTTTGTAACAAGCGTAGTGAGAAATCTAATATCATCGATTTAAAATCATTTAAGAAAGAATTAAGATATAATGAAAAAAACATTTATTTTTTAAAATATTTTTATCCACATCTGTCAAATACAAATAAATGACTATCAGCAGATTGGCGGACAGTAAAATAAAACAGAATGACTTGAAAGGCATGAAGAAGAACTGTACCCGGCGGTACCTCTCCCGTGGCTTGATTTGATTTCCTATGGTAACAGATCCCTCAGTGTGGGTGTCCGTGTAGTTTTCTTGAAAGCGTTTGTAGTATGTTCGTATGTGTTCGTTAACCACTGGTATTTTTAAGTCCGTATGCAAAGTTTTGTCGTTGATTAAAGCATTAGTGATAAGTCTAAGTACTTTTGATTGAAAAGTTTGCAGTCGTTTTCTGTGAGTCTGTTCAGCAATGCCGTAAATTTGTAATAAATAGGTCCAAACTGGTTTTAGTAAGTAAGTGCACTTGTTTAATTTCTATCTTAAATCTAATTTGGAGTTTTTCCTGAATAGCGAATACATTAAATTGAGTTTATTATTTAATGATTGGCATTTCATCTTAACGTGAGTATCCCATGTTATTCTCATCAAAGATTAGTACAAGTTATTGTGCATTGTCTGTCTGTGGGATGGGTGAGTTGTTGAGGTAGATGTAAAGGTAGGTGAAGTTTTTTTGAAAGCGTTTGTAGTATGTTAGTGTGTGTTCGTCAACCGCTGGTATTTTTAAGTCAGTAAGCAAGGTTTTGTTATTGCTTTAGTGATAAGTCTAAAAATAATGAATAATTTGAAGAACTATATTGTGGTTGGTATCGTTTTACTAAATGAGGCATCGGGTATGGAGGAACAAAGCGTAAGGCCGCGTATCCACTATTATCGCGAATCACCGGTGCTCCGCGTTAATCTCCCCCAGATGCGGAGCGTGTAGCAGTTCTTGGAGGTTAATCCGCGCTCTGCCGGCTGTCGGTTTTTGCCCGAACTCAATGGGGAGCGCGATAGGTTTGTGGACGGGTTCAGGCTAGTAGGGTCGTGTAACATAAATGAATGAGCAATGAAGTGGGCAGAAGAAGAAGCTTATATAAATACAAAATCTACTTCTAATAGGATTTTATAAAAAAATTCCAATATTATGGAATTCTCGATGTAAATTATGGAAGTGTGTAATCTATAATAATAAAAATATGATATAAGATTCTTGGAAGGAAATTGGATTTGCGATGAAAATATCTGTTGATGTGTGTAAAAATAAAATGATAATTTTACTGTCAGGATATCGGAAAACTAAAAAGTAGAAAATAACTTGTAATAAGTTTAAAAGAAGAATAAAATTCATTTGATCGTAAAATAGCTTTTATGCTTGATGATTGTTGTAAATATCGCATTGGCTGATATTGGTAAAGGTGTAGCCACTATGCAAATTTCTTAAAAAGCAAAACACGTGTTTTTTTACCATGAAATGGATTTTTCCGTTCATCGCTTTATTCTAATTTTAAACTTATTAAACATTATTTTCTAGGTTTTACTTTTTGGATATCCTAACAGTAAAATTAACATTTTATTTTTACACACATCAGAAGGTGTTTTCATCATCAATCCAATATCCTTCCAAGAATCTTACAATTTTTATTGTAATAATTTACATTCTTAGGATTCCATCCTATGAAATTAAAATTATTTTCTACTTTTTTTTTTCCTATCACTGCGTGTTTTATTTTTTTTTTAAGTTATTATTTATTTCTAATAAATTTCTTGCATATAAGTAAATAGTTTACCCAATAAAAGCTCACCCTTTTCTTTAATAATAATTAATCGTATTTATATTTTATCCAATTGATATTACGGGTTTGGATGATGTGGTTATGCATGGACGTAAGTTTGTAAATAGCATGTAAAGGTATTCTAATTTTACATTTACGTTAAATGCCCATATAAAATATTACTGATCTGCATTTATCATTTTTCTTTATTTAATAAAAATAATTAAATGGTACTCGCTGTTAATTTAAACTTTATCCGTATGCCGTATATTTTCCAATCATTGGGAAATCTTTGAATAGACGATGTGCCACCAAGTTAAAAAGATTTTTGAAGTTAAGAAAGACATTTGCGTTAAATTTTTGTAGTGCCCACTCAATTCTTGAGATCTTAGTTCCAACAGTAACTCGCGTTTGCTTCTCTCTTCATAAAATTTAGCTCGACAAATACGAGGAGGTCTTCTGTAGTTTTTGTCAAAAATTAATTAAAATTGAGAGCGCACTTGCCACTAACACAGACGAAATGTTGTTCCTTCAAGATTCATCTGAACATTGCGGATCACTTCCTGTTCGGCCATGTTCACAAATCACGTCTCCACTAGGAGGGAACGGGGGGCGGGGAGCACCGTTGATTCGCGAACATAGTGTATTCGCGGCCTAATAAAAACATCATACACCATTTTGTTTTAATAAACAGTTTTAAATTTCTATATTGGTAACAAGGCTTTATATAGATAATTGGTGATGGCTTCCGACGTAAAATGTATGAGAACATGACCACTAACTGGGGGAGAGCTAACTAGAATTGCAATAGAGGACTGTAAATACAGAAGGAGCGGGAGAGGGTAATTGGCCCGGAAGGATGTTGTGTTAGGGCAGCCCTCGCCTACACAAACAACGGTTTATTGGATTTTCTCGACCCAAACCCAATTAAATTGTTTACCCGGAAAAGCTCAACCGACCAATCCTCTGTCTCTCTGCAGGTTACCTTAGAGAGGAACGGTCAAAGGAATTTATTTGATAAATGTTTATTTGATTAATGACACCATTCATTATATCGCTCCTTCAAAAGCACAACGACGTAAGTCCAGAATTGGAATTTTTGAGTTAAACCTTCAGTAGCAGCAGTACTGATTTAAGCTCTTTAATTCAGGAACAAAATATCCTATATTACATTTCCAATTTTTTTTAAAGTTCAGTTTTACATATGAAAAAATGATTTGTATCTTATATGTTTAGCCCTTCAGAAGACCTGCATTGAGGGTCGAAACGTCAGCTTTCCAATAAACAGTTCTCTCGATATAAGAGATTTTTTTTACCTCTACCCGGACCATTGTCTTCCTCATATATATATATATATATATGTATAATATAACTGTATACTAATTATTATTTCAATTAAAATATTGAGATTGTGCAGCCCATCATATGTTTTGATTAATTATTGTTCGAAGTATCAAAATATGTAAAAAACATCTACAAATTTGGTATTTAAATAATAGAGACTATAATTGATTTAGAAATTCAAAAAAGAACAGTCTCGAGTCCTGCCTATTTTTTTTTTATAAAGTCACATTTTGTTGTATCATTTTTGTGCTTGAAATTTTATGGGAATAATGACATATATTTAAAATTAAAAAATCAAGGTTTTAAACATTTTCTATTGGTTAATAAAAGAATTTCAATACCATCGTTACAATATGGAATGCTTTGCTTTACTTTTTATTATTTTTAATTTAAAAAAACATTCAAATACCTCTATTGAAAAATGAAATCTTTTGAGTTATGATATCGTTCGAGCAGCGATATGAGGCGTTCAGGTACAAAAAGGGAAAACTCCGAGATTTCAAAAATTATCTTATTCACATTTTACGTTTATCTAGTCAAGCAATTTTGTATTACACGACATTTGGCGCATTATTTGTCATGGTTTTAGTCCGGTTCTGAACCTGATGTTTCGGGAGCATAAAGGATTGCTCGGCTAAATTTAGAAAAAAAGTGAGAAAAATCAACTTTTGAAATTTGTATTTATCCGCTTTTATTCCTCAATGCCTCATATACTCATCGTAGTGTCATAGTACGCAATTAACTTGTCCCTGAAAGATTTTGCAACAATCTAATAATAAATTCGAGTAAGGATAAATCATATTGTGTCATTGATATATTTCGTAGTATTGTCTACATCATATTAACCGAAATGTGTCAATTCTAACAGCGTTAAATCATTGTAGCGTAATTTTAGGAGGTCGTAGTTAGTATAACAGTCTTCTATGACCAAGGTTGAAGGCTCGCTGTCACGCAGTTGGCCCTAGGATTTTGCAAAAGGAAGAAAACAAATCCTTGGTTACGCCGTCTTTTGGAAGAATTCCCACTGAAGCTTCGTCCTATTAGCCATAGAACCATCAAGTGAAGTTAAATGAATAAACAACAACAACGAACAAATACCATTATAGTAAAGGAACCGTTAATGAAAGTATTTTGAAATTTTTTTTCACAAACATGAGAGAAAATAGAGGCTGGTACTAATTAAAAAGTCAATAATTCAACTTATTCAAAACGACTTAAGTGTAAGAATATTTTATTTGTTCATCAATCGGTTTATTTCTCCAGACAAGAAGACTGAAACGTCCTGGAGCAGGGATCTACTAGAGAAATGAACCACGCCAGGAGCGCCTTCAATCCACGCATTCACGAGAATCCTTCAGGGGAGGTTTTCGAAAGATCACAAATATTATAGGTGCCAAATGGCATTTGTATAATTTTTTAAATAAATAATCATTATAGTAGTATAATTATTATATGCTGTTTTAGAAAAATATTTTTTTTATAAAATAAAGTTCCTTTAAAAGAAGAAAATAAAAGTAATATTGAATGATGAAAAGGATAAGTTATACAACTTTTCTGAAACACCACAGAATTAGTCACATTTTTTTTTTCAAAACAGTTGTACAGTCGAACCTGGATAAGTGGAATCTCTTGCTGATAGGATTTCAATTCCACTTACAGAGGTATTCCACTTAAACAAGGTTTCACTTATCCAGGTCATTAAGGTTGCATGCCCCACTAAAAGAGGTTTTCAAACAATTTGTATAAATGTAAAAATGTATTACCGGTGTAAGGCTTGATTGTTGCTGCTAGGTTGATTTGTTGTTCTTGATGATTGTCTTTCTTCTGTTCTATGTTAGGGAGGGATAGTTTACTTAATTTGTACCCGTCCTCCCTGTTGAAGTTTTCCGGGTGTTTAACTATTTCTATTGCTTCCTGTATCTTCCTTTCTGTGGCCTTGCTACATTTCTTAACAACTCTGATTTTATCAAATTCTATGGCGTGGTTAGTAGTAATGGAGGAAGGACTGTATGATGGGTCTTACGAGGAATTAAAAGAAGACCCGACTGGAAAAATAAACAGAAAATGGCTCAGGTTCTAAAAAACAACCAGGTAGAAACAGTCAGAAGCTTGACCAGGTCTGACCCGATAACTCCCAGAATCTACGGTCTCCCGAGAATGCACAAGGAAGGAATACCTCTACGTCCAATGGTGGATTGCATTGGTTCGGCAACATACGAAGCAGCTAAATACGTTAGTAAAAAAATAAAATTGCTTATCGGTAACACTGAGCACCACATAAAGGACTCAAACGATTTTGTGAGGAAAACCGCCGCAATAAAAATTAACCCCCAAGATATACTGGTCAGCTTCGATGTGAAGTCCCTGTTCACCAAATTACCTATTAAAGATACTCTACCACTTATAGAAAAAGCACTCGGTAAAGCAGACGCAGAACTGGCTGAACTGTGTTTGACATCGTCGTATTTTCTTTTTAACGGAAAATTAAGCAGATTGAAGGTGCGAGTATGGGATTGCCAATAAGTCCACTCGTCGCGGAACTGTTTATGGAAAATTTCGAACAAGAAATATTTAAAACTTCATGCTTAAAGCCGTCTCACTGGTTCCGATACGTGGACGACACTTTCGTAATTTGGCCACATGGGATGGAAACTTTAAATTATTTCTTGAACCACATAAACGGGAGAAACAGGAACATACAATTTACTATGGAAGTTGAAGCTGAAGTTGAAGTTGAAGGACAACTGGGATATACAGCATTCCATGCTCCTGTGGTAAGGAATACATTGGGCAAACGGGAAGGCTGATATCCACAAGGCTGACAGAACACATTAAAAGTGTGAAAAAAATGGACAGCAAAACATCGGCTTTGGCAGAACATTTCACTACTACTAACTACGCCATAGAATTTGATAACATCAGAGTTGTTAAGAAATGTAGCAAGGCCACAGACAGGAAGATACTGGAAGCAATAGAAATAGTTAAACACCCGGAAAACTTCAACAGGGAGGACGGGTACAAATTAAGTAAACTATCCCATCCTAACATAGAACAGAAGAAAGGCCATCAACAAGAACAACAAATCAACCTAGCAGCGACAATTAAGCCGAAGACCAGCCAATCAGAGCCCAAACAATCAGAAACCAGCCAATCACAGGCTTGGAAGGGCTCCGACCCCGGACACGAAAAAACCCGAACGACTAACGGAAGGAACCGATGAATCACGAGTGAACCCGAGTGGACCCGAGTGGACCCTAGTGGCTACTATAAAACGCCGCGGGTTAGCTGGACGTCTTCAGTCTCAATTAACCCTTGAGGAAGTCAGCAGCATGTCTGGCGAAACGTTGGCAGAAAATTCACCGACACGGTCTAAACCAAAAGAAACAACTGAAGTTTTTTGTATAAATAGTGGCCGTGGAAACTTGAAAGAGTAAATAAATTATTGTTAGAAACTCTTATTGATGAGCTTTAAAAGATGTTAACACTTTCTTACTTGTTTTACTTAAACTTTTACTTGTGCCCTACTTAGCTGGAAGAGTTTTCCTATTATTTTATCTACATTTAATTCAAAGACAAATATTTTCATTTTTATTCATACAAAAAAACTATCCGATTGATACAAAAGTTTCTTTTCTTTACAGATTCTTGCAGAACAAAGACAGAAAAATAACTAACATATACATTATTGAAATTACATGAAATACATTTTTTCTAGGCTTCTAGAACGGATTGGAAATACCTCCTCTCAACTCGCTTCAAAATTTTTTTTTTTTTAACGATGATGAAGTCCATAGTAGACTCCCTTGGTTAGTAGTCAGATGCTAAATAAAAAACATACATTTTGGTTGAGCTTGAGGAGGAAATGATGGATTGGAAGGTACTAACTGTACGAGATAATTATTGGAACTGAAAAGACTATACTATACTCAGTGTCAGGCTTCCACAACAGTTTACTGTTGTTTATCAAATCGATGTGGGTAGGCAATCGAACGTTTTTTTAGCTTTGGCGTTATTTTTATCTATTCCTTTAAAATCGGTTTACATGTACTATCCTTTCCCTATTGACAAAAAAATAACCCAAAATCTTTTTTATTTTTCTCAGTATTTCCAACAATTAGTGGTTTTCAAAAGAATGAAAATGTAATATAAAAACTAAAAAGTTTTGTATTCTAAATTGATTTTCAGGTCTTCCTTTGGTTTTGATTGTTCAATTAAAGTTAGATGGTAAGACACAGTTTTTTTTACAGATTTCTTCCTTGAATTTCAATATTGGTTGTTAATTTTCTACAGGGGGCTTAAACATGTTGAACATAAATAATGATTTTTCTATAATTCATGGCGTCTTCCACCGGATTTCTACAATGAGTATTTACTATTATTGACAGGAATACAAAATTAAATTTTATAAAAGTTTCAATTTTCAACAATCTTCTTATTCGTTTAGGCCAACAGATTGAAAACATGAATGTCTGTGGTCTTATGTCGGTTCAAATAAGATTTTAGAGATAAACGAATTCATTATTTTTTTTCTGGTATCCCTCAGCAGCTTTCGCTTCCAGTGAATTTTTGGTAAAACATTGCCATTACCAACATTAAGACAGTTAAATTTTCCTGATGGCTTACACATAAAATATAACGAAGTTTAAAACTCGAAAAGGTACTTGTGTACATATCACACGGTGGGAGTGGGGGCAATGTTCTGCGCATGCCCGAGCGGTTACATTTTATAACAGTTACATTTCTACCAGTTACCTTGGATAACCTTTTAAAATATTTTTATTTGAATCTGAGATCGCCTCCCTTCGGATATTTTGAAGAGAGATAGGAATGTAATAATATTGGAAATAAATAAATCGAAGTAATAACAATATAATTTATTATATAACATATTAGAAAATAATGTGCTATATAATGTAAATAAATATAATAATGAGATCAATAAATACTGCAATAGATACACGATTTAAAATAAAAATAATTATTTAGAAGTATAAGTATAATAAATAAATAATAAGTATATTTAATCATAAATAATAAGTGTAGGATGTAAACAAATATAATAATGACATTAATAAATAATGGAACATATATCAAATATTTAAAATTCAATAAATTATTTAAAAACATAACATTCAATCGCATTTGGGTGGAAAATGGGTTGCTATACAGTTCAACATGGATTAAAAACAGTCTCTATTTCCATCAACCTGATGTTGTTGCCATATAAATTCTGATAAATAAGAATTTATCTCCAAAACTTACGATTTCGAACGTATAATTTCATTTGATGGGAGTTGCTACATTTCTTATTTTTCTGTAAAATGTTTTTTTCCTGACAAAAACGAATAGCATCTTCCTCAGTTCTTGGCAAATCCCAAATAAGCATTGTGCTGTAACTAAAGAACACTAAACAACAAAATATCGACATTATTTTGTATTATTAACAAAGAACAACTGAAACACGACAACGCTCGAACAGAGTAGTAAACAAACAATGATGGCCTTCCAAAATGTAAGGTTATCCAAGGTAACTGGTAGAAATGTAACTGTTATAAAATGTAACTGCTCGGCCATTGCCCCCACTCCCACCGTGTGATATGTACACAAGTACCCTCGAAAAAGTTATTGACGCTCAGGGTCATGAGTAGCCGGAAACATCAAGAAATACAAAAAGTTTGTTGTTCAATAGTGTCGTTCTAGTAGTTATTTTTAGTGCAATATAATAAAAAATAAACTATCTAGTAGTATAATAGTACATTATAAGGTTTATAATTCTATTATTATAATACTACAAGGTTTATCCAAAATATTTGTCATTATTCTCAATAGTTGGATATAAATATGAAATATATGTTTTCCTTTCTCTAAAATCATTATTTTGTCACTGCTAAGATAAATCACAGATGGAAAAATATTATAAATTTGATTGTTTTGTTTTTTTGGCGTCCCAACTTTAGGTCATTAACGCCAGTGGATAATGGTATTGTTGGTATGTATACCCATAGTAAATATATTACATATTGGAATTAATATTGACGTATCTATTTAATCCTTTGAAAGCCTTCAACACGGTCGGGACCGCCCGCCGACCATCGTGGCCTTGGTCGGCCCCGAACGTCCGTTGTCGTGAGCGCATCCCTCCCGAAAGGTTGCGTCCGTGGTCGGCCGCGACCGTCTAGAACGGTGTCGGCCTACCACACTGTTTCGATAATAATAGTAGCTAGCTGGACAAAATTTATGTTTAAAATACTAAAACTTTTTATTGGAATATTGTAAACAATTATTCAAAACCTAGAAATCTAATACATATTTGTTTATGCCTGGCCCACTTCATCTCGTCAGTAATAGAGTCCGAAGTAATGAATCCATAGAAATATACTAAATCAGTTGTATTCAAAGCTTCATTTCAACAGCACAGAATTATCATATTACTAATTTTATATCAATCAATTGATGAATATCGAAAATATATGTAAATTTAGGTGCTATTTTTTTCCAATTAAAAAAATCCTCTGATAATGAAAGTGTATACATTTTTTTTTTTAATGTATGAAGGGTTTTTCCTCATTTTGAAACTTTGAAGTGATGAAAATGTCTTTTACCAAATTTTATCCGGGCTGACCACCGACCGTGTAGAACGAAAACAAAAATTGGTCGACCCGACCAAGATCACGATGGTCGGCGGTTGGTCCCGACCGGGTAGATGGCCTTTTAGATTGGGCTTCCTTTTCAAGTAACAGTTGTTCAATAATTATCAAACATGCTTTAATTAATTTTAGAGTTTTAATGTGTATCATTTATGTTTGTATAGATACACGTTTTTGTTAATATCGTAGGGTTACAAGTGAAATACTAGTACCAAGTCAAAATCATGATTTTTAAAAACGCCGATGAAAAGACTAGAGTACTACTAGATTACATTCTAGTCGGTCCCGACCGTGTAGAAGGCCTTTAAAGCTCACTTCAACCTTACAGATCAACGTGTACATTCGTGGTGGGGGCCAACGTGTGACCCCCCACTACGAACCCCCCCCAGCGGGACCCCGACCGGACCACAGGGGATATTTCAATGTGACCTAATTATTACTCTATGAATTATTTTAAACTGAACGAAAATCTGATTATTGTATAATATCTAATTTAAGATAAAATAAATATCTATTATCTATATGTTACACATAAATTATCTATCTATATATATATAAATATATATATGTGTATATGTTAATTAATAATAAATAAAGATGGCACAACTGATTCTATTGCGTAAAAACCCATTTCTGGGGCTTGGGTCTATTCTCTTTCGTCGGATATTTTCTTGAAACCGGCTCTCATTGTTCATTAAAAAAAAACCCGTTTGATCTACGACGCGCTTGGCTCCAGATAACCAAAAGCATTGTCGTCAGACGTAAAAATTTTTTTAGCTAAATAACAAAACTTTCCTTGTTTTATGTATGGGCGATTCCCCGGTTTCCGTAAACAATTTAGGTGCTGGGTTTGTTCTGAATGTTCCCGTTGATTGAACTATCAATATAATATCAATGCTGTTCCAATACAGTAAAATTGTTCCAATTGTCAACATAAAAAGATTTTCTGTCTGGGACTAGTATTAATAGAAATACGAGACAATAATACTTTGATCAGCTACCCCTGGCGTACACTAATTTCCTGTTTGACTTTGTTAGAGTAAACTTATAATAGTTTGTTTGTTTTTTCATTTAACTTCACTTTATGCTGCTATGGCTAATCGGACGATGCTGCAGTGGGAGCCCTAAATTTTGCCTATCCGGGTTTAATTAGGATGGGCAGTGCTGATATTGTACCGGCTCGGGACCCCCGTTTATCGTCCCTTCCGAAGGACGGTATAATCAAAGATTTTTACTCCCTTTAAAAAATCCTACGAACCCACAATCTTGGACTTATAATCGTACTTTCCGCTATTGAGGAAGTTTTTAATATTCCCTTTACGCTGTTACATAATACTTTCATTGATGGATGGAATTGGTCACGGAGTGTAGTCAAAGATAACACAAAATAAGCAGAACGTATTTTTTAATTGTGCCAAGGTTTCGGCTTTTGGTGTAGGCCATCTTCAGGGCAAATAGGGGGTGCCTCGGGTGTGGTGACTTGTCAACCAATTTTGACTCAATTAAACGTTGGCACAATTAAAAAATGAATTATGCTTGTTTTGTGATATCTTTGACTGCACCCTCTCACCGATTCAATCCATCATTAGAATTATCCATTCAACTATTTTCCCCTCAAATATAATACTTTTAATTATTCGTACTCGATAAACCATAGGCATGCCTTTTAGATTTGTAAACTGTCTACTGTTAGTAATTTTATCAGAATGTCTTTAAATATCTTGTTTGTGATGTTACCATTCCTGATCCTACCACCATGTTAGAACTAAATAAATTCGATGAAAAAAATGTAATTTTTAACAAATATTGTGACAATACTAGACCAAAGTTAAGTTTGTTCATTGTAAATAATTAAGCACACATGTACCACTACACCCATGAAGGGTTTAGGTTCAGTACAAGGTAGAGTCTGTAGCATTTCTAAGAAAAAGGTTGTGAAGGGAGATGACTTGCCCGAGACTTCACTCAACTGCCAGGTTTTCCTCCAATTAAGGATACCCACTTTACAGAAGCTGGGTGAGCCCAGGAAGAACTGTAGATCTCAGAGGATCCATATATGTCTGTCTGTTAACAGATTAAATTTTTTTTTTTTCAAAGCCGGATTTGAATCGGGGATCTCCTGCATAGCAACTCCAGCATTTTGTTCATATTGAGATACTCCACTCCCATTGTAAATGAACAGAAGCCTGAAAGTTATACAAAATGGTTTAGTTTAACTATTTTTTCTTGTAATGTTAGAAAAATGCTTTGGATTTTCTTAAATAGTGGTTCTAAATGTTCTTAATGAGAAAAGGTGCAAAAAAACCCAAATATAATGGTAAGAACAAGTACTCCGTAAAGGGATGGTTTCATTGATACCTCTAAGAGCAAGGTCCTAGTTATGTCCAGAGAAGATATAAAAAAAAGTTCATCTTATCTGCAATGGGGATAACTTTTATAAGTTCCTCTGGTAACATTGATCCAAAGATATCTCACAGAATTCCTAAAGCCAATCAAGTTTATTACCAGATCTGAAATAGTATAATCGGTAACAAGAAGTATGTATGGAGACTAAAAGGCACATATATAAATCTGTTCATCTCCCGACCCTTACATATATAAGTGAAAGTTAGATAATGCTTGATAATCAAGTCAGATGCATTTCTGCAGCAGAAATAAAGTTCCTGATGAGAACAGTTGGGAAGGTGAGAAGAGATTGTGTCAGAAATGAATGAGGTAAGAACTGCTTGAGGTGACAGAACTAAAGGTGATGCTGCCATCCCAACAATTTCAATGATTTGGCCAAGTGTGTCCATGGAGAATGAAAGAGAAGCAAAGAAGGTTCTAGATATATTGAGCCTATATATTTATACTTATATATAAAAGTAGCTCAGTGTGTAAGGGCACTCAGTGTGTTTGACACCGCTTGTAGCAGATAAATTATTTATGCTGCTATTGGACATGATTGGGCCTTGTGGGACCCTCCTAGTATTCACCCAGCCTTTTGAAAGTGGGAACCCTTCATTGCAGAAAAACTTGGCTTTTCAGCATGGTCCTTTCACTGCACAGTCCAAGGCTTAGAAATAATATGGTACACCATGAGATAGTAGTGATACTGTCTTCTTTTCTTTCTTTCTGTTTAAACAACATAACGTAAACCTCTACCAATACAGTAGTAGGTAGTTCTACATCAATCTCAAAAGAAACCTTTATTGACCTCTTCCCGGACCATTTTCTTCCACAGAAACCTTTAGTATGTTTGTAAAAAATGAAAAGAAGGATTTTTCCCATAATTGGATAGTTAAAATATAATTATATAGTAATATCTGTTGCACAACAAAGAGCTGAGAAGAATATTCAAAAATATAAAATAAAATGATGTCATATTTAAATTATTATAGGTTTTCACATATGCTATATCTGCTTTACATATTTTCTGTGATTTATTTTATACCCATTGAGTTTATAACTATTTAAGGAAGTTATTGAAAATTAACATTAACCATTACATAAATACTTTCAAATATCACTTAATATAAAGTATTATATAGTTATGTACTTTAACTTAAATAAACTTAATTTATACAATAATATCTATGAATATCAACAAATCACTGTAATAATGATTAAATAATTTTTTTGGCCTTTAGAAATCATTAATTAAGTTTAGTTAAAAGTTTAGCTTAGTTAAAAACTACATAGTTAAAAACTCAATTGAATGTAAATAAGTACCTGTGATTATTTTCATAGGTATATATATATATATATACACAGTGGAGCGTCGATTATCCGAACTAATGTGTCAGGGGTGGATCGGATAATCAAAAATTCGGATAATCGAAATTCAATAAAAAAATAAATACCAACCAAATGAATAGGAAGGGATTCAGAGAAACAAATTAAATTACCTAATTAGGTTTACACTTCTTAGTAAACAAATACATATTGAAGTTTAAGTTCATTTTTTGCTGCTTCCGAGAAATGATTAGGGCTTCCTTTTTGCCGTTCATGGAAAAATCATTTTATTTTTTGTCAAATTTTATTTTAAATAACAATAATTTTAACAATACAATAAGTAACTGGATGATCTGATCAAATTAATAAAAATTACATTTGGAAAAAAAACACTTCCGTTAACCGAAGTTCGGATAATCGACGCTCCACTGTATATATATATGTATATATATATATATATATATATATATATATATATATATATATACACATAAATTTACATTTATGGTGTATATAATTAAACAATTAATGATTGAAAAATGATTAAGAAATTATCAGTGAAAATTTATATTAAATAAATGATTAAATTTATAGGATTAAAATAAACATGTACCAATACAACCCACGACTAGTCTTGGGTTCAGTACGTGGTAGATTTATCCACCGACACGGTCTAAACCAGAAGAAACAACTGAAGTTTTTTGTATAAATGTGCTTAATGTTTTACACTTTAGGTAGCAATCAAAATATAAAAACCCATCTATCCCTTCACTTTTTCTCAGTATGTTATAATGCAAATTCCACTTATAGAGGTTAATACAAAAATTGTCTCATTGACAGAGGTAATTTCAACAAAAATTGATTCACTTATACAGCTGTAAACATTCCAGTTCAAGAGTTTATTTAAGGGAAAAATGATGGGGCAAGTTTTATACCTCTTACAGAGGTATTACACTTATGCAGGTTCGACTGTTTATAAAACTACAATAAAAATAAAGTAATTTTTAACGCACTTGTGATATAAAGTTGCATGCGAAAGTTAAGTATGACAAACAATGAAAGCTGAGGGAATTTTTGTGTGCAAACACCGTATTGTATTAGCAACACTCGTTGAAGCATGCTTCGAACACTATTTCGTCTACGCTATAGTTTTCGTTTGCTATTTTGTGTCTTTATTAAAATCTAAAACAGGCAAATAATAAGTTTTTTATTTTAAAAAGTATCCAAATAAAGTTTGTTCAATTCAATAGTGTTATAGGGCGACCTGTGGTCTAGTGGTTAGCGTAACAAACTGCTAAGCCCAAGATCGCGGGTTCATAGACCGGCAGGTGGCCCTAGGATTGTTTTAAGGGAGTAAAAAATCCGTAGTTAAGCCGTCCTTCGGAAGGGACGTGAAATGGGGGTCCCGAGCCTGTACGATGTTAGGTACTCGTTAAAAATCCCTATCCTAATTAAACCTGGTTAGGCAAAATTTAGAGCTCCCACTATTGCATCGTCCGATTAGCCATAGCAGCATAAAGTGACGTTAAATGAACAAACAAACATCATTAGTGTTACGATTTTATTTTGTTTCAATTAATTTTTTATATATCCTACACACTCAGTCAAGCCATTTTTAGTTTTTATAGGATCTTCGATCTTCCATTTGTTAAACTGGTAATAGGATTTGTCAATTTTCCATTCCCAATGTTCCAATCCTCAGTACTTTACGTTATTAATCTCGGTACTTGTGTATTAGCCGGTACCCATGAAGTATTTAATTACCCTCATTATTTCTTATAACCTCTTCGTAACACTCATCTAATTTGATTTATTTGTGTGTATTAAATTGTTTTGTAGTGTTTTTTTCCTATTCCTTTTATTAATGTTTAATTAAAATTAACAGATTAACACTTTAGGAATAGCCGTCTTTAACAGAATAAGCTGTGAAATACTGCCAGAAGTTCGGAATAATTCCTAAGCTGAAATTATGTGAAAAAGGTCGTCTAATGGATTTTGAAAAGGATAGATATGGAGATCTTCTCGTCGGAAGTGTAGGGAAAACATTTGTATAAGAAGAGGAACATGGCTAGACGGGGCTAGAATTAGCATTTTACTATCACATTTTGTATATTTCAATTTCCATTAATAAGAATAACAAGGTAGGTGTTATCATTATTAGAATCATCAATGCTCAGGTTACAATTAATGGCCCGGGTACTGACTAACACACAAGTACTGTAATCTCTGGCCCTTTTTAGAATATTCTCCTTTTGCGTAAGCAGATGATTCGGAGTAAACAGTTTTACAAAAAAATCACTTCTTATCGAATTTTTTTATGAAGGACTTTGTGTCATTAGGACAAATAAGCTTTTGTCAGTATACAATATTCTTTATTGTCCAGTTCCTCTTCTTCTTTCGAAGTGTTCCTTTTCTCAAATTAAATTGACTCTCAGTCAAATTCGAATGGTAATATTTTGTTTTAGGTGTCATTCTTGGTATTGGCAACATCTAAGCTGATAAAATAAGGAAGGTCATATATTTTGTTTACTTTTCATGGTATTTGTAGCCATATTACTCATAGCTGTTGGGCACGTTGACCTTCAAAAGGGTAATAAATTTTAGAGTTATTTAATAGTTCAAAACGGACAGCTAACACTAACGGTTGTAGAAGATAAAATAAAGCAAAGCTTTATTTTATTTGGTCTCAAGAATGATGATTCAACTGCCGAATGGCTACAAAACGACTACTTACCTGGACTGCACCCTATAATTAAGATATAGTTAAGTATAATATAGATAATAGTATTTTGGTAAAGCGTATTAAAGCGGCCTTAAGAATTTTCATTTACGTGAATACATGCAATAATCGTAGAATTAATCGATATCAACCCCCCCCCCCCACTCAGCCTTATTTGTTTATGACATAAAAAATAAACTACTAATTAATTAATTAATATTTAATTATAAGAGTGGTTTAAAATGAATGATTGACTTATTTTATGTAATCATTGACTGCACCCTCTGACCATTTTACGCCGCTGTTAGAATTATCCAGCCAACTATTTTCAATTTAAATATTTAATTATTATTATGATTTTCCTTAAATTGAGGTTTCCTTCAACCAAGGATCGTAGTCATAGTTTATTTAGTTATTTTCTGTTTCTTTTTTCAGCACTGAAGATGGCCTACAACTTAGGCCGGAACTTTGGCACAATAGAATTAGTTTTTCTTTTTTTATGTATCTTTAACTGCTCAAACTAATTGATCCTGTCACTTGGAAGAAGGTTTGCATTAACTCCATTGCAGAAATATCAAAATAGTTAGTATATGTTATAAAGCGCATAAATATCTAAATAAGTTAGTTTTTTTTTTTTTATATTTTGCACTTTTACGTGGAAAGGGTAGAATATATAAAAATATTTAAGAATATATATTGTTTACTTTTAAAAATATTTCCTTTTATTAAAAATAAATTAGAGAAAGACTGGAGCTGGGATCACGGAGATAATGACGTCAACATCACGAGTCTCATTCGTCATCTGTAAAAGTGCATCAAGAAAGCCCGACCAAAATCCTTGTGTGGCAACCTCTACATGTTCTGAAGTGTCATAATGAAGAAAAAAAAAAAAAAAAAAAACCAGGTCCGAATGTTTTCCGTACTCGTAAGACAGTCCAGCCTTGTTTAGAAGTAAAGCAGGAGCACTGAGCCTGTACGGTGTCAGGTACTCGTTAAAGACCCCTGTCCTAATTAAACCTGGATACGAAACATTTTAAGACTCCTACTGTAGCATTGCCTAATAAGCCGAAGCAGGATATAATACCGTTAAATGAATAAACAAACAAAAATATAGCTTTATATTTTTTTTTTATTAATTAAGATTTTTACTTATTTGTGGGTAAAATAACTTTTTTTCATGGTGCGCATCGACTAATTAAACCCCTTGTGATTAAGAGCGAGTGCTCAAGATGAGGAACAAATTAGCAGATGGTGGAGATAAGAGGTTCCACGTGTTCCAACAAAAACCCGAAGCTGTGGCCCTTGAATCGATTAAATTTAGCCTATATATCGAGAGGTCCCATGCCTCGCCTATCACAACACGCAGATCAAAGCTCCGCTCCAACACAGTTGCTGAGTCAATATTATTTTTCGGCTCTGTCCGGCGGAACGGGAATCTCATTTTCATAAATGAATAATGCGATGGGACGGATCCTTAGAGGTTTAGCCCTTCTCTCCTATTACTCAAATTAGGCCATTTACCTGATCGATCAAAATCATTAACCAAAGCAACAAAGGATTTTACAAAAATTGGAAAATATTGAAATTCAATGTTGAAATGAAGTTTATTACTTTATGATTCCGTACAAAAAAGTAAATGCGGTGCTATTCTTCTTCATTTCACGGCTGATCAGCTGAATAAGAGTATTGATCCTCTGATCCAGTAGGCGGGAGTTCGTACGATATCATCAACTTAAGTTGAGTTGATAAATGAAAGGAAGATATATCCTCAATGTTTATCGGTTAACATGAATGTACGTATATGAGTAATATTCTTATCATATAAATCTGGTCACTTGTTCCCACTAAAGTTTCCTCAACAAGTCTGTTGTTATTGGGTCGTTTCATATGAAATGTTGGTTATCGAAGGAATGCTTATTGAGTATAACAACTTTATTAAAGCAAAACATTATTATTCAAAATATTTACCCTAATTTTCCCTTTATCCTTTATTTTTCCCAACGTGGTATCAAATTGTCAATCCCAGGAACTGAAAAAATCAGGGCTTTGCGCTGAAATAAAGTCTGAAAATGCGTTTTTGACTTGAGAATCATTTAAAAAAATTTTAACCTTAAAGAAATAGTCCAAATTTCTAAACAGATGAAAATATGTTGGAGATAAGTTTGGCGAATAAAATCGGTGTGGGAGGACTTAGTAACCCAGCACGTTTAGTTCCTTCACTGTCTGTCGTAAAACATGAGGTAGGCCCTTTCGATTATCCATCAAAGGTTATTTTTTGTTACATTATGTCAACATCCCTGCTGTACGATGTCGCTGAGATGGTTTCACCTCCGTGTAGTAAGGAGTAATGATTTTTTAACAGCTGAAAATTTCTTAAGCGAAGATGAATGGTCCATTCGTTACAACATTCTTCTCCTGAATGCGGGGGAGATCTTTCTTGCAGCTTGGGCTGCCGATTGTCCAGGTTTAAACTAAAAAAAATATATATATATATAAACGAAAATCGTGTATTTCCATGGTTACATTTGATGAAATATTAAACAATGTTCGTTCGATTGTAGTAAAAGTAAATATTATCAAATAAAAGAGGATTAATAACAGCTCATTAATAACAATCTGTAAACGCAAGCATAATAAACAACAGAAGTCCTCTAATTCCACTTTGAATTTAAGAAATAATAAAAACAGACATCTCATATGATAAGATCCATTATTTAGTATAGTAATTAAAATTGTGATATAGAAGCATTTACTTCTAAAGTAACATTTTGCACAAGTAACTAGTTCTATTTACTACCAAGGACCATATCATTTTAAATGCCCTTCCTCAGCCTTGATCTTTGCCCTGTGCCCCTACATACGTTGCCAGTGTTGCTCTTTTATTTTCTTTGTCCATTTCATTCCCCGTCGTCGGCTTTGGGTTTTCCTGAAAACTGTGATGGGCATTTAATTTCATCCTGAGGCAGTTTTATTCTTGAATATCTTCACAAGTAATCTCCATTTCTTGTAGGCCGCTTTCTAACTCTTCCAGCCAGGCTGGTTTGGTCTTCTCTTACCTAAAATAGATAGAAATCCGGTTTGCCAATCCTATGAGATTTATTCTTACCAAGTAGCCATAAAATGCAATTTTCTTTCAGTGAACGGGTAGTGAAAAGTAATAATAATAATAAGAAATATGAGCTCATTAGCAAAGTGTGTAAATAAAATACAAACTGATATAAATGAATGACGATTGCAGATAAACACAATTAAATAAATGTTTTTGTAATGAACTAAAACTGAAATTGGTAATTAGATTAAGAAATTCTATTGTTGAGGGGAAAAAATCTCATCAGTGATCGAGACGTTGCAACCCAATCATTTCACCGCACAGTCTCTGCAGACTTTTGTACCGGAAGTAGTCAGGTTTTTTAAATTCATTCCCTCGGCATAGAAAAAAATGTTAGCCAAATGTTTCCGCTAAGACGCATCACCTTATGGGAGAATACTGAAAATAATTACGCTAGCGGGAATAACCTAACTTTTTAAAGAGTGGATTTTTACCAATAAGTCAGAGTTAGAAGACTGGTACTCTGGTGCTCCCGGCGGGAATGGCCGTGATATGACCGGAAGGTGAATCCTGAAAGTAGGGATATTTGTGGTTACTGTAGTCTGACTAGATTCTGAGTATATACAGATAGTAGTTTCAGTTAATGATAGAGCCAATCAATTATGAAAACTAAACATATGTTTTTGGTTGTAACGACTCGATCACTAAACATAGGGGGTTGTGAATCTTTTATTATATATCGTAGTTATAATTATTAGTATTTGTTGGATGCATCTTTTTTTTTATTTGTTTAATATAGTATAGTTTTGTTTTTGTTACGACGATGTTTTGGCTTTATTCATTTTCCAAGTCTTCCATATTTGCCCTTGACTACATCTTGTTTACCAACCAGCCCTTCCCAGGTGTCCACAAAGTCAAGAAGAGAAGTCGCTGGTAATAGTTTGGTTTCAGTTGTGGGGTGAAGGTTTCATGATTACCGAATAAAGCGAATCCAGGGATAAAAATATATATAAAATTGGAGAAAGGCAGAATGAGTTAGAGGAGTTGGTGAAGAAGCTACAGAAAGCAATCGGGGACTTCGCAGCTGAGCTAAATGGATAAGGGCCCCAGGAATTGGAGTGAAGATGACAAGAAAATGATTGCAGACAATTTAATTTGAAATACATATTTTTAAAGGAGCTGAAATAGAAAGCTTGAAGTATTTCAGGATATAACATTTAAGAAAGAACGATTAAAATATTTTATTTGAAAACATTATAATCTCAAATAAAAATCATTAAGTAGTACAATTTTATGTTTTAATTAATAAATACATATTTGGTATAGAAGAATAAAATACAATCAATTATAATCAGACATACAAGACTAAATTGACTAAAATACACATTTTATGAATAATAATGCAATGTTTCTAACACATAATATATTTTTTTTAATTTATTCATTTTATATTTTATATTTAATTTGTTGTTTAAATATTCAGGTACAAACAAATAAAGACTATTGCATTCATTAGATTTATGTCAGTGTTAAATATTATACATAATTGCCAATTCATAATAACTTCTAATATACAATGCGTTTCTTATTCCAGCTACCTATTCCAAAAGGCAAAAGCCTTTTGAATATTTTCTGAGCCTGGAATTTTTTCCTGTCGCAGTTTCGGTATTTCGGGTTGGGTCACTTGGAGAATCGGTGGCTTATTGGATATCACCTTTTCATTGACATTGTTGTCCATCTCTGAAACATTGTTAGAATAAATTAATATCTTTTGTGAGTATATCAGCACCTAAACATCAGTTTTTTAGACATCTAAAAGATTTCCATCGTGAATAGAACAAACGGATACGAAATAAAGTCAAAACGTTTTGATATTAAATTTATATATTTTTAAATAATCAAATAAATTCACATCTAGATTTGATAAAATTATAGTGTCAGGTATCCCTGGGAACAGTATAGGCTCTTCAATAAGACATTGGTTAAATGTTTTCTGCAATAAAGAGCTTTTAGATTTATTCTTGAGGAGTTAAGTTAAACTACAACTGTACACGAAGAAATACGGTTACTCATATAAAAAAAAAAAAACAGCAAAAGTTTTCTATAAATATGCTTTTAATAAAATATTGATTTCATTAAAAAAGGAGACAGTATAGAGGCCAATAAATAAATCTTTTAAAAAATAAATAAATTGAAATAAAGAACAATATTATTAAGTGTTAATAAAACTGATATTATGATAAATATCAGTAAAAATAATTAATCAAATAAGAAATCAGGATCAGTTGATTTGAAAGAAAAGTATGCTTGAATTTGGAAGATACTCCCCCCCCCCCTCACACTTTTACCTCTGATTTGAATGAATAAGTAGTTAAATAGAAAGCCAATAAGTTTTCTTAATAAATAAATTTACATTGAAATACCATATTAATGTTTCTCATTCTTTTTCTTTCAAATATTGTAATATTAATGTTAATCATATACAAATATTTTTAAATTAAGTATTCAAGAAACCTTGATAATAATTTAGGTTGGCAAAACTGTTCTTTAATTGTTCTAACAAGAAATAGAACACTATTTCAATTTTAATCTTATATTTGTGCATTATTAATAATAAGATAGAAGTATATTTGCAGGTAGGTACATCAGCTAATTACAATAATAAAAAAAGGTTGAAATAAAGGTAAATAAAAATAAATTCGATACAAACATAAAAAATAAATACCTGTAATTTTGTTTTTAATGTAGGGTATTTGATAATTATTTTTTTAAACTGCTTAATTGAATACAAGCTAATTTCTAAATAGCCCAGCTAAACCTAATAATATTAAAGGTTGAAAGTAAGGTAAGCAAATCAACTGAATGCTTATGTCATTGAAAATAAAAATTTTCTTCTGAAAACTATAACTAAGCAATACAAAAAATAGGTTATGTGATGTTATTATCCATTCCAATAGGTCAGATTAAAAATGTTTGATGAAGAAGAGCAAGAACAAGAACAAGATCTAATGTCGATTGACAAAATTGAAGAATCTCACAAACAGCTAGTATGTCAAATACAAGAAATCACTGAAGAAAAAGATGCACTGAAGCTAATTACACAAAATCAGTTAAAAAACATTAATGAATTACAGGAAAAATGTGAGGAATCATTTATAGCTATCAACCAGCTTCCTGAAAATAGGAATTCTGCTTCTGATAGGTAAATAATTGTAAAATAAAAATTGGACAGTTTTGTATAATGATTTTTAATATATTACTAATATTGCTCATTATAGATATCATGAAGCCATGACAGAAATTACTAAATTACAAGGCAAACAATTAGAAATTAATGAGCTGCTGACTTTATCACTAAAGGAGTTCGATGAAAATATGCAATTAACTAATAATGCTAAAATCCTCTTTGATTCAGAAATCAATATTGCAAACCAACGCCGCTTAATTTATCAATCCAGCCTAAATGAGATTAGAAGCTTAGGTATTTGTTATTCAGATTATATAATGTTTTCTATTTGATTTGATCGCAATCAATGGATTGTAGTAATATTCTTATAGCAATGTTATATAGTTGACAAAAAATTAATTAGTTCAGATAACATTCAATATAACCAGCACTTTACTTCAGCGATCTTTATCAGTGCTTCATTAAATGTCTCATATTAACTTTAATTGTAAGTAACAGTCACATTTTATAAATTAAATACTGACTGAGTCTTTCGACATGATTTAGATTTAAATAATTATAAACATTCAAATTATATTAAAAAAGAACCACTGATTATATTTGGCACTACTTCTCTGTACATAATTATGGTCTTAAGGAGATGGCATGATATAAAGTTATATATACAAATATTTATATATTGTTTGGTTAAATAAGTAATTATAGTTTTCACATCATTTACTTTAAAATAAAAACAGGTGAGAAGACTATTAAAAGCTTGAAAGAAAGTATAAATGAAAAATCATCCTTATTGGAAACTGTTAAAAACCATTCGGATGCTTTGAATGTTTCTAAAATGTATCTAGAAGATGAGCTAAAGAAAACGAATGAAAAAAAGAGTATAATTACTGTAATGAATAATAATCTTCAACAAGAGAGCTTAGAGGTAATTTTTGGTTAAACTATTGTCTGTAAGAAAATTCTGCTGTAGCTCATTATTTAAAGTCAGTAGGAATTGCAAGGCGTAATTCAAATGTGATTTTCTGTTATTTAAAAGGATATTTTTTTAGATTGAAGAACGAGTGAGAAAATGGAGTGAAGAAATCCAAATTCAAGCAAATGATATGCTGTCTAAACAAAATATCTTGAATAATGAAATAGAAAGCCTTCAAACAGAGTAATTTTTATTTATTTAAAAGTAAATTATATTTTACATAGCACTAAAAAAATTATTGCTGTACTTGATTTAGTTTGATGACAAGAAAGTGAAATACAAAAAATGTATTTAAATTTTCCTTTTCAATCTATTTCCTTAAATCAAAAAGTAAAAGCTTATTGTTTAAGAATTTCCGTTTCATTCATTTTAAAAAAATTAATAAATCAAATCTAGTTTTACCAATTTAAAAAAAAGTTAATCTAGACTATACAATAGCCAAGTGTATATTTAGCTACGTCAATAAGGGAAGTCTATTTTATTAAAGAAAATATTTTTTTCACTAAATCATAAACTGTTAACTCTGGGAAAAACATTGTGAGTGCCTTTTTAAAGTAAAGTACATTTTCTCAAATATAGCCCTAATATTTGTGGTGTTTATTCTTCTGTTACATATATATTTTAAAAGCTTACATCGTTGATACAATGCAAAGTATCGAAAGTGAAAAACACCACTTTTCAGAAATGTGAAAAAACTTTCAAATTTTATTAAAACACAATGCGAATCATCAAACATATTTTACAAATGTCATTATACCTTCTTTTTTTATGACTTATAGATGACTCTACAATAATTTTATTTCAGTTATCAATCCTAAAGCAAATGTTATAGATGAAAAATGGAAAATATTTATTTTTAACATTAAATATTTTGCATTTATATCGACGATATCTCTATCATTTTTGCTATTATCAGATATTGTATGTATGGATTTGTAGATACTTTAATTACAATAATTTTACCATTTTGTGTTCTTCATCTCATCTTTTTAATAGTTCATTTAATAGTTTGCAAGATAATATTTTTTTAAATTTTGCTTCCGCAAAACAATGAATTTTGTTGTTTCTGTCTTATGTGAAAGCTCTCCCTATATAAATATAAAAAACAAAAAAAAACCTGTACCACTACAACCCGTGAACGGGTCTGGGGTTCAGTACATGGTAGAGACTTTACTGTTTCATGGACAACGGTTCTGCAAGGAGGTGACTTGTCCTAGGTCACACTCAACCGCCAGATTCCCCCCTCTTATTTTGGGTACCCTATTTTTATAATATTTTATAGAGGCTGGGTGAGCCCCAGGAGGGTCCTAGACCCTATATGATCCACCTCCCGCTGCAAACACAGTAAATAAAAGTCATGGCCTACAGCGGGATTTGAACCAGGATTTCTGGCATGGCAACTCAGTGATCCCCTATATAAATATAGCCACTATAAACTATTTTATGGAACATTTAAATGCAATGATATGAGTGATAATAGACAACTGAAACTTAAATATGCATAGAGATTAGTGGGGTAAATTAGTATTCCTTTAGGAAAAGATGGGAATATGATGACTAGCTAATGGTTTTTTTATTATAAGCGTCAATTGTTACCACTTTACAAAGATAATTGTAAGTAGTTATTAACCGTAAAAGTTTGCTAATTTTTTTTTAAATTTCTCAACAGGTTAGAAAACAGTAATAATAATCTGCAACAACTAGAAGAAGAGTTAAACACTATAAATGCTAAAATAGAACAACAGAAAAATGAAAGTATCCAATTAAAAAATAAAATAAATGAAGCCGAAATGTTATCGAGTAACCTGAGAAGCGTAAATATATATTTAATTTAAAAGTGTGATCGTTTGAGTTTGTTTTCTTGTTTGATTTGTTACTCTTTCTGTTTCAACATTAAGAAAAGTTAATTCCATAACTATTTTCATTTTTCAGTGTTTGGATAGTAAAAGAGAAGAATTAAATAGTTTACAAACTGAAGTGGAAAAACGAAAGATTGAAATTGCAAATTTAAAAAATGTAATTATAGAAATAGGAGTATTGAGAACAAAATGTCAGGAGAAAGAAGCACAGATACAAGATTTAACAATAAAACAAGATTTGCAGATTAATCGATGTTCTGTCTTAAGAGAGAAATTGAAAATAATCAATGAAAAGATAGACAATGATAAAAATCAATACAAAGCTGTTGTGGATGAAACAGAGAATACTAGGCATGCGCTCATTACTATAACTGCTAATGCAGATCAGCACGAGAAGGACATGGACCAACTCAAGTAAGCTAATTACAATTAGTTATTTTATGATTATACACATTATTTAAGAAATAAAGAGTTTAAGAATTTTTATATAATTTGCTAACATATATGAAAGAGACAAATTTTGTTCTGAAAATAAAACTAATCATTATCTTGGGTTTTTAGTAATTTATATTAAAAATATTGTTGTTTGTTACTTTATTCAGCAAAGAGATTATTTAATATCATTATTACTTTGGCAGGAAATCGTCTGAAGCGAGAATCGATAGTCTTTCTATGGAAATAGAGCAGCTAACAATTAAAAATTCTAAACTAATGGAATCCATTACAGAGAAAGAAGGGGCAGTTGATAGCCATCATAAGGAATTAGATTGTTTGAAATCTGAACTAGAAAATAAGAAAATGACACTTGCAGAAAAGCAAGAAAAAGTATGTGACTATAATGCAACACAACACAACACAAATTTTTGATCACTGTTATATATATAGTTCAATAGACTCTTGTTGTTAACCATAGGACAGGCTCATGATTATAGGAACCAACATATCGCTGCTCCGGAAGTATAATGACACAACTGCAAAAAACAAAACTACAAATCACAACTGAGCAATGAGTCGTTATTCTGCCGGAGGAAAAGGTAAATAAGCATGCAGGTTATAATGACGGATCTTCCCTTCCGTGGCGAATTTTGTACAATTATGTTGATTTACAAACATCTAGTAAATGCATTTATGAGCCCGCCAAGACAAAAATTCAATTTCGCAAAATTTTACAGTTGCGTCATTATACTTCCGGAGCAGCGATGTCATCATCAAATATAGTATCAAATGTAAAAATCACCACTTTTCAGGAGAGTGAAGAAACTGTTTTAAGTTCATTTGAAATCAGTGTGTATCGTCAAATGTATTTTATCTGTCATTATACTGGTCCTGAGCCAGTGCTGTGTCAGATACTCATTAAAGATCCCGATCCTGGTTATACCTGGGTAGGCAAAATTTAAGACTCCCACTGTATCACCGCCCGATTATCCATAACAGCAAAAATTGACATTAAACAAACAAAACAAACCTTATTTGAAATTATTATTTATTTTCTTGATTCTAGGTACAAAAGAACAGAGGGATTCATAAAGCAATTTGGAATACATGTACAGATCTGTCTCGCAGTATTGGGTGGTGAAATTAAAAAAACAACCTTATAAATTATTTTTATTTTGCATAATTTGTTTTTCTTTATTTGGTTTAATCATTTTATTCCATCCTTTCCCCCCAAAAAGTATAATTCAGAAGGGTTTCTGAGACAAATAGATGGGGTTTACAGCAAAAGTCCATTGTAGTATTCTTTTAAGCTGAAAGAATGTGACTAATAAATAAATTATTGACTTTTATGCTTATTGATATTATATATTTTAAATCTATTGTTTCTTCTTCTTTTTTTTTTTCACTTTTTACAGATTAAAGTAAAAAAAGAGGAGCTTACCAAACAATTAGAAGAAGTGAAATTGAAAAAGGAAGAGATGCTAAGAAAACTACAAGACAAAAATAAATTGATTGGTGAAAGGAAGAAATTTAATGAATCAGTTAAAAAAATGCATGAGAAAATTGCTTCAGAAAAAGAAAAGTATGATTTGATGATCCAATCTCACGAAAAGGAAAAGCAGGAACTTCAATCATCCTGCAATCAGCAATTAGAGGTGCATTGCTGATTAAATAAATAAATAATTTTTAATACTAATATTTCATTGGTATCAGATATCATTTTATTTCATATATCAATTAGAGGGGTGATCGATAACAAATGATGAATTTAATATCCAATGATAAGAATTAGCTCCATTAACTTTCAAGGAAGTTTAAATCTTCCCTTATTCACCTCATATAATCTTAAAATTTTTATCATAATCAATTTTCTTTTCTATAAACTATAATACAAGATTTAAAAGTAATAGTGACGAGAATTTATTATTATTTTGAAAAAGAAAATGGACATTGACAAATTGAAACAGAGCATTGACAAGACTTAAGTTCTGTCACTCCTTCACCTTTTTTCAATACTTAACTAATTGCCCATTTTATTATAGTTTCTCATCAATAGTATTTTTTTTTAATAGCCATCTTGTTTTTTAAGCTCCTTCACATGTTATTTTTGCCAAAGATTTTACGAGAAAGGAATGTCAAAAATTTGTATTCTCTTTGGCAGTACATGCTATGCTAAAGTTGTAATTGTTTGTATATCTGACTACCTTTCAGGAAACGATTGAAAAATTACAATCAGTGAAAAATGAAGAAATGAAACGATGGGAAACAGTTCGCGATCGGGCTGGAAAGGCTGAGTTCAGTTATTACAGGGTTAAGAGTCAAGCTCAAAGGATGAAATCTGAAGTGAGTTGTTTGAATGAAAATCTAAAGACCTACAATTGTGAAAATGTAAGTATACTAGATCAGGTAGTATCTATCTTTAGAAAATTCTTTTTTGATGTGAAAATGGCTTACTTTAGATGTAATAAGTAAGTAGAAATTAGGCAGGGGTGTGATCAATTATTTTTAACCATGAAAAATAATTTATTACTTATTGTGGGCTAATTTTTGGACAAGCTATTAAACCATCATCGGGGATTACAAAACACAAAATGACAACATTAGAGCATCATAGACAGTAATAAACTAATAAATTATTACCAATGACTCGAATAGTAAAAGAATAAACTATAAAAAACAAATAATAGGATGTAATTAGTTGGGGGTGCAGTCAGGAAAACACAGCAAAATACGTGAAACTATTGTATTTTATGTGCCGACGTTTCGACCTACTGTGTAGGTCATCTTCAGGGCCAATAGGAGTGGCTGCTCGGGCAGAAAGTAACTGACCAGTTACTTTCTGCCCGAGCAGCCACTCCTATTGGCCCTGAAGATGACCTACACAGTAGGTCGAAACGTCGGCACATAAAATACAATAGTTTCACTTATTTTGCTGTGTTTTCCTGACTGCACCCCCAACTAATTACATCCTATTATAGTACCTACAGTCAACGAATTTCTTTCCTATATAAAAAACAAAGGTTGATTTTTAAAATAATTAATGAAAAATTCAAAAAAATATACATATAAAAACTAAAATTATAAGAAAAAGTAATTTGTAAATTATACGTATAGGTAATTTGTAAATATTAAAAGCTGATATAAGAAGGACAAAATAAAATATGAAAATAAATGGTTTTAAGAATTATTATTCTTAGTACATGAAAACTAAGTTTACTGGAGAAATAATTTGAAAGTCAATGTTTAACATGTAACAAATGAAAGTTAAAACGATATTCAATTTAATCTAAGTTAAATTGAAAGGGTCATGAATTATTGTAACTTATGACAATATATGCTAAAATGTAAGGTAAGCAAATTTTATGCATATATAAAATGAAGCAGAATTAAATTGTTAGGCATGTTTGAATATATCGGAGTATCTATTAACATGAGACAGTAAAAGGTGATTAACTGCAGGGAAAACAACAGTACAAGTTATGACGACACGAGCACAGATTTATTGGATATAAACATATAAAGACAGACACTTCACACACCATCGATCCAGCCAGAAAACTTGTAGGACGCCAACTGACTTACTACAATGGCGAACACAACTCCCGGATCTCACAGTACACATGCTAACATGATCTCAATAGTCACTTTACGGTGTTGTCTGTCTATAATACAATATAGATGATACACAGAAGAGGAATTACTTCAACAGTATCATCATAAGCTAACATAATATGAGGAGAATAACAAGGAACAAGGAATGAATGAAGGACAAAAATATTTAACAATAAGAAAATCTTACGTCAGGGATGATAAGTCCTGAGAAATGTGCGTGGATATGGAATAAAAAGTTTCTTTTCTAGCCCTGAAGATGGCCTACATTTTAGGGTGAAACGCTGGGATATTAAAATAAGTTTGTTTTCCTTATTTTGTGTTATCTTTGACTTCATTATTATTCAATCGATTATTAAAATTATCCAGTCAACAAAAAAGTTCAATTAGGATGAAATGAAATCTTTATTTCGGATGATTTTATCTAACCCTTAAAGAACTTTGGATGCATAAATGTGTCCGGCAAAAACAATAGGCTGGGACTACGAGCTTATATATTCGTCTGTTGAAAGTCATCGATAGGGATATATATGGACGCATATATGTGTATTTCAATTTTTTATTAAAATGAAATTATGATTAAAATATTATGTATAACTTTATGTGAGACAGATATATGTAATTCTAAGGTACGATATTAAAGAAATATGAATAATAATATCAATAATAATTTATTAATTGTGCCTTGAAATTTTAATCAAATAATAGAGCTGGCAAAAGGGTCTCTGGACTATATCGACCGAGAGTCGCCTGCATGCAAAGGGCAAAGGAAGATTTTATTTTGACCAATAAAGGAATAGTTACAGTTATGAGGGAAACTCAGGATGCAGTATATGATGTTGGAGAGGTGTTTCAGAATAGTCGGATGTTTGACACATGTCAAAAATATTAGAGATTTGTTGAGGAATTTAAACAGAATTGAGAAGGTCAGGAATACTGGGTGATGACTTTTTTATTTTATTTTATGATAAATGGAAAGCTTATACAGTAGAAATCTATAAATGGCATTAGCGTTGGAGGGGGTGGGGGTGGGTTTTTTTTTTGACTTATGGATGAGTTTGCTAATGACATTGGGGGAGTAGTAGTTATTTACAAGGATCTATTTTTTACAATTTATGTTCATTTAGTTGAAATGGGAGTCAGAGAGGGAAACGCATTGGTGAAGAAGATTTTTTGCTACATTAATAAATGTATTTAATGGAAATTAAATTTTCTAGTATATTAACAATTAAGCTTTTAAAAAAAAAAATTAAAGCATTTTTTTTTCCTTAACAGGAGATGCTGAAAATGCTAATTGGTTGGATCAATAATGACATCTCTGCATCAGATGCCGAAAGCATACAATCCAAAAATCTAGAAAATCCTGGGGTATTATATGTGAGAATATTTGTTATTATAAGTTATTTTGAAATTTATATCATTTTATCAAATGAAGTAGGCAATCTAACAAACAGTTCTGTCCTTCAAGAATATTTTGTTTCAACCTCTTTCTCATTAAAAAAAAAAAGAACATTTCCAAGTAATGTGTTCTTTTTTTCAATACTTTTCAGGACATGGCAATCAGTTCAGTGAAATCTGACAGCTCATTTGATGTGAGTATCACTAGTTTACGGTTTTATTAATGATAAAATATGATTATGTATAGGAAAATAATGTTTATGTTATTATATTGGAATAGTATTGATAACTCTACTCTGACATTCAAAGAAAAATCAAAGAGGTTAGTTAGGTTTATGTAGTGTTATCAAAGTTATTATTATTATCATTATTCTTTTGTAGGAGGAAACGGAAAATGAACAAGCAGAAGACTTAGTTATCCAAAAATATCAAATGTCTAGAGTGCATGGGCAAGAAGCAGGAAAAAATAGGGTGATTTTATGGCTGAAATTTTAACATTATAATTTTAATATTTTTTGTTTAGAATTTTTTTTTTACACTTTCTCGTACTAAAGCCCCCAAATAATTTTGTGATTTTCGTATATTTGGGGGGAAAATAATAATGATATTATGAGATGATTTCGTTTATGAAACCTTAAACAAAAATTTCATCTAAATCATGTTAATTTATATTTGTCAATTAATTGCTTCAAAACTTTATCCACTATGGATTAATACGCTATCATATACATTGTACTTTAAGCTTTTTCATTAACTATTATAGTATCACTAACACTTTATTTTTATTTTTCTTCTCTAAACCTACACAACTTTTTTAATACTTGTATTTTAATGATTTATATTTATCACCATCATAGTAATTCTTCAAATTTATTTTTCAATTATAGTATATATTTCTCAGTAATAAACTACATAAATGTAGCATTCTATTTTATTACTTCATTTATATATATATTGTATTAAATAATTTTATCATAAGTTTACAATTTAACTACTTGTATCTGTATTGTCTGCACATAGGCCTCTTATTATTGTGTGAGTGAAAGACCATTATTGATTTCAACAGACAATGGAGAAGTATCTCCTAAATCTAATGACGATTATGATAATAGATCTCAAACAACGGAAAATGAAAATGTCTTAAGTGTCCGATATGAGGTATAACTTAATATTTAACTTTATTTTATTTTATTATTTAGATTTTTTGAACTAAAGATTTGATATTTAGATTATAGTTTTCATTAAACATTTTGGTGTGACTTACAGTGTGTTATTTTGTTGTTATAATTACTAATATTAACACTTTGAGTGATCTATCTAAACTATGTTTGGTATGAAGATACCCTTAGAAGAGCTAGCATTTATAAAAAACCAAAGGAAAAAGAATTTGGCACATGCTGTGTTTTATTAAAGTTTGCATTTTATTTGCATTTTTATAACATCTTGTTAATATTCTTAGATGTCTATAATAAAGCAATGTGTGATAAGGAATCATGCTGTCTAAATCCAAATAACTAATTTAAATCAACTAACATCATTAACTAATCAATATTCCTACTTATCAATAATTCTTGAACATTTCAAATACACTGATGACTGAAATATTGGCAATATTTATTGACTGTCTGAGTACAAGCCTGTTCATAACATGCTCAATAACATTTATGATTATTTTTTTGGTTTTGAGTTGATGAAAATATCAAAAATAGTTTTTTTTTCAGGAATCAGGGCCATCTCGATATAATCCTCCTTCATTTTATCAAGATCAGGTCAAACAGAATGCTGAGAGAAAAACTGCAAAACATAAGATACAAGAAACGATTGTGATAAAAGTAAGTTTTTTAAATTGGTCTAAGCAATCCTTCAGGGAACTTTTTTCATTGAAAATAAATTATCTAAATACTGCAGTCTTGATCCTTTAAGATTATTTTTTAAGATGTAATTTTTACCTAGTTTGAACTTGTTACCAATGCACATTCTAAGTCATTAGGCTTGAAGGCAGTGACAAATTGGTCCAAATCTATGTTTTATATCCGATTATGACTGACAAGCAAGTATTTTAAGATAAAAATGCCTTTTTCTTAGGAGAGTGATATAAATTCCATGGACCAAACCTCTTGGAGATAATTTTTTTAGCTTGATCACATTTTTATTATTTTATATTGTTCCTAATGATTAAATAGCTAAGAAAATTAGTAGATACATTTTTAAAAATATTTGCTAACGTTTTTAGGATAGTGACAGTGACACTGTCAAAATGAAGAGACCAAAAACACCACAGAAGAAAGTATTTACAAAAAGAGTGAGATATTTTAAATTACTTTTTATAATTTGATAAAATTCAAATTGTATTCTAGATGAAAATTAATATAAAAAATGTAAATATTTCTCCAGGCAAGCACGAAATCAAGAAAGAAGCTAAATGAACCTCCAAAGAAGAAAACCATACTTGACATGGTTATTGACTCATCCTCCAATTAATTTGAATTGATGCATTAATTAATGTCCTTATAAAAAAAATGTGTATTCATATTATTTTGTTAGACGAATTGTTAATTCATATTATTATACTTGTTTATTCCAGTTTAGCTCATAATTTGTAAGCAATAAAAAATATTTTATAATTTGAATTAATCTATAGTTTTATTTTAAAATGTAAAAAATATATAAAAATATTTTGTATGTAACTTTTTCTTTGGATAATTTACAGCAGTGATGTCTTTTGCCTAATCGACTATTCTATCTCAAAATTGAAGTAAATTAAGAAATGAGAATTTCTTGACTTTTTTTTTAATACTCTACTATATATTTTTGTTTTATACAGATTAAGAGTAAAAAAATCCATTTATATCCATTTAAAATAAGTCAAATGGTCCAAAATCTTGCGATAATAGCTCCATTAAAAAAAAAAAAAAAAAAATATATATATATATACATATATATATATACATATATATATATACATATATATATATACATATATATATATACATATATATATACATATATATATATATATATATATATATATATATATATATATATATATATATATATATATATATAAAACGTTAATCTAAATGTGAAGCATCAATATAAACGATTCTTAAAGCAGCTTAATTAATTTGTATGTGCCCAATTGATATTTTACTTTGCGTACTACGTTAAATCAGTTGAGTTCTATTTATCTAGTACTATTTTATTGCTCTATTATTCAATTTTATTTCATGCAAAACTTATTCATTAATAAACTTCTATTATACTAAATATTTATATAATACAGTGAGTAGACAAAAACCACAATTTAGTTATTTTGTTATTCACTCTATGAGCTGGTTGAAAAATATTTTCTTACCTGACAGAGTGAAAAAAAATATGATTATATTGTGACAATACCTTCTGGTTTTATGTATTCTTCACATTCCTGTTCCTCTTCAATTGATGAATCAAGTCCCGGGCCATGTGAACTCAAACAGGTGTCACTGAACCCTGAATCTGATCTCTCAGAGAAAGCTCTATTCCTGATATCAGCTGGTTCTGGCTTTGTGGCACCAGCACCACGACGGGATAGTGAAGCCATCCTTCCGAGGGCTCGAATAGCATTGCCTGTTTTCTGTGTTAGCACACACAAGCTCATAAAAACCATGCTTACCAATTGATTAAAAATCAACATACATAAAATAAATACAATAGAAATTTGTATAGTTTCAGTTTGAACTCTTTAGTCATTATGTCAATTTCTTGTTAAGAAACACTCTATTTTCCTAATATCTTTGTATAAGTCTTGTGCTAATGTCACAGAACTCCTCCTAAATGGTTAGACGGATTTTCATGATATATTTTTTGTGTGTTCAAGTGGGTTCAAAAAAGGTTTGGATTCACAATTTTATCTGATAGACATTATGCTTTAAATTAATTTATCATCCTCTAAATGTTTGAACAGGATGTCTGTTGGAACTATCTCTTCTGTTCATTTGCATATCACTGAATTACTCCAACTGTATGCGCGATGGAGTCTGGTATTTTAATGCATTTTTTTCACGTATACTTTCATTTAAACGGTCCAAATAATTACAATTTAAAAAAAAAATTATAACATTTAAACTTAATAATGTTATTTATCTTATGAATCTTATTTATAATATAAAATTATTATACTGATAATTATGTATGTCGGGTCCGCTATTATAAATGTAATTTTCTATGGCAAAGTGAATACTGAATCATTTTTCAAATGGTTTATTCAAAACAAAAATTTAGTTTGTGTTGGCTGATTACCGTGAGCCTTAACTATTAAATAATAGCTAACCAAATGTTTTCATAATTCATAATTGAAATTGAAATTTGAAGTTTATAAATGGAATCATGTTGAAACTCTTTGTAGGAGGTTATACAACATTTAATGTTAATAAAAAGGAATGACGATAATTTAAAAAAAAAGTTTAATCAAAGATGCATGTCTTTGCACATTTTCTTAAAAAAATTTGTTCTAAGACAAAAAAAAAAAAAAAAAAATACTGTGGCTGAGGACAGGCTTCAGTTTTCTAAACAAGATTCCCGCAAGATCTGTCATAAAATTTATATAGTGTAGTTCATCGTTTACTTTATATTTTAATTTCATATAGTTAACACTGCTAATGCTAAAAAGTGCTTTCCAGAAAGTTATTTGTTTGGAAGCATCCGCGAAATTAAACTTTTTGCTTTAATGATGATGTACCAAAATTATGATTTATCTACATTATAGGTTATATAAACTCAGTAAAACTTTTTAAAATACCAAGACATAATATCATATCTCTCAATATCTATTTTTTTACTGTTGTGGAAAAAAGTAGGAAAATTGAATTTTCACCACTTTGAAATATGAGGTTATTATGTTATTGGCTATGTAAACATTTATCTTTATTATATTATAAACAATTGAGATAAATGTAAGATTTAATATGGCTAAAATCTTATTTTTATTTACTTCTGTGGTTTAATAAATCAATCTAAAACAATCTGTCAGTATCAGCAAGCTAAATCTAGCTGATTAGTTCTTAATTAAAAAATAAATCGATGAAATACAAGTTGTGATAGCATTATTAAACTCTTTCCACTCAATTGGTTGCAACAAACAACAAAACATGTGAAAAACATACCTGCCACTTTCTTCTGATAATAAATTTCTTCAATTTATCGGTGCTTATTTTCACTTGTGACATTGTGTCGTCTGCTTGAGATATCCACCTGTGCCTTAAGCATTCCTCAGCACTTAATCTATCTCTTCAATTAAAACAAACAGTGCATGATATTAAATTATTGTCACATAAGTTTAAAAAAAATTTTTTATTAATTTTTTGTAACATACTCTTTCCTTTTGACAAGAAGCTCAGCAATGAAATCTTTGGCATCCTGTGATATGCTGTCAAAAGCTTCATCATCATAATCATATTGTGCACGTGTAATATTTGCAAATGTTTCTGCATCGTTTTCTCCCATAAAAGGTGACAATCCTGATAATCTGAAGAAAATAGTTATTAATAGTTTAAAAGTTCATTCATTTCTAAAATAGTATGATTTTTACTTAATAGGATTCTTGGTTTTTGTTTATATATTTAAAATGCTTGTTTCATGGCACAATACAATACACAACACAATATGGCCCTACAACCCTAGTGGGTCTTAGCCTCCTCAAGGAGCCTTCGACAGGCGGCTCTATCTAATGCAGCTGCCCTCCAGTTACGGACATTCAAGATGCCTCTGGCATCCTGTGCCACTCCATCTTCCCGTCGGAGCCTTGGTCTTCCTCATCCTCGTGCATGGTCCAACTTTCCCTCCAGCAGCTTCTTCTCCTCACTCATTCTGGCCACATGGCCGGCCCGTCTTAATCTATTAATTTTTATCCAGGTAATGATGTCGGGCTCTCCAAACATCTCGTAAACTTCTCGGTTGGTTTGCCTTCTCCATGGCCTATTTACGCAAATAGATCCAAAAACTCTGCGGAGCAGCATTCTTTCAAAAACAGCCAGCACTTTTTCCTTGGACTTAGATAAAGTCCATGTTTCAGACTTAGTAGTAAGCTCCTTAGATGCTTCCTCAGCCCAAAATAACATCTATTAGCGTTGATGGCTATCTTTTTTATTTCCTGAGAAATATCGTTTGAGGAGGTAACAACACTTCCGAGATAAGTAAAGCTATCAACCTTCTGGAACTTGTAAGGACCTATTTCTACAAACTCCTGTACTACATTGCTTGTAGATTCACCTGTCCTCATATATTTAGTTTTTTCTTTGTTGATGCTTAGAACCATCTCTTCTGCCGCCTCCATCAGTGATGAGAATGTTGTCTTCAGTGTTCGAATGAGCGAGCGACAATATCTAGATCATCCACATAGCCTAATAATTGAACTAGCCTGTTATAAATTGTATTGTTGGTCTGGATTTTTGACTTCCTAACAATCTTTTCCAAGGTAATGTTAAATAATAGACATGCCAAGGTATCTCCCTGCCTTAAGCCTCTTATAGTCTTGAATTCAGGAGAGAGATCCCCCTACATTCTGACAGCACAGTATGTTTCATCCATTGTCATTGCTACAAGGCGAATTAACTTTGAGGGTACTCTTAACTCTATCATAGCCTCATAGAGTTTGGCATGTTTGATACTGTCATAGGCGCGTCTGAAATCTATAAAGAGGTGATGTGGGAGCATTTTATATTCGATTTCCTTCTCCAGGATGGTCCTAAGGCTAAAAATCTGGTTGATAGTCGACTTGCCACTTCGAAAACCTGCCTGGTAGTCTCCTATTTCTCTTTCAGCAAATGGAACGAGTTTTTGATAAAGGATATTAGACCCCATACTTTATATGCGCACTGAAGTAGCGTAATACCACGGTTGTTGGCATACTCAAGTTTGTCTCCCTTTTTTATGAGTAGGGCATATGATGCCTTTCTTCCATTGCCTCGGAATTTTCTCTTCAACCCATATCGAAAGTATAATATATAATTCTTTGTGCAGGGTTTCTGTTCCGTTCTTGTATAATTCAGCCGGAATTCCATCATCACCAGGTGACTTATTATTCTTCAGTCTTTCGGTTGCTTCCATCATATCCTCAAATTTTGGTGGATCTAGTTCATTATTTTCCTCAAAAAATGTTGCTCCACCTTCATCCTGCGCATCTTCGTTCAGGATTGTTTCAAAATTTCAAGATGCAGGGTCCATCTTGCCATTATAGCCTCATCGAACCATGAGGATCTTTGAATCTTTTCTTTATTGACAAGAACATCCTTTGCTGCTTTTGTGATGGAATTCATGCATGCTTCCCAATGCTCCTGTATATCTTCATTATCAGAAGTACTTCTCAGGTTGTTCCTTAGTTGTATATCTAATTGACTTTGATACTCTTCACACCATTCTGGCCCTTTGAGTTTCGCAGTATCAATTCTTTCCACAATTTTAGATCTGTGCTTTATCCCTTTCAGAAACTTGGCTCTGATTCTGGACACGGTTAAGTAGTGGTCTGAGTCAATATTGGCACCCTGAAAAACCCGTCTGGTGATCAAATTTGACCTAGCCTGGCACATATCAGAATATGGTCAATTTGATTGACAGTTTTTCCGTCTGGGGATCTCGAGGTTCCTTTGTAGATTATCTTACTGGGAAAGAGGGTACTTCCGATAACCATGTTTTTGGCTGCTGCAGAGTTAAAAAGTCGGTGGCCATTATCATTGGTTTCTTCATGTAGACTGTATTTATCGTTGGCATAAATACCTCCTCTTTTCTAATCTTTGCATTGAAGTTACCACACATGATTTTTAGGTCACTTTTCAGAGCATCCTCATAGGCTTTGTCTAGAATTTCATAAAATTCTTCTTTTTCATCGTCTGTAGAGACTTCTGTTGGAGCATGGCAACTGAAAACAGTAATGTTCTGAAACCCTCCTTTAAGGCGTAGTACACATATTCTGTGGTTAATCGGTTTGAAATTGATTACCATCACTCTTGCTTTACCTCTCACAACGAATCCCGTGCCAAAAACATGCCGTTCTTTGTGGCAACTATAATAGATTGTATGATGCCGTTTTTCAATTAGTCCGTTCCCAGTCCATCTCACCTCCTAAATGGCAACAAAGTTTCATGGCACAAGGATAATAATCTATGGTGATATAATTCCTATTTTACTACATCCTTGCTCATTTTTCTTATGCTTTTGACTGAACTATCTACTGCTAAGCTAAATTTTCTAACACTGACATTTCATTGTTTAAATGATTTTACATTATGGTAATGGTTATCAATAGTAATTGCTGTTACAGAATAGATAAAATTTAGTTTATACTCACAGGACGTAGGCAATTACACCGACTGACCACATGTCACTTTGGAACCCAACAGGTTCATAATTAATAATTTCAGGTGGTATGAACTCAGGAGTTCCAAACATAACTCTTAGTTGACTATCAGCTCTTAATCTCCTTGCCAATCCAAAATCGATTAGTTTGATCACATGACAAGATCTGCTGGTGCACATTATATTCTCTGGCTGTATATAGAAAAGGAGAATATTCCTATTTAATATTTTATATTGTAAAAAAATTATGCTAAAAGTTCCTTAGAAATAAACTATACAACATAAATCTAAAAATTAACACAAAATCAGTAAACAGGACAGTGATACAATGAATAGGATAATGGAAACATCAGAACAACAAATTTCAGTATCAATAAGAATCTTGTCACTATAATGTTATTAAAAGTACTCATTAATTTCTGTGTAGTTAATTTTTTATAGCTTTAATCCTAAAATAAAACAATAAGCATACTTTGAGGTCAAGATGAACAATATTTTGACTATGGATGTATGCCACAGCTTCGCAGATCTGCCTCATAAAAAGAATACAGTCTCTTTCTGTAAGAGTGAAGTCATCATCAACAACTCTTTCAAACAGTTCACCTCCTGAAACACTTTTGAAAGCAATATTATTGGTAAAAATGATAAAATAAACAATAAAGGACAGTTTTAATATTGAGTAATAAGTATTGTTTAAACAAATATCTATCATTATTTATAGTATGCCACTTTAATATTTGAATTATTGAATATGAAGTATAATTACATATACTATATGTAATTATATATATAATTACAAAATTAATTTTTAATAATTAATGAATATTTAAATTACAACTATTGAATGAGTTTTTAATACAACTATATAACTACAAAAAGGGTTGGTAATGCTTTATTTTTTAAATTGTTATGTGCTATTTTCTGATCAGCGTGGTTAACAAATAAAAGTTTGTAACATTTTTATTGAATATTTATTATATTCCAGAATTTATTCCATTAATCAATTTTATAAAAGTTTTCCAGAAAGTTTAAATTAAGAATCATTGAAGTTAATTAATAAAATTATAATAATTAATAAAATCTTATATATATTGTTCAAGCTTCTATATTAGTCGTTAATTAAATAAAATAGTTAAAATGTCTTTTAACATGTGTAAACAGATATTTGTGCTAACTACAGGCTTCAATAATTTTATTTAATTAATTTTTTTTTAACCTGAACTTTATTCATTGTATTATTGTACTTCTGAAAAACGCTTTTTTTTTTTATATAATTTATTCCTTCCCACTGTATATTTTAAAATTTATATATTTTATACTTAAGTTTTTTTTTTAATTTTTTTTTTCACAGTATAAAAATCCATTTAAACAAGACGTATTGACTACATTCACCATAGAATATTAATTTTTATTTGCTACTATAAAACAGATTTATCAGTTGAATACAGGATTGAGCATGTTTTAGAAAATTTTCAAATAAAACAGTTGAATACATCCCTTTGTATAATCATTATTTAACTTTTAAAATATATAGATTGTTACTTTAGTAAATTATCTCTAGACTATGAAACAATGTATATGTATTTAACTATCTAATCAATATATAAATATTGGTTAGATAGTTAAATAGTAAAAAATGTGCAATAAAACAAAATTTAAGCAAACTTACTATTCTAGTATCATGACAATGTCTTTAGGAAGACTATATGCAGCGAAGAGCCTTAGAAGCAAAGGATGCCTAAGGGATGTCATGATATCAATTTCATCAGCAACGTTTTCTCTATCTTGTCGCTTTAGAGTCCTCACGAATTTAGCAGCTCTTAAATCTCCATTTTTAACTTCGACCGCACGCTTCACCACACCATATCTTCCTTTACCGATTTCTTCAAGGATTGTATATTTATCCTCCATGCCTTCACCTGGAGCTATTTCGACCTTCTCCCATTTTTCTTCTTCACATGCATCTAAATACGAAAAAATGATACAAATAAATGTTTAGAGGAATAACATTGAATATTTTAGATTTAAAATATAATTACATATATGGGTGATTTTCCTCCAACTGTTACCCTTATGATTAAACAATTTTTAATTCTATAATTAAACTTTTATAGTTTTTTAATGAAAATTATAATTTAATTTCATTGGAAAAATGAAAGTCCAAGAGGATTTCACTACAACTTTAAAATATCGAGAATGATAATCAAATTTCAAATCTTCAGTGCCACAGTACTGACTCGCTCATCCGTGGTACTGACATAAAGTAAAATTGGTACACCATTCTTCAGAAAAATTATTGAATTAAACAATAGTTATCTCATGGATTAATTAGTTTGGATCATTTATTGGGACAAAAAAAAAAAAAAAAAAAAATTAATACATAAATTCTAGAAATGGGCATGAAACATTTTATTTTTATTTTTTTAAACATTTTCTCAAATGGGCATTTCTGGGCTGCAAGTTATATTATATGAAAGAAGTAATTAAATATGTTCATGAGGAACATATTGATACAAACATTTTATAAATAGATTGTAATCTATGACCATAGAGAGCAAACAGTACAAGACATTAATAAAAACTGTTAGAATAGAATCATCTGTTTCAAAATATTTTCTCTTCAAGCATAGATTTAGAAGAGAAAATATTTTGAAACAGGTCCTGAAAGCTTTATGTAATTGTAGGTTTGGAGGTCTTCAAAATATTAAAAACCTGTTTCAAAATATTTTCTTTTCTAAATCTATGCCTGAGGAATAGGGATGGAACATCATCATACCGATACACTAGAAGGGTAGCTCTAGTGAATGTCAAAGCTATAGGCCTATCTGTCTCTCCCCTGTAGCCTATAAACTTTACTCCTCTATACTGGAAACTTTAATCAATCGTTGAAGACAAATTGGAAGAGGAACAAGCAGCTTTTAGACCCCACCGACAAACACAGGAGTACATCTTCTCGCTGAAGACGATTATTGAGAAGATGTGGGATAGAGGAAATAGCTTGTACCTAGCGCTCCTGGACATGAAGGCAGCATTTGATTCAGTCCCTAGAGAAGAACTATGGACAGCTCTAGGCGCTAAAAATGTGCAGCATTAAATAATGCCATAAAAAGCACTTATCATGACTCCAAAGGCTTAGCTAGAATTAATGGAAGAATGTCCGAGTCTTTCGCCATGAGAAGGGGTGTTAGACAGGGGGACAGCCTTATTTCTCTTCCTTTCATCTCTTTTACAGATGAAATATTGAAAATCTGCAAGGGGAGGACAACACGGATGGTCGTGGAAAAGTGGAACATGAGGACAATCCTAGCATAAGTAATGGTTTTTGCAGATGATGTCCTCATTGGCGAGACTGAGCTGAAAAGGAATGAGATTGAATGTTGGAAAAAGCAAGATGAAGTACATCGAGCATGGAGTGGTTATGGAAGTGAGAGCTGGATCCCGATGGACAAATACTGGAGTAGGGTTACCGCTAGAAATGAAATACCTCCGCAGATCGGCAGGCAAAACAAGGAGGAACAGAGTTAGGAATGAGAGGATGAGGGGAGACCTGGGATTGCCTGCTCTGAGAGAAACAGTGGAGAGGAGACAGTGCAGAATGTATGAGGATCGGGATCCAAAGAAGTTTTTTGAAGCCAAGCCTACCAGGGGCTATCCTCAAGGAAGATCTAGATTACAATAGACGAACCACATCTCAAGGATTGGAGAAAGTGAATCATGAATGTGATGAAAGGGCTGGCCGGAGTTCGAGAAGCTTGGCAGTCTTGGATTTGGGCACCTTCACGCTGAGGGGCACTAAAGGAGGATGTTAAAGAAGAAGAAGAAGAATGGTATCACCCATAGGTGGATCCACCGTAATAATAGAATTGTTAGTTATATATAACTAACAATTAACAAAATTTGGTAATGACACTAATTTTCAAAACATCAATTATTTATAAATGAATTTTAATTTTATCATTAATAATCTGCATTTTATTATTTCGATAAAATATTTTTTTGTTTACTTACATTTGTTTATAGATGGAAGGGATGAATTGCAACTTGTTGGTAATTGGAAAATGTATATTACTGTGTAATGTGTTAGAGAAAATTTGAATCATCTCTTAAGGAAATTACTTTTTAAATTAAAAAAAAAAATGTATTTATTGAAATTTATAACTATATACTATTAAATGTTAAATAATTATTTTTAATTACTATTGGCCTATACAATCATATTACAATGACATAAGTTAACCTGACAGAAGAAAACTAGAAAAATAATTTGTTTTTTACAGATAGATACATATTTGACAGATAATTATTTATATATTTTTTTTCTTACCAATATGTGTGACTGTGAATGGATGTGAAGGAGGTCCAGGGTCACTTGGACCGTGGGAATTGTGAGATCGGACTCTAAAACTGTAGCTAGCTCCTGGACTCAGGCTTTTGACTGTTTGGGACAATCTATCACAACTGAATTGAACAGTAAAATGTCAATAAATCATCACATCGATAACTGTTAATAGAAAATATAAAACTAAGATAATATTACCAGTGTGCCACAGTGGTCCATAGCGTATTATCTTCAGATAACTCTATCGTGTATCCAGTGATCATAGCACCTCCATCGTAATGAGGGCTTGACCAGGCAACAGTTACTCCGCCACTGTGAGCAGTTGTGACACTAGGTCGACCTGCTGGAGGATCTGGAGCACCTATTGACAATATAATAATTATAAAAATTGATAGTATAATAATAAAAAAACAATAGTAACACCTGGCTTATATTTTCTAATGTATTATACATTGGGTACATTACAGGCCCAGATGAATAAAGGCTAAATAATTATGGAAATAAGTATACATAACATGATAAATAGAAATGTATCATAAACCTCCTTAAAATGTATGATGATAGAAAAAGGAGAATTTCCAGACAAACAAGCAATCAGAAGTGCAATGAGATGCAGCCAAAAAAAAAAAAAGAAGAGATATCGAGACTAACTATTTTGTATGTATTACTAATTGGTATTCAGCTAACTAATGAAAATCTTTGATAAAATATTCTGATCTAAATATTAAAATTTTGGATCTTTTAATTCATTATTGGAGAGTAAGTATTAATATATTTTTGGTTCAACTTTTATTTTTTTCAAAAATCTTCACAGATGTAAGTTTATTGTAAATCAATCAAATAGCCAAACCTATATCACTACAACCCATGAAGGTATTTGGTTCAGTTCACTGTAGGATCATTCCTAAGGCAACAGTTATGCAAGGAGGTGAATTGGTTTAGATGACATTCAACTGCCAGCTTTTGTACCTTAATTAAGGGCATCCACTTGACAGAGGCTCGACCAGGAGAGCTCTAGGAGGAATCCCAGATCCCAAAGGGTCGATTCACGGATGCTAACAGTTTGAATAATTTATCTGCCTCTCTCGGCAAGTAGCTATATACCGAGCTACCCCCCTGGAGTATCTGGAGACCCTGCGGTTCACCCAGTCTCTATAATTGGGTACCTAAAAGAAGGTGGAAAATGTGGGGGTTGAGCGTAGTCTAGGACAATTCATCTCCTTGCACAACCTATCTCAAGAATCGGTACAATCTCTGGGGTTGTAGTGGCACAGACACTAGAACAATACAACATGTAAATAAAATGAATGATACATAATGACATGAATAAAGACAAGTAGGGAAACTACCGACTGAATGTTGAACGTTAATTATAATACTTTCATAGGTTCGTTGTAAAGTAGTTTATTAATTTGTTACTTAGTAGATTGGTGGTGATGATGTGAGTAATATATTGATTATAAGCGAGCTGAATCATTGAAGATAGCTATTAAGTCATTGTAACGATTTATTTATAGCAGTAGAGAGATATCTAAGAAGGAGAGCAAATTCTCTTTGGACGGAATATTTCTCGAAGAGCCGGCTGAGACTATTCCCTACATCTCGTAGTGATCGGGCCGAGAAACATTGAATTATTTAAACCTTCACTGCCGCGTGATAAATATGGAGCAGTGAAGAAATAGTTATTATCTTATAATTGCTTGTACAATTTATATCCAATCAAAGGCGAGGAATTCTCCTTTTTATATAGATCGACCGCAAACACCCAACACAGTTTTTCTTCCTTTCAAAGGCAAAATTGAAATGATAAATATAATATAATTAGGCTTAGCGAATCCGGAGGGTCGATGCCGATAGCACCAATCTCTGCTTACTAACCTCTCTCTAAGGACCACTTCCCAAATCCAAATCCTTCACATCACTCTTGACGCCCCACCTACGCTCGATCATCCCTCAGACGCTTCCCAGTTGGTATTAAGTGTTTAGGAATTCGTTCGTTACTTTACAACTTTACAAGTCCATCTTAATCTCCGTGAGGCTATCACTTGAACAATATTAACTGGGTGTAAGTTTAGCAATTCCGCGTTGTATAATCTCTTAAATTCTTCAGCGGTCTCATCCTTTTTTTGAACGAATATTCGAGGCAACATCTTATTTTCGAATACCTTAGGACGTTGTTCATATTTCAGCGTTAACGGTCACGTTTCACACTCGTAAAGAAGAGTTGGACGGATTATGGCTTTGTAAATTCTGATTTTTAGATTCCGGGACAAAAATTAGCGAGCTTAATAATGGTGACGTAATAATAAGCATTTCCTGTCTTTAATCACGACTTTATTTCCTCTTAAGTTCGTCTTTTCTCATTACCACTGATCCTAAGTATTTAAACTTCTCTACATGTTCAAACTTATTCCTTCATAAATCAATATCCCCCAAATCTCCCGTTTTCTGCTATTAGCTATATAACTAGTGTTATCCGAATTTACATCCAGCCCTATTTTCTTATAGCCCTATTACCTGCATACATCAACGTTTCTGTATTCTATAGTTGAAATTATAAAGCAATAAATATATTTAAGTACATTATGTAGGACGGATAATGAGAATTAATAAAAATTGATTATCTATTTCGATAGAGGACAAATAATTGCATCAGACCTATCCTTTGAAATTGATCAATCAATAGATCCGTACTTTGCGTAAGAGTGAAAACCTCTTCTAAAATAGGCAGTAGTACTTAAATAAGGCTACGAATGACGTGGCAAACGCAACTCCCTTATATAACTATATAAATACTACCAGATTCTTAGATAAATATTTGTTGCAGTTAAAATAGCTGTAAAAACGAGAAAATCTTTAATTCGACAATAATTACAAAATAATAGTATTTATAAATAATTAATCAAGATTTAATCGATATCAATTAATTTAACAAAAAAAAAACAACACAGCTAATATATATTATACGAGGGTGGTTTGAAAAGTTCTCGTAATCACCGCTAGATGTCAGTGCTAGAGCAACGAGGTTCCCGTGCAATAATCACACATCCTTTCTGAGTGAACACGTGTCGTGAGTGGTTGTGACGACTCTTTGTTGTTGTTTTTTGCGTAGTGATGTGTGACAATGGGAAAAAACTGAGATTCGAGCAGTGATTAAGTACTTTGTAAAGATTCAGAGAAAGGTATGAAAGCAAAGGAAATCCATGCCGATTTTCAGAACACACTGGGGGACTCTGCTCCTTCATATTCAACTTTTGCCAAGGGCACCAGCGAGTTTAAATTTGGTCGGGAGAGCTTAGATGATGATCCGTAGATGATTAGTGGACGCCAAAAAAGTGCTACGACCCCAGAATTTATCGCAAAAGTACATAAAAAGGTCATGGAGGATCGTCGACTAAAAGTGAGAGATTGCTGAAGCTGTAGGGATGTCATCTGAACGGGTATATCAGATTTTAACCGAAGAATTGGGAATGAAAAAGTTATCCGCAAGATGGGTGCCGCGGCTCTTGACATTGGGTCATAAACGCACCAGGTTGGAAATGTCCGAACAAATTCTGGCCCGTTATCAACGCAACCAACAAGATTTTTTTGCGTCGGGTTGTGACTACATATGAAACTTGGGTCCACTACTATATCCCAGAGACAAAACAGCAGTCAAAGCAGTGGAAACATGCTCAGTCACCACCACCAAAGAAAGCAAAGGCATTTCTTCCGGTGTTCGGCCGGAAAGGTCATGGCCTCAGTTTTCTGGGATGCAAAAGGCATTCTGCTGGTAGATTATCTTCCTACTGGCCAAACATTTACGGGGCAATACTACGTAAACCTCCTAGATCAACTGCAGGAAAAGATACGCGAAAAAAGGCCTGGTTAGGCAAGGAAAAAAGAAATTTTCGTCAGGACAACGCCCGCCCGCAAACAAGTGCTATTGCCAAATGCAAAACTTCATGAACTGAGGTACAAATTGTTGCCACATCCACCTTAATTGGCACCATCAGACTTTCATCTCTTCCCCAAGCTGAAACTTTTCCTAGGCGGACGGAGATTTCCTACAACGGAAGAACTGACAGCCGAATTGGAGAGGTATTTTGCAGGCCTGGAGGAATCTCATTTTCAAGATGGGTCAAGAGATTGAAACATCGCTGAACCAAATGCATTAGTCTACAGGCTATGTTGAAAAATAAATGGAGTTCCACCGAGGTAAGACACTTCTTTCTAGTACATTCCGAGAACTTTTCAAACCACCCTCGTACGTCAGTGGAATAATTTAAACAAAGTAGTAAACATGTAATGAATGTAAAAAAAAAAAGTATTTTTTTGAATCCCCACGAGTTTCTTACTTTGCTTACCACATTTTTTTTCCATTAAGCTTTTTAACATTGTTATAAAATTTGACATTACCTAAAATAAATGAGCCTAAATGGGCAATTTGAAGAAATATCAAGATATTCAGAGGGAATATGTTTGACATTTGTATTCGTATGAAATGTTAGTTAGCAAAGTTGAAATTTTTAATGAACAATCCAAAAGAATTATCAGAGAAAATTGTTAGAAATTATTCAACAGTTTTCCTGTAATCCATTGGTCGAAGAATCTGGCAAAACGACGCCTCTTATAAAAAAACATTATATGGTACACAAATGTAAGAATATTTTTTTTAAACTATGCATTTATATAGTTTATGCAATAATGGATTTTATGGTAGTTGAGAAAAAAATGAAAAATAAATAAATTGCTGCCCTTTATAGTAAAAAATTAAGGGACAGTCAAAGGTAGACAAGATATTTTCACAATGGCTAACTCAAGAAAATGTGATGAGTGTAATGTGTACAACCAATATCTCATCTCTGACTTTAAAAACAGTCTATGATTTAGCCCGAAACGAGTTATGTCACTCCTTGGACGAAATTGAAGACTTCATGGGAAAAACGAGGTTACTCGATTTTTCCTCAAAATTTGGTAACAGCGATTTCTGATGGACTTTTCGATGGCGAAGACGAAAAGGGTAAAACGAGTTCAAACGGCCCATAACGGCTGAAACAGTATTTCCTAAATGGCAAAAACTAGTTCATCCAAACGGTTTCAGAGGAAGATCGAGGTAAGGTGGCTGGCTGGCTTCCACTAGTTGGCTTTCGAGGATCTCTAACATCTTCTTCATTGCCAGATTGACAGGACCACCAATCCACATGGACTTTAATAAAAATAATAATACCAATTTCGAAGTAAATTTGCTTTCCTGGACAATGCGGAAAAAGTGATTTACCTTGTTTTTCACCTCTAGTCTTTATTTCATAAGAAGCTCATACGTCTTGAAAATTACCAAGGAGGGATCGTATGTGCGTTCAGAACTGTAACCGCTCACTTGGAGGAGTTCAGTGTAAACACAGGTGTGACGTTGTCCTTGTTAGTCTGCTCTTCAAGCTCGCAGAAGAAGCCGTTAGGATTTCAGGAATCCAGGTTGATGGGGCGCTGTTGAACAAACTTGTACAAAGTCAAGTCCATGCAGATGACAGTAGAGATAATTAAGAGAACACAGAAGGAATTATTCTTGAGCTTGAGGGATCAGCCAAGAACCTCGGTCTGCACGGCGTCAATGTACGGAAGACTAGTACCTTAAGTATCATGCGAGCAGGAGAGAGATAAGAAACAGAGAAATGCTTTGTTTTTTCGTCGTCGGACAGCTTTGTTTATTTAATGATATAAATAAACGAGTCATACTGGATTCTTATCAAAATCTTTGCTGCTATTAGTTGACATTTAGAGTAATTTAAAGTAATGCTAAATAAATCACGGTCTGTTTCTTTGTCTCTTGTAGATCGAAAAGTGAGAAGTACGAAACTAAAATTACGTATTTAAGATCCACTCAGTCTGTAAGGTTACAGGTACATATCACCGATTTTAGAATTTAACTTTCTCAAAAGCGGTCAAATTATTATGAGAACCGTAATATTCGTTTAAAATTAAATGATCTTAAACATCAGCTAGGTTTTATCTTCATTATACAGTCTGGCAGGGCTTAAAAGTAGATTTTTCAAAACCCCTTCTTCTAAAATACTTTTACCTTACCCCAATAACTTTAATTACATTCATTTAAAATTATTAACCACCTGTCACAATTACTAATATAAATAAATTAATTGTAAATAAAAATTTGATGATTAACTAAAATACAAAAAAAGGAGGTAAATTTTCTTTGTTGAATTTCGGGAAATAAGAGCAGTTACATATAACTGCATACGCACAGTTCCAAAGGTTAACATTTTAAGAAAAATAATCTCTAAATTATAAAACCATTGAACGTAATGGGGAATGATGAATATGAACGAAGGGGGAAATTCATACTAAATTGTAAAACAAAAAAATGAATGTTTTCATAGAATCTATAATGATTTCGTAAGGAAACTAAACTGAACACCTTTTTTTTTCTTTTTATATATTTATCCACACCTGTCGATAGAACAAGCTGACAATAATGTAATCCTAGGTTTTTGTGAGAGTTCTACGAATTAATTCTATTAAAGGAATCCCTACGGTCGACAGCAAAAAGTCCAGGCCACAGAACTTTTTTATTTCGCTTCCTTGCAAAATATGTATTTGGCTATATCGGTAGAACTCTTCGAGGGCTATAATGCTCTTCAGAAACCAACTGTTTGTTGTAAGTTTCATCCTTTAATTTTTAATAAAATTTTTATGGACATTTTTTTTCAGTACCCTTATCTGATGTCCGCCATTAGAATTCTAAAGATTATCCATAATAAATGAAGCTATGTAGTTGATAGTAAAAAGATGTTGGGTTTCAAAGTAGGGATAAATATGATGTTGGGCATATAGATCTTTAATAGTTCTTTCTTTGTTTGTAAAACAAGAGAACTATTTCTTAAAGCATAAGAAGGCAAGTTGATAACAGATAGAATACTTTGGGGAGGGGATAGAAAAACTCTAAAAAACAACAAAAGAAACTTGAGCTGGGTATCCAACGTCATGGGGTTAAAGGCTTTCACTAAACACCAAATAATAGAATACAGGATCAATTAAAAACATATACCTGCAATCGATTAATATCTCTGTTGGGATTGCAGGATCTTGACCAACAGTTGACAAACATTGTGAGGAAAGGACGCCACAACATGAAGGTGAGATGAGGAAACAATTTAATCTCTTTCGTTGCGGGAGGCCGCTGCGACAATGGCGTATCCACATCGAGTGTGGTGCTAATGATAGCATTGTCTAATTTGTCTCAATGGGCTCATTGTGCTTATCTACATCAATGGCTTGTCACTCGCTCAACCTGCAGCTCAAGTATTAAATAATTAAAGTATACTTAGTTCTTTTTCTCTCCATTAAAAAAACACCGCGGCACAAATAAAATAAATCAAACTTATTTTAAGTTAAATTTATTGACTGCACCCTCAGACCTTTTCAAACATTTCTGAGATATATCCGGTCAACCATTTCCACATCTATATTAAAAAAAACACAGTTTTCAACATACACTAAATTTATGTGGGATGCCTAAGTAAAGTTGGGATAAACAACTGAATTAATCAGGAAGATATTTTTTTTTTTTACTTTCAATATACGGAAAAATATAAAATATAACAATTAAACAACAACGGGTGTTCGTATAGTTGATTTGAACAATAATACAGTGCAACGTGATGGGGGGGGGAGAGTTGATTGAATTAAATTGAAATTGCGTATTGCAACATTTTCAACCGAATTGACCAACCAGAAGTGGCACTTTCTATCACAGATTATATTAGTTATACACTATTTCTCAAAAACCGCTCAAATTATTTTAATGATATCCGTAATATTGAATTAAATTAAAGGATCTTGAACATCAGTTAGGTTTTATCTTCATTTTAGAGCCTGACAGGGCTTAATGCCAGGAGGCTTAAATTTTCAAAACATCTCCCTCTAAAATCCATTTAGTAATGTTTATTTAAAATTACTAACCACCTGTCATCATTAGTTATGAAAATCCATAAATTGCAAATATACAGCTTTTAGAAGTTTTTAAACTTTCTCAAAAAACGATTAAATTATTTTAATGACACCCGTTATATAGATTTAAAATTAAATGATTTTGAGACATTATCTTAATTATACATAATAACAAGGCTTACAGTTTTACTAATAAAAAAAAAAGATCAATACCTAAACTTAATAGGATCCTAAACTTTAAAAGATACATAAAAAAACTAATTGGTGGAAATATATTTGTCTATTAACAAATACTATTGCTAGCTTTATCTACTGCTACCTATCTCGCGGTGGTTCGGGAATTTCGCTCTAATCCTTAGCTTTTTAAAAATATATCTTGGGGTCTTTAAGAATAAAAATAAAATAAAATTTCAGGTTTATTACCCAATTACTTAACCAATACAATAGATTTATAAAAATAAAAACGGTACATAGTCCAGTTATTGAACAATAAAAAGGTCAGGAATGAGCTAGGAGAGGGCTTTATGCCCCCGACACGGACAAAGGATAAATGGAATTTATAATTTACTTTTCCACGAAAATAATGCTCAATGTATTTTGTCCCGTACAGAATGGGCTAAATGTTATAGCTCATCCCATAGTTTATAGCTTATGTTATAGCATTGTGTTATTTAAAAACACAGTGGTAGATTATAATATAACTTTTATAGCTGACATTAAAAAACCTGAACTGTAAAAGTAAATGCATAATACCTGGTTATTAATTGTCTTTAGACATAGAAAATATTTAAGATCCTTCTTGGGAGTATACTAGAAATATGTGTATACTAGTTTTGGATCAGTGGATTTTAAAAATTATATTCATTAATGACGATATAGACGCAAATAATAATGAGCAATTGATAAAAAAAGTAATTTTTTGCATGCTCCAGATTTTACAAACGGACTAAAATATTGATATTTAGTAGCCATCAGAATCTCTGTACTTGGAAACTATTCTTAATAACCTTGGAAAAATCTGTATTAGTATTAACAGGTTGTCGTTTTACATAACATAAAAAATGAGAAAAACCATTGGTCTGTAAATGTAAATAAATCCACAACAACCACTTTATTTATTCTAAAAAGTTTTAATTTATTCAAGAAACGATTGCTGGTTATGTTCAAAGTAATAAACATTCTTGAGACACTATTTTTTTTTTTAATGGTGCTGACATGGCAGATTTGTCCTTCTGTATATAGAATATATATAGTGTATATAGAATTTATACACTATATTATAAGGGAGCTGAGTGGCTCAGTGGTAGAGCACTGAGTTGCCATGCCGGAAATCCTGGTCCAAATCCCGCTGCAGGCAAGACTTTTATTTAGTCTGTTTGCAGCCGGAGATGGATTATATAGGATATAGAACCCTCCTGGGGCTCACCCAGCCTCTATAAAATGTTATAAAAATAGGGTACCCAAAATAAGGGGGGAAACTCTGGCTGTTGAGCGTGATCTAGGACAAATCACCTCCCTGCAGAACCGTTGTCCATGAAACAGTACAGTCTCTACCATGTACTGATCCCCTTACCCGTTCACGGGTTGTAGTGGTACAAGTTTTTTTAATATAGAATATATATATTCTGTATATTGTGGATATAGAATAGTACAGACAAAAAAAAATTCTGGAACCAGGACTCTTAAGAATAACAGATGTGTAAAGTAATGATATATATACCTGACCAAGAGGCTGCTTAATAAGCATCATATAGTATTTACAAAAGTGCTTGAAAATAAATATATACTAAAAAGTATGTTGGATTAAATTGGTCAGAGATTGGTGGAGTCGAAGATAACACAAAATAAGCAGAAATTATTTTTTATTTGTGCCAACGTTTCGGCCTACGATGTACGCCAGAGTGGGTGCTTGATCTGCGGTGTCTTGCCCTACATCGTAGGCCGAAACGTTTGCAGAATTAAAATATAAGTTCTGCTTATTTTGAGTTATCTTTGACTGCCCCCCCCCCCCGACCAATTGAATCCATCATTAGAATTATCCAGTCAACTATATTCCACTCGAACATTAAGAAGTATGTTATATATATATATATATATATATATATATATATATATATATATATATATATATATATATATATATATATATACGCATATGTATATATAAATAAGTAAACAAATAATCTGCACCAGTTACTTAGCCATATATAATATAATCGAACTGTTTCAGGAACATACTTTAATAAAAATAAATTTCTCGATAGGTTTTTAATTTTCTTCAAGATTTGGATTTTATTTTTTCAAATGATTGTTAAAAATCAGCTCTTTCAATTTCTTTCGACTTTTCGACCTGATAATTGATTTTGATTTTTTAAAAATAATTTTTCAAATGTGATTATACTGACTTTTGAAATAGTGTCCTTGAAATATATTAACGGAAAAGTTGAATTAAAAAATCTTTTTGAATCTTCATAAATCGAAATTAAAAATTAGTTGTTTTTATTGAGCCTTTGTTTTTTACAATATAATTTATTTTTAAATTATCTGAATGTTCTTGCAGTTTTAAACATGAATTAGGGACTTTCACTTATTTTTCGAACTTTGTTTTTTAAGAATTATATGTATTCAGCTTTGATCTAGGATTGAATATCAAAATTATTCTGTAGCTTATTTAACTTGATTTAAATTAGCAACTAAATGTGAATATGTTGCTAATTTTAACAACGCAACAATAATGCCAGTTTCATTGGTTATAAGATAATGCTAGCTGTAAATCAAAGTTACTTGGTGCAGCTGGTTATGTAATATGTAAATAAGAAAATTTTTTTGACATCTCCATTGTAAACAAATTCAGATGAAAGCTCTTTAAGCTCATTACTAATTCATATAGCATTTGCACCGTATCTCCAGGAAATAAATAAATATCATTTTTTTTTCTTTCATATATAAGTGTTAATTCATCGTTCAAATGTATGAGATCATTTTGATGGCAGTTAAATACCAGTATTTCGGTCAGTATGAAAAATATGAAGCATGGCAAAACATTTTTTTGCCTGCATTTCTATATTGTTGTCTAGAATCCGTGTGTGTTTTTATACAGTTATTATTTAATATATTAACAATCATTGATGGACTCTTTTGGCAATGATGATCCACCTCTGGGCTCACCCAGGCTCAACAAAGTGAGTACCCTTAATTGGGGATAATCTGGAGGTTGAGCGTGATCTCAGATAAATCACCTCCCTCCTCAACCGTTATCCTAGGAACAGTAAAGTTCCAGCCTTTTTAATACAGAATCAGTATTAAATTAAAGTACTTTGAACAAATTTTAGCAAAACTTTTTTTAAATTGGATCATAATTTAGATTTATTCCTTATAAAGTAACCGAAGGAAAATCCGAGGTAAGACGATTTAAATATTCTTTATAATTTATAACCGTTTGTTGTTAATGCCCTATAAATCAGATAATATTTCAATTGGCTTTAATATTAGTCATTAGGTGCTACGGCAGTGAAAGTGGAATCATTTGAGGGGCAATGAGTCATTTGAGAAGGTTCGGGTTGACTGAGGTTGGTAGGTTTTTTTTTCATAAATAATTCAAACTCTTTTTTTGTGTCAATGTTTTTTATTCAATTTTCGCGACTTATTTATACCAATTAATTCATATATTATCTTATCCGAGATTTATTGATAAACATTGCTGTAGTGTCTAAATATAAATATCAATAACCAAATTTCTTTCTTTTTTTCGGACCTAATTTTTATAAAATCAGTTCTGATCAGCTTTTATTTTTTTTAAATACTTTATTTTTTGTCTTATAATAATATCCCTGTTAAATACATTAATATGTTTATGGAAAATAAATTGTTTTCTCTAATGGGTGAAAATAATGTTTGTTATTATTTCTATTTATTAATTTTTCTTGCATTTTAGAGAACGTTGACAGCTAGATATGACTTAATTATTTTATTAGACTGATAACTGACTATTTAAAAAATAAATAATGATGCAACCGGCGTATCGAAACTAAAGCCTTGAAAACACAAAGGTTTCGTAAACAGTATGAAGGAGATAGCAGCTGTAAAAATAAGACCTCAGAGCGAATTATAAATCAAATTATTTTCACCCGTTAACGAAAACAATTTACTTTCCATAAATATATTGAAGTACTTAGTAGTGCTATTAGTATAAAATAAAAAATAAAGTATTTGAATAAAATAATAATATTTGACCAGTCGATCAATTTTCATAGCGCCCAGAAACAAATATAAACTTTTTCATATTCCTCAGTTCTAGAAAAAAAATTATAATTTTTTTTTTATCATTGCTTTAATTTTTAAATATTTTTATTTTGAAGAGAAAAAATTTGATCCCGGCTGGGGACAAATCATTACTCTTCAAAGTAAAAATATTTAGAAAAAAATGACTTTTTAAGCCAATTTTTGATGGTTAATCATTTTCCATTTTTTACTTCTAACTTATTTGTAAAAACGATTTAAATTGAGTTATCAAATATTTTCAAGCCTAATCAGGAATATAGTTTTTTTTTTTTTTGTGAATTCGGCAAAGGACATATAAATATTATCTAAGAAATGCTGTAGAGCATAATTAAATATCATCCAGGTCATATTTAAAAAACTAAAACATCAATCTGTTAATGTGTTTTCAACTAAGCATGTCATTTTCAGAAAAATCGTTGTTTGTTTTAATCTCATTATAATATGAACATTGCACAATAAAACACAAGAGAGGATGCGAATTTTTTTTTTAAGTACAATTCTTCATCTACTTATTTGTTATACAGCTTATGCTTTAAACTATTAATTAAGATGATTACTTACAACAATTCTTTATCTACTTATTTGTTATACAGCTTATGCTTTAAACTATTAATTAATTACTATTGTTGGAAGTTGCTCATAGTTCAGCAATGAATTAATGCAGGCATTTAAACTATGTACTAGTTTTTTAAAATTTCACTTCACTACGCAAAGCATTTATTTGTTTATCATAAAATTAACTATTCTTAATCTTTAGCTAGGCAAGTAATTTTCAGTTGTTTTTTTAAAATTTAAATTACATTATAAAATTAACTGTGACACAATGACAGGAGTCGATCGAAAAAAAAAACAAGGTTGAATTACAACTCTTCATTTAATAATTTTATTCACAGTTCATTGTTAAAAACTGAATATAAATTTGATTCGCAATTTTGTCATGTAATGTAGCAAGCTATTGTTGGCATGTATATGTATAGAGCCAGTTAGAACGACCTATATTTAATTTCACTAGAATAAGCAAAACAAAGTTTCTTGTTTATCGTTTGATAATCATTCTTAATTTAGGCTTGAGATAATTTATCTCTTTTGAAAGGACCGCTTTCATTTGCTCAAATGATCCTAATAATACGAATTTAGTTGAAACAGACTCTTCAGAAAAAATCAACAAACAGAATGGAAAAAAACATTTCACTGCAGTGAATTGAATGTACTGAATGAACCTGTTCTTTCCAAAAATACTAAGCCACTAAAAATATTTTATTCAAACAGCATTTTAAGAGATTAATCATAATGCTATATAATTAATATTGCAATAATAATCATAATTTTCTAAAGAAAAATCGCCGGCCCGTCAAATCTCTCTTCTATTGCACTCCAAAGTGACTCAAAACTTCAAGAAGGCAGCCTAAACTCTTCGACCTAGGTACTTATAAGGGTTTTAAAAAAACAAAAATATAAATATGACGTTATATAAATATTATTTTTTAAAATTCAGAATATAATTAACTCGGAAAAATAAGTATGCAAATTTAATGTGACGAAGGAAAATTTTTTTAGTCCTACTGAGATTAATAATATAATACTTAACACTTGTCTATTTACATTATTAGCTCTTCAGCTAATAACGTCAATAGATAATCTTCATAAAGCAAGGGTTTATACAACTATATCAATATCGAAAGACTGGATAAATTAAAACCAACCAAGTTCTGTTATTTATAAACATATTTAATACAGTATTAAACTGTCGTTTTCTTAAAATGCTCAATTCTAATGTAAATAAATATATATTATTTGTTTTTATGAGTTTAAAATTAATACAAATTTTGTCTACATTATACGCATTTTTTTTAACCTACATTAGGTAATAACTGATGGTAGTCAAACTCGTACCATTATTTTTATTGTTATAATAAACAATGCTAAGTCAACTTATTAACTCTAATTGTTTCGACAGCAAAGTGTATAAGCTATCAGTTTTATCTGTTATTAGGATAATGTGCTCTTAGAGGTTATTGTAATAAAAATACACACTTTCGAAGATATTGACTAAAACTGCTATGTACGCTATAAACAAATGAAAACTGCATTAAATTGAAAATTTGACATTAATTTTCGATGCCGCTATTAAATTTCCATAGATTAAACAAGAGTTGAGGCCTTATCAGAGAGAGTACAACAGTAGCGATATCAGTCGTGCGTAACTATGTTATTTCAAAATAACAGATACATTTACCGGGAATTTTTAATTCATATTTTCTTAGAGGTTATGGTTAGTTAATCATATTTTTTATCAAAGACAAAGGCGAATTATCAGTGATAATAATACTTTCTCTTTAGATATGTGAAAGTAAGAAGAGGGTATACATGTTTATCGTTCCATCCAGTAAAAAAAGCACGTGGGAAAGTTATTAAAATCTATTAAAACTGAGCTTTTACAGATTCTTGTTTATACTTTTTATAATGAAGAGTTTATACTTATATACATAAAAAAAAAATTAAAATTACATTTACTTCACTATTTATATTACGACAACTATTTAATTCCTCACTGCGACGATGTTGTTGTTGTTTGTTGGCGTTTTTAAGGCGTAAAACCCTTAGGTGATCAACGCCTGCGGGTTTTCCATAAAATCTTGGTTCGTATTATAAGTAAAATACCCAGATAACTCATTCGCGCAAGTGCGCATACACACACACAAACACACACATCAATCAAATTGGATGATGAAAAAAATCAAATACAATTCGTGATTTTGTTATATTGCGTACAGTAGTCGATGTGTTTTCAAAAACTGAAACACCAAAGAGACAGCAGCCTCGTTGTCACCAAGTGCCAATTACGACGATGTAATTCATTGATGCAATTAAATGAATGTTTAATAAGAGTATTTAAAATACTATCTTTATAGACAAAATAAAACTGATTTTATTACTGTAAAAGCTCACGGTCTGAATCTCAAAATCAAAACCCAGCGTTTTCATTTTCATTTTAAGATCTATTTGTTTATTCACATAACATCACTTTGTGCTGCTATAGCTAATCGAACGATGGTAAAGCGGGAGTCCAAAATTTGCTTATCCAGATATAATTAGGAAAGGGATCTTTAACGGGATCCTCTATAGTTTATTATGAAAATAGGGTACCCAAAATAAGGGGGAAAAATCTGGCGGTTGAGCGTGACCTAGGACAAGTCACCTCCTTGCAGAACCGTTGTCCATGAAACAGTACAGTCTCTACCATGTACTGAACCCCAAACCCGTTCACTGGAAGTAGCGGTACAGGTTAGGTTAGATTAAACGAGTGCCTGTCATCGTACAGAATAGGGACCTCAATTTTACGTTCCTTCCGAAGGACACCATAACCAAAGATTTTCTACTCCCTTTTAAAAAATTTGGGGGCTACATGTCAAGCTCCGAATCTTTTAAAATATTTTAAGGATTAGATTTATTCAAAACAACCAGTAATACCTACTATTTAAAAAAAAAAATTTTGTTTTAAAATTAATAGTAAAAAGGCCTATATAACTAAATATCCGACGCGAAGCATTTTAATGTGATGATGTAAAATCAATTTTATAACTAATAATTAATAAATATATATAAATAAAGCACGGTAGAATAATTTTAGCATTGAATATCCTGCTTAATTCTTATTTCATAACAATAAATACGTGTTGTCATAACAATAGTCTTTAACTGAAGGGAATTAATTATACAGAGCCATACTAGACAGATATATCTGTTATCAATGATTTCTGTTTATGTTGTTTTCTATGGTGATTATCCCTGATAGTGAATACACATCTCTACTAATTCCTATTTGACATACCTTTCTTGATCCTGGTTCCGTATTTACCACCCTCCTCCATCTTTCCCGAAGACACTAGAACTGCACAAGGACCACAGGTAATAATACAGATCGCACAACTCTCCCGTACTGACAGGAGTACTCACTCCGAAGGCCGGCGGGTAGCCCGGGTGGGGAGTTTGCACCGACTGGGCCAATCTCTTGCGGGCTACCGTTAGGCCACGCTACGTTAGTAAGTGAGAAATGGAACATCGTCATGGGAGTGACGTGTAATGTTAGGTCATTCTTACAGGCGGTAATATCAAATATATGGGATGCTTCAAATTTTTCCGACCCGTTATGTACAGTGTTATATACCTACAGTTGCTTGATACTGAAAATTTATTTAAATTTTATTAAGTTAAAAAAATAGCTTTTTAGAGAGGAAATAGTTTCTATTTCCTAAAAAAAGGTAATTATTCCGCAGGATGTCGAGTTGAGTCACAGCTAGTTTTAGCTTTTTATTCGGCCCACTTTTAATATTTTCCGAAAATAGAAGTTATCATGAGATTTCGTATGAAAACAGAATATAATTATGTGATATGTGTACTTTGGTAATCATTTATTCAAAAGATAAAAGTTACAACTAACATTTCGAAGTAAAAATGATATATGTAGGTAAGTTAAAACGTTCATTTCAACATGAAATTATTACAGAAATTTACTCGCTACCCATCATTACATTATATTTTCCATGTTAAAGCTCAAGATAAATTGTATTTTTGGAAAATATTAAAAATGAAACGAATGAAAAGTTAAAATTTGTTGTGACTCAGCTCGAAGCGACAACCCGCGGAACTGATACCAAAAAACCATATACCACTACAACCCTCGAAGGATTTTTGGATTGAGTACATAGTAGCTGAGACAACGGTTGTAGGTGATTTGTCCGAGATCACGCTCATCAGCCAGATTTTTCCTCATATATTGAGTGCCCACTTTATAGTGGCTGGGTGAGCCTCAGGAAGTTTTCTAGATAAAAGGGGGATCATCCCTGGCAGTTAACGGATAGATAAATCAGACACGCCACAGTTAGATTTGAACCCGGGACCTCCAGCACAACAACTCGGCTCTATAAAAACTGTGCCCTATAAAAGCATACATTTTAACTAATCAAAACGTGGAGAAGAAAACTCCAAATTTTATTATGCATTAAAATTCAGGGTGGAAGAATAAAGTTCTTAATTCTTGCTTAATCAATTCCCTCCCTCCAATGCTTTTGACCACTAAGGTTTGTTGTTTTATGAATTTTTATTATCATCATTATTTCCATATTTGAGATAGGATTTTTAACATTTTTTTTAAAAAAGTAAATATTAAATATTAAAAAATCACTGATAGTCATTTGTTATTTTCTGTTAGTGACAGTGTAAAATATCCAAGAGTAGAAAAGGTCTTTTATTCAAGTTTTACTGGCATTACAGATAATCGATATTTAGAACTACAAATATTTATTATTAAAAAATACTTGAATATAATTAGTTTTTTATTGTTATTACTCCACTACATTACTGGACAATATTTAATGTGATAACAAAAAAATATGTCCTTTTAAATTAACGTGGATGGAGGGAGTCCAGGAGGAAAAGGCAGATCGAGGTCCCCAAGAAAAGGATTGGTTGGATCGAGAGGCATGGAGCTCTTACAAGTTGAGACAACCCTTGTTGGAACGCTTATAAGGTAACTAACGTTTTCTAGGGGTCAAAGTGACAATATTTGGGTATAAACTGCAACAAAGTTTCAGGTTTTCACATGTTTTTCCTTTAACTTCCGATGATGATGATTATGAGTAAGTAATAAATGAGCAAGGATTAAATATGGAGCCCCGGCGAATAAGTGGTTAAGTCGAATTTTCTCCAGGGTGAGTTTAATGTTTGGAGGGAAGCGTAATCGTTTCACTCTCGTAGTCTTTGGATTGGAATGGAAATGTGGTGTAAGCAAACAATTCAAGCCAATGCCTTACTTTGCCCCTTATTCACTACGAAAATAACACGATTCCGATTCCGTTAATACAACAAACACATTTATAAAAAAAAATCGATTTGACCACTAATTAACTGGGGCTGTAGAAATAAGCATTAGCGAATTATTAGAATTCTGATAAGTACCGAATCAAATACGCTTACTAAATTATTTCAGAGTTGGCTCTTAGGCGAAGTTTGTATGTGTAATAAAATGTGTAAAATGCGAAATAAAACTATTTTATTTATTTCTAATACTTTTTAAGACAACCAATATCAATAAATATCACAAAAAACACTTAAAATTTAAGTAAGCCATTAAGTTAAGCGATTGATTATAATTTTATTTATAAGTAGCCAGAACATTTCTTTGGATTTTCATTGAACAGCATCAAACTTACAGTCAGTGGCGTTAAGAAACGAAAGGTCAATTAATTGGTGACAACACATGTTAAATTTTATAACTAGATAACTACAGCCATTGTTTGGAGAAACCAGGGTATTTTCCTACTTTTAGAACTAACCTATTGGCTATTGCAGACTATTTTGGCCCCGAAATCGCAAATCCCGAAAAAAATTTAGATTTTTTATTAATTATTGGAGATTTAAACTGAATACACCAAATTAATCTGAGTGATATACCTGGTAACATTATCGACCAGATCCAGAATAAAAACTGTATTAAACGCTATCACTATCATTCCAGTCTGGACCGAAATGATTGGTTCATTCCAACTACTTCAGCACTGACCCGACAAGCGATCCAATTGACCACAATCAACTAACATACCAGGCCATTGCTAGTTCATTTTTTGACCACAGAAGTAAGAAATCGGTCTCAATCAAATAATGAGATTTCCCCCCCACTCAATCAGCCTCTTTATAGAAAAATGGATTATGTGTTAAATTTATCAACCTTATTCAAGATTATTTACAAGTTTTTCCTTTAATTTATTTATTGAAATTTACAACTGTATTATTATATACAACAAGTAAATAAGGGGAATGATACGTTACGACATGGGATAAAGACGCGTAGAGAAATTACCCACTTGTAGTACTCACAAAAAAAAAATCATCTTAGAAGATCACGAGGTCATCTTTTTTTTACGCCTCCGATGATTGTCAGACATTAAAGCGGTGGCTAGGTTTGAAACTAGTGGGTTTGAGTTGGAAGTTAGACATGAAAGGATTGGTATCGGGTTAGGGCGATATCAGTAACAAATGGGACATTTAGGCCATTATGGATGACTTTATCCATAACAAAGTAAAGGGCATTGAGGATTTTATGAAAGATTTTGGACTGTAAGGAATTCGGTGCCTTAGCGGAGCCCCAAAGTTTTACTCCTTAAGTCAAATAGGTCTCAGTAAATTTATATATGGTCAAGCACATAAAAATTTTGTAATTAATTGTGAGCTTAGACTTAAAATTGATTATGACTTCTAGACGTCTTCATAATTCTAACATGTAACTGTTATAACAGAAAATGGATTGCTAAATATCTAAGCATACTTTTGTCTGCATAAAGCTACTGACCTAAAACATTCTACTTGAGTAGAATAACAAGTAAAGTATAAATATAATGTCGCCAAAATATAGTTAATAATAAAAAAATAAATTATTTATATATACATGTTTTTCAATAGACTTTACTTAACAATATCTATATGTCTGTATATTCACTACATACTGGATACTTTTAAGTTAATCAAAAAATCACTTTTGAATTGAAATTTAAAACATGATGACCTCGGTCTTAAAATATGAACAATCTAAAAAAAGTCATATAAAGTAAATGCTACAGGACACTCCACTGAAACATAATGGCCTTAGACATATTCGGACGTAATAATTTGGCTAAGGGTGAGTCATGGGAAAGAACCATTCGCAGTCATCTTGGTAATTTGACCATTAGGCCATTGTTATTTGAGTATCTCTGAGACAAACTGTTTAAATTATCTGCTATATTATAACATTATATATGTATATATATCACTTCTTATGATTTTGTGATATTGCTTCAAGTATCTTCATGAGTCAATTTATAGAAAAAAATAGTTAGGTTCATCACTGATTTAAAGTATCATCAAGAAAATATTCGCTTATACATTTGTGGATGCGATACCAGAAAAAAAATGTAGGTAACTGTTACAAAAAGAGATAACTATGGGGCCACCTGTGGTATAGTGCTTAGCCTTACACCTTCTATACCCAAGGTCGCGGGTTCGTATCCCGGCAGGTGGCCTTAGGGATTTTTAAGGTAGAATAAAAAAATCATTTGTTATGGCCGCTCTTCGGAAGGAACGTAAAATAGGGGTTCCGAGGATGTACCTTGGCAGGCATTCATCAAAGTTCCCGGATCGGTAAATTTTAGGGCTTCCAATGTAGCATCGTCCGATTAGCAATAGCAGCATAAAGTGACCCATAAATGAACAAACAAACAAGAAATATCCATTCTTGAAGTTCTCAATATACTTATCTTAATACTTAGCAATGAGCAACTTAATGATTCTGTCCTTAAGACAATACAGGGAAGAAGAGTATAACGCATCTTCCGTTGACATATTTAGTAACCTATGAGAGGAGATCCTTATTTCTTTTTCGTAGCTTTATGCAGATTACCACGATGAAAGTGGTGAGTTTTTTGACCGACTCTAATTAGAATTTTTTTTATCTGTCTGAGTTAATTTAAAACGGACTTACGGAATGCTCTCTCAAAAATAAAAGCATCTATATGTGTAAAGTAATTAGGTATTATTTATTCTGAGACTACTCATGAATAACCAATCACAAAAGCACCTACAACTACTTGCTAGATCGTTATGACTCCTTTACCTTCCCTCGAACAGAAACTAAAAGATCTTTTCTTCCTTATCCCTACCTAAACTGTAGTCGGCTGAGAGGTACATTCCTCACAGAGAGGACGGAGAGAATTCATTGTCATCTCCCGTTATAATGGAAGTGGAACTATCTCCGACGGTATCTTCTCCTTTCTCCCAGTTTCATCTAATCATCGGCTGCCTCTATCCATCTTAACTTGAGTGCTTGCCATGGCTACAAAACAGATGTTCTTATGTTCTCCCGGTATCTATAGTCCTCCGCTTCCGAAATAAAAACACTCCAGACCTTAAAATTGTTCTTTTTTAATTGTTTTGAATGTTAACGACTTGCTGAATATTCCTATCTGGTCGAATTGCTAAACAACTCGAGATGTAGCATCGCAGAAGTGAAGAAAATGGAATTAATTTAATATCAATCTCCGTTCATCTTTACAATATTTTCTAACAAAGTTCATTTCACCACATTCACGAGTATTGTATTTGTTATTCTGATAATAATATTACGGGCTACTAAACCTACTACTATTAGCCAATTAACGGGTTGTTTTATTGGTGAACATTTTGGTAGACTGTCAAGCAAGGTTCTATTTACGGTCCTAATTAACTTTTCAGTCGTTTTTATTTTGTCTGTTATTGTCAGTATGAGAGAATAACTGTCTTTAATAATAATAATAATAAAGATTTTATTTATTCTGGGACAAGTCCCTTTAGAATAACAATACAGGAATAGTGTATAACCTAAAATGCCTTACAGTAAAACGTATATATATATATATATATATATATATAATATATAAGTAAGATGCATCATCATAATCAATCCACTTTACCGCCTAAGCGCATTGTGAGGAGGAATTCTGCAGAGCCTTCTCAAGCTCTGCCGGTCTTCCACCAACTCTTCCGCTCCAATGGAGTCCCCTCTTCTCAAAGTCCTTTCTCACCTCTCCTTCCTCACCTCTTCTAGGTCGTTCTCCTCCTCGTTTTCCCTCCACTTTGGCTCGGTAGGTTTCGCTAGCAATTCTGCTAGGATTCATCAATTCATCCGCGTCCAAGCCATCTCAGTCTGTTTTCCTTTATTAGCTCGTTGGCAGGTTTAACATTCAGGTTCGACCTAGTAGTGGTGTTCCGGACTTGGTCGCTTTTTATTTTGCCCCATATCTTACTGAGAAATCTCATTTCTACTGCTTGTATTCTGGATTGGTGTTTCTTTGTCAGCGTCCATGATTCTGAAGAGTACGTAAGGATATGGAGGAATATTGACTTAAATACAGCTGCTTTCGTTTCCTTTTCTACTTCTCTTCGGTTAAGAAATCCTCTCTGTCACTTCCAAATCCATGTATCCGTTTTTATTTAGATGCGCTCCCAAGTATTTGAAGTTCTCCACTTGTTCCAGGACTTTATCTTCAACTCTAATGACCCTCATTATTCTTTGGCTTCTTTCCTACCCTCATCACTTTGGATTTATTAGGTTTTATGGTCATATTTATAGCCAGCAATTCTTCTTTTTATCTGCTAAGATTGTGCTGGACGTTTCTGTCATTCTCTGAGAAAACCGCAATGTCATCCGCAAATGCCAGCAGGGAGAGGCTTATTGGGCTCAGATTGGCATATTCCTAGGTGGAACTTCCTCATTTTTGTCTTAGCCTTTCGAAGAGGTGAATCCATGACCAAAATGAACAGTAGGTGACTCAAATTACATCCCTGCCGGATTCCAATGGTGGTCTCAATTTCCTGAGAAATGTAATTGGCAAATCATACTACACTCCTCGTTTATTGATATAAACTTTCGGCCGCAAGTATATCATGACCTTTATCCAACCCTTTTTCTCTTAAGGCTTGTAAGATATCAGTTTTCCTTACATTGTCAAACTCTTTCGTGAGATAGACAAAGCAGAGAGACATTTCATTTTCCTTATGTAGGACTTTTTCAAAAACCTATCTCATTGTAAAATTCAGGTCTTGGGTGCTCCGATTTTTACGAAAGCCGTATTGCTCCTCTTGGAGCAATCCTTCGACTCGTCTTCTTATCCTCTTTTCCAAGATTTTGGAATATATCTTAGAAAGTTATAGAAGAAAACTTATTTTGAGGTCAAGGTACACCTTTGTATTAAAAATTATATCATTTTTAGTCTTTTCGGCGTTTACAGAATAACAAAATTTAGCTCATCGTAATTTGACGTATCTAGGTGATAGAATAAACGTTCCTAACATTTGTTATTCAAAATTCGTTGAGTAGCCGTCTTGTGAATATAGAGTTTATTCAATTATTTGAAGAAAGTAATAGAAGAAAACTAATTTTAGAGTCAAGTGATGACTTTTAAAGCCTAAGTTTTTTTATTTTAATTTTTTAATTTCAAGTCTGTAGCTTACGACTTTTGGCTCTGGGATGGTCTTTTCAGTAAGGACGAACTTTTTTATTAATATAGACTAGCTGACCCGGCCACGCGTTGCTGGGTCAGCTAGTCCTGCCTGTTGTACTAGTTTTAAGAAATATTACGTTAAAATTTGAATTTTAAAGAAAAAATGAATGAATGGAAAAAATGAATAAAAAAGATTTTTGATTTTACATTTTATTCATCTTATATCTAAGTATAGTATATAATAAATAAATAATATACAAAATTCTTAACTGATAAAATATAAACATTAGATTAATGAATGAGGTATATCATGGTTGATTTTTAATTATGGGTAATAATTTTTTTTAAATTATAACTATTTATTTCAATTTAATTAGGCGCTAATCGATGCATTTTTTTAATCTGTCCTCTGCTAATACAAATCGATTAGATGGTTTACTAACACGTGAGCATGCAACATATAATTGTCCATGGGAGAAACTTTGATGTTCTAGGTCCAAACCGTAAATGGACATTGTCTAGCCTTGTGACTTGTTGATGGCGATAGCAAACGCCAAGCGTATAAGTTACTTACCATTGTACTAATGGTTAGTCATTAAACTTGAATATTCCCCCAAAGAAATGAACCAGGGTAGAGAACTTTAGAAAAACCAACTCGTTATTTTTATTCAAACTTTTGATGATTTTTTTTGTTGACTAATGAAAACAAATCAAATTAGGCTGTATTTGTTTACATTGGAGTTCTTCTGTAAAATCAGCTGTTTGAAAGTACAAAAAAGCCCCATTTACAAGAGTATAGCGGGAGTTTTCAAACAGGCCAGGGTAGAGAAAAAAACGAGTGAGACAGCAATAAAAAGTCGACTGACTCTTTTCAGCTATTTTCTACCTGGGACAATAGGTTTTTTAAATAATTCTGACGTGTATTTTATATATTTGCATTACTAAGCCTTATACAAAGCCTTCAACTAAGTAGGGAAAGTTTTGAACTCAGTAGTGGGGCATGGGAGGGGAGAGAAAATCAAGCTGTTTGGGGGGCTTTAAAGGTCCTTTTAAACGATTTTTTTTTCAAAAGAACATCTTTTTCAAGACTTATATTTTATGATTCTGCATAGTTTAAAAAGGCTTGTCTACTTTTAGTATGAAATATACCAATCGGACATGATATTTCCACTTTTCGTGATATTCACCCATATATATGATTTTAGTAAAAAAATACTAAAATGTCTAGATATGTCATGTGCTTTGCCTTAGTTATTTCAAACATTAATTGTACCACCCTGATCTTAAATAAATTAATCCATCGGCAGATGGACATAACATCTCACCGGCAGACTTTAATAACTTTTTTAGATATATAACTTTTTTTACAATTTACATATTAAATATTAAATAAAATATAGACGTTGGCGACACTGGCCTATTGTTGAATAATACATTATACATCAGTTACTTATTATACATGCTACGAAACACTTTATAAATTATACTATAAGGCCAGAAATAATCACTGACATATGAAGAAACAGTGGTTCTTATAAAGGCAAGTAGGACGAGGAGGTTGGAAATAACTAAGTGGATAATGGCTAATAGCGGCCTGTAATCCCTTCTCACCTGTGTTACTGTGCTCAGGGTTCACTCTATCGAGGGCTACTTGAGCTATCAACAACAGAGAGAAGTAAAAAAACTCCAACTTATACATTCATAAACCAAATCATAGTAATTCCTGGGATATACATAAAACATATATTTTTAAAAATAAATCCGATTAATTATATAGCTCTCTACTCTTAGGCGACAACAGATAATCGATACATCGTAAGCCATATATAATAAGCGACTCTCACAATCAATTCTATGAAATCTAAAGGGGAATAATAAGAAAGATTCATACTCGCGCGATCGCAGAACGTATCATAAGTGACACATCTCTCGAAGTGGCAATTGTTGGTCTCCTCAGTGAAAATGACGGGAAAAAGAGAAGATAATTCGGTAATTAACCTATACTTTCATTAATCTATCGAAAGCTCATGAGTGCATCTGGAATTATTCCATTTCCGCAAAAAGAAAATTAAGTATTTTCTTATTCTTCTAATATTAAGTCTGAACCAATACAACGTCGCCCTCAATTCTGCTCATTTTCGTAACTAAAGAGGTGAAAATTGTGTACCCACCAAATGTGTATCACCCCGGCTTATCGGCTGCTGTTATCGAAGCTTTCAATATATCCTTTTCGATTTATCGCTTATCTTACATCACCTCAGTGTGAACGCGGACTTATTCCCGTCTATGTCGGATTAGCGAGATTATACAGGTAATAATTCTTATTTAATTACTGATGAATGGAATTAAACTGGCCCAAAACACTCACTTATCGCTTGGAAACATGCTATTTCCACCATTTATTTATATAGCAAAAGAAGTTCATTCAGAATACTTCAACTTGTTTTTTCCAATATAAATTTAATATGGCAAAAATTTAGTTTTTCCAAACAATTAGTGATCGTGAACTGCCTCTCCTCTTCTTAGTTAGGGGAACATTAGATTTACCCAAAGAAATGTCACCTATGGTTAGCACAACCATCCTGAAGATGCTTAGTAAGTCAATCCTTCCAAGGAGACTTAAACGTGTCCGAGGTACTAGTTAAAGATGCTCATCTTATCTGTACCTGGATGAGAAAATTTTAGGACCTCAACTGTAGGCCATCGGATAAGCCATAGTAGCATACAATTACATTATATAATTACAAAAGACCAGTAGCGATACCACAATCTGGTATCAGGTATATTTTCTTAAAGAGTATTATCTTACGATTTAACATCAAAAGAACTAAGAATATTGGAATCGAAAACAAATAAATAAGATAACATTAGAAAAAGAAATTGATTTTTAGTACAGATATCAGTTGGTTAGATATTGTTAGATGTTAAGAAATGTAATATACAGAATAAAAACCATATTGACTATAAATAAGGCATTATAAAGAAGATAAAAAGAAGCTGTTGTCGACTCCATAAATAAAATTATACTTAATCACCATTAACTCACCTAACTCTATTCTCATTTCACAAGGATATTTATTGATATTATAATTTTAAATCATGAAAAATAGCTATATTCTTAAGACGTTATATCCATTATATAAATTTTTTCAAAGCTCATAAACTATTCAGTTCGTTATTTAATAGAGAAATAAAAAAGATAATTATTATTATATCTTGATATATCTCTATTCCACGAGCTATAATCCTCCGAGGTGCTGATTTATCTTCCTTCATGAGGGCTACTTGCTGTTTGGACCGAGGGGTAGCGACTCCTTGATAAACGGTACCAAGCGAGATGTTAATTTTTCTCATAGCGGAAGTCTTAGTGGGTTCACCGCGGAGTCTCACGCGCACAACATTTTTCAACGGCCATCCGAGTCCGGCTTTTAGGAGCAACTATCCGCCACGAGTGTTATGCTAATGGAAATTTATGGCCGCACTCTTCTCAGATATTTCTTCCTCTAGGCGTCCGTCCGTTCCCGAGCACGACCTTCGGCGAACCAGATCCCGTTTATCCGACACCGTAATATCTCTCCTAGGGAAATATATTAAATTCAAATGCAGCGTTCCGAGGCATGGGGTGATTAACTTCTTGGACGGGTTTATGGAAAGCCGAGGACTGCTTGAGGACTTAGATAATTATTCATTCCTCAATCTTTCGAAGAGGTTAAAGTCCTACCTTGAACGAGTTCACCTGATCTGTTCGAGTGATTGTCACTGACAGGAAAAGGATTTATTATTGGAATAAAAATAGCGAATGAGGGATCCAAGGTATGGAGAACCAATAATAAATAGCAGCGCAGCGGCTAAGTAGTAAAGCGCTGAGTTAACATGCCGAAAATCCTGGTTCAAATTCCGTTGCCGGCAAGACTTTTATTTTGTCGTTTAGTGGCCGGAGGTGAACCATATGGAATCTAGAACCATCAAGGGGCTGGCCAAGCCTGTTAAAGTGGGTACCCGAAGTAAGGGGAAAATCTGGTGGTTCAGCGTGATCTAGTATAAATCACCTCCCTGCACAATCGTTGTCCATGAAATAGTACAGTCTCTGCCATGCGCTGAACCCCAGATCCGTTCTAGGGTTGTAGTGGTACAGGTTTTTTTAACAATAATAAATAAATGCTTAATTTAAGAATAAAGAAAGCTCCAAAGCATTTCTGCCTCGTTCAGTTTGTTTTTCTTAAAATTCTGTATTAATCTCTGACTCGACTATATCATCTGAATCCTTTTGTTCCAGGATCTGGGACTTTATGCTATATACACCTTATTTAAATACACAACTCCTTACCTTTGACAGATAGAGAGGCGAACTGGGTGTCGGTGGCGAGCCTGTTGGCCACAGTGACCACATACTTCCCCGAGTCATCCGTGGTCACCGGGTCGATGATGATAGAGGAAACTCCGTCGCTGTTGGTCAGCGTGATCCTCCCGCCTCCACTTAGCCGTCGACCCTGGAAAGATAAAAGTTAAAGCTAGAAGGTAGTACTGATGAGGGTTCTAAAACTAAGAGACAATTTTGATACAAGAATAGTCTCATTAATCCAAAACTAAACGATAATCAATATTAACTAATAGAAAATATTTATCAATTAAAAGTGAGAAAAAACTCAAAAAGGGACATAAATTATTAATTGAATGCAGTAGGGACAATCCGCAAAACAAGTATATTTGTTTGTGGAGCGCCTTGGAGGAAGGTTCCTGCCTCTATTTGATGAGTCTGTTTGGATTGTTGGGGTGAGATGTGCTGCAATTTGTCTTCTTTGAGTGATTTTCTTTTGATGTGTGTTCTGATGATGCCTGAATAGACGAAATGTCGATGGGTTGGTTTTGCTCCAATAATTTAGAGACTTGAAGCTTTGTTTTGGGGATTATTCCTTTATAATCCTATGGAAAATATAAATATTTTTTCAATTGTTGCAAAATTTATATTGGACGATTGATATTGATAAACAAATTGTTAATAACACAGCTATTATTGCCGATGTAAGATTATAAACTGAACTGAGTTTATTGAATTCAGAAAAGTTAATTCTTATAATAATCAAAATATTTTAATAAGTTGTTTTCATTGATTGTAAGTTATTATCCATTAACCGTAGTCAGTTAATTCTATGTGGTCGTTTGATATAAAATATCCACTGTTATTATTTCTAAAATTCAAAGTAGAATTATTGAACTTCTGTTGTTCACAATGTTTATGTTTACAGATTGTAATGATAAATACAATAAATAATAGATAGACTGTTTAGTAATAATAGATAGACTATTATTACTAAAAGTGGTCCTCTCTTTTTTGATAATATTTACTGTCACTAAAATCGAACGAACATTGTTTAGTATGCCATCAAATATGACCATGGAAACACGCGACTTTTAGGTATTTTTTCACGAGTTTAACATCGTGTTAGTGGAAGGGTGTAGTACAGAAAGGACCATTCGCTGTAGGCCAAAACCAAAGATACATCCTAAAAAAATATTATTTCTCCCTGGTGGTCAATGACAAGACTTCATCTCTTCATTCCACCTAGAGGAGAAACTATAAATAAAAAAAAAATATATTTTACTGCCTTTTTCCTCTTAGTTCCCGATATTTTAGTTAAATCCCAGGAATTTTATTGATCCGGCATTCACCAAAGTGTAAACATTTAGCTAAAGCTAGTAGACTTGAGCGGTTTTCCTGCTTTTCCTTTTCCCATCCCTTTCCTCTCCTTATCCCACTAGCGAAGCCCGAAAATGGACCCTCTCCATTTTAAAAGCCAAGGCAAAGCCACTAAATGTAAGCTAAAGGAAAGAGCACAATTGCCTTATAATACCCTAGGGTAAAAGAAGGCCTCAGTTACAAGTGCTATATTGTTATACTGTATTTTTTTTTGTATTGTAAATAAATAAATTAGGAGGGTAAGAAAAAAAAAAAAAACCAAGATTAAATTTACTCCAACTTTCACGTGAATAAGCAATCAATTCGATTTATGACAGAAGACAAAGTGAGCTTATAAACGTTGATTATCATCGGTGCATGGGAACAAAGTAGTATCAAGATGTCTTTATATTAGTTGCAACAATTTTTCGACGGAAACTTGTACTGGGGATTGCTTTGATTTAGCCCATAAATAATTATTCTAAAAATAACTGCTGGTTTAACCCCCTTCAAGTTTCACTGCCGTTCGTACATTACTTTGGAATATCCTCCGATTTCTGTCATACTTTATTTTTGGCTAATAATTTTAATGATTTGTTTATTTATTCGACCTTTCTTGCCTTACCTAGGTTTTGTCAACGTTAAATGTAATACACAAGACACTTTCACTATAATATTGGGTAGTTGTAAAGATGTCTCATCAATACATAATTTAATTTTACTTCAATCAACAATAAAGCTTACTTTTATTTATTTTTTATAACCGTAATTACTTTATGCCTTATCTCAATTGTCGTTAAGGAGAAAAAGAAGAAAAGTTGGACAAGGAAAGTCGAGCACAGTATAACATTCAGAAAAAAAAAGCCATGCCAAAAACGAAGCCCAGCATATAAAGTTAATGTTGATATAAAATTACCAGTGAGGCCTGAATAATGCATTTCGACAATAAAGTTTCTTTTTAAAAGCTATATTCTTCAAACAAATATCTAACACTAGGAAGAAGGTTTCATTACTTTTGAGTGTAGTCTTTTTCTTTTTCGATTCTTTCCATATATACGATGTAACGCATAAATTGTACATAATACTCGCATGCTGTCTTAATTTTTTATAAATGTTAAAAATCACATGCCTAATTAGTGGTTACTCGATAGACCCATTTGCTGGACTAGTGCCCCCTACTATTATCAGTACCAATAACCTCTAACCTCCTGGTAAGGATATTTTTAAACCCAAGAGGTTGTTCTTATTGGCACTAGTTATCTTATACAAAAACTTAATCTTCTTCTTCTAGTGGCACGACAGACACCTAAAGCGGTCCTTGGCCAGCTCAACTATTTTGCCCCAGGATTGTCTATCTGCAGCTTGGGCTAAATTTATTCCTCATTGTATAATGTTTAAAATGTACTGACAGACTGAAAAATATACTCTCTCCACTTTGACAAAATTAGAAAGACTGACATCCTGGTATTCCCTCTACAACTCCTTATTCCGACGCAGTCGCCAGGATCCATTTTCTTTGATAGGCCCTATTATTCGTCTCAGGATCTAGCTATACTTGTTCCGGGACGGTGTATTTTTTCCTGATGCACATCATTTTTGTTACATTGTTATTGAACCTGAGACCCATGTACCTACTTAGCTTCTTGTTCTATCTGTATAAAAGCCGCCTCAACTCTGGCTATTGATCTACCGATAATGGCCACATCGTCCGCGTACGCTAGACAAAAAACAGCAACCTAATACAAATTAATTTTTTTGTCGTCTCCTCATTGAATGAATCATTTCATTGACTTTTTGTGATTGATCTTAATATAGGCTTCATTCTATATTCGGGCCTGGTCATATCAAGCATTTCGCCTCACTGGATGCTGCGGTGATAGAATAATAAATTATATAAATGGAGACATACATTATATAGTTATACCGTACCCCTTTGTACCAGACGACGGTAGGCTGAGGCGTACCGGTGTAGACGGCCTGGAGGACTGCCCTCGAGCCGCGGAGGGCGCTCAGGTCCTGTGGCGCCCGAACCAGCTTAGCAGCCCGATCTCGAGAGGTGTCACATTCTGGAACTTAAATAGCCATACATAAATGTTATTATGTCAAGATTAAAATAAGATCTTTGTTATTTCATCTCGATAATTATATCATTAACAAATTAACATCAGGTATGTATTTATGAGAAAAGTAAGAAAAGGTAATTTAGAAGGTATTATAAATAAATGTTTATGGCGATTATATCAGAATAAGATGAGAAACTAACGATTACTAAGTAATTTTGAATATTACTACATGAATATGCAGTAATATTCTGAATAGAAATATAATTTTTCATGAATGGAACCGCACTGTCATTGCACTTAGCCTGGATGGATCGGGTGTGGAAAGGAAATGTAGTGGTTAACGTAAAATAATTGATTTTTCACCTAAATTACAATTGTAGAAAAATTTTGATTGTTATGATGAAGTGAGATGGTGCTCTATGTAAATAACATAGTTGAGAATACTGTTATGACTCAAAATTTTATTTCACTTCTGAAAGTAAAATGTTATTAGTGAAATTTGTTTTTATGTTGGTGAAATTTTTGTTGCTTTAAATGTTTAATTCCATAAGTGCGTTAATGAAATCTTCATTGTGCTATGTGTTTTTATTTCACAGTATTGTTAAAAATCAGATGCATATCTCAATTAAATTTACTTCCGCTTAATCGAAAATATATTTGATTCTGGCTACCATATTTTTAATCCCCCAATATTTTAATTTAATGGACCTGTCAATATCCAAATATATTTTGTGCAGTTAATTGCTAGAATAAGTTATCGAGTATACATCAATACAAAATTTAGAAATATATAAAATAAACTCATTTGGATGGTTGCCGATTTTAACACATCGAAGATCAACATCAAACACTCCCTTATTATAACTACCCTTTACAACTAATATTTATACATACACATACTTATCTTATCTTAGTTGTGTTTGTGTATATTATTTCATCTAATCACACAAACAATCATTATTTTAAGCTTAAAGGTCTTTTAAATTTGTTTGTTTATTTTTATTTATAGTTATTTCCTTCCAAGACTTTAGATTTTAGGGTAATAATGCGATTTGTGGGATGCCATGTATAGAATCTACAACCTATAAAATAGCCACAACAGTCAACATATGATAATTATAATAATTATATGTAATGCTGAGATGTTGAACTGTCCCACAGACGATGACTCAGGGGTTAGTCTATTTCAATAAGTTGAATTTCATTGAATACAGTTGTAATGGCAATTAAAAATACGTAATTTAAAACATAAATATATATTGACATGAATATTGATTTCTATTTCTATTAAATTCTGCCATTGCTTATGATATTGGAACTAAAAACAAAACAAAAAATCTGTCTGACAACCATTTGCTCCGTCTAATATAATTCTATATTGTGTAAAGATATAATATATATTCATTGCCAAAACAGATCATATATAACTTGCGATAATATTGAGCTTGCGAAAATAATAGCCTGTCGCTAACTAAAGATCCTCAATTACTATCCTAGCCACTGTAACGTATCAAGGGCTATTAATTATTCACTGATAGGATCGTATTTACGAAAGAACAAAGATGGATGGAGGACACAATAGGGATCGATCCGTTACACAACATAACGCAGGATAAATATCGATTTGACATTATGTTATGATTCAATAATACATCCAAATGAGAACTGATTCGTTTCGGCCTCTGGTGGAGTCGGGTTTGACTAAAATGTTTATCTTAGGCATAATCGATTTAATTTCATTGATTTACTTATGTATCATAAATTATTCATATTCACTGATTTTTTTTAACCACACCAGTATCCTTGGTCCAATCCTTTATACAGTTCATACAGCTGAACAACTGACATCCCAACTCATCCTAATACTATCCTTACCACGTATGCTGATGATACATGTGTATTATCAGTCAACACCAATCCAATTATTGCATCCCAAAGCCTCCAATCCCATATTACTGATCTTGAAGAATGGTATCAAAACTGGAGAATTAAAATAAACTCTCAAAAATCGCATCAAATCACTTTTACCTTACGTCGTACACCAATGACTTCCTCCCCATCAGTATCCTTTAATAATATCCCACTGGTGCCTGTAGAACAGATCCGATACTTAGGGTTGCATCTTGAAAAATGATTAACCTGGAATCCTCATATTTGGACCAACGGAGTAGAGCTCTGGGGCTCTACTAAGCCATCGAATTCCTCTCGTATCCAATCCCTACAATCCAAAATCCTTCGTAAAATCCTTAATCCTCCTTATTTTGTTAAGAATAAAGTCATCCATAACGACCTTAATGTCCCATTTGTTGCTGATTTGGCCCGAACCCGCTATCTATCCTTTCATAACAAACTTCATTTCCACTCAAACCCTCTAGTTTCTATGATGGTACGTTATAACTCTTTGATGTGTTTAAGTGGCTCTTCCCCTCCACCGTAGACTCGATTTCCTAGCTTCTTTCTAATACCAACTCTCAACATCCCACTTATATCTATAGTATCCTACAATTTGAACCCCTTATCCAATCCCAGGGCACAAGACTTCGCCTACCCGACCTGTATACCCGCTCCCGCAGAAACTTTTGAGCGTTCCATTCTCGTTCGTTCCACTTTGAAACCTACTACCACCTGATATCCGTCATCCGTCTACCTTATCCACATTAAAATTCAAGCTATTCCTACATCTCCTAAATTCTCATCTCACAGATGATCTCTAATCAGTAATAATTAATAGCTCATATCCATCAGAAGTAATAGATTAATTACTTTAAAGATTCTTCACTCATGACGATGTTATTTTTTATATTGTTAGGTGCTTTTATTTATTTATACATTTTCTCTCAGCTTAATTCTTTTTATTAAATTTGTATGCTATTTTTTTTTCTTCTCTAACAGACACATACCTTTATATTATATTTGTATTTATTGTCATGTTATTTAAATATTTTAATAATGTAGTCCTTTGGCCAGATAAATATTATGTTGTTATTTGAAGTTTTGAGGTAAGAAACACTTCCTTTTTTACACTAACAGAGGAAACGTTTGAATAAGAATTACTCAACCGTACCATTTCATGGGTTGTTGCAGCGTGTTTATTTCTTTTTTTTAATATCACTATTACAAAATGGTGAACTAGTAACTGAATAAAATAAAATGAGGTCGGTTATTTTTGAAGAATAACGGAATAACCTATGCGATTGAAATTGTTGCGGTGGCACTCTTACAATAAACAGACAGTATGCATTTCAGATTTATCTATGACATTACAAAATTACAACTGGATCTAACACTACTACACTATACTAGAGTACACGTGAGTAGTTCCTTTAAATGTCTTCCATTCCATTATCATTTATGAATAGAGAATAACTTACTGTTAATGAATAAACAAATACACTTGTAATAAATTATAATAATCAACTTACCCTTTACTATAACTTTGGTAGACGAGATCTCCTCTCTAGATCCGGAGACAACCCTGCAGGAGTAAACTGTCCCAGAGTCCTCCAAGAATATGTCGTTCACGACCAGCCTCCGGGTGCACCCAGCCACTTCTTGCCTGAAGTCCTGGCAGTTGGGAAGCTTCAGACCGTTCCTCTCCCATATCACATCACCTAAGGACAAGCCACGGTATTACTTAGTGAAATGCATGGTTCGAAAGTGAATTTTATCAAACGAAGTGGAGGAAGGTACCATGAATAAATTCAAAAGTTAATTGAACCTACAAGAAGATATAAATTATGCAATATACAATTGTTCCTGATTCACTTCGACCTTACGATGTCCAACTATCATTTTGTGACTTTGAACCACTTTATACCAGGTTCTTATTGTGACAAAGTGTCGAATACTAATCCCAAAATGATGCAAGCTTGTTTGCAAGTCTCGTTCATCAATGAAAATCACATTTTGCACAGGTATTTCAAAATATGAATTGACTTTTTTAATTTATAGATTTTTCTAAAATTCCAACGTAGTGTAGGAAAGGATTCGTTATACATTCCTCCATGTACAAGAAAATACAACCAGTCCAACCTTTTAAATGTCAATCGAGCTTCTTTAAGCTTTTCCGAAGAAGAATCAAGGCACGTTTTTTTTTTTTTTTTTTTACAGAACTATTTTTTTCTTTCTCCCTCTTTTTTATTTTATTGTTTCAGAGAAACACAGGTGTGTTACCGAGTGCAAGACATCCATTGGTGAAGAAATAGGAACAGTTTGAACAATTCCCATAGAACACGCGCTTAAAGTTTAAATAACATTTTGCGGTAATTATTCCACAGGTTGTCGCTTCGAGTTCAGTTACAATAAGTTTTAACTTTTCATTCGTTTGCCTTTTAATACTTTCCAAAAATACAAATTATGATGAGCTTTAGTATGGAAAAGTGAATGTAATAATGGGAAATGCGTATCCTTCGGTAATCATTTCATCTAGATATGAACGTTTCAACAGACATGTATCATCTATCCTTCGAAATGTTAGTTGAAAAATTTATTTCTTGATGAAATGATAACCGAAATCTACTCATTACCCATAATTTTAGTTTCCAAACTATAGCTCACGATAACTTGTATTTTTGGAAAAGTATTAAAAATATAACTTATAAATTTGTTTTAAATCAACTCGAAGCGACAATCTGTGGAACAGATACTGTGTTTTTAGTTGAAAACCAAGTACATATTGACTGGTGGTTCTGATCAAACAGTTGAACCAAAATCCAATATTCAAACGAAATCATTTGATGCAGAATTTAGTATCCTGTAATTTATGTAAGCGTTTTTAAATAAATAAGCTTTATAAAACTTTAAAAAATGAAGACATTTTTTTTTTGCTTGAAAAAAATTGTAGCGAACAATTGTTATTTGTTAATGGTTGTTTAGAATACGATCAATAAGAGCATTTCTACACCGATCAAATTAATCAACAAAAAGTCTGATTTGAATGTATTACAGTAATGACAGTAACAATAACACATTATTTATGCTGGAACAAGTTCCCAGAATAATAATGATAGAATTATAATACAAGGAAAAAGGGTTTTAGGGTAAAATACAAGTAGAATTCAGTTAATTAATTATGTAAACGGGAGTAAAGTGGCTCAGTGGTTGAGCACTGAGTTGCCATGCCGGAAATCCTGGTTCAAATCCCGCTTCGGGCAGTTACTTTTATTTAGTCTGTTTGCAGCCGGAGATGGATCATCTACGATCTAGGACCCTCCTGGGGCTCACCCAGCCTCTATAAATTATTATAAAAATAGGGTACCCATAATATGGTAGAAAACCTAGGACAAGTCACCTCCTTGCAGAACCGTAGTCCATAAAACAGTACAGTCTCAACCATGTACTGAACCCCCAGACTCGTTCACGGGTCGTAGTGGTACAGGTTTTTTTTTTTTAATTATGTAAACGTAAATTGTGAATTAACTGCTAATTATAAAAAAAATATTAAGCATTCCTTAATATAATTACTAAAAATAATTACATTAAAATATTTACATATATGCAAAACTTCTGTTAAAAATAAAAAATCCAATAACAACAATCTTATCTGTTCTTTAATCGGTTCAAATGAATAAGAAACAGTCGAAATTTGAAATAATTAAAACGCATTTTACGTCCGTATATGTACAATTGTGATGATAATATCAACAGATCATGAACACACTTAAGATTTCTTAAAAATTATATGTATATGAAGTGGTTGAATAAACATGATTTAAAAGTCATAAAGTAATTTTATAATATGGGATCATGTCGTAAGCGCTGAACTCAAAAACATATACAATATAATCAGGGAATCATGAACAAATAAATTGTATGTTTTAATTCTTTTAAATTAGTAAATAATAGGCAACATTGAAGTGTTAAAAATAAATCGATTCATACGTCTGCTTATGCTAATAAAAGCAGATTATTTCTCTGTAAATTTAACTAGCCTTATGAGTTATGGCGTAACGTAAGTAGTCTGTAATTATAAAATAGTAGATTTTATATTAATTTTAAAGGTACTTTACACTCTAAATTAATATCCATTAAGGTTAAAAAAAAATACTTATATAAATAATTACCTGTGCTTACTGTGACGGACAGCTCCAACGGTTTGCTCTCCTGGGCAATTAGGGTGTCTGGCAGGCCAGTCGTAATGAGGCAAGCTTTTTCCTCGCACATCCTGTCTCCAATAAAAAAAAATCTATATAAAACCAAATATATAAGTAATGATTGTCAAAATACTACAGGATGTTAGGGAATTGTTAGAAAAGGATAAAACATGAAATTACTATTATGCATGGAAAAATTAAAAAAAAATAATTCAGTAAGAATATGTATTTTATATATTTTTTCTCATATATATATATGTGTACTAAAAAATATATAGTGTAATATATATATATATATATATATATATATATATATATATATATATATATATATATGTGTACTAAAAAATATATAGTGTAAATATATATATATATATATATATGTGTACTAAAAAATATATAGTGTAAATATATATATATATATATATATATATATATATATATATATACATACATACATATATATGTATATGATAATGTGTTATATTAAATGAAATTAGGTACTTTTCCTGGGGTGTAGAAAAACCTTCAGTCCATAAATCATTGCACTTCATCTATTTATTGGACGTTTCGACTCGACATGGTCATTTTCAATATATATAATTATCTCATCAGTCAACAATGTATAACCTTTTCTTTTTGGAAAACTAATAGTTCTAGTGTCATTATTTAAAAAATATGTTGGATGAGTTCTATCCCTTAGTCAGTCAACTAACAACCCTTGACACTAAATAATGAAACGTATATTTTGATATACCATTAATATTTTACGTGTTGGTGGTCTTTAACAAGCGGGGAGGCTAGTGGTAGGTGGGAATAGGCAATGAGTAGAGTGCTGAGTTGATATGCTGAGTAAATAATTCTTCTAAAAATAACTGCTGTTGTTTATTCACCCCACAGTCTTACTTCATCTTCAAGTTTTATCTGCCGTTCATCCACTAATACAGAATACCTCCTATTTCTGTTGTACTAAATTTTTGGCTAATGGTTTTAATGATGTTCTTGTCATTCAATCAGTTTGAAGTTGATTCTTGTTTACTGTCTTGTAACTGGGAAAGAAGTAGGCCAGTGTGTGGAAGGCTAAGTTACTGCACTGAAGTATAGCCTATGAACTGTACAGTATACAAACCGACCCGCGTTCAAATTCCGCTGTGGCAGATAAATGATTTAATCAGTTAACAGCCTTTAGTTTGGGGTTCACTCAGTCTCCCTAGTGGTGGATCGTTTAATTCTAGGTAAAACTTGGCGGTTGAGTGAACAGCACAGCCCTTGGCGTAGAAACAGTACTGTATTTACCATGTATAGAACCTTAAGTGTTATAGTGTTACATATATTTTAATTTCAATGCTATCTAAAGACACGAAATTAATCCGAAATAAAACTACCAATTTTTGATATCACTGGAAATTATGTAAATATTTGTCGGTAGTATCAGACAACCGGAATGCGTCATAGAAAAAAAACCTTTCATGAGGAAACAGTATATTGAAAACCGATATTACATTTCTTCATTGTTTTATTTTGCTTAACAACTTTCCGAGATATAGAACAAAAAAGTAAACCAGGAAAAATATTTGGATTACATATTTCCTTCCGAGAATTAATATTCCAAAACCAAGTACTGGAAGTACTTTTATAGATAGTGTTTTCATTATGATATGCTCTCATATCATATAAACGAATCGAGTTTTAAAATATATTTTACCGATTAAGAAAGGCATTTTACTGATTGTTAATGTTGTATTGTACAAATAACATCTATAAGAAAATACAAAAACAACTTCATCTATTAAAATAAAAATGAAAATGTATAGGTATATAAACAATTTTTATATATTGTTTAACTTTAAATAACATCGCGAAATATTATTGTTAAAACTCTTTCCATCTTTCTGTTACCCGGTCTTCCTATGAGAGGATAAAATATTGAAAAGACAATGGCAAAGAACCCTGCTCAGGAACCATTATTAAGTTACCTTATTCTTTCTGTACACCCTTTTGTGGCAGAGAGAGGGATAATAACTTATAAAAAATTCATATTGCTGCAAATTGAGGACAGATGGGGATATTTCCAAGATAAATGGGGAATTTGCTGATTCACATCCTGGAGGTGAGAATCTGGACAGTAATACTCTGATTGTCAATGTTGTATTAGACATATCGCTACCTTAATATTACAAGATTGTATGTTACGCAATTTAAAAACAGAGATTTAGATACCAAATGGCTCTATGTAAATATAGAAGGAATATTTATTAAAAAAAAATGTAAGAATTCTGTTAAAAATTCTTAATTTTTTTAAATCATTAAATATGTCATTGCGAATCATTATTATATAAAGGTTTTTTTAAAAATTGTAGTATTTATGCTGTATATTTTTATTTTATGATTTCGTATTGATACAGAATAAAAAATAACATTTGTATGTTTATAACTCAGTGACCACCAATTTCTTATTCTAAAGAATTCTAAAATAAATAATAATAATTTATTAAGGGGGTACATTATATAACATAAAACATTTTTTGTAATGTTTACAAATTATATTGATATGCCATAATTTATTAATAAAAATTCCCGGACTCGGATTAGTTCTCCATTACAAAAATTTACCACATAATTCCTTAGATAAAATAAATATATTTCAATATATCGTCTGATGTGATGGGACTAATAAAATCGGTGGTTTTCGTTGGTGAGCTATGACCATGCAAGAATTGCGTAAATATCTCTTTATCACAGTTCCAAAAATCACTTGTGCCACTCTTAGTGTCCTAATGGTATTTCAAGCTCACTAATAGTTTTTTTTTCTCCAAAAATGTAGGATTTTGACTCATGTCGAAGGGCAATATGGTGTTTTATGTGATTTGTTATTTTCCACTGACTAGGCACTCACTGGACAGTAATATACTATAGTCAATGTTGTATTAGACAGATGTGTGTCTAAATAATGACAAAAAAAATAATAATAAGTAATCTAACAAGTAGAAAAACAAGAACATTTTTTTAATGAGAGGAAGAAAATTGTAGGGGTGAGAACTGTTTATTTCCCTCCCTATATCAGAGTATTTTTTACCTCCACCCGGACCATTTTCTTCCTCATATATATATCTATATATATATATAAGGTCCACTAATATTATTCAACAGAGTTTTTTTTTATAAACTTTTTCAAAATATTATTTTAGTTCTTAAACTGAATGTTTTTATCCAATGATCTGCATTGATTTAGAATACAAAACGAAATGCAGATATGTATTTATATTTACTGACATAAATAACTCTATAACCACTATTACTGAAATAATCCCCGGCCGTAGAGATTATTTTTTATTCGCTATTTTTCACTCATTACTCGCTAGGGGATGAATCAACATTTCCCGAATGGTACAGGTAATCTACTGACTGTTAATGTCGTATTAAAAAAGTGTTTATGCATAATTATTGATAAAAACATCTAATAAAATAAAAGAGAAATAATTTCATAGAAAATTATTACATGTTTTCATTAAAAATTAAATGAAAACTTATTTTAATTAACTTTAAAACAAAAATAGTACTTAAACTTTGGATTTTTATTAGTATTTTTTAGAATAAAAAACGAAATATAAATTTAAATGTTTCTATTAATATAATTTCCAACCACAAAGGAACGAGAATGGTCCATTTTTAAAATTTTATTTTTCAATAATAATAACACTAATAGTCTATAAATAGATAAAATACATCACATTAAAAATAATAAATTTTTTGTAACGTTTCTAATAGTATTATCTATGTACAGTGATTTATATATTTTTAAAAAAATATCTCGGGTACGTACTCCATTACGACGATATGGTATTTAATTACCGAGATAAAATAAATGGCATATAGAGTTACAATACACCCGCTTGGGATATCCTGCCCGCTGGAGGCAAGATCACAGCCCGACTGAGAAGACAGGCGCCGTCGAAAAAGGGCAGAGCTAGGCGAACGCCAAGGAGGACTCCTTATACGGCCCAGGTCGCACAATCCGGTCAAGGTCCCGGGTCACGCTGCTCCTGCGGCGTCATCATCCCTCTCAACCGTTTTAGTCAGCGCTAATTGTCATCACATTTATCTTATTTAAAATAAGAAATATTTTTCTTAAGATTCAACAAAGAAAGAACATCTTCCCAACATTTAATGAGTAATTTAAATGTAGAAACTGATACGGGCCATTTATACAATACTCAGGACATATAGGTGATTCTGATCTAACTGCTACTTTTTTTTTATTCAAAACTTTTTAATATTGAAAAAGAATTCAATGAAACTTTAGCTTCTCCCTACGGAAAGACTCGGGCAGTTGATAACGACGAAGTACCTTCTAAAAACTATATACGTTATTTCGGACCACTAACGGATCTAGGAGAATTTTCAGGGGGGGCGGCATGGGTCAATGTGAATTTGTTATCAATGTATACGATCCATATACGAAGGAAGATACATAAAATATCAATTTTTAATTCAAGACAACTGAGGCCAGAAAACAATAACATGGATACAACGAACAAACGAAAATACGATCCTCAAATTCTAATAAATAATAAACTCTGAAAAATCGAACATTTAACAGCTATTTATAGCTGAATGAAAAACATAAAAGGGTTCGGAATCGCCGATTTTGGATGACTATTTACTTGGACTTACATGGAACATACATACAAAATTAAAAGGACAAGGACTAACAAGACTCTAAAAACGACTATCAGATCTTCACTCGACTTACGAAACAAACGAATAATCTATAACAGTATTAAAATGGAGCAGGACATTGGGGTTCAGCAAAACACGTCCATGTACACCAGATACAAACAGTACCTACAGTCAAAATTTTTAAGAAAAATTATTAATGCTCCTTGGTTTATTTCGAATCACACCATACTCAACAAAATGAACACTTCCCACTATAAAATCATATATTCATTACAAATACAAACCATTTTACTCATCATCGCAAAATTACCCAAAATCAACTTCTACTTCCCGTTATCCGGACGTGATAGAAAAAAATATTAAAAAGACAATAGCCAAGAGACCAGCTTAAGAACCACAACACCTAGATTAAACAAAGATTCAATTTGCTGGATGCGCAATTGCGTGGAAATGAAGAAGAATACAATTAAAATTTTTAGTAATAATAAAATGAGTCAATATTATTGTAAAAATGAAAGTCCGAATTCGCTACACTTTCAAAATATCGAAAATGTTAATGAAATTTAAAATTATCCGTCCCTCGGTACTGACTCATTTGTCCACGGTGCTGAAATGAAATAAATTTGGTAAAAATTCTTCCGAAAAAATTAAACTTATTTTAATGAACATGAAAATTTATGAATTAATTAGTTTGGATCATTTATTGCGACAAAAAATAATGAATTCATAGGTAAATTATAAACTAGAGGTTTTCTCTGGACTGCAAGTTATATTATACGAAAGAAGGGATGAACTATGTTCACAAGGATCGTATTGATACAAAACTTTTATCCGTTTTAGATCTTGAACGCCTCAATTATTGAAATAGATATTATATTTAAAAATTTAGTAATCGATTTTTTTTCACTTTTCATAATGACTTTGTTTTCGTGATATTTATTTGTTGGAATTACCGCTATTTTAAATTACCATATTTTACAAGAACATAAAAAAAAGAAGAAATGAAATAAAAATATAGTCTGATGTAGTTTGTAACTCAAATTTAGAACCGTTAAGTCACGACTTGTTTATTTCTTTCTAGCACTTTTCAGTATGTATTTGTGATTTTTATTGCGTAGCCTCTTGGTCAGGTTTCTGTTCAATTATTACTGTACACATTTGTTATTCTTAAGGGTCCTGGTCCTAGAATAAAATTATTATTAGGAATATTCTAATATCATTTTACACTAAATGAAACCTTGTACTCAGAACTTCAAAAGTTTGTTCACATCTAATTTCAAAGTTGTGACCAATTGAATACGACCAACGTTTGTGTCCATCCATCCAATCGATTTTCGAGTTCTTGTTACTGACACAAGCTTTCAAGAAATATTCGTTAGTTTCATAAAAATAAATTAATATAATCTCTGGTAATTAGAATCTGATAACTACTAGAAGGACAAATATGATGTGTATTAAGAGGTAAATTAAAGTAAATAATTAAAATTTTTAAAGAATACATTAACAGTATAATCTGAAAAAAAGTGGGCTAAAGTTAACCCCAAGGTATATCAGTCAGCGATTTCCTTGGAGTGAGTCAAGGTTACGTACGCTCTCTGAGTCATACTATTGGCCTCAACAACTCGCTCGTTACAGGTCACTACCATGATAGTCAACTGTTAATTAATTACAACTCATATTAAAGGGTATTGTTAATAAATCATTAACTTAATTTAGATTATTACGTCTTATTTTATACAGGCTAACAGTACTGAAATAATCAATGATGACCTTAATCGCCCATTTGTTCAGTTGACTTCTCACGAACCCAAAGAAATACCTCGTCGTTTTAAGCTACTTCAACACTTAGACAAACGCTCTAAGCTCTCCATTAATTACAAAAGAATCCTATCCATGACTATCATAAGATCCATCTGGATTCTGTGGGGCTTCACAAAGCCATCATCTCGTATTCAATCCTTCCACTCCAAAATCCTTCGTAAAATCCTCAATTCTCCTAACTTTGTTAAGAGCAAGTAATTCATAATGACCTTAACGGCCTTTGTTGCTGATTTCGACAGAATTCTATATTAATCCTTTTTTTTCTCCACAAACCCACTAGTTTCAAACCTTGTTCTTCAATTTCCCACAATAATCTAAGGCAACTGAAAAGAAGATAGCCGCGTGACCTGCTAAGATCCTTGACCTTGCTGCCTTTTGAATTCCTGAGAATCCTCCGAGGCGTATGAAACGAGGATGGCCACGTGACCTTCTAACTTGTCATTTGTGTACTACCAGTAGATAGTTTCTTACCTTGCGTTTACATACTTACCATTATGTCTACAGCACCAATAAATAAGTGTTTAAGTTGAATTTCCAACAAAATAAGTTTCTAATACTTCGGAATCGTGTTATTTCGAAATGAATAAGGGGCTAAGTCAGGCATTGGCTTGAAAACGAGTTATTGCATGTATTCTACACACACAATGCACAACTCCATTACAAACCAAAAACTACGATAATGACTCGATTCCGGATCCCTCAATTCGGTTAACTTTCTCTTGACGAAATTCGACTTAACGTCTTATTCACTGGGGATGCAGATACCACCATAAAATATTCTTCTTGTATTATTTTACACAGTTTCAAACCTCAATACATAAATTTAAAAAACGAAACAAGAAGAAACAATATTTTAAAATAAAAAATTAGACCCAACATTGAAAGAAAAGATTAATAAAAAAAAAATAGCCTTAAAGGCAAGTCGCCATTAATAAGTCATTAGCTAAGTCATATTTTATTTATACGAGCTTCTTATTACCTGACTATTAAGTATTTATTACAAACATAATCATCCTACCACAAAGATTAATCCCTCTCAGGGACCTCAATCATTATCTTAATACTTCAATTCAAAAATGTATTACTTTTTATTGAATTTTTATCCAGTACAACAGCCATAAATATGTGATTATTTAGGCCAGTTTCCCCCCCTCTTTAATGCCTTTTTAAATAAATAGCTTCTATATATATATATTTAAGAGAATGAAGATCGATTGTAAATCTAATTTTATAAATAAATTGTTCAGGAGTGCAGTCAGTGATGTATTATCACATAGAAGTACTTCTTTTTCAATTATGCACCATACGTTATGGGCATTCCCATCAAAAGGGCTGACAAAAATTAAATAACAATGTGTAATAAAATAATCGATTTATGAAATGGTAGTCGTAGCACCGAATACAGGAATAAAATATATTAAACAGAAATTTCATAATAAACGTAAATTATTTCATAATGGAATAAGCAGCACGTAATTTAATATAGTAATAAATTTAAACTGCCTTGAACGGCAGTCCTCTCACCAATTATCAGAGATACAATACATATATATTGTCCTTTTATCAAAATTTTTTTTTGTTATCATCACTAATGAAACTAAAACTTTGGCCGATATTGCACTTATTACTGAGCTGATTCTATATTGAGCACACCCAGAACTATTTCTTATAACAGGGACAATTAAATTTTTTTTTAGTTTTACTCTTTATAAAAAAACTATTAGCTGAAGTATTTTTATGAGAAATATTATGGGCATGGTTCAAAAGTCCTGATATATAGATTTTCGTATATTTTTCAACCTAAATATTTATAAACAATTCTGATTTAATTTCGTTTAATTGGATTGTATATAATTAAATATCTAAATGTTGTTTCTTGAACTGGATATTGTAGAATAGTATAACCTAAAAGTAAGAGTTAAAGAAATTTTCTGCTTGCAGTCTTCGTCTCCATCATTAAATGAAGAAAAAAAATACAAGATATAGCCAATTCATAAGCAAAAGCCGTAAAGGGTCTGGGGTTCAGTACATGGTAGTGTAAGTACTTTTTCATGGACATCGGTTGTACTGGGAGGTGATTTGTCATAGATCACGCTCAACCGCCCCCTTTTTTCCCTTTTTAAGAGGCTGGGTGAGCCCCAGGAGGGTCCTAGATCTTATATGATCCATCTCCGGCTCCTATCAGACTTAATAAAAGTCATGGCCTGCAGCGGGGTTTGAACCAGGATTTTTGGCATGGCAACACAGTGCTCTACCTGTCCCTCCGCTCCCTATATATATATATATATATATATATATATATATATATATATATATATATATATATATATATATATATATATAAAAGTTATGTTTGTGTCAATAGATGGATAGGATTAGTCTTAATCCAAGAAGTGAAATATTGTTTGAGTTTATGTATAAACATTGGATAGTATATATAAGAGCTGTATCTTTTCAATAAAGTTAGTTGTTGTTCAAGCCTGTGTCGTTACTCTGTCCGAACCTTTTCCTTTTTTTTTTCGTCATTAGTTACGTACAAAGTTAAGTGGTGCCGAAACCCGGGAAGTCTGTTCGTCGCGTTCGTTAGAAAATAACAAAGTTAAAATACGCGTACAATGGTTGAATCAGACGAACGCGCCAAGTTTGAGTTCCAGCTGGCGAAGGCGGCAGAGGAGCATGCGCAGTTGATGGCTCAGCTCACAGAGGCGAAGAAGTCGGCGCAGATTGAATTAGTAAAGGTGCGTACCCAAAATTCGGCCTTTATCCATGAGGTTATTGGCCAATTAGAACCTTTCACAGGTACGGTCGGGGATTTGGACCATTTCATAAAAGGCGCCGACCAGATAATGACTCTTATATCGTCCCGACAGGACAACGGGACTATATTCGAGTCAGACGTAAAAATACTAGAAGCAGCGTTGGTCGGTCGAATATCACGACGTATCTTGAACGCCATACAGGGTGATACGACCGTTCAATGGGAAACCTTAAAAGACAGATTAAAGAAGCTGTACGGCGGGGGTCGATGGACACCAGAGGAAGACGTATTCTACCTAGTGAAGGTAAAGCGGAACCAAGGACAGTCAGAGGGCGAGTTCGCAGAAAAACTCTTAGTCCTCTACAACAGAGTGGTAGAAAAAATGATAGAAACCTTTGGTCAAGAAGAAGGCGGCCGGAAATTAGAGTTCGTACGCGGGCTCCTAAAGGTTCAATTAAACCATTATATGGACCGGCCAGGCTCTCTATCACGCGACAGGGACTTCGTCGAATGCGCGCACGAGCTGGTGGACGCGCATGATAGAAACAAAGCTAGGCAAGAGAAATGCGAGGGTGAGTGGACCGAAGTAAGATCCGCGCGGAGGCAGCATAAAAGTCCACCCAGGCGCAGCAGTCGGCCGTTCGAGAACCGACCTAGCAGAGGGTCTGAGGAGCGGAGGAAACGGCCGGAACGCCGGTGTTACGAATGTAACAGACCTGGTCACGTGGCGGCGCAGTGCAGTTTGACGCGGTGCTACGAATGCGGCAGGAAAGGGCATGTGGCACGAGAATGCCCCAGACGGAATTCCAGACCGCAAAGAAGAGAATACAGGCCCGAGCCCATGGAGGTGAATAATCAGGAGTGGCGAGAGAAGCGGATTCACCGGAGGAGCATCGACCGCTATTCTAGCGGGGAATCGTCGGCTGAGGAGAGCATCAGTTCCGAGCACAGCACGCCGGCGGTGAGAGAGCATGAGGTAAGAGGTGGGAATCATAGGAGAGGCGGTCCGTCCGGCACAGAGGCAGGGCCGCGACAACCACGTCCTGAATGAGGAAACGGTAGTAGGTGGGGCAACGGTTCGGGGGAAATAATTATTAGCAACGCAGCAACGAAGGGGGAACGAACACGATTGCCCGTGGCGAGAATGCGCGGAACGGGGGTTAGATTTCTGGTTGACACGGGAAGTACGAATTCCCTAATTAGTGTAAAGGGGGCCGAAAAACTAGGACTATGGGGAAAGCACAAGCGGTGCCAGTGTAGTATCGCGACTGTTAGCGGGCGGTGCGCGACCTTGGGGGAGGTGGACGTCAATTGTGCAGAGTTGGTGGGACGAGATGTTGAGATCAAGATCCACGTGGTGGAGACTATAATGCCGGGATACGATTTCATTCTAGGGGGAGATATTTTGCGGTTAGCGGGATTGAAACTGATAGTGAAGAAAGGCAATTGGTATTTCAACCTAGGCAAGAAGTCGTATCAAACCACGGTTACGAGCGGCGACGGTGGGATCGAAATTGGTGCGGTAAACTGTGAAAAGGTGCACTTTAAGGATGTTGTAGAGCGGAATAGCGATCTCTTCTATGCGGAAGATGAGATTCTACCCACGACAGGGAGAACGGTCCATAGAATTAAATTAAAAACGGAAGTACCTGTATATGTTAAGGATAGGCGTTACCCGCAGGCACTGAGAGACATTATTAAGGGGCAGTTAGACGACCTCTTGCGTCAGGGAATTATCAGACCGAGTAGCTCCCCTTTTAATAGTCCGTTGTGGGTAGTGGAGAAAAAGAAGGTCGAGGACACACAAACAGGGAAGCAATATAGGGTCGTGGTCGATTACAGGAAACTGAACGAAGCAACAGAGGACGAGCGATACCCGCTTCCCCGCGTGGAGGACATCCTGGACAGATTGGCAGGGGCAACGATTTTTAGCACCTTGGATCTAAAGAGTGGATACCACCAAGTAAGAATGGCGCCCGAAGACATTGGAAAAACAGCGTTTTCGTGGGAGCGGGGACATTACGAGTTCGTGAGGATGCCGTTCGGGTTGAAGGGAGCGCCGCTGACCTTCCAACGGTTAATGGACGAATTCCAGAGAGGGTTAGGAGAGGACTTCGCCCAAGTATACATGGACGATCTAATCGTTTTTAGTCGCTCGGAAAACGATCATACAAGACATCTTGGGCGGGTGTTTGATAGAATCCGCGAATTCGGTCTCAAGCTCTCTAAGGAAAAATCGAGATTCGGGCTACCGGAGATACGCTTTTTGGGACACGTGGTCTCGCAAAAGGGGGTTCAGCCCGATCGAGAAAGGGTGAGAGCGATCCAAGAAGCACCATTACCCAACAACGTTCGAGGAATCCGCAGGTTCTTGGGAATGGTAAACTATTATAGGCGGTTTATCCCAGGGATAGCGGAACTAACTCAGCCTCTGACTGAAACTCTAAGGAAGGGGAAACGGTTTTGTTTAGGCCCCTCCCAGGTCGACAGCATTCACAAATGCCGGGAAATCTTGACATCACAACCGCTGTTGGCCTTTCCGGATTTTCAACTGTCATTCAGGATCACCACGGACGCGAGTGAGGTTGCCATTGGGGCGGTCCTGTCGCAAAATTTCGCGGAGGGGGAAAAGCCGATAGCGTTCGCGAGTCGGAAACTGAATCCGGCCGAGCAACGATATAGTGCGATCGAGCGCGAACTCCTCGCGGTAGTATGGGCGGTCGAATATTTCAGGCCTTACGTGTATGGTCGTCGGTTCGAGCTACTGACAGATCATAAACCGCTCGTATACCTAGCTACACTTAAGGAATCTTCGGCGCGCGTCTCCCGTTGGAAGGAAAGATTAGCACCCTATACGTTTCAAGTAATCCACAAAAAAGGGGTAGAGAACGCGGTGGCGGACTGGTTGTCACGCGATCTGATTATTAATGCGGTAGAGGAGGAGGGTACGTCGGACGAACCATTTGCGGTGCGCTATTTGCGGGACTGGGCGGAACACGGACCAGAAATTCCATTAGTTCGCCAACACTCGGAAGAGAGCACGGACACACCGGAACGGGCTAGGGAACTTCCAGAAATCGACGAGATCATCAACGACAAGCGATTCCAGATGGTTATCCGGTCGAAACAAGGTGTGGGCACCGATTCAAGGGCATCGATGTATGAAGGATTATCGACGGTCACCATTCGTATCCCACCAACCGTAGCCGATGTCGAGGTCGAACGGATTTTTTCCGAGTTCTGTGTAACGGGGCGCCGGGCTTATATTTATGTAGGTAATAAGGTCCTGCTCGATAAAATCAAACGATTGTGGCGCCAAGAACGCATCGGGGTAGGGAGTTCACTAGTACATTGCCTGCGTCAGGTAGAAACGGTACCTGATCTCGCAGCACAGCAGCGGGTCATTAGAGACCACCACAGCGGCAAAACAAATCACCGGGGGATCGAAGAGACATTGCGGGCACTGAAACGCTTATACTTCTGGAAGTCAATGGGGCGTACAGTTAAGGATTTTATTGACCAGTGCGCCGTATGTCAGCGCGCGAAGTATGACCGACAGCCGCCGGTGGCAGAACAGGCCGTCACCCCCACGGCGAGGGAACCACTCAGGTCAGTAAAAGTTGACATCTATTCGAATGAGGGACAGTCCTGGCTCACAGTTCTAGATACCTTCAGTAAACTCGCAATGACTTACCCTATCGCGGAGAAGACTCCAAAGGCTGTGTGGGAAGGGATCCTACAATGGTGCGCTAGATATGGAGTACCTGAGGACGTCACGTCTGATTGCGGTCGCGAATTCGACAACTCGTTAATTCGTGAGGAATGCACCCAGTTAGGGATTACGTGGCGATTTAATACTCCGCATCACATCAAGGGCAGGGGGGCGGTCGAAAGATTACATAATACACTGGGAGAACACCTTCGGCTGTTAAAGTTGGGAAGGGATCTCGATCCATATGATGCTATGCCGCGAGCCATAATTGCATATAACCATACGATTCATTCGGCGACGGGATTGTCACCAATAGAAATCGTGTTTGGACAAGCGCGAAGGGATAGAGGCGACCTCATCACGGTTAATAATGAAGAGTTACGGACCATGCTTCACCAATCACGAGCGACTCGGAAAACTACGTGGCAAAAAGTGCGCGAAAAGCTAGTCCGGGATAAAACCACCAGGGTGCACAAAGCCAACGCTCGGGCCGGGGTGTACAACAAGGGTCCCCTACCATTAGGTACGACAGTCTATCGGCGATTACGTACTGCGCGTACTAAATCCGCGGCACGATACGAGGGGCCGTACAAAGTTGTGACTGTCCGCGAACACAACCTTTACACCATTCGGGATGTGCATTACCCATTTCGGGTGCGGACCGTCCACCTTGAAGAACTTCGAGTGCCTCATGCTCTGACACCGGCCCGGTCTACGCCGGATACACCTGATTCAGGTTAACTATTGGTTATTTCAAAATTTTTATTTTTGTGTTTGTATCAAATCAGGATTATTTTTTTTTTTTTGTTGTTTGGTGTTTTAGTGTAAGTACGTCTTTTATTTTGTGCATATGTTCCGTTCTTTTTCTTCAGTTTTTGTTTGTTGTGTTAGTTCCTCCTTTGCAGGAACTGGAAGGGGGGAGTTATGTTTGTGTCAATAGATGGATAGGATTAGTCTTAATCCAAGAAGTGAAATATTGTTTGAGTTTATGTATAAACACTGGATAGTATATATAAGAGCTGTATCTTTTCAATAAAGTTAGTTGTTGTTCAAGCCTGTGTCGTTACTCTGTCCGAACCTTTTCCTTTTTTTTTTCGTCATTAGTTACGTACAAAGTTAAGTTATATATATATATATATATATATATATATATATATATATATATATATATATATGTGTATATATATTTGAGACTAGTGTCATTTGGTAGACCTATAGGTGAGTTGCCATGCCGAAGGTTTTGGGTTCAAATCCGACTGTGGTAGATAATTTAGTTTATAAATTATCAATTATCAGAGTTTCACCCAGCCTCTATGAAGTTAAGAATTCACTGGGACAAAACCTGGCGGTTGAGCGTGATCTAGGACAAATCACCTCCCTGCACAACCGTTGTCATTGAAATCGTACAGTCTATAATACCACATACTTAGCCCAAGACCCTCCTTGGGTTGTATTGTTATAAGTTTTTTTTTTCAATGTTAATATAAGAGCTCTGGTTGCTAATAAAAATATTAAGGCATAGAATAACTTATTTTTAATAAGCAATTAAATATGAAATAGCTTCATGGGCTGTCATGTTTTTGGGTTTTTTTAAATTATAATTTAATAACTATTGCAAACGTAAGCATTTGAGGGAAACCATGGGTTTTTAGCGTGATAAGTTTTTCATATTTCCTATTTATTTAAAACTGGTTATGGTCAACCAATTTAAATAAAATTAAAAAATATATTTGAGTTACGATTCGTTTTTACATTCTAATCATTCTTTATTTATTTATTTTTTTTTTTGCTATCGGGTCATCATATCCTCCAAGATTAATTGTTTGGCGTTTTTAGTCCAGCTAAAAATAAAAAGATTTTCATTATTTCTTTCATCACGTATAATCAAAATGTTTTTATGAAGAATTCGTGGGAAGAAAAATATCCCATCATTAAAATACCGATTGCAGTGGTTTGGGGGTTCTATGACCAAATAAGCACGCCGTTTTCTAGAAAATATTGCAGCAAAATAGTGAAAATGTCAGAATTAATTACTTGGAATCTGCTGTGCAGTAATTAGATAATTTTTTTATATAAGGAAATGCTCGTTAATCGCTGAGCCCTGTTAAGTAACCAGTCAGATAGCCAAGTATCATTGCAAAATATATTCCATGCCATTGCAATTTTATTCAATTATTGTAGACCGACAACAGGCAGACTGCCGGGGAATATCCATTCTGTTTTTTGATTCTTTTAGGTTTCCTTTTCTTTTTAAGAAGAAAGTTTTTATTTTTTCTATCAACATAATTGGCAATGAATTTCTCACAAACTTCATTATAACTATTAAAAATGACCACATACTTTGACTAACAAATATTTGAACTTCTGGTATATTGAAGAAATCTAAAATCCTATTTTCTAAAATAAAATAATAATATTCATAGTTGCTCATTTACTAGGGCGCTCATTTGCTGTGCTGGAATCCCAGAGTTAAATCCAGCTGTGACCTCACCCAGTCTCTATAAAATAGGCACCATTAATGGTAAAAAAAGGTGGTTACTGAGTAGGATCTCGGATAAATCACCTGCACAATAGCTGTTATAGAAACAGCGCAGTCTAGACCATATGATGAACACAAGACTCATGGACTGTAGTATTTGATTATTCCTCTTCATGCTAGGTCACTAGGCATAACGATTTAATTACGATAAGAATCTTTAACGAGTACCTGACATAGTCTAGGGACAGCCATTTTACGTTCCTTTCGAAAGGTGCCATTACTGGGGATTTTAACTCCCTTTGAAAAATCCTAAGACCATTTGCCGTGCTAGGACCTCCAATCTAGGCCATGGTAGTTTGCTATGCTTACCACTAAACAACAGGTAATCTCATGGATTATAATGTTGCAGGTTATATCTTTCATTCCATTCTTTTCTCAGTACATTATAAAACATAACTTCCATATTTTAATTGTATCTATGTAATATGGGAATTTATTTCATTATCATATTTCCATAAAAAAAATTATTTTCTGTCAGTTACCTTGCGTTTGTAAGGTAACTGACAGAAAATAATTATTTTTCTTTTTCAAAAAATTATGAAGTCGAGATCATTCCCAGGGTTCACCACGAAATACATTTAAACCTTCCGAAGCGGGATTCGAGTCGGCGTCACAACTGGTTCGATGTCGCTAAGTGAGTTTTTTTATATATAATTCAGATTCAGTTGTCGTCAAAAATTAGATGGGTATTTTTCATAATTTACAGCATTCTTAATTATTACGATTTAATTCTATTTTATGACTCCATTCAGTTTTTGCTCTTTGGCTTTTGTTATGATCTATTTTTTTTTTATTGCAGGATAGGAAAATGAGATCATTGACTAAATAATTCAGATCAACCTTTTTTTCTAAGGCAATGGAATAACCGAGGTAAGGCAAAGATCAAAATTCCCTGCCCAGCCTGACCTCTCGTCTTATTGAACTTTAATGAAATTATTCTGACCTTTCTTAGTTCCTCTGAACTAATAAATATTCAATAAAAAATTTAAAAAAAGTAACGCTATGTTCAAATAGTTGTTCACTATTCACTATTTGTTTCGGTAATTAAAATTTAACGTTACGTATTAGCTCTTAAATGAATCAATCATTTAACACACCGTATTATGTAAGTAATCTGCCAAACACGGTAAAGATCTTTAGATAATTAATTTTGATTACATTTATTTTTTTTGTAATAATAAAACTAAATTTACCATAACATATTGCACAAGATATAATTATTCCGCATTATTGTTGGTTGACTTGATTTCCTTGGGAGTTGAGGTGTTTTTTATTAAACTAAACTGTCATATTTATTACAGTACTTTTTTTTAACTGTTAAAAAAAGGCTTTTATTTAAAAAAAATCAATAGATTTTACGCCCATATCTACGAAATACGAAGTAAATAAAAAACTTTTCCTGCCTTTACAGATCAAAAAGATCAGCAATAGAAATTATAAAGGTAAGCATATTTATTACTACCACAGTCACTTCGCACTCAAGCAATATTGCTATTGATTAAAATTATATAGAAACTTTTAGGAGAAATTAGTCTATTGATTTTATAACAATTAGATATTAAACAAATGCTAATAAAACAAATAAATTGTGTAAAGAAATCAATGCAAAGGGTGATTCAAGTACGTATGTACAAGAAAAAATAAAAATTCTGATTGAATTTCAATACAGTTCTTATGAATTGACTTAAGATAGCTTATGTGTCGTTTATTACATTAACAATACAAAGCTAGTCGGACGATGCAAAACTGGGAATCCAAGTGCAATAGTGGGAATATTGCTTGTCCGCGTTTAGTTAGGATGGGGATGTTTAAAGGATTATTGGCATTGTACAGGACGGGCATTTTACGTCTCCTACGAAGGACGGCATTGCTAATGATTTTTTACTCCTTTTAAAAAATCCACCTCCCGAACTGCGAAACCGCTACCTTGGCCGTTGGAGGTTATTATCCTAACCGCTACACCGCAGGTGACCCTATCTTAATCGGCAATCGTAACTGAATAAATATTCTTCTTCATTCTGGATTTGTACCCGATATTAAAGAAAAAGAGATTGTCACGGCTATTAATTCCGTAACTAAAACTGAAAAATCATAAATCGATTATATAATTTCAAAGTCAAAGTTGCTTAGTTGAAAATTTGTGGAACTGAAAACCCTAGGCTTGAATTATGATGGCGGAAGAAAGATGGCTAGTGTCTTAATCGAATTGATAATTTTTTGGAACCTTTGAGCGACGTCAGATATTCGGTTAAGTATTTTGGGTATTGTGAAAGGAATAATTAATTGGACATTAAAATGCAACATAACCCCAAAACTGCAAAATTTACCGAATCGCCACTAAGAACCAACGATTTATAATCATCAATGTCGAAACTTAAATGGTCTTCTAATCGGTTCATTTAAATGATTTTGAGTGCATATTTAACTGCTTTGGGACATACGCAACCACTAAGAATAAGATGAAAGTAAAACCTCACTTAAGTTTCATTAGGATTCGAATCAGCCCCAGGATGGGATTCCATGGCCTTGAATTATCATGAATGCTTGATACTGACGACTCGAGTAAACAATCGTCAGGGAAGGTGGCATACTCTCACGTTGTGCCATGTTTTCAACTTTACGACAACAATCAGCCAAGTATTTCCAGTTTTTTTCTTTGTACAAATTTCAAACATAAATTATCTATATGATACTAAAATATTTGAGGTATTTTAAAAATGAAATTTTAATAAGAAATTATTATCAATAAATAATTTCTGATAATAAACGTGTCTTTATTATAATATAATGAAATAATTGAGATATTTTTAAGTGTATTAAAAAAAAGGTTATTGAAATTTACAGCTGTATTAGTAATACAACATGTAAATAGAATGAAAGATACATAATGGCATGAGATACTCGTGAAGACAAGTAGAGAAACTACAATGATTGACCATGATGAGGTATGAATTAAACCATAATTATTGATATAGCATTAAACATTAAATTCAACCTAACGAATGCTAAAAGAAAGTGTGTAGTCGTAAACGACTAGATGCCCTAAATTGACTTCGTACTATATTATGGAATTGTTTGGTGTATTTGAGAGCTGAATCTAGGCGGCAGAAGTATGAAGAGGAATAAGAAACATTAAATTTTCTTTCAGATTTTTTATTAATTTTTATATGTTTTTGTTTTCATCTGCTGTATTTACCATAGTTTAATTAATCCTGTACATGGTGTATCACAAAATAATAGGAAAAAGACAATGGAAAAATGAACTTCCTATAAAGAACCTACAGGCGATCAAACGTAGATACATCCAGAAAGGACAATATTGAAACGATAAAATTGAAAGGGGGAATTTCTACTGATTTGGATATGTAAAGAGATTTTAAGAAGACACATGACCTTGAAAAATATTAAAGTGGATACCAGCTAGACGTGAAAAAAAGGTACGAAAGAGATATGTAACGATAACGGTCATAAATATAAAAGTGGATGCATGTCATGATATAAACAAGGTATAAATGTTGCAACTTTAAGAGATGTAACAACACCTAAAAAAAAATCCGATTTATTTCTATTTATTTGGTCCCTCATTATAATGAACTATTATTTTCTTACAGTTACCGGATAGGTTTATCACTTATTATGGTAATATGTTTATAATATGGATTTTTAATCCAGAAAGATTGCTTCTTGTTGTCAGAAATACTTCCTTGCCACCCTCCTCTTTTATATATATGTAGAATATAGCATTATAGAGTATTGCTAAGAGAGTCTAGTAGTACACCTATATTAGTCTATAGTTATGTTAGTTCCTATCAAAAGTACTTATTTGTATATCTAATTAAGATCATTCCATTCGACAAATATAATTTTCTTCATACAGGACAAGTATCGGTCCATTGACTCTATTGTTGCCTTTGCCTCTGGTTTCTTTGAAGAACACGCATATCTTATCTTTAAATAATGGAAAATTGTAATAGAAACTTTCTTAAAGAAATTTAATACATTTTCACACATTTTTTAAAGATAAAAATTATTAAAATTGGTCGAACTATTTTACCACGAAAGTACATAAGGAAAATCGAAACACACGACTTATTGCTTGCGCTCCTTGATTTAGGGGCTTTAATTGTCTTTGCGTCCCGGCTGGTCCAGGCTGATCCCTGAGAGTTAATTTCGACTTTCACGCCGTTTCCGATCATTGCCTTGCAATCGATAGATCTTAAGATATTTGACGGATGACTTAAAATTAAGAAATTAGGAGAATGATCTGGTAATTTACTAGTTATCGAGCAAATCTTATACGGAATACAACTCCCTCTTTTTATCAACAAAATTAATTATTATCTGTTAGAAAGGTTTTAGCTAACTAGTCATTTTTCTGATTTTAAGTTGGTGTATGCATGTATTTAAGCTTTTATGAATGTATTACAATATATTTCCATACCAAAAAGATACCATATTGAATAATTATTAGTTGATTATACAGACATGGAGAAGAAGTTGGTCCGGGTAGTGGCGAAATAACATGTCTTCAAACTTTAAAACTAATTATTAGAAACCGATGGTTCGATTCACGTTGCAGGTCTTCAGGGCTGAGTAAACAAGATACGAAAAATATATACAGTAGAATCCCGATAATTCGTATGGTCAAGGGACTGAAGATTTGGTACGAATTATCGGGAATAATAATTATCGGGAGTACAAAATAAAAAAAATTAAAAAATGTATTAATACAATTCTTTGAATCTATCGAACCTTCCATCACTTGCACGAAAGTCTTCAATTCCCTTTTTTCTGTGAAAACTTGGGCCTTTTCCCTTCAAATATTACCCACAACTGGTTTGAATTCCTTGCTTGTACGAACCACTTTTTTAAGTTCTCTACATGTCTGGGAAGTGATTTTGTCCTTGTTCTTCACAATTGATGTGATCGTGGAACCAGGGACGATGAAATGCTTGGATACGTCAATTAGCTTACAGCCACTGGTCACGGCGTTTATGATTTGTTGTTTCTCTTCAATAGAGAGGCTAACGTATTTTGGAGGCATGATAACGCGTCACAACGGTAACAAAAACGAGACTGAATTGTAAATAAAAGTGTGATTGTAAGAAAAGCTTAATAAAATTCCTAGAACTCCCCTCATTTTCTTTGATTGAAAACAGTAAGAATTACTTATGAGATTTCTAAGAAAACTTCTCGCTCTCCCGTAAAAAAAGATTGGATCTAGTGTCCCTCTAAACAATGCAAACATACTTGTGTATAAAAACAATACAAATTGAGTGATTTCTTAGAAAGGATTTATTCTTATTCTGCTCCCTGGCATATCTGTTTCACTGTTCTCTCCCTCCCTTTCGAAAACAGTACTAAGTAACGAGATTTTAAAGCTGGAAATACGAATTATATGACTTTATAAGTGACCTCCAGCATACAAATAGTGCGAATTACCGAGGGGTCTGAAATGCATTGATTTTATACCATTTATCGGGATTTTCTCTGGGGAGCGGCAAATTTGTACGAATTAGCCGGAAATACGAATAATCGGGATACGAAATATCGGGATTCCACTGTATAACTAAAATGATTGGAACAAACAACAAAATACTAAATAAAAATGAAATAATTGAAGTAAACAAAATACAAAAAAAATAAATTTGTTAATTTTAGTTTTATATATTTTTGTATATTGTTTATTTAGCTCTGAAGAAGATCTGAGATGCGGGTCGAAACATCGGTTTCTAATAAATAGTTTTATCATTTAAGGGATTTTCTCTAAACATATAACTGAGGTTTTAACTATATATATAAAGCTGGCAGAGAGCAGTAATTCAGCATTATTTTAAATTCAAAATTTAAGCACAAACAAACCTTTCATTCAAAGACATATAAAAAACTATGTACGGAATTTTTCTTCTTTGTTAAATTTCAAAATTTAACTTAAGATAATTCATAGATGACAAATTTGATGGGGAGTATCGGTGGTATTCCACATCAAATCTAATAACTTAAATCGGATTCAGTAGAATAATTGTATGTCTAAATATAAAGACCCGACCCATATGAGGCGTGGAGATGCCAAAGGGGGTAAATCAAAATTTGAAAATTGTTCAGGAAACACAAAAAATATGCATAATTCAGGTGATTATTTATTTGAGGCAATTATTTTTAGAAAAATTAGTTTGGATTAAAAAAAATTAAAAATGATAAAATATGGATTTACCTCTTTTTGCATCTCCACGCCAAATATAAAGATAGTACTATAACTACAAACGCAGTTTAAAGATAAATAGAACCGTACGACAGAAAGTTAAATAGTTTACAACAAAAACGAAATAAACTCGTATATGTGTATATAAATATAAAATGCGGAGACCACCCGAAGTTATTATATAAGCTAACACATCTGCTGTGTTTATTAAAAAAGATAATAAATAGCCCGGTTTTAGGCAGTCAGTTTTACCTTAAATTTTAGTGATAGTGTGAAATAAGGTATGCTGATTAGGGCAGCTGAGGGGAGCTAGAGAGATATATTTTTATCTCTCATGACATGCTTATTTATATTTGAAAGCATAACCAGGAAATAGCTCAAATATGATAATAAAATTAAAATTATCAAATTTAGCCATCAACTTATAAGAAACTGTAATTTAAGGTGGCTTAGCCACATTTTATAGGAAAATATGAAACTTATAGAAGAAAAAAAAAGAATAAACTATTTATACTTGCAGCGTCGTCAATTTAGGGTTGCCATATTTACGGTTTTCGAACGGACAGTCCGGGTTTTTTTTTATGTTTGTGCGGTCAAGAAAATATGCATAAACCGGAGAAAAGAATATTTTTCTTGCAATAAACCTTTGTTAAAAGCGCTGCCATCGAATGCTAAATATATCCAAAAGTAGATTGTAAGCTTTTTTGTCATTTTTTGTAATATTTATGAGCTAATAAAAAAATAAAAAAAGTTGATCGGTTTTTGCTCGAACACATCTGGCAACCCTACGTCTATTAATTGTATTGTTTTTTATTTTTTTAAATACTTACTTTACTATTTAAATTTTCCGAATAGGATAGCAAAAGAGAACTGGAAATAAATAAATAAAATCCCATAATCTTATTAAGGCTTTAGATTAGTCAGAACTCCAGAAGATTAACAAATATTCATCAGTTTGAACAACCACGCCCGACAACTACGTTTTAACAAAAATAAAGTTTATTGCATTATAAATGACTCACGCTAAACGCTTTGAGCGAACCCTGAACATTTGAGCTGGTTCGCCGAGAGATGATCTGCCTTGGAATTCTCCCCGTACCTTCTTCATCGATTAGCCTTCTTCCAACCTTCTGAGTGGAGATCACAACCTGCTGCCCTGTCCAGTCGATGAAGAGCTACCTGGAGGATACCAGCAAATGCTGCTTACATACCTTAGCAGGAGGTCTGACGTCAGCACTGGGTACGAGACAATGCCTCCTACCACTTTCGATCGCCAGGAAACTGCCTTTCGTCAAAGGAGTGATCTTTTTGGAGGACGATACGTGCAATGGCTACTAATACTCTTAAGACAGTCGTAATTTTTGTTGTTTTCATTAAGGACTCTCTCTATCGGCATTTCAAACATATTCGTACATCAAATATCAGAAATATAATGTATAAAACACCACTACATTCATAAAAAATAAAATATATAATAAAACAGACGTATTATAAACGTATAATAACTTCAAAAAACTTTAAACTACCTCCGATCCAAAATTTACTGTCCATTATTTTCTTGTATGGAAATGGTACTCGGAATGGGATATTTTAAAACAATAATAATTTTCTCAAGGGAAATAATAAATATTTTTATCTGACTTCATGGCTGTGCCTGAGAGGTACAATGAATAAGTTACATTTTCAAATTTCCATAGGAAAAAAAATTCAGATCATGCATACTTGTAGTAAAAAGATGAACGGATCAATAGAGTGCATATCTGCAGTCATAAAATCTTCCACCGAGTGCAGCAGCTCACCAACATTTCAACTGTGTCTATTATCAAGTTCACACTTGGTTAGGGCATGATTTATGATTTGAACCCCAGAATTGGTGTGATGAATTCCTAGAACCTGTTATGACAATGAATACACCAGCCCCGGAGGAATTGATTAACACAATATTCTGCAACTGCAAGAATGGTTGTGGTTCGCGATGTGGATGCAGGAAAGCAGGGTTGCAGTCTTTGGCTTGCGGCAAGTGTAACGGGCAAGCTTGTCTTAATTCTTCATCATATCAGAGTGATATCAATGAAGAAGGTACTTTTGACCCCAAAATCCTGGAAGAACTGGAGACAAATGTCTCAGTGTCGTTGAAGACGAGATCACAAAGGAATTTGAAATTTTACAGCGACTGTAGGACTATGATAAAGAAGAAGAAGAAAATTGAAATTAGAACTTGTAGTTCTAATTATCATTCAACTTTTGAAATTTCAACGTTCACAAATGTATGAAATAGCATTTTTCAATAAAAACATTAATTAAAAATTTAATTATTTTCATTTTATTTAGTTAGTAAGCAATTAGTATAAATAAGATTGGAATTAAAAAATAATTTAAGTATTTCCCTTAATAGCTTTATAATTGCACTAGTAGGTAAGTGTTATTTAATGAATAGTTACTGAATTATTGAAAAAAATATTAATTGTAACGTAATAGTTAATAAAAATGAAAATTATTTAGAATTATATAATTATCAATAATTTATAAACTTTATACGGCGTGTTTTTAAACAGGTTGGCCTCGAATGATACTCTAAATAGTTAAACACTCCGCGCGCTCCACCCTCTATCTCGAAAATGGTTCATGATAAAAAAAACATTTTTAAACAAAAGTTGTAGAAAACTTAATTCTCTACAATTTTTATAATAAATATAAATAGCATAAAACTCATAGGAAACGAGATATTTGCGATAAATGTGTAAAAAATCGATTTTTTGACCTTAGACCTTGGAATATTCGCGGACACCCGAATGTAGGTTTCAGACAAGTCCTAGGGTGTCGAAATAAAGGTTTATACTTTATAGCCGACTATCTCTCATTCCGAGATTCTTGGCCTCATTTGACTGTTATTACTGGACTATAATAATTACGGATGTTTGGTATGCCTGAACCTGTTTATAACTTAGTAAATTTACGCTGTTGGTTTTACTTTTCATCTTTTGTGGATTGGGACATAGGGTTTGACGTAAATACGTCGGACTGTATAACGTAGTTCATTATGGTAGCGTCAGAGCTTGAATGTGCAAAAGTTGGAAAAAATTTGAAATTCTTGTCAGATAGTTTTTATCCAATACGTAGTAATATTAAAATATTGAAATTGGTAATACTAAAATGTTTGTTTAGAAAAATATATCACTTAGCTTATAAATTGTTAACAACAACAATTACTTTATTATCTAAAGAAAAAGATATATTCAAGAAGGTATACAATTTTATTATTAAGTTGCTTAACCATGTGAAAAAGTAAAAAGAATAAAAGAAATCTAATATTGAACAAATTAATCTTCCTGAGCATATTAATTATTTAAAAAAGCACTATAATAATTAGTATGTACTATTAATATTATTATTAATATTAAAATTACCATAAAAAATAAAGGAGGATGATGTTCATAATTTAATTAATAATTACTGAAACCTACCAATTTAAATTTGTATAGAGTTTGTTTTTCATTAGGGTTTGACGTCCTTTAGTTGTCCCGGCCAACTCAACGAGTTATTGGTTTAATAATAACTGTGGAAGGGTTTGCCAGGAACTAAGAAACCCAGAATTATTTTACAGATTTATTCGATCGCAATGTAAAAATATATATGCAACCTTATGAATATTATTTATCAAGAAATAAATTTATAAAGTGGTGAATTTATTTACCCTTCGTCAGAAACAAATGACTTCTTGTATGGATGTATCCTTCAATAATATCCTAATGACTACTGTAGAACAAATCCGATACTTAAGACTAGTTCTTGAAAAACATAAAATCCTCATACAGGACTGAAACGACCAGTCGTTTCAGACTACTTCAACACCCTCTAGACAGACGCACTTAGCTCACAATTAATTACAAAGACACACAAACGTAACAATTATAACACCTATTTGTACATACGGAGTAGAGCTTTGGAATTCCTCTCGTGTCCAATCTTTACAATCCAAAATCTTAAATGCTCCTTTCTTTGTTACGAATAATCACTTATAATGTCCCATTGGTGGCAGATTTGGCTCGAACCCGATAACAGCCGTTTTGTTACAATCTTTATTCCCACTCAAACCGAATAATTTCAAACCTAGCTCCTTCTTCAATACCCGATAATCCTCCGAGACGTCTGAAAAGAAGATGACCTCGTAACCTTCTCAATTGAATTTGTAATTTGATTACTACCAACGCAGTTAGGTGTTAATAGTCAGGTAGATTCTCTATTGGCCTTTATCCTTGCCATGACGTGTTATTAATTATATTTTATTGTTTAATTATTATACTACAGTCGTGGATTTCAATAGGCATATTATTTAAAAATAATTTATGTTAAAAATCAAGGGCGGATTCAGGAGGGCACGGGGGCACGTGCCCCCCCAGACAGTTTTTTGTGTACTGTGGAGAATCCATTATAGTATATACTTATAGGCAAATCACATGATCATAGTTGTTAAAATAACAGAAAGAACATGAGTGAAACTATTGTTTTGATATTTTAATAAACCTTTGAAATCATTCTATTAAAGATACCACATACTTTTATAGATATACTATAGATACTACAAGTTTATTTGTAAGTTATTGTTGATTTTTTTCCTGTCTGCCCGTTGTGCCCCCCCCCCCCCCAAGAAAAAATCCTGGATCCGCCCTTGTTACAAATGGTAATAGAAAAACATCTAAACTGAGAGAAAAATTAACGATTGATCAAAGCCAAGACAATGATGTCAACCATCAATGTCGATCAATCGCAGATAAGACAGATACAATAGCAATGATTTATTTTTATCATAATACGCTTTTCATTCCTTTAACACCATACCATATGTGGTATCAGTTATATAAACCAGTGGTCGGCAACTTATTTTGTCCACTTGTCAAAATCAACCAAAATGTGCGACGTTTGAGTGGGAGATTTTTTCAGGTCCAAACAGTCTTTCAGTAAATAATAACAAATATTTTATCAAGAAAATAGTTTTTGATATTTGATATTTTTTAAATTTATATACGTTATCTTCGATATCAATGGTCATGGTTTATAATTAATTTTTATATATTATACATTATTTTCGAAACCTAAGTGGGTCATTTAAAATTATCCCGCAGGTCATAGGTTGCCGCCCCCTGTATTAGAAACACTCAAATTTAATGTACTTACTGGATAGCAGGATGTGCACACCAGGGAAAATGAACATTAATAATAACTTAAATAAAAATGAGATCAAAGACGAGTGCGAATAATGGCTGTGCCAATATAAAAAATGGTGATGAAGAATGATTTCTCTTAATAATACTTTTTTAATCATCCGCTAACTCGAAGCGTTTATTAGCGTGATAGAGCACATATTTAGCAACGTGTTAGGCTTGAGTTATCACTACAAGTTAATTTTGAGGCCTGTAGGTTAGGCGATTAGGTTATCTGCACTTTGTTCGTAGTGAGCGTTGTAACAATAAAAAATAACCTAAACATCTTTTATTATACATCTCACGGAGCTGTGTCGCATTACATAAGGGTTATAATAATGTTATTGTTGTTATAACACTATTATATATAATGTTACGTAAATAAAACTTTAATCGGTATAATAACCATTTTATTATTTATAATATATGTATTTATAAGAACATTATTATAATATCCCGTCATAAAATTCAATATCCTAAATTAATCCATACGATTTGTATTAATATATATTTTAATCATTTATTTACTATTTCTAAGCTTTAATCGTTACTCGTTCAACATTGAAGACCTAAGACATATACTCAAGTCACCACAATGCACAAAGAACTTGAAATCCCAACAATACACGAATTCATACACCAATAAACCCTTAGATTCTTCACCTCATGCGAACTATCAGACAACATACTAATACAAGAAATAGGAAATTATACAAAAAAAACAGCACCAAAATACAGACACAAACGAACAAAACACATTCTACTATAAATAATATATATTTTGTTATGAATTCTTCAATAAATTAAAATGTTATATATATGTAACATTTACTATATAAGAACAATATAGTAAATAATAATAATGTTGTATATGATAATGTTATGCATGTATTCTTATATATGTATATCTTCTTATATATATTCCTGTGTACTTCTTTTTTCTGTTGGTTTTTTAAAATTTTACCATCAACAAAAAACTTATTAACCTAATAACCATGTATGTAAAATCATTCTCATTGTAAGGAATTATCCCACCAATGTTTAAAATATATGTATATAATTTAAAATAAAATAAAACCTAAAACATGGTGTACTCAATTCGAAATTGAGACTGGTATTTAAAAGATTATCGAGCAATGAAGAATATTTTTTAAATACTTCATTTATTGAGCCTTTTTAAAATTTCAATTAAATGATATGTTTTAATATAATCCATAAAAATGAGAACAACTATTTAAGAGACATAAATTATAAATTAGAATGCAACAGAAAAACTTCCAAAGGAACGCCTTTAGTCTTTTAAATACTAAAAAACTATCCAGTCAACGTTTCGCCAATTCAGGCATCATCAGGACATATACTAAAAGAAAAATCACATCATGAAAAAATAATGCAGTAAATCTCATATCATCAGCCTAAACCTACTCATCAAATAGAAACAGCAACCTTGCTTCAAGGCCCTCCACAACCAACTATAAAACATCTTGGAGCAAGGTTAGAGTTTCTATTTGATAAGCATGTTTGAACTGTTAATGTGGGATGTGCTACACTTAGTCTACTTCTGGAAAAAATGTTATTGGTATACGCGGAATTTAATATAGAACCTAGAATTAGAAAAAAAAATGGAGTTGATTTTGAGATAAAGAAATGACACTATCAAGAACTTTAATATTATAAGGACATTATATACCTAATATTGCCGAACTAAGTTGAAAAAACCCCCGAAATAACAGAATATTTTAAACCTTCCTTTACCTAAGGTATTGTTATAAAGAAGCGAAAATACAAATACAATTAAAGGTTAGCATAATGAATTTAGGGAAAATAAGGCAAAATTCCAAAAATGTTTGTTGACATCTCATTTATTTAAACAATTCACACTTTTACTGTGATTTCATGAATGGTACAATGCACGTTATGGCGATTTAAAATAAATATTATTAAAAATTCTTTAAATAAATTATGAACACATTTACATTAAGAATATTTTGAGCAATTCAAAGAAACATTATTTAACGTTTCACTTGTTGTTCCGTCAACAATCTTGTCCTCCCTTAATGCTCATCTATAACAAATAAAAATAATTACTCAATGTTTATAAAACAATAAACTAAACACTGTAAAATACAACGCAAATCGAAAAAAGCAAACCAACTCACAGAATTTAAGCTCCACTAACAAACAATCATGCGGTCAAATTCTTTTCAATAAGTTCATTTTGAAGGATTGATAATAAAATGACACTAGCCGTGTTAAAAAAAAATCATTCAAGTAGAATTTAACATTTGTTTTTAATTCAACATATTTAGTAATCATCCTAAATAAACACACACAACCATGCAAAACTTTTTATTTCATATCTATATTTTTTTTTTTATTAACTGTTATTAAAATATGGTCGATTTTATGTTAGGTTATTAGGTTCGGAAGAAAAAAATAGAAATGGATATCTGTAACGGTATAACCCATAAAGGTTGCTAGATTTAGTACAAAATAGGGTCTTTACTGTTTCTAAACTATGTTTTCCCTATAAGAGTCCGGGTGAGACCGGGTATGGTCCCCAGATTCCACATGGATGATTCGAAGTTGACAGAAAACATAATTTATTTGCCATGGCCGGTTTCGAACCTTGGATCTTAGCGATGTTCTATATCCATCGTACATAGAATAGAATAGAATATAAAAATAATTTTATTCTAGGACCAAGTCCCTTTAGAATAACAGAGATGAACAAAATAAATGAATATATATCTACACGTACACGTAGGCTATCTTAGACAAAAACTGTAATAACATAAATAATAGTGCCAGAGAGTTCTTGAAAATGAGAAACTAAATAAAATATACTCACTAAGAGCAATAGCGGCAATATTTTCTTAATTTATTAGTATATATTGGTATTTTTTCTGTATTTATTAGTATATGTTTTTGATTTTTTTTATAAATACGAGTATATATATATATATATATATATATATATATATATATATATATATATATATATTGAAACCTCGATTCTCTACCAAAATGATGTTTTTAAAAACAAGAAGCTTGAATACGATGAACCAAGAATAGATATGTCGAACCTTTTAGGCTTCAAAACTGATAACATACATGATCGTCATTTAACGGAAGCGTCCATTTTTCTTTTTACTCTGCTTGATCAATTTACTATACTATAGTGTTACTATATAAAAATCATTTTTTTTTTTTTTTCTAGAAGACCTAAATATTTGAATCCTTAAAGTTATAGGAATAAACTTATAAAACGAGAATCAGAAGAAGTTGTACAGAAGCATTAGTGTTCATAGATGACTAATACTTATTGGCCTTAAGTGATGTAGATTAGACTAATAACTATCTAATAAAAAAAAAAATCATTAAGAGTAAATTTAAATCCAATCATAATATAGTTTGATGAATCCTGCTTTTTTCTCATATAACAGAACTGCAGTGCATACAAATTGGTCAATTATAGGAATAGTTAATCTGGAATTAGGTTAAAAGTAATTTAAGATTTTTTAAAATTCGAAATACTAATCGTCTTTTATTGCATAAACTATTTTAGAGTTACATCATTAACGGACAACTGGATTCTCCAATTTAAGGCAAGGTGGCCTTATATGGCGGCGGAAGACCATCCCGACTAGAAAAGTGACATGAAATTGCAGGCGTCAGAAATAGAACAGCGTCAACAACCTCAGGGTGTTGGATCCTGAAGAAGGATTCAAAGTTCGGAAAATAAATTATATAGTTTTTCAATAGATAATTGCAAAGGTTTTTAACATCCTTTTATTATTTTATAGCCTGTGCGTACGTCCCTAAGTAACGGAACCTATGAACTCGATTTTCGGTCACTTCGATGCATCGAATTAAATTGAAACTTTGGAAACTTCTCAACGACCTATGACAATACAACAATTTAATAATTCCGTTTGATTATCTTGACCAGCCTCTTCAGGACTAGCGATTTTTTAAATCAAAATGGGCTGTAGTGTCTTATGCCTCGGCATACATGGCTTAATCTTTGAGACAAGCATATACTGGCAGTGTCAACTAGGAAATTCCCTATATTTTGCAACGAAAAAATACACGCTTTTATAGCTAGCCAAACTAAAACCTGGTTTAAAAAATTTTAAAAAAAAGACGCTTTATTAGGAAACAAAACAAAAAAGTAGAAAATATTTTTCTTTAAGTTTAAAAGATTACAGTTATGATTAAAAAAATCATTTTGTCGTAAAAAAGTAGGTAATTTTATGTTAACTGCAGAAAATATTTTAATGAGTGATATTGGTAAAAGAAGAGGCTCTATGAAAATATCTTATACGATAAAACAAATTTTTTTGTACATAACTCAATTCTTTTTTTAAACTTATTGAAAATTATTCTAGTCTTTTTAGCTTTATTTCCCTGTAAAGAATGTTTTTAAAGTGTTATTTTTTACTTAACATAAATTTAATTTCTAGATGATGTATCTAGGGAAAAACTTTTATTACGCTACCAATTCCATCCCCTCTTGGCTCTAATGTGAGAAATTCATTACTTAAAAGTCGAATCAATTTTTTTTTTCATGCAGTGCCTTCTTAATTAAGGTTTAGATGGGCAAAAACACAAACAAATCAGCAAACAGTTTTCATAACAACAAGGTATTAAATCATTCTTTGAAAAAGTATAGTTAGTAAGCCAACACAATTATTCCAACACTTCAACAACGCTTAGACCAATATAGCTCTTACTTATCACTTGGATGAGAGCAGAAGCTTGGACAGACCCCCTGGTGTTGGAACAGATGACCGTGTATACCCCTGCGTGCTCCTTCCTAACGGCGGGTATGATGAGCCTCCTCAGGTCTTCCTCCTCGAAGACGTTGAAGGCCGGGGACACAGGTTCTTTCCCCTTCTTCCAGACTGTGTAGGGCTCCGGCCAACCCGATACTGAGCAGCTCAAGCGGACTTCCTCCCCTTCCCGGACGACCTGGCTGTGTGGTACTGCCAAGAACCGAGGGGCGCTGGATCTCCACCTCTTCTTGTCGTCGATGCTGTCAGTATCCACCCCGCATCCTAGCATCCCAGGAGATAGTCAGAATAAAAATATGTATATAACAACAACGACAACAGAAGCGAAATCTATAGTTCCATAGCATGGTATACGTTGAACACAAGATATCTCACTCAGACTTAATAAAATCATTCCATTTAGCAATGGCATAACCCTCCCTTAATTTTTCAGAATAGGCATTATAAATAAATGAGAGTAGTAGAAAGTACATAGGAGTATATCTGCAGCCCCGGTGAATGAGTCCTTAATTCGTATTTTGCCCAAAGAGAGTTAACTCTATTGAAGGAAGAAACGTGTCATTTTCTTAGTTTTTAACTTGAAACAGAGGAGTAATATAAACAATAACTTCTTTTCAAGCCAATGCTTTACGAAAATAACCCGATTCCGTAGAAGTAGAAGAAACTCATTTTTGAGAAAATTAGATCTAAACACGAATTCGCAGGAACTATAGATATAAAATGTGTTTTTTCCTTAAATACTCAGGTTGATTAAAGATAAATAAATTCCTTCAGAAGTTCAATTTGGTTTTTTAATTGATAACTTATTTCATGATGGCATTCTAAGGTAGCATGGCTTCATCTTTATTTCCGGCGTTAAATCTATTTAAAGCTTTACTTTGTCAACCATATTCATTTTGACCGTTATCTTAAGAGTCTGAATTTATATCCATTTCAGAACTGCCTCGTTTAGTATTTCTAGGACAGTTCTACTGCATTGTTTCGGAATTTTTTGTCCAACAACGTTCACTAAGCCTAGCATGAACCTCGATTAGTTTCATTTTCGTTAAATGTCGTTTATATCTCTGCCTCTTCAACTATGAATTAATTTCACGAACATATATAAAAGATATATTTAGATTTAAAGATGATGTACGTTAGAGAAATTTATATATCTAATGAAATAAAAAATGGATTTTTTCTAGATAACTTCGAAATTTCAAAAATTGACTTATTCACAGTTTTCGGTAGTTTAATAAAACAATTTTAAGCCATGAGGAATATTTATGCTCGTCTAAACTAGCGAAAAATGTGGAAAATGAATGGAACTCCTCAAATAATTCCTCAAACCATTAAAATTAGGTAAATATAAAGTTAAATTGCATTTTTAAGGAATGTCATTTATCTCCATTATTTAGTTTACTTAATTTCTTATTTACTTAACATTTCCTAATTTGTTCACATAGGAATAGACAATGCCTCTTATAAACCTCTAATTACTTGTTGGTAATTTTTTAAACGTTTTATTCATTGAACACGTGAATTTATTACAGGTTAATAAAACGTTAAAATATATTTTAAGCTAATTTAATTCAGAGGAATATCCGATGTAAAATTAAATATTCTCTTTTTAAATTTGAGAATTATATTAATTTGAGCAATATGATGAAGCCACTTACTAGTTACGCATGGTGATACAGAAGACGGAGGATCTGCTCGAAGACTGTTCAGTGGATCTGAAAATATTAAAAAAAAGTTAGGATGTAATAAAAAGATTTAGATTATTTTAAGATACATTATTCCGAAATTGTAAGGCCAAGTCAGCTAAAGGCGTTTTTAGACCATACAGAGCCTTCCTATAGTTATTAATAATTGTTTTATTTATTTAGAGATACATGTGTATAATTATAACTCCGAAATTCCAGGCTGTTCTTCTGTCAGACAAAACACTTTTCCACCTCATTGTTCATCGTTTCAGTCAGTATTCCTTGCCAAACTAGTGAACAATTCAATTTTTAAGTTAATTTGATCTTGAACACCCCAAATATATTCATGGGAAGATACAAGATATAAGAAGTAGGAAAAAAGTGGATAAAGACATATATCCTGGCTATATATAGGAATCTCGTGATTAGATTGATTCCGAAAATCCGTCTACAAGCTGAGATGGATCAATTTGATCAACGAATTGCAAGCCTGTAGAAAAAGAAGAAGAACGTTGAATATCAGTGTTTGCTGGAAGGATAAGGACGGTTGAAGGGATTAAGAGGTTAGAAAGATCGAGAAGAATTTCGATGTGGCGAGGCAATTCTTGGAACTTCTAGAAGCCCCCCGCCCCGACCAACCTTCCCTATATAAAAAGCCAGCTGTTTCAGCCTGAGTAGTAGTAAGTCAGTAGTAAAGTTGTTGACTTATGTGACAGTGAACGGTGACAGTCCGTGTGAGTGAGTTTGTGATAAGTGATGAGTGAGTGTTATAAACTGTGAGTCAGTTAGTCATATTTGGGGAGTATTACGGTCGGTGGACTTTAATTAGAGAACTCTAAGCGTTAATTTCTAGTTGTAAACTATAGTGTAATATTATTGTACTTGTACAAATTTATGTAAATAGTTAAGTTATTTAGTATTAGTAATATCTTATAGTATTTGTATATTATTTTAGTAATTATATAACAGTTAGGCCTAGGTTATCATATTTAGGAATTGTTATTGTAAATTTATATTAGTTTAATAATTTAATTGTTTTAAATAATTTCATTGTATTCTTTTTAATTCGTTAATAAATATTAGTAACTTGAATTTAGTAGTAGTTTAGCTTATTTTACACCCAGTAGCCCGTAACAATTGGGTACCGTATTATCTCCTAGTAACATCAATTACTAGTTATTTAAGAAATGTAATAAAAAATAACTATAGTTTCGACTAGAAATACCCATCATCAAAATTAATTTTGTAAGAAAAATATTAAAAGCTTTAAGATTAGTGAAAAACTAGCTACTTCATATTTATTTGCTTGTTAAAAATATGTTATTCTATGCCTTAATATATTTATTAGCAATCAAAACCCTTATATTAACATTGAAAATTAAAATTTATAACGGTACAACCCATGGAGGGTCTTTGGCTAAGTATGTGCTTGAGACTGTACTGTTTGTAAGACGACGGTTGAAAAGCAAAGTGATTTATCAGAGACCACACTCAATCCCCAGCCCCCCCTTTAAGGGTATAGAAGTTGAGGTAGCCACGGAAGGATCTGTTGATCCCTCAGGGTCCATTCGGGACTGATAACCAGATCAAATAGTATTCCTGCCAAAGTCGGATTTGAACCCAGAATCTACATAATGAGTTAATATGCATTATTTTATATCATAAATTATTTTGGTTAATGCAATATCTTAATACCAATATAAATGGATTTACTTATTTATGATGTTATGTACTCTTACTAAAATAGATACCCTTAAGGGTTCAATTTTAACCAAAGTAAGCCGATACTGAAATGGCCTTAAAAAAAGTTCACATTTTCTTATTACGATTCAATTATTTTCGCAGTGGGAAACCTAACCTTGAGTTATAATGAAAGGAGTAATAACCACATATGTATCTAAGATATGTCTGAAGTTGATAGCACTCGGACTTGTTGCCTTCATAAATATGCAAATGATAAGAATGTGAATCTCATACATGCGAAAATGTGGACTGAAGGGCGAAAGTTATGTTTCATAACATCTACGTCGTGATAAGGAAAACGTAAATGGAATGTCGATCACACGCACACCTGAAGTACCTTCCTACTTAACATTTTGACTTTAGGAAACGTTCAGAAAGGATTAATTGTTGTTAAGATAATTCAGAAGCTCGGCTGGATTAATACATGCGTAAGACACTTAACAGCGCGAATCTCGGGGTTTGGTGGCTCAATCATTTTCAGTTCAATACAGAATTTTGTGTTAATAAAAATAAAGGTTAAATAAGTATAAGTAATTAATTTATATTTAATTGGTTTTGATTCCCCTAACCCTTATCCTGTTTCCGATTCAATACGATTCTTATAATTATAAACCTAGTATTTTATTAGATATTGATTTTATTAATTTTTAAATATTTTTATTTGAAAAGAAAAGAAAAGATAGAACATTCTTCCCCTCGTATACATCGCAAATTGCAAGAACGCGGAGACATGGGATCAGTGTAAAAAAAGTATATGACCATGACCGGGGAGCGAACCTGATACAGCCAGGATAGCTCAATTGGTAGAGTTCCAGACTAGCGATCTGGACGACCCAGGTTCGAGTCCCGGTCTTGGACATATATTTTCTTTTCAAATAAAAATATAAACCTAGTATTTTGAAATAAAATGGTTGACCTTGATGAAAATTGTGGAAGAAAATGATCCGGGAAGAGGTCAATAAATTTCTCTGAATATCAAGAATATTTATTCAGTTGCCAACGTTTCGACCCACTCTGCAGGTCTTCTTCAGGGCTGTCGTGGGGGGGGGGGGGGGTGTGCCGGGGGGCCCGATAGGTCCGTCCAAGCTGCAATCACATCACTCTCTAATCACCCACTCAGAGTGGGTCGAAACTATTGAATACATATTCTTGATATTCAGAGAAATTTATTGACCTCTTCCCGGACCATTTTCTTCCACTATAAACCTAGTACTTAGTTAAGTTTAATAACACAAGCACTTTTCTGATAACCACAGTGCTTTACTTATTAATTCAATAAAACTACTATCTCTTCTAAATTTCGATTATAAAGTACAGAAAATATAGAGTCGGAAAGCTAAAGTCAAAAGATTTAAAAAAAAGGACAAATGTACTGGAGAAAAAAATTCTAAAAGATCACCAGTTTTGTTGCAGGTAATTAGATTGAAAAACCAATACGCAATTATTTCTGGTGGTTCCATCGTTTCTTGATTATGAAAAAGCCTTTGATTTAGTGAAAATGAACATGCACCCACGGCTGGTGAAGAAATAAAGTTCTTATGTAAGGAGGGTATTTACTAAAATACATTGAAGTAACAAAACCATATTTAAATTTGGTATAAGAAAGAAGAGTTGTTTGACAAAACAGAATATTTCGTATTTATGGGTCGTAAAAGGATAAGTATCGACGTTGAATGATTTTGAAAAATCCACCGACGTTGAAAAAACCATCTGGAATTAACTGATGTAATAAAAGCCTCATCAATAGAAGAAGCTATTTCTCTGATGATGCAATTTGAAGAAGTAAAAATGAAGGAGATTAGATGTTTGAACATAAATCAGAAATTAAAATCAAAAGCGATTAAGATTAAGGCAAAGAGACAATCCATAAATTCCGAGGTACCATTGAAATCCCCAATGAATTCGCCTATCTAGGTCATCAAATAAGTTACTCTACTCTGTGGAATTAATAAAATAATTATAAGAATGCCATTAAAGTGGGAAATAAGTAAAAGTATGAAGTGTTTTAAAAAAGCAAAGGTGGTACGAAAATGTAGAACAAAAACACAGGAAACAACGGTTCTCTCACTTATAAAAATTAGGGTCCTCTCTAGACATTAAAATTAACCAAAAAGTTCTTATGTAAACGTGAAACTCTTGTTTATGGTAAAATTGCCCATACATTTATGGTAATATGGAACTGAAGCATTAAGAAATACTAGAAAGAATGGGAAGGGTCAAAAGAAAGTCCAAGATGGAAGGGATAGTGGAAATGGTCATTAAGAATAGAAGGAACACAGCTGGACGAACTGAATTATGGAGGATAGATAAGTGAGATAACACGTGGAAGTGCATGGAGTAGGGTGAGAGAGTAATGGAAAGGATTGGGTATATTCTCTATCTATCTAGCTACAGTAATAATTAGTACATTAAACTTTATACGAACTCAAAAATCTTTGTTAAATTCTGATTTTGTAAAGCTTCCATATAAATTCTAAATAAATTGTAATATAAATAATGATGTTACTACAAAAGGTTATTATTAGCAATATATTTTTATAACTGACTGGGGGTTAACACCCTCTCCATCCAAAAAAAAACTGGAAAAGACTGATTCTAAAATGTATTCCTGTTTACAGTACTAAATTTAGGAATATATTTCTTTAATTATAGGTTTATATTTATTTCTGAAAATACGAGAAATGATCAGCTTGGTCCCAACCTGCTAAAGTTTTAATTGTTACTCATCGTCCCTACCAAAAAAAAAAAAATGCTACAATTTCTAGAAAATGTCTCCATAACTTTCTAGAAGTATTGAATAAAGTAATATGGATCTGGATGATAGAACTTTTTTGCTGTAAAACTTTGGCTAACGGATTATTAAAATAGCATATATTTGATTTGTTTATTCGATTCGAATGCCACACACACACGCACACACACACATATATATATATATATATATATATATATATATATATAGAGTTACAAGTAACACATATGTGCAATTCTAAGAACTCTTATCAGCTACTTATATCCTTTATAACCGCATAGATCGAGGGGGAGGCAGTCCACTCTTAGATAATAGAGTTAGCTCCAGGCCTTCATTATGTCCGTTTAAATATTGATTCCTTTGCGTATAATTAGTTTATTTCATACTTTTGTTGTGTCATTTTAAATAAAGTTCTTTTTAAAAAGTCGCTATATATATATATATATTAAATAACTAAATATATCGATTCCTAACTATGTCAATCGGTACAGGACAGTATATTCCTGACGATTGAGAAAGGTTAGAGACGCAACCGACAGACATATGGTGGTTGGGTCAAAGTCACTAAGTGAGACCTGTTAATTATGCTAATCACCTCCCCGATAGAAATCCTACATGTTACTTTTTACAACGCTTAATCTGAAATAAAGATACGATCACGATCAATTAAAATATCATGTTCTTAAAAATAATAATTAAGAGACCTGAACTGCCTGTGCTAACTCCATACAAAAATAAATAAGGCTGCGACATTATATATTTCAAGGATTATATATTGGATCTATTGAATGGATGTAATAATTAAAACAAATTTTATCGTAAAAGCCAATTATAGAATTTTAGGCGAATGGGATATACGATTGATAAAAAAAAATAAGCCGTCGCGGGACGCCTGGAAGATGTGAAACATAGAAGTTGGATGTTATTGGGAAAGAATTAATTATTTAAGTATAAGAAAAGGATCTAATGGAAGGGAATACAGAATTTTTTTAAGATTTATGAGATAAAAATAATATTATTTTCATTACAAAATATACATTAGAATCCAAATAAAATATTACAACTCAGTACCATCAGTTATTTCTGTAATATTAACACTCGATGATGTTTCTGATGGTATCAACGTTACAATAGGCCGATGGTAACTAAAAGAAGCAACGAAAGTGTTACTTTTAACGTTATCGAGGTGTCTTGTAAATACTGCATCTATTGTTGTGCCATATCTTGTTGTGATTCCCTTGGATTATTATTAATATACAACTAAAAATCTTGAAGAAACGTAATCAATGGTGCTGACTCATCTTTTGCGAAATTTACATTAAAGTCTCCAGCTAAAATCATGGGTAATTCTTCTAAATTTTCGTTTAAAATTCTTGAACCACGTATACTGTACAGAAGTAAACTACGATGTAAAAATGAGATGATATCTTTGATTTTTTGGTTAGGTGAAATATATACATCAACCATGAGTAGCTGTCTCCCATCATCTACTGTAATTTGAGAAGCACATTTAATGAGGCATTTAAGGACTTAAAGCGTAATTTTATAAGGATAATAATTTTATTAATATTAAATAAATGCTTAATATTATAATTTTAAAGCGTCATTTTAAATAACTTAAATTTGAGGACATTTAATGATCAATTAAATAATAATATGGGATGGAAATAGTTGGGGGTGCAGTAAAAAAAACACAGCAAATAAGTTGAAACCTATTATATTAAATATCTTCATCATCTTCAGGGCTATGAGAAAACAGACAAAAACAGAATCGACTGTAAAAATACATAACATAGAGATACAGATAACATAACATAATATAGAAATATAGAAAAATTGTGCGAAAAAAGTGAAGTATATATATGAAAGGATATATGAATAAAGATGATTACATAATAGATGTATAGAAAGGTGATAATGCAAAACAAAATACAAAGAGAGAAATCAAGTTAAACAGAAAAATAAAATGAAAAAGATATAAATATAATGAGTGTGGAAAACTTAGTTTAATAAAGATAGAATTGTATTGTAGAAAAAAAATTGTATGAAAATAGACTCCTGGGGAGTTACATAAGTAAAATGAAAGAAAATTAATTAAAAAATATGATACCTAAGAATAAATAGATAAGAATATTGTAGAAGGTAACGAATAAGAATCTCATGCATGACAGGCAGATAAGTAAAATATAAATATAAAATTTAAAATAAAAGTATCAGATGTTATATAAAGGTATACAATAGGAATGAAGTTATATTATATAAAATAAGATGTAAGTATAAAAGAAACTATAGATGAGAGATATAAAATATCAGTTTGAGAATAGAGATATATTATAAATAATTATGATGTTCTATGAACATGAACTCTTTGATTATAACTATGATGGATGCTAAAGTGATGATGGGAGAAATAGGTGTGAAGGAAGGAGATGGAGAAAGATGAAGAGAAGATATAAATAATATGAAACTGTACGAACCCAATAGGAGTGGCTACTCGGTGCAGAAGGTAACTGACAAGAAAAATACGTTATAACGACGGAAGCGCTGTCAACGATCTCTGACGGTCAAAAATGTAACGAAGGAAGAAAGAGCATAGGGAAAGGGGAAAATAGGTGAATACGAGGACGCGTAAATAATGTGGAAAAAAAATTAAAGTAATGAAAAAGGGGGCAGCAAAGAAATAAATGACTAAAAAAGAGAAATAATAGAAAGATACTGACCGTAAAAGGAGAGAAAATATAAGAATGCAACAGAATGAAAGAGGGACGAAGTAACAAAAAAAAATTAATTTAAATTTAAGGTGTTTTTAGTAAATTAAAAATTTGGGAATGATTTGAGGATAGGTGATGTGAGTCGGGCTTGAGATTGACGGTGGACGAGTCTAGATTGATGTGGATGGTTTCTGAGAGAATGCGTTTTTCATAGTTGGGAACGGAAGCTTGGATAGACGTATTATCGAAGTCGACACATATATAATATAATAGATTTCAACTTATTTGCTGTGTTTTTTTTACTGCACCCCCAAATATTTCCATCCTATATTAGTACCTACCAGTCAACGAATTTCTTTCCTCCCTTCCTAAATTAAACAATAAATTTAACGAGGACAGCCACGGGGCTGTTCGAATTTTTCACATCACGGCATCACGACATCAACAGTTGCTCTCACTCACCAAACACGCCATTAGATGTTTCACATAAAAAACTGTACCTCTGCAATCCATGAAGGATCATGGCTAGAGTACATGGATACTACTGTACCTAAGACAACGGTTAAAGAGAGGGATGATTTGTCCGAGTTCACGCTCAACCACCAGGATTTTTTCCCAATTAAGGGTACCTAATTTATAGAGGCTGAGTGAGTCCTGGGAGGGTATGTAGATCCGCCAGCGTCCATCCCTGGCTGCAATGATAACAGATTAGGAAATTTATCTGACAGCTGGATTCGTACCCAGAACCTACAACGTTCACTACTCTATACACTCAGCAACCCACTCCTTTTATAGATACCAATGAGGCTTTATTTATTCCAACCTGTACCACTACAAGCCATGGAGGGTACTGGGTTCTGTATTTAATAGAGACTATACTGTTACTTGAATAAAAGTTGTCCAGGGAGGTGATTTTTCCGAGATAGATTTCCCCACCTTCTACCCACTTTATAGAAGCTGAGTGAGCCCCAGAACGGTCCTTGGTCCCATTGGATCCGTCTCCGGCCGCTAACGGATTTAACAAAAGTCTTCCAGCGAGCTGGATTTGAAACCAGGACCTTCGGCACAACAAGTAAGCGCTCCACCACTGAGTCACTCGGCTTCCCAATTATTTCAACCACTGATATATTTTTGAACCATATATCGTACCGCGCTATGTGAATTTGTTCAGAATTAAAATTCTACAGATATTTATTACATAAGCATTCGGAAGTTATTACCTAGAAGTTGGACGTAGGCTGAGGTAGATGCAGTCCCGAGAGGGTTGGTGACAGTGCAAGTGTAGGTACCTTCGTCGGTAAGGCAAGTGTCCGGGATCTCGAGCGCTGCTGTTTCCGTCTCCAACCAGTTCTTGCCTCGTTTGACCAACTAAAAAAAAACGAAACTTTATTATAATATCACAGTTATACTGAAAATAAAAACAAAAATAGTAATATAGTTAGGAGTACTTCCAGTTTAAACCTTTATCATTTCACCTTAGGTATTAAGGAAATATTTTTTTTTTTTTTTATTTAATTCAATGATATTTACAACTATAATGGTATTATATCAAGTAAATGTGCAAAAATGTAGAATATGACATGAAAACACTTGTGGAGAAACTACCCATCGATAGCACTCCAAAAGGAAATATAATTAATTAATTTAACTTCGGACTTGACGTCAGTAAGACTTGACCTAAAGACTAAATTGTTATTTGCTATGATATATTATAGTGGTTACTATGATATGTAGTAGAAATGATAATATTTAGTTGTTACCTTTCCGTCCTTGGTCCAGATGACAGTGGGCTCTGGCTCTCCCTTGACCCTGCACTCGAGGTAAAGTGGTTGTCCAAGTGTCACTGTAGTATCGCTCAGGGGCCTACTTATCAATGGCAGGCTGTCACACTCCCTGTGGAAAAAAAAATTTTGTTTATTTCTTAATTGTTGCAATTAAAAAAAAAATTGAATACATATTCCTATTACTACTGCAATAGCACATAAAGGGTTCAAACCATGGTAGAGACAAGTGGAAGAGGATTTGTTCTGGATGGCGGTAAACCACCAGGATTCCCCCTAATTAAGAGTATCCACTTAATAGAGCCTGGGTGAACCCCAGGAGGTTCTGTAAATCCCACAGGGCCCATCCCTGGCTGTTAACAAACTATATTTTACTTCTGTCACGACCGGATTTCAACCCAGAACCTTTAGCATGGTATATTTCGTGTTAAAATACCAGATTAATACGCCGAAGATAACGAAAGACTGTTAGCCTAGATCACTAGATTTTTCGGGATAAATAATGTTGAGTCATGAAAAGACTATAGACATATCCCAAATGAACGATGAATCAAAAAAATAATTAAATATAACTGTTGTTGTTTTTCATAATCATTGTATCATCAGATAAAAAAACAATCCGCTATTGTGTTAGAGAATAATGAATCCCCCAAATTTATACTCCTGCCGTCTCATTTGAAGAATTCCAGGACTGCTTCAGTCGGAAAATGAAGATTTTAAATCGCAACATGAATACGTCAGCGATTTAGTCATTAGTATTCTTGGTTGTACTCGTATATGTAACTAGATCATTGGGGGAAAAGTCTTAGCCGATATTCTACAACTTGGAATGAAATACCCATATACCCCAAGCGGGCCAAAACTTTATACTCCGGGAGGGTCCGTAGAAGTAACTTAGAAATAGACGGAATTCAATAAATCGTTATTTTTGGATGTCAATGTCGATAGGATCTGATATATTGTATTTCGGAGCACATCCCTACTTAATCCACAAGTATCAGGCAACCTTTCCTATTAGATTAATCAAGTGTTGTGCTGAAAGCGTGAACTCGTGTTCAACGAAAATAAAACCAAATAGATGGTATTTGGAAGCAACTGCTCAGCTCCTTACCTTCAAATTAATAACTTCAATTTCTAACAATTAAAAGATTTGTTCATTTGGGTATTTAAGTAAATACCGAGAATAACCTCTCAATAGAAGGTGAAAAGATAACAGCGTCGGAAAGTAGAAGTTATTCAGGACTTATAGTTCCAGATTAAATTCGTAAGAAGCCAAGGCTAGGCTGTATACAACTTTAGTCCGAACGATATTGTTCAGAATGCTGGACACTGGACTAAACAAAACGGCGGTGCAGTAAATACGTATCAAAAGGCACCGATGGGTAGGTCTTGTTCTGAGGATGGACGACAGCAGAGTACCGATAACAAAGCATTGGAGTGTTATCGGTAGTAGGAGAGTAGGAAGGCTTGCTGGATGGACCAGGTAGAGAGGATGTAAATAGACTAGGCGCGCGGAGGTGGAGGTCTAAAGGTTTGAGTTGGGGCAGATTTCTCGTTGGGGTCAGAGCCCCGAGTTGTAGCATCAGGGAAGGAGTAGAAAAAAAAAAAAACAGTGTTTTTTCCATCCCTGAGTTATTGAGCCATGATAATTAGCTTTTTGTAAAGATTATTTCTATATTTAAAAAAGATAACCTATAAAATAACAAAAACCTACCTCGAAATGACTGATAAGTTAAATCTAAGATCTGAAAATGAGACCAGGTTTCATCATTCAAACTTTCCACTAAACAATTAATAATATTCATTAGCCTTTTTAACGAATTGTGGGGACCTGAAATAAGTACCTTATCCTGGTTACAATCTTGACAGGCATGCTCCGGTCTAAATTCATTATGCTCTACTTTGCAGTGGGCCATTCCACCGCAAGCCGGTGATTGATAGCCTAGCGGTGAGTGAAAACTATGGAGATATTCAACATTAGGCGTTCTATGGACGAATTGGTAAAGGGTAGGTTGCCTTAATGGCTCTTATTGGTTAAGAGTAATTGTTTCAGAAAGTAGACTGGCGCAATTCTTAGGAGATTTGTGCGATGCATAGATCCACGCCAGTCCTGGCTGTCAGCATTGAAGTAATTTTATTGTGCCAGGTTCGTTAATTCTGTATTGTGGCTTGATCATTTATAAAAATGGTTTTAATCGATATCTACTTAGAGGTTTGATTAATTCCATTCTGGAATTATACCTTCTAAAGAGATAATGCAATGAGTAATGAGATCAATTATTTCAGTTAAAGTACTTGTTATATCGAATGAGACGGTTCCTAGTAAAAACATTTCTGGAATTGATGTTTATGGTCAACTGAGGCAATAGGTTTACCATAAAAAAAAAACCTGTACCACTAAAACCCACCAAGGATCTTGGGTTCAGTACATAGTAGAGACTATTTAGGAACAGCATCCTAAGACAACGGTAATGCAGGGAGGTGATTTGTCTGAGGTAACACTGAATCTCCAGTTTTTTCCAATTGAGCGGACTCATATTATGTATTGGGTGAGCCCTAAGAGGGTGAAGATCCCAAGGGTCCTACTCGGACGTGTTAGAAGATTAAATAATTTAACTGCCAACATTTGTCTGGGTTTCAACTTGAGATTCTCAGTATAGAAACTCAAAAATTACATGTTCATACTTTTTTAGCGAAAGAACACTATATTATTACCTCATTAATTTTTACTTCTCCTTCAGGCTATTCCATGAATTTGAGTCCATTTGAAAAAAATGTTACCGCCATTTAATTGTTATTTTTTTTGCCTATATCTTCTAGTATTGTTTTTATTTATTCACATTTATGATATATAACTATTAAAAACTTCTAATTTTACGGGGAAATTTTCACTTTTATGTTTTATAAATCTGAAGCCGCGGTGAATAAGTGGTCAAGTCGATGCTTGTAGTTTTTTACTTGAAATGGACTTACAATATAAGCAACAACTCTGTTTCAAGCCAAGACCTGACTTAGCCACTTATGCACTTCGAGAATGACACGATTTCCCTTCCTTCAATACAATTAACTCATTTTGGACAAAAATCGATTTAAGCACTTATTCATAGGGGCAGAAATGTCCATTCGGTTATAAATGTTTAAAACAACTTTTTACGAGAACTTGATATTTCCCTAAAAGATATAAAGAGTGGAAAATAGTGAAGCAAGGTTTTGAAAAGGTTGAAAACTAAACCTCACACATTTTACTGAATTGTGAGTTTACTACTTTAAAATAAATACAAATTAATTAAAGCAAATTAAGTCATTGTAACTAACAGGAAATATTTTGGCATCAGTGATTTGGGTGGATTTTTTCTTTAATGATATTATGTCGTACAATGTTGTCCCTATGTCAAGGGCTTATTAATAGTATTAGGCTTATTAGTTGGAGTAGAGAAAACTAATAATAGCGATTAATTTCTTTTGGAATATTTGGAATTTCGAATTACCTCGTCGATAAGTGGAATTTCGTAGAATGTTTAAAAGAAAAGGGACTAAATAATTTGTGTTATAAAAATAATAACGAAAATTATCTGTTTAAATTAATTAAAATCAATAACAACAAATTTTTTGTGGATGTTTATTTTTAAGGCTGTTAATCTTGCATTGAAAAACTAAATTATTTAATAATGAAATATTTTGCCGCAGCAGTAAACATACGAAGCATTTATAATTATAAATTAAAGAATTATTTATGTGACACTGTAATTTAAAGAATGTTAAATACATAGTTAAGTATAATCAATGTTAGTTGTAATTTATATTTATCCCCCGCATATAATTCATTTGTTTTCCATAAATTTTAAGTTGGATTCATCTTTATTATTTCTCCAACTTTAATTTTCTTCGTTTGTTATCCCTCGTTAAATAAAGTCTGTGTAGACTTCTATGTCAACTTTAATTGTTGCTGAATTAAAATCGCAACTAAATTCTTTAACTGTTCTAAACCATTAATTTACTGGCAACAACAAGATTAAGTAGGTATTTTTATGATTTACGGGACGGGAGTTTCGTCCAAATACACACAATCCTATCTATTGCTTTTCCACCATCATTTATCATACGAAATTAACTTGATGAACTCAGTTGTTTACATCTGAAGAGAAGTTATATCAATAATCTTAATTGCAAAACTCTTTTAGATCAGCTAAATTGTCTTTAATATTTTTTATGTATATTATAAAATAAATACAACATTAATGTACAAATACATATTACGTAAAAATTGATGGATTTTTGGAATAGACTTTTGAAAATTGCTCTTTACCAAACGCTGTCCTTGACAAAAGTTTTTTGTTAGCTTCATTTATTGTAATCTATAATAATTAGCTTAAATAATAATAATAATAAAACAATAAATATATAGAATAAATGATAGGCAATGGCATGAGATAAAGGCAAGCAGTGGAACTACCAAAAGGTAATATTGAAATAAGAAAACACAACTTAAAAGGTCACGAAGACATCTTATCTTTTCAGACGTCTGGAAGTTAATCCGGAATTGAAGAGGTTGCTTAGGTTCAAAACTAGTGGGCTTGAGTGGCAATAAAGTTTGTCATGAAAGGATTGATATCGGGTTCGGGGAAAATGGGACAACAAAGCATTAAATGGGACATGTAGATCATTATGGATGACTTTATTTGTAAAAAAGTAAGGAGCATTGAGGATTCTACGAATATAGTGTTGTAAGGATTGGATACGAGAAGAATCCGACAGCTTAGTAACACCCAAAGCTCTACTCTGTAATTCCGCATAGATCTTTTAATAATCATGTATATATGTATATTGTAATTAATTGGGCTTAATAAAAGCAATATTAAAATAAATGTTCATTGTGATTCAAAATTTTATATCATAGCTGCATTAATTTTCGTTTTTAATGTTGATGTCATGACGGAAATTCATCATTTCGTTCTGTTCTCTGGTTTAAATTTTCCCTTATCTATTGATTCAGAAGTCTACTTATACTTTTTTTTTTTTTTTTTTTCTCTTTATAATTTTATCTACACCTGTCAAAACAGTGACAATCAGCAGATAGTCTGACTATAAAAAAAACAACAAAAAAAACAAAACAAAAAAAACAAAAAACAAACCAACATGATACAATGACATGAGAGGCATGAAGAAGAACAGTACCCAGCGGTACCTCTCCCTTAGCTTGATTCAATTTCCTATGATAGCAAATCCCTCATCCACGTTCTTTTTAATCTCCTCCTAGTGTTTTCAGGCATGCGAGTCGTGGCCATTCGTTCTATTAACGGGTTTGGATGTCCGTGTAGTTTTTCTTGAAAGCGTTTGTAGTATGTTCGTATGTATTCGTCAACCGTTGCTATTTTTAAGTCAGTATGCAGAGTTTTGTTATTGACGTACCATGGTGCTTTGGTGATAAGTCTTAGTACTTTTGATTGAAAAGTCTGCAGTCGTTTTCTGTGAGTCTGTTTAGCGATCCCGTAAATTTGTAATGCATATGTCCAAACTGGTTTTAGTAGGTAAGTGTACGTGTTTAGTTTCTGTCTTATGTCTAATTTGGAGGTTTTCCTGAATAGTGAGTACATTAAATTGAGCTTATGGTTCAGTGATTGGCGTTTCATCTTAACGTGAGGACCCCATGTCATTCTCCTATCGAATGTTAGTCCAAGGTATTGTACTTTATCTGTCTGCGGGATGGGTGAGTTGTTAAGGTAAATGGGAGGGCATGTTTCGCGTCTAAGAGTAAAAGTGATGTGTTGTGACTTTTCGTGGTTCAGTCTAATTTTCCATAGTTGGCACCACTCATTCAACTTTTGTAAGTTATGTTGTAAGTTTAGTGAGGCTTGCGTCGCGTCTTGATGTTTGGTGATTATGGCAGTGTCGTCAGCGTAGGTTGCTGTCAGTATGTCAGTACTTAGTGGAATGTCGTGTGTATATGTTATGTACAACAGCGGTGCCAGTATTGATCCCTGAGGCACGCCGGCTAAGATCGGTCTTATTGAAGATAGCTCTGAGCCCTGTCGGACTGAGAAAAATCTGTCAGCAAGGAATGAATGAAGAATTAGATAATAAGTGTGTGGTAGTACAGTCTTGAGTTTAAAGAGAAGCCCTTGGTGCCAGACCTTGTCGAATGCTTGGGCTACATCCAGAAACACTCCAGTTGCATATAACTTCTGCTCTAGTGCTGTCGATATGTAGTCAGTTACTCTGTGTAATTGTTGAGTTGTTGAGTGTGATTTCCGAAAACCGAATTGATGGTGAGGGATTATATTTTCGTCTGTCAGTAACTTTAATAATCGGGGATAAAGTAATTTTTCAAAAATTTTTGAACAAATGGAGAGTAAACTAATAGGTCTGTACGAGGAAGGGCTGCTAATATCTTTATCTTGTTTTTTAATCATGGTTACAAAAGAGTATTTCCACTGTATAGGGAATTTTGTAGTTCTAAGTATTGAGTTGTAGATTGTCGTTAAAAACACTAGAGCTTTCCTAGGCATTTGCTGGAGCACCTCAGCATTTATTAAGTCATAGCCCGGGGCTTTTCTTTTTGGTAAGTGTCTAATTATTTCTGCTACTTCTGTGGGAGTGAATGAGGGCGGTGGCAGTGTTAGTTGTAATGGAATGTCAAGTGTGTTATTTACCAAGTTTTCGTGTTCTGTGTTTATAAAGTCAGTATGTGGTGTAAATACGGAAGAAAGATGGTCGGCAAAGAGCTCGGATTTTTCCTCGTCCGACACAACCCAAGAGCCATCTTCTTTTCTAAGAGGTGCTGACATCTCACGATGTTTTAAGAGTCTTTTGGTATGCTTCCATAAACTTCCATCCTCTGTCGAAAGGGATTTAATGTAATTGTCGTAGTTTGACCTGTTAAATTTGCTAATTTGGCGTTTCAGTTCATTATTTAGTTTATTAAATGTCCGTCTATCTGAAGGTTGTCTGTTGGTTTGCCAATTTTTACGAGCTCTTCTCTTGGCTCTGATCAGATCTCTAATATACTGTGGGTAGCTTGGTAAGTTATCTGATTTCCTGCACCTAGGTTTTGATGCTGACCACGCTGCTTCTTGAATACTTCTAGTGAACTTCTCCACTGCCTCCTCTAGTTCTGTCTCGTTTTTTATTGAAACAGGGATTGTGAGGTCAGAGTTAAGGTAAGATCTATATTATCCCCAATCAGTTATACCCTGTGTGAGCACAGGCCTTTTTTGTGCCTCAGAAGGTTCTTCGCATAGGGTCATCTGGACTAGAGAATGATCAGAGCAAAGGTCAGAACTCGTATTTACAGTCTTGTATACTGTTCTAAGTCCTTTTGTAATAAAAAAGTCCAGTAAGTCCGGGGTTTTACGTCTAGAAGTAGGCCAGTAAGTGGGAGAATTAGGAGTTGAAGTGTCTAATGCAAGTTCATGAAGAGCATACCACAAGTTCCTACCTCTTGGGGTACACAATCTTGAACCCCAGCATTTGTGTTTCGCGTTGAAATCACCACCTGCGATAAAAGATCGACCTAAACGTTTAAAAAACTCAGAAAACATCGAAGATGTAAGCTTGTACCTAGGGGGGCAATACACAGCAGCAAACGTTATGTTTTTATGTTTTGTATGTAATGTGATGCCAGTTGACTGTAAGTGTGGAGTGATGGGTAAGTGAATAGGATTGTGTTTTAATGACGATTTGATGATAATGGCGGTGCCACCGTGTGCCGTTTTGTCTGGGTGATCAGTCCTGTAAATAGTATAGTCTGGAATAAATACTTTAGATCGTGGTGTAAGATGTGTTTCAGTGATAAGTGCTATGTCTGTCCTTTTTTCATGTAAATATAAATCAAGTTCCGTCCGGTGTTGCATCAGTCCGTTAGCGTTCCATAGGAGAATTGACAAGGAGCCAGCTGTTGAAAAATTAAGGGGCATGGCTGTTGCTCCAGGCTTGTGTGACTTGAGTTAGTTGTTGGAGGAGAATAAAAAGAGGGTGGATAAGGTTATTTAGGCCATTTAAAATTTGAAAAAGTTGAGGAGCAGCATTATCATTTGGAGGTACCGGCTGAGTAGTGTTATTCATCATACCTGTTGGAACATGATGTTGTTGTGGTGTCGACTTCGTTGCAGGTTGACTCCTTAGTATCTGCTGATTTCCGATGTCGTTCTGCGGTTGTCCTAGACGATGGTGCTGTGAAGGTTGTCGTAGGGCTGGGAATTCCTGTGGGTCCGGTGGTAACTGTGTTTGTTGAGGTGGTGTAGGTCGCTGGTGGTAATTCCTTGAGCTACGCTGAATCCTGAGGTTCTTCAATGTTTGGCAACCTTTATAGTTGGCAGGGTGTTGGCCGCCACAATTGGCACAGGTAGCAGGGGTTTCTCTAGTTTTTGTACAAGAGCTGCTATCATGATGCCCGCCACACCTTACACACCTTGGTGGGTGGTTACAGTAACCTCTGGTGTGACCATACTGCTGACACCTTAGACATTGCGGGATGTCTTTTTTTTTCCGCGGTTCCTCTATATTTATTTTAGTATAATAAATGGATTTTATATCATAAACATTCTCTGTGAATGTTTCTTTAGTAATATCCACAAAGAACATTGGGAGAGGTGTTTTGAATCTGGATATAACGTTGGTTACGTTTGAAGCTTCGTAACCTTTCTGTTTCAGTGCCTCCTTGATGATGCTAATCGGTGTAGTGTGATGAAGGCCTTTAATTACTATCCTCGGGCATCTGTCCTGTGGGAGCTGAAAAGTATGAAAGTCCGCCCCCTCTCTTCTAAGGCTTGCATTTAATTTTCGATACGTTTCAGGCGTATCTGGATAAACAGTTACACCTTTCAGTGTAGATTTGACTATAAAAGTATTTGGTCCAGCTTTTTCTTCTAGGAATGTAACTAGTGCAGAGAAATTTTCTACACCATTAATATAAATTGGGGGCGGTTTCTGGTTTAAGACTGGTTTTGTGGTATTTTCTGATGGTTCGTCCGGTGTTGAGGTTAGGGCTTGAAATTTATTGTGTGTTGGAATTGGTGTTTGTCGTTTCTGTCTTGTAAGGTCCGGTTCAATTGGTAAAGGTCGTTTTCGACCAGTAACAAGCTCCCAGGAACCAGTATTGTTATTATTAGAGCTTAAATTTAAGTTGTCCGACTCCATTTCACTTACCGCCTGCGAAGTAGACGCTTCGCCCATGGCTGGCGATAAAACCCGCACTTTTACCACTTTAATCTTAAATCTAATCTGTACGATCAGAATACAACACTTTTTTAAAAAGAAATATAAAGTATTAAAACATAAATTGAAGTTAATTTAGTGACGCATAAAACTAACCTGTTTCACTATAACTTCGATCTACTTATACTTAATTAGGAAATATTCATCGCTATGGGATAAAAGTAGTTAAGCTCTAAGTCATTCTTGTGAAGAGCCATTGCTTTAAAACTTCAGACTTCCAATACTTAAATGTCATTCCCTATTCTCCTATACTGCTTTGCTAATACGTTCTGAGGAGAATTTGTAAACGGTCATTTGTGAGACTTTTTATTATACAAATTTATTCCGCTAGTGTTGAATTTATTAATAGAGATTGCTATTCCCGTATTTTAATTATGGAGTACTCAAACCCACTAGTTTCAAACCTTGCAACCTCTTCAATTCCTGATAATCCTCCGAGGCGTCTGAAAAGAAGATGGCCTCGTGACCTTCTAAGCTGAACTTTTTATTTGAGAACTACCACTGGGTAGTTTCTCTACTTGTCTTTTCATGTCAATGCATTCATTCATTATATTTACTTGATGTATTCTGTATGCAGTTGTAAATTTCAATAAATATATTTAAAAAAATTATGGAGTAAATTTTCAGTTCATCAGTTATTTATTTTCATTAAATATATTTTTAGATAAGTAAGAAATTGTAATGCCAGTTTTTTATGTAGACTTTTGAAGTAGAATTTCTTTGTATTCAGCCTGTACTGAATACAAAGAAATTGCCTCAATGCCTTGAGGTATGCATGCCTGAATACTTTCACGGGCTTAGTTTAAATTCATTTATCTGGGCGCCCATCTTGCATTTTGTATAGACCGCATTACTTTAATGCGGTGACCAATTAGTGATTAGTACCTCTGTATAATTAAATAGATAGCAGTGCATTTAATTGTATGAAATGTTGTTATAGGAAAGGTCAAATTTAATAAGGGAAAATAAAACTTAATATAAAGATGTATGTTATTAGACTTACTTATATGGTATTATGCGATTTAAGTTATAATATTCTTATAATTGCTCAACATAAATAAATAAATAACCTACGCTATTCGATTACAAAAATAAAAATGAGAATGCAACCATCTAGCATTGGACTGATAAAAATATATTATTTAATTTAGACTTCTCCAACTAAAGTTATAATAATTAATGCGCTGTACTTGCTAATGTGAAAAATAAAAAGATTTTTGAAGGAAATGAATTAGTTTCACGAGCCGCAATAGATTTTTATAATTTTGCCCTATTTAATGTGTTTTTTTTTGTAGCAGGGAATTACAGAACACGGACAGAAACGAAACAATATTGATTAAAATGTTGATAATGGAGTGTAGTTATTTTGTTTTTTTATTCGATTACATAAAGGATTGATATTGAAAATAATGAAATTCAAAAATTACTCTGATAGGTAGATAGATATAGAATGCTCTTTGTTATTAAATTATTTACAGTGGTTTCTTTTTAATTTTATTTACAACATTAGCAACCACAGCATGGTACTTTATACTGTCTGCCGTATAAATTACTCTGATGCACTGATTTCAAAACATCATTTCTTTATAATTACAAGTGACCGAATTAAAATAAAAAATTAATTAAAATTAAGATCAGCAGCATCTTATAAAAAAGGTCCAGTTACAAGATTCGACCGGGAGTTTCCTGTTAGCTTGATGCAAAATCTCGTGGCAATTCGGGTCTGTTGAATCTGAAGAAAGCTCAGGATGGCGGAATGTGGACGGACGATGTTTTCCCCCCTGATATTTGGACGATAAGTATCTTAAAACGTAAAACCACAAATCGGGTTTTAATTTGTTTTTAGCGGTCGATTACAAGAAAATGATAAAACAAAAGAATTTTTTTCAGGATCAGAGACACCAGAATTAATAAAACAGAAGTGTTGACATAGACTCATTTTGTTTATATGGTATGTTCAGTTATTTATACATATCATATACTTGTATTTACACGTAAAATATAAATAGTATTGTAAATCTATAACCGATTTTAAGATAATCTATGTTTATCTTAATAGATTTCAATTAACTCTAATTACATTTTTTTTTCGTCATCTCTTTTATAATTTAACCGTTTGTTCATTATATTTCATTATTTGCATTTCTATAATTTCTATATACAAAAATGTTATAATTTTTGGTAAAGAAACTATTATTATTTTAGTATTTATATATTTTTTTTGCTGTTGATATTGACATAGGAATCGGGGTAGCTGATTGCGTAAAGCACTGAGTTGTTATACTTTTGTTTTAGGTTCCGGGTTCAAATCCGGCAGTGTCAGATAAAGTATTTAATCTTTTAACAGCCATGACTGGACCTAGTGGGATCTATAGACCCTTCCGGGGCTCACCCAGCCTCAATGAATCGGGTACTCTTAATTGAAGGAGGAACCCGACGATTGAGCGTGTGACGGGAGTGGGGTGAAGTGAAGGTTACAAACAGCAAGTTGGAACAAAGACGTTTATGTGAAAGGGTCTTGCTATTGCCTCCATGACTTCAAATAATTATTTTAATAATGGATTGAACTGTTCAGGGAGTACAAAATAAGGAATAAGTTTCTATTCCCAGCCCTGAAGATGGTCTACATCTGTTTTGTTAAGTTTTGCTTATTTTGTGTAATCATTGACCGCACCCTCTGGCCAGTTCAATCCATTATTAGAATTATCAACTCAACTATATTCCACATAAATTTCAATTATTTTATTTCATTTCATTTTTATTACAAACATGTTCATGAATTAATATTTATTTTTTAGTTCATTATTGTACAGTTTTTATTTATTTAAATTTCAGTGGCAAATCTATTAGTAACCTATCCCAAGCTGTTCTGTAGTGTTACTGGCTGAGTGCAGAATTGTTGCGGTATTTCTTTCTCGTATGACTTATATTTTGTGAGTTCGACCTGGACTTTTTATATGGCTAATAAACAAATTTGTCGAAACAATAAAGCGATTGTTAATTAGAACCTTGTACTTAAAAAGGTAATCTCGAACAAATTACCTCCCTGCACAACCGCAGTCCAGGAAAGAATGCAGCCTGTAGCATGTACTGAGCCAAAGACCCTTCATGGGTCGTAGTCGTATTGTTTGCTCAATTTACGTCACTTTATGCTGCTATGGCTAATCGGACGATGCTACAGTGGGAGCTCTAAATTATGCTTATCCAGGTTTAATTAGGATAGGGATTTTTAACGAGTACCTGACATCTTAAAGGCTCGGGATCCCCGTTTAACGTCCCTCCGAAGGACGGGGTAACTAAGGATTTTTTACTCCCTTTTTAAAAATTCCTAGGGTACCCTGCCGGGTTACGGATCCGCGATCTTGGGCTTAGTAGCTTGTTACGCTAACCACTAGACCACAACCCCCCCCCCCCCCCTCCCCCCGGTTTCTTCTTATTGATATATTTTGTTAATATTGTTATTCTGTGTTTTGATTTATTTTTCTCTGTAGCCCTGATGATGGCTTAAAAGTTAGACCGAAATGTTGAGACAAAATAACTTTTACTTATGTTTATAAAAAAAACAACTATTTCTACTTTCTATGTTCATTTTACTTTTCTACCTGTTATACTCTATATTTATATCTTTACTTTCTACTTTTCTTTTTCCTTTATTTACTCTTTGATATCATTTTTGTTATATTTTCTTTCATTTTACTTATGTAAACTCCCAAGGAGTCTATTATCATATATATTATATTTTATCTATATTCGACTATCTTTACCATATTTTTACATCTCACCTCTGATGTTTATACTTTTTCTTTTTATAAACTCTCTGTTTACTTCCTTCTTTTATCTTTGTAAATTTTTATATCTCCACCTTTCTGTACATTTACTTTGTAATATCTTTATTCATAAATATCACTATTTTGTTCTAAATTTCTATTACTCTACATATATATTTTTTTGTATTATCATATACTTGGTACTGCAATGTATTTTAATAGTTTTGTGGTTTTGTCTGTTTTTCTTTCTTAGCCCTGAAGATGACCCACAAGGTGGGTCGAAACGTCGGTACATAATAAATAAGTACCCACTTATTGAGTGTTTTATTTGACTGCACCCCCAACTCTTTCCTACCTTACTCAGATCTTCCAGTCAACCATCTCCTCGCTTCTTAAAAAAAAAAAAACGGTACCAGCCGAATATTATCAGCATTGATTAAGATATTTTGTTTTATTTCTTGGCGAATGACTAAGTTCAGCGAAGTACCATGTTTGCTTTATTCAGCAAGTGTTTATAACATTTTAAGCACGTGCTTATTTTCTGTCGAACATTCCGGATCTTATTTACACACTTAATTATGGAAACGGTAATGCCAGTGTTCATTATCGCTAATGCCGTAAATGCAAATTCATAGCAACGAGCCGGGATAAGGCCCGTGTTTACCTTCTAAGATCTGACTTACGTAACAAATGCATCTTGTAAACTTTTGTCCATGACAGGCTCGCTTTAATATTTACGAGCTTGTTTAGAAACATAAATTCATACTAATGAGAATTTACTGTTAAATCTGCTGGCTGAGTTGGAATTTAATAGACAAATAAGGACCAGGCAGACACATGTCTACATTAGAACTACGAGACAAGATATAGGGGCTGACATTGAAGACACAGCACACGTATTGTAAATAGATGCCGAGAAGGATCGGATGCATAAAACAAGGAGACCCGTAGCTTACTAACCGGACACTAACTGCCTTCAGATAACTACAGTACCTACTAACTATTACTACTAACTCGAGATAACTACGGTCCATACTATTACTACTAACTCTTTATATACTATCTGGTACTTACGCTTCAACGAGTCCACTTTCGGTGTTCTTTACTGTCTTTCCTTGTCCTGAAACAATAATAAATTTATTATACATCGTAGACCACAGAGATGAAACATACAAATTGCCTTGATTCACGCGTTTTTCCAATAATTTAATAATAAGTAATTTTTTTTATGAGTTTAAACTTGGACAAGCCGTAAGAAACTTGGACAACCGCGTTCGAGGAAGGTTGTTGATTAATTCAAGTGGGACACGCACCAAACAAAATTCGTATCCAAAAAGTTATCGGTTTCTCTGTGTAGTGGTCAATGGCAGGAATAATTCATTTCTAACCAAAGGTGAAACCATCTCATCCCTCATACAGGGATGTTGACATAATGCAACGAAAATGTATCAAAAGCAACTACTTTTTGGTTAACCTAATACACGTCAACGCCAGACCTCATGTTTCAGGACATTCAGTGAAGAAACTAAACGGACTGGGTTACAAAGTCCTCCAACACTCACTTTATTTGCCAGACTTATTTCCAGCGGTTTTACATCTGTTCAGAATTTCGGACAACTTTCTTTAGGGAAAAATTTTGGAAAATGGTTCTCGGCACAAACAGGCATTTTCAGTCTTTATTTCATCGGGTAACCCTAAATTTTGCAGTTCTGGGATTGAAAATGTGATAACAAGTTGATAAAAATGTATAGGAAGTGAGGTTAATTATTTTGAATTATTTGATTTCATAAAGTTGTTCTAATAAGTAATCTTAACTATAGTTTTCTCTATGACATCTGTGCCCTAACCACCTGTCTGCTTTTAATGGTTTCTGGATAACGGTTATGTTTAGTGCTCCTGATTCTCTCAATTCTGATGTAACCTTCTCAGTAAACGCATCTCAATGTTCTTCGCGCTTTTAGGTTTTTCGTCTTTAAAAAAATTGATATTACTTCTGAACAATTTGGGAATTTCTTTTTAATCCATGGATTAGTACCCAAAAGACTTATTCTTTTTAATTTTTACTTTTGTATACAGTTCTATTTAACTACTCATTTTTACGTTTAAGCAATAAATACGTTGGTTATCCACATCTTACTAGTTTATCCAATAACCCCCATTACCATTGATGAACGAAACTAACGCAGTAAAACATATTATAATTCTGTTAAATTGGGGTTAATAAATAAATAAAGCTACCAAGTAAAAAGTATTAAATATTTTTCCTCTACTTAAGCCAAACCGACAGCTACTATATTTAAGAACATAAAGACGGAAGCAAGAAGTAAAGATGACCAGTTAATTGGCTGGAATAATGAATTTGCACCGTCCATTAGTTCAAGTGGAGCCATTATATTTTAACGAATTCATAACTTATAACTTATCAATGATTTTAATTTTCAACATTTATCATGAAAGTCTGAGTGTTAAAAATCAAGCAAATATAATATAATAGAAGAGGTAAATATAATTTTTCCAGAGGTTGTGTGTTTACCGATTCAAAAATCAGTCAACTTAAAACCATAATAATATTAATATTGCAATAATGAATGTTGGTGAATACGGAATTATGTACAGAATTCAATCATTATACAAGTATAATTTACATATTTTGTTTTGGAAACTATTTATATTTACTTTTTAAATATTTTTATTTGAACAGAAAAGATATGTCCAGGACCGGGACTCGGACCCGGGTTGCCCAGGTCACTAGCCTGGAGCTCTGCCAAATGAGCTATCCTGGTTCGCCTCTCGGTCATAGACATATCCTTTCTTTTCATTGATCCCATGTCCCCGCGTGCTCGCAATTTGCGATGTATACGAGGGGAAGAATGTTCTTTGAACATTATTTTAATTTGTCTATGACCGAGAGGTGAACCAGGATAGCTCAATTGGCAGAGCACTAGGCTAGTGACCTGGGCGACCCGGGTTCGAGTCCCGGTCCTGGACATATCTTTTCTTTTCAAATAAAAATATTTAAAAATTAATAATTAGAGTGCTGCCAATGGGTAGTGCCTCTACACGTCCTTTCATGCATTTATTTATTCATACAGCCCTTGTACTAGATGTATATATTACAGTTGTACAATTCAATAAAATAATTTAAAAAAAAAATTAATACAATCAATAACAAATAAAATAAAATAAATTATATTTATATTTACATTGAGAAATAAGATTAACGAAAGTCTTGGATCCCCATCTCTTTCGTATCCCTTGAACCACCTCTCCATAGGATCTTGCTACCTGTCTGTGTGACCTAGTTCTCATAACCGTCTTTTAGTCATTTCGTTAATACACTTTTATTTTTATACGAAAAATTGTAGGTCATTATTGTAAATGTTAAATTCTAAGGGGGCCGGCCAAGTGTCGATTGAACAAAATTGATTGACTAAACTAGCGAAAAATGCGGACCATCTTTGGGGAATTTCGGAGTTATAAAAGTGGATAACTCCGTCGTGAACGCCTCAATTATTCCTAAAAAATTATTATTTATTTTTCGAGGAAAAAATAGAAAATTATATCCAATTTTGCAGGTGTCCTGCACTTTTTTTTGCTTATACTGTACCTTATTGGATTTTAAGACAAGCACTGAACTGTTTTATAGCTGAGGTCCACAGGTTTGTAAACACCCGTACCACTGCAACCCATGAAGAGTCTTGGGTTCAGTATATGGTAGTGACTGCAATGTTTCTAGGACTACGGTTTTGCAGGGAGATTAATTGATGTAGATCGCGCTGAATTGTCATGTTTTCTTCTAATTCAGTGTAGGTTATAGAGGGTGGGTGATCTCCATGGGTGATCTCACAAAATCCATTTACGGGTGTTACTGATCAAATAAATGATGTGCCACTGCTGGATATGAACCCGGGACAGCAACTCAGCGCTCTAATACTGAGCTACCTCGCTCCAGTTATGCAAAATTGCTGGTTTAACCAAGTGAACAATGTAAATGTTGGTGTTAATTGCTTTTGATCTTGAACGCCTCATATATTGCACAAGAGTTTTTAAATTTTAATTTTTATGTTACATCAAATAATACGCACGTATATATTATAAACTCATTAGCACTGTGTTAGTTCAGCAACCGAGTATAACATAATTAATGTTATTAATTTCGAAGGTAAATATTTAAACGTATTAAATAGCCTCACATTATTTTATATTGGCTCCAGCATACGCAAACACTTCCCAATGAAAAAAAAAGAGCATGTAGCCCTAAAGGGAAAGAAATAAAGCCAATTACGAGGAGCTGACTTGCGCTGGGATAAAATTAAATCAATCTCGCTAAGCTGTAATTATAAGAAGCGAGCCGAAAGTTGACACACTTGGATAAACCGTGGCCATCTACGGCAATATGCTAATGAAGTCCGCTCCGGGTTAAGGATAAGCAGCGGGCCAATCAGCTACAGGTGTTACTCCTCCGCACCAATCGCATCTGATCTCTTAGCAAGGACGCTGTTTATGTTTATTTGGTTAATACGTATTAATTAAATCATAACTGTACTGGCGACCTGTCCAGGCTTCGCACGGGTAGTTGAGCATTTTATGCCTACATGTTTGTCGTAGGATCGCATCAAATAGATGAGTCGAATATGTGGATTAGATTTAAATGTAACATAATGTCAACACTGTATGGAGATATTTTAATGTATTTTATTATGTAGCTATAAACATAAATATATATATATATATATATATATACGAATTTACTTTCACACTCGTTAACATTTTGCGATAACTCCTAAGATTTAAATTATACGGTGAAACATGCTATAATAATGAGCATGAAATGCTTAAGGTAACTAAAGTATTTATGTTAATAAGGATTAATACTGTATCCGTCTAAATAGCTTTGCTAAATACCGCATTGTACGTAACCAATTTTATAGAATATATAATGGGTATAGTAAGCAATCCTTAAAAGATAGATATCTGCTAATGATAAGATGTACTTTTCTGTAGATCTATAAAAGAGAAATACGAGTTATGTTATATCTCAAAGGGATTAGGCAGCGTCTTCGATGAATGCTCCCTGACGGCTTGAGTTTTTTCCAACACTTTCAACCATTATCGTTATATTTCAACCAATTAAAAAAAACAGAGAAAGTATGTAACTAAACCTTCCTCATGAGGGGATGAATCACATTATCTATTGATGAAAACCGCAAGAAAATCAATGCAGTAGGTTTTGAGTTTATCGTGAACGGAGAGACAGACACTGCAGTGGACTTTATAATGTGTATAGATGTACATCATTAACCATATGAATATGCACCTTAGCGAGTAGAGCGCTCAATTGCTATGATGAAAATCCCATCTTGGAATGTCTGTCGTAGATACATCATTAAATCCATAGATGGCCGCTCGCCCAGCCTCTATAATGGGGATACCCCTAATTGGATAAAAAAATGGCGGTTGAGAGTTCTCGGACGGTCTCAACCATGTACTGATCTCAACAAACTTCATGAGTTGAAGTGGCACAGGTTTTATACATGAAGTTTACAGGAGAAAACGAGGTGATTCACTTCTTCCTAAATCTCCAGGAGAGCGAAATTCAGGAATCCCTATTATTATTTTTATTAAAATCCATAGGACAGATAGTCCTGTCAATCTGAAAATGTAGATGTTTGTAGTGCTACCAAATCGGGGAAGTAACCTTACCTCGATCTTCCTCAAGCACAGTTCGAATAAACTAGCCTAATCCCATTTGCGGAAATTCTTGTTCAGGCGTTTGGGCTCGTTTTTGTAGTATTTTGATCATACACTCGTGTTCACCATTAAAAAATCTACCAGAACCTGCTGTAAGCCAATTTTGAGAAAAATATCGAGTTACCTCATTTTCCCCCTGTAGTTTTCGTGGATTATTATTATTATTTATGGCGAATGGACCCAGGAGGAACACAAAAAACATTCTGACGTCGTTTTTCCATAGTTCTTTCATATTTTTCCATTTATTCTTTTCCTAGTACCAAGTGTCATGGCCGCAAGTGAAGTTACATTTTCACATCGCTCTGTACTTGAGACATTATTTTCAGACAATTTCGTTCATATCATCTCGTCAAACTCTACCAGAACAAAGTGAATAGACTAAACTACAGTTTACTTTCAATATTAGTGAGGTGAGTGACTAATAAAAACAATAGACCTAAAATAAATTAGTGACCAGCTGCTAAAGGCAGCAACGTGGCCTTAATCCTTCAGTAATAGATAGGACTAATACTCAATAGAAGCAAGATCAAGGTCATGGCTTGGTGCTTATCTTCTCCGGGCTACACTCAGTAACGTGAACTTTTTATTTTATTTTACTTGTTTTTGTTTTTATTTTTATTATTATTATTTTATTTATTTTTGTTTTTCATTAGTTTAGTAAATATGTTTATTTCATTTAATACAATTAAATTAATAATAGTTTATAATTAATCATTTAAAAATTTTATTTTATTTGTTTTTCATTAATTAATGAATAATTTAAATATGAATGTGGACATCTCGGGTAGTGAAATGTCGGAGGAAGAAGCTCTGTGTTCCGAAATTAGTGAAACCGACTCACAATATCTTAAAAGAAGAACTTTACAAAAACGTCAGAGAAAATCTGCCCCTGGCTCAGCGGGTAACTCGCCAAACAAAAAAAAAAACAAAGCGGCTAGTTCAAAAACTTCAGCCACAAATAAACCATCGAAAGAACCGCCAAAAACCCGCAGTAAATCTACTGCAGTCAAGCCACCAGTAGCCTCAACCAGCACCAACGCTGACCACAGTGATAATACTCGTCAGAACAATCAAGAACGACAAAAATTCGATGACTTGGAACCTCCGCCAATATTTATCACGAAAATAAGTGATTTTTATAACTTCGGAAAAGAAATATCTGATCTTATCGGGCAGCCAAATTTTAGATGTTACTCCCGAGTAAATGATATAAAAATAAACACCACCAACAAAGAATCATATAAAAAACTCATAAATCACCTGACAAGCAAAAATTACGATTTCCACTGCTACCAACTGAAACAAGACAAATCATATAGGGTAGTTCTAAGAGGGCTTCACTCGACCACGCCTACGGCAGCAATCAAGAGAGATCTGGAAGAGATAGGCCATAACATCAGGAACATCTCGTCAGTGTTGCACCCAACTGAAAAATATCCCCTTCCTCTGTTTTTTGTCGAACTGGAACCAGCCAAAAATAATGTTGAAATATTTCAAGTCACTAGGCTTGTTTATTCAACTGTTAAATTCGAGGAGCCAAGGCACAAAAACACCATAGTACAGTGTACTAGGTGTCAAAACTTAGGTCACACGAAGACCTATTGCCACCACCAAGCCAGATGCGTCAAGTGTGCTGGCTCACATCTAACAGAAGTATGTCAGAAGTCCAGAAATGAGCCAGCAAAATGTGCTCTTTGTGGTGGGGACCACCCGGCGAATTATAAAGGCTGCCTGGTATACAATAACTTCCAGCTACAGAGAACACATAAAATGCAAGGGAAAAGCATAGAGAATAATGTTCCTCATCCACCTGAATTCAACAACTCAACTATATTTCCGGAATTACCAAAAACCATTACAGATCAGCACATCACCAGAGTTCAACCTCCGGAAAACATAATCCCGACCTCAACGAACCAGCAGCAGCCTCAACGTCAGGCACCTCTCCCCTCCCAAGATAAACCACAGCCTTCCTATAACAGGCCACAAACCTCCAAACCCAAACCCCGAGATCCTAGATCCAAGCCTCAGAAATTCAATACTAAAGTCCAACCCCCACGTCAGCATATACCTCTCCATCCTGAAACCTTAATAGTCAAACTACCGCCACAGCAACCATATCCTACCACTTCCAATCACAACAATCAAATGAATCCTTCAGTTCATCAAACAATGAATGTAAATCCAGCACCTCGGGTACAACCCCCAGCCAACCTTCCTTTACCCGTTAATTATCAATATCAAACTCCAGACCCATATCCAGTCCAAATCCAAAACTCCATCGACATAAATTCAATCCTGTCATCCTTCCTGAAAGATCTCCAAGAGACTATCAAGCCTCTCATCATTCTACTCACGAGAATCCTTACCGAAGTTCCACTTAATTACCCACGATGAGCATAAAGCCCCTAGCTATCGTCCTATGGAATGCTAATGGACTGCATAATCACCGTGACGAACTTGATATATTTTTACACGACAACCAAATAGATTTTGCTTTACTTACTGAAACACACTTCACTCACCGCACACATTTCTACATACGGGACTACATCACATATAGATCAGATCATCCTGACGATACAGCACATGCCGGTTCTTGTATCCTTATCCATAAATCTATACCACATTCTCTTATTCCTTCTACTCCAACTGACGCCATTCAATCAACATCAGTAACCTTAACGACTAGTCCTTTCCATATCACATTTTCAGCTGTATACTGTCCTCCTGGCAATTCTCTTTCTTATAACCTCCTCGAATCCTTATTCCAATCCTTCGGACCGCGCTTCATTGCCGGAGGAGATTACAACGCCAAACATCAACGATGGGGTTGTCGAACATCCAATTCCCGTGGTAGCATCTTATCCCAAATTTCAACCTCTAATAGTTTCTCTATCCTCGCACCCATAAACCCTACTTATTGGCCTACATCCCTCAAAAAACGTCCAGATATTCTAGATATATTTGTTTCCTCACAGATTTCCTGCAATCAAACTGCTATAAAATCCCTGGATGACCTTTCCTCTGATCACAGTCCAGTTCTGCTTCAAGTGCATTCGATTCCCATTCCTAAGCCCTCTCTTCCCCGACTGATTACAGGACGTGTAGACTGGGATAAATTCCGATCAAATCTAGAAAATAATTTAGACCTCAAAATTCCGCTTAAAACAAAAGGAGACATTAATTCTGCAATAGACAAACTAACAGAAGCAATACAAGTCAATATAAAATATAACACTTTACCAAGTAAAAATCATTATCAACAGAATAACTGGCCACTTCATATTCGCGAGTTATTAAAAGAAAAACGACGGGCAAGAGCAAAGTGGCACCGCACGAGATATCCATCGGACAAGAGCCATCAAACTGACCAACAAATTAAAATCAGAGATCAGAACATTCAAAATTCAAAATTTGTATTACCGTACAGAAAATCTCAGTACTACTGACAAATCCTTATGGAATACCACTAGAAAACTCCTAAACTATAAAAAATTCAACCATCCACTTTTAACCGAATCCCAAACCTGGTCAAGATCTGATGAAGAAAAATCACAAATTTTCGGCCAGCACCTATTCAAAACATTTAACCCTCATCCAGATATCCTTAATCAAACCCACTCTGAATGCATTGGAGCAGAATTAAGTATTCCTCTTCAGTTGTCCCCTCCTCCTAAAGCATTCCATCCTTCCCAAATATCAAACATTATTCATAGATTACCCGCCAACAAAGCCCCTGGACACGACCTAATCACATCCCAGATTCTAAAACGCCTTCCACGGAAAGCGATCCTACTCCTTACATATATATACAATGCCGTACTCCGCACCACATATTTTCCTGATTCCTGGAAATTATCCATAATTAAGATGATTCCAAAACCTAAAAAACCACCAGAACTCCCATCCTCTTATCGTCCTATATCTCTCTTGCCCATAATGGGGAAAATACTTGAAAAACTCATTCTGAAACGTCTTCATCCTATCATAGAATCCAATCAAATAATCCCAGATCACCAATTTGGTTTCCGAACATCACACTCCACCATCCAGCAATGCCATCGTGTGGTGGACGTTGTCTCATCTGCATTAGAGCGCGGAATGTACTGCACGGGAGCTTTTCTCGATGTAGAGCAGGCTTTTGATCGAGTCAGGCATCCAGGACTGCTGTACAAACTCCGTAAATTCTTACCTTCAACTTACTTCCTTATTATCAGTTCCTACCAGAACCTTTAAAGTAAACCATAATTGTTCCTACTCTTCCCTCTTCACCCAGTCTGCCGGTGTTCCTCAAGGCAGTATCCTGGGGCCCATCCTATACACGATATATACAGCTGACATCCCAACCCATCCAAACACTGTCCTCACTACTTACGCTGATGACACATGTGTGTTATCAGTTAATAAGGATCCATTTGTTGCATCCCAATCTCTTCAATCCCATATCTCACACCTACAAGAATGGTGTCAAAATTGGAGGATTAAAATAAATCCTAACAAATCCCATCAAATTACCTTCACCCTTCGTCGTAAACCTACGAATTCCTGTCCTACTGTATCGTTTAATAATACACCACTGAACCCTGTCGAACAGATACGTTACCTAGGACTCCATCTGGATAAACGTCTCACTTGGAATCCTCATACAAGACTGAAAAGACAAGAAACTGCTCGACGTTTTCGCCTACTTCAACACTTACTGGACAAACGCTCTAAGCTACCAATTAATTACAAAAGACTTATTTACATGACAGTCATCAGACCTATTTGGGCATACGGAGTTGAGCTTTGGGGCTCTACTAAACCATCCAATTCATCTCGTATCCAATCCTTGCAATCCAAAATCCTTCGTAAAATCCTCAATGCTCCTTATTATGTCACAAACAAACTCATCCATCATGATCTTAATATCCCATATGTTACTGATTTGGCCCAAACTAGATACCTATCCTTCCATAACAAGCTCCATACGCACTTGAATCCGCTAGTCTCTCAGCTTGCTTCCCATACTATTCCTGATAACCCTCCGAGGCGCCTGAAAAGAAGATGGCCTCGAGATCATCTACTATAGAACTTTATTGGAGTGCTATCGATGGGTAGTTTCTCCACAAGTGTTTTCATGTCATATTCTACATTTTTGCACATTTACTTGATATAATACCATTATAGTTGTAAATATCATTGAATTAAATAAAAAAAAAAAAAAAATTCTTTTCCTCTGCTCAGTCCATTTTGCTCATGGTTTCTACAATGCTTCCTTCTCTAACATCCACTTTTATATCTTGTTACATCTTTGTTTCCAAACATGTTTTTGTCAGTAACATCACTTGGTTCCATTATAGCTTTTATTAATATATTTTTAGTTGGGCAATCCAGGGTCTGGTTGACTCGACTTTTTTGACAAAAATTATATTAATAATTTAATATAAAAATATATTAATAAAAGCTATAATGGAACCAAGTGATGTTACTGACAAAAACATGTTTGGAAACAAGATATAAAAGTGGATGTCAGAGAAGGAAGCATTGTAGAAACCATGAACAAAATGGACTGAGCAGAGGAAAAGAATATATGGAAAAATATGAAAGAACTTTGGAAAAACGACGTCAGAATGCTATAATCCCTACTTAACGATACTAGATAACATAAACGACGCTGAACGATTATCTTAAACGATGATGGCAGAGAATTCCTTCAGATTTGAACCCGCCTAACATACAAAGCAATGGCATTTTAATACAATTGCTTCATACAATGGCACCAGAGACTCCCGCTACGGGATATAAATGTTGTATTAGGCGCGGAAAACTGTCTCCATCAATATTTATCGAGTTGCACAACTGTTGATTTTCCTCATTCCATCTAACTGAACCTATTGTATTGCAGATTTGGCAATAACTATAAGATTAAAACAATCAAATATGGATAAAACGAAATATACTAATAATAATAAGGCACGTGTAATTTGAATTGTTTATGTGAATCAATTAATTGGTATATGACAATGAGCTTATAGTTGTATTTGTACCAGGAGAGAAATCAAAACTAAATTTTTATAGAATGAAGTGAACTATGAGGAGCAAATAATATATATTATAATTTGTATTGCATAGGGAACTGAGTGGCTCAGTGGTAGAGCGCTGAGTTCCTCCCGAAGATCCGAAGATTCCTGCTTAGTTTCTGTTAAACATTCCGGATCTTATTTACTTCAAGTGTTAAAAATATTTATGATTAAAACGCCTATTTAACTCTTACCAAGCCTCTCTTGGAACAACCCAAATAGATACTTTGAATTACATTGATGTATTAATTTAAATTATTATATAGCATGTGGGACGAACCCGACAAAAATGTTACCCATATACATATATGTACTTACGAGTGATATTACGATTATGGTTTTTATTAATATGACATACATAAATTAATTTGATCCTACTGTCTTACACCCTTGATATAAGTTCTTATGAAGTTAAAATATAAATAAATTAAGATTGATGTTTGCATAATTATTTAATTAAAATTTATAACAAATTTAATTAAGATTGACAATATCAAAGATTAATTAATATTTCCGGCGATAACTTCATAAAGGGAACTAAAGTTCATTTCTCTTCCAGCAAAAGATCGATAAATTAGGAAAGTCCCTCCCTCTTTGGTCCCCTAATGCTCTGAAAATTGAGTTTTAATCATAGTTAATAACTCAAAGCACCAAAATCCCATCAACTCAAATACCTCGACTCCTTTTGAGAACAAAGCTAATAAAATTAATATGAATTATGATTTATCGCATCACAATATCTCCCTTTTCCTTACACAAAGGAATATATAATAGTTTTCGATAATGTAATTATAATTTTTTTTTCTAGAGTTCGTTTCATATGGCATATAATTTCAATTAAAATTCTCACGTCAACCACATAGCAGTTATTTGGTATATTATTCATTTAGTTTTTGTTATTATACTTTATTCACTTAGGGGTGTGGTAAGAATTACAGGGGCATTTTAAAGATTAATAGTTTTAACAGTTGAAAGAAGTGAGACTTTTGATAAAAAAAACAGTCCTTATGATTTTTTTTTTTATTATCAAAAATAATTCATGAATAATGTTGCAAACTAGAAAATTTTGAGTATATAATATCATCTTAATTTTGAATGACAAGAAATATCCAAACAACTGAAAAATCAAACATTTAACTAAGAAATTCTTTATGTGTTACTATGTAATGTTTCTAGGTACAGGCACAAATGTGGCAGAAGTACACATAAATATCATTAAACGAAATAGCATTTCCTTCCAACCATATGTTCAATTATAAGTACCTAAAATAATTAAATCATATAAAGCAAATAAATATAATGCTATTGATAAAATAAATGAATGACAGAATAAAAATAGGATAAATAATTACGAAATCTTAATCAGTTGTGGGTCCGGAGACATTCCTATAATTTTTTTTTAAGGTAAGGAGCAACCACACTCTAAATCAAGCTATCTACCATCGTGTGGTTGGAGAATAACCATGCAATTGAAAAACCTTCCCAAATATTGACCATACATCCTACTCTGTTCAAAATACCATGGGTCAAGAAACATTCCCGAATTACCGATTTTAAGACCACCCGAATAGCTAATTAACAATTCAATCTCATTCTTCTAGATTATACTATTTTTGAAATTTTATTCAAGGATTTTTTACAAATTTGGTTTTTTTTTTGTTCCTATAAGCTCTCGCCAAAGTATACTTAGGTACGTGTATTCTTATTATATTCTCTAATTTAAATGTTAGCATGAGAAGAGTAGAATTTCTCTCAAAGTTTGCTACCTATGTACCAAACCTGATATTACGCGCATTATCTACAAGCTAATTTCTTATGCAAGTATAGTGCTATTATGATAAGAATTAATATATAATTAATATATAATGGGAAGTAATAGGCCCATTAATAGTTTAATCCATATATTTTGACAGAAACAATAATCTACAGCGCGAAAATAAATTGATACAGCACTCATACAAAACGAATTTATCTTCTTCGAACAATAGCTTTCATTTGGAAGGGATGAATAGGTTGGGAACTCTCTCTTACTATGTCTCGTCTCTTGTAGTTGATTATTTTTAGAAACCACTCGCAAAAAATTCAATCCAAATGACGACTTCTCATAAATATTTTGAAAATATTTAATGGCTACAGATAAAAGAAAATAAAGCATAATACATTTGGTTCTGCGATTATAAACTTCAAAATTTCCTTTTTATTTTTTATTGCATTTTAACCACTAAAACGGAATCTTTCTCACCCGAAAAATCTGCGGTGGTTACATGGATAATCAACATTTTTATTACTGGAATAGTTACTTAGACTTTCATCGTCACTTTCATACATTGAAACATGATAAAATGATGATTTTTAACTTTAAATAAATTCAAATATTTAATACGACATTCGGCATACTTGCAAAATACTGTTACATTGAAGTAACTGTTACATTGATCTTGCCAGTTTCAGTTTGCACTGAGTAGTCACTCCTATTGGCCCTGAAGATAAAAATAATAAGTTTCCACTTATTTACTGTGTAAATTTTGACTGCACCCCTAACTATTTCTACCCTCGATGTAGTAAATACTGATTTCAATGAGATTTCATAAATTTTATTATATTAACGGTACTCACTGTTGAAAATTGAGAGAAGTGAGAGAATCTTAAACATTATAAAACAGAAAAGAATCGATACACTAATTAAAGATTAAATAATTTAATATTGTGCTTTAAGGCGCCGACCGGGTACCGTCCATGACGTTTTGAAGACTTCAAAGCTTAGGTAATAACGTCTGGTAGATTTATGCCAAGGTTAATAATGTTTAATCCCTCAGAACGGATGCTTCTTCATTGTGATATTTTAAGCGTGCAGTTATTAATATTTTAGTTAAAACAGTAATGCGTATTACGTTTAATAATTATTTAGATTTTCTTTTGTAAATAATACTTTTGGAAATAACATGAGTTGACCTATTGACATAATCTCAAAACCGTCCAAACTAGAAAGTGATTTTAATATCAATATTCATATAATTTTGGGGTCAATAATCGTACCATACGGAGAGCTTCATTATCATCCTCTTTAAGGAAACGTTCTACAAGAGTGAATTATGTACTACATTGCCTTTACCTTACGTTGAGATATTATTATCAATATCTATCCAATTTAAATTCCAATTACTACGTCAAACTGAACATCGTATTTTAGAAAATCGAAGCTCAGCCACCTGCCTATGAACGACAGAAATCGAAAATGGGCAACGGATAACTCACTTGAGACAGAAGAACATTGGCGTGTGATTTGGAAAGCCCGGCATTGTAAAACCTTTCTTGGGTTCTTCACAATATTGCGCAGTGCCCAGATAGCGACGGTTATAACAATCTTGGGAGCAATGATATATTCAAGAGAGACTCCGGACCCAGCGCTTTCTAGTCATCTGGCGTTTAGATTGTGGCAGATGGCTAAGGAGGCCACTTGCATCTGCAATTCTAGCCATTGGGCCCTTATTTGCATTAACGAACTCCATTGTCAATTAGAGAATCAAGTGGGAAATTTTCGGGTTCTCCAATTGAGGTATTTATCGTGTTTGGAAACTTTTTTCTCTGCTGACCGCACTTCCTTAACATTTTGCCAAAAACAAAATAGATCTCTTATTACGCAAGTGCCCTTAATATAGGCATGCTGCTTGAGTGGGTGTAGTTTATTTGTGCTCGGACTCTTATGGATATCCTTCCAGGGGACCCTCTGCACTTCCCGGCCACGTGCAAGAGCCAATAAGGACCTGGAGTGGTATACATACATTACTTGTCCTTCAGGAACTGGTTCAGGATCAATAACTCAATTGTCGTCTTTCGCTTCGAAGAGGTACGCTTGTCATCGCGCTCAATAAGAAAATGAGAGTAAAAGAAGAACTTCTATATTGCAAGTGAACTACATCTCATTGAAACAGCAGAAGCAGAAACAGAATATATTTATTTATTAATAATTGTTTCTTTGAAACAGAAAAATATATTAATTTGCTTAATTTTTTAATATTCATTCTTCCATCGAGGATATTAAAAAAATATTTTGATCCCGCATACAGATAAAGAGCATAGAAACCTTAAAATACCCTCGGGTAATAAATGGTATAGTCAAATTACATTATAGGGTGAAATTTAATGAATTAATAATTAAAAACGTAAGTTCGTTAAAGAAAGCAATCCAAAGGAAGAAAAAAGTTGAGACGCAAGGGTCTGATATTTATTGAGTCAAAAGAAATAGGAGTAAAAAAAAATGAAGTATATATGAGATGTTCATGATCAAAAGCGGATAACTCCGAATATAAAAAATTGACTTTTTTATATTTTTCGATGGTTTTTGTCTTGAATTTCGTCCAAAATGAATGGTACTGCGTTAAGCAGAATTTTGTCATTCTTTGTCAGTTGGCTTAAAATAGAGTTATAATATAAGAATGCGCTTCGAGAATAACATAATCATTTTCGACAGATTTTGAATTAACCACTTATTTTCCTTAGTTTATAGATATTTAATTTGAACAACTAATTAAGAAAATCAATAACTTAATAGTCAAAAACTCGATTGTCTATATGTCTTGGTTGTTATATCGAATTAAACATTTTGAATTTCCTATTCAAATTTTAGAAAATATGTCTTGGAATTTTACTATGATCAAAAAGGATAGAACCATATCGAAATAAATATTTAATTTGTTTTATGAAACAAGAAGTGTTCATTAAAATTATTATGTCGAAGGTTCCAGTTGTGGCAGATTAATTATCTATTCTGTTGACAGCCGTTTCTGACGACCCTCCAGAGGCTCACCCAGCCTCTAAAATGTGGGAACTCCGAATCGGGGGACAACGATTGGGAGTGATCTCGGTGAAATGCACTCCCAACGAAACCGCTATCACCTCCTGAACCTAAAACCCTTCATGTTTTCAGGTTTTCATGTGTATTAAAACTAAAGTGCTTAAAGGTACACTGTTATCCCTTGCAACCCTATCAATAATAAGGCATTACAATCATCAATTGCAAATTTCAATCAATTTAAGCATATAAATGTGTTTTTACGTCACTTTATGCTGCTATGGCTAATCAGGCAATGCTACAATGGGAGTTCACCAATCCAGGGACAATTATGATAGGGATCATTAAGAGCACCTTATTGACAGATTAAGGGCTTCTGTTTAATGTCCCTTCCGAAAAACGGCACTACAGATCTACAGATCTACTATCCTGGGCATAGGAGGTTGTTATGATAACTACTACACTATATGCAAACCAAATAAAAAATCGATGAACAAATACATTTATTAATAATTAAATGGCCTTTGGTCGAATTAAATGCAGCGGACTAGCTCAGCGGTAGAGCGCTGAGTAGCCTTGCCGAAGGTCCCGGGTTCATATCCGGCTGTTGCAGATTTATTTATTTAATCAGATCAAGGAGTATTAATATCAGTGAGTCAAAGAGGATCCTGAGGCATCAGTAGAAGCACCAGGGGGTCACCCGCTCTCTATAGTACACCCTGAAGTGGAGGAAATACTGGCAATCAATATTACTGGTGTTTAGGGTTCAAGGGGATAATTAGCTGTCAAATATAAAAAAAACAATCAGTAAAAAAATCGAATGTTTTTTTTCATTTAAGGTCACTTTATGCTGCTAAAGCTAATCGGACGATGATACAGTAGGAGTTCTAAATTTTGCCTATCCAGATTTAATTAGGATAGGGATTTTTAAAGAGAACCTGACATACTGCCTCGGGATTGCCATTTTACGTCCCTTCCTAAGGACGGCATAACCAAGGATTTTTTACTCCCTTAAATAATCTTAGGGCCACCTACCTGGCTACGAACCCGCGATCTTGGGGTCCACTAGACCGCAGGTCACCCCATGTGTTTTTATGGTTATTCATTAGCATTAGATTATAAAATTATAAAGACAATTTCTAGCACCTAATCGACGAGAAAGGCGTTAGAGCTTACGGGAAAAGATATTGAGAAAGCTGGAGCAAATTTAAATATCTCCCCACAACATAATAGTCTTGCCCATAACTAGCAGAATTTTAATGAACCATTTTTTTTGTTGAAAAATTATCGGAGATAATAAAACCTGATCCGTTCATAACATCTATCGAAGAATGCCGTAGCATTAGGCTGATGATTGTACATTTTATCGCACTAAACTAATGCGATGGAGATCGCTTTTAGTGCTTCAGCTAGCTAAGGCCAATCAACTAAAGATAATCACTGATTATCGATAATGGCGGTCGGGCGAGCGAGATGGATCGCGGGACCTATTTCAGGCAGCACGTGGTCCAATCATAATATTTCTTACCTATCTCAAATTGTATACAAAGAGGCTGCCTCTAATTTATCTCCCTTCTGATTAATGCTCCTCAAAATTAGAACGAACTGTGATATTATTAGATCCAGATTGTGAGTCAGATCCAGGGATTTAATACATACGGACTAGGCGAGGAGCCTTAACAGCAGGTTAGGATAATTGGGATGATAATGACACGGCAGCCGAGAGAAGCTCAAAACGACTAATTGGAATCAATAATTAACGAGCGAGTGTAAATTAGAAAAAAACGTTCTTTATAATCTTATCATTTGCGACAGTGAATTATATACATACACATGTTGTAGTGCCGTTTCATATGAAACGTCCATTATCAAAGGAAAGGTTATTTAGTACAACAACTTTATAGTTTCAAAACATTTTTATAGGAAATATGTACCGCCATATGCATTTCTACCGACGTGTTATCGAATTATCAACCCCAGAACATAAAAAATCGCGGTTTTGTGAAGTACTATAGCCTGAAAATGCTTTTGGAAAAGTCTTGCGAATAAGGTGAGAGTGGGAGGACTTCGTAACTCAGCTAGTTTAGTTTCTTCATTGTCATTAAACATGAAATGCCGTGTAGGAGTAAGGGTCTCTTCCTCTTACATTAGGTCAATATCCCTGCAGTACGATGTGGATGAGATGGTTTCACCTCAGAGTAAAAAAAGGATAAATGAAGTATTTGAGAACTAATCTGTGTCACTAGCTGAAAATTTGAAATATAGAGAAGATAGTAGGAATAGAGTACAGTATGTTAAGAATATAGTTTAAGAGAGTTGGCACCATGTTAGTAGATACATTGTGATGTTAGTCCATAGTTAATAGTCAAACTAGTTAGTTCGTATTATCATTTGTATTATCGGATTTGTATTATCATATTATTTCATCCTTACTAATGATATAAATGCGGAAGTTTGTATGTATGTTTGTTACTCTTTCACGCAAAAACAACTGAACGGATTTGGATGAAACTTTACAGTAATATAGGTAATACATGATAATAACACATAGGCTACAATTTATAGTGGTTTTGTCTAATTTGGTCATAATCTACTCATTTAAAATGCTTTGTCTTAAATGACTGAATGACGGATCAACGCACAGCCTAAACCGCTGATCGTAGAGACCTGAAACTTGGAGGGTGTGTTCTTTGTATGACGGAAGCATCCGAAATTCTACCCCTAAGGGGGTGAAAAAGGGGAGCAAAGTTTGTATTCTTACTCACGTGTTTCTTGGTCGCAAAATTTACATATTTTCGCTGAGAAGAACAAATTAAGTAATATAGTTCACTTCTCGCTGCTGCCGTACCACAAGTGAAACCGTTATACAAAGTAATACTTTTCAATAAATTCAATAACATTAAATACTAATACTTTGCTGACACTAACAAAAATAAACTTCTGCCCGTCCCGTTTGTTAATCAGTGTCAATGTATGTTTCACGCCTGTGCTGATCCGTCTGTGATGAAATTTGATATAGATAATCTCAAGCATCTTGAAATTCGCAGATTGGTTCTCTTTATAGCTTAAATTTGCACTAAGAAAGGAATTTGGACAATTTCCCCCCTTAATACACTAGGGCCTCAAATATTGTTTGGAATCCGTCAGTTTTGAAGTCATACATATGAATTTTGGATGTACGAGTAACTTATAGTTACTTTAAAAAAATGTTAAATTATTTATTTAAAAAGATCTGTCACAAAACTTTATGTGCCAGGCCAAATTCCACGCGAGCGAAGCCATGGGAAAAAGCTAGTTCTATAATCAATTTAAATTTACTTACCAGCCAAGTCTACTGTTTGTTAACTACACGAACGGAATCAAAAAACTGTCAGCCACAATCCAACTCGTAACAACTCTCCGGAGTCAGGAGCATTACGGTTAGCATTACCACCAACAAAACCGAAGGTGGCGGGTTGGTAGCTCGGCAGATAGCACTAGGATTTTTTGATGGCAGTAAAAGCTCGTTGGTTATCCCGTCCAAAAGTGTCGTTAAATGAGCAAACAACTGATTATTATCAGCATTGCACTGTAGCATCGTCCGATTAGGCATAGCAGCATAAGGTGAGGTTGAATAAACAAACAAACAAGAATGTTTTAGTAAATACTTACAAAACAAGATTATGTTTCATAACATTTTGAATTATAATGGGGTATGGCCATAGATCAGAGGAAAACGGAGTACATGCCCTTTAATTCCCCGTGCACGTCATTCAAGATTGGACTCTAGCTCGCAGCAAGGACTTCAAGTACTTAGTTGTCTACAAAACTGAGACACTCGAGAAGGATATAAAAATGAAGATATCCCGAGGAAGGAAAATCATTAGGATCCTCGACTCAGTCATAAAGTAGTATCGATAGAAATGAAAAAGAAAATATATCATTCTTTTCTTCTGCCGACACCCGTATATGGGGCAGTAAAAAGACAAGATGACCGTAAATAAGAGAAACTATAGAGCAGGAGTAAAATATATTATAAGAAATAGAGACCAGGAGGATTCAATGGTTGGGCCACCTGACGAGAGTGAACGACAATAGATGGCCAAAGAAACTCTTCCTATATAAACCAAATTATAGAAGAAAGGGAGGAAGACATGGATGGAGGAGAAGGAATGACAGCACGTAGCAAGGGCTACGTGAGGAAGAAGAATGGGCAGATAGGAAGGATTGGTAGGAAAAGATTTTGGGTATCGGGATACAATTATTATTAAAAAAACGAATAAATAAAATAAATAACACTTTGAATTAGAAATCTATTGTGTAGCTAGAGCTGGTTGAAAAAATGTAAAACAAATCGATAAAACAAACATTTGTAAAAAAACAAATCGATAATATGTCTCGAGTCAGTGTTGTGAAAACTGACTCATTCCACTTACATAGTAACGATAGCAAAATCAATTTAAACTTAAAATTATTACTTCACTATCAGATAAACACCCAAAAAAGTTAATAACATAAACGGAACAATAAAACACAACATCAACGTGAATGTTTTTTTAATGCATTGGTTAACTTTTTAAAATACTCGAAAGGATTAAAACAGTTCTTGTGAAGAAGCTAATGGTTATGTAAAATAAATGTATGATCAACACCTTATAAGAAGGCATGAGGCCATGCCTTAAAGCAGAGAATTCCGGTGCTCAACGTTATAGAGAAAGATAAAAAAAAATAAAGAAATATACAAATAAAAATTATTTTATTACTTACAAAACAAGATTATGTTTCATAACATTTTGAATTATAATGGGGTATGGCCATAGATCAGAGGAAAACGGAGTACATGCCCTTTAATTCCCCGTGCACGTCATTCAAGATTGGACTCTAGCTCGCAGCAAGGACTTCAAGTACTTAGTTGTCTACAAAACTGAGACACTCGAGAAGGATATAAAAATGAAGATATCCCGAGGAAGGAAAATCATTAGGATCCTCGACTCAGTCATAAAGTAGTATCGATAGAAATGAAAAAGAAAATATATCATTCTTTTCTTCTGCCGACACCCGTATATGGGGCAGTAAAAAGACAAGATGACCGTAAATAAGAGAAACTATAGAGCAGGAGTAAAATATATTATAAGAAATAGAGACCAGGAGGATTCAATGGTTGGGCCACCTGACGAGAGTGAACGACAATAGATGGCCAAAGAAACTCTTCCTATATAAACCAAATTATAGAAGAAAGGGAGGAAGACATGGATGGAGGAGAAGGAATGACAGCACGTAGCAAGGGCTACGTGAGGAAGAAGAATGGGCAGATAGGAAGGATTGGTAGGAAAAGATTTTGGGTATCGGGATACAATTATTATTAAAAAAACGAATAAATAAAATAAATAACACTTTGAATTAGAAATCTATTGTGTAGCTAGAGCTGGTTGAAAAAATGTAAAACAAATCGATAAAACAAACATTTGTAAAAAAACAAATCGATAATATGTCTCGAGTCAGTGTTGTGAAAACTGACTCATTCCACTTACATAGTAACGATAGCAAAATCAATTTAAACTTAAAATTATTACTTCACTATCAGATAAACACCCAAAAAAGTTAATAACATAAACGGAACAATAAAACACAACATCAACGTGAATGTTTTTTTAATGCATTGGTTAACTTTTTAAAATACTCGAAAGGATTAAAACAGTTCTTGTGAAGAAGCTAATGGTTATGTAAAATAAATGTATGATCAACACCTTATAAGAAGGCATGAGGCCATGCCTTAAAGCAGAGAATTCCGGTGCTCAACGTTATAGAGAAAGATAAAAAAAAATAAAGAAATATACAAATAAAAATTATTTTATTACTTACAAAACAAGATTATGTTTCATAACATTTTGAATTATAATGGGGTATGGCCATAGATCAGAGGAAAACGGAGTACATGCCCTTTAATTCCCCGTGCACGTCATTCAAGATTGGACTCTAGCTCGCAGCAAGGACTTCAAGTACTTAGTTGTCTACAAAACTGAGACACTCGAGAAGGATATAAAAATGAAGATATCCCGAGGAAGGAAAATCATTAGGATCCTCGACTCAGTCATAAAGTAGTATCGATAGAAATGAAAAAGAAAATATATCATTCTTTTCTTCTGCCGACACCCGTATATGGGGCAGTAAAAAGACAAGATGACCGTAAATAAGAGAAACTATAGAGCAGGAGTAAAATATATTATAAGAAATAGAGACCAGGAGGATTCAATGGTTGGGCCACCTGACGAGAGTGAACGACAATAGATGGCCAAAGAAACTCTTCCTATATAAACCAAATTATAGAAGAAAGGGAGGAAGACATGGATGGAGGAGAAGGAATGACAGCACGTAGCAAGGGCTACGTGAGGAAGAAGAATGGGCAGATAGGAAGGATTGGTAGGAAAAGATTTTGGGTATCGGGATACAATTATTATTAAAAAAACGAATAAATAAAATAAATAACACTTTGAATTAGAAATCTATTGTGTAGCTAGAGCTGGTTGAAAAAATGTAAAACAAATCGATAAAACAAACATTTGTAAAAAAACAAATCGATAATATGTCTCGAGTCAGTGTTGTGAAAACTGACTCATTCCACTTACATAGTAACGATAGCAAAATCAATTTAAACTTAAAATTATTACTTCACTATCAGATAAACACCCAAAAAAGTTAATAACATAAACGGAACAATAAAACACAACATCAACGTGAATGTTTTTTTAATGCATTGGTTAACTTTTTAAAATACTCGAAAGGATTAAAACAGTTCTTGTGAAGAAGCTAATGGTTATGTAAAATAAATGTATGATCAACACCTTATAAGAAGGCATGAGGCCATGCCTTAAAGCAGAGAATTCCGGTGCTCAACGTTATAGAGAAAGATAAAAAAAAATAAAGAAATATACAAATAAATATTATTAATTGTGTACTGACATCGGGCAAAAATGGGACCAAGCAAAGTAGTCCTGAAATTTTAGTGGGTTTAAGCGGTTGTTTTGAGGGGAAGAAAATTAAAAGCTTCGAAAATCAACATTGTTTATGTTTTTGCTCATCCATCTCAGAACACATAAGGCTAACAAATTAAATATATTATTATAAATACAAACAGTTTAATTAACTATTATTTTAAAACACTAACCAGTCCTATAACATTATAATATAGGATACAAGATTCATTTTCTTTTTTCACCACATGATCAAAAATAGTTTTAATAATTTCATTCCGGGCTTTAATTTATAATTTGTTATAATTTCGTGGTTGGAAGTAACAGATATGAAAGCATTTTTAAAGAAAAGGTTATATGGTGAGGATGAGTAGTTACCGTTTGATTGCAATTTTAGTATATACAGATATGAGTAAATAGCAAAGGAGATGATTGGACAAGAGCAAACGCCTGGGTACATTTCCATTAAAGGCAATCGAATAATATATTTTTTTTGTTATATCATAACAGGTATTTTGTAAAAATATGTGAAATAATAATTTCATCAGCCATGTTACAAGTTACAATCTAAGCATATGGCACAAATGGTGAGCTTTAAAGACCTCACATTTGGTCGTGCCAATCGTTGCTACAGATGGCTGAGTGCAATAGGTTATCGGGACGTCGCATAATCAGCTGTATGCAACATCAATTAGGAGATTCGAAGATTGTTTTCTCTGTAGTGTATGCATTTAACAGATGCGATTTCGCCTCAAAATCATTGGAGAGAGAAAGGCGCCATAGTAGGAGATTTATCCATCTTAAGGAAGAACTTGTCACTGAGGAAATAATAATAATTATGAGAGAAAATTAGAAAGAAGAAATAGGGGAACAAGATGTTTGTGAATAAATAATATTAGTTGTTTATTCATTAAAAGTCATTTTATACTGCTATGGCGAATCACAAAATGCTCCTAAATTTTCCCTATCCAGGTTTTCTCAGGATAGGGATCTTTAGCGAGTACCTGACACCCGTAGAGGCTTGGTACCTCTATTTTACTTCCCTTCAGAAGGACGGCACGACCAAGGACTTTCTACTCCCTTTAAAAAAATCCTATGGCCACCGAGAGTTTGGACATAGTTATTTGGTATGATAACCACGTCACCACAGATTACCCTAATACTGCAGGTTCACAAGCGTTCACACCCTTTTCGTATTAAATATATTCTACCTAATATACTATTATTACACTACTAACCATTATTAAATAATTGTAGTACAAATTAAAAAAAAATCTACAGCACTACAACCCATGAAGGGTCTTGGGTCCAGTACGTGACAGAGGCTTTACTATTTTTGACAATTGATGCGTAGGGAAGTGATTTGTCCTAGATCACGCTCACCCGCCAGGAGTTTCCCCCTACTTTGGGTAACCACTTTTTAGAAGCTGGGTGAGCGTCAGGAGAGTCCCAAAGGATCACCGGCTGCAGGCAGATTAAATTAAATCTCCCAGCAGCCGGATTTGAACCCAGGACCTGGACTTGCGGCTAGACAAATTATAGCTCTACCATTGGAGCCACACCCACTCTGATTTTCATCCAATTGGTTTTCACTATACTGCAAACCCTCGACGACAAAATGGTGATGCGCTTATCATTTTTGTTAATCTTACCGTAATCACTGGTTTCGGAATCCACTATATCTTGAATGATTCTAATAACAATAATTGCTGGACGCAACTTAATACTTCAAACTACTTCTAGTTGAAGAATTACATATAAGTAATTTGTTACTTTTCCATTGTGATAGAATGGTATTATTCCGGGCGGAAAAGGTGCGGCGGAAAACATTATATCATTTAGCATTACGCGAGGGAATCTCTGATCCAGAGGGAATAGCAAAACGCCTACAATAATGCAAATTTACAAGATACATTACTTCCAGGTATGTGTGAAGGGCGTTGTGAACAAGATGTGACGACATGTAAGAAATAAATCGTACCGACACGTGGAAAACATGTCTAATCAGGCCGTAGGATGAGAGGAAAATGAGAATACTAGGTACATCGAGAAAAATTAAATAGATGAAAAATAAAACAATTTATTTTCTGTATTCAATAAGGGAATAGTATTAGGATGCACTCATGAGTTTTCACTTAATAATGAAAGTAATTACTGAATTATCTTCTCCTCTTCCCGTCTTATTCGCAATTCGAAATATCCGACGATAAAAATCGCTGATGATACCTACAATTGGCACTATATAAATCTTTTATCTCCTCAGTGTGAACGCGGCTTTAGAAATTTTAACATTCAGCCGTATCCAAGTTATTTTATTTTATTTTCCAACTATCTATATCCTTTTTTTAACTTTTTGAATACAGCCCGAAAAAATATACAAAAATAATTTAGTTAAAATGAGAATACAGCTGTTGGGATTTTGAGTCGCGTGAATACAACATCAGTAGCAGATATTTATTCTGACTAACAAGCTTTTTCGGGCTCTTTCAGGATTCCCTTTATTTTTTGTATCATCACATCTTCATCAAGACAAACATTAGCTTAAGAGTCTTTGTACTTCCGATAGCATACCCAAAAGTTATGTGGATTATTATACGTCTGTTGGACGGAATATAATATCACATGAACATGTTTACTCATATGATACATATGAAATCCTATAAAACAACCTATAAAGTGTTGATGCATTATATCTATGCGTTTCAAGTTTATCAACATTTGTAAAAGGAAATACGCTTGGGTGCGCGTATTTTACAAGAAGAAGCTAGTTTGTTTTACACAATTATTTTATTTGTGATAATGTCCAACTACAAATTGATTTTAGTGTTGACCACAAAGAATAATTAAAGATTAAAAAAATATACATAATCAAGGAATGATAGAGCAGAATACTTGCTTGATTGAGATAAAAAATAATCCTACAATAATAAATCATTCCAGGATAATAGTGCCAATTATTTAAGGATATAAAAAAAAATATTATGTGATGCCTTTCATTAAAAATGCAAATAAAAAAGCTTGTATAACTTTTAAAAATACATTTTTTAAATAGAAATCATCTAAACTTTCTCAAATCGTATTTCACTAACAATTAATGAGATTACATGTAGTGTAGTAGTTAGCATAACTAATTTCTATGCCTAAAATCGCGGTTTTGCACCTCGGCAGGTGGCATTAAGATTTTTTTAAATTGAGTAAAAAATCCATATATGTTGTCCTTCGGAGGGGACATAAAATGGTGATCCAAATTCTATGCTGTGCCAGGTACTTGCTAAAGATTCCTGGATAGACCAAATGGAGGATTCCCACAGTATCCGTCCGATTAGTCCGATAGTATAGTCCGTTTAGCCATTATATCATTAACCGAAGTTAAATAAAATGCCAATCAACTAACAACTGATATAACCAAAATAGTGACTTATGAAGAATTTTCTTACATGAAGTCTTTGGAAAGCAGAATACCTAAACGATTCCTAAATATTATCAGTTGAAAAATGTGGTTAAACCTCAGTGGAAATACATAAAACAACGATAATTCAATGTGATAAACAATTTATTCAAATTTACCACGGTTGCTACCATTCCCTTGGAAGAAATATGCTAATGGCTGTGGTACCGCTCGCTGCGGAAGCAAAAGGTCAGACCTTTCTGAAGTTCTTCTACATTAAGAGAACCCCAAAACCAGAAGTGTGGTTTAATCTTTAACTTGTCACTGTTACATTAGAAAAAATGTAATAATTCGTAATTAACACATTGGGTTGTTTTAGATCGGACATCATGACTGGGTGGGTAATTTATTGAAAAATGTGCATGAATTTTATTGTTTAAAAAAAACACTATATATTAGAAAAGTCTTTGAATTATTTTTATTTAACTTTTTGGTGGTCTATTAGGATTTTGTTTTGTCTATGTATCACCTCAATATTTGTCTTGATGAAGATGACATAAGACCCTAGCTGCTTGGGTTAGCATACCCAAAGGGCATGTAGATTGTTATACGCCTCTTGTTGATTGAAGATTGTTTTAAGAATTGAAAAATATGCACGAAAATCCAAACTCTCGGTGAATTGAACGAAACCTAAGATTACTGCGTTCAAAAATATAATATCTCAAAATTAGGGTTCATAGTTTTATTCATTCATAGGAGAAGTGATGTAAAAGATTAACTGCATTTAAAAAAAAAGAGCTTATGTTTTAAGTGTCAGCCAATCTGCTGATCGTCACTGTTTTGTATTTGACAGGTGTAGATGAAAATGTAAAGAGAGAAAAAAAAAAGGAGCACAACTACAACCCAAGAAGTGTCTTCGGTACATCCCATGATGGAGACTGTACTTTTTCTGGGATAATGGTTGTGCAAGGAGGTAATTTGTCATGGATCACACTCAACCGCCAGGTTTTCCTTCAATTCAGGGTACTCACTTTATAGAGTCTATGCTTCCAGATACCACATGATCTATCTGCGGCTGTTAACTGAATAAATAAATTATCTGTCACAGCCGGATTTGAACACGGGACTATCGACACGGCAACGCAGCGTTCTACCACCAACTAACTCGCTCCCTAAATTTACATAAAGGAAAATAAATTTCACTTAGAAAAAATTAAAAATTAATTTTGAACTTTCATTAGTGAATACAAGCTTTGACAACAATAAAAACCAATTAATAATTAGTGTCACCTTTTCAATTTAAATACAATCAAACCCCTTGAAAAATAATGATAAAGATGTGGAAATTCTAGGTTATAATTTTAAAAGAGAATGCTCCCTGTACTTTATCCAGCATATCCCCATGGACTAGACCAGGGATGATATAAACTTTTAAAAACTCCTCTCTGTAAGTCTGCGACAGGGTACAATACAAAACGTTATGTAGTCTGCCTCAGGCAACGGTTGAGCGAGAAGTGGAATTCGATATGCATCTCTGTTTGGGTTAAAAAATATGTGATTTAAACTAGAAATGTAATATTTAAATTTAAAAATATAAAATCCTACACAACTATTTCTATACTAAATTTTTACGAATTTTAAACAAAAAGTTTCAACAGAAAATATACACATTTATTTGCCTCCAGTGTGGGATGAAAATACTCTTGTCGTAGTAATTTAAGATGATTCCGCAGGTTTATATTTTATTCTATTAAAAAAATAAAAATAAATATATATATATATATATATATAAATGTGAAAACATTACATAAACAAAAAAATCAAATATATACATTTATGTGCGTAGGTCCGCCAGCTCGGCAGCAAATAAATAACCTTCCATACATTACTGTAAGACCACCTCACATTTTATTATTAATCTCTTGAAACACACTGTTACGACTGTGAGTCACCCCGGTCCATTAAATATATATGACTCTCATTATTTATAATGAAAGAAAGGAAAAAAAAAAGGTTATAGAATTAGGGAATGCCTTGAATTTATTTATAAGGGCTATTATTGGCTTCAGTGTATTGAGTGTTGAACCTGACGGACCGGTATTTGGCGGCCTTAGCCTGTCACGCCTAATTCCTTGTGACAATATGGAACGATCAGAAGAATTCTCATTGTTTTGTGTATTTTCTCTTAAACAACATTGTTTAAAATGTATTTATCTACGTTTTATAGGTGCTGTCAAAAATAGAAAAATTATCACTACATAGAATATAAACGAAATATAAACGAAAGAAAAAGAATTTAAAGAAGTGCATTGCACTCTATAAAATTAAAAATATATTTCTTTTTTCAAACATTAAAATAAAATAATTTAAAAAAAGCTTTTCCGAAATATCTATGAAATAATAACACTAATTTTCAATCTAAAACACCAAAAATTTGATGTGCACAAAAATAAAAAGTTAAACTTATTTTGTGTAAAATATATTGACGGGACACTCTATCCCAATAATTTCAAACAATAACTATCATTTCTGTTTATTTAATCAGTTATATTTTCTTTGGTACCCTACTGTTTATATAGTTATTCTATTTTGTATCATTCCCAGCCCTGATTATGGCCAACAAATTTGATACATTGGCACAAATAAAATAAGTAAAACTTATTTCTTATAATATTTATTCACAGCACTTTCCATCCAACCAACCATTTCAAATATTACCAATACAGTTTCATAACAAATAAAATAATTCAAATTACCAGGATAATTATTCAGATGTTCTTTGCTATTTCATGACAATAAATTGACTATTCTACAAATAGTTAAATACAAACGAATTATTGTCAACGCTTAACGTATTCCCGCATTCGATTGTTTTCTTTGTTTCTTATGATGAAGAGATTCCACGAAGAGTACAAAAAGTATGGGCTGGAGATTAATACCGAAAAAGCGAAATGAATGGCTTTCAATTCCCCTGTTTCATCTCTCTGCATACAAGATCCCCCAAAGTACAGCTTTTAAGTATCTAGGAGTTACAATAGACAGGTTAGGCACCGTACAAAGCGATATAGAGAACAAAATTACCAATGGTAAAAAGATTATAGGTATCCCAGGACGGGATATAGTGGAACAAAAAGGTCTCTATAAAAACAAAAACGAAAATATACCATTCCTTCTTGGTCGGCACAACGCAATACGGGCCAGAATTACGGAGAATGACAAAACGATTAGCAAGTAAATTACTGCCCTAGAAAGAGATTTCTGGAGAAAAGGTTTTAGAAGGCTCCCAACAGCGAGGGGGTCCTCTAATACAGCGGATTGAGGAGTTGAAAGAAGACATGACAGGTAGAGGTCACTAATTATCTTTGTGCACACTTTTTTACTTATAATATTAACAATAATAGTGGCGCATGATTTTTTTTCTTATAATTTTGAGGATACTTCATTATTATCATTGATTATTCTTTATAATCAAGGAATTTCAATAAATATAGTTTCTGAGCTAAATTAAAATGGAGGCACCAACTTAGCAGATGGACGAATACTCTTTGTCTCCTTGATTTATTTTTTGATTCATAGATTTTGTACATGGTTTTGTTAGAAATATACATATATTAGCTTATTCATTTTTTTAAAAACGGTGCATAACTTCGAGATGAACAAACTACATGGACCGTTTCACTTGAGTCCCTACAATTTGCGGGAGAGAGCTGAAGCAGGTGCCAGGTGTCAACGAAACCAAGAGGAAAGGAGGACATACGTCACGCGGGGAATGGTTCGTTGTGCTGCCAATGTGAGCTCCTGCTCTGAGTCAGTGTGTGGCGCAATGGCCATCGCATGCTTAAACTAATTGAATTTATTGTGGACGTAAATTTGGTAACGCACATCGGTTTCTCTCTTTGATGTCCTCAAGGATGCTTTAGGGCACGGGACCTATGCCTAAGGAGAAAACATATGCGAGCAGGCAGCGGCATGTGTCCGTCGAGTTAACAACCAGAGTACGATGAGACGAAACAATAATTTTCTTTGTATTTTTGCTTGAATTTAGTTTCACTCCATCATAGTCGAACGAAATCGTTATATATTGGATTCGATATCCGATGAGCTAAAGTTGCTCTTCCCTTCCATCAGTAATTCACATTCAAATCCATGTTTTTCCAACATTCCAAACAGATTTTCTTAAATTAATTCTCTCCTCCGACCATCCCTATGCTCATGCTTCGTTCTCTTTTTACCAAGAACCCTAATGTTTTTGAGTCAGCTCCTAAATATCTTTCTGTCTAGGCAGTCCTTATCGGTAAATACAAGTACCTGTTCTTCTTTTACTGCCAAGCATAACTAATCTGGCTTTTTATTTTGTATATCTTATTGGATATTGTTTATTGTATACTATAGAAGTGAAATGATGTGGTTCAGTCATGTACAAAGAATGCCGATAAGCCGTCTGCCAAAAAGTGTATGGGAAGCGAAAAGAGAGGACAAAAGACCTCGAGGACGGCCTAGAAATAAATGGGATGACCTGATAGCTGAACAGGCTAGAAAGAGGGGGCTCTCTCTGGGGGAAGTCAAGAAATTTGCCACAGATAGAGAAGTACTTTTTACAATGGACAGAGGCTGCCCCGACACCGTAAGGTATAAGGGAAGGACAAAGAAGAAGAAGAAGAAGGTTCAAGGGAGATTTGGCCAGATCTTTATCATGCGCTATCTCCTTCTTATTTGTCCTTACTAATATCCTCGAGGCGAATGGTGGCTTCTTCATTGCCGGTCAGGCAATTCAACTGCGGCGCTAATACATAATACATAATACGCTAAAATCGCTCTGTTAATTGAAACATCTGGTGAGGGCGATGCAAATGCAGTAGCCTCTCTCTTCGCGTTTTAATCTGGAACAGGTAAACTGGGTTAGGTAAATTATAGCTCTATCTTCTGCAGTCTCCATAGAATTTACGCTTAGTGGCCATTCGAAATAGGTGGCGTAATGGTTCTAAATTCAAATTCAATGAGTGAAATTGGCGTGAATCATCGCGTAATAATGAAGTTTGATTTCAATTTTAAGGTTTATGGAAAAACTGCACCGGTCGTGAAGATCATTTATTTATGATGATTATTTATTTAATTAATTATTTTTTCTACACACTGTATGTGTATATATATATATATATATATATATATATATATATATATATATATATACATTTTGAAGAGAAAATATAATGTCTTGGCCTGGATTCGAACCCGGGTCGCCCGCATCTCTAGCGTGGTGCTCTAACCACTGAGCTACCAACGCTAGAGACGCGGGCGTCCCGGGTTCGAATCCCGGCCAAGACATAATCTCTTCTCTTTCGGTTGAAAAAGAGTACGTCTTTAGAGAAGACGTCTCTAAAAAGAGTACGTACCTAACTCAAGAAACTAGCTTGAGAAAGTGCAGATGTGTTTCTCGGTTACACTAGGCCAGTGAGTAATAAACATGGGTTCAGAATACGAACTATATAATAAAATTCGTTTAATTTCATTAAATGTCATTAAATAGCTTAGAATTTGAAAAATTGATATCTTGTTGGTTGAGTAGGTTTGATGCGAAGGTGCATAGATATTAATCAGTGATATTTAACAAAAAAACATAGAAAAAACCCACTGCAAGCAGCTTTGAAAGGAAACAAATATGTAATATATAACAGAAACTTATTTACGTAAGGAACTTAATCTTCAATATTTTTTGTAATTTTGTAAATAATAACTTATAAGGTAAATACAAATATAAGGAATGTCACAACAAATAAACAGCTAATTTGAAAGAAAAAAAATAATTTTTTGTCAATTGTTTTAATTTTAAATATTTTTTATTTTGAAGAGAAAAAACAATGTTTGATTGTATGATAGTCTTATTTCTAAATAATATAAGAGGGTGAAAATGGTCCGGGTAGAGGTATAGGGTTGAGCTATTTATTTGAAAGTCAATGTTTCAGCCAACGTTAACTAAATGTCAGTTAACCTCAACACTGGACCCCATTATTAGCCCTGAAGAAGACCTGCAATGAGGGTCGAAACGTTGGATTTCTTCCTCCTCCATATTTAAATGGTCAACCAATATCATTCAATAATTATAATATAAGATTTCATTACCACCGGTTAGTATTAAGAATTTTCAATAGTTTTTTCAATCATTTGAAGGTTACATTTATATGTAAAATACACGTGAAGCAAAATAAATCAAAAGAAAGGTAAATAAAGTCCATTTCGTCTTGAACCATTTGCTAACCACCAATAAGGTTATTGATAATAAACATGTCCTAATCACTGTCGGAGCGATGTCAACTCTCAACTGACCGAAGCGAAAGAAGAATAATGGCTTTATCCAGTGATTGAGGCCGGAGCGGGAAGCCAATCATGTTCGCTAATCTGCCGCCAAATCTCAGGGTATTCTTCCCACACTCCCTACTCCCAGAACTTACTCTGCTTCTTATCTTCTAACAGAAGTTTAGAACTTACTCTGCCCGAATGTAAATATACAAGTGCTGTTAGTGTAGTCATCACTATCCGCTGCCTAATCTTCTTGGGGCGTTCTCCTGAGCAACATGCTAGGTATCTCTGGCTCGGATCGTAGGATCAGGTTTCCCACATCGTGTTACAGTTCGAGCTACCTTCCGTGCATGCGAAATGAGTCTTAACCGCTTGTTTTTCTGTTATTTTTTCCAATCCGCGAACATTTCGTAGTCTTATTCTTATACATTAGCCATGAAAAAATATTTTTTTTTAGGGCTCGCATTGGATCGTATCGTATTTCCTCTCCCGTGTACTGTCCAATAAATATGCATTTAATACAATCACTTAAAAATTAATATTATTGGATCGCTATATTATAAAACAACTCATAACATATCAAAAAATTGTTATTCAAAATATTTACTCCCATTTTCTGTACATTTCCCCAACTGAAAAATCCAGGCTTTTGTGATTAAATAAAGTCTGAAAATGCGTTTTTTACTTTAGATTCATATTCAAAAAATTGTCCAAATTTCTAAACACATGGAAATCTGCGGAAGATAAGTCTGGTGAATAAGATGGATGCGGGAGTGCTTCAAAACCCAGGTCGTTAAGTTTCTTCAAGGTTTGTCGTGAAGCATGAGGTCTGGCGTTGTAGTATAACAATATAGGTCCTCTACAATTAATCAATGTAGGTATTTTTTTAATATGTTTTTGTTCCACTATTCCAATAACCCTCCAGTACAATATGGATGCGATGGTTTCACCTCTGGGTAGACAGGGGTTATGAATTATTCACGAATTGACTATTTATTTATTAATCTATGTCAATAGCTGAAAATTTCTCCAACGACGAATGGTCTGTTTCTTACACTTCCCCGAGCGCGGGGTTAATGTTTTTGGCAGCTTGGGCTCCCGAGTGCCCGAGTTTAAACTTAAAAAAAAAAATTCTTATTTCCACGGTCATATAGTCCGTCATTTGTGACCGTAAACATATGACGGACTATATGTATGACAGTGAATAGTATACAAAAGGAAATTATTAATAACAGCTCATTACAATCTGTAAACATTGTAAACATAGTAAACAACAGAAGTCCACTAATTCCTTTTGTTAAATTTTATAAATAACTAAAACGGACTTTCATAAGAAATGCATTGTGCCGCATTTGACTTAATTTTATTCTTCATACAAACCCAGATGCGTGAATAATAAAATAAAGTCAAATTTTGTACAAAAAAACGATGCAATCAATGTCCTCTATACTTTATTAAAAAGCGACTGGTTTATTAAACAAACATAAATCAAGTATTTACATTTTTCGATTATATGAAAATTATCCACTACGTAATCCTCCTAGACAGACGTTTGGAAGGAATCAGTCATTATAATACATGGAAACGTATCAAATTCAAGAAAAAAACAGGTCTCTAAACATAAGATTGAGATTACTAAGTTTAAAAAGTAATTACCGAGCGATGATGGAAGCTTTGGGTAAAAAAAGATAAAATTAACACTGGTATAATTGCGATGGAGTTGATGCAATTATAAAAGAAAGATAATTTCGTTCCCGAGAGGCAGGAATGATATAACGTAAATAATATTTCAACTAATTAATAGATGGAAAAAAAACTGAGCTGCAATTATTTTTTATATAATTGTCTAAAGAGGAAGTTTATGTCAAAACTTTTGTAACTAACATATATTTTTAAGGATCTAATACGGTTTAAGGTAGAAATGGCCACCGAGAGACATTAGTTAATTAGGTATTAAATCATCTATATTTAATCTTTAGGCCATTTCCAATTTTTTTTCGATAGTGGTAGTAACTACGTCCAATCATAAAGTAAAATCTATATTTCGAATTTTTGGTTCTCAAACCAGTTTCAAGAAATTACTTTTGTATCTTTCCTGAGCAATAATATTTTAAATATTAATTACTTATTTATTAAAAATATTCGTTTAATTATTATTAAATAATAGTAGGGCGAGAACCCAGTACGCCTCGCGGTGGACTGTTTAGTTCCAATCGTATAAAGTGCAAAATCACTCAAACTCCCATATGATATAATTGTCATGCTGTAAAGTTTTCTGGATATTGAAAATTAAAAAAAAAAATTTAATCTTTTTACACAATCTGTCTGTAGTGCTACAGGTTTTATACATATAAAATACATGAAGATATATTTATTATAATGGTTAATACTTGAGCAAGAGTGCCCCTGTAATGCGTGTGGTTACATTTACTCATGATTAACGTATAGTGAGGACCGCATAAGCTTATATCAAAACAGAATTGAGGCGTTCACATGGAAAATGTTGTAAGTAAAAAATTAAAAAAATCATAGAAAATGTCAATATCATAGAAGGAGGAGATGAATCAAAATTGGGAGTGGTTTAGTTTCTTTGAATGTGGTAGTAAATATTTTATAATTGAAACTTTTGTTTTTAGTTGCAAAAAACAGATTTTCGCATCATCTTTAAAATATAATTTTCACGAGTTACTACTTTCCTTTGCCAACGCCTCAATTATCAGTTCAAATTTTGTTGATCTCAAACAGTAAATATGCCACCTCGTCTCGAAGAAGAAGATAGTTTAAATATTCTATTGTCTTCAAATTACTCAAAAATAAAAATAAATTTTCCTTTCTTTTGCACGGGAGATAGGTGGCGAGAGAACAATGATAAAATTATGTGAATAGGTTATCCTCAATGGCGATCCGAACACATCCGAAAGTAGTTGCTGATATGCGACATGACTGATAATGAACTCATTGGCTGAGTGATATAACTCAGTGATCAATGCACAATAGGGGCCTTAAAGAACTACAAAATGTAAAGATGCGGAGCTCGCTTTGTCCGAAGGCCTAGTACCATTAATTCTGCCTGCAGTCCAGGACCTGCCTCTGCAATTCATTACCAGCGGTCCTGCATAGATTTAGCGGCAGGCAAATGTCAGATATTTTCTATTCCCAACGGGCAACGACCTATTCCAGGGAGAGGACTCATTCCGCGCTGTGACAGTTCGAGGCAGTCCTAGCACCTTGTAAGTCTCCGTCTGTAGTAAGAGGCTCTTGTATGTAACGGTTTATAATTTATTTTTGTTTGTTTGATCATTTAACATCACTTTATGGTGCTATAGCTAAGCGGACGACGCTGCAGTGAGAGCTCTAAATTTTCCCTATCCAGGTTTAATCAGGATAGCGATTTTTAACGAGTACCTGGCGTCGTACAGGGTTCCCGTTTAACGGACCTTCCGAAGGACATCATAATAAATGATTTTTTTACTGCCTTATAAAAATTCTAGGGCCACCTGCCGTGGTCAGTACTTTGATATGCTAACCACTAGACCATAGGTCGCCCCATATATTTTATTTTTATCAAGTTTTAAATAATAAATATATTTCAAACACCTTTATAACAAGTAATGTGGAGATTACGAATAAAATAATTTATTACAGATATCGGTATCTGTTCTGCAGCTTGTCGCTTCGAGGTTAGTTAAAAGTTTTAACTGTTTCTTCGTTTCATTTTTCCAATATTTTCCAAAAATACAAGGTATCGTGTGCTAAAACATTTAATGCTAAAATGTTCGATGGCTTACAAACATTAAAAATTATTTAGAAATTTTCACGATACTTCAAATATACAAAAACTACATAATATACAGAATAAGTATTAATTAATTATTATAACATCCGAGATTTATAAAAAAATAAGTCTTCGAATATACAATAGTCTTCAATACAACAAGTTTTAACTGTTTTTTCGTTTCATTTTTAACATTTTACAAAAAAAAATATAAGTCATCGTGAGCTTTTGTATGGAAACAAGAATGTAATTATGGGTAATTGGTAGATTATATCGAGAAATGAAAGTTTCAACTAACATTTCGAAGTATAGATGATATATGTATGTTGAAACGTTCAATTATAGATGAAATGGTTACCGAAGTATACACATTTCCATAATTACACTCTCTTACTCGTACTAAAGCTCATGATAACTTGAATTTTTAGAAAATATTAAAAGAGAATCCAATAAAAAGTTAAAACTTGAGACTCAACTAAGAACGACAACCTGCGGAATAATTACCCACATATCTAAAATCATTATCCCAAAACCAACATGACCATGAGTGGTATTCTCAAGTTTTATTACCAATAATATAAGAATGTTGAAGAGGAAAAACTCAAAAGAGATATAAAATGCATGCTAAGACATTAAAAAAATTCCAACCAAAAAAACTTAAGTCTCAAAAATATAACAGGAAACAAAATTAACAGTAAATATTTCACCCATTGAGGCATCTTCAGGATAGAAAGAGAATAATAGGAAAGGAAAAAAAGAATAAAGCCCATTTTAACCTAAAAATGGAGCAAGACAGAAACCAGAGGAAACATTCCATAACCACCAAGGCCAAAATGCAACTTTATTTTTTTATTTATTAATATCTACAGTCCTTGAAGAACCTTGGTCTCTGCTAATTTCTTGCGCCTTTCGCCTCTGTCCGCCGCAAGAACCCTCCACATAGTCGAGGCACCTGAGACGGGGCCTCCCTCTTAATCTTGAACGCTCATTCGGTATCTCATACATCATTCTAATAATTATTATTATTTTATATACTAATGATTGGCGCTGCTACATCCCAAGTTGAGACTTGCCTTGTTCCAGCAGTTTCCCCAATCAAGTGCTGCTGTCTTCCAATTTCGGGTACCTAGGAGAATCTTCTATAGCAGAAACCGAATCTTCCCATCTAAGTGGACGACCAACTCTCCTAGATCCATACACTCGCTCACCTAACAAATTCCATGGAATATCTTCAGGGTTCATCCTTATTACGAGAGTGGTCCAACTAATCTGGCTTGTTTAATGACTATAAATGAGTGAAATGCGTTATTTTTGAGGGTAACTTATTTTCAGTATTTAGATTTAGGTCATTATAAAAAGTCAAATAACAACAATACTTAAACTTAAAGTATTTATTATAATTGTTAAGTAAAATCCGATACTAATAGCCTCGATAATTAATATATACGGCGAGAAATAATTGCGGTAGGAAATATTTATCGTATAATGTTATGGATCCCTTTATCGTTGATAATTACTACGGAATAAGGATGACGTATGGTATTCGTTATAACTTCCCCTATTCCCAATTCTTTACTAATAAATATTAAATAAATGAAGAATATTTTTAATATTGGTAACCCAAATTTTATAAAACACTGACTTAAGCATTTACTTTATAACGACAAGAAAACATTATTATGACATCAGATGTTAGGTCGAAATTTACTGATCGTAACATAGGATTTCCTTGGATTTGCATGGTATTAGTATACATGAGTATATATGCTTATTTTGTATAAACCAACTGATGTAAAATATGAATTAGTTAGTGTATTTAATACAAATATTAGAATTATGTGAGTAAAAATAATTATAAACAAATCCGAATGTTCTGGAAATAGTTTTTTCCCTGTGCAACGATTATGATGAGTGACAGCAATATTTTCACTTAGGGCATTACTCATTTGGTGTAGAGAAGTCATAATTTCGAATTTCCTTCAGTGTACAACGGTTGAAGTAAACACCTTTATGACCAAAACCCGAAGTTGGCAAATAGGTCAATACTTTAGATCAAGGATTCCCAAAAAGTTTGCCCCCTTACCTACAGGAAAGCCTCAAACGCTCCCCCACATAATAAATTGTATAATATAACCACGCCTAAATGTAAAAAAAAACATGTATTTTTTCTGTCACAACAGTATAAGTTTCAATTTAAGACAAAGAAGTAATTGTAAGAGAAAAATAAGATAGTGAGATGGATGGGCTTGCATTTTATTAACAAGTACCTACGTCTTTTCACGGTTTTCTAGTTTAATGACTTCCACAATATCTACATTTTTGTGAAGGTTCTTAAACTTTTTATTAGCCAACACTGTTATCACTGTTCAGGTCAATTTCATAATTACAGGCTTTTAGAACGGCATTAGACTAAAATTTAAGATAGATGAAGGAAAAATTAAAAAATGTTATTCTGATAACAGCGTAAGTATTAGTATAAACACTAATAATACTAATACTAAGAAAGAAACCGTTTCCTTGAAATCTTGGAGTTTAAGCTATTAATAAATGATATAATCATGAGGTGGAAAATCGATCAAGATGGCTGAAGAAACCTTTAGAAGAAAAATCTAAATTATTTTCCTTTAGTCATTAACCTACGGCGAGAAAACACTGATTAGAATTCCATGCTTTATGTAAAATAACAAGGTAAAATTAGTTTTTCTGGAAGAAATCTTCAGAGGCTTTGGGGAAAACTATATCTTTAAGAAGATTTCGCTTTTGAATTATATAGCAATCACTGCACAAACGATGATAAACGATAGAACATTAAAATACTTCAGACACTTTCGAAAGACACCTAATAGTGATGACTTGACGGATACGGTAATAATAACCAGACATTAAAAGTCGTAAGCATCTCGTCTCCTCGACTGTCTAGGCTAAAAATGATCTTCTTTTATTACCAGTTTATCTTTACGACCAAATAAACCGGCCGAGTCAAATCCTAAATCGTGCAAGCCTTAAATAAATATTTTAGAGAAAGTTAAGTCAAAGGTTTCTGCAATTTCGTACTCATTATAAGAGATTATTTTTAAAATTAATTTTAGGAGTGTGATTCATAAATTATATACGGAATGTATATCTTCTGAAAAACATTTAAAAAATAATTATCTTTTGTGATTAATTTTCCGAGCTCTTTTGGTTTCCTTTTTGGATTATTAGATATTTAAAGAACACCTAGAATTCTTTTACGCAAGGTTAGGTTAAGATTATTAACCTAACCTAACTAGTATCTAATAATTGTTGGATGTGTCTGTCTGCAAATTTTCTTTAGACTAATCCAATATAAGAATTGTATCCAATTTTATCACGTATTATTTGTTTTGGTTATATGATATTTGTTGAGGTAAAAACCTCGAAATATTTTAACAGTTTACGGTAAATAAGATGTTAAGCCGAAGTTTTGTCCGATGAGAGCTGATTGTATTACTGTGGAATCATGTCATTCTCGGAATTTTTGGCCTGAAATCGTGGTAAAATAATGATAAATCCCTGCCTTCCCACTTCTTCACTATGATTCCCGTTCCCTAAGTTTAACAAACTCTTTTCGGTGAAAATTCTACTTAACCACATATTCACCAAGTCTGCTGATGTAACATAGTTTTCTTAATACTTACAACTGATCTCCTAGAAATGTAGAATATAACAATGTCCACTCAACAACAATTACACCTTAACAAGTCCCCTCGCTGCCATGCTCTGCTCCACATCCTGAAACCATCTCTTCTTGAGTAGTCATTCCATCCTTTACGTCGGGCGATAGTCAAAGACAGTTTTAATGCCGTTACTCCGACATTCTCTTTAAGTGGTCCTACTATTTCAGTCATTTTGTCTTTAGTGTGAAGAGAATAGTTGTTTCCTGATCTATTAGTTTTCTGATCGTTTTGTTAGCGACGGGATCAATTCTGGAAATGGAACAACGGCTCCATTAGTCCATCTCCATGGCCAACAACTTTTCTTTGCTTCTTTTTCGTTAATGTCCATGTAGCACTTTCTATGAATGAGTGATATGACATTTTTTTTTGGTTTTGAGGTTAACTAGTTTTCTTCACACAACACTGCTTAGACAACCCGTCTTTTCCCTATAAGAAGTCAAATAGCAACCACATATAAATTTATAATAATTCAGTACTAATAACTTCGATAATTAAAATGTACGGCGAGAAATAATTGCGGTTGGCAGCTTTAATTATCAATGTAATAGATGCCTTTATGGTCGATAAATATTATGCAATAGAGATGAGGTGTGTTATTCGCTACAACTTCTCCTATTTCCTATTCGTTACTAAGAAATATTAAACAAATAAAGAATATTATTAAAATTAAAATTTGGTAAACCAATTTTTATAAAACACCAATTTCCTGAATAAGATTATTATATGTAGTATGTAGTATTTTGTAACGACAAGACAAAATAACATTGGAGGATAGATCGAATTTCACTTATCGTAACAAAGTATTTCCTTTATTTGCATGGTATAAATATAAATGATTGATTGATTATACTTATTTTGAATAATCCAGCTGATTTAAAATATGAATATAAACAACCACGAATGTTCTGGAAATAGTTTTTTACTGTAGATCAAAGATTCCTAAATGTTTTGCACCACACTCCTCCCATGCTCTCTTACACAATAAATTCTATAGGGATACGAAATAAAAAACATGTATTTTTACTGTCACAAGATTATAAGTTTCAATTTAAGGCAAAGAAGTAATTGTAAGATAAAAATAAGTTGTTCAGATGGATGAGCTTGCATTTTCTTAACTAGTCGACCTTTCTTGACGATATTATATTAAATAGTAAGGGTACAGCGCAAGTCATTAGCAGCATCAAGTTATTCCGATATTTTCCGTTTATTTCCACAAGTGTTCAGTTCCTACAACGTAAATTTAGTTTTAAAACATTGTATACTAAAACTAGACAAGGGACGGAGTAGCTAGGTGGTGGTGCTCTGAGTTGCCGCCCCGAAAGTCCCAGGTTCAAATCCTGGCAGAATTTATTTAATCTGTTAACTCTGTTAAGGATCCTTTGGGATCTAGGACTCTGGGGCTCGTCCAGTCTTTAAAAAGTGGGTATCTAAAACAGGGGGGGAAACTTAGCGGTTGAGCGTGATTTGAGACAAATGACCTGTCTGTACACCCGTTGTCCAAGAATTAATATGTACTGTATCTACCACGTACTGAACTCAAGGCTCTTCGTGAGTTGTAGAGGTGCAGTTTTTTTTCTAACCCTACTTCCCGTCTTGTATTCCCGACATGGAGTTTGGAAATCCAAGCTTTTGATCCTTAGGTGAACAACTAAAACTGTTAGATAAATAATACACGTTTATACCAAAACCGTATTTCATGGATTCCAAGTATTCCCTTGAACGGTCTTTTTGAATATTTTTTTCTTGATATATTCCAACAACTATCAACCTATCAGCTTGAGGTAGCGGTCATCGATGGTCCAATAAGGTATGTAATGGCCAGGACGACGGGAGCCAAGGCCCCTTCGGAAGACGTACTGCCAAATGCCTGGAATCCCGCTTCCTGGGCCTTCAGTTTTCCCACGGGGTCGGGAACCTAACTCCCGCGGTTTGCGGCCATCTTACACACGTTCCGGTTTCCTGTCTTGTGCCGCTTGGTAAGGTAAAATATCTCTCTCGCCGACTGCTTGCGGTAATATTTCAGCATTTTATTCCATATCATCGGTCTGTGGCATCGAAATGAATTATAAATCGCTTTAGCTGAAGTGCGTAAGAAAAAGTTATTTGTGGACCACGGAGAGGCAGAAAAGTTGGCATTAATAAACTTATCCTTATCTGTTAAGACATGGAAAAATCCAATCAAAAACAGGAATTATCGTACATATATCATCAAGGAAAAAAGGCAATTGTAAGACTAAGACACACTCCGATCCCACAGTACAATAAGACCACAACCATAATTGTAGAAAGCAGTTCTGCCGAAAAAGTGAAGGGAATAAAGTTTAATTTAAAGATTTACCTGAAGTTTAATGCGGTAACAAAGCTAATTTTACTAATATGTTTCTTAATCATGAATTATTAACTTATTAATCCAATTTTATAATATTTTTTGTTTTCTGTTGAATAATGAGTCGATTGCTAAAATGAAGGAAGGATGTTGCTCAATGATAGTTGCTATGGTGGGGATCCCGGTTTCAAATTTGGCTGTAACAGATAACTTATTTAATCTCTTAACAGCCATATATGGATCCTTTGAGATCTGGAGACCCTCTTTTGAATTACCCAGTCTCATTAAATGGGGGTAAACTTTGCAGTTGTCCTAGAAACAGTTCCATCTCAACCATGGACCGTACCCAAGACCCTTTATAGGTTGTAGAGGCACAGGTTTATTTTATCTGTTTTCAATAAAAGATCTATTATGATGCTAAAATGCGCGATGGAACAGCTATACAATCGCTAAGAATAATTGCGAGATTTCCATGATACTTCAATGTACAAAAGCTCATAACAATGCTTAATTAATTATCACCAAATCCGAGATTTCTAAATTAATAAATCCTCCAATAGTAGACAACATCCTCTTAGTTTAACTGTAAAGGCACTTAGGAAACAAATCTATACATTTCGTATTCAGATAAATGTATGGCATTTATATAATTAAGCTTTCCTGCTATGATGCCAACGGATATTTATACATACGAATTACTAATCAGAAATTAGAAATATGAAGATATTCATGGATATAAAGAAAACCTTAACCATGTTAATAAACGTAAATTATTCTTCCATATACATCAGATATGATATACTATATATATGCTGAGAAATTAAATAGGATTTCTAATATAGAAGTATAAAATATATTGTAGAAGTTGGTAGGAGCAGGTGTGAGGCAAGGACTGGATGTGCCCCTTTAGGGGTTTAAACTAGATACCTCTGACTCACTCCTCGTCTAAATCGCCTTTTTTAATAAGGATATGTTCAAATCTGCTTCTGTCGGTCAGCGTTAGTTTTAATTAATGTCCATGCGTTTTATTAGGGTCACTTTTAATCAGTTTTCATCTATTAAAGTAAGCCTTATGAAAAAATAGTAAAAATAGTTTATAATAATATAAGTGGATGTAATTTATAGAGGATGTATCGCAATATTTTTTCGCAAAATAATATTGGAAAATGCTAGGATAACAGGTATAACAAAGCAAAATTAGATCGAACATAAAACGAAAATCCTAGAGAATTCCAAGAACTGCAGCGTAATTTATAAAGAAAGAAATAATTTTTTTTTAAAAATATATTTATTGAAATTTACAACTGTATACAGAATACATCCAGTAAATATTATGATTGAATAAATTGACATGAAAAGACAAGTAGAGAAACTACCCAGTGGTAGTGCTCAAATAAAAAGTTCAGCTTAGAAGGTCACGAGGCCATCTTCTTTTCAGACGCCTCGGAGGATTATCAGGAATTGAAGAGGTTGCGAGGTTTGAAACTAGTGGGTTTGGGTGGAAATGAAGTTTGTCATGAAAATATTGATATCGGATTCGGCAACAAATCAGCAATAAACGGGACGTTTAGGTCATTATGGATTACTTTGTTCGTAAGAAAGTAAGGAGCGTTGAGGATTTTCCGAAGGATTTTGGATTGTAAAGATTGGATGCGGGAGGAATTCAATGGCTTAGAAGAAATAATTTAAAATTAAAAAAATAAAACGTTTGAGATTTTCTGTAAATCCTTGAATATTTTAATAATTATAATTTCAGATTAAAAATTTGTCTGTATGATTTTCCGCTGCATGATTGGTGGTTTTTTATAATATAAATAAAACTCAATTATATAAATTTTACTGAATACGAAATGTTTAACTGCAATGAGCCACAACAAGTTTTAACTTGTTAATTCGTTTCCCTTTTAATATTTTCCAAAAATACAAGTTGTCATGAGCTATAGTATGAAAAAGAGAATGTAATTATGAGAAAAGGGTATACATTAATACTGTAATCAATTTATCTAGAAATGAACGTAGGAAAAAACATATATCATCTTATAGATATTGATATATTTCGAAATGTTAGTTAAAACTTTTATTTCTTGATGAAATGATAACAAAAATCTACTCATTACCCATAACTACATACTCTTGTCCATACTTTTATTTTATGGATGTTAACTTTTATTATATGGATGTTAACTTTTATTTTTGGAAAACATTGAAAATGAAACGATTTAACAGTTAAAACTTGTTATAGAAAGATATTGCAGACTATTGAATAATGGAGGACTTATTCATTTGTAAATCTTGAGTATGATAATAGTAAATTAAGACTTGTTTTGAGCTTTTGTATATAGCGTGAAAATCTTATTTTTAGTATTTGTAAGCCTGTACCATCACTCATAGCAGTATTAATACGAAAATCCTCCAGAATTTCCAACAATGCAAGATAATTTAAAAACATTGAAATGATTCAAAGGAAAAATAGTAAATTGAAATAGAGCACTCAAATGAACATTTTTAAGTTGAAACAAAAAAAAGTTTTAGCTAGTTTCATAAAAAAAAACTTGTACCACTACAGCCCATGGGTAGAATTGTGGTCAGTAAATGGTAATGACTGTACTGTTTCTAAGAGAACAGTTGTGCAGGGTGGTGATTTGCCCTAAGTAACAATCAACCGCTAAGTTTTACCCCAAACGAGGTTACCTACATTATTGAGACTTGGAACTTACCCCAGGAGGATCTGCAGACCCGTGGGATCCATCTATGGATGTTAAGATAATAAATAATTAATCTGTCAAAGCCGGATTCAATCCTGAGATCTTAGAAAAGCAACTGAGTGCCCTACACACAGAGCTACTCGCACTATTTCATCACATAAATTCGGTGCACACTTAATAATTACTTTGAGAACTTATTGACAGCCACTGCACATGTAACATAATAAACGAAGGGGGTAATGACAAAGTAATAGATCGCCCAGGAAAACAGTACCCCACCTGACTAAAGGCTCGGCAGTTTCCATATTACGAATTGTTTCTTCTAAGTAACATTTCCTTTTGATTCATGACTTTTCCACGGCAATCAGCATAGATTGTAACCTGGTTTGGTTTAATTATATATTTGTTTAAATGATCTGAAATCCTATCACCTTTTAACAGTGGTGAGCATTGAACACTCTAATTCTATTTTTTCCTAATATTTGCTTGATATCCGATATGATATGAATGCAACTGGAGCATCGCTTCGCAGGTTTGATAATTGGAGCCTGCAGATCCATTTATCATTGGCTATGGAGCCCTTAATACTTACTTTGTACTTATCTGTTACAGACTCTAACAAAACTTTACACACCATTGTAGCGCTGAATTCCTTAATCTACACTTGGGATCCATTCTTTGACCACCAAAACCCAAATCGAATATCATAATAATCGCTCGCCCAGACTCGGTGAATTTGACACTATGTATCTGCTTTCCTCTTTCTCCATGTCTTTCCTCAGTTCCTTTTCGTAAAGCATTCATATAAAATTTCATATGTAATTTATGCATATCCTACTAAAAGTTCTTTTAAGTTATTAATTAAATAAGTTACTTTATTAAGTTAGATCTTAATAATTCTTAAGTTGTTGTTTTCCTTATGGTATAATTTTGTGAAATCACATTATGAAAGAATTATTTTAATTGTATATTTGTATTGGTACCTATTTACTGTTATTTGTTAATTATCAAAAAAAATATTTAATTTTATTTATTTATAATTTTGTGTATTCTGGTAAAATATTTTAAGCCTCAGTACTAATATATTTATTACAAAATAAATGAGTATTTGAACTGTAGGGATTAAAACGTACTTATATTTCCAACGTACTCGTATATACATTTCAAACGCTAAAAGTGTTTGCAAGAAATTATGGATAGTGTAGGAGTAATATAACATGATACGATGTAAAATATCTTTTGCTGTTTTTAGTGAAAAATATGTATTAAAAAATTTTATATTTTTATTTTGAAGAGAAGAGGTATGCCCCCGGCCGGGATTCGAACCCGGGTCCTCTGTCTTACCGTGACAGAACTCTACCAACTAAGCTATCGGAGTTGATACCAGCAGGAGACTAATCTTTTCTCTTATCTGATCCCATGCCCCGGTGTTCTCGCAAGTTTTGCGATGTATACACGAGAACGAATGTTCTTTGAACATTTCTTTAATTTTAGGAACTTGTTTACATACGTCATATTACTATTTATAATTTATTAGTTAGTTGTTTTAATTTTAAATAACTTTATTTTGAAGAGAAAATTTCTCTTCAAAATAAAAATATTTAAAATTAAAACAACTAACTAATAAATTATAAATATTATATTTTATTTGTCTATATACGAATGGTGAAATCCACATAAGCCTACCAGGAGTTGCGAGTTACAACAGCGAGAAAGTGACAGAGCGGGTTAACATATGGTTAATAGCAGGAGCTCTACTCCAGGAACCTATCATTTGTGGGAGGTGCCTTTGCTATCGCCAGTTAGGATCGGTTCGGTCCTATGTTCCAACCTTATGTATCCTCTGGCAGTGGCATCATATCCATTCCTACCATATAAGTACAGTAGGGTCTATGCCTCTACTTCGGCAATATTCCAGAAGTCTCTCTTCCCCCACCTCGTGGAACGATAGCAAACAAGTTCCTTCTGCGAAATAAATTGACTAATTAGCAGAATTTAGTGGGTTAAGTGGGACAAAGTGGGTTAAGTTCAATTCGTAACCTGTCCGCTACCAATCAGTGCCAATTGCTCAATTCAAGAGAAATGTTACTGGTTGGGAAGAATTGGTCTCAATTCAGTATATTGGTTTGTCCGAAAAATAATGTTGATTTTACGCTTAAAAATATCTTAAAAATACCGCTCCAAATTTTTGTATTTAAAATTTTTTTTACAAAGCTTGGAAGGAGCGTAGTGGTTCAGTTGGTGGGTTCAAATCCTGCTCGTTGGCAGATTTTTATTTAATCTATTAGCGGACGGAGCTGGATACCATGAAATCTAGGACCCTCCTGGGGCTCACCAAACCTCTATGAAGTGGGGCAAAAATCTGGCGTTTGAGCGTGATCTAGGACTTATCACCTGCCTGCACAATCTTTTTCCAAGAAACAGTACTGTCTCTACTATGTACTGAACCCCAGACCCTTCACGGGTTGTAGTGGTTCATGTTTTTTTAATTTTTTTATAAAGCTTCAATGTTCGAAAACTTCTTTCACAGCCTTCTTTGTAGTCAAGTCTCAAGGCTCTCAAAATCTCTGGAACCATCGTGAAACAGTGCTGTCACTTATACTGCCTTCGCCCTAAACTTCGTTAGCAAAATAATGCAAAAATCACGCTTTGACATCTTATTAAAGACTTTTTTTGCAACTAGAAAAATGCTACAGAGGTAAACAATTTTTGTTTGAAAAATGATTAATAAGTGTTTAAATTTATAAAAGTCAAAAGTCCAACAAGCATAAACAAACAAAGGTATTAAAATGTTTATTAGTTCATTTAACGTCACTTCATGCTGGCATAGCTAATCGGACAATGCTATATTGGACCTATGCCTATTTTGGTTATTCAGGTTTAATCAGGATAGTGATTTGTAAGGAGCACCGGACATCTTACATGCTCAGGACACCCGTTTCACGTCCCAAATTTTACTCCCTTTTTAAAAATCCTAGGGCCGCCTGCCGGGCTAGGACCCGCAATCTTGGCCATAGTAACAACGGCAAATCAGTAGGAGATGAATAAGGTGGGTGAGGGAGGATTTCGTTTATAACCCAATAGGTCCCTTCCGATAAACCAAGATAGGTTGTTCTTATGATCAGTTTTGGTTACCTTATGTCAAAATCCCTGCAGTAATGGTTTTACTTCTGGGATAGTAGATAAATGAGTTATTTCCTTCATTGCCACCGCATAGAAACCAATTATTTTTTTTAATGGAAAATTCCTCAAATAAAGGCCAATTTTCACTTAAAAACGCTGTTGTGTTTCTTGTTGCTTGGGTTGCCGAGTGTAAGATTAGAGTATTTAGAATACTATAGTATTTAGTATATTATATTATAAATTATATATTTCGATTAGATTTCTGTGTAAACAAAGATACATTTAACATCTCTTTCTAATTAATTTTTTATTTAACTGAAAATGCATTTCATAGTGTCTGGCACAAGGGTCTTCTCTGGAAAATAATACCTCACTTACATCCTCCTTACTTTTTAATTCTTCAATCTTATTTCCAAGACAGATTCTGCAGTACTTCCGTTGATTCTTCGATTTCCTCCTTCTATCCTCAATACAGGGATGTTCCGCAAGGCAGTGTTTTAAACCCTATTCTCTACTCTGTGTACACCTCTGATATTTCGGAGCACCCATGCACCATCATCTATACCATCGCTGATGATACAGCCATTATTTCTTCTCACAGAGACCCAAACCTAGCATCTATATCTCTTCAAAATCATTTATTAGATTTAGAAAAGTGGTTCTATTAATGGCAAATCAAAATAAACCCCTCAAAATCGAGCCATGTAAGCTTCTCTCTACGCAAAGCTTCGTGTCCAGCAGTCAAAATTGACAACGGCGAAGTACCTCCCAAAAACTATGTACGTTATCTCGGACTATACTTGGACAAAAGATATGGAACGTGCATACAAAATTAAAAAGACAACAACTGACAAGATGCTACAAACAACTATCACATCTTCTGGACTACAGATCTTCATTTGACATACGGAACAAACGACTTATCTATAACACTATACTAAAACCTATTTGGACATATGGAGCAGAACTTTGTGGGGTTCAGCAAAACAAGTCCACATACACAAGATACAAACAACACAGTCAAAAATTCTCAGAAATATTGTTAATGCACCATGGTATATTTCGAATCACACCATACCCAACGACATGAACATTCCCATTATATTCATAACAAATACATAATATTCCACTCATCGACACAAAATCACTCAAATCCACTCGTTCTTCCGCTTTCCTACTCCTTGTTACCTGGACTTGATAAGAAAAGATTAAAAAGAGATTGGCCAAGAGACCTACTCAAATATTGATATCTCCATACCAAAATTCGATGTTGCTGTACAAAAGCAAAGAGAAAAACACTTGGATCAAATTTGCTGGATGCGTAATTGCTAATGAAAATTAAATAACAACAATTTTACGACTAACAGGATGTTTTGACCAGGATCTTACTGCCCTAGCAATACTTAAAAGTCGTCTCTTAGAAGCAATCTATCAGGAAATAAATATACGACCTCTTATGGTCAAGGTTATAAATCTTCATGTAATTGGTGAGGGAATTGCTCGTCGTAAATATTACACACGTCGTAATTTAATATTAATGTTCGTTTAGCATTAAAGTTTATAAAAAGCGAATAATTAATTGGAAAATTTACTACAAAACACCTTAATAATTCTTAACAAGAGTTTTTTAAAAGTGAACCTTAAAATACATCAAAAAGATATCAAGTGAATCCAAAATAGTTAACTAAACGTGATGTGTTTTTATTTAAACTGAGCATGATGTTTGTATCTTTTATTCATGCTTATTTTAGCTAGTGGGAGTAGGGAAGCTCAGTGTTTAAAGTGCTCAGTTGATACGATAAAGGTTCCGGGTTCTAATCCGTCAGTGGCAGATAAGTCATATCAAATTGTAGATTAAGGTGTAAATACATTTTAAAAATTGAAAAAGAAAGAAGAAAGAAAAAGTTGAAAAAACAAAAAAAGAGGAGGTAACTATAAATTAAATATTTTAATTAATCCTTCTTTTATTGTTTCTTAACTTTGTTCCTTCCTTAGTATTTAAGATCCAACATCAAGATATTGCAGTAAAGAAACCTTATTGAATTTATATGGTGCACATACACTTACATGAACATTAAAGGATTCTGTCCTCTAGTGCTTCGAATAAAGATTGGTATGGCAGATTAATAAGTTGGTAAAATGTCCGTCTAACTAAGAGTAGGAAATAATTAAAAAAACTATTTAGCAAAAATAGCACGCTTACCATAACAAGGAAATTAAATACCAATAAATAGAAACGGTTAACTCGATAAGCAGGGTTTACAGAACACTGTTTACAACCAAATTCGTGGGTTCGTAGCACCACGTGGCCTTAGGATTTTTATGGAGCGAACTAAAGATCCTTAGTTAGGACGTGTTTCGGAATATACGTAAAATGACGGTCACGAGCCTGTGTCGTGTCTCATCAAAGATCTCTGAATACCAAAATTTTTGACTCCCATAGTGGCATTGTCCGGATAACCATGACAGCTTAAATTTGGCTTAAAAGTTGTTAAACAAAAAAAAATATATCTAGTTGTTAGAACATGTGCAAGTACCTGTTCATATTTCATGTCCAATAAGAGAATAATAGTCCACCATCGGCGACGTGGTATGAATCATTCGCTAAAAAAAAAACCAAATCCTTATTTAGGATGAATTTAAAATCAGCTCGTTGACTAAAACAACCTCGTTATTTAACATAATTAGATCGTTGTTTGTTTGCACTTGGCTGAAGCCAAATTGGAGCATTCGAAGGCTGAAGGCTATATTCGCGCTGTAATAACCACCTAATGATATGTTGTATGCTAACCCTTCTTATAGGGAAGATAAACAATTGATCCATTTTTCCAATTTCGTCAAGTGATACAATTATTGCAATCGATGTGTACAATGAAATCGCAGACAATGTCGTCATGTGGAGATTTGATATTTGTTTTGACTCATCGTTTCAGGTCTGATTGTTGGGAGAGCAAACCTATTACCTATTCTTCCTATCTGAATCCGGCCATGACAATAGGCCCATGACGATGGCAATGGCGACTATTCAAACCGTATTTTCGAAGCCCAAGTAAAAATACATATTTGTATTATTATGCATTGATACGAAATTGAATTATTCCTACCGGTATATCATTAAACAAATAACTCAATCGAAGAAAATCATGGAACCTAAAAATAAATGAACCTCCACCACCACAATCCATCTGGGATATTTGGGTTCAGTACTTTATAGAGAGTTTTCTTTACCTAGAACACAGGTTGTGGAAGCACCACCAGGTTTCCCCCAATCAAGGGAGCCCACTTCATAGATGGAGTGAGCCCCTTTAAGTTAGATACCACAGGATCCATCGGTGGCTATTAATATATTAAATGATTTATCTGCTTCTGTTGAACATGAAACGCTTTTTAAAGTTTTCTTAAGCAACGCAAAGGGCTAACCTCACTTAGTAGTTTTTTCTAGTATTTAGTAATTATTATCCTTTACTTATGACTTTACTTATCCTTTACTTAATTTATGACTTAATTGTCTTAGTTTTTTGTTACATATTAAATTACGCCTGTCTTGGAATTACAGAGGAATAGTTGGCGAATTGCTATCTAAATCACATAGTACTTTAGTAGCTAGTGACAATGACTAAAAGAATAAAAGATTCGGAGTAAATTTTTATGAAATCCTAATTTATAATTTCTTTCATAAAAATTTATTATTTCATAAATATACTACGCTAAAATAAATAGGGATATTGCTAAGTTGGTAGTATATACTTTACTTGGCATTTATATTAATATATATTTAATAACTATATCAATATTTAATGTAGCCTAATTTGTAATAAGTAGTAATGCTTTTTATAACAAAAACAACATTAACATTCTAGGTGAAGTAAATACAACAAAATTAGTATATGCGCAGTTTAGATCTGTTGTGAGACTATAGTACATTGCTTGGCGAACAGTTCATTTTGTTCATGAGGTTCTTGTCTCAAAAATATATGTATTTTTACCAAAGAATTGGAAAAAAATAACTGTTTTGGTAAAACTTTTAATCATCATAATCACATGGCGGTATGGTCCATGGAGGACTTTGGCCTCCTCAACAATTCTCCTCCACTTTGAACGATCTCTCACTGCTCTTCTCCATGTTCTTACCCCCAGGAGCTTAAGGTCTGCTTCCACATCGTCCAGCCATCGCATTCTAGGCCTTCCTCTTACTCTATCTCCGTCTGGACGTCCCTCCAGAATCAGCTTTGGGAGCCTTTTTTTGTCCATTTTGTGAACGTGCCCCAACCATCTCAATCTTGCTTTTTTAATACAAGAAACTATGTCAGGTTCCCCATATAGGTCCTTAAGTTCTTGGTTCCTTTTCATGCGGAACCAATTTCCTTCCTTGGTTGGGCCATACACTCTTCTAAGAATCTTTCTCTCCCATGTATTCAATAATCTCTCATGCTGTTTGTTTAGAGTCCAGGCCTTCCCATAACTTTATAAATTAACAGTTTTACAATGTTAGAAAAATAAATAATTAAGAAAGAAATCATCTATAGTCCGATATTTTTAGATCTAAAACAGTTGGTAACGAGCCTTATTAAGATGCATAACAAGGGGTTTTGATTAACAATTTTCAATAAATATTTACACCAACTTATTCGTTGTAGACTGTTGGGATACTGATCCGCCTTGGCGATCACTGGGTCAATATTGATCAATTGGGTCAATTTCGAGATCAGCCTTGGCAGATAAATTATTGTTATTATATCTTCATTTTGGATTTATTGCTTATTTCTCACAGGGTTTTAAATAAAAATTTGATATGGACAACAAAATAAATAAGAACGAATAGTTCGTCTGCCCAATATTTTTAGATGCAAAGTAGTTGGTAACTAATCTTATTAAGATGCAAAAAAGGGGGTTAGGGTTTACAATTTTCAGTAAGCACTAGCTTAGTTGCATCAATCGTCTACAACAGTTTATATTTTAACTGGGTTATTTCTTAGGTAGTGTTGGGATAAGGATTTCGGGACCAGCCTTGGCGGATTATTAATTCTGTTAGCAGAACCGAATCGACCCTGCGGTGTATGAAAACCTACATGTGTCTCACCCAACCCCCATTAAGTCGGAGCTATCACTATAGTTATCTTTTTTATTATAAATAAACCAGGCGGCTTAACGTAATCTCCGACAGATAACTCGCCTGCACCACTGTAAGGGTTTGAAACACTGCAGTCTCAACCGTGTACTTGAACCCAATTCCCTTCTTAGGTTTTTGTGGTTTTAACTTTCTTTTTCCAAAAAGAAATGATTGTCCATCTTAGTTAGGCTTTCAGTCCTACAATGTTTTTCGATGTTGGACTCCAAGTTCAAACTATATAAGTAAGATATGCTGGATACTCACCGGTGGCGAATACCTGTATCGTGCAGACGGCAGTGGCCTGGCCATGGAGGTTGGAGGCGAGGGCTGTGTACTTGCCCGTGTAGCTGAGCTTGGCCTGCCTGATCTCGAGGCTGCACTCAGCGCCTGAGCGTCGTTCGCGGAACTCTCCTTGGTCTCTGCTATAGCGGCAAATCTGCAACACAAAATAATCATTGCTATACGGACGTAATAAAGATGTTAAATAGAATAAGATTATTAGTAAAAACCAAAACCCTTGGTTCTATACAGCCCAATTTCATTATATGTTAAAAAGAACCGTCAAATACTGGAAGAAACAAAGGCGGATCTTATCTTTCAGGACTGTTCAAACTTTACGTCATGAGCTGTTGAAGTCATCATGGTCTATGTCAATCGACAGGAAACTGCATAGCAGCAAAGTAAATATGTTCCTATCTTTACATCTAACATCAGGGAGTGACAGACAATACAATCTCTCTTGGTGCTCACCCAGCCTCTACAAAGTTGGTACCCTTAAATTGGAGGAAAACTTGGATAATCCGCGTGATCTGGGACGAATCACCTCCCAACACAACCGTTTTCTTAAAAACAGTACAGTCTCTACCATGTACTGAATCCAAGAATCTTTCATGGGTTGTAGGGGTACAGGTTTTTTTTTTTTTTTTTTAAATATATGTAAGCTATTCTTTCTTACTTCATGCTTTATTTTTTAATGATTGACCAATCATTTTGCAAGATTTAACTTAAGGATTTTGACCACCGTCTTTGTTTCTTGATTTCATGAAGAGTTCCTCCACAATGTCCTAGTGTCCGTTCCCACATTGATGAACGACCGATTATTAATTTTTTAATTTAATATTTGGTTATTTTCCGTAAATTGACTGTATGTATAAATAAATGTTTTTTATTAAATTGTTAAAATGAATTTATTTATTGTATGAATAAGAAACCCCCATGGAAACCAGAAGGGAGGGTGGGAATGAATTGAGCCTGCATTTTAGACCATTTTAATCAACGTTGCTCTCGATAGTGTTTGGTTGTCGTTCCGAGATGCAGAGAGAAATTATTTCTATTGAACATGTCACCATTACTGACCAGTTCGGCAAAGGTGAACACTAGGGCTAGGCCAAGCAAAGATCAAGGTTTTGCTTTGACCCTGCTCTGCGTTCACTGTCCGTACACATAGTATTGGCATGCGTGCTAGTGTGTACCATATATCAGTATGTGCATATTATAAATCCCCTAACAGCCGACAAATAGTTACGTGCTCTGTTTCTGAATTGACAGGATTGTTAGAAGATCAAATGGACACTTAAATTATTCTCTGATAAATCTCAGGTATTTTGAGTTATTCGAACCAGGGTGTCTGTTTCCGTCCTGACAAATTGAACCAAATTTATTCTGATCGGTTAGAGTTATCGTTTTATCAGCTGGCCTCCTTCAAATAACCAATAACAGTACTTTAAAGGTTGTGTGTTTCAATATAACAAATATTTCATGAATAATTTGTTGCAATATATATAATAAAACAATTATAATTTTAATACACCCTTAATTTTACTCAGTTAATTCATAGAAAAACAATATAAAATTAAATAAAAGTAAAAATAAAATTTTACCACTACAATCCACGAAGAGTCTTGTGTTCAGTATGCGGTAGAGACTGTACTGTTTCTACGTCAACCGTTGTGTTGGGAGGTGTAATGACCGAGATCAGGACGAGAGAGACTTAACAGCCAGGTTTTTCCTCCTATTCTGGGTACCAACATTATAGAGCCTGGGTGAGCCCCAGGAGGTTCTCCAGACCCCAAGGGGCCTATCCTCAGCTGTTAGCAGATGGACATCCGGCTTTGAATCTGGGATCTTTGGTACGATAACTCAACGCTTTGCTGCTGAGTCCCCCCTCAATCAATTAAAAGAAAAATTAACCGTTATTAATAATACTTCAGTATTGTAACTTATGTCTACCAATTACCATTAACAAATTACGGAATTTGAAATTAATTTAGTCTAGAAATAACAAAATAATCTGTAAGGTAAAATTTCTTGTCTTACCGAAGTCACATATAAATTTAACTTGGAAGGTAACTTGGCTTTCTATTTTTCTAACTCCTCGGAGGATTGTCATGAATTGAAGAAGTAAATAGGTTTGGAGCAAGTGGGTTCTATTGGAAAGTGGGGATTATTGTCATAAAAGGATTGATATCGGGTTCGGGCTAAATCAGCAACTAACGGGACATTGAGGGCATTATGTATGAGTTTGTTTGTAATAAAGTAAGCAGCGTCGAGGATTTTACGAAGGATTTTGGATCGTAAGGGTTGGATACGAGAGGAATTCGATCGCTTAGTGCATCCCAAAATTTCTACTCCTTAAGTACAAATAGGACTTGCAATAGTCATGGATATGAGTCGTTGGTCAAGTAAGTATTGAAGTATCCTACCGGTGAGCAAATAACAAGCTTTAATGCTTTTGACCACAGAATGCTCCCCCACAAATCAATATTTAGTGAGTTTTAATTTTGTCAATATTATTAATGCAAGGACTTGTGGCTACAACTCTGATAGCGCTGGTAGCAGTGCATATAACCTTCCTTTCTTCACTTATATTTATTTATTAATTTCTTGCGTATGATGAGTGTTCTTTAAAAGATTAAATAAAAGTTAGTTAATAACAATGAACTTTTTTAGAACACTAATCACTTGTGACAATTCAATACAAAAAGTAATTAATGAACGAAAGGTATACAATGCTACCATTGTTGCCGCCACAGACTATTAATTTTTAAATTAAATTATTGTTACTTACAAAATTACCAGAACAGTTTCAATATTTGATAATCGACTCAAAAAACACTTTCTTGTAAAGATAACAGGATACAGCCTCTGCACTATTATCACTATGTATTCAAAAAATACTTGGCCCTCTTGAAGCCAAAATACCTGGAATATTGATTGTTTATTTTCGTGGGCCTAATCCAAAATAACTTATGAATCAATATTCTTTTGTTATGGAAGCTTCATCCATATATACTGCATTCGTAGATCATTCATTATTTCTTGATATACCGACAATCAGTAAAGTTGTACAGAGGCAAATATATGACTGTATGTTCTTCCTGCTTTATCATGACAAATGAAAGTCGAATCAGCTAAGAGTCTCGCTTAATATAACACAACTGAGGATTGCCATGGACTATTGAGACTGCCTAGGTACAACTGGCCTTACTCTCGAGCTACAAGGATGTTAAATTGCGGGTTTGAACGGGTTTGATTTATACATCCCTTAATCAGATGTTCGATTTCAAACCAGTTTAAGGAGCCGGGATGACCTCACTTACTAATATATACAGTTTTTTTCATAACGATTATATCGCTAATAGCTTAATATCATTTCCACAGCTAATTATAATTTTTTAAGATAATTTTCTGCTGGAAAAGGACTGGAAACATTGTAGGGGCAGATATAAATAATTATATGAATAAGATGCTGCCAAGCGTTGAATTTTTGTTCAACGAAACGCTAAAGCGGTAGCCAATTTTTGTTTCTTTCTTCTTCTTCAAGTGGCATCTTCGGTCTGAAGCTCGACAATCCTAGAGCACTGGGACAATTCACTTAAGTTTCGCAGACAGGAGTGTCGTTTCCTTCTTAAACTTTTTTTTTTGAAAAATTTCCTGCATTACTAGCTTGCAATAAGTTATATTTATCTCACACATTTTGTGTCACTGTTTTTGCAGTTTTCGTTTCTTGTTTATTTAAAGTCACATTAAGTTGTATCGGACGATGCAACTGGGAGAGCCCTAAATTTTGCCTATCCAGGATCATTTATTTTGGATGTTGATCATAAACGAGCACCTTACACTGTACAGACTAAGGTCACCCATTTAACGTCCCTCCCGTCCGAAGGAAGGAATAACCCAGGATTTTTTACTGCTTTTTAAAAAATATTTAGGCCACCTGCCTGGCTACAAGCCCGCATCATGGGCATGGTAGGTTGTTATGTCAAACACTAACCCACAGGTCACCTTCTAGTTTAGGTTTTTTGTATTAATAACTCCTTTTTTCCTTCCTCGTCCTTTGTATGACTGTCTCGTTAGTGACTCTGTCCATCGAATTATTTTTTGAATCCTTCGATACTATATCTCAAACGCAGTAGTCGTATAAATTCCATTATACTTCCTTTTAAATCAGGAATGACCTTAGTTTTGTTTACGGTTGGAAGAGCTCGTGGATCCGCTTATAAAGTGCGGATCGTTGTTTCGCTTTGGGCAACGGCCCTTAAAAATTTAAAAATGGAATTCTGGCATTGCAAACAATAGGATTTCCAAAGCTACTACTTTTGAGGTTTGATCTAAATATGAATGTGAAATAGTGTTAAACATCGAATATTCCAGTTAATAATGAATCGAACAACTTAATTTATTTAGACAATGCTATGCTGTTTGGGACAACCCTGAAAGCCACTATTTATCTGATTCATTTTACTTCATTATTTGCGAATATATAAAAATAATAAAAATAGATGTTTTTTGTCGGTGTTCTTTTCCTATGTGGAATAGCAGAAAACAATATTTTCACATGGTTCACTTCTGAGTTATGGTGCTTAGTGCTTACAGAATAGTCCTAAAGTTTCAAAATAAAAAATGTGACTGACTACTTTTCAATTGTCAATTGGAGTTCCTCTTCCACTACAAAAAAAATGTCTGGTCACCTCAATAACACACATATATAAAAAATTATAGAATAATAAATATACATAAATTAATAGCAATAATAACTTCAATAGTTCAGATAGTAAATAGTGAATAACAACTAAACCATTTGAATTTTATTCCGAACTAGTTTAGCAATTAGTTTACAAATTCCAAATTATTTTAACAATTTAATTTATGATTAAATAAACGAAATACTGAAATCATTTTAATAGAAAAATGAAAGACCAGGAAAGAATAAATATGAAAGTCTCTGAGGGGGAATTACCGAAAGCAGATGTTACTGTGTGGTAGCGTTTATTTTTTTTCTGATGTAATAGTTTTTTTTGAAATTTTATGATATGTTAATTTGGTACTTTTATCGTATTTATTACAAAGAACGTTACGTTTTTTTGTTTGTTTTCTCAATGACCGTTATCAAAATAATAATAACCTACTCCGCAGCATAATGTCTCGAACATGGTTTCACCACTATGAACGGGCTTTTTCTATACATTTTTTTTTTCCACCAGAGAATCCGGTTTAACCGCTATAACCGAAATAAATCAACGCTAGATGACATGATTTCTATTTAGTCATAAGACGTAGCATTATGAGCCCCTTAATTAAATATGCAAGAAATAAAAAATAATAATAATGAAAACAAATATTTTTAGACATTTTAAGGGTAATATATATTCAAAACAACTAATAAATAAACAAATAAACAAAAGAGTTTAAAACCTATATATTTATATTAGCGAACCTAACAAACATACGTTGCCCTGTTCGAACGTTTTAAATTCGAAAATTATAACATTTTAAATAGATTGTAATTATATCGTCCATTACGATGAACATTTATGTAAAAAAAATATCAATCAAATATCTGATGCATCACGTGTACAGTTATCACAACTTGAATTATCGGTTACATGTAAGTATATCTGTGCAGTATAAGCGTGAATGTTAAAATAAATACAGAGCTGTTTTAATTAATTGCAAGAAAGAAAAAATTCAAATAATTTTTATGACAGGTATTTATTTTTAGAAGGTCTAACTGAAATAAAAAAATATCATTAAAAATGTCGACACAAACATTGCCTATCTGATCGCATTGTGAATCTAAATAATTCTGGTACCAACTTGACCCACTTGAACAGACAAAAAAAAATTCATCATAATTGGTCCAGCCAGAAGAATTTCATAGAAATACACAAAAGAATGATATTTATATATGTTTCTTCATAAATAAAAAAAAACTAGTACCACTACAACCCGTGAACGGGTCTGGAGTTCATTGCATGTTAGAGACGGTACGGTTTCATGGACAACGGTTCTGCAAGGAGGTGACCACTATCAACCGCCAGATCCCCCCTCCCTTTTATGGGTTCCCTATTTTTATGGCATTTTATAGAGGCTGGGTGACCCCAAGAAGAATCCTAGATCCCATAGGATCCATCTCCAGCTGCAAAAAGACTAAATAAAAGTCTTGCCTGCAGTGGGATCTGAACCAGGATTTCCGGCATGGCAACTCAGTGCTCTACCACTGAGCCACTCCGCTCCCTTTCTTCATAAATACTGTGCCAAATTAAGATTAAAGCAATTAAAACCCATAATGTAACACTAGTTCCAAATTATACGAATAATAATTTTGATTGCAAATAAAATTAGCTGGTGTTTAGATGAATTAAATATAATAATTAAGATTACAACTAAAAAAAAATTACTATAATAAATTAAATCATTTAATGATTTCCAATAATTAAATAAATTGGCAAAAGAGGCAGCACAAAGTGATTGATGTCTATATTTTCACAAAACACCAATATCGTTAATAAAATTCAATACAAACGGTGAGCTAATTAAAATAAATCTACTATAAATTAAAACTACAAATTAATTAAATCCAAAAATTACCAATTAACATAGGTTTTAACTCAATATGGGCACATATAATCTTACACAGATTTAGCGTAATCGAAGTAATAATTGTTCAATAGACAAAAAATAACAGACATTTAAACACACAATTTATGACTGCCAAATGTATGAAAGGCATAAGTAAAAATTAATTATCTCAATAAAATTAAGAGGGTAAGATTAGCCAGTGCCTGAATTGTATAATGCATCACGGTCCAAATTCATCAAATTCATTAATAGTATCGATTTTGAAAAGTTTACATATACATTGTGAAATATATATAATTATTTTTTTTAAATTTTACTATGTTTATAAATGATAAGAACTATCCAAACTATGAAATTTAACAGTTAGTTAGAATAAAAAATTAACGACTGACCAGATAAATAGAAGCGAATTCCCTTTTCGAGACAACTTACACGGACTGACTGACATGATAACTCTTCATTATCTATAAAATCAATACTACTCTCCTGGGGGTTTCCTATATGTCACAGAGGCCTTCTATAGGCTCCAATATCACTACTTTATTTTCAAACAAAATCATGATTTCCGGCAAATATTACTTCTTCACGGATTATTGCGCCAAACAATACTTTTATGGCCAACAGTTCTTCTAAATCAGAAATATATTACATAAATATTACCAGACCGGCTAGGTAAACACGAGATCCACAGCGTTAGTGAGCCCTCCCAAAGGAAAAGCCGAACTAACAATAACATATAACATAATATAATAAACATTATTGATAATTAATGCGAATGTACTTTAAGTTGGACTTTTTTTCCCAACCAACTTGTTATTTTTAAAATAATTAGAAGAGCTATGGATAAGAACTTAAAACTTCCAGTGTTAGGCTGATTTTGAATATAACACCACTTGATGGAATAAGTGCCCTGGTGAAGAAATATTTAGCCAACCGTAAACTCCTGCCTCAGCATTTCGTGATTGATTGAATTGGCAGTCAATGATAATACAAAAATAAGCAGAACTCATTATTTAATTGTGCCAACGTTTCGGTATACGGTGTAGGCCATCTAAGAATCGGTGGAGTACCAAGTAAGAATTACAGAATTTATAGTACAATAAAGAAATACAGAGCGTCAGATAGAATTATAATAGGATTATGTATACGCAGCCAGTTCGTCGTTAGTTTCATAGATTCTAAAACCAGAATGTCCGTGATGACCTTCGTAAGCATCTTTATCAGATTGGAGTAACTGAAGTTATAAATTGTGTGCTTGGCGCGAGTGGATAAATGAACGCCGGACACCTTTTTAGTTGCTCTGCATTCTGAGATATACGATAAGATTTCATGGAATGCAATATTTATTTTTCAAATAAACAATTATATTGGGTTGCAAACGTTGCCTGCGTGGCCATGGTCTAGAAAACAAAATAAAATACTTATAAAGCAAAACTATATGTTTCGTTTATATAATCGTGTACAACTCCATATCTTGCAAAAATGCAGCATTGGCCAGAGGGTCGGTCTTGTACCTGTGCTTACATTAAATGTCACTGTGCTCTGATAAACTTTCAGTTGATCTACAATGCCAGCAAAAAAAAATGTTTATTTTATTTTATATGCACACAAATACAGAATTTTTACAGTTATAGTCAAATATGAAACAGCATACTATTTTAATGTAACTAATAATTTACTTCTACAACTGTACATACTAATACTAGTACAGCTATTATAATTATTTTAATTTAATTAATCTGTACCATTAAAACCCGTGAAGAGCTCAGGAAAAATGGTAGAGACTGTACTGTTTCTTGGATAACAATTGTACAGGGAAGTGATTTGTCCTAAATCATGCTCAACCACCAGATTTCCCCCCTTATTTAGGTTACCCACTTTATAAAGGCTGGGTGAGCTCCTGGAGTGTCCTAGATCCTATGGGATCAATTCAATCAATAGGACCGCTAACAGATTAAATAAAAGTCTTGCCATCAGCGGGATTTCAACCCAACAAATCAGGCCTCAACCACTGAGCCACTCCACTCCCTATTATAATTATTTACGTATTTAAAATGATACATATATATCAAAATACGGGTATGTACGGTAGAAAAATACTTAATTGTGTTATATTAATTATTTATATACATACTTAAATAATCATCATCAAATAAAAATCATTAAAATATAAATTATTTATATATGTTGGAAGAAAGGTGGTTTTTAACAATAAGTAAGGATTAATCAGAAGTTTATTTGAGGGAACTTCAAGGTTTAATATTTATCAACCACTTCGGCCGATTTCCGAGTTATGTTAATTTTTTTAATTATCCCAACTTTATTTTAAAATACTGTGATTTCTCCTCTATTGGAAGTAGTTTAGGTGGATCTATAATATTAATACTTCACTCTGCGTTTTCAGATTATAAAACTCCTTAGTTGAGTGACCATTCCATGAATAGATAATTTCGCAGCATTCAAAGTCAGTGTACGATTAGGCTGACTCTGTTTTGTTCCATCGTATGCCGAGTTCTCTGTTTTTGTAAATTATACAGTGATTCGAAATCAATTGAAAAGAAACACTTTCGATTACTAAATGGCTAACAAATTGTAGGCTGATCTCTTAACAGATATAACGGCTTCTTAATATATAAAGAAAATTTTATCTTTAAGCATATCTACCTTTAATATGAGTTGTATTTCTGTCGTTTCTTACTCCAAATTTACGACGTCCTCTCAAACCGACCTAAGACATAAACTCATCTCCTACTGATTTCAATCTATTCAGAAATCTTGCCAACTTCTTTATGAGTAACATTTTTTTAAATGTTCCCCAAGCTTAAAACGCATTTTCAGGCTTTATTTCATTAGTTCTGGGATTGAACATTTGATAACATTTTACATAAAAATCTTTTGATTTCATAAGATTGTGGTACTGAATAACCTTTCTTTTAAAAATAGACTTTTCATATGACACGATATAATACTTTGAAAGACAAGGGTTAACAAGGTTCAAGTTCAAAGAAACGGCAGGAAAAAAAAACCACAAATCGAAGAATTAAGATATGCAACTATTTATCTAAAAAAGTACGGATTTACCGTTATAAAAATTTACATATCTAAAATTATTCACAAACTTTATGTATTAATCATATAATTGATTATGATAAAATATATTCTGTTATCCTATCAACCGATAGGCCTTGTTAACCAGAAGCCAGAGCACTAATCAACAAAGTTGACAGAACAAGGCACACTCCAGTCAGTAATTAGCCATCTCACTCGAGGCTCCAATTACTGATCGTGTTATATATAATTTGATTCTTCCCGTCGTGATAATCGATTGGAGATAGTGTTAATTCAATAAAGATAAAAATGTTATATAAATAAAAATGTTTATATATATATATATATTTATATATATATATATATAACAAAAAGGTTATATTATAAATGTTTCTAAATTAAAAAGAAGCAAAGGTAGGCTCTTCATTTCTTGCCGTTTCACTCACCCTTGTTTATTTATTTAATCCCTATAATGTTTCAAATTATAGGTAAAGATGGGAAGCCAAGGAAAAGACGCAATCACCTCAAAAAAATCGTCATCAAATCGTACCACTTAAAGATGGATGAAGTAGCGACCTATTTCCAAGAAGAGGTAGAAAGAATGGCCACAGAGCATAGTGCACTTTGGGATAGTAATGAAATTGACACGAGCTGGACAGTCTTTAGGAGGATCCTCATTGTTGCTTTGAAATTGGTGTGTGGCGAGAACAGGCGAAATTAATCCCGAAATGATTAAGTATATGCGTAGTAAAGGCCAAGAGATGTTCCTTTATCTTCTGAATGTCATTTGGAAAGAAAAGAGAATTCCTAAGGACTGGGAAGTTGCAGTGATCGTTCCTATTTATAAGAAAGAGGACAATCGAGAGTATGGCAACCACCGTGGAATATCACTTCTCGGTATACCCAGCAAAGTGTACTCTGGGGACAAGAATAAGAACAGTGGTCGATAGTCAGCTCGGAGAAGAACAATACGGCTTCAGATCACAACGAAGCACGCAGGATCTCATCTTCCCAATGCGGCAAATAACGGAAAAGACTATCGAAAAGGACAAAGAACTTTCTGTTTTCTTTGTGGAACTCCAAAAGGCTCCAAAGGACTAAGTGAGAAAGAAAGACATAGGGCAGGCACTGTCAGATAGAGTCATAGATCGAGGGACTACCTTGACAGAGATGAGTCTTTATAATAGTACCAAGAATGTTGTTAGAACAAAGAACCACATATCACTTGAATTCGAGACAAAACCAGGTATTCGTCAAGGTTGTAACTTGAGCCCCCTGCTCCTCATAGTAGTCCTGGATAAAGCGAGAAAGAAAGCTAAACTAAGAATGAGACAGTTTCAGTTAGGATACAGAAAGTTATAACCCATATGATTTTCTGTGTTAGCTTTCGCGGATGACCTGGTCTTGCTGGCTTCCAACGACCTCCAATACAACATAAATATTCTTTAGAAGAAACTCCGGAGAATAATTAGGGTGATAAGAGCGAGCGGAGAAAGATTAGAGCAGGCTGATAATTTCAAGTATCTAGGTGCTCATCTTAAAGAAAACGGCTACATTAATGAGGAAGTTTCTCAGAGAATCGGTGCAGCTGGCAGAGCATCTAGTTTGCTTCGAAGATGCTTCCTGGGTAAAAGGGAAGTGACGAGATAAACCAAAATAAATTGACGTTCCTCCCTATTCTTTCCTACTCTTCTGAATCCTGGACCCTCACCTTGAAACAAAAGAATCGGATCCAATCCATGGAGATGTGTTATCTTCGTAAAGTAGAAGGAAGGACACGGCGAGATAGGATAGGCAACGGTACCGTACGGACTGGTCTCAAAGTTAAGCCGGCTGAAACCATCCTAGAGGAGCACAAGCTAAGGTGGTTCGGTTACCTCCTTAGGATGGACAAGGAAAGAAATGCCAGGAAGACGTACGAAACTCGCGTGGACGGAAGAAGGCCAAGAGGAAGACCGCGCATTTCTTGGGAGAAAAATGTTCAGGAGGTGGGATAAGGACTGGAGTAAGAGAAGAGAGTTGGCCCAGGAACGAGACATCTGGTCCAGACTCTACGAATTGTGACCTAACTCTGCGTCAGCGGTAAACGGGGATAACATGATTATGATGATGATGATGATGACAAATGTTTCAAATTTAAGTACTTTTTTAAAAATAACTGCATTTAACAGTTTCAAAAACATTAATGTTCTTTTTAAAATCATTTCCGAAACATTACTAATCCTTTATTTCTATACAAAAAAATTATTTACGATTTCAATATTTATTGAATTCAATGTTCGACATTGAAATTTTTCAAGAAATTATTTAATGCTAGTTAGATAACTTAGGTTTTTACCAACAAGTACCTACATACATTTTATGATTATGCTTTTTAAAAAAATTCATATTTTCCCCTAAGTGTCTCATTTATTTTCACGGTTAAAATAATTGTTTTTAAATAATTTTTATGACTCAAAAATATGAAATCCTAGAGGTCATGTTAAACATAGTTTATGCAGAGGCGTTTATGATATAACCTATTTGGCAAGGGAAAAAAATTCTTTTCTAGTTCGCACTCTATCAATTAAAAACAAAAAAAACGTGAGTCATTATGTATGGACAATAATAATCTCTGTTATTATTGTTATTTACTCAAAAGAACGTTTAGATGCAAACCTAAAAATGAGATGATGCCTGGAAAATAAATGTTTGGATGACTTTCCCATCTTCTACTATAAATAGGCAATGGTATTTACTTATGTGGTTATATATGGTTTAACTAATAGTAATAAAAAAAGGATACTGACGTTTTAAATATAATTAATTTTGGTGTTTTAACCCTGATCATTTCTAAGAATGGTTTTGTATATTTAAAATTATGTATTTTTTTATTATTATTTGACATGCGCGTTTCATCCCGATGTTCACAAACATTCAAATCAGATAATAAGAGAAATAGGATGAAACTGCCAGTTTCAGTGAGCTGGAGAGTTCGTTAAAGGGAATTATTCATGCCATCATTCATTCATTATAAGAGAAGGACATGGAATTCATATTTACCAAGGGTCCTTCTTATGCAAGGATTGAGAAAAGTAGATAAAGTGGAAAATTAGTGGACATTTTTTTCCCGAGATTCCCAATCATTTCTAAGAATTACAAAGTATACACATTACCTCATCTAAGTGATAATAAAATAAGTCCTTAGTCAATAAATGGACTGAAAAAAATACTGGTTTTACATATTTTCTCTCACTCTATTCAAACTTTCAGATTTACCTGATTATTTAATATTAATATTTTTATAAACATTAGCTTGGTTGGGAAGTTTTAATGCATCCACCATATAGTCCGGACCTGGCACCAAGCGATTACCACCATTTTCTCGCATTCCAAAACTTCCTGAGTCATAAGAAATTGGGATCAAGAGAAGATTGTGAAAATCGATTACTAGAGTTTTTCGCCAATGAGGACCAAGACTTCTATGAGAGAGGCATTATGAAGCTACCTATAAAATGACAACAAATTATACTACAAAACGGTGCATATTTGATCCAAATCGGACAATCCGAAACATCTTAAATAAAGTTTTGAATTTAACGCAAAAATAATGGATTTCTTTTTCCCCAACCTATTACATAAATTTTATGATGATAGTATACACTTTTTTTTTACTTTAATATAAAATATAAAGAATAAATTTTATATTTAGATCTAATTAATATAAATAAATAAGGCGGTACAGTAAATAACTGTATAAAACGCGTAAGAGAGGAAGGTATAATCCTATTTGGCCGAAGCAAGGCCGAGGGATTCCCGCATTCCTCCACTTCTCCTTCCTTACGCTCTTCTCTCTTCTCTCCCATCTTTTTTCCTTCCTAATCTACTTCCTATTCTTTTTATTTTCTTCCATTCCCACCTGGTCATCCGACCTTTAGGAGTTGCTTCTGCTATCTTTGGACTCTTGAAACACCTGTTAGATACAACGGTTGATCTGAATAGGTTCCAAATCTTCTTGATTTTATGAACAGCAATAAATAAATAACTTTTTGCATTTTATAATTATAACTTTTATTTATCACAATGACTAACACCCAAATTGGCCATAATCATTTAATTTTTAGGCGTTGGGAGAATTAAGATTTGAATCTTGGGCGGTTTAAATATCAACCTTCTATGCCCAAGGTAGCGGGCTCAAAGCTCGACAAGTGGCCTTGGAATTTTTAAAGGGAATAAAAAATTCTTGGTAATGTAATCGTTCGGAGGGGACGTAAAACGACGGCTCTGAGCCTGTGCGATGTTAGGTACAGTCCCTATCCTAATTATATCTGAAAAGGCAAAATTTAGTACTACCCCTGTAGCATTGTCCGATTAGCCATAGCAGTTTAAAGTGGCAAGTCACATTAAGTAAATGGGCAAACAATGAGCAATCATGATGCAAAACTTTTATTACATATAATCAAATATTTGCTTCTGTATGCTGAAAGATGTTTACTTCTATGAAGATTCAGTGCCCCTATGGCTACTAAATCTAATTCGTCCCTCTGAGGTATGCATACATTTAATATTTTTTGCTTTATTTAGAACATATCATTTGGAAGAAAGAACAAATCCTATGGATTAGAAATCCTTTTGAGGAAGATTTCCGGCAAAACTTAAAAATATCTTCAAGTGAAGAATACTCTTTGACTGAGCTATTATGCAACCAAACTATGAAATAAATGTTTAAAAAAACAGACTTAGTTCTGTTATAGATTACCTGTTCGGCAAGAATACCCAGCAATTGCTAGAATTACACTGAGACATTTGATGGGGTTTTCAACAATCTATCTTTTCTGAACGAGCATTTTCAACATTGCTTTTTATAAAAAATGAAAACGAAATAAATTGAATGTCGAAAGCGATCTGAGGCTGAAACTCTTCAGATTTAATCAAGATATCGACTTACTTGTAGGGAGGACCAACAATGTCAAAAATCCCATTGATTGATTTTTATCATCAGTAAATGAATATATTTTTTCTCTCTAGATTTTTTGTTTTTATATTAAACTTTTCAGTATAAAATTCGAAATGAATGTTCGAACATTTTCGTCAAATGTACACAGACGGCTATTGGTGTTTATTGCATTTATAGCATATTTATATCTAGTTAGTTAGCCTCGAAGTATTCCTTTCAAATTAAAAAAGTTGGGAACCACTTAAAAAAAATTATTAACAAAGCCATGTAATGGATTATTTTAGTTCCAGGTTTATGGATTAGTAGAATGGATCATTTAGTAAAGCAAGCCAGTACATTTAATAATCAATCTATCTATTTAAAAAAATTGTATAGTCCTGACAAAGAATTTAAATTGTGAAATGATAAATCAATAATTAACAAAGTATAAATGGTGTAGTTGACTATTTACAATTAAATAAAAATCGGTTATATGATGCGTAACTATTATTTAACGGGGGGGACCTGTAGTCTAGTGGTTTGCATAGCAACCTACTAAACCCGCGATATTGGTTCGGAGCACGGTAGGTGACCCTACAGATTTTTTAAAGTAAAAATAGTAGTAAAATAATTTGTTAGAGTAAAAAATCCTTGGTTATGGCGTCCTTCGGAAGGGACGTTAAACGGGACCATCGAGCCTGTACGCTGTCAAGTACTCGTTAAAAATCCCTATCCTAATTAAACCTGGATAGTCAAAATTTAGAGCTCCCCTATATCATCGTCCGATTGCATAAAAGTGACGTTGGTAAACAAAAAATATTATTTTACTTTCGAGCGATCAGAACCCATCAATTCACCATTGATCAATTCAACATAAACTTCACCTGGTTAAAAAATCAATATACGAGTACACAATTGTATTCCAATAACTAATTTTTGAGGATATACCATTTAATAGGAAAATCGCAACAGGTTATAAATGGGTGACTTTATGAGAAATGGAACGTCACCAAAGATAAAACAGCCGTAAACTAGCTTTTAAATCCTAATGAGGCACTTCTAGATCATGGAATGCGCGCGCGGGACGTACGACGTCATGGAAGTGGTCTGACTGTAAACAACTCAGCACGGAGCGATCCAATAAAGAAAAAGTGTATACTGCAGTGTATAGTGAATAGTCACTTACTATTCATGAGATGTCCCATGGCCTCCGATGATATATCATCCGCTCGCCTCATTCCATATATGGATATTCCGTTTCGATCGCGTGCTACAAAAGGGTATTGGGTTTTAGGTTAGGAAATTTTTCTGAAATCATTTATGAATACATGATTCGTAAGAAGGTGATGACAGATGGTGAAAATGTCATTCAAATTAGATGGGTCAGAAAAGTTTAAAAAAATAAATAATCATGTCGTCATATGATAATATAAATTTATCCTCGTCGGTGGAACTTTTGGGACTTTATTTAGCTCCACAAATATCTTATTATTTTATTTTTATCCTATATTTGTTTTATAATATCGTATCGTGGGGCTACATGTGAAATACCATAACTGAAAAAAATGATTTTGAAAAAACACAGATGAAAAGGCTAAACGCTCTGTGTGAGATGTTTCTACTGACCAACCCCAGTAAGTAAGGGGACGATCTAGTATGGTGGTTAGCATAAAAACTTAGGAAGCCCAAGATTGCGGGTTCGTAGACCGACAGGTGGGCGTAGGATTTTTCAAAGGGAATAAAAATCCTTGGTTATGGCGTCCTTTGGAAGATACATTAAACGGGGTCCCAAGCCTGTGAATTATCAGGTTCTCGCTATTCTAATTAAACCTGGAAATGCAAAATGTAAGGCTCCCAGTGTAGCATCGTCCGATTAGCCATAGCAGCATAAAAGGACATTAAATGAACCGACATTAACAACCCTATAATCATACCTTAATTTTTTTAATGTTTTCAAGTCACTCTAGGATGTCCTATAGCCTTTTCATCAGCTTTTTCTCAAAACTATATTTTTGACTTAGTGCATTCCACTTGTAACCCCACCGTATGATTAAAACGTTTAAACGATTATGAGAAAAAGATCAAGAAAAGGAAAACATTAGTGAAAGTAAAACATGAAATCTCATAGTCATGAAGGTTAAGGAAGAATCACTACTTGCTATCAAACAATAAAAAATGATAAAACGATACCCTGGAACATTTTTCACAAATTTTTAACTTAAAGACTAAAGTAGTGCGTCAAGTAAAATAGCAAAGTATCTTTATTGATCTTTAATGGCATTCGTGAGAATTGATTTCTAAATCATCTTATCATCTTAATACCCAAATACTTATGAACATTTATAAAGTTATTATTTAATCAATTCTATCCTTTGTCTGCAACTCAGAGTATTTTTAATAGATTGATACATAATAAAATTTAGCGGTCTGTATTACCAATGGTCTATTTATCTAATAAATCTAATTAAACAGAACAAATGGATTAACAAGAAATGGATCTCCTTGAATGCCAAAATAAGATATTATTACAATGTCGTAAAAACGGAATGCCTCTTTGCCAGTGAACGGCTCTCGGTGAATAGTCTCGAAAAACTAATGGAATAAAGAATTCTAAAAATCATGGGCGTAAGGAAACTTCAAAGTAACACATAGATAAACAAGAAAATTGAACGAATCCCCGATACTATGCAGATGCTGACATTTTTCGAAAATCTATACAGATTGAGTTGGGCCAAGGATAGATAGAACAAACAAATATTCGAATATTTCTGGAAAAAGAAGACCACTACGACGTGGATTAAAAAGGTTGGGAAATATGTAGAAAAGTTGAAGTCCCACATGGAGTCTCACATGTTAATAAGAAGTAGGTTTAAGGGTGCTGTGAAAAATTTGAATGGGTTTCAGGATGAACAAAAATCATATAAGGTTGGACAGAAGATCAAAGGAGACTTACTTGTGCACGGATGAACGAATATTGGATATAAAGTAGACTTCAGCAGAGGAAAGGAAATAAATAAAGTTGTTATGTGATACTAAGTGGTCAATACGAAAAAAATGGGATTCTATAATGTTAGTTGGTTCTTTATAATTTATTAGTTAGTTGTTTAAATTTTAAATATTTTTATTTTTAAGATAAAAGATATCCCCCGGCCGGGATTCGAACCCGGGTCCTCTGTCTTACCGTAACAGGACTCTACCAACTAAGCTACCGGATTTGATACCAGCCGGGGACAAATCTTTTCAAAATAAAAATAGTTAGTTGGTATTATTTATAATATATATTTTACCTCTCGTTATGTATTTTACCAGAGAAGAAGAAGACATCTCAACAAACGAAATTGTAAGGATGATTTTATTTTTTAATTCACTTTATACGTTTCATTATAACATCACTTTACTCATTATTTGCTACTTCTGGCAAGTGCTGATATCATGATTGGCAATAAAATCTACGTTTCAGTACGGAGAAACAACTCATAAAGTAACAAATCACTATCTACATCTATTTGACATATGCTACGAGAGAACTAGCTTTCACGTCATGTATACGATAACTATCGATGCTACAAAGCTACCGATGCAAAGCATTGAGTGCAACGCCAGTCTGGTATGTAGATATTCTGTAAAACACTTTTAATTATTGTTGGCAGAGTAAAAAAAGTGAAGTATGGAATCATAAAAAAAAAATCGCTTCACAAGTATTGTCTCAATCTCAATAGCCGTTGGAAAACCTATATCACAGATATAGGACGATTATAGCATGCCATGGATAGCAAGACCATGGGAATTGCCGGTGCCCTGAAGTCTTAAAGACGCCATGATTAAAATTTTTAGTGAGACAGTTAAACATAAAATACGAAAATTATTATAAGGGTTAGAGCTATGAAATAAATACCATATAAAATCCTATAAGATATGAAACCACTGGAATGTTTGGTCTCCTAACATCGGATATTATCATCAAGCAGTTATTCATCCAACGACTGGCTCTGAGTACTCAGGCTATCTTAATAGATTGTCTGTTCTAGGTTGCTTCCAACCTCCAGGCCTTTCCAACGTCGTCAGGAGTGGTTTTCATTTGGGTTCAAGAATAATCTTTATGACGGCTACGAATGCTTCTGGTACTATTAGACTTTGACAAAAGCGCTGAGAAATGCATATTTTCTTTATGCTTATAATTAAAAAACATTATAAATAGTATGGAGGCAGACGTAATATATACTAAATATTATATTAAACCTATTTATAATAAATAGTATAGTAATCTTATTTAAGTGTAACACTAACACACGTAAATACATTAATAAAACAAAACATGATACGATTGAGCATTATTTGTTGCTAACAAGGATGATATTTAACCCATATTCCTATTTCACGTCCTTTCATTATTGTTTAAAAAAATTATTTAATGTGAAACCACTTATAACAAAATTATACGGTAAATAAATCCATTGTGTTCCAGCACAATAGTTACAAAGGTTACTACACCTTGTGTAAAACCACAGGCTTCCTTCTTCCTTATACAGAAAGAATTTCTCTATTTAGAAAGCCAAAGAGATTAAGGATTACATAAAAATAGCGTTTATAATTTTTGCTTATAATATTTTTTTAATGCTAGATGCATTAAATATTAGGCGCATGTGATCGAAAATAAGGAAAGGCGGTGAGAAATTTTTTTACCTTAGTTAATATGGGTTAAAAATAGAAGGTACAAAAGGTGACAGGGAAGCTTTTAAAACGTTTAAAATATTATTATTATTTAATAACATAGATGTGAGGTTTCTTTATTGAAGGGATGAAATAAACATTTCTTTCTTGTTAGAGAGGTAATATTTTTTTCAATATTACTAAATTCTTCATTGATGTCGATTGCTAACATTCGAAAAAATCTCAAGAAAAAAAAACGTAACGCTTTGAATAATTTTACGTTTATTGAATATTACTATTAAACTGTTTTTAAATAAAAAATGTTAGGCTCAAAGACGTATGTTATAGATAATAATGTAGGCCCCATGTTGTCACATGTTTCAATAATGATAAACATAACGCGTTTTAACTATGTTAATAATAATAATAATAATGTGGTTTATAGCATCAACATGACACGGTCCATCCCGGAAGTTGAATATAAGAATAATAATAATGATTTATTTGAAAAAATGTGAAAATGCCGTTTGGCACATACTGGATTCACTTAGATGCGTGGATTGAGAAACCTCCCATTGAAGTCAGGTAACCCTTCATCTCTCAGTAGTAGATCCAGAGATGTTTTAGCTTCCTAGTCGTATCCTGTGATTCGTGAAATTGTTTGTACTGTTGTGTAATGATTTATTAGCCATATTGAATGGACAATGTATATTTATTTCCTGATAGATTACTTCTAAGAGACGACTTTTAAGTATTGCTAGGACAGTAAGATCTTGGTCAAAACATCCTGTTAGTCGTAAAATTGTTGTTATTTAATTTTCATTAGCAATTAAGCATCCAGCAAAAGTGTTTTTGTACAGGAACTATCGAACCATCGAGTTTTGTATGGAAATATCAATATTTGAGTAGGTATCTTGGGCAATGTCTTTTTAATATTTTCTTATCAAGTCCAGATAACAAGGAGTACCTGGAAAGCGGAAGAACGGGTGGATTTGGGCGATTTTGTGTCAACGAGTGGAATGTTATGTATTTGTAGTGAATATATGATTTTATAGTGGGACTGTTCATGTCGTTTGTATGGTGTGATTGAAAATATACCATAGAGCATTAACGATTTTTCTGAGAATTTTGGACTGTGTTGTTTGTATCTTGTTTATGTGGACTTGTTTTGCTGAACCCCAAAGTTATGCTCCATATGTCCAAATAGGTTTTAGAACACGGTTATAGATAAGTCGTTTGTTTCGTAAGTAAAGTGAAGATCTGAAGTCCAGAAGATGTGATAGTTTGTAGCGTCTTGAAAGTTCTTGTCTTTTCAATTTTTTATGGACGTTCCATGTAAGTCTTTGGTCCAAGTATAGTCCAAGATAACGTACATAGCTTTTGGAAGGTATCTCTTCACTGTCAATTTTGACTGCTGGTCACGAAGCTTTGCGTAGGGAGATTTCGAGGCGTTTATTTTGATTTGCCATTTGTAGAACCACTTTTCTAATTGAAATAAATGCTTTTGAAGAGCGATAGAAGCTAGGTTTGGATCTCTGTGAGAAGAAAAAATGGCTGTATCGTCAGCGAAAGTATAGATGGTGGTGCATTAGTGCTCCGGAATATCAGAGGTGTAAACGGAATAGATAATAGGGCTTAAAACACTGCGTTTCGGTACACCCCTGTATTGAGGAAAGGAGGAAACCGATGAGTCAACGGAAGTACAGAAGACTCTGCCTTGGAAATAAGATTGTAGAATTAAAAAGTAAGTAGGGGGTAAGTGAGGTTTTATTTTCCAGAGAAGACCCTTGTGCCAGACACTATCAAATGCTTTTTCAATGTCAAGAAAAATCACGGAGCAATATTCTTTTTTCTCAAAAGCGATAGATATTGTATTCACGATACGATGGCACTGTTGTACAGTGAAGTGATAAGAACGAAAGCCAAATTTGTGGTACGGTATCACTCCGCTATTTTCGATGATAGGATTAATGCGATTAAGAAAAAGTTTTTCAAATAATTTACCTATTATAGGTAGGAGTGCAATTGGACGAAAAGATGAAGGATTAGTGACAGGTTTAAAATGTTTAGGTATCAATTTAATCTGTTTTGGCAGTGAGAGTATTATCCTGAATTTCAGTTGCCCTAAATATTTGAGCAAGATGTTTTGCGAATTCTTTAGCTTTTTCTTCGCTCGTCGTCGCCGAAGTGAATATATAATATCAATTTATTACTAAATATTTACAATAAATTAATTTATATTGAATGATAAACATAAATAAAACCTTTAGCAAGGAAACCTGAAATTGAATTGCTTATCTTATACGAAATCAACTTTCATCCGCTTATTTATATAATTTATTCTTCAAGTATTATTTACTGTCGGGGTTTTTTTTTAATTACCTTAAGTTATTATTATTTTATTTAAAGCTTTTATCGAGATGTAACTCAAGTCGATTTTATATACAAATATATACAATAATTCGTAAATATTTTATAATTTTAAACATTCTGTAAAGTGATAACGGTTCATATGGAAATGTTTTATTTCCTGAGATACTGAATTAATCGGATCATAAAGAAGGCAATAGACATTGAGCATTTAAATCTTTAAGACTCGTTTCGATAAGAATTTAACGACTATCGGACTTGAATATCGCTTGAGATGCAGGCTGGTACTCATGCAAATTTTTTCTTCGGTCGCGAGTTCTAAGCACCGACTGAAAGATTTTATTGCTAGTATATTGGATAGATTATGTACCTGTCTTAAAGTTAAACTGTGCGCTTTTCAGTTTTAAGAGCAGAACGCGGATGAAATTTAAAAGATAAAATTTAACTGATCTCTGTTAGATAAAGTTAAAATTCGGTTGATAGTAAAGGAACAATCTAAGTAAAGTTTTAAACGTAAAAAGGTCATCCCAATTGTGACATTATTACGTTATAGGCTATAAGCCCTATATTTTTCAAAAGGGCAATCTAAGCACACAAAATAAGTATTATATATATATATATATATATATATATATATATATATATATATATATATATATATATATATACACTCAACAGCAAAAAAAACCGGACACTTCATATTTTTTGTATTAAAAGCTAATTTTCAGCAATGTGTTTGTTTTTGTGGGTATTCTAGTTATTACAGAGAATGTAGGGTCTAAGTCCATTGAACTAATCCCTTCAGGATTAGTAAACAATTAGATAAAACTCAGATTTGATTTATTTGTCTTGAAGTTGATTTACCTGTCTGACCTATTCTAAACTGTAAGTAGTTTTTAGCACATTTAAACATCTTTAATGTATTTACCAAGCCTTTTCTGTGATTAATAGACATGTTTTTTTTAATTTTGGCCCAGAATAATGGTTCTTTCAAATGTTGACACAGCCCGAGCTGATGCCTTGGCCAGAGAAGGCCGGGGTAGCTTGGGGTAGCGAAGTCTACCATTCACGATGCACTCCGGGGTTTATTTCATTCTTACCATGAATTAAAAAGATTAATATACATATCTATTTAACAAAATTATAAGAACAAATCTAAGTGTCCGGTTTTTTTTGCTGTTGAGTGTATATATATATATTTATATGTTTTGGATATTGAGTTTTAGTCAACTCAAGGACTGAAACTCAAGAACCAAAACATATAATTTCCATAACAGTCAAGATAAGTAGAAACCAATATATATATTATGATAGAGAGAAAATCGTTGACTGGAAGATCAAATGTAGGATGGAAATAGTTGGGGGTGCAGTCAATATAAACAACTATTTCCATCCTACATATATAAATTATATTTATTTTTTCAATTTATTAATTGATATTGACATCTGTATAATACATCCAGTTAAAATCATGAATGATACATAATGACTTGAGATAAAAGCAAGAAGAGAAACTACCCGTTGGTAGTACTCTAATAACAAATTCAACTTAATTCACAAGGCCATCTTCTTTCCAGACGTCTCGGAGGACTATAGGGAATTGAAGGAGCAGCCACGCTTGAAACTAGTGATTATGACTGAGAATAAAGTTTGTCATGAAAGGACTGGTATCGGGTTCGGGCCAAATGAGCAACAAATGGGACATTGAAGTAATTATGGATGATATTATTCATAAAGTAATTAAGGAGCATCAAGGATTTTACGAAGTGTTTAGGATTGTAAGGATTGGTACAAGAGGAATCCGATGATTGAGTTCCAAAGCTCCACTCCATAAATTATGCAATATGCTATAATTATGTAGCTAGTAATTAAAATCTGTACCATTACAACCTATGAAGAGTTTTTTAAAGAATATTTTGGGGCAGGATTGCTATTGCCATTTGTTTGTTGCTGTGAGATGTGCTGCACTTCTACTTCTTCTTGTGATGATTCTCTTGGTGAAACGTTGAATGGTTTGTTTTTCCAGTACTTTACACATCTAAGGCTTTGCTTTTAGTGATTTTTCCTATTGCATTCTAATTTATAAATTATGCCTCTCTTTGAGAGTTTGCTCAATTATTTATTATCCTAATTTTATTAAAATAAATAACCAAGAGGGACAAAAAATAAATAAAATAACAGACTTAGGCTTGTTTCAAATCTGTCATTGTGAAACGCAAAATTGGTTGGTGAAATCCTTTATTTGTTTTTGGTCAACGTAGATGTTACTGTTGTTTTGTTTTTTTTAGCTAAGGAATATGAGTTCGAAGAGGAATGATTTTTTATTATAAGGTTGGAGGCATGGTTAGAAGGGTTATCAAAATGAAAAAGAATGATTAAGGAAGAAGATATGCTTTACTAAGCTTGTGGCAAATGGAATATTTTTAGGAGTAATTTTAACCTTAAATAAAATATTTTGTTAAATATTAAGTACATACAACTTTGAAAAGTTTGCAACATTACTACAGCCAACAAAGTCACTCATTATTATGTCACGTCATTAAAAATTAATATTTGTATACCCTGAAGCGTTGTCAAAACCTTGCCAACCATCATAAACTGTTTGGTAAGAACAAGTTTATTAACATAATAAGTAGGTTATCCCTTGTAAGACATAACCTTGTTGGTAATAAACAATAATTAGGACGCGGTTTAGTGGCTGTAGTTACAGAGTCAGTCAATACATGTCCAGATGTCAGCTTCCAGTGTGGCGCCAACATGCACGCAAGAGTACTTGTGTATGGTCGTCGTATTATCAGAATAACTATGAGCCAGCCTAAGTAAGTTTTCATTAACGCTATAAAAAACCTTTATCCTGTCAAGTATGCTTTTAATAAGACGTTTCGACATTACACGAATTTTTCATTCATAAACAGAGAAAACTTTCCTCCCCCCCTCCTACTGTTCCTGGAAGATGTGTCATTAATGAAACGAAAAAAAGGACTTAAGGAATACTTAAGTTAACTTGTATTATTTATTTGAATAATAATTTTGTATATATACAGAAGCGGGTTGGCTCATTATGTAAAAAAGTGCCGAAGATATCGGGTAAAAAAATAGCTAACGGTTGAGGCAGATCTCGGAGAAATCAGCTCCCTGCACAACAGTTCTCCCAGAAACATTATTGTCTAGTTCAGTCTACATGTAGTGAACACAAGACCTTTCTGAGGTTGAAGTGGTAGTTTTTTAATGAAATAACTACTTGATTTACGATAACTTGAAATATTCTTCTTACAATTTTAGCATATTTAGATAAAATTTATATTAGTGTATTTTATTTTTAAACTTTTAGGAACATAATCGATCCATTTACGCTCTTCCAAATTATCAATGAGACATAAAATACTTTTGTTCATATTCTTTAAATCAAAAGTTATTAGTTTTAAATTTTGGCAATTACAATCTTGAGCAGGAACTCTCTACATTCTTATTCAACTTGGTTATAAAAATGATTCTTGACCTTTCCCTGGTTTATTATTGTTACTTTCCAAATACTTTCATGACACATAACAACTGTCATATTATAATAATACGGGTGGATATCAGTGTCAGGGTATTAGAGTTAATTCGGACGAAGGGACCGACACTAAAAAAATATACCTTGACCCGTTGTTATCTAAATCGCCTATTGCGCCCCGAATTCCTCGGTTCTTTCTGGATCTGAGCGATCATCCGCTGGAACAAGCAATCGGGGCCACTAAAATTAATTAAGATCACTTAGCCGAGATTCTTTCCTTGTTCCATATTCCAGGCCTCACGGACCCTTTTCTAGAACTAGTTAGTAACAATATAAAACAAAATAATAAATGATAGAATATTTATTTACCAAGGATATTTACATCAAGAGGTCAATGTCCTTGAATGCAAAACTAAGCCATTATTGCACTGTTATACGACCGGCAGTACTATATACTGCAGAATGCCTAACTATAAATGAAAACGGCCTGGTAGAAAAATTGGAGATCAAAGAAAGAAAGAAAGATCTTGAGGAAAATTCTTGGCACAAGAAAAGACCAAGCTGAATACAGACGACGTTATAACAGTGAGCTGCAAACTCATTTATAAAAATATCGGATGTTATGAGAAAAAGGAGAATAGGATTTTATGGCCACTTGTTAAGAATGAAACCTAGTAGCGTACCTACAAGAATGTTCTAGAATGCAACCGTCTCAGGATCAAACTGGATACTCACGTGAGTTTAAAAAAACAAAGCTGCAGACGGGAAATAAATGGACAAAAGAAAGAAGGGAGGAGCACCGGCGACGAATGAGGGAGCAATGGTCAAATATCAAGAAGAAAAAAAAGACAGTTGAAATGACATGGTCCTTAGTAGGCCAATACGAAAAAAAAAAATGAAAGTAAAAAGGATATAGCTCCTAGAACAAAGAGCCAAGTTAAGATTTAATAACAATATGCGGCTTCCCTAGCTAAATACACTATTCATAAGATCAAGAGGTTTATTATACATCTATATAATATAGGATGAGACAAAAATGGAACCTGCAGAACCTCCTGAGTATCAATCAGTATCTGTAAAGTTGATACCGTTAATTAGGGGTACCACCTGGCGGTTTACCGTGATCTCAAGAAAATTACTTTCTTACACAATTGTCACCCAAGAAACAGTAACTTGCCCCAGAATAAGTAAGGCCATGGATCCATAGTGGCAGAGGGTATTTATTTTATAATACTTCAATATCTCTGTTATTTTTTTTGTGTTTGCCTACTAAAGACCACATAATTTCAACTGTCTTTTTTCTTCTTTATATTCGCCCAGTACTCCCTCATCCGTCGCCTTTGCTGCTCCTTTTTTTCCTCCGTCTATTTCTTTCCCGTGTTTAGCTTTGATTTTTCTTGAAAACCCAAGCGAGTATCCAGTTTCATCCTGAGACGGTTGCTTTCCAGAACATCCTTGTATGGAATCCCCATCTCCTGTAAATCTTTTTCTATCTCTTCGTACCAGGCAGCTTTGGTCTTCTTTTATTTTAAATACGTAAAAATTCGGTTCGTCAGTATTGTGGGTCTCATTCTTACCAAGTGGCCATAAAAATGCTATTCTCCATTTTCTTATAACATCCGATATTTTTATAAATGAGTTTGCAGCTCACTGTCATAGCGTCGTGTGTATTCAGCTTGGTCTTTACTTGTGCCAAGAATTTCCTTAAGGTCTTTCTTTCTTTGATCTGTAATTTTTCTACCAGGCCTTTCTTATTCATAATAAGGTATTCTGCAGCGTATAGGATTAAATATCTCTTTGTTTGTATAATTTAAGACTCTATTTGTGCTGAGCAGATAGAACAAAGTGCTGTTAATTTAAATTGGTTTCATTAATAAATTAATTTCTATATCGAATGCGGACGTGGAATGACTTATAAATTAACTGACTTTAATGTTTGAAATTAGAACAAGGGATTAAAAAGAGGATTGAAGACTGAGAACTCTAGGACCAGACAATAGGAACTAGAAGCGAGTGAATTTATTGCAGAGAGTTGGCTAGCCCTACATGACTCCTTCACGATAAGTCTTTAGCTCTTAACGGTAGCCTCATTTAAATCATGTAATAAAGTACCTCAGCGAATAAATAACTATAGGATGGGGGCAACACAGTTACCTCAATTACCTAGCGGATTTATAGAGTACCAGGCTTTAGACAACGGCGAATTATTCAAAGTATCTGGAAGTACTCATGAATCAAATTTCTGCAATATTTTTTGTTCCTTTGTCGAATCAGTGAATCCCTTTATTAATAGATTTTTAGTATACCAAGGGAATTGGGAAGGAATATTGCCGGTAAATATATCGTCGATACAAATGCAAAGTACCGAAAGTGATAAACACCATTTTTCAGGAGAGTTAAAAAATTGCATAAATGTTCATTCGAAAGCAGTGGGTCAAGCGTATTTTAGCTACATCATAATGCATTGTTTTGGGGTCTCATAGAAGACTCTGTATGAATTTTATATCAATTATAAAAATAAATAAATCCTAATGCAAACCAAAAATTTATTTTTTTCAAATTCGATTCTTCACATTTGTAACGCAGGCGTGATTAGACACTAGCATGATTGTGTACTTGCCATTAGCATTTAATATATCTATACATATAAAATGCTTTGTCCTGAATGACTGACGGAACAACCCACAGCCTAAACCGCTGATCGTAGAGACCTGAAACTTGGAGGGTGTGTTCTTTTTATGACGTAGGCATCCGATAAGAAAGGATTTTCCGAAATTCTACCCTAAGGGGGTGAAAAAGGGGGGCAAAGTTTATATGTTTGCTCACGTGTTTCTTACTCGCAAAATCTACATATTTTCGCTGAACGAAACAAATCAAGTAACATACTTCACTTCTATAGAAGACCCGGGTCTTCTATAGACATCTTCTCGATGATATTAGCCGAGTGCGCCAAGCAAACAAACCACTGGGTAGTGGGTGACCTAAATGCTCGGCACCCGATCTGGAATAACATTCGGAGCAACAAAGCCGGAAGTAAACTCATCAAGACACCTTTCACTGTAGTACATCCGAACACCCACACTTTCAGACATCGAGCGAAGCCGTCCTTCACATCTACCATCGATCTACTACTTACGAGGCAGCCGCATCGATTCGTGGATTGTTCGACGTTGGACTTTATTACCTCCGACCACAGACCTGTGCTCTATATTATGGATGAGGAAATACCTGTTCCGGCGGTGACAAAATATAAATATGTGGAAGCAGACTGGGGAACATACAAAGCACAGGTCCATCACGTACTGTCAACAGTTCCCACACTCCGGACGAGAAGTGATGTAGACGCATGCGTAGAGTTCTTCACAGAAACAATCAGAAGAGCCGCAGATGAAGCAATTCCGAAATTCAGACCACTTCCACCACCTCTACGCCCTATGCCAGACCACATTCTGAACCTTATCGCCACCCGCCATAAGTGGAAGAATAAATGGTATAGAAATAGAGATTATGAGACGAAATCGGTGGTAAATTCCCTTACCACGCAGATTAGAAATCTTATAAAACAATGGAGGACTGCACAGTGGCATGAAAAACTGAGGTCCACGCACGGCGACTACAGAAAGTTCTGGAAGCTATTGAAAACCTGCACACAGAAGCGAAGCTCTACACTACTTCACGACGGGGACAAACTGTTGACAGTAGAAGAACAGGTTACCAAGTTTTCACATCACTATGGTGGAATCATCTCAAGAAGAACAGATCCTGCACACAATGATTTACCAACCGAAGAGGCAGGAGCCAACTATATGTTTGTATCACCGAAGCAGCTGAAGGCGATTCTTCGTCGTATGAAGGGGAATAAAGCACCAGGCCACGACGGGATACAAACTATATTGCTGAAACAACTGCCAAAAAGAGGAATAGCTCACTTGACCAATTTATATAATACCTGCCTCAGGTTAAGATATTTTCCAGACAATTGGAAGATAGCTATTCTTTTTCCTCTACTCAAGCCGTTGAAGTCAGGATCACAGCCAGCGGACTACAGGCCCATCAGCTTGCTTCCGCATCTGGGGAAAGTCTTTGAGAAAATTGTCCTCAATTATCTCAAGGCGTATTGCTCAGAGACAGCACTCATCCCACCGGAGCAAACCGCCTACCAGGCCGGCCTCTGTCCGGATCATCACCTGGCGAAGATCCATGCGGAAGTGAGCCAGTGCACCGCCAAGAACGAAGCGACCGCTATGATCTCCATAGACTGCACGGAAGCGTTCGACTCAGTCTCCCATAACCTATTATGCAAGACACTACAGGACAACGAATTTCCGGAACAGCTCTACTCGATCCTACGGTCGTTTCTTCAACAGCGAACGATAGCAGTTCGTATCGGCGAAACGTCATCGGAAGCCATCGCATTCACCTGCGGAGTTCCTCAGGGGTCTGTGCTATCTCCAGTACTTTTCTCAATATACGCAGCTGAAACTGTTGGAGCCAACTACAAAAAAGCTACTGTAGCTGCCTATGCCGACGACATAGCGATCTACAGCACCTCGATCAGCGCAGAGAGAGCTCTACGGCAGGCGGAGGAGGTCTGTGCGAGCATCACACAGAGGCTAGAAGGACTCAACATCACAGTGAATCCTAAAAAGACGGACTGCATAATTTTTTCCTTTCAGGGGAAAAAGCGCCGCCCTCTCCCTAAGGTCTATAGGGTAGCGGGACGTGAAAACAGACCAGCGAGCAGCATAGTCTACTTAGGTGTCACCCTTGACCGGCACCTTAAACTAGCCTACCACTGTAGGAAGAAACTTAGATCGGTTAGGACCAAGTCTTACAGACTTAACCACCTGCTTACATCTCCTAACTTATCCCTCCGCCTCAAGTTGACCATCTACAAGAGCATCCTAAGACCGGCACTCCTTTACGGAGCACCACTATTAGGTAACATCACGCCGGCAACAGCAAAAAAGCTCCAACAGTTTCAGAATGGCGTACTGCAACGCATAGTGAGACACACAACATTAAACAAAACAAAAACGGACCTTCTACACTCTACTCTCGACATACCGACAGTTACAGACTTCATTAAACGTAGACACATTAAATTTTTCGACAGCCTGAAATACTGTACTAACCCTCTTTTTCGGACACTCACCCCAGCAGGACGGCCACAAACGTGGCAAGATCACGTACAAAGTCTCAGCCTGAACTGAGAAATTAATAAAATCAACAAACAAAAGGAAAAGGACACGGTGAGCCCCATCACCGGAAAAATCTAAAGTTAAAAATAGAAATGAATAAATTAGAACCTGCGACCTTCTCATCCTCCTCTTAAAATGTACATCGTGTACAGTACAAGAGATACCTCTCCGTCATATCTTCAATTCTACATAGAAATCTTCAAACCCAAAGGGGCTAAGAAAAAAAAAAAAAAAAAAAAAAAAAAAAAAAAAAAAAAAAAAACTTCACTTCTGGACTTCATTACCTCCGACCACATACCTGTGCTCTATATTATAGAGGAGGAAATACCAGTTCCAGCGGCGACAAAATATAAATATGAGGAAGCAGTCTGGGAAACATACGAGACACAGGTCCATCACGAACTGTCATGAGTTCCCACATTCCGGACAAGAAGTGATGTAGACGAATAAGTGGACTTCTTCACAGAAACAATCAGAAGAGCGGCAGACGAAGCAATTCCGATATTCAGGCCACTTCCACCACCTCTACGCCCAATGCCAGACCACATTCTGAACCTTATGGCCACCCGCAATAAGTAGAAGAATAAATGGTATAGAACTAGGGATTATGAGACGAAATCGGTGGTAAATTCCCTTACCACGCAGATTAGAAATCTCATAAAACAATGGAGGACCACACAGTGGCACGAAAAACTGAGGTCCACGGATGGCGACTACAGAAAATTCTGGAAGCTATTGAAAACCTGCACACAGAAGAGAAGCTCAACACTACTTCACGACGGGGACAAACTGTTGACAGTTGAAGAACAGGTTACCAAGTCTTCACATCACTATGGTGGAATCATCACAAGAAGAATAGATGAGTTACCAACCGAAGAGACAGGAGCCAACTATATGTTTGTATCTCCGAAGCCGCTGAAGGCGATTCTCCGTCCTACGAAGGGGAATAAAGCACCAGGCCACGAAGGGATATAAACCATATTGCTGAAGCAACTGCCAAGAAGAGGAATAGCTCACTTGACCAATTTATATAACACCTGCCTCAGGTTATGATATTTTCCTGACAATTGGAAGAGAGCTATACTTTTTCCTCTACTCAACCCGATGAAGTCAGGAACGCAGCCAGCAGACTGCAAGCCCATCAGCTTGTTTCCGCATCTGGGCGAAGTCTTTGAGAAAATTGTTATCAATTATCTAAAGACTTATTGTTCAGAGATAGCCCTCATCCCACCGTTATACTAAGTAATCCTTTTCAATAAATTCAATTTCATTACATACTAATCCTTTACTGACACGAACAACAGTAAACTTCTGTCTGTCCCGTTTGTTAATCAGTGTTAATGTATGTTTCGTGGCTGTGCTGATCCGTCTGTGATGAAACTTGAAATGGATAATCTCAAGCCTGGGGAAGGACAAAGGCTACTTTTTTTGACTCATTACACAGGCGAATTTTATATAAAACTGTAACCTTATTGACTAAAATACCAAGCGGTCAACGCACAGCAGAAACCACTGAACTTGGCATCTTGAAATTCGCAGATAGGTTCTTTGTATAGCATTAATGAGCACTAATAAAGGAATTTGGACGATTCCACCCAAGTTAGCCATCTGAAATTTCGGATGTACGAGTAACTTATAGTTTATACAAATTAAATTATTTATTTAAAATGATCTGTCACCAAACTTAATGTACCAGACCAAATCCCACGCGAGCAAAAGCTTTTTTATATATAAAACAAATGAAAACCTACCGATAAGATATGAAGGGTCTTGGATTGAATAGATGGCAGAGACTTCACAGTTTCTATACCGACTGTTTAGAAAGGATTTGACTTAGCCGAGATTACACACATCCACACAATTTTCGCCCCTAATTAAGAGTATTCACTTTAAAAAGGCTGAAGATGAGGGTCTGCAGATCCCACAGCTCTTAAGTATGTTGCTGTTAAGTGATTAAATAATTTATCTACTACAGTGGGATTTGAACATAGGACCTTTATTTATAGGTGTAATCAGAACATTTTGTTTAATCATAAAAATGAAAAAAAAAATTCTTTACTCTTGTAGGTGATCAATTTCTTCGTCTTCATTCTCTTTGAAATACATCGATAAGGACAATACTTTATACTGTTTTAGGAAATTAAAAGCAATCTGCTATAAAATAGAATACAGCCGACTATATTTAGATAGGCAGCTGACTATATTCAGATACGATATATGGGACACTTTCATGGTCTGAAACCCACAGACATGATGTATATGGATAAACGGCTCCATGGATATTGGGAAGGAGTTGGTATTTTCAATGAAGGATCAAAGGAAATACCAATCAATGGTAGAAAAGCCCATTTAACGTGTAATGGACTCATCAAATTTCTTTCTTGAACGAAATTGTTTCTAAATAGCAAAAGATTCAGCGAAAGAAAACAAATGGACTCTTCAGCGTTTGCCAAAGAAGGAAAGTGAATTCCTCCAGGAAACAATAAAAAGACAGCCATCCCTCATTTCCAGGTCTTCGGGAACCGGTCCCGGCTCCTCGCCCGGATCGTGCCGTTATCCCTAATTGCCGCCAAATATACGTCCTTCAACTTCTTCAAATGTCAATCCGATTCGGAAAACAGCGCCACTCAGGTCGTTTGGCAGGAGGTGGTCCCACGTCTTTCATCCATGTCTTTTAATTTAGGGCTTCTCATAAAACCTAGCATTATCCTAACGAATTGGCGATAAGTGGGATCCGTTTCAAGTTCGCAAATCGCACCACAGCTCAGTAGTTTCACAAAACCGGTTTCTATAATGGAACATGCGTTTCATATTCAAGGATTTAATTGAAGGACTTGTTATTAAGATACAAATAGAATATTTTAAAATGCCATTAAGTGTTTCATAAATCATTTTGTACATTGCAAATCGTTTAAGAAAGGAGAACAAACTTAAAATGGTCATGTTGTATATTTTTAGTCATATTTCTTGTTACCGGTGACACTATATTATAGTCGTACCTAACAATTAAAAGCCAATAAGTCACAAAAATTGTTTTGATCATTTATTTAAATGAACCTCACTTAAACTTTGCTGTGACTGTTTCACCAGGTCTCAAATATGAAAAATATTTTATCGAAGCACTTATTTCATCGTATGCATGTATTTAAAATTAAATATTATAAACCTAAATCTAGGACACAGTGAAGTCCTTGTCCATATTATAAAACATTTCGCAAGGTGATAGTTAAAACTATACGGTCAGGATTATTTTTTACTCCTTGAAAAATTGATATCCGTTACTGAATCCTTTTTAAAGTCAAACAATGATAAATAGTTCTTTTTAACGTTGATGGAAAGAGCCAATGGCACATAATCTCTTTTATGATTATAATTATTATTTATTCGGCGCAACAACACGTGGACGCTACCAGGCCTCATCAATCAGTATCCACCAATAGTCCGTGCTGAGTTGAGTGCTGCTGCCATCCAGTTGTGGATTACCAGGTTCCTTTCGCCACAGTCCTTCGCGGTCTGCGACTCTTCTCCTTCTTACTGATGGACCTCCGTAAGTAAACCTTTTGGTATATCTTCCTCACTCATCCTGGTCATAAGTCCAACCCATCTTAGTCGGGATCGTTTGATAACAGTAATTATTGTATACATTAGGCTCACTAAAGAGATAATATATTTCTTCATATTTTTTTTTTGTCTCCACCTTCCGTCAATATAGACCGGACTAAATATTTTTCGGAGGATCCTACGTTCGAGTACAAGAAAATTTCGGCATGTCCATGATTCCACTCTGTATGTAAGCACTGGGTGAATCCGGGTCTTATTTAGGATGATTTTGTTTTTTTTTGTTATAACCCCACTAAAGAGGCTTGTTAGATGTTGTCTCAGCGCAAAAACACAGCGCTCGGCGGACAATATCCCACCTTATCTCCAGGATGTCTTGGTTGCTGTTCAGCTGCCAAGTACTAGATCTTATCTTGGTTAACCACTAGACCAAGTTTCCTCGCTGCCTCTGCCAAGGAGAAAAAGGCTTCTTCAACCGCCTGTTTTGATCTTCCTATAATTTCAATATCATCTACATAGGCAAGGAGCTTCACCGATCTATTTATAATAGACAGGAGATTGCTTCGTCCTGACGCATAGTACTCTTATAGATAGGAAACCGTCGCTATGATTGTAATAGTATGCATTATACATGGAAAATGGAACTAAAGATGAATCAGACAAATTATTGGAAGATGTCAATTATTTAGGGTAAATTAATCATGGGTTATAGTTGAAGATCGATTTTTTTTTTATCGGTTAATTTGGGATACTCGGCCACATCAAATTACGTATTGAGTCACCTGTAGAATATTAGTTGGCTTAACAACCTCATATGCCCAATATCGAGGGATCGTAACCTAGTAGGTAGCCTAAGGATTTTTTAAAGAGTGTAAATAAACTTTAGTATGCCGTACTTCGGTGGTGGAGTAAAATGGGCGCTGCAGTGTCAGGTCCTAATTTTAAATGGACTGGCAAAATTTAAGACTCCCACTGTAGCATCATCCAATCACCCATAGCATAAAGTGACGTCATATGAATCAACAACGAAGAAGTTTAGTATTCATGGAAGATAATTCAAGGTTAATCCAAGGTTTTTTAGATTTGGATTTTCGGAACTGAATAGAATGTCAATATTACTTGAACTATATTGCAATTTTTGAGAAAAAAATTAGTAAAGTTTTGGAGATGTTGGTTCTTTTGAAATTAGATTTAATTTCGATCCTATTTAACGTATTTTGAGATTATAATATTTTTAACGTGTAAAAAGTATTTAGTATAAGAATTTTTATAATTTTCAGAAAAATTTGATTTCCATAATTTTGTTAATTTGTCATCAAAGTAATATTTTCGATGTATCGATAAATGAATACAGCAAATCACTTTATCGATTTTGAAAACTTTTGAATAGATCCAATTCCAAGTGGAAGCAGTAGAGTACCTTACTGGATTCCTCCCACAACATAAGAGTGATTTAATTAGTATCGGCTTCGGTCGGTCTTACCTTTTAAGGTTTGTCGCCGGCTTTAATCTCAGAGAGTTTCAAATTTCAAAGGAACAGAAAAATTTATATTGGGCTCTGGGAAATGGAGGAATTTCTTTCGGAGGACAACAATCTACATGCGATCCAGGCATAGCATACCAACCTTTTTTCCAAATGTACCGATCCACTCGAAGAAATTGAATGTTTAAATATATTGTATTGAAGGGCTCTTTATTGATCTAATAATGTCATTATCAATCGCAAACGCTAATTATAAATTATATATGTATCAGTATTGTTTCTTTCTTATAGCATATAAATATATTTATCAATGAGCCCTTAGTATAAAAAACGGATGACTTCGAAACACTCAAGTTCAGAATCGGAATAAAACTATGAAAATTGTGGCGGAAAGTGTCCTGTTAGACGAAATTGCTTGACTAAACTAGCAAAAAATGTGAAAAAGACAATTTTTGAAATTTCGGAGTTATCTACTTTTTGGTCCTAACGCCTCATATGGATAATTGTGTCTCATTTAGCTTCTTATATTCATAAAATTTCTCTTATAGGGTCTTATATTGGGTATTGCTTTGATGTTGTTGCTGTTACCCATATCAATATACATATTCATATGAACGAACGATATCATCAAAAGCAATCTCAATGAAGTTTGTTTGTTTATTTAACGTCACTGCTATAGCTAATCGGACGATGCAACAGTGGGAGATCAAAATTTTACCTATTCAGGTTTAATCAAGATAGGGATTTTTAACAAGTACCAGGCATCGTTGATGCTCGCAACCCCCGTTTGATGTCCCTTCCGAAAGACAGCACAACCAAGGATTTTTTATTCCCTTTAAAAAGTCCTAGGGCCACCTGCCGGGCTAAAAACCTCTTAGTAGGATGATATGCTACTAACAAACTACAAGACCACTGGTCGCCCCTAATCTCAATGATATCAGTATTAACATATATTATATATATATTAGACATACTTCTTATTGCATTTTACAAATTTGTACGAATAATTCATATAGAATGATTTACAGCCAAGATGTATTCAAAATTATTTGAAAACAGTTTATGTGTGTATACAGAGATTTTTTCGACCTCAGGTAGCAACAGTTTTATTAATTTTGAACAAATAAAATCATTGTTGATTTCGATATTGTACATGTGGATCAAGAGGTCAAATTGTGCCACCACATCACACACATTCGACTGAAGGTAACAAACTCCGTTTAAATGCCCAAATAGGATTTTTCACCGATTTCCAAAATAGGCATTTTTAAGAACTCTTGGTCGGTTGAATGCTAAACCGTGACGAACGAATTTCAGCGTTCATATGCTGATTCTAAGAATGAGTATGTTGGCGAAGGAATAGAATCACTAGTTGTCTTATGAAATAGGTTGGCTCAATGCCTACAAAAGGTAACCAGAATCCACGTAAGAGTCGTACACTTGAAGGACGGACATGTGGTCTCCAAACATTTTGGCCTTCCTAAATTTGGCAAAATTAAAATGAAACAAGAAGATAATAAACAGAAAAATAAGAAATACATTAATAGTATTAAATAAAGCAGTAAGTAAATTATTGATAATGATTTCAATAAACAAATATAAATTGATTTATTTATTTCCACTAGTTTCGTAAAAAAAATATCGAATCTATTGGTTAAAAAAAATGTATTAATACGCATAAACAAAGATTAATAGTCTTTATTTAAATGATAGCGGAGTGGCAAAGTGATAGAGCACTGAGTTGCCATGCCGAAAATCCCCGCTTCTGGGAAAAAGTATTATTTAGTCTCTTAGCAGCCGAAGATGGAACATATGGGGTCTAAGACCCACCGCTCACCCATCCTCTATAAAGTGGGTACCCAAAATAAGGGGGGAAATTGGGCCGTTGAGTGTGATCCCTAGATTTGTCCTAACAAATCACTTCCCTGCACAATCAATGCCTTAGAAACAGTACAGTTTCTACCATGTACTGAACCCAAGCCACTTCATGGGTTGTAGTGGTACAAGGTTTTTTTTTTTTCAATTGTTCAACTGTGTGCCCAAATTTTTTTTGTTTTGTATCATTTCACCGTTTACAAATTATGGTGAATTGCTGGAAATTCTGGAGGATTTTCGTGTTTTTTTCGTTTCTAATGATGGATGTATCATAATGTTGAAATGTGAGATGGTACAGACTCACAAACACTAAAAATAGGATATTTTTACGATACTTCGAACATACAAAAGCTAAGAATAAGTATAAAATAATTATTATCAGATCCTAGATTTATGATTAATAAATCCTCGAATATACAATAGTATGCATTGTTCATGAAACAGTAAAGTCTCTACCATGTACTTGAACACCAGACCCGTTCACGGGTTGTACTGGTACAGGTTTTCTTTTTTTAATTTAAATTATAGCACCTTAGGAACCGGTGGTTATCGGCCAGTTTAGATTCCTGTGTTAACTTCTCCTATCTAGGAACTATTATAAGCGGAGAAGATGGAATATTCTCTTCGTACCAAGCAGCATATCGTGAAGGCAAACAATAATTTTGGTTTCTGTGTTCAGTAATTTCTCAACTGAAGAAATGTTTTGTCTAAAAGATCTTCTATTCTTACTATCGAATCGGAAAAAGTGGTCCGTTAATTAAACAAAATATGTCTGCTAGAACTGAAGGAGGGACAGTTTAATATTTAAATTATGAAGAACTTCAGACTTGAAAGATTAATTCAAACAACAACTGGAAGCAAATAAAAATATACAAATTCCCAGAGGCCATTGTTATAATTAGATGAATGTTGTTGGTATAACAATAGTTGATAGGAATGATTAAAAATCCTCATTATTATAAAAGATCCTCAATAATGTAGTTTGGAAAATAATCAATATATATGTAAACACTGTATGTAGTAAATTTTAGATTTACTCTTGGGCAATATTAGGCTCATGGAATAAAGATGGTAAATTTTAGTATATAAGTGTATATTGTTTATTCATAAATAAAATCTCGGAGAAAGAGAAAAGAAAGTGGTAAATATTGTATTCATATATTATTTATCAGATGATTAATTTTCTATTTAAATGAAGTCATTAAACTTTCTTTATATTATTTCTGACAGCACATTTTTGTACTAAAGTTAAAAAATATAAATTCTTAGAGGAATAAATTTTGCAGTTTCTCATGAAATCGTTTTAGTATCAATTTACAATTTTTTAAATAATTAAAAATATAAAAGAACAATATAGTCTGACCGCACAATAATGTGGTTAAGTATTAACTCTCAATTTTCTTTACTTTGTTACGAACCAAGTCATCCATAATGACGCTAATGTTCCATTTGTTACGGATTTGGACAGAATCCTAAACCACTCCTTTCATGACATACTATATTCCCAAAGAATTCCATTTGCAACGTTTTCAATTCCTGATATCCTCCTTGGCGTCAGAAAAGAAGATGACGTCGTGATCTTCTAAGTTAAATTTGTTATTCGAGTACTATCAGGTTAATTTCTCAAGTTGCCTTTATCATTTATATTTCATTCTACATACATGATGTATTATTATTGTACAGTTGTAAATTTAAATAAATAAATTTTTAATAAAAGTCAACTTAAAACTGAATAGGTTGTAACATATTAATACAATATCAGAAGGGTGAAAATTTCATTATTCCTATTGCATAATTACGCTTACGAGTTAATTGCATTTTAGTTTCTAATGAGAGATACGATAATTGGTTTTGGCTATCTATCGGATTCGAATTAGAAGAACAATGGACAAACATTTCCAAGTTGTCAAGAAATCCTTCGAGAGATGTGGATCTACAACCCGTTGTTATCAGTCCAGCTGACACCTGGAGGTGAGTGAGTGAGCTACTTCGGCACTATCCTATCCGCTGATAGCAGAGCCGCTTTGTGCCACGGCACTCTCGATAAGGAGAGAAAGCAGGAGCCGCATCAGTCCTCCATTGTATTCCATGTCCCTAGATCTATTAGTCCGTCTTAGTCAATTAGCCAAGGGAGCTGGGGAAAAGGTATAACTCCCTAGCTAGAGAGTCAATAATGTTTTACACATTTCCTAGTTTAAGGGAGAATGCAATTGCTCCAGAATAAAAGAAAATACATTACTATCAAAGATCTAAGATCTTAAGCCCATGGCCCTTGATAGGCTGTAAAAAAAAAAGCACCACCGCAACCCATGAAGACTTGAGTTAGGAACATGTTAGAGATTGAAATGTTGCCGTTTCAGATCCTGATGCCTGAATTGACGAATAATAGGTAGGTATTTTTTTACTATTTTTTGGGAGACTCATGACCGTTTGGAAATTTTTCTACCCATGTCTTAATAATACACTACGTTGTATATACTTATACATATATTAGTACTAGGTCGTTATTAGAACTAAGCAAGCATCATAAATTTCATACAAAATGTAAACTTTCAGTATTCCGGAATTAAAGACCAGAAAACAAATTTATACTATTTTACAATTATTGTACTTAATAAGTGTCGGGGGTTCAGTACATGGTAGAAACGGTACTGTTCCTCGGAGAACGGTTGTGCAGGGAAGTGAGCTGTCCTAGATTAAGATTAACCGCCAGATTTTTCTCCCTTATTTTGGATACCCACATTATACAAGCAGAGTGAGCCCAAGGAGGGTCCTAGATCCCTTAGGATCTACAAGTCTGCCCGCGAGTGGGATTTGAACCCGGGACCTTCAGCATTGCAACACAGCACTCTACCTCTGAGCAACTCCGCTCACCTGTTAGTTAATATATAGTACTCTACAATTTATAAGCATTAAAAACTTAATGAATTTTATAACTGAAGAAAATAATACGTTGTAAAAAAGGAAACAAAAGGTTTTGGAGAAAATATGATTCATATCCTTTTCTACAATATGTGTCAAATAGCATTTGTATAATTTCTGAAACAAATAATTTTATTATTAATAATATATCCTTTTCAATTTTTAAATCAATTTTATTAATGCCAATGAACTAACTTTTCTTCTTTTCGGTGAATTCGAATGCAAACTATCAATGATTATTTTAAAGTTAAGTTTCAGTAAAATCTTCAATGATTTACATAATACATTCTTTTTTTTTCTATTTATATTTTTTCACATTTAACTGATAATTACTTCAGGAGTTGTTACCAAATTCTACTCAACGGTTTTTATTTTATACAAGCCAATAAGAAAATAATGTAAAATGTAAGAAAATAATCTACTGTACCATACCAGCTTCAATAGTTTCCTAGTGCAGTAGCTCTTTTGTATTAATGACTCGTAATTCAAAGTAACACTCAAAGGATAACGATTTATTGTTTACAAACCTAATGTCGATGGAATTAGACAAATTCTATATTATGTATAATAGTGTGATGATTCTCACGGACCTGAAAAATGTTTAGTCGGACCTTGGGCTGATCTACCCTGCTATCGAGGATTATGCATACGATTAATAGCAATAATAAAAATACAGATACACATGACCATCTGGTTGATAGAATTTCAGATATCAACGAATTTCTGATAATGGGTGGACCAAAACGAGCTGAACCCGGACATTGCAGTGGCAATGAGTAGGGCCATGCCGTATAAGGCAACTGAATTAACCCCGGGGCCTTTCGAATCCTTAATAATACTTTCATGTTTCATTTCGTCCATCCAATAGCAGGATCGAGTTCTGCGGGTCCTTCTAAATAATTGGATATCAGCCATAGCAGGTAATTGCCAACGAATGGCAAGTAAGATCGGTTTCGCGGTCGTTTCTTGTAACATTGGTCCCCTGAGGAACAAGCCCGAATGGGGTTTTATACTGGTTCTCGTGAGAGCGATTAGGCGCCTGAATATATTAGCGATGAATTAAGGTCTTTAAGTATTACGCTAATCGCGACAGAACAGCATGCACCATGTCGTGTCAACTTCCAAACTCATGGTGACAGATCCATTAGGTGCTCTACGTTTAGCAAAAATACATAACCCTTATTAAATTATTTTGACCTTGTTATTTTTTAAATGGGACATGTCAGAATCGATGGAAATAATTACTTACTGTAGATTGAGATAAAACTATCTGTTTTAAAAATTCCATGATACCCAAAACCATTTACGCGATTTGTAAGAAATAATCATGAAGCTTTTTATACAGTGGTGGAAAAAAGTATTTGCACACCCAGTTTTTATATGACTATCGGTCAAAAGAGAAATAATAATCCACTGAACTTCACATTAATAAAAAGTATACTTAAAACTAAAACTTCTATATGTGTACAAAAATTAACTTTTTAGTTTAATGGGGAAAAATAAAAAAAATAATAAAATCCTCTGGCAAAAAGTATTTGCACACTTTGTCTACTATCACTAATATCCTTTGTTTAGTTTTTATTAATTCTTACATCAGTATGATCTATTCTATCTAATGTTTTCCTACACTGTTAAAGCATTAATAACTAAATTCTTTAGTCACTGGATAACTATCATGCCGAAAAATAATTAACTTTTTTGATTAATGGGGAAAAAATAAAAAAATAAAAAAATCCTCTGGCACAAAGTATTTGCACACTTCCGATTATTTTTTTATTATGAGAATAAATATAAATTTAATACTTCGAAAAAAGTCCATTGGCATCAATAATTGCCTGTAGACGTCTGGGCATGGAGTGGACCATGTTTTTTACCAAGTCAAGACTGATTGTTTCCCATTCTTGGACTAGTACTTGTTTCAAATGGTGTCTTCCAGTTATGTGATGGTTTCTCACATTCTGATGCAAGTTGTGCCATAAATTTTCTATAATATTTATGTCAGATGATTGAGGAGGGGTGTGTAGCTGTCTTCGCACATTAACTATCATCCATTCCTTGGTTTTGTTGGCAGTGTGTTTTGGATCGCTGTTCTGCTGGAACACATATCGATCCCGGATATTTATTTTTTCGCCACTTGCATTCAGGTTATGGCGCAAAATGTTCACATAACCCTTAGAATTTAAAATTGCATCAATGGAAACATGATTTCCCACACAGTGGTATGAGACACACCCCCAAACCATAACATGGTCACCACCATGTTTAACTGTAACAGAAACATTTTGCTTTTTCAATTCTTCCTTCCACCGCCTCAAAATACTCTTCTGCCCATCGGACCCAAACAAATTGAACTTGCTTTCATCAGAGAATATGACCTCCTCCCAAAAGCTATGCGGCTTATGTAAATATTCTCTGGCAAAAGCAAGACGCTTTTTACGGTCGATTTCATTTATATAAGGTTTCATTCGAGGTACTCTACCATGCAGGTCTTCAGAATTGATAGTCCTCTCACTAACATGAACACCAGTAGTTATATGGACCATATTAGCCAGGTCTCGAGAACTTACTAAGAGATGCTTCATAGCTTCATTTTTTATCTTTCTCCTCATCCTGGAATTCAACTTTTTCGGACGGCCTTTTCGCTCACTGTTTTTAGTTGTCCCACGTTTCTCATACCTCTTTATGACTTACCTGACCGTAAACAAATTTATACTTAGTAAATCTGCAATCTCACGATATGATATTTGTTGACCCTGCAACAAAACAATTTTTTCGCGAGTTCCCAAACTCAATTCACTTTTTTTCGGCATGATAGTTATCCAGTGACTAAAGAATTTAGTTCTTAATGCTTTAACAGTGTAGGAAAACATTAGATAGAATAGATAATACTGATGTAAGAATTAATAAAAAGTAAACAAAGGATATTAGTGATGGTAAAAAAAGTGTGTAAATAATTTTTGCCTGAGGATTATATTATTTTTTTAATTTTTCCCCATTAAACTAAAAAGCTAATTTTTGTACACATATAGAAGTTTTAGTTTTAAGTATACTTTTTATTAATGTGAAGTTCAGTGGATTATTATTTCCCTTATGACCGATAGTTTTATAAAAACTGGGTGTGCAAATACTTTTTTGCCGCCACTGTAGTTCCTTTGGTTAAAAAAAATATTTTCCTTTTTGAATAGGGAAATGTTAATCTAGCTTCGTCCTTATTTACAAGGATTCCACGTAGCCCATAATAAGGCTCTTTCCAGGAAAGTGGGAAGTCATTCCAACATCATGAATTCCTTACGAACCGTTTGTATGGAAAAAGTACTAGGCAAAACAACTTTAACTTTATTGAGGATCTGACGAGTGCTGAAAAAGGTTTCCTTCTAGCAGTGGTGACAATAGTTATATCCTCTCTTTGCGTTGTAATGCGCTGCCATCACTATCGAGATCCCTTAATTTAATTTTCCTGCAGTAAAAAAAGTATTCATTTCTAAGAAGTATTAATGCAGTTAATAATAAAGATAAAATAAAAATGTTGAGCCAATTAAATACCACAAAATTAGAAATTTCCCCATTCATTTTTACCCTTCATTTAAATTAGCCACAAATATTATCAACAGATTTATAAAAATTGTTTGAAAGTGACAGCCTGCTTCCTTGTCACAAAGAAATAATGATACCATTCGATCAATCCAGGTCAACCCCTAATATTTATATACATATTCGTAGCCATGAGAACCAAATGATTTATTTGATATTTAAATAATTAGAGAATAATAGATATTTCAATCTTATAATCGAAAATTAATGTTATTCATGCAACTTTGGACAATTTTTATAGTTTATTAGTCAATTCTTTTAAATTAAAAACAGCTTTGGATTTTTCTTAGTTGACTTAGATAGTAAATATAAAATCGCATGCTTTGTAACAATGGATATCAATTCGGGAATAAAATCGGTACATAAACGCTCAATAAAAAAATAATTAATACAGAAATTTTGGTTAACAATTCTGTGCCCCGGAGGTAAAGGATACCGTGTCCAACAAATAATATTTTAGGAAAATTGTAATAAGTATATATTGTGGTCCATACTTAAGATTACTTGGGTACAATCTATAACTAACGAAGAAACAAATTGTATTGCTGAAATCTATGAAAAATTGACTCTCCTGAACAAAAACATCAATAATAAAAATGTGAAATGGTGTCCGTTACCTCCGGAGAATAGAATTGCATATCTAAACTTAGTTAATGGAAGGTGATGATTTAGAAATACCCTAACCATGTGGCGAGTAAACCTTTTTACCCTAAACAATAGCCAAACCGTTGGACATCCTAGCGATAGAACATGAAGAAGAGTGGTTGTATGTCTTTTAGCAGCCGCTTAAATTACGTTGACAAAGAAAACTGGACCTAACACAACAGTCGTTCAATCAGCTAAACATTTTTATGAAGGCGTTTCTAATTATATGGCAGGCAGAAGCATTTGTACTATAAAGAAAGAAATATTTGTTTTGTATATATGTTATTATACCCTTATTATTCTCGGTTATAGCTGTATTTTTTATCTAATCAGACTGAATTTAAAATATTAGGAACAATCCGTTTGCCTGGATATCATATTACGCATTATTATTCATTATAATAAAATATAAATAAACAATTATACCCATCATCTCTGGCTAGACAAAGTAAAAGAGATGTTCTTTTCTTTCCTAAAAATCGTTTTTCTCTTAATCAACATCCTCAAAATCTATAGAACAAAGGAAGAAATAAGTATATTTTAGATATAAAGTACATATATTGTAAAAGCTTCCGTATCGCTCCTACAAAAGAGCAACGTCTTTACTCAAAAAAACCTAATTTTTCAAAAGAGATATTTGAAAGTTCCATGTGAGTTAAAAACATAAAAAAATTGGAATTGGGTATAGGTACAGCATTTCTATTATAATGATGATATTGAAATTTTTTTATTAACCATTAGAAAAATTTTAAAAGTTTGAAACTTTTGTTATTTTAATTCATGTCATTATTCCATAAAACCTCAAGTTGCTAAAAAAAAAATGATGTAAATGGAATATTAGATATGGCGTTCCTGAATTAAAAACAAATTAATTAATAAAATTGCTACCGAAGACTTAACTAAAAATGCCAATTTTTGAGTTACGTCGTTTTTTTGATGCTCGATAAATTAAATAATTTTCTATTAAAAAGGAAAATTAAAAAAAAAAATTGTTCTAGAATTTCAACATGTACCTTACTATTTTTTAAAAATTTAGTATCATTATATTACTTGTCAATTAAATAAATTAGTTTTCACATACAATCGCAATAATTAAAAATTCTTGATATTAACTCCTTTAAAGTTAACGCACTAATTGAATAATAAACGGTATAAACATTTTAAACGAAGCATAATCGACATATGAAATAAATAATTGCATAAATTACTGTAAGTCGTTGACGGGAGACATTCTTGACGTCTCGGAGGTGTCAAAGTCAACAATGGCACATGGAATGAATGACGTATCCCAGACGTCAGTGTTTGTCAATGTGTGAACGTATTATTTGACGCGGTTCGGAAGCTTTCACGCTTACTTAATAAAAAAAAAATGTAAATGGAAAATAATTTCGCCAATACCATAACAATAACAAGTGTATATCTAGCACGAAATACATTCCGGTAGTATAAATAACATGTAGCAAGAGGAATATAAAAAAAAATCTGGACTAGATAAGCTATAGCGGTTCATTTAATGACAACTTAATGGTACAGTAGACGATCCGCGGTAGAAATTTTCCTTCGGGGGATACCAAAGTCCTCGGCTACACTTCTCGACAATTGACCAATATCCTTCCATATGGCAGCTATTGGCAAAGAGTAAAAAATTAATTACTGGAAGAAATTAATGCAAATGGTGTTGGGCCACTTAGCTGTGGGAAAGGAGCCAGAGAAGAAAATCCTATTTGGAAAAAAAATATCGGGAACAGTTTGAGGACACTTCTCACGGTACCGGTTGTAGACTATCGCTGCTCAAATGATTTATATTGGGCGGATTGTAGTAACGACCATAATACCAATAAGAATTGCAGTTGAATATTTCATAAAACATGAATTAAAATAGTAAATTTATTCATATAAACATGACTAACAAGAACTTAGTTGACTTTTTCCTGCATTTTTTTTCAAAGGTTAGTTCTTTTCTAGAGCAGAGGTTCGCAACTTAGGTCGCGTGAAGACTTCAGTCAGGAACCAGGGCGAGACCACTTGAAAATAAAAAAGTCTCACTTAGTTTAATAATTTTTCTCTTACCAGTATTTTATCTTAAACTGTAAATTATAATGTACTTTCTTATTACAGTAAAAATAAATGTTTTGATTTAAATATTATACATGTTTCTTTTATATGCCCATAAAATTTATTGTGTAAAGGTTCGTGGAAGGATTTCATTTAGACAGAAGGATGCGCTGTAAAAAAAGTTGGGGAATCCTATTTCCACCAATGCAATTATCACATAGTAATTGTCAGTAATTAAAAGGGATTATACTCTGCCAAAAGATTTAGTAAACCCGAAGGTTCGATGCTGATTCCTGATACACATCTCTGTTCGCTGATCACATTAAATGGCTCATATACTTAAGATCTGCCTTAACACAATACTTCCATCAACGTTTCGGTGTATCCCTCGTACATTTATTAGTCTACTCAGAGCTAGTTACAAATTTAAGCATTGCTTAAATTATTAAATTAAATATTAAATCATTTTATTAAATTATTATTAAACTTCTGCATGTATGTCCACTCAAACGCCGCCATATTGCATACTTCAATTATTCTTCCTTAGTTCTCTTGACTCATCTGAAAAATCAAGTCGATGAATCTTATCGACATTTAATGCAGTCATATGTTCTTTCAAGCAAGCGGTGATATTTCATGCATTTTATATTATATAATATTTACTTAAAAATATAATATTATTAAAAACAATAATTTAATTCGACACCATTTAACAGAAAACAACAAAAATAATTTCCTTATGTTTTGTTGTAACATTGTGTGAAAGTTGTGTCTTAGAAAATTTGGAAACTTTCTTGAAAATTAACAATATTTTTGTATAAATGTTTCTTTATTCAATATGAAAGAGAGGCTGTAATTCGTTCTTCTGGAAGTATAAAGTAGTTCGAAACTTTTCCATCAAACAGGAATAGGAATCTATTTCCCAACTTTTTCTCTACTTCGACTTTCTTTGAAATGGACCTGAGAATAATTCTCTTTAGTCCAAAACATTTTGTAGATCTAATCGTTTCTTGCTAAATATCCTCCAAATACTTTACAGGAATTTTTACTGTACTTAAAAATCTTGCAAGAGCTTTTCTTGCACAATAGGTAGGGTTTATTTCCTCTTTTTCTATTTAAGTACTTATCTCACATATAAACCCTCAAATAAATAGCCATATCGGATATAGATTTTAGCTGATATAGATTTCGTAAAATTGGTCTTTGAAATATCTTATCAAAGTAGTTTTGCATTATTCCCACAATACAAGCAAATATTCAGAGTATTGGAATTTTTATATTTATATTTAGAAGTAAGTATGTTTTGATGATCTGGTGGCGATAACTTGGTCTTGAATGGCGATAACAAACCCCTCTGTCTCGGAGAATATCTTGCCAGCCTTTAACCAATCAACTAACATCTCCTTGTCAATGGAGCTATCATTTAATTTGTGATAGAATCTACCATGTAAAGACTTTGTTTTCCATTCCGTCAACCGTTCATCTTCTGTAAGAACTACTGGTTCCGCATCTCTTCTTAGATTTAGTGCATTATTATTATTATGTTTTTCAACGAAAGAAAGTAAATATGTGTAATATCTACACATATTGTGTAGTGGTTAGCTTAGCAATCTTCTTTGTCCACGATCAAGGTTTTGCAGTCAAAAGGTGACCTTGGGTTTTCGAAAAGGCAGTTAAAAATCCTTGGTTGTGGCATCCTTGGGAAGGACGTAAAATGAGGGACGCAAGTATATACAGTATCAGGTACCTTAATAATCCCTATCCTAGTTACACCTGGATAGGCAAAATTCAGAACTCACGCTGAAACATTGCCCGATTAGCCATAGCAGCACAAATGACGTTAAATGAATAAATCAATCTATGAAAGATACTCACCTTCTAACAACAAAACTATTATCAGTCGCTTCGAGGCGAGCCACAAGAAATTTTAATTTTTCATTCGTTTAATTTTTAATATTATCTGAAAATACAAATAATCAGGATTTTTAGTATAGAGAGTGGGGAAAAAGAGAGTAAAAAAAATATTTAAGGTATCTCATGTGCATATTTCTCAGTTTTATAATATAATTGATTATTAATTTATTTTTTTAAAAGAAAAGAAGTAATGTAAAGATAAAATCGATTTGACTTATTGTATACCAACTTTATAAATTACTCCATAATCATGATTTTACTATGGAAAAAAGGGTCTAATTATGGGTAATGTATACACTTCGGTAATCATTTCATCAATAAATGAAAGTTTCAACAAATATGGATCATCTATACTTCGAAATATTAGTTGAAACGTTGATTTCTCGACGAAACGATAACCAAAATGTACAAATTTCCCATAACTAAACTCTTTTTACCATTCTAAAACTATTTTTTTTTTTTCTAAAATATTAAAAAACGTAACGAATGAAAATTTAAAACGTAAGGCGCAGCACGAAGCGACAACCTGTGGATCAGATACCAAAAAGCCCTAATGATAACTAAGTAATGCGGATAAAAAAGCTTAGCGCGGTGTTGATAGAGTAATTATGCTAAGTGAAATTCGGTTAGTGCGACAGATAAATTAAAACTATGTTTTTAAAATTAGGATCCATCCCCCAAAAAATTTAAATTCATGTGTATATCTCTCAGTTTTATAATTTATTTATTTCATTAAATAAAAGAAGTAATGGAAAGATATAATCAATTTAACATATTATATACCAACTTTATAGATGACTCCATACCTGTAGAGCTTCCATAATTAGGTGAGCAGGTAGAATGCCATTTTAGCTTCGTTACGCTGGTGATAAAAAAAAAACTCGTGAGTCACTTCTCCATAACGCTTCGAAATAATCAATCACTCTCCCTTTACGGATTTTTTATAATTCATTACAACCAAAAGTGACAACTTGGAAAGGAGCAAAAAACTTGAAAATAAGCTAATTCAAAGGGCTAGTTAGTTAGGATTGGCGTTTCAAACTATTACCGAAGTAACTTTTTATTTATATAATATGATGGCAATTGCTTATTTTATCTTTGTGTGCGCGTGCGGTAATTTTAGAAATAGATTTTATAGATTGTAAATTTATAATTTTTTAATTTTCTTTTGGAATATACTGACAATATTCCATAGAGTCACTTCAGTTGACATGTATCACTTTGTTATTAGAAACTTTAGGGTTAATTTGCAATATCTGTTCCACAGGTTGTCGCTTCGAGTTGAATTACAATAAGCTTTAACTGTTTATTCGTTTAATTTTTTATATTTTCCAAAAATACAGGTTATCGTGAGCTTTAGTATGGAAAATATAATGTAATTGTGGGTAATGAATAGATTTCGGTAATCATTTCATCAAGAAATATAAGTTTCAACTAACAATTCGTTATAGATTGGATATGTGGAAGAGAATGGTCCTTGTGGAGGTCAATAAAGCTCTCTTAGATAAGGGAGAAATGTTTATTAAATAGCCAACGTTTCGAACACTTTGCAGTTCTTCTTGAGGGCTGTCGGGGGGGGGGGGGGCGGGATGTCTAGTGTCAAAAGTTCACATGTTCCATTACAAATCTACCTTGTAACATGTGAACTTTTGACACTTGCCGTTTATTGGAAAAATACAAAATTAAAAAACTCTCTAAAATACTGGGGAAAACACTAACCCCTCAAGGTTTCACCTCTTCAGAAATCATCAGAAACCCAATACAGTTACTTTGATCTCATGAACACATTCCTAGAAGGCAGTAACATAAAATTATTAGGTACGATATGAAAATTTTTAGAATATGAGCAGTAAAATGTTTTTTGTCGGATATTTTTTTTAGCTGATTAAACTGGTTTTGTTTCCCCAAGAAAAGTGATCAGTCCTATACCACTTGTGTGGTGAGCTACATGTATTAAAAAGACGTATTTTCTAAGGTTCGGAAGATTCTAGAAAATTTGTGAAAAAGTGTTGTTTTAAAATTAGGTTGAGATAAATTTTAAAACTCTGATTTTAAAAAATGGAATTCTATGAAACAATTTAAAAAGATACTAAATTAATTTTTTGGCCTAAACACCACAGTTATGTAATAAGGAAGCCCCCGTTTTATTTTAAAACATGTTGAAAAGTTAGAAAATGGTACCAGTGTTAAATAAACAATGCTATATTTTATTGCATTATATATAAGATGAGATGAATTTCAAAATCCTTTAAGTAAAAAAATTAATGCCATTCAATGGTTTAAAATAGGAATTCTATTTTTGTCCTAAAGGTAATTATTTAGTAAATAGTAAACAAAATTGTACGACGCGTCTCCGTCCATAATTCAAACTAGTGTTTTTATTAAATGGAAATCCATTTAAAATTCTTTGTTTTAAGAATTGGAATTCTTTAAATACTTTAAAAAGAAATAGAAGTTAATTTTAGCCCAAACCACCATAATGATATAAAAATAATGTGTACATAATATTTTGAAAAATCTTGTTGAAAAGTTAGAAAATTCAAACTGTATTTATAACAACAATACCATTTTTTTTAAATTGAGATGAGATGAATTTTAAAAACCTTAAAATAAAAAATGTATTCCATCAAATGATTTGAAATATAAAATCTATTTTCGTCTTAAACATAACTATTTGGTGAATCATAAAAGTATTTATATGACATGATGCATTCCTATCCAAACATACTCGTAGTAGACCGAACCACATTGATCTATAGTGTTGTTATTTCATTTGCTTGTAATAAGACTTTACAATTATTAGATAAACCTGGGTTAATGTTTCTCTAAGCTTCCTTGCCTTTCTATTAATAAGAATTTATTTATTCATCCTTTATTGTTCAGCCGTAGGTAGCAGTAACATGGTTGAACTTTGAATAAAAGAAGCGGAGAAGCATTATGGATACATAAAAAAACGAAGACATGAAAGAAAGGAGGCAAGATGCAGATACAAGAGATGGAATTCGAAGCGATAGGTTATATCTGCCCGATGCTCCTGTCACAGTTTCCGCTAGGTTCAACTTTATCTACATCTTCTGCATGAAAACATGCCCGGGGAGTCAGGGTCTAACAATAGACTTCTAACAGTGAGTGTCTAAGAATAGATGAACGTTTTTACAAATAGTTCATAATTTTCATTCATTCATCAAGTCGAAGTTATTTTCGAAGTCGATGAGAGGCTATGTTAGACATTGGTTTCAATGGAGATATTGCTTTTATTATCCAACGATAACTCCATATAAAGCCTAATACTACGAGAATCACATGATTCAGCTTACCTCAATACAGTTAAATCTATCTAGACGAAATTCGACTTAACCACTTATTCACTCTGTCTGCATATGTGTTCAACATCCCTTCAATCCACCTCGAAGATTATAATTGCGGTGAACTCTTATATATATCTTTTATTTTTATATATATATATATATATATATATATATATATATATATAAATTATAATATATTTATATTATAAATATATTATCGAAATTCCGGCAGTATAAAGTTCTCAGACTTGAGTCTGCAACCCTTATCAAAGCCATCAAGGGCATGTCCAATGATGATGCATCATAAAAACAAGCACTGGTACTGCTTATATACTTCAAAAGAGGGAAAGGGAAGTAAAGCTTCGTTTGGATTATCTAAGAATGAATTAAAGGATACATACAACAGTGTTTATTGTTCAAGTTCAATATTTATTTAACTATTAATTTATGTTAATAGTTAATAAATATTTATTTAATATGCTTTTATATTATTTAATTCTATTATGGTTTACGTAATTACTACACATTCTTTCTCGTGGCCCTAATTTTTATACAGATGAGGTAAGGATGGTTAGAGATAATAAATATATTCTATTATATTTCATATCACTTTGACTGTATGGGAAATTCCGATGCCAAAAAAAAAAAAATCACTTCGCTCTGCGTATGGTATGGTAGATTAAACGGAATAACGATAAAAAAAATATATAAAAATCTGTAACAATACAATCAATGTAGGATCGGTATTCAGTACATTGTAGAGTTGCAATATTTTTAGGGCAGCAGTTATCCAGGGAGGTGATTTGTCCGAGATTACGCCCAACCGCCAGATTTTCCTTTCTAATAAGAATACACACTTTATAAATGCTGGTTACCCCGAGGAGGGTATACAGATTTTAAATGGTCCATCCGTGGCTCTTGATATTTCAAATAATTTACGTCACAACTTTGAACCCAGGACCTTCATCACCGTAATTCTTAAACCGATCCACCCCGCTTCCTCCATAAAAAAATATATATTTATCAAAAATATAAAGATTATACCACTATTATAAAATATGCAAAATGATACTTCTGTAGTACGGAAAGTTTAAATTAAATTGATAGGTACGACTTGCTTTCACTTGAGAAATAGCGAGAATCGGCAACAAACAGACATTTAAGGTCAACTTCGCACGCAAGAAACCTGACTTTTACATCAACCGAAACTATAGACATATGTTTTTTTAATCGTGTCATTGCTGAATAAGAACTTGACCTGTTTTACACTTCATAATAGCTGTATCGCCATCATGTTAAACCACCCGGTGTATAACAAAGAACTACTCAGCTGCGAACACTGATTTATTTATGACTAGTGTACAATAAGTGGACTTTCAAATGAGAACGAACTACTGGGATCTCAGTAAAATTCAATAAGTTATTAGTTATATCAAAAGAGTACATACCAGCCTTCTAAGGAAAATCTAGTGTAAGATGAGACGTACCTGAAACAGAAGTACATGTAAATAAATAACAAATTGTATGTTTAAGAAATTAATTAAAATTATGGAAGCGAAATGTATATTTTTATAACAGTAAATAAATAGATATGTGAGTGCTCACATACAACAAGAAGCATGCCAGTTACAGTCAATATGATTGATTCAAGTCAATATGATGAAAAATAAATAATAACATTGGAATATCGGTATGGACTCAAGACGAATCCAATTCCTTAATAAAATACATGTTTTATTTCTTATCAAAAGATACACCATATTTTACTGTTATTTTTATTATAAAAAAGTAAAAGATAATATAATTAAAAAACTAATGATATAAAGAATTTAGTGATAAAAAGATTTCACGTAAAATTTAATATGAATCGCTAACTGCTAAGAGGAAACTATTCCACCTTTATAAATTAGAGGAGACAAAAACGGATAAATGCACTATTGTTTATGAGCATTTTATTTTTATTGTACTTTTTAGGCTTTCTTATAACATGCGAATATCTCGTGGACATGTTTCCTTCTACAGTTTTTTTTTAATGGAGTATTGTGGGTAAATGAATGTTCAAACATTTGAAATTGAAAAAAAAAAAAAAATCATTGGTCATGGGTTAGTTTACATAACAGACTATAGATAAAGTATTGTACAATGGTTGGAAGAACTTTTTTCAGTCATCAAGGTTACCATCGAGAGATGTCATGTGTAATGAAGTGATTGGGTTTCAAAACACAATTTAAGTATGGTACAAGTCCTTTTTAATGTTTATTGACAAAACCTTTGTATTTCTTTTTATTATTTCTTGGTACGAAAGTTTCGTTTGTTAAACCCGAAGTGTTCATACTGGATGAACACTATGGGGAATCGGCGAAGAAAAAGACAATGCTCGATACTTTGACATGATGAATGTAGTTTCCAAGATTTGAGGGAAATCTTTGTCATAACAATCATTGTTCAAGCAGAATAAAAAATAACAACAACAATTGAGCACCACGAACTAAAAACGTCCAAAAACTAAAAACTTCATTCCCACAACCGAAAATATATTTAGTTTTTTTTTTATGAGCTCATAACAAAACAACAAACAATAGCTAACAAAAGCTAGCTAACAAGCACCATCACAGAAATACTGTATACCCAGATACGGATATTGTCCAGGAGTAGTTAGTTCCCTATCTGCACTTGACAATATTAAAGGCGTTTTAAAGACACAACGCTACACCATATGGAGAGTATCCGTTAAAACATGACTTTTGTCTTTGGAAAAAACTTTTCATGAAAACCATTTATTAAGCTGGACTCGTTCCCTTTCTGCAGTTAGCAATTCATGTATACTTTGTTCTTTTAATCATAGGTAACTTTAAAATTTAGACATTTGTCATTTTCAACAACTTTTTTTTTCTCGAACCACGCAGATAACACGTTTCTTTCTTCTTCTCCAATAATCATGCATTCTCTCTGTAGCCTTATTTTCTCCTTCGTCCATTCTCTGTACCTACATTTCGTTCTCTCGTCCCCTATAATCCTAATGTTTGAAAGTACAGACAGTCCTCATCACTGCTGCCTTCTTATGAGTTCTTCTTTCAGCTGCTTAACAACCACACTCGTTTTCCTCGTTGTATATCTTCTCAAATATTTGCTTACTCCACCTTGTAGGATCCATTATGACCATGTACCTGTAGAAAGATCTTTTTCTTCATGGTTGTTCTTAAGTCCTCTGTTCTTTCTTATATTTCTTTATTCGATCTCAATCTGTAGTTCCACATTGATTTTCATGGTTCATAGGTTCTTCTTAAGAGTCACCTTTCGATTTTCAGTCGCTTTCCTAGGTTTGTGGAATTCGCTAATTCCGTGTCATACAAAATTACTGGCCATACTACATCATTGCAGTGCCTTATTTTCAAATTGTTTAACAGGTTCTTTTAATTTTAAAATTTACTTTTTGTAATTTGAGGCGCTACTCTTCCATTGGTTTTTATTTTTATAAACTCTTTTTATTTATTTTATTTTATCTTGTAAAAATAACTTTGATATATTAGTGTAAGGACACTAGGGTTTGTATACACTAAATGTACTTAGGCTAGGTATATGTACTCAATGAATATGTACTCAAGTCATGATGTAGATCCGTAGGGTTCCTTTCAATTTGGTTGTGGAAAATTGATTGCGTGGGTTATGGCTAATATTTTAAGTTCTCCAATAGGATTTCATCATGATCTTCATTATTTTCAACATGGCTAGGTCGAAATTGCTTAGGTAAAGATCATGAGTTTGGAACTCGGTTCCCTCCAAATAAGGGAAGATAGATCTGTTGCTCATTATTTATGACGGCCCTTCAATCTTAAGAGTTCTAACGACTAAATTATAATTTATCGAACAAACATTTGTTTGTTATATTTTCTGTTGGTTTACCAACTTTCTTTTCAATCTAGTGCTAGTAATACAATTTTTAGATATAGCTTTGTTTCTCGTTTGTTTACTTAGTCTGCAGATCTTTTATTTCTCTTAATACGCCACTCAGGATTGTTTAGGTACGACTTCATACTTTTAATCTGACTGATTCTGCAACTTTAGTGCCACTTTAGTCATTTATATGTTATATTGTTATTTTCAGCTTAATAGTGAAATTATTTCATCATTAATTTTATCATATGGTTTGATCCTCTTATAAGCCCCAGTCTTTTTCATTACGTGACTGTTAAAAAATCTCCACAGCTGGAGATTAATTTAAACAGCTGAAGTTCCCTTCTATATATTCATCAATGTTTATGATTACAGAAATGTTTATGATTTAAAATAAAGTAAAAGTGTAAATTTTTAAAAAAAAATGTATTTATTGTGAATACTAACCGAAAATATTAAAAAAGATAAATGAAAATAAAACAGTTCCAAAAACCATACATTCACCAAGAATACACTGAATTAGGAATATGTTGGTTCTCACATGTGGCTCAGATGATATGAAAAATTTCGGAATATAAAAGCGTTGTTAATTCTCACTCGTAAGACTAAAAGCACTAAGACCAAAATCAAAACCGACAGTTATTTCAACACTATGTCCATTATTTACCAATTCAACATCTTCAAATATTTGAATTCTGATTGAATATGTTCTAAACCACTAGCAAGGAGAGTAACTCTTACATAGAATGGAAACAGTGTTAACAATAAGTCTACTTATTTTTTTCAAAAGAAATTATATACACAGCTGTTATATGAAGCTAGGAATTTATTGTATATTGCTTTTCTCTGATGTAAGTTTAATTAACAGATATGTTGCTTAGCTCCGGTTCAAAGATATACATTTAAATAAACATTTTTATAGTATGGCATTTAACTTATGGAATATCACGGAGATTTAGTTTTTTGCTTGAAATTGAGTTGTAATATAAGCCATGACTCCTTTTCAACCATATCATGACTTAGCCTTTTATTCATAACGATAATACCGTCATTCTGTTTTCCTAAGTATAACTAACTCATTTTGGATAAAATTCGAGTTAAACATTTATTTACCGGGGCTGCAGATATATACAGATTAAATTAACGGACACTGCATAATTATATAAGCAGTCCTGATAGAAAACCAGCACCTATCTTTAACAATGTTAAAAACTAAAGCGAATATACATTAATGGGTTGCCTAAGTTGCGAGAAACTCATATGAAAGAACATCTATAAGTCCGAATTTTGGACTTGACATGACGAAAACGACAATCTAGAATGCGCAGAAAAGTTATCTTGTATCTGTTTGAGTCAAATTCAAGATACAAATATAAAAATTCTAGAAAAAATGTTTATTAAGCTCATTTCTACACTTAAAACATACAAATAAAGGTTTTCATTACATTTAAAAAGTGAATTTCATTATATTCAGATGTATTCAAACCGTACAAATTCGATAACATATCTCAGCAGACCGTTCAAGCATGATTGCTACAAGTAGAACAGCAGGTGACTTTTTTACACTGCATTTATAAATGAATAATTGATGAAGGATTACTCTCATATTTAAATAATTTGAGGCAGGGAGGCAGATTTAACTGGCGTTTAAGATAAGATCTATTTCCTCAGAGCTATCTCACCATTAACTTGATATCTTAATGCCGGAGTGATTTGTCTTTCTTACTTATGGGAATTGCAAGGCGGAGCACAAATCGTTTACAGGTTTGATTTGTAGCTCGGAGCAATTCCAACCTTAAGTAACTACAAGGCTTTATGCAAAGTAGACATTTCAGAAATGGGTACTTTGTAGCCACTTCATAATCAGTTTCTATTAGAATACTATTACTTTCAATTGATGAAAAAGAATAATTTTATGAAATTCTAGACAATGCCTACGACGAAAAGTAACCTTAAAATCATGTGTGGTGACTTCAATGGAAAGATTGGAAAGGATGAGGTATTTATGCCTTCGATAGGTAAATACAGTCTACATGAAGAAACCAATGACAATGAACCAACTTATTAACTCTGCAGCCGCCAAAAACATGGTTATTGGAAGTACCCTCTTCCCCAGTAAGAGAATCTACAAAGGAACCTAGAGATCCCCAGACGAAAAAACTGTCAATCAAATTGACCATATTCTGATATGTGCCAGGCATAGGTCAAATTTGATTAGTACACGGGTTTTTTCGGGGTGCCGATATTGGCTCGGACCACTACCTAACTGTGTCCAGAATCAGAGCCAAGTTTCTGAAAGGGATAAAGCACAAATCTAAAATTGTGGAGATAATTGATACTGCGAAACTCAAAGGGCCAGAAAAGTGTGAAGTACTTCTGATAATGAAGATATACAGGAGCGTTGGGAAGCATGCATGAATTCCATTACAAAAGCACCATAGGATGTTCTTGGCAATAAAGAAAAGATTCAAAGATCATCATGGTTCGATAATGATTGTGCCCAAGCAACGGAATCGAAGAATGTTGCATACAAGATTATGATCCAAAGAAAGCATACAAGAGGATCAACAAAAGAATATAGAAATCTGTGGAGGAGGGAAAAAAAGCTCCACAGGCAGAAGAAAAGACAATGGCACCACAATCAGCTTGAGGAGATAGAAGAGCTGAGAAACATGACAGAAATTTCAAGGTTTTACCAGAAAATAAATCGAACCACAGCTGGCTAAACCTAGAACAAAGATTTGTAAATCTGAAGATGGAAGTCTGCTGACCAAAAAAAAGGCTATAATGGCAAGATGGAAGCGCATTTTGAAACAATCCTGAACGAAGATGCGCAGGATGAAGGTGGAGCAACATTTTTTGAGGAAAATAATGAACTAGATCCACCAGAATTTGAGGATATGATGGAGGCAATCGGAAGACTTAAGAATAATAAGTCACCTGGTAATTATGGGATTCCTGCTGAATTATACAAGAACGGAACAGAAACCCTGCATAAAGAATTATATAATATTATACTTTCGATATGGGTTGAAGAGAAAATGCCGAGGCAATGGAAGAAAAGCATCATATGCCCTGTTCCTAAAAAGGAAGACATACTTAAGTGTGCCAACTACCGTGGTATTACGCTACTTCAGTGCGCATATAAAGTATTGTCTAATATCCTTTATCAAAAGCTGGTTCCCTTTGCTGAAAGGGAAATAGGAGACTACCAGGCAGGTTTTCAAAGTGGCAGCTCAACTATCATCCAGATTTTTAGCCTTAGGACCATCCTGGAGAAGGCAATCGAATATAAAATGCCCACACATCACCTCTTTATAGATTTCAGACGCGCCTATGACAGCATCAAATGAGTCAAACTCTATGAGGCTATGAGAGAGTTAAAAGTACCCTCAAAGTTAATTCGCCTTGTAGCAATGACAATGGATGAAACATATTGTGCTGTCAGAATGCAGGCGATCTCTCTCCTGAATTCAAGACTATAAGAGGCTTAAGGCCGGGAGATGCCTTAGCATATCTATTATTAATATTTTCTTGGAAAAGATTGTTAGGAAGTCAAAAATCCAGACCAACAACACAATTTATAACAGCCTAGTTCAATTATTAGTCTATGCGGATGATCTAGATATTGGCGCTCGCTCATTCGAAACACTGAAGACAACATTCTCATCACTGATGGAGGCGGCAGAAGAGATGGTTCTAAGCACCAACAAAGAAAAAAGTAAATATATGAGGACAGATGAATCTACAAGCAATGTAGTACAGGAGTTTGTAGAAATAGGTCCTTACAAGTTCCAGAAGGTTGATAGCTTTACTTATCTCGGAAGTGTTGTTACCTCCTCAAACGATATTTCTCAGGAAATAAAAAAGATAGCCATCAACGCTAATAGATGTTATTTAGGGCTGAGGAAGCATCTAATGAACTCACTACTAACACGGAAAACCTCAAGTCAAGCTGTTCAAAACATCAAGACCCTGATTAGGCTATTCATGGACTTTATCTAAGGTCAAGGAAAAAGAGCTGGCTGCTTTCGAAAGAATGCTGCTTCGCAGAGTTTTCGGAGCTATTTGTGCAAATGGTCAATGGAGAAGACGAACCAATAGAGATGTTTGGGGAGCCCGACATCATTACTTGGATAAAAATTAATATTTATGGGCCGGCCATGTGGCCAGAATGAGTGAGGAGGATCCCGCGAAGAAGCTGCTAGAGGGAAAGTTGGACCGTGTTAGAGGCAGAGGAAGACCAAGGCTCCGATGGGAAGTAGGGTGCCACAGGATGCCAGACGCATCTTAAACATCCATAACTGGAGGGCAGCTGCATTAGATAGAGCCGCCTAGCGAAGGCTCCTTGAGGAGGCTAAGACCCACATAGGGTTGTAGGGCCATATTGTATTGTATTACTTTCAATACATCGGTGATTATAACGTCTTGGGGATTATATATATTTAGAATTGTACCTTCTTTAAATCTACATTAATAACTTTTAAAAATATAACACTAGAGATAGTCTCTGGTGATAGCACTAATAATCAGATTTAGTGGGCAAGAGGTTTAAGAATCTTCATGCAATTTTTTCCCGTGGCCTACTCGAGTCCGCCCTGAGGAGACGAACGCATTTGTCTCGTGACGTATTTCGATCTTCCCACTCTGGATAATTATGATGATATCCTGTCCGATTTCATAGTAGTAGGAATGGAAATTAAACAAAATTATCCAATTTAAAAATTGAAGAGAAAAAATATTTCTACCATACTAAGAGTATGTATTATGAGTAAATGATTTTCACAAAAAAAAAGTACATATATTGAAAATCATTATAATGATCACAGTATGAGTTTACTATCACTTTTGCTATATTAAAAAAAAAACAACTTTACCACTTCAGCCCATTAAGGGTATGGGGTTCAGTACATGATTTAGAGAGTTTCTTTAACAACGGTTGTGCAGGGATGTGATTTGCAACCGCCAGAGTTTTACCCCTTATTTAGGGTACCCACTTTATAGAGGCTGGGTTAGTCCTAGATCCCCATGGTATCCATTTCCGGCTGCTACCAGATTCAATATAAGCCTTGCCAGCAGAGGGATTTGAACCCAGGACCTTCGGCATGGCAACTCAGCGTTTCACCACTGATCCACTCTGCTTCCCTTATATTATATTAACTACTTATATTTTAACCCTTTAATACAAAAAAGTTCCTTAGTATATGAGTTTCGATGCATTTCCAGCCCGAGTGGCCCGCAAGAGCATTTCGGTCGGCTATTCCTGGTTTAAAACTTAAGAGTCCGTACTCATCGTCCTAACAACTTAATATCCTAGGATGCAATATTTCTTTCTTCAATAATTTCTTCACATGAACTTCTACAACTCTGTTTAGGGAACAACGATAAAGAAATCTTTCTTAATTTAATTATATTATTATTTTCTACATTACTCATTACATCTATGCTCAAACATTTCCTCATCAATGTTACTTGGTTTATCTTATAGTAAGACTGCCAATCTCAACAATGCATGTGCCTGTGTTGACAAAAAACTAACCAATATCGTTCACGCCCACTTGTTTTAACAACAATTTTAGTCAGCTTACATCATCGGAGTTAATTATGATAATATAATGTTGGAGATAAACAATAAATAAGTTAATTCGGAAAGTGCTTCTTATGTTGCTTTATGGCTTAGAACGTACTTCCCAGAACAGGTTGAGACTACCTTCTGCAAAGTAAGAGCCCTGAGACTACATTATGATGATGGCATGACATTTCGTAGCTAGAGTCATCAATCATCAGGGATTATGCCAAGTTTAGGAATGCGCGCCTGCAGCGACACAACCACGTTATGTACGCGCATATTAAGGCTTCCCGCATTAAAGCAACTTATTATAATCCCATCTATTACATTTAATTTAAGTGATAATTAACTAACGGATTAAGATTATTCTCTAAATTAGCGCCAATCAGTTAGCATTAGTACCAAGTCATCACTCAGCGACCCGTCCCATCCATCTCCAATGGTCTGCTCGTTAAATTTAAATTCGAAAAAAAATTGCTCTCGATCCATCGATATAAATTTACGTCATCAATCTGCAAGAAACATTTGCAAAGAACGAGAAGACATTACACCAGACATTGGAGGTATTAGAGTAATTTCTTCCGTCTAGCTTTTCGTTGATTTTTCATTTGTTCTTCGAATATAGAATAGTAATGTTTCCTCTCTTAGTTCATCATCATCATCCCAAGGGCTACAATCCCCCACTGGATATTGGTTGCCTCAAGGATCTCCTTCTATTCTCCTATATCTTGAGTGTCTGGCTACTAATTCCTTATGTTCAGAATTCTGACATCGCTACTCATACAATCTAGGCATCTCAATGTAGGTCTTCAGATCTTCCTTTTAACGCCTGGTTCGATTCTAAATACTTTTTGGGGGACTACATTCACATTCGTCCTATCAAAACATTTTAGGTAGCAAGATAAGTATTCTAATAAATAAATAAAAAAACACAATGAGACATATCACTGAAAACGAGTTTTTAAATTAAAATAACAAGAATCTTTCCACTCCACATTATTAGCTCACATTTCAGTCTTAAAATGTACACTATTTTGTAAAAGAGATTCCATAAAATCCTTTACTCCAATAAAACAAAGCTCAAAACACTAGGGGCTAAAAAAAGTTAGATACCTGGATTAAAGCATTAAAATATCTGCGAGTAAAGGAATTTTAACCATCTACATAGAATAGTAATTTTATATACCTCAGATTATTTTTAATAAAAAAATTAATAAAGAAATAGCAAATGTAGATGCAAATAGCACTATAACAGAAGAGAAACATTTGGGACTGAGATACATATGACAAGTTTCATTCGACCATCCCTTTAAGTGTCACTGAAGTTTTTTTGTTTGTTTTTTATTTTCCGATCACAGTGTGTCCATAAAAGCTTCAAATACTAATACGCTTGAATTTCAATCCCAAATAGCCAAAATTATACCCAAAAAGTACTTGCACAAGTTTGTAAGTAACTTTTTTTAAGTACTCCAGGGATTTTCTAGATTCTTGCTTTTGCTACCCAAGGTATTTTTTTTTTCTATTAATTTACTTTAGGAAGCCGGGTACCTCAGTTTGTCAGTTGAGTTGCTGTTGATGATCCTACTAGCTTCAAATCCAACTGGCGGTGTTAAATTATTCAGTCTATTTGACACGTATAGATATTTTTGAATCTATAGACCCTCCTGGGGCTCTAATTTTGTTCTATTATCTCTACAATTACTATGCTCCAACCCATTTTTCATTAATCAATGATTTAAACCGACTGTTTAAATATTTCTAAATAAAATATTTTATCTTTGATATATCTCACTAATTTATTCGTTTCTTTTTTCTTGTTAGTATAACTCAAAGTAATGTTATTTTTTTAAAATAGGCATTATTTATGTGATTTGCCTCTTATTTTCAAGTATCTCTTCTTTAAATAAATAACATGATTTTCTTCGTTGAGACGTTATGTTAATAGTGTTGTATCAATATCACTAAACCAAAACCGATTTTGACCCTCTATTATGAACAGATAATTATTGAGTTTTCGTCTTGATTTCACTTAAATAAAAAAACAAAGAATTAATAGTATTATTATTATTAAATGGTACAAATACTTTCTCTCTTGACCGGCTCTGTTCTGCCAGGGTCGGATTTAAAGTCGAAAAACCTTCACATTTATATTAAATACTGTAACATATGGCAAGGGGTCGAACGCACCTTCTGTTACTGAAATTCGTTTTTTATAACAATTAATCATGAAATAAACCATTCTGTACACAAAAAAAAATAATAATAATAATAAGTTGATATAAATATAAAACAAATCTAAAATAAAGGCATATTTATATTTGATAAGTACTCAGAAGTTGTAAGAAATGATCATTGCCGTAATTCTTATTTACAAAAGTTTTCTGATACTGAAGAAGCTGATAATTATTATGATTGAACACTTTAGAACTGAAGGCAAATTTCAACAAACCTAGAAATACCAGTACTGGAGTAAATACTACTTATTGCATTACAAAATGCCAAAAATATGTTCAGTTTCTTTGTAAAAAAAACTGTCATTATCCTCGCCAAATAATTGAAAAGTCCTGTTCCTTTAAACACGACGAGTAAACCTTTTATGGATATCTCCGTTATCCTAGTTCGATGCAGAGTTAAGTAAATAAATTTTAATTAAAATAAAGAAAAAAAAAACTGTACCACTTCAACCCATGAAGTGTATTGTATTCACTACATGATAGAGTGTGTACTATTTCTGCCGCAGTTGAGGAATGAGGTGATCCGTGATGACGCATAACCGCCAGGTTTTCCTCATAATGAAGTGTACCAGGAGGTTCGTAAGATCGCATAGGGTCCTATCACAACAGATAACAGATTAAATAATTTACCTGCCACAGCAGAATTCAAACCCGTAACCACAGCATTACAACTTAGCGCTATCAATCCACTTAGGTCCCCCGCTCCCTATATAATAATATTTTGATAAATAAATTTTACAATCAACTACTACAGCCCTTCCTGACTGGGTTGTGGGATGATCCGTCAAATAGATATTATCACCATCATTTCGCAATCCATCATTGGATCTGGTCCGGTTCAGAAAGCTTCAGCAGTCCAGTTCCGAAATTTTCGAATAGAGTATACCGTGTTAGCAGTTGTTTATAAAATAAATATGTTTATTTGTCATTCAAACAAGAATTTTATTTACTTCATTTAGTTCGAAGATATTTTGATGGTCCAGATAATCGCAAAACCTGTCACTTGACCTACATTTCTTATTTGATAAAACCTGCATTACTTCGGGACCATTTGACTACTTTGATTAATCCAAACATTCTAATAAAATAGCCCAATTCTAAATTATATTCCAGTGAATATACAATAGTATTGTAGTGTCGTTCTTAAAAATAGAATTTTATAAAAGAATACTTTAGTTCCAATTATCGGATTTATGGCTTTAGCATGTCATCATAAAATAATATAATATTTAGACCAACCCGGGCATCATTTTTCATTGCGCCTGCAACGCTTTAAATCAACCGTTATCCATCACAACACGATCTGGCTTGTTGCCTAGCATGGTAAAAATAATTATTTTCATTAACTTTCAAAAAGTTAAGTTTAGTCAAGTTAAGCTTTTGGTATGGTTATCGCACGCTAGAGAGAATTCGAAACGAGATGGACCGTAGAGGTTTTTCAATTCCATTGGGAGCATGTCAATAGTGGAGCAGACGGAAGTCTATTCTCTCTCGGTCGCGGAAGTGGCTTTTGTTTTGTTATCTCTCTCCGCTCGCCGCAACAGGTCTCCATCAGCTTAGTCCCTCCTATCTCCAGCGCTGTCTGGGGGCAGCCCCCGTCAAGGTAGTATGACAGGATCATCCTAGGGTATCTCTCCTCTTCATTTATACAATTTCGTTTTATACAACAATGATTATCACGAGAACACAAAGAGTATAAAAACGCGAGGAACGTCCTACATGTAGGGCGGCAGCAGAAGACTAACAACCCGGGATAGTGCTTCTTGAGGAGGAAATATGACCCACCTAGGGTTGTACAGTCATGCAGATATGTAGATAGATACAACAATGACATGTATTACTTATTTTTTCTTTAAAATATAATACATTTATTTGAAAGAGTATTTGTTATTATATTAACATTTAAGGAATTCAAGTTTAAAAGAAGATAATGAAATTTTAAAAATGATTTTTTCATATTTTTCGTAAGATAAGTTAAATTTATCTACCACAACACTTTGCACTTTCTCATGGTTTTAGTCCTGAGCCTGAAGTTTCTGGAGCATATTTTAATAACAAACAAACTTATAAAATCTTTAGAGTGAAAACTATCTTAGGTCATTTTCATCTTTAAAAAATGTTATGCATTATCCTATGTAAATTTATTTATTTTTTATAAATTTGAACATCTTAATACGTTGAGTATTATGATAAAACTACAATATACAATTATCTGCAAGGCTAAACAATAAAAAAAAGGAAGGCAATTTTGGAAGTCTATGAAACCGGACACAAAGGATAATTCGTAAAAATATGTAATAAATATATAATATATATAAATACCTCAATGATAATAATAAATATATTTACATTTTACATTTAATACTAGATGAAACCTTTCACTTTCTTCATTTCTGAATAACGCGATGGTTACATAAAATACATTTAACGGCAATATCAATATAGATTAGGACGTTGATTCCGTAGATGGAGGAGGGGGTTACAAAATGTGAAGCTTGATTTAAGGGTGCTACACGATGGTAGCATAAAATACATTTAACGACCCCTGCCGCGCAATATACTCGTAGATTAGGACTACAGTGGATCGCAACAAGTAGAGGAGGCTGGACATATGTTCGATAAGGGGTGACACCACTCTACAGCTCCTACCTCCTGGCCAGTACAATATGACCTTCCTGGCTACTAAATATATTGGCGACATCTTGCAAAAATAAACAGGGTGAACCTAAAGTGCCATATTATAGGATGAGAGTGTGGGAGGGAATTGGTCCAGAAACTAATCGGGCCGGCCAATTTTGGACACGTCCTCGTTTATTTCAAAATGGTTCACACGCCTTTAATGAGATAAAGAGGAATATTACCATCAATCAGATTGTGAATCTATATTTTGTGAATTTTTTATGTAAAAATGCAATATATGCTATTAACCTTTTAATAGTAATTGAAAAATTACTTAGTATTTAAAAAAAAAATGCTCCAAATGTTTTTTCTAAATATTTCTTTACATTCTAGTATGTCTGGATTGGTCAAAATAATGCTTTATAATTATAATGACCTAAGAACACTATTAATTCAATAAATGGATGCTAAGTATTCCTTTTCGGGTATTTTAATTTCATAAAATAGCGTATTTTTAGATTAATTCGATCAAACTAAGTTGATATTGTATATTCAGAGATATTTAATTTAGAGTTGGGATTCTTTATTTATCACGGAAGGTTATTTGCATTGATCGTGCAACAAATTGTCCAAATGGTCAGGAATTAGCGAAGGATTTATCAAGTAAGCAATGTAGTGACTGGACAACATTTGCTTACCGATGTTTCTTCGTTCTATCTAAATGTCTAATTAAATTACTTAAACTAGTTAAATATGAAAAATACTATAAGTTTCCTTTAAAAGATATATTAACATATCTATTTTATATAAGTAAGAATAATAGATGTTGACGCTCATAAAGGTGTTTTGAAAATTCGAAAGGTTTCGAAATCGGACTAAATCCAATGATGAATTGAAGGGCTTAACAAGCTTTATGAGTGTGTTTCGTTTAAATTATGAAAATACACTACTCGAACAAGTTTTTCATTAATCTTCATGCACATTCTTCATTAATACAACAGACACACAGTGGTACATCTAATTCTTAAGATCTTATAAAATTTAGATTATTTGAGGCGTTCAGGATCAAAAGTGGCGAGCTTTAACACGACACTTCGGCTTCTTTTTTTTCATGGTTTAATCCGGTGCTAAAAACCATAAATGTTTAAGGAGCATAAAGCTAAACTGAACGAGCAAAAAATGTGAAAACGTCAATATTTGACATTTAGAGTTATCCACTTTTAATCCTGACTTCGTTTATAAATTTTCGGTTTGGTAAAATACAAGAATTTGAATCAAAATTGTTCCTAATTAATGAAATTTCGAACAAATTAGTTACGGTTTTTGAACTGATAGTTCCAGATCACATAATACACCAGTATGTGAATTTAGAAAAAATCTTAGGTCATAACTGATATACCCGGGATGAGATCCAGATGTGGAATAAGAACTGCTTTTGAGGTCATTTGCTCATTTGGTTGTTTTTTGCTAGTCACCGGAAAAAAATCCTTCATGAAAATTTCACTCCTTTGCGTTTGTAAAATCACTTAATTTTTACATTACACGGACCCTAAAACCCGCTGACAAATCGAATGGCCACGACTCTCATGCTCGAGGCAACTAGGAGGAGACTAAAAAGATCTTGGATGAGGGATCGGTTATCATAAAAATGATAAATCAAGCCAAGGGACAAGTACACCTGGTACTGGTACTTCTTCATGCCTTACTGACAGACGATCTGCTGATTGTCAATTGTTGTACTTGACAATGGTGTGAGTAAATATTTAAAAAAAAACAACTCATTTTTATAAAAATACCTATTGCATACATGGTCAATAGATTCTCGCTGTTCTAAGTAATATACAATAAATTATTCAATAGAGATAACAAACAGTCAAAAAAATAATGAAATCCGTTTTTATAACAGGATAGATGACGGATTATTCGCTCTGTTGAGTGACGGATTACTTACATAAGTACAGACTGAAGACATTGAAGAGCGAAACGTGGCTGCGAAGCAATTAGAGAATATCGCAGCCTAATATGGTAGGAACCGGACGAGGCTCGAGAAGGGACGGCTATCGAATTTATCCTCCCGAAACCGGGCGGCCTTCCGGGTCAATTATATCCATCCCCGCTAACTAACGCGCCGAAACGGATAGCATTTACTTAAGCTCCTTTCTTTATGTTTATGTTTCTTTATGTTCCGATCAAAGGAGAAACATGGGACTTCCATGTCATACTTTACAACACCATTAGGTCTTTCTTGTCACCACTGTCCAATGTTTTTTATCTTTATATTTTTTTACCTTCGCACACTAGGAGGAAAGTAATAAATCTTGTAGCGGCAAATACTTTTTGTCCGATTTGTTTTATAATTCAGCAGCCCTTTAACATTTTAATGCTTTCCCCCTATATGTACATATTTATTTAGCCTCGGCATACGGACCGAAAACAGTATTTATTGCTTTCTAAAGAAGAAATACGGTTATAAATCAAAATCTTTTTGTGACATGCCACTTATATGTTTCGAAGTTTATTGATATAAGTAAAAAAACAATCTGTCATTTTTGTCTTTCCCATCTTCGATGGAGTTCTTTTAAGTCCTGAAGCAAATTAAGCTGATTGTATCAGTGAAGAATACCGTTTTCGTGGATTGAGGTTGAGTTGTAAATTGGTATTGCAATATTATTATTATTTATGCAGATACTTATTATTTATTTACTAAACATTATTTATTAATTACTAAAGCTGTTAGGGACCGAAAGTGGATCCTACAAGATCTAGGACCCTCCTAGGGTTCACCCAGCTTCTTTAAAAGCGTGTTCCCAAAATAGAGAGAAAATATGGTGATTTGGCGTGATCTAGGACAAATTACCTCCCTGCACAATCCTTGTTTATAAAACAATACCGTCTCTACCACGTACTGAACAACATTCATGGGTTGTAGTGGTACAGTTTTTCGTTTACATATTTAGTTTTTTAGTTATGAAGTTTAATTAAAGAAACCTAAAACAGCTTCTCCATTATTTATTATTAACAGGTATATATTCTACCATTCGTTCATACTGTGCTTTTTTTTTAAGTAGAAATGCAGTAATAAAAAGTTTGATGCTTCATCATATATCATATATTTAAAGCGTAGAATGCTCAAAGTAAAATTATTTCTAGATACTGCCTTATATTACTAATATATTTGTTATATTATAGTGGGAGTGGATTAGTTTAAAAATGCTCCATTTTATAATGACATAAGACATCCATAAATCCAATAATTGGATTTGAACTGTTACTCTATACAATAACCTATAATCATTATTACATTTATACTAAAATTAAACTGTATACAAATATATGTATATATGCATACAATTTATAAAAAAATATGTCACCCGTCTATAACAAAGATATTTCATATGTCCTTACAAAAAATATTTATGTATGCTAATAATAAATAGTTATTTGATAAATAAGTTTACTTATTATTGCATAAATTAATTGATCCTAAATATGTCCATATGAATTTTTATATCAACTGCAATAATTCCTATTAAATTATTGTTTATGTATCGGGCTAATGGTAAGAGGTGTGCATAATTATATGGTCAAAATGCTTTGTTATTAATTAATTATTGTGAAAAGACTATATGAACCGTTCGATGCACAAAGTGATTAACTCCATAAAACAAAAAGTGGAGAAATGCTAGAAAATAGAGTTGATTGTTTTTAAAATTCCCTTCACAATGTAAATCCAAATAAATATTATAGAATGCATAAATAAAGGTTTAGCTTTCATCTAAAAAAATATAAATTAATAAGAAAGACAAGCCAAAAAGCTATCGTCAGAAATGTTACAATGTTTATGTGACCGGTGGAGTTAATCGATTTGGCAAGTAAAAAACGTAATCAATTTAAATTTATTTTCATAGAAAAAGTTCATTATTACATAGTTCCATTACAAATTTTCCATAATAATTAATAGTAACAGTTTTATTATATTATATTATTATTTTTTATTAATTTTTCAGCAGTATAAATGATGTCTTCTTCATCAGTTTTACGTTGGGACACGTCATTTCGATTTCTTAGCGAGTTTTTAAAGTAATCATGTTTCTCCTGTTTTCCCTCGTTACAGATCTACTTTTAATGTATAATATAGGCTGATCAACATTTTTTAAACTTTGAGGTCTACCTGCTACAGATTTTCTTGGTGTGGACCATTTCTACGAGATAAAATTCATCATTTAGCGCTTGCTAATGCATTTTAATGGTATTGTTGCAATGATTTGCATTATAGTACGGAGTTAATCAAAATGACCTCTGAAAAAAAGTATTTATTATTCAGTGGCCAAAAAAAATGATGTCGTTTAGTGGTGTTAACCTTTACTGTTTGGAACAGATTTTATAAATATAAAAAGTTATGACTATACCAAGTGCTTTCACACTTAAATTTAAGATTTTCCAAAGAGTGGATTTAGTCAATCAATGCAGTGAACGGCTCATATAATGATTAGTGATGAGCTAATGAACGGATATGATAATATTAAGAGGATAATAGTGCGACCCGATTGAATCGGAGTCACACTTTTTTATGACCTATGTTTTATTTAAAAAAATAAATATAATAAGTAATCAATTTATTTAAAATTTCATTGCTTATTTCAATAAAATTAGATGTTACAAAACAATTATTACATAGAATATCTACTAATATGCAGTTAAAAATTTAAATAAGACTAAAATACAGTAAACTATTTTTCTATTGGACGTACATAAAGGCATGTAAGTTGATAAACTACATGTTTTTTTGAACCATTTAACTGAATGAACGTCTGTTCGTGCATATATTATTATCTAGAATGAATTAGATTAAATATAATACCTTTCTTAATGTAGGTGCCCAATGGTTTTCTTGTGGACAGATAAGGCTAACTAATCTGCACAGTAACTCATATTTTAATTGGAAACGTCAGAGTTTTATTAACGACATTGATAAAGCAGCGAATCTCATTATAATTATTTCAAACAACGTCACTAAAATACTCGGTAATGCAATATGCCTTTACGATATATTTATAAGTGTGTGTGTATTTTATTTTGCGCAAGGATCTACAAAACAGTCATATGCCCCAAAAAAATCTAAAAGTTTATAATATAACGTATAATATAGATCATAATTCATAATTAATCAATTATTGGAGTGCTGCCGATGGGTAGTTTCTCCACATGTGTTTTTCATGTCATAATGTACATATCAGCAGATTTACTAGTTATAACCATATTATAGTTGTAAATATCAATAAATTAAATTATTTAAAAAAATAAAATAAATAAAATAATTAATCACTTGTTAGGATTAATTTAAAATAAGTGGATATCCCAGCATTTCATGGGTAGTTAGACATGATTCTTCAGTTTGTAAAAAAAAATGAAGTCACTCACATTGGTCACAAATATATAGTTTTGTATATTTATAAACACACATACAAATACATCGAAACTTGTAATGTAAACCAACAGCTACGACTTCAAGTGGCTTAACATTTAGAATCAGAGTAGCATATGAGTGTTTCTTGCTTCATTATGCAACAGTAACAACTGTTTCATATTATTTATTATATCTTTCTATTTTATCTTTCCCTCTAAGCCATTTCTTACATTTATCTCTTGAAAAGGTCTCGTTTTCCATAACTGATCGTGTTAATAAATTAATAATAATCCAAATAAATGTATACTATCTATGGTAAAGCAGTACTTTCGAATTATAAAAAGAAAATCGCATTTAATTAAACTGCTAAATAATATATATGTATATATTGCGTATTAAGTTCGATTGCCAGGATTATTGGTGCGCTGCTCCGGGACAAGTTAGAAGAAGCGTACTCTACCTCTCAGACTACATATTTGTTGTTCGTCAACTCATTGAGAAGTCCCAGGAAAGGAAGCAGGAACTCCACATGGACTTCATAGACTTGGGACAAGCTTATGACAATGTGCCTAGAGAGAGAGAGAGAGAGGTTATGGATAGCACTTAAACCAGGAGGCATTGTGGGGATCTGATAAAGGCTGTGAGACACCTATACAGCAACGACATGCATCAGGCAAGATGCTGAAACCACCTTTCGGACCCTGTTCATGGTACTAAGGGATGAAGCAAGGTTGTAGCATGTCGCCATTGATGGTGAACAACTATGTTCCTTGTTCTTAGCTGACGACCAGGTCGTGTGTGTGAGGCATAGTGCACATATAGATGTGCTACGAAACGGTGGGCTTAAAAATTAACTTTGAAAATACCGAGTAGGATGGATGTGAATATATCATCGAATGAAAGGATCGGTGCAGGCCGCATATTATGGTACGGACATGTGAAGAAAAGGGCGTTTAAATGTTGGCCGAACCGAGTCCTGGATTGGGTTCCACTTAGTAGGAGAGGACGCAGGCGGCCCAGAAGCAGGGGGATGGAGGGAGCCCAGGAGGAGATGGCTGGTCGAGGTCTCCAGAAAGAGGATTGGATGGATCGAGAGGCATATTGATAAGTTGAGGCAACCCTTGTTTGAAAGCTTACAATGATAATACTAATTATTTTGTTTATGGGAGATTTGTTACACTCCCTACTAAAATTGGTATGAAGAGCTGAGAAGAATCGCACTACCGTGAATCCTATGGGTGGTTGGAATTTTTATTACAAAATAATAAATGATAATATATTCATTATTTAAAAAAATCTGTATCACTACAACTTGTAAACGGTTCTGGGGTTCAGTACATGGTAGAGACTGCACTATTCTATGGACTACGGTCCCCACATCCCCATTTGAACCCGAGACCTTCGGCGCAGCAACTCAGAACTGAGCTACCCTACTCCCATAAATAATTCGTAAATAAGATTATACAGAATAGCAAAAGAAAAAGTTAATAGAAATGTGATTTCTAAAATTATGAGTACGTATACTGCCGTAATCCAAACGGCAAGTCATATAAAGTACGTGCTATTTATTATTTATTTGAGGGAACCATCCGACAAATATTTACCTCAGTCTTTTCCAAAGGTCTAGTATTTATGTTAATGTATGCTTAAATTATACAGAATGCGCTAGAGCATAAATCATATCCTACATTCCGACGACAAAGAGTCAAGAGGAATAACCAATCGAAAAACCACAAGTTATGGAAAACAAGTGCCAATGTTTCTACCTGAAAAATTATTTAAAACAATAACAATAAAATAGTCAAATAATTTTTTGTGCCATTTGGCTATCAGGGATTTAATTATGTTAACAGATTGAATATTTTTATACACAAAGAGCTAAAAAGTTCAGTAAAATATTATAATTGCTATATTTATATCAAAACTTGTTTTTTATTTAGCAGTTTAATCAGTTTAGATTTTCCTTATTTAATTTGAAATCACTGGTCTACCATAAAGAGTATATTTTACTAAATAATTTTATATATTTTTTTTTTTATAAAGAGTAACTTTATTTGGATTATTAACACGATCAGTTATGGAAAACGAGACCTTTTCAAGAGATTAAATATAAGAAATGGTTCAGAGGGAAATATAAAATAGAATGATATAATAAATAAAATGAAACATTTGCTACTGTTGCATAATGAAGAAAGAAACACTCATATGCTACTCTGATTCTTAATGTTTGGCCACTTGAAGTCGCAGCTGTTGGTTTACATTACACGTTTCGGTATGTGTGTGTGCTTAAACTTTCAAGTAAATCTGAATCTCTAGTAGGAGGACGCATATCCAAAAACATGAAAATTTCGTCACCCCTAAAAAGTGGGTACCCTTTATTAGGGGGACGGCCGTTGAGCATGATTTCAAACAAATCACATCCTTCCACAAACAGTACAGTCTCAACCATGTATTGAACCCAATATTCTTCATGGGTTGTAGTGGTATACATTTTTTCGGTATCTGTTCCCCAGATTGTCGTTTCTAATTGAGTTAAAAGAAGTTTTAACAATTTATTCGTTTCATTTTTAATATTTTCCAAAAATACAAGTTGTCGTGAAATTGACAATGGAAACTAGAAGGTATTTATGGGTAATGAGTTGATTTCGGTAATCATGTCAATAAGAATTAAACATTTTGAAGAATAAATAAACGTTTGTTCAAACGAAAATTTCTAGATGAAATGATTTACATTTCCCATAATTACATCGTATATCCTAATACTTTTTTTACTAAATCTCATGACAACTTTTATTTTTGGATAATATTAAAAGGGAAACGAATGAAAAGTTAAAACTTGTTGTGACTCAACTCGAAGCGACAACCTGCGGAATAATTACTTTTTTAAATAATGAGCTACATGATTAGACAGGACATGATCATACAATCTTATTTTGGTTAGTAAAATATTAAACATATATTCTCATTCGATTAATTAGCATCACTTTAACACCATTTAAAATTCTAACGTGTTTAGCTGTTAACTATAAACTCTGCATACTGATTTAAAAATACCAACGGTTGACGAACACATACGAATATACTTCAACCGTTTTCAAGAAAAACTACACGAACCAATCCAAACTTATTACTAGAACAAATGGCCACTACTCTCATGGTGGCCTGAGCTATTCTGCTGATTGGCAATTGCTTTTACTTGGCAGGTGTGGATAAAAACATAAAGAAAATATAAAAATAAAATAAAAAATTAAAGTTTAATTCATTAGTTTCAAATGAGGTTTAGATTTTTTTGTATGCAACATCGTAGGTGGGAACAGCATAAGTTCGCAATTGGAAGGATATGAATCTACAATTCCATTCACATCAGGTTTCAATTAAAAGTCCAGCTAATTTTATCCATGTTTTTCACTTAATAAACAATTTACACTAATCCGATTCGAACCTTTTCTACTTCAAAGAAATGGCGCTTTCCCATTGGTCGAACCACGGCAATCGTTCTATAAGGAACGGTCCATAAAACCGTTCCGGGAATGGAGCCGTTCCTTGAATGGCAGCACTGAAGGACCGCCTCCAATATATATATTTATAAATAACCGATAAATACTCGCTAGAAGCCATAAGGAGGAACAATGATTCGTAAAGTCGAAGCGGGGAATAAGTTTCGCTAAATTGACACTCGGCAAGCCCCGACACCTGGCCTGTCCAATGGTAACGAGCCTACTCTACACAACAATCTTATACGACCTCCGATCTCATGTTCCTTAGGCAACTGAGTCGGGTAATTGTCTAACACAGGCTCTTATAAAAAAGTTCTTTAACAGTTTAAACCAGTCCTTAATGAGACACTCGAAACATAAAACATCGGCTTTCCAAACTCCTAAGCGCTACAGTAATGCTGCACAATTTCTCTCAAAGTACCTGTCCTAATGGCAGTGTACACAACTGTTAAGAAGTTCGCTAATATACACTTATTACCTAACTAAATATTTCAAACGGCTTTTGCTATGTACATTGTTATATTTTAATTATAATATTTTAATTCATTCATTCAACATTTTTTTTTTAGACATTTTTAATATTCTTCTTATATGCAACTTCCGGGATGGACCATGTCTTGTTGATGTTATGAACCAAGCTTTCGCTCATCGTGCTGTGAGCTTCTTCAGGGTTAGTCAGTTAATGAAGGTTAATTCCTTCATTAACTGACTAACCCTGAAGAAGCTCACAGCACGATGAGCGAAAGCTTGGTTCATAACATCAACAAGACATGGTCCATCCCGGAAGTTGCATATAAGAAGAATAATAATGACCGTGGAAGCCTACGTGAACATTTTTAATATTTTCACCATGGTAGTAATTATGGGCCTTCAACGGCAGAAAATACAAACTGAAATACAAACTTTATTAATTAATACCAATCACTCACAGATTGCCCACTATAAAAAAAAACTGACCATGTGTCTCAGCTTTCAATAGTGTTTACCAACAGAATCAAATTAGTCACCCACTGTTCTTTATAGAGTTGATTTTTTTTTTTTTTTTTTTTTTTTTTTTTTTTTAGTTGCCTCTTCCGCAGATAGTAAAATGAAGTAATTTGGCAGAAATCAGAACTAATTTTCTTTCCAACTAATGAAATTCCAATTCCCTACATTGCGAAACTATCCACTCCAAAAATGAAATATTTAATTAAATTAAAAATAAAATCTTTAATTTAAATGTAATATATTATATACAATACAACTATATTTTAATTTTAATTCTTAATAAGATTGGAAGGTATGATAATGAATATTATAAACCCCCTCAACTAAGATCAATGGGAGACTTAATGAAACAAAAGTATATCAAATTGAAGACTAAATACTAGACGGATCATATGTAACACACGACTTGTCAGTACATTATTTCTGATTAACAGAAGATGAATATATGAATAACACCATCAAATATTTCTTTTATTAAAGTTTAATCCTGAAAAACTCGGTACGACAACACCCCATTAAGGATCTTGTGTTTAGTAAGTTAGAGATTTTACTGTTGCTGAAAAATGGTTCTTCAGAAAGGAGATTTGTCTGAGAACACGCAAAACGACCAGCCCCCCCCCCAATTTAGGGTCCTCGTGTTATAGATGTTGAGTGATCCCGAAGAGGGTCAGCAGATCCCACAGTGGCAGTTAGTAGATAACAAAAATACATAAATAATCTATCCGTGTTAGCCTGATATGAACCGGGGACCTTCAACATAGCAACTCAGGACTCTGAGGTGCCCAGCTTTTCATTAAAGTTTAATATCGAATAAAAAAAAATTGACATTCAGGTGCAATTGATTTTTCGACATTTTTTTCTTTAAGATAATATTTTATTCTTGACAAGAAAATGTGAGAAGAGGAATCAAATCAATTGAGTTTTTTTTTGTTACTCAGCTTAGAATTGTGAATAAAAATACCGATTCGGTTCACTCAACTGCTATCACTTTTTCTGAAACTAAAGAATTTCCTTGTACTTTGTTATATTGAAAATAATCAGCGACTCGAGAGGAGTAAAGGTCAAAGTTCTTTATAAGACGAAGCTATTATCGGAAGAAAGGCTATATCCTCAAAATAATAACGGCTTTGATCTTAAGGATGGATCCGAAGGAAATAATGAGGCAATGAGGGCCGAAGGGTTAGGCAAAAATATCTTTATTTTGTCAAGACGTAGTTTAATACATAACAACGACTTACATATTTATATATACTTTAACTTTTCATAATATGCCCTGCCCGCCGCGAACGTAGGCTATCATCACAGAGTTTTTAATTATGTTTGTCATGTTTCTAATGTAATTGAACAGATGTCAGTCCTCACCAAAGACGTAAGTTGTGGCGCCACGAATGTCCTTTACTTCCGGGATCTTAATCTTTCCCTGGACTATTAGGTGTAGTAGACTGTATCTGTCATGTCTCATTAGATGATCGAGATATTCAATCTTCCTCTTTTTTAGAGAAAATGCTATATCCTTCTACTTTCCTATCCACCATAGTCTTTAGTAGTAGTGACGTGTTTACTATACAATATTTTGATACTCATTTATATGAATATACGTTGAATTAACTTAACAACTGTCCCGCAGATTGCTGGATATATAATAATTAATGAAAGCACGCCGTTTAGACAAAATAAAAGAATCATTATTTCCTTAACAATTCTAAATTCTATTTTTAATAACTGCAAATTGTGTTTGTTTACCTTATTATTGATAAACTACATGATCAGTTTTTAATTATACATTATGTCAAGTCTGTTTTTAAGTATGTTGTACATAATAATTAAAAATTATTAAAAAGAACATACTTTAACCGAAATGGGCTTACGCCACACTGACCATTCAAATATTTCAGTAAAAATTCCTTCGTTATATTACCCATTCCCCCTTCTAAATAAACCATTACACAAAGACCTGAACACACCACTCGTGACTGACACGATCAACAAACATTACAACAAATTTCATGACTTGCTTGCTGGACTCCCAAACTTACTGGTACAAACATTACCGGCATGAATGAATGCATGAATTACCACAGAATCCGACGAAACGCAAGGAATGCCTTCAATGGTTCTCTCTATCCACGCTTACACACGAATCCCTTAGAAGGGGTTTTAAAAAAGATGAATACCGATATAATAGTGGCGAATGGCATTTGTATAATTTCTCTCAAAATATAAAAATTATTATTATTTCGTGGAACCCGTGATATTTGCGGCCTATTAACTCTGATTTAAGAAGAATAGTGTGTGACTATTACTTCCAGTAATTGCGTTATTAGTAGCGACCTATATATGTAATATATATATTACCCATAGATTGTAATTAAAGCGTAATGTTTAAGGAGAATATCGATGCCTTAGATCACATGTGTTAAGTGCCGGAAACAAGATTTTACACGAGTCGACTTTGATAATAATTTAACACAAGAAATACAATTCAAGTTTAAGCAGACAATATATTTTTTAACCTTTACAGCTTATCTATTAATTTTATATCAACATATGATCTATGACTTCCTGATCACAACTTTACAAAATTATTTATATAACAAAACCGATTTTTAAAAATTTGCACACACATTTGTGAACTAAGGCATCGATATTATAAATAAGAATCTGATAATTATTTCTTTTTTTTTAGTACAACTTTCGCTTAAATTTATTTACTACATCACTAATCCTCGCTGGATCAGGAACAGCCATGTGATATCACCACCAGGTGACTTCAGCAAGGACGCAACAGGTGATAGGAAGGCTAGAGGTAGTTACCTCAGAAGCGGGCATCATCCATCAGCCCAGCGCTGACTTTCCCAAGCAGAGTGACAAAGAGTGACCTAGTAGTCTCCTTGCATGAGCACGGTACCTAAGTGGCTCTTCAAGTGCTCCGGCCAAAATTAGGCTACTCCAGTCTCTCGGATGAGGCTCCTTAGACCGCATGCATTCAAATGAGCAGCCTTCCAGTCGTCGATGAGCTCGGTCTAGATTAGTCACAAATGGAGATCTTCAGGGTCGCAGTCTGTTTGCTGCAGGAGGGTATGCAGAGATCTTTCATATCTCATGTCCACATGCATGACTTCTATTTAGAGATGCAGATGTAAGCATTGGAGGAAGGTGAATGTATTGATGTGGTATGTTTATAGATAACTGCATGACGATGTCGAAGTCTGGTTCTAGCGTTATTAATATCAGTGGTAATTAATACCAAACTGTCATACATCACAAAAGAGATTATTTATTCTGTTACGGACTATTATTTATCAATCGATTATTGATTCTGCCAGCTAGAAGATTAGCCTTTTCTTCTTTATTGTTCTTTCTTAATTAATTTCATATGTTTTATTGATAATGTTATGTTACAAAACCATTATGGATTTTCGATGAGGAAAAGATTGACCACAAATAGTATCCTGAGTTATGTAGAAAATGTTCGGGGGCGGGGAGGTGGGGGGGGGGTGAAGTTAATGAACTGTACACAAATATTGAACCGTAGGAATGTTGGAACATTGCAGGGATATTGACATAATGCAACAAACACGTATCGAAAAACAACCTTAAATTAAAAGTTAACTAAATGAGCTGGGTTAAGAAGTCCTCCAACACCCACTTTTCGTAAAGGGTAAAAGACTTTAAAATGATTCTCAAGCCAAAAGCGCATTTTCAGAAAATATTTCATGAATAATCGCTTCCCTGAATAGTTGAGTTCTGGGATTGAAAATTTGATAACACGTTGATTACATAATTTACTTATTACATATCAACGTTTTTTTGCCTAACTTTTAGGACATCATTATACCAGAGGAATGCATGTTCTAGTTGCAATTATAAACAAATTATGAAGATTTACAATTTTAGAGGTGTGCACTTTAATTACTTTCAAAACATTTCTGACATACCAAAGAAATAAGTGTTAATTTAACCCTCTCCCCACCATAAGAAAATTTACATATACAGAATAATACACTGGGTCAAAATTTAGCAGAGAGATAGAGGAGAGTAGGGAATTATGGAATACCATTTACATTTTTGTATGTAAGTTACTGTATTTTTAATAAAAACTCCCAAAATCATTTTGAATACATACTATAACTAACTAAAGCTAATCGTAAGGTGTTTTAAAAAATAATAATAATTTTTTTGTTTATAAAAAAAAAAAAAATACAACTGGAGGGTAATATGGAATACGAGGTTTATGTAGTGGAAAAGCCGACTAGAATTTTCAATATAGTTCAAATTTACAATTTGAAAAGACAACAACTTTAATATATTTAAACTTGCTTCTTTCGCTCATCTTCCTTCTTCTTAGGCATATCTGGCAAAACAGACAATTTAAAACTCTTATAGCTAACAAAAGGGAGGGGTCAGTTTAAATAAAGAAAACATAAGAAAATGATCTGTAGACGTCTGTTTAAATAGCTTTAAAAGTATTTTATATTTCCACCTCAATGGGTTTACAATTTGTAACAGACTAAACTTTAATTTTTAATTTGGCCTGGCTTTATTTTTTTATAATTCTTGTTTATAATATAACAAAATTAAACAATAAGCTACTATATTAAATTATTTTTTTCAATATTGTTTATGTCGTGAATACTTTTACGTCGGGTATTATGAAATACCTAGTATTCCATAATAACCGAAACGCCACCTTGGAAGGACAACCCAAAAACTGATGAAACAAAAAGTGTCACTGAAAAACCAATCACATAACAATAAACTACAACTCTTTTAGTGTACATTAGGCTTAGTCTGAAAGCTTAACTAACTACTTTGTAGTAGTTAGTACAACTACTTGAAAGTTTACTCGCAAAAATTCTTTATAAACACGAAACAAACTTCGTTCTGTAGCGAACAGTTCAGCAGCAACAGGCGGTCAACTCTAACAGGGCATGCGCCATGGGAGTATTTTTAAGTAGTTCATGATATTCCTGAATGTTAGCAGCGCCAAACAGAGCTGAAACCTCAGTATTCCATATTTCCCGATTATTCCCCGATTAGGTGTTCAGGATCAAAAGCGGATAACTCTGAAATTTCAAAAATTTACTTTGTCACATTTTTTGGAAGTTTAGTCTAGTAATTTTATTTTAACAAAACTTCATGTTCCGAATCTGACTAAAACCAGGAGAAATAAAGAGGCAAAGTGTCGTGTTAGCCTAAAAAGCTTAGTTAAACTAATGAAAAATGCCAAAAAGTCAATCCGCTTTTGATCCTGAGCACCTCATATAAACTGATTTGAATACGAGTCATTCAGCACATCTACTCAACGCTTTACACACTGACCTAGCCCGCTCTAGGATGATAAGCAAAACGAATTCCTGAACATACACTTTGTCAATATAATTAAAGTGGTAGTTATTAAATACTCAGTTGGTTAGAAATTCTCGGAAGTTCAAACATTGGCGTAAGAAGGAGGATTGTATTAAAAGTGGTCTTAGCGATTTCAGTTTATGAGGTATTCCGTTGTCGCAAGTTTTTAAATAGCAATTTTTGGTATTGTTATTGTTATTATATTTAATAAAAATGCGATCTTAATGATAGAATTTTACTGCATACGCTATTTTTTTCTTGTAATAAAAAAAAACAAACACGTAACAGCTACTTAATGGTATCATTTACTTTTTTATTTGCTATTCTTTAATAGCAAATAAAAAAGTAAATCTAATTTTTCAGTTTGCCAGCTTCTTGTCGGTTATTTGATTTTCCGATTGATGAATTTTTCTAAAAATAATTGCATTAATATGAAAGTTGATAACGGACATTTTAATCAAATTAATATGTTGATACAATTGGATAACTAATTGTAATATTAACAATGATGACTTTTAAATAATATACTTGAAACGTGCCGTGTTTCATATTTATTAGTTATCATTAAAATTGGCTAGAGTAGTTTTTCAGGAAGCGGAAGGACAAAAATTGGGAACCAAATGAGTTCAAAAGAATGAGTAACATTCTGAAAAAAAGCGACTGCTTACAAAAATATTGAAAATGGCCATCTATATCCTATTTAACTTAAATTACAATCGAACTTTGTAAGTATTAAAATTCCCATCGTACATGAAGGCTCAAAAAGTAAATAGCTTTTTAAAAGACCTATTTCTAAGAGCTGACCAAATAATAACTTATAATTCACGACATTAAGTATAAAAATTTATAAATATAAATAACAGTTGTTTATACATTTTCCCTCAATAAGTTTTATTAGTATTCCGATCCCAGAAATTATTACCAACCTATCTCATTTCGCATGGGATTATTTAGAAGTACAAGTTACTTTATGAATCACAGTTAAAGTTATATTCTCGTTATAAATTACAAGCTTCATACCATCCTTTAAAGAAAATTACAGTTAATAACATCTATCATAATTTATACAGAAATATATTAGATATATATTAGAGCAATGCAGTGGTGTTGTGGAACATAATTATTTTTTTGTTTATATTTATATTGCATTTCGAGCGAGACTTAAACAAACGAGAATCTGAGAATGAAATCATTATAAATCAACTAAGTTTTTCAAAAAAACATCTTTTGTAACAGAAAAAGCTAAACTGTATTCTTAAATACTTGTGTATCGTGTTTTAAAAATACAAAAACAATTGAAGGGATACTAGTTCAATATATAAGATAAGAAAAATAATACAGAACGTGACAATAGTATATTCTTTGTCGAAACCAATAATTTGTTTTAGTTCTACTAATTGCAACAATAGAGTTTACATTTTTACGATATCCATCCAAGTAAAACTTAAAACCTTGATCTTAATTATCAATATTATACATAAGATGGAAATTACTTTTTTCATTCGCTTTTCAAAATAGCAATTAAACATGTGCAAAAAACTACGTATGTATTTAGATAGATATTATTTCAAAAATCTTAATAATTATTTACAATTTTCCAGTGAAATATTACTCATAAGAATTAGTTACTGTTGCTATTTTCAAAATAAAAATATAGCTAGGAATACTATATATATATATATATATATATATATATATATATATATATATATATATATATATGACGAGTACATGGGGAAAACAGCATAAATATTTTAAGAAATTAAGTTATAAAAACTAAACCTTGTTATTAAATTTACCAGCTGCCATTTTCTGTTCCAAACTAATGAATTTCTATTGACACACTATTAATTAATCAATTTTTTTTTTTATGTTACCGATCAGTTTTTCTCCAATACAATTTTTTTTTCCATTCGTTTTTAATGAATTAATATACAATCTTCTTGTAATTTATTCAAATATAAAAAATATTTACATACTCCATTAATACCCTTATTTATCTTTGCGTAGTTATAACGTGTAATTAAATAATTCCCCTTTACTACGGTTTTATTACGGTTCTTTTATTTTATTTTCGTATTAAAATTTAAAGCACCAATAAAAAATTAACGAGATAAAACTATTAATTTATTCTGAATTGCAGAACTATGCTTCAGAACAGGCTTTTTATTGAACTTTTAACGAGTATTGGTAGTATCAATTTCTTGAAGATTATCTTGATATGTGTATTTATGTTATTACATTTAGGAAATGCATTTAGTACCATTTCCAAACCTCTTGCTTTAATCACATTTAATTATAATATATTTTTTTAAATACTCTGCTCGTTAACGAAGGACTTCAAATCAGTACAGGTTTCTTTAAGATGTCCAAAATGGCACGAGAACATAAAAACGAAAACCTTACAGAGATGGACATGTCTCAGACTTATTCAGTCGATACTACTTGATAAGGCTAACCTGGGCTTAGAAGAAAAAGGGTCATCGCAGTTAACCATTTATAATTCGAGAAATGAATAAACATATTTATTATTTTTCAATGATTCTTCATTTAATTATAAAAATAATACAATATATTGAACTATGCACTTAAAATTGCTGTTACGCTAAACGATAAGTTTAATGAGGCAGAGACAACTCAGTTAACAAAAACATAAATGTACAGTAGTTATATAATACTAATTATTATTATTATTTATTCATATATTTAACATAAAAAAGTATGTTATTTATATTATGTTTCGTACTTTACTTTAAATTAATAAACCTCGTATTTTAGTTTCTACTATATTATCCTGAGGTGAGTTCCAGAATAAATATACCAGATATTTCTTTATCGCATTCGTTGTTCTACATTTATATATATATATATATATATATATATATATATATATATATATATATATATATATATATATATATATGTATGTACTAGCTGGCCCGGTCACGCGTTGCTGTGGCTGTTGTAATAGTTTTAAAAAATATTACGTTAAAATTTGAATTTTAAAGAAACAATGAATTAATGGAAAACATGAAATAAATAGATTTTTGATTTTACATTTTTTTCAGCTTATATCTTAGTATAGTATATAATAAATAAATAGTATACAAAATTCTTAATTGATAAAATATAAACATTAGATTAATGAATGTGGTATATCATGGTTGATTTTTAATTATGGCTAATAATATTTTTTTAAATTATAATTATTCATTTCAATTTAATTGAGTGCTAATCGATGCACAATATGTTTTGTTAATCTGTCCTTTTCTTATGCAAACAATTTATATGGTTTACTAACACATGAGCAAGCAACATATAATTGTCTATGGTTGAAACATGGTCCAACTAGGTCCAAGCCGCAAATGGGTATTGTCAGGCCTTGAGACTTGTTGATGGTCATATCAAAAGCCATGCGTATATCAAATTGAAGTCTTCTTAACGGTAAAATGGCTTCTGATGGTATCATTGGATCACGTGGCTACAGGACGATTTCTCCTGTAAAGATTTTCTTATTTTCAACCGATGATATCTTATGAAATGGTTGTATCTTTTTTTTTTGCTCAGTTGAAAACCACCCTTGCTATCTCTTTTTCATGATAATGAATTAACTTAATTAATATACGTATTTAATTTGTTTCAGTCGTCCCCCTCTGATCTCCACACGTCAACGGTATAGCTCGGCTCGAAGATCCCTAGGGCTGTGTGTAAATAAGTGTACCAGTTAAAATATGTTCCTCTAACAATTATTGCCCTTAAGTGTGGAAGATTGCATTGTGGTGTTATCCGATAAAAGGACAACAATATGGATAATGGTTAATAAGAGAATTTCAATACCGTCATTACAATAGGAATGCTTTGCTTAGCCAATTACCAAATTTTTATTGTTTAACTCACATAGAACTTTCGAATGTCTGCATTGAAAATTAGTTTTTTTGAATTTTTGTATTTCGTTTTTGAAGGAACGATATTTCAGAGCTATATAACACTGTACACAATATTAGTTGTGATTTCATCATGATTAACAATCATGTAAAATTAATTACAATTACAATTAACGTGTAATAAATTGCTACAATCATTTTGCTAGATACATGACCACCATCCCAGCTCACCTTGTCAGACTGCTGAAGAAGGTTCAAATAAAAAACAGAACATAGCCAACTCGGGCCACGAGATGAATACATATTATGAGGCAGTGTTAGATGCTATCAACATATGCCAAGGGGCGAATCCTAGGGCAATAAAAACCAGTCACGATGCATAGATGAGGACCTTAACGAGCACCTTGTATTAAAACAAGGTGCAGAGAGTGCAAAGGCGCTGATGACCGACACAACCACACCCCAGCCATCTCAGTGCGATAACCGTGTGATCATTATCGCTTGTAGTTCAATCAGTTTAAATACATCAAAGTGAATCTTTATTTTTATTTAGATCACAAACATTTTTGTGTGCGTCTTAAGAGTATGGCTGACTACATTAACTTCGGTGGTCACCTGTAATTTAGTGGTAATTAAAACAACCTAATATGGCCAAAATCGGGTACGGAGCGCTAAAGGTTGTCTTATTATCTTATAATGAGATTTAAAAATCCTTGGTTATGCCGTCCTTTGGTGAGAACGTAAAATAGTGTTTCCGAACCTCTTTGGTGTCATGTTCTCGTTACAAATACCTGAACTAATTATACCTGGGTATCCGAAATTTAGGAATCTGGTTGTAATATCGTCTGATTAGCCATAGCAGCATAAAGTAAGTTCATTTTTCATTAGTGATCTCTAATCCCGAAAACTAGGAAGCTAGGTAGTTGCATGGTAAAGCGAGGAGAAGCAGTAGCGAAAGTCCTGGGTTCAAACCCCACTCGCAGGCAGTTTTATTAAATATGTTAACAGCCCCATCCCCGGACTCAGTGGGATTCGGAAATCATCCTGGGCCCATCCAGTCTCTATAAAGTGGGTACCATTAAATGGGAAAAAACCTGACGGTTGAGCGTGATCAAGGACAAATCACCTCCCTTTGTCCAAGAAACACTATAATCACTACTACATACTGAATCCAAGACCCTTCATCGGTTGTAATTGCACAGTTTTTTTTTTTTTTTAATCGCTAAAACCACTTATATGATTTCCATAATTAATGTATAAAAGCCTCATGGCATTAAAATGTTAATAAAATATAATATAATCGACTGCACAAACATACATAGCGCTGAGGTTTTAATTAAATTTATTTAATGCTCTGTTCATAAAGATTCTTACTTACTAATAGGTACGTTATTTAGGCGAAATTCGCGGTAAGCCAATTGAGTGTTCTATCCGATTCTTTAACCTGTTTCAAGACCATTCGGTACCTATTAGTGCAAATGAGTGAATGTAAAAAAAAAATGGATCAACCAATTTTAGATAACCTCGATACTTTTTAACTTATTTATTTTAATTTTATATCAGTTATTCTCTCTCGCTAGGAGAAAGGCATTTATAAAACCACAAGGAAAACTTTTTCAGCCCCATACTGTTTTCATTAACAGCATTTATGCGTTACATTCCCAGCTTAAAACACTCGATCTGTTAATTTTGTTGATACCAAAAACAAAACTAAAAATAATAATTAAAATTATAATTATAATTAAAATTATAATAAAGATGTACATCACCGTATCTGCAATGAACAGATGAGTGAGAAATATTATTAATAAAAAAAATTGCTATAAATGTTAAATATTAAAGAGTATTACCGCTATGAATGTACGTACAGTCAACAACCTTTTTTTTTTCTTTTCTAAAATTCTATTTTATCTGAGTAGCTATCCTGAAGGTTGAAATCTGGCTAAGGGAGATGAATTATTTAATCTTTTAACAGCCATGAATTGACCCTTTGGTATCTACAGACTTACCTGGTGCTCATCCATTAAGGGCTAAAAAGCAGGCACCCTACATTGGGAGAAAAAACGTTTTAGCGTAATCACGCCCTTTCACAAACCTTATGCTAGAAACAGTACAGTCTCTACCATGTAATGAGCCCTAGACCTTTCCTGGATTGCGCAAAATCAATTTAATAAACATTAATGTTCAACAAATTCTTTCTTTCTTTTTTTTTTAATAAAAAACTATTCAAATGCCTTGAAACTCAAACGAAGTTAAGTTATTTTAAATATATCTATTAATAGTCAATTTATTAATATAAATAAGTAATCAATAAACAGTTAATAGTTATATAAATTCCGTTTCCAGCCTTCATATTCCAATGATTTTTACAAACCTGATCTGAAAAGAAAACCAATTACGTGGAGATGTAATGATTCCTTTTTCGATTCTTAAATTCTTACTTTATTTTTCATAACACTGATTAGAGGTTTTCAAAAAACTGTAATAGTGCTGTGGAGGTTAAGGTTTTAAAGAATGCAGAGCAAAAGTATCGAGACGATTATATGAATGCGTTTTAAACCTTTAATTGACCCAGCGTAGATTAGGTTCTGTTTAAACTCAACTGCTTTCAGCAATTTCATTAGGATTAGTACAACTAGCCTTAAGATTCATAACTACAAAGTAAATTAGTAGAATTCGTCAGAGTTAAACTTATTTTTTTTAAATAATTAAACATTCTCATTATAATTAAATAATCAAACATTGCCATTTTAATTACTAGTAAATCTAAATCGCTTACGACACGGAAAGAAAAAATTTTTTTTCTTATTTTACGACGTAAGGTAAAAGTGATTTGATGGGATTTTTGAGAATTTATTTTAATTCTCCAGTTCTGGCACCATTCTTAAAGATCAGTGATATGGGATTGGAGGCTTTGGGATACAATAACTGGATTGGTATTGACTGATAATACACATGTATCATCAGAATATGTGGTAAGGATAGTATTAGGATGAGTTGGGATGTCAGCTGTATAAACTGTATAAAGGATTGGGCCAAGGATACTACCTTGAGGAAAGAAAAATTTTAAAAATAAATTTCTTATTTATAGATAAATTTTATATTGTAGTATTCGTACGAGAAAAAAGAAATCTCAGATATAGAACCCCGATATGTAATTTTAAGGAAGATATTTTTTTATTAGTTAAAATTATTTTCAATTGAGAACGAGAGAAAATAGCTGATTCAAAGAGTTAGCAATGGCTTAGTTCTTTATAACGTTTTTTTTTAAATTAATTTATTCATTGAAATTTACAACTGTATTATAACAATTCAACAAGTAAATGACAGGAATGATACATATCGGCAAGGATCATGACAAGTAGAGAAACTACCAATTGGTAGTACTCAAATAACTAAATGAACTTAAAAGGTCACGAGGCCACCTTCTTTTCAGACGCCTCGGAGGAAACAGTTTTTTAAACTTTTAAAAAGTGAATCAGTACTCAGCTCTGAAAGGTTTTTATTTTTTCTCGTGGTTTAATTTTCTCGTTTTTGTCACTTTAAAAAAAATTTAATTATTGAAATTCACAACTGTAAAATGAATATAATACATCATGAAAATATAATGAATGATGCATAATGGTATGATTTATAGGAAAGAAAAAAAAACTACCCACTGGTAGAACACGAATTTATCACTTTTAAAGTATTTTTTATTATTCTCTAATAACTGGAATGCTATTAAAAACCACAATAACAATTCAAATTTTATTCCTCTCCAAAACTTCTTCCGAATATTTGTATTGGGAACAAAAGATTTTTTTTTTCCCACTAATTTCATGAAACTATGTTAACGAAACCAATATAAATTGAGTAAGAGACAGTGTGACAGTGTCTTTGATAAGCGTATGTTTAAAATCAATATGTATCCTCTGATAAGTGAAATTAAACACGTCTAACAGTTTATTTCTATACCTAAAAAGAAATCCTGTATCAGTAAAACCAATAAAGAAAGGGTTTCGGGTTCAGTACACGGTAGAGGCTATACTGTTTCTAAGACTTGGACGCTCAACCGCCAATTAAGCGCATCAAATTTATAAAGGCTAGGTGAGCCCCCGGAGGGTCTGTATATCCCAGAGGGTTCCCCGTGGATGTTAACAGATTAAATAATTTAAATACCACAGCCAGATTTGAACCTTGGACCTTCATTATAGCAATACAACACTATACACACTGACCACGTTCCATTCTACACCTCAAGTACTAATAAAAAGGTAAAAATATTAAGAAAATTCATTATTTTCGGAATTTGTTATGGCTATTCTAATTCCATTAACCGTGACTGACAGTTTACCTTGAGTTCCGATTCATTAATTGAAATGAGAACCCGAATCCACTCCCGGAACACGACTCCCTGTAATATTTAATGTTTCTAATACCGCTAAGTAGTTTCCCTTCCCAAGTCCTTAGTGGTCTCTACAAATATTTATAGGTTTGTTTCAATAGTTTACAGCAACAATTACTTGAATTCAGACAGATGTACATATATTTGGTCTTATTGAGAAATACACGCGCTCAGAAAAACATACATTTTTTTAAAGAAACATTTTAACTTTAGTCGAATGTTTTTATCAAAGTCTGTCACCCTAGAAAGTAAAATCGGTCACTTCAAATAATAATTTGAATACAATTTCATTAAAATTCATTTCTAATATACACGTGAATGGGTAACTTCCAGACTGCCCATATATTTTATTAAAATGAATAATAGGTACTAAGGGATAACAATAGGAAAAGAAAAAAAAATAACTAACTATTTAAAGTAACATAAATAATTTGTCTAGGATTTTTTAAAATAATTTTCATAGTATCTTACCAAATAATAAAATATATTTATTGAGCTTTCAGCCCCTAAGGGAAAAAATAAATAAGTAAAAAAATATATTTTATTATGAAGAAACCTGATGTAGATGTGTATACTTAAAACTAAAAACATTATTTTTCTGTAATTTTAAAAGAAATCGCTAAAAATATGAATCTTATTCCTAATCTCATGAACCGTATTCTATATCAAATGAAAGGTTTTTCGATGTAGTGAATTGATTAGAGCTGATAGATCCGGGAAACAAGTATAAGAAACTCCACATTTCATTATAAAAAAATAAATGAATTAAGAATATATAAGTAGTTTAATTTTAAATCAAACAGATTGATTTTTTTATATCGGTTGTGTCCTGAAGTTTTTTCAAGGCAGATTTTATTTTACTAGTTTGAGCGTGGTATTAATGTAATATATTACTTTAGCCAACCTATGTTCATTTAATTTAAAAAAATAGTGACAGCCTAGTATATTTGCCTATAAATTTTTATGGATTTAAATAATTTGTGGAAATTGCCTATAATCTAGGAGAGTTGGATCTAATTTAAACTTTGCTGAATTAGATCTGCCAATTTAATAAGAATGAATCGAATTCCACATCATCAAGATTTAAATTTGTTACTCTTTAAATTAAGTAGTTCATTAGCTACATTTATATGCTGTCAAAAAACTGAAAAATCGGTTCTTATATTAATAGATTTGTTTTCAAAAAATATAATTCCACCAGAGATAATTTATTTTAAGAAGTCTTTTCTCAGGCCTCCTATATACATAATTTATAATTATTATAAAACTTATTAAATATTTTTAGAACAAATATATAGTAAAAAATTACGATAAAGATTAAAACTGCATTAGGACATTTTGTAAACAAATTAGTGACCAGGTCCTTCAAATTTAAATTTAATAAAGTTCTCTATAAAATAATAATAAAATAAGTTACCAAATTGATACCGATTTTCTCCAAGTAGATAAATACTATGTCACTTTTTAAATTTTCAAAATGGCGAAAGATTTATTAATCTTAAGCTTAAAACATATCCGAAGTATACATAAGTAGGAGAGAAATTTTTTTTTGTATAGGCCATGCCTTCTTGTTGATCGGGTCTTTTTACATAACCACATATTGTACTCTCTCTTAGACACACAGACTAAATCTATAGACAAAATCTATATAATGGGGAGTATACAAAAAATGACCGTTTCACCTTCCAATGGAGAGAAGATGGCGACTAACAGTATCTTTCGACGCACCACACTCCCTGGCAAGTTCACGAGTACTTGTGGACGGATTTGACTCAACAGCTTCTTTCAGAACATCATCAATATCCATTAATGGTCGCCCGGAGCCCTTCTTGCTTTCCAACGACGTATTTCCACTGCAAATTTTTTCAAACCAGCGCCGCGCAGTGCGCTGGTCAAGGACACCTTCCCCTTCATATTTAATAATTTCACGAGTTGCTTCAGCGGCTGTGAATTTTTTTTTCCAGTAATGTCTTAAAATTACGAGAATTTCGTAGGACGGTGTCATGTTTCTTCTTTGAAATAACTAAACTGAGGCTTTTTTTTTAGAAGTCCAGTCTTAGTAAACAAGCTTAGAGAGTGCTCTAAAGGGATTATTAAGTGTTGGTAAATTATAAATAGAATTAAAATATGTACAGACTTGTGGTCTCTGAAATTTGATAAAACGGTCATTTTTTTTATATACCCCATTAGTTAGATCTCACATTACAGTTGAATGCTCTTTTCATCCATTCAAAACAAAAAATACGATGGTAATGTTTAATGAGAGACCCCGAGTCACTTAATTTATATAACAAAAAATAATTATATAATAAAAAATACTAAATTTCTAGATTTTAGATTTTGAGCTATTTTATAATTAAAAGAACCACGGATGGGTGGATGGAAGTAACACAAACTTACTGTCATAAAATATTGAGAAATGAAAAAAAAAAGCGCTAATTTATTTTGTTTAAGAACAAAAAACAATCCTTATGATTGATGAACCAATGAATGAGTAAGAACAACCTATATTTGGTTGATTGTTCTTGCTCATCATCCGTCATTCTCGAAAATTGTTCAATATTTTATTATTTACTTTTTTGCAGTGAACCAATTAAAAATATTTTTTCAACAACTATTATCGTCAAATGGCAATTTTTTAAAGGTAAAATATTTTAAAAACTATCTACATAAAAAAATGTTCACAATAGTTCGGAAACTAAACTGGAATATCTTTTTTATATTAAAATTACTTAATTATCTTTTAAAATATCTTTAAATTCTTTTTTATTTAAACTAAACTATCCTATAATCCAATAATCGTAAAATGTTATTATTCAATGATTTGGAAAATCATATTAAATTTTTAACACAAGACACCAATAACATAATTCCAATAATTAAATAGCAAAGTACTTATTAAAGTTCTCCTATTTTAACAGATCTATTTTAAAATATAAAATTAAAATGAAACAATTAATAACAACAGAAAAATAGCTTTCATTAATTTGGTTATTTGAACATCAAGTAATCTATAAATAATAAAACCTATTATCCAATGATTTGGGAAAACATTGAATTTTTCACACAAGACACAAATAAAAATGAATAAACCAATCGATTTGCTTGCAGGAAAATGTCAGAAAATATTTAATAACTAGAGTTATTTATATTTGGATATTTCTTCTGGTATTGATAACTAAAAATCTGAAAAATGGTCCGGGTGGAGGTCAAAGAAATGATTCCTTAAACCGTGATAATTATTTCGTTCTCCTAATACTCTCAGTAGTATGAAGAACAATATTTTATAAAACAAATAAAATGTAGCAAATATTTTTTTATTACACAATTAATTTAATTTAATTCAATACACAATCTTTGGGTATCAGTTCGGGCAGGTTTGTCGCTTTGAGTTGTCACAACAAGCATTCGTTTTTCTTTTTGATATACTTGAAAATAAGAATAATTTTATAATTGACTGTACATATAACTATTACTGACTGTATTAGGGTTTAAGAATCGTGCATACTGTTTAGATTATACCATCATCTATACTTCGAAATGTTTGTTGAAACATTTATTTCTAGATAAAATTAATAACGAAAAATTCACATTTCCCACAATCTCACTCCTTATTTGTGCTAAATCTCACTATTATTTTTGTTTTCTAGAATGTTAAAAATGAAACAAATTAAGAGTCGAAACTTGTGATTTAGCTCGAAGCAACAACAACCTGCGGAACTGATACCAATATCGGATTATTCAATATTCTCTACAATGGATTACAATTTTCACAAGTTTAACTTCGGCTGATGTCTCAAAAATATAAGAGGTATATTTCACTTATTTGTTTTATTAACTGTAAATCTGAATACACATTTATTTATTTTTAGATAAAATGGAGAGTTGTTGATAATAATTATATAACACTTGTATAATACGACGTATAAGGAGTGACTGCTACGTACCTCGACAGACTCCTGACCTAGCCACGGAACCGACCCAACTGCAGGAGCCAGGGGTAGGTCTCGAGAGTGGGGAAATGGAGGGGGATCCCAGGGTGGGAGCAATCGCCAGCATCTGGGGTATTGCCATTTTTGAAACATTTCGTAATAATTGTTAATTATTAATATTATTATTATCGATTCTATGAAGTAGTTGTCATGAAATTATGATGAGAAAGCAATATTTCCCAGAAAACGTTGTTATTCAGTGCTAAAATTAGGACATAAATCGGAGATATAGCCCATTGGCTATACCTTTACATTAACCTAAAAAAAAAGTTCCACTAAAAAAATGAAGGTATTGGGTTCAGTACATGGTAGAGACAACAAATCAAAGACAACATTTGTGCAGAGAGGTATTTTTTTCCGAAATAACGTTCATAGGCTCATTCCTAATATAATAAGCAAATAACATTCATCTGCAGATCCCACAGGACCTTAAATTGCTATTGTATATATGCTTATTATTATATTATTATTAGGGGTGGGAGAGATTGAATTCATTCATTGATTCATCATGTTATTGCTTATCAAAATGAAACTTGTTAATAACTAAAGTGTAGTTTGAAAAACACTACAACCCATGAAAGGTCTTTGGTTCATTACAAAGAAGAAACTGTACTGTTTCAAAGACAACTTTTGTGCAGAGAAGTGACATTTTCATGTCAATACATATTAAATAATATATCTAATACAGCCGTATTTGAACCCGGAACCTTCATTCTGGTGACTCATATTGCTTTCCGATATCGCACACACACACTTTTTATTCTATCAGCTTTATTTAGTTATAACTTTTCATAAAACTGGTTATAACTTTACCTCGTATGCTACTTCCCCTTATTACCCGAATACAACGAAATTCAAATACAACTGTTATACGATTAACGAATAGTTCATTAACAATTTCAAGGTAAGATAACACAGGTCTGCAAAAAACCTTTTTTTAAGTTTTTTGCGCTGATTTCAAAAATGACATTTTTTTTTTCTATCACGTAAGGCATGCCTACAAAATAAAGTTGACGTTTCTGGAAAAAGTACAAAACACGGAAAATTTTGGATTTGTTATTATAATTTTAATATGAAGTAAAAGCAAAAAACAACAACAACGATACCTAGCTATAATGAGCTTAAAAGTGATACACCAGTGTTGTAAAGTTATTGTAAGTCTTTGTAAAAACGTTTTCTTTTTCCATCAAAACTTCTTTTGGTACTTTTTCGGCTGTGTTCTTGTGAATTTTCCCTTTTTAACATCCAACAGTAGTCTGTCGTCATGTTGACATTCCGTCGATCTTGGTATCTGCGCTCCATTTCTTTTATATCTTGATAGAAACGTTCTCCTTGTTCCTCACTTACGACCCCAAGATTTTCTGGAAAGCAGTCCAGATGTGAGTGAAGAAAATGAACTTTGACACTCATGTTGCAGCCCAACATTGTGTAATTTTGTAACAATTCAGCAACCAAAGTTTTGTAGTTTGGGTCTTTTTTGTTTCTCAGAAAGCCAGTTACAAGTAGTTTAAATGAATCCCAGGCATTTATTTCTTCCATTTCCATTTTAGTGACAAAGCTTTCATCTTTTAAAAGTTTTCTGATGTCAGGCCCAACAAAGACTTTACAAAGACCTTTAAGCTTAGCATCGGACATACCAGGAAACTGTTCACAAAGATACTTGAAACACTCTCCTTCTTTGGGTAATGCTTTCACAAACTGTTGCATTAGCCCCAATTTGATATGATGTGGTAGAAGTGAGATCTTTTTAGGATCCACTAAGCTTTGTCTTCCAACATTTTTAACTCTAGGAATAAGAGCCTTTCTGATTGGCCACGTCTGTTTGACATAGTGTTGTTTCCTGTCACGGCTATCCCATTCACAGAGGAAACATGGAAACTTTGTGTAACCACTTGGAAATAACTTTCAAATCACTACAAATGGTCCATTTATGGTCAGAGTAGCCCAGTTTATTAAGAACAAACTCAATATTTTCGTACCATTCTTTCAAATGGACTGGGTGTCCAACAGGCACAGAAGGATTAAGGTTACCATTGTGAAGAAGTACAGCTTTCAAACTCCTTTTTGATGAATCAAATAAGAAATTTTCAGGTGAAATTTGTGACTTATCTAGGGGTGATGGAATTTTTTCCGTATTCAGCACAAAAAATACTGTTAAACCCACTAGTTAAATATGCTACAATTTTTTCATCGCATACCTGTGTAATCAGACAACTCATCAATTTAAAAAATGAGAATATATGAAAAAAACCATTAAGTATCTGGATGAGGGACCTATTTTGCATAATTATGTTAGTAATTTAAGTCATAGAAGAGGTGCGGCTGGGCACTGATTTTCCTCGTACTGCTCAAATGTTTTCATTTATTTTTCCTTTGTCAGATAATTAGTACTCCAGCCATTTTTTTTTGTTGAGTATGTAATTGGCATATGCATTTGTAAATAATTGTATTATAAAAAGCCATGCCTAACTATAACGATTTGATTATTGGTTTGTTAATGTCAGTCATTAGAGAAACTTCGTTAGGAATGTCTTTACTAGAATCAATTCACCTGGACTGTGGATGAATTCCCATTGATTTATTCTATAAATAGTTCTTAAGTTCAATTTAAATAGCAATTACATGGCTCTTAGTAGAAGGAAATCATTTATTAACATGTTTTTATTAGCTTCCCCAGTATGTGGTGGAATCTTTGAACTCGATTTTTGGCCAATTCAAAACATCGAATCACATTGAAACCTTGAACACCTCTCAAGGGCCGATGGCAATAATATTAGTTTAATAAAACTAATGAACACGCTTTAATAGAAAATAACGCTAAAACGAAGAAAAAAATGTTCAATAAGTTTACAATAAGAATATAGTGATGAATAAATAACTTCATTTTATACAAAAACCATGAGGTGCTTAATGTTCATTGTTTTAAATTTTTCAATTTAAATATTTCAATGCCTTTTAATGGCAAAAGTAAAGTCATTATGAAAATATCTTAAAAAAGCTACGTATTTTTTCGGTAAAATGAATGTATTCGTTCTCTACCCTATTCTTAGTTAAAAGCTCTTTTTTCCCACCCTTAGTGCCTTTCAGCGTGGGGGCGTAGTTTAAACTTGTTGAAAATTATTTTCTAATTTTTAGTTTTGTCTCCTATGTTGTATTTTTCAAACTATTATAAAACTATTATATTATACTGTATTATATATTGTAGTTTCTGATGGATATTTCCTTCATTTAAAATTATATTTTTTAATGAAACTGTTGAGTTTTTCTAGGAAACATCTCTTTAAAACAACAATAACAATATATACATAAATAATGTCTCTAAAATTATTTCAGTGGATATGCTCATGCTACGGAATAATCGACCTCCGTCAATACCTTGTGTATGTTAGTAGCACTCGGATGATCACAGGACAAATAGCAGTTGCTTGGTAAGCAGGGCGTATGAGTTAACAATATAAACATAGTATATATACTGTTAATAAATAATAAAATATTCTATAACGCAATATCATTCAACATTTAAAAAATCATAAGAATGTATAAAGTGGTCGTAAATCATTTGGTAATTTGAAACATTTCTTGACAAGTTAACATTTGTATAAGAATGGACTGATGGTTTATATTAATGGCGATTTAATGAGTAATATATAAAATATATTTTCATTTTTTCATTTCTTTTAATTTTCTTCCTCCAAGATTTTATTTGAATAAACAATATACATATATGTATTCTACAATATTTATATTCCGTGTTACATGGGTCTTTTATTACCCGAGGGAATTTTAAGGCTTATAGAACCTAAAGTTGTACCTAATTATAAAATAAATAGAGAAGAAATAGTCCGGGTGGAGGTCAAAAAATAATTCCTTATATTGAGATTAACCTTTATTAGAACCCGACGTTTCGACCCACGTTGCACATATTCTTCATGGCTGAATAGTCAAGATATAAAAATATTTAAAACCGAAATAAGTGGGTTTGAATTTTTACTGGTATCTTGTTTTTGGCCCCATCTTCATAAATTCATCTTGAATAATTATTAGTTAACGTGGAAATACGGGAAAAAATGGTCCTGGAGGGGGTTTAATGTTCAATAGGACAATTATTCAGTATACAATAAATCATTAAATTATTTGTACGAGTAATATGTATAATTAAGCTCACTTCATTCATTTTTATTTTATTAATGGTAATTAATATGTTTTTTATATTATTAATAATGCTTATTGTAGGTAATAAGGTAAGTTGTTTATGGGAAATGAATGTTTTATCATTAAGAATTATTAGAATTTTATGTTTTTTTAAATATTTGCTTCTTATATAAAAATGTTTGTTATTTTTATTCTGCCTTAGGCTATAAAGTAATATCCTTCTTCTTTCTTCAGCATTGCAGTCCTCCAAGCGATTCTTCTGCCGTTCCCTGTATTGTCCTCTTTCCTTTCTATTAGGCTTTTCCTATTATCCTAGCTGCTACATCGTTATCGACTTGATTTTACCATGTTGTCTTGGGCCTTCCAGTCTTGCGTACGCTAAGAAGTTTCGTGGCATCTCACTTGCATCCAGCCCATCGCAGTCGGTTTAATTGTTTCAATTTTTCAACACGTATATACCTATATAGAGAGTATAAATCATAATTATGTCAGATTCTGCATTCTCTCCCTACCCCTATCGGACGGTACATTTTTTTGAACATTTTCAAAAACACTTGAAAACTTTCAAATACACTTAAGTGGTGTACATCTTTCTTCATAAGTACCCAGTTGTCAGAGCTGCCAGTCAGTACGGGGCTAATGAAAGATTTTTATGGACCAACACCTTTGTGCTTTTTTGATCAACTTAGATTTAAAACATTTTTTCAAACCACGAATGCACCTATCTGTTGGCAGCTAAGATCCTTCTATGTCTTGCACATCGGGGTTGCTCAATGGCACATTATATGCAGGAACTCAAGTGAACCAAATCAATCGCATATTAATCAACACAAGGCGCAGATTAGATCTAAAGCAATGTTACAGTATAATATCGATAATATTATCTGCAATGTTATTCTGATTTACTTATGAAGAATAAATGAATTATTATAACAGAACAATAGAAGAAAACAGTAGAGGATATATATAATTAATAAATAAATACAATGGTTAATAAACATACGTAAAAATCAAAATTACTTGATTAATTATAATTTAATGACGAAGAATGATTCAGTTCAATAAAACTCTTGAGTACTGAATTTATAGTTAAATAGAAACTTTCCTCCGGGATGGAAACATATTATTATATAAATAATGTATTATTAATATAATGTAGCACAACACGTTCCTATATGAAGTTAAAATGTCTCGATAATAAACTTATTTCATTTGAAGTTTCATTTAATCTCCACATTTCGAGGCGAGAGTACTAATAAGTTAATTATTAAAAAATGTTCTAAAGTTGTCGTTTTCCCCAGGCAGAAAGAGCCTTTTGTTCATCAAAACAATGGAACTTTTTTATCTGATGAAAGTTTAGGGTATGATTCAATGAGGTCAAATACTGATATGTAATAGATTTATGAAGAGATTTTTTATCAAACTTATGTTACCTCCAATTTATTTATTTTTTGTGATTAAAATATTACAAGAAGAATTATCAACCAGCTTCTATAAAGTGGGAGCATTAAATTGGATGGGAAACCCTGGTGCTCGAAAAAAACACCTCCCTGCATAACCGTTGTCCCAGACAGGTTTGCGATCAATTTCGAGAGCATTAGTATGAAGTATCCAATGAGCGAAAATATTTGATCGAGATCAACAGTAACCTGATCTAAACGTAAAATTGAACGTCTTCAGATATACTATTCTTGTTATAAAATGTTACTGCGTGCGAGTATATTCCAATTATGTCATGTATGAATCATACCCTGACTATACAGTGGAGGGGACTAACCTGGCTGTTTAGTGTGATCTCGGCCAAATTACCTCCCTGCACAACCGTTGTCCTAGGAGCAGTACAGCCTCTGGCAAGAACTTAAAGCAAGACTGTATAGTAATACAGGTTTTTTACAGGTTGATGTGATGATACACAATGAGCTGATAAACGAATATTACGTTGCGCAGCATCGACGTTCCTCTATGTCCTCTCTAATTTTTCAAATACAAATCTTATATCGGTGGGTATGGAAGACTTTTTAGTAATTATTCCGCAGGTTGTACCTTCGTGTTGAGTCACAATTTAATAAAAATACAAGTTATCATGAGCTTTAGTATGGAAAAGAGAATGTAAATATGGGAAATGTGTATACTTCGGTGGTCATTTCATCTAGAAATGAACGTTTCGACAAACGAAGTTGAAACTTTTATTTCTTGATAAAATTATTACCGAAATCTACTCATTACCCATAACTTGATTCTCTATTCCACACTAAAGCTCACGATAACTTGTATTTTTGGAAAATATTAAAAATGAAACGAATAAACAGTTAAAACTTGTTGTAACTCAACTCGACAATCTGCGGAACAGATAACAACGTTTTTAATAAATTTCTGATAGGGGTAATGTCTCCCTGACCTCTCCCTCTCTGTAAAAGGCGGCAAATAGAACTTTTAAACCACTTGGTGGCAACATAGCGTTTCCCGCAGACTCATTGGTTCCCACGGCGATCGTTACAAGAAGGAGGAGGAACTACAAGGATACTATACTATCTAGCCAGATATCAACTAGACTAAATAGCGGTGAGCAGTGATTCTTGGGGGCATTAATATGCAGTACCCGCATCGGGTAGCATTTGAGCGAGATCAACAAATCTTGATCTAAACGTGAAATTGAACGCTTCTGATATTCTGTTCTTGTTATAAGATACTACAAAGTATACACCTTTTATACTAGGAATACTACAGTTACCGCTCAATGTCTTTAAGCAAATTGTTTAATAAAATAGTTTTGTAACGAGGAAGTTTCATCAATGCTTCCTTGTTGTCAGCAAAGTAAACTTCCTTGTCCTCCCCTGTTCTTTTAAATGTATATATTAGTGTATACAGGTATTATGTATGTACCTAAGATCAGGATAAAGAAAAGGTAGGAGGTAGGAGAGTATAGAGTAAAAATTAGTCTCTAAGTTAGATGTAGTCCATAAGCACTAAGTTACAAAGTTAGTCAATAGAAGTAAGACGCCTAGGCAATTCATATGAATGTCTCTTTTATATCTAATATAGATCACATTATATCTGTTCTCTATCTCAATAAATACATATTTCTCTTACAATTCGTCCACCCTTTTCGTTAACTCTACGCTTAGCAGGCATCGAAATGTTGTAATTACAATGTGAGAATATGAACAAGTGTATAATATTATTACTAAATATTTTTATTTGAAAATAAAAGATATGTCCAGGACCGGGACTCGAACCCGGGTCGTCCAGATCGCTAGTCTGGAACTCTACCATTTGAGCTATCCTGGCCCAATCAAGCACGCCTCTCGGTCGTGGTCATATCCTTTCTTTTCACTGATCCCAAGTCCCCGCGTTCTCGCAATTTGCGATGTATCCTAGGGGAAGAATGTTCTTTGAACATTATTTTAGTTTGGATCTTGTTGACTTACATCATTATAAATATTATAATTTATTGTATTTTATTTGCTATTAATTTTTAAATATTTTTATTTGAAAAGAAAGCCAAATGGCATTTGTATTCGTTTTCTTATAGTCTAGGTGACTCTAAGAAACTCAAAAGTGAATCTACTCTCTCGTCTATATTCTCAACTATCCATACTAGGCTCGACCTAGCATACCATCTTCTGTACTCTCTCTTACAATGGATGGAACATATACATATAAAAGAGGGGGAGAGGTCAAAGAAGCATTGCTGACAACAAGGGAGCAATGTCACAGTTTAGAGTTTAAAAATCCATATTATAAACAAATTATCTTAGGTCATCGAATCACCATATCTCAACTAAGAGACCGACTCGATAAGCGAGTTAGGGGGTCAAATATGTATTTATTTAACCAAAAAAGAGGACTTTATAAAAATATGTCACTAATTACCTTAGGATGAAGCAGATGGTAATATTTAATAATAAAAAAAGTAATAGAAAAAATTATTTTAGGCTTAGGCTCCTTATCGACATTCAACAGCCGACTTAACTATTCTGAGTCAATAACTTCTGAGTCTTAACTATTCCTCATCACTGTTCTGTATATGTTATATTTAGTTAAACATAGTAGCATTTCATTTTTCAAAATTTAATTTGTCTTTCTCTTTCTTGTATGAAATGTATGTAAAAAGAAAATTTATGAAGATATAATTAATTTAAACTCGAATTATTAACATGTTCATCTATTTCAAGTGTTGTTGCCCCTTAAGTCTAAATAAACAAGTACCGATAAATTAAGTGTTTGTTAATGGTATTTATTGTTTATACATTTATTCAAGTCATTTTCGTCTATTACTGTGGCTAATCGGACGATACCACAGTGGGAACCTAAATTTTCCTATCCAAGTGACACCGTAAGTGGCTGACACCTTTATGCTTCCGACACTTAAGGTTCAAGGGCAAAAACCATGATAAACTAAACTAGATGTGAAAGTTTCAATTTTTTTTTTTAATTTTGGAGTTATTTGCTTTGATCCCAAACACCTCATTTATTCTATATAACTTCTGAAAAATCAATATTTGCATGGAAGCTAACTAGATAATTTAATTTTAAAAAATCATTGATAAATATAGTTCAGTTAGGCCCACACAAAATTTTACGTTTTTTCTGCAATCGCCCAGAGATTTTTTAAATTTCTAATTTTTAAACAGTTATAAGATAAATTGTCTTCCTAAAAATTTTCTAGCTGGTCAGCTGCTCGGTAAAACCACATTGAAGGAGATTCCTACGTAATCAACTATCCGTGAGCGAATCGTGTGTGGCCAATCCTCAATCAACCGGTAAGTACTTCTTCTCATCTCTTGTTGCGGTTAGAGTTTTTCCGGGGTTCATTCTCTTTTAAAACATGTCTAGATTTATTATATTTATATTTAGTGTAAGTATAACGCTGGAATAGATATATCTATTTAACAAAGTACTAATTTCCAGATCAGGACTAGCAACTTGAGTTGTTTTTTTTTTACTTCTTCTGTGGCTATACAGTTTTTTATGAGCTTAACTTTATGTAGTTATAAGTTTTGTAAAAAAATAACAAATACCCATTAGTAATATATCTTCGTAAAATATGAGTGCAATGACTTCGCATGTGGGCGTGTGATTGGCGGACAGTAAAAAATGAGGTTCACTTATTCTTTTAACGAGTTCAGCATAAGAGAGTTTCATTGTGTTATATTCATACATTGATCACTTCAAGAAGGGGCAAGGAACTCAATCGAAAGATATATTAATAATATTACAAATTATTCTAAAATTCTTACAATTACTAATTCATAATTATAAACAAAAGTAACGTTTTCCAATTCACGTTATTATAATTTATATCGTAACCGCATGTACAGTATTCGGGAAAATATTTGATGTATAATGATTGGCAAGTACTCAAATATTCAATGACTACTAAATAATTGTCTTAGTCACAATTACATTTCAATCCATTTAATTGAAGTATGTTACTTCTTATCCTAATTATTTTTGCCTAGCTCTGTTGTTTAACAGTAAAATAATTGAAATGATGTTTCCTGCAAATGGTAGATTTCAACTACATTCGGTAATGTAAATACTACAGAAAGCAAAAAAACATCCTTCAAACAAATATACAGATCTCCACGTTTTTTTTTTATTAGTCGGGCGTAGTTTTCCTACTTGAATCAGAGGTTTCTAGAGCGAATAACTTTAAAGTAATTTTATATTTTTCTTATATTTCTTTAAAACACGCATTAGTGCTAGAAAAACGGGTGGTAAACCACTTATAAGGCATTCAGGAAACAGAAAACAGTTACAGGTTCAAAGTGGATAACTCCAAAATTATAATATTGACATATTCACATTTTTCGCTAGGTTAGTCAAACAATGCTTTATACTCCCGAAACTTCAGGTTCAGAACTTGAATAATACCATGAGGAATAAAGCAGCAAAGTCCCTACAAAGTTGCTTTATTAAACTAGTGAACTCTTATATTTATAAGCTTATATATGCCTATAAGCTTATACATCAAAAGCCTGTTAAGGTGATTTACATTCTTATGTTCTTCCAGTTTGGTTTTTTTCTGGACGTGTGATTATAAGGTTCCATTGGACTACAATCAAATACTCAACACGGAAGGCGATTATATTATACAAGATATTTATTGTGAGATAAATATGAGTCTACCAGATCAGGACCTTTTTTTTCTCAAGATTATGGTAATCGGATTCGGAAAAAAAACATATTAATGAGATATTTGTCTCAAGGAAAACAAGTTATACGAAAAAGAATTACTACATCAGACGTTATCATAATTTAAATATGTATTATAGATAATTAATAATAAATCCAAAAATGTCTAACGAATTTTGTTGATTAAAAAAAATAAAACTTTTAAATTGACATAGTTATAACTGAGCTACATAAGTTTGAAAAAACAGAAACTGAAAAAAGAAATTTCGCAATGCTCATAACGGGACCACACTTTTTTTTTCTCGTTAAAATGTTTTTTTTTTAGTTGAGGTGGGTTATAAAGACTCTATTATGATTAATTAATTGTTGTAAGGAATTAAAAGTCCATATTTTTTTTCAAAATATGAACTATCTAATAACAGACGTAAAACACAAATATTATAATAATCCTAATAATAATAACATTTTTAAAAAAAATATATTTATTGAAATTTACAACTGTACACAAAATACATCAAGTAAATATAATGAGTGAATACATTGACATGAAAAGAGAAGGGGAGAAACTACCCAGTGGTAGTACTCAAATAAAAAGTTCAGCTTAGAAGGTCACGAGGCCATCTTCTTTTCAGACGCCTCGGAGGATTATCAGGAATTGAAGAGGTTGCGAGGTTTGAAACTAGTGGGTTTGAGTGGAAATGAAGTTTGTCATGAAAAGATTGATATCGGATTCGGGCCAAATCCGCAATAAACGGGACGTTAAGGTCATTATGGATTACTATGTTCGTAACAAAGTAAGGAGCGTTGAGGATTTTCCGAAGGATTTTGGGTTATAAGGATTGAATACGAGAGGAATTCGATGGCTTAGTGGAGCCCCAAAGCTCTATTCCGTTAGTCCAGATGGGTCAAATGATTGTCACGTATATGAGTCTCTTGTAATTAATTGGGAGCGATCGACTTCAGAATATATTCCCTAAAAAATTCTCTCTTTAAAGCTGTTTTTTTGCATTGACCAGAAAAAAAATTATAATAATAAACGAACTACGATTTGATATTGTGCAAGGTTACAATTCGATTTAAGGAAGTGTGCTGGTAAAAAAGAAGAATACAGATGACTCAACCTTATCGTAACGTAACGTTTATTTAAGAGGAAGAAAATGGTCCGGGTATAGGTCAAAAAATTCTCTTATATATATATATATATGAGGAATAAAATGGTCCGGATGGAGGTCAAAGGAGGTCAAAAAATTCTCTAATATAGGAAGAACTGTATATTTAGCCAAAATAAACAGTTCTCCCTGTATTAGAGAATTTTTTGACCTATATATTTGACCTATAGATATATTGGAGTGCTGCCGATGGGTAGTTACTCCACATGTGTTTTTCATGTCATAATGTACATATCAGCAGATTTACTAGTTATAATCATATTATAGTTGTAAATAGCAATAAATTAAATTTAAAAAAGATATATATATATATATATATATATATAAAGAGGCCAACTAATATTATTCAATAACGTTCATTTAGTTATGATGAAGAATTTGAAAATCGCACGGTCAATTAGCCTAGTATTTTTATCGCCGAAGTGAATACTCTAATATTATGATCAAAATATAACTAATTCTGCGTTCATTCACCTCTTGGCTATAAATAATTAAGGAACGTGTTTAACAGATATAAAAATCCTGTTCGTGAGAAGTGGAATTAGTTGGAATCTGGATGAACTTTAATCCAGAGCCCAAGCAAACCGCTGCCTGGGACACGTGGTGCGAACAAGTTATTAACTGACCTTCATATAACCTTGACAAAACATTTCAAATTAAGTTCTTTCAAAACTTAATTTATTGCTCTTCCATTAATTCACCCAGTATGTTTTTTATTGTTTTGATTTCTACTTATCTCAGAACAGCCCCTATCAATAAAGGCAAGATCTTTAAATAAATATAAAAGCCTTGCAGATCTAATTGAGATGGATAGACGCTGTAAAATCTAATGGTTTTCAAATTTTAATCAGATACGAAAAATTACTTACTACGTACTTATTACTGTTTATTATTTTCTGGAGCCATTTATATCATTACAATATGTTGCAGTAGTATTCCATGTTTTGTTTTTTTACCAAGCCTTAAATAAGCAAAAATTACAATTACAGTTCAGAAGAAGGATCACTTTTTTCAACTTTAGCATAGATGTTTTAACAGGAGTAATGTTACAGAGCTCGGTGACTATTTTTTTAATACCTTGAACCGCGGTGTTAAGTGCGAAAAAATATAATCTACGTGACTTGATTCTGGCTACAAACTTTTTAAAAAATATTTCTAAAAAAAAAACCTTGTAGCTAAACAATTTTACTAGAAATGCAAATACCTAAATCAAAAGTTGTAATTGATTGAATAAGTTTTATATCCTTACTATATTAAGATTTTCTTCAGAGTCGATTTTCCTGAGACGCCTTCAACTTCGATGGTACCTCTACGGTAAAAGGAAATATGTTGGAAATAAGTCGAATAAGGTTTTTCCTGAGTTTTATTTACGGTAAGAAAATGTTAGGATTTCATTCCACAAACAGCAAATAAATTGTTAACTCAGTTTGGAAAGATTTAGAGCTTTAAAGTTGTCCAGTCTTTCACATTTAGCAGAAAAAGGTTTGGTAAATTGTCACCATACACAATTCCAAAGCTATAAATTTCATAGTTTCACATTTTAAATCAAAACACATTCATTATTAGAGCACAGAATTTCAAATAAGTACACTCAGTGAAACATTCGTTGGTATAAATGATGCCATAATGCAGACTCATTTGACACGATATAAGCCCTTACTTGTCGCAAATGTAGGAAAGAGGGATCGGAAAGAAGTTCGACGCTGTGCAGGAGAAGAAAAATAAATTCGTTGAGTTCTTGCTTAATCACTCTAAACCAAAGAAGAAAGAAACTAGGTAATGATATAAAGAAAGTGCCCATTAGTCAATAGAAAAGATTGGTACTTATACCTAAAGTACCTATTGAAATATAGAAAGATAGGACTGACAACTTAGAAGAGGACCTGCGTAGAAATCGCTGCGCATTGGGAAGCCACACACTTTCCCCCACTACCAAGTTCGCTTCTTATAAACTTATATCAGTAATCCGTGAGTCTAAATAAAAATAAAAGCCAATTAATTAAAATATTTGAGTGGAAAGGAGTTGACTGGATAATTCTAATGATGGATTGAATTGGTCAGGGGGTGCTGTCAAAGATAACACAAAAATAAGCAAAACTTATTTTTTTGTTTGAAAAGTTAGCACGATTTAAAAATAAGTTTTGCTAATTTTTGTGATATCATTGACTGCACCCCCTGACCAATTCAATCCATAATTAAAATATTATTTCTTTGAAGCCACTCGGCTGACAAAGTTATGCTCTTTGATTGTTTTTTATTAGGGTTTAACATCCTTCTGCTCTCTAACCAGGGAAGGAAATTAATTATTGAAAAATAAACAACCTATTTCATTATAGGCTGTGAAGGTCGATATTTATTTATACAGTCTAACCGGCACCGTATCTGTCTCGAAAATGCTGAGTTGTCGCCTCAAAACACCCTCCCTGTTTCTGTTACCTCACCTAATTTAATATCCTAAATTAGTTGAGTAACTCATCACAACCATTGATTATAAATTATGGATTAGAACCATAAAGCGATATTCTTATTTTTTACTCTAAAGTAAGGTTCAGATGATAAAGATTGGTATGAGAGATCGTTAGAAGACATGTATGGTGATAAAGCTAGAGTACATAGTGTGATATGTTTCAACTGATGAAACCCACTAAGTCAAATCTTTTTTTTTTCCGATGTTTCGTAAACAAACTAAGTTCTATAGCATTTTTACCACCGTTTTCCAAAAATCATATGTTTACTTCGGGAGCGGAGTGGCTCAGTGGTAGAGCGCAGAGTTGTCATTCAGAAGATCTAGGGATCAAATAACGCTGCTCGAGGAAAAATCTGGCGATAGAGCGTGACCTAGAGGACGTCACTTTCCGGCACAACTGTTGTCCATGAAAAAATTTCAATGTTGTACATGTCTCTACCATGTACTAAACCCCAGCCCCAGTTCACGGTTTGTAGTGGTACAAGTTATTTTTGTTTTTTCAATTATAACCCAACTGATACCTCTATTGATTTCTAGAACGTAACCAAGTGACAGCAAGAGAAAACTACATTTTTTAAAACATACACTGCTCTCATACCAATCACTTGATGTATGAGAAGCCTAAAGGTCTCTTGTCTAAACTGTTCATTATTCTAAAGATAATAAATCTGAATCGTAGCCAAACTCGTCGAGTAACTTAATTTTCCATCGTAAATTCGAGTGTAGCAAGACAGAATTGGAGAACCATAAAACTTGAAAGGCGTAGAAGAGAGGGACCTTGGAGAATAGCAATGCTTGTGGCGGCGCCGCAGCGGTGGAGGACTTAGAACAAACACAATTACTCGGCCTTACGCCGCCATAACGGATAATCAGATGCCATGTCGCCTCCTGTTAGGGCGAGATCACTTAGAGGCACTGGCTCCCCTAGCCAGGCCTTCCATGCTCTCTTTGGGATACGCCTCTGGCCTGTGTCAGTGGGAACAAAGTGTGCGGAGTGGAAGTCAAATACGTCCTTCGGTATTGGTTCCGCAGGTTGTCGCTTCGAGTTAAATCATAAGTTTTAACTTTTCATTCGTTTCCCTTTCAATATTATCGAAAATAAAACTAATGGTGAGTTTTAGTATAAAAAAGATTATAATTATGGGAAATGTATATATTTAGGTAATCATCCTATCAAGAAATAAACATTTCAACAAGCATTTCGAAGTACATATCATCATACAACTTAAACAGTATGTGTGAGATTACATCATTCTTTATATCACTAATTATATTGAGCCAGAAATATTACTATATACAGTCAGTAATGAAATTTTTTTTTTTTTTTTTTATCTATACCCATGATCGCGGGTTCGTAGCCCGGCACGTGGCACTAGGATGTTTTAAAGGGAAGTAAAAATCCGTGATTGATTGCGCCGTCCTTTAGAAGGAACGTAAATTTGGAATACCGAGCCTATGTGGTGTCAGGTGCTAGTTAACGATCCCAGTCCTAATTACACCTGAATAGGCCAAATGTAGGATTCCCTCGGTAGTATCGCCCGATTAGCTATAGTAGTATAAAGTGACGTAAAATTAATTAACAAAGAAACAAATGAATGAAAAGTTAAAACTTATTTGTGGTACTCGAAGCGACAACCTCCGGAACTAATCATTCCTTATCTTTTGGATGATTTACTCAGAACTAATCTCCATATTTTTAATTTTAAAAGTAATTCCTCTTATTTCATTAAGAAAATAATAATAACTCAATCCGATGTGCGATGGATGTGCGAAGACATAAAATACAGTAATTTTTTATGCATATTTAATCAAGGATGTATATGTTCACGTAGGCTTCCACGGTCATTATTATTCTTCTTATATTCAACTTCCGGGATGGACCATGTCTTATTGATGTTATGAACCAAGCTTTCGCTCATCGTGCTGTGAGCTTCTTCAGGGTTAGTCAGTTAATGAAGAGCGGATGGTTGGAGTCGGGGTATTTATACCTGGGGGGCGTGGTCTGGATCGAAGTCGGCCTTCCCATTGGTTCGCTTGTGTCGGTCGTGTTGTGTTCGGGTGTGTTCGTGTGTGTTCGGTGAGGTGGGGTTCATCTGTATGTGGATGGTGAGGTAGTGTATGGGTCTTGCGTTGGATGGCCGGATACCAGTTTTTACTGAGCTTATAGCCATCTTCCCTATTGAAAAGGATGTATAGTTTTAAAGCGCAGGTGTTTGTTTATACATTTATGGATAATCGGGCGATGTTACAATGGGAGTACTAAATTTTACCTGTCCAGGTTTAATTAGGATTGGGATCAAGTACCTGACATAGACAGGCACGGCACCCCTATTTTACGTCCCTTCCGAAGGACAGCATAACTAAAGATTTTTCATTCCTTAAAGATCCTGACACTGACGGACTGGCAGCGAATTATTTTTTAAAAACCTTCTTTGCAATGTTGTTTATTGCTATTCTTCGATTGACATCAGGGTGGGATTCTCCACTTTAAATCTTTTTTTACATCTTTAATACTCAAGACACACTCAACAGCTCTGCCTTCTGACGCCGACCTACACAAGTCTTTCCACTGTACCTAAAAAATTAAATACACATACAACAGTCATATAATTGCTCCCACGATCACATCTATATTCACCTTCCTTTGGCATTCCAGCCGGCAAACTATTTAATGAAGACTTTTATTTTTCGTATATTTTCTACATTTATTAGATATTTCTATATTATTACGTACTAATAATAAGTATTTCAAATCGTCTATTTTATTATTTAGCCTTAAAGAATCCCATAATAAAATTGTTTTCTTTCTACCTATCTATGCATAGTAGCAATTTTAATTACGGCTAAATATGTAATTGCGTGCAGTAAAACATGTGGTTATCAAAAGAAGTTCGCAGATACAATGTGTGCCAAGTGGGGTTTGTTTAATTTCTCTAATAAATATTTATTATTATTATTATTGTTATACTCAGAATATTATATATAGGGAAAGTTAAGTGTAATCAACGAAAGTTTCGCCAAAAGTTCGTCATTACCGCTAGAAACCAAGCAGCATTCCAAGAATTTGAAGAGACAGCCATTCGACTGGGTCTTAAGGTTAATGAAGATAAGACTGTGTACTTGAAAAACTCAAAATTGTAAAATGCAATGAATGGAAAAGTGAGTTTCACAGAAAATAGTTTTCGAGCTCAGCCCTAAAGCAAGTACCTGGGAAGTGTGGTTACAGTTGGCAACAGAAAAGTAAAATACAAGCCAGGAATACAGCAGGGAACAGGGGTTAATCCTCATTCCAAAGAGTGTTGCAGTTTAAATCGCTCTATAAAAGAATGCAACAACAAATATATAAAACCCTAGTAAGACAGGTAGTCATGTATGAGTGCAAGGCATGGCCCCTGGCCAAAAATTTAGAACTTTTTTTTTATTAAAGAAAAATGTAAACTCTCAGGAAAGAAAAATATTAAGAAGAATATGGGGTGGAGGGGCCAAAAATGGGTTGTGCAGAAGAAGAAGGAATGGGGAGCTGATGGAGCTGTATAGAGAGCCGGACATAGAGGCATTGATAAAGAGAGCCAGAACTACTCGTATATTGATGGAACATGGGGAAAGAATGCCAGATCACAGGGTACCTAAGAGAATGCTCAATGAGAAACAGGAAGGTATACGAAGCAGATGACGCCCCCGGATCAGATGGTTGGACGATGTGGAAGAGGACTTAAAGCTGCTGGGTGTTCAAGAACGGGGAGGATAGCGCAGGATTGCGGAGATTGATTGTCGGTGGAGGAGGCCCATGTTCTTTTAGGACCGTACAACCGGAATAATAAATAAATAAAATTGAAATATTTTCCAAAACGGCATATTATTTTCTATCTACTTTGAACATTTGATTTTACAGGTCCGTGTGGGTTTCTTAATTCGGGGGGAAGGAGAGGGATTTAAACAAAAACGTTATTTGTGATCGCCGTTTTAATAGCGAGTTTTACTGATTAAAAACGCATATAATTAGTACAATGGAAGTTGTTCAGCTTTTAGGTGGAGAGGGGCTAACCCTAGTAATTAAACACTTTTTCGTTTTTTGCGGAGCTACTACAAACGAAATTTTGGTTAAAGAAATCTTTCAGTATCCATTTTTCTATGCCAGATTCACATTTATTCGTACAAATCAGATGTTATCTGACTAGTTATGTGATTTTATTTAAGATACTAAAAGCCTTTATTTTTTAATCTACTGTTAATACAATCATTAACAGTCATATTTCAATACTCCCCGAGGACTGGATTAAATCCCGAGCATCTTCATGTTATAATTAGGTTTTTATCGATTAGCAGAATCCCATCCATAAAGGATTTATCTCATTTATCCGTTAGTACCAATAAATTATAATAATTACTTTATTAAATGACGGGATGCCACTTAAGCTGCATGCCATCGCTATCTCGCATTGCCCGATATCAGTGATTTGTAATCGAAAATAAAATCAGAGGAAGTAGCATTTAGATATCTCATGAAATATGATCGAAGGCCACTAATCTTACGATATATCAGAGAGCTTATCGTGTGAGATCCAGAGACGTTGAGATCAGACGTTGAGGAGCAGAATGTTCAAGTTCTGAAGAATCTTTTCTCGAATTATTTTCCCCTTCTCTTTAATACGGCGGAAAAGACAGCTGAGAAAGTCTTGAAAATGATTTAAACACATAAATGAAGTGAACGTATAAATTCATTAATACGAATCGTGTCAAAGGCAACGCTTGACAAACCTTCTGCTCTAAGCCTCGCGAAATTCTACGGTTCTCTTAAATAGAAATTTAAGATGTGTTCATTATTCCTTTTCGTTCGCCTGTCTCGTAAATTATATTCCCGCTTTGAGTAAATCTTATACCTCTTGAAAATTTAACATATACGTATAGTATATATGAATCTGAAGTCATAAATAATTTATAATATTGAAACTTATATATGGTCGTGGAAATAAGCTATTTATTGATATAGAACGAATATTTGTACCTATGTACAAAATTGAGGCGTAACATATATTGATTTTTTTGCTAGATTAGTCAAATAATCAATTCTTTATGCTCCCAAAACTTTAGGTTCAGAATTGGACTAAAATCATGAAAAATATAGCGTGTAAAACGAAATTGACATCTGAATGAAATAATTATTACATGATTTTATAAATTTAAAATAGAGCCACCGACACGCAAAGTATCGGACGTAACACCTAGAATATAAAAATGGCCGAAAAAGCGATTTTGCTAAACTCTTGTTCAGAATACGGAAGTCTTGGTACAAATGAATGAAACTATAATAAATGTAGTTTATATAATTATAGTAGATGTGTCTATAAACTGAGAATAATAATTGAAGAACTTATACTTCATCGAGTACTCCATTCATGTATAAAAACAAACACGAACGGTCTTGGATTCAAGTATATACATGGTAGAAGATATACTGCTTCTAAGCCAAAGTTTGTGCAGAGGAATGATTTAGCCGTAATCACACTAAACCGTCATATTGTTCCACTATTTAATGGTACCATTTTTATAGAGGTGGATGAGACCTAAATAATTCATACGTTACAGCCGAGCTCAAACTCGGGATCTATCTTTTGCTTGTCTATTATTTCAGCCGTACCTCTACTATTAGGTGAGACTATTAATTGTAGAATTAATATTTCATCAAGTACCCCATTCTCAAATAAAAATAAATGGTATTTTAAATATCTTTCGAGAAATAAAATTGTATCTATAGACCTGTAGTTGCTCTCACTACAATTAGAATAACCAGTCCACTAGTAACTGATGCACGTCCCACAAAGATCGGATCGTATGGAGGGAGTTTCTTCACAAGCATTATTATCACCAGTCGCCGAACCGCGAGGTTAGGGATGCCATATTTCTTACACTACTTGGGAAACGGGTTTCAAATGCTAGGTGGTATGCCATGAGATCCAAGAACTGCGATATGTGTCAGTTATAAGAGATGGAATAGATAAAGGTGGAGATGCAAATACAGATACGAATGGAATAGATTATTTAAGTCCGATTAAAATTTCATTTCGAAATACCAAATGCCGTTTCGGATCTCAAAAACCATTACTCAAACTTATTCGCCCTAGTTCCAGAGTAAAACTGACATTCGGGAGGAGAGCTGGAATACTCTTGCTCCGTCACTTCCTAACAGATGTAGTATTGATCAGCGTTATCCTGACAGGTTGCCATGATACGACTGACCTTAATAAACCGCGATTCACCGAAGAACTCTCCTAATAAAAGTAATTAAGCTCGTACAATAGGACCATATGGCCGCCGCGTTGTTAGTTCACTATAGTAGCGCCTAATGAAGTGCGCCGAACTGTCTGTGGCTTTATGGTCAGGGGTTAGGGTAATCAAGGAAACATCGACACAGAGGAATCGACTATATTTGGTCTACTGTATCTTTTTATTGGAGTGTAACGAGAGCATCATATTTCATAGGTTTATTTCCGTTTGATGATCGTTGCGACAAGCGAATTTATGGTAATAGATGTGTATCGTTTAAGATATCCATCTGCTATCTCGATAGTCCAACTGCAGAACTTTATTACAGATGTTTATCACTCGAATCTCTTAAACCTGGTGAAAGTTACTTAAGGTCTTGGTCATTGCGCTGCACCTTTAAGTATATCGAAAACACGGCCTCCCCATAAAATAGGAAATCTGAAAGGCTGCCTTTCTAAAGTCTATTTCGTAGTATAAAATGCAATCGAGATCTTAACAGTTACCATACTATATTTAATAGGTTCCCTCAAAACAACTAAGGAATATCACGAAAAATAACCAAAAACCAAGTATCAGGACTGTTATTGTCTAAAATTATTTTGATATAAAAGAAGTGATATTGTTTTAATTACATTTATGGTAACATTTCGTTGTATGTTAGTCAATACTACATCTATTTGAGTGAAATATAAATATATATACAATATATAAATAATAAACTTACATATAACTTTCATTAAAACTAACAACGATTAACATATATTCAAGTATTAACATTTGAAAATCTATTTTAAAATTAATTCAATATTATAGCTTTGGGTTTAATTAAGTATGTTCTTCAGAAAGTCAATGAGTCAAAATTCAAAAATCTTAATCTTACTCTATTCCATAAGTATAAAATTACTAACATATAAAAACAAAAACTATTTGTTAAAATTTGCAACTGTATTAAATAATACAAAAACGACTGAGATGGCTTGGACACCTCCAGCGGATGGAACCAAACATAAGTGCTTGCGACACCTACTGAGAAAAAGTGGAGGGAAAACGAGGAAGAGGACGACTTGATAAGGTTAAGAAGGATTTCGAAAAGAAGAGGCTCTAATGGAACAGAAGAGCACAATTGGTGAAGACCGGCAGAGCTGGAAAAGGCTGTACCGAATTCCTCCTCACACTGCTTAGGCGGTTCAAGAGGACAGAATATGATGATGATGATGTTTAAATAATACAACAAGGAAATCTGATGAATGACAAGTAAGTAAAGGCAAATAGAGAAATAACCCACTAGTTGTACTCAAATAACAGATTTGAGTTATAAGGTCATGGGGCCATCTTATTTTCAGACGCAACGGAGGATTAACAGGAATTGATGGTGAAACTAGAAGTTTGAAACAAGTGGATTTGAGTGAGAACAAAGTTTGTCATGAAAATATTAATAACGGGTTCGGGCCAAATTAGCAACAGGTAGGAAATTGAGGTCATTGTTCACGATATTATTCCTAACAAAGAAGGGAGGCTTGAAGAATTTACGAAGGACTTAGGATTGTAAAGATTGGATAAAAGGGGGGATTTGATGGCTAAGTGGATCCCTAAACCTCCACTTTGCACTTGGTTTAAGTAGAACACTTCACGATTTTGCATGTCATCCTTGCGCAAGGGTTATGCTAATTTTCTCTGAAAATATACCTCAGAAGCGAGTTCAAAAATCATTTTAAAAGTATATTATAAATTGTTTAGCTGAAAGAACCAATCCACAAATGTTAGTTAGAAGTAGTATTGAATGAGGTTTGTAGTGACTTTATGAATAGACCATATTTAGTCTACGGTGTCTTTTTCTTAGGATGTAACCAGAACATAATATTTTATTGATTTAATTCAATTAAATTGCGACTAAATAGATCTCATGATTCAGGTTTCTTTAAATCAAATTCGAAGTCAAATAATATCCGAAGAATTCCAATTTCGTGATAACTATTCATATTCCTTAATATTTTCAAAGGAACAATCCAAAATGTTTCCATACTGTAGAATCAGACTTGTTACAAAAAAGAAAATTGATTTCTAAAAAAATTTTCAGGTTTTCCATATCATTACACTTCACTTAAATTTTCATAAAACGTGTATAATTTGGATTAGTTTCTTACAGGTATTTGTAAGCCAAATATACAAATAGAAGTATTGAAACCTACCTTGAGATCGTCCCTTAGCCAGGTGACTGTAGGATTTGGATCGCCAACCACCTCACAGTTAAGAATAATTGTATCCCCTTCCAGTCCTTCTACGTTCCTTGACTTCATAATGAATAGTGGCTTTTTAGAGTATCTGTGGAAAAATTGAAAGAAATAAGCGGTTTTATGAGATTTAAAACTATGTAACTTAGATAAAGCTACAGTTTAGCAAGAGAAAAATAATAAAAAAGAAAAGGTTTATTAAATAATCAATATGATATCTGAAGTGGAACAGCCTTTAATGCTCTCATAAACCTCATTGTATACATTTGACTTGTTTACATCATATTGAAGGATTTGAGTACAAAACTGATCAAAGCATTAGACAAGAGACAAGAATACATGCATAAGACTTCATCTTTCTCTTGAACAAGCCAGTCAAACTCCTTCTCACTTATAGGTTACAAAACCTTCTTGGAACCTGCCCTCAATCAACCTCATAGTCAAGAGTAAAACTAAATAGGACCCAGAAGAATTGAAGAATTATTTCCAAAACATCATTATAAAAAATATGAATCAATGAAATTTTATGACTCGATCCTGGTCGATGCAAAAGCAGAAAAAGAAAGATACATAATTCATCAAAAATTAGAAAACTATCAAGATCTGATTGTGAGGAGGAAGAAAAGAGAAAAAAAAATAGTTTTTGAAAATATTTACTAAGATGTAACGATGGAAAATTATTCGGATCATCATTTGCTCCCCAGAGGTCAATTTTAATTTAATTATGCCAATATTTTCGAATTATTGATGAAACAACAGAACTCATGCCATAACAGAAATTGATGCCATGCTTAGAATTAAGCTCATCGGCAACATAATTTCTCTAGGCCATAAGACACATTGGGCTGAAGATTACTTCAGGGTACAGCAGTGCAATAATTTCTGCAAGTACCACCACTCCAGCAGAACACCTGTCTCAACTGCAGTGGCAACCACTTTGATAATTCATTTGTTACATTGACCATTTGAATTTTATTTCTAGAAACACTATCAAATTCAGCTTTTTTTGTATATTATTAATTTGTATTCTGCGATAAATTTTATTATTTTACTTTTATTTTATTTTTATCATATTTAAATTATATTTTAGTTACTTATTTTATTTTTTTCCCTTTATTATCTCTGTAAATCAGTAACTTCTTTGTAATTTATTATAAACTGATATAATTTGGAACCAATATTATAACACAGTATGCATATCATGTTAAACCAAAACCTATTCTATTTTCATGAGGTATGCACAAATTAAAAATAAATGACAATTCTGTAGGGTTTATAACATATATAGAATAGAAAAATAATTTTATTCTGGGACCAAGCCCCTTAAGAATAACAATATTGTACAGAAATTAATAGAAAATGTCTGGCCAAACAACTACATTATTGGAATACTACAATTAAATATGAAATAAAATGTATGTTCTGATAGAGAAAAAAAAAATATTTACATATATAAAACAAACGAAAAAATATATAAAATAAAATAATAGAATACAAATTTACAATAAACAGAAATTGGCTAATGGAAACATAAAAAAATAGATAAGAACATCTAATAATATGAATAACAGTATCATAATGAGTGTGGAATATTTACAATCTTTAATAATAATAATATTATATACACACACACACACACTTAGGCACATAGCCCTTCTGCCCCCCACGAAGTAATGCTTGACGGCTGTTCCGTGGGATGGTAAAAGGAGAATTGGGAGATCGTTTTTTAGTGAGTAGGAATCTCACACTGTTGTGTTATTACACTTCGTCTTATGAAAGATTTTTCCCCTACCCAGTAGAAAAAAAACAAAAAAAAAAAACACACACACACACATACATACAAACATTCATATATTAATTATTTACATATGAGAAATAAATTATACATACATATATATACATACATATATATATATATATATATATATATATATATATATATATATATATATATATATATATATATATATACTGATAGAGAAAAAATATTTATATACATGTAGTATATAAAATTTAAATTTGTACTTATGAATTTTATATTGTTCAGATTGACAATTACAATGCTTTTTCTAATGCAAATGACAATATTAAAGAGCCAATTCAATTCAATAATTATCACTGAAAATAATGACAATTATTAATACATTTAAGAATCGTAATTATAAAGTATAAATAATATGTAAAAATTTAAAAAAATATCCATTGACAGCCAAAATCACAGAGATTGTAACTTCAACTTTTATAACTTGATTAAAACAATAATTAAGATTTCTCTTTATTGAGGTTTGTTGGCCAACTGTAATGTTAATTATTAAATAAATGGTAGGTAAGCAGCATGATTACTATTGCATCTATTGTACAATCCAGCACATTTGTACATTTTAAACCAAAGTATCCAAACCATTTTTGTTTAATATTATTTAAATTTAATAACAAATACATGATTGACTAACGGTATAGGAGTAGACGGAGCTGGAGTCAAAGGCACAGCAGACTTAACTACTTCAATCTCGCACTTTGATTCTGTCTTCAATCCTCCTTTACCATAAACAGTGCACGTATAAGTTCCAGCTGCTCTTTGAGTCACATGGCCAAGTTCAAGGGTCACTTCTCCACCAGCAGAATGGGTCATTACACAGTTTCGAGATTGTACAAGATTGATTCCATCACGTGACCTTAAAATTATAGAAATTATATAGCATATAATGAGAGCTAACATGTATCAATTTATTACTAACTACATTCAATTAAAAAAAACATTATTTTCAATAAAGATCTTATTTTATAAAAATTATATACTAACTTTGATAGAGATTATATATTCAGTAGATAAAGTTAACAATGTGAAATGGAGGACAGATTTGTATAAACACTCAATAAAGTTGAACATAAGTTTCATTTAAAATTAAAAGTTACTCTGTCTCAATGAAACTTTACCTTGATTTTTTTCCCATAGGATAATGTAAAATATAGGTTGTCAAAGAAACATAAGATTTTTCAAGCTTATTGAATGTGAGCCCAATAATTTACCATGCATTATTGCACGATGTTAATTGTATTTATAACTACAGTGGCGGGAAAAAGTATTTCCACACCCAGTTTTCCCCACACTATCGGTCATAAGGGAAATGATAATCCTCTGAACTTCACATTAATAAAAAGTATATTTAAAACTAAAACGTGTCTATATGTGTACAATAATTAACTTTTTAAATTAATGTGGAAAATTTTTAAAAATAATGAAATTCTCTGGCAAAAAGTATTTGCACACTTCCGATTATTTTTTTATTTTGAGAATAAATATAAATTTAATATTTCGTAAAAAGTCCATTGGCATCAATAATTGCCTGTAGACGTCTGGTCATGGAGTGGATCAAGTTTTTAACCAAGTCAAGACTGATTTTTTCCCATTCTTGGACCAGTACTTGTTTCAAATGGTGTCTTCCAGTGATGTGATGCTTTCTCGTATCTAATGCAAGATGTGCCATACATTTTCTATAATATTTATGTCAGGTGATTGAGGAGGGGTATGCAGCTGTCTTCGCACATTAAATATTAACCATTTCTTGGTTTTGTTGGCAGTGTGTTTTGGATCGTTGTCGTGCTGGAACACATATCGATACCTGATATTCATTTTTTCAGTACTTGCATGCAGGTTATGGCGCAGAATGTTCACATAACCCCCAGCATTTAAAATTCCGTCAATGGAAACAAGATTTCCCACACCGCGGTATGAGACACACTCCCATACCATAACATGTCCCCCACCATGTTTTACTGTAACAGAAATATTTTGCTTTTTAAATTCGTCTGCATGCCACCTAAAAATACTCTTCCGCCTATCAGAACCAAGCAAATTGAACTTGCTTTCATCAGAGAATATGACATCCTTCCAAAAGCTAAGCAGCTCATGAAAATATTCTCTGGCAAAAGCAAAACTCATTTTACGGTTGATTTCATTTATATAAGGTTTCTTTCGAGGTACTCTACCATCCAGGTCTTCAGAATTCAGGCAGTATCTGATAGTCCTGCCACTAACCTGAACACCAGTAGTTGTATGGACCATATTAGCCAGGTCTCGAGAACTTACTGATGGATGCTTCATAGCTTCATTTTTTATCTTTCTCCTCATCCTGGAATACAACTTTTTCGGACGGCCTTTTCGCTCACTGTTTTCAGTTGTCTCACGTTCCTCTCACCTCTTTATGTTCCTCTGACCATGAAAAAATGTATACTTAATAAATCTGCAATCTGACGATATGATTTTTGTTGAACCCACAACAAAACAATTTTTTCGCGAGTTCCGAAACTCAATTCACTTGTTTTCGGGATGATAGTTAACCAGTGACCAAAAACTTTAATTTCTAATGCTTCTTCCTATACTGATGTAAAATTAAAAAATAGTAAACAAAGGATATTAGTGATAGTACACAAAGTGTCCAAATACTTTTTGCAAGAGGATTTCATTATTTTTCCCCATTAATCTAAACAGTTAATTATTGTACACATACAGAAATGTTTTAGTTTTAAATACGCATTTTAGTAATGTGAAGTTCAGTGGATTATTAATTCCGTTATGACTGATAGTTTTATAAAAACTGGGTGTGCAAATACTTTTTGTCACCACTGTGCATCTATTTAAATATTAAATAACAACTTGCCAACGTTTTAGGCCATTATCAATAATTAAGAATAAAGTAAAACAGAAAAATTATATAAATTACACTGGTCAACAGTATTTTTGTTAAATGGGTAAATGTGGCTGTCTCATATGTATTTTGCTATGTTAATTCCGAATATGACCATCAAAGTTGTCAATGGGGTTCAGATTTTTTGTAATTTTAAATTGTTAATAAAAAAAAGTGATATTTCATAGCTATGAACGTTGGATTTTTGGATCAACAAACATTCTTGGAATGTGTGTGGAGACCTCAAAGTGTTAGGACTTTTGTTAGGACTTCAATCATGTTATACAAAAGTTTGTGGTTTTCTGTGTGAGTGGGAGAGCAGAGATCGCAAAAATCATTATATAAAGAAGGAATGGCCCAAAAGAAATCTTGTACCTGGAGGAAAAAATTTACTTTTCGAACCACTAGTAAACCCAGAAAACGTTTATCATTCACCATTGCACATCAAACTCGGTTTGATGAAAAACTTTGTTAAAGCACTGGATAAAAGTGGCCCTGGATTTATATATTTAAAAGCCACATATCCTCGGATCAGTGATGCAAAAATAAAAGAAGATGTATTTGTTAGTCCACAAATAAGGGAGCTTAAGAAACATCAAGACTTTGAGGAATTTTTGAATGGAGCCGAAAAATCAGCTTGGATTTCTTTTAAAAATGTTGTGAAAGAATTTCTTGGAAATAAAAAAGCAGTAAACTACAGAGAGCTAGTTTCTGATCTTCTGCAAAATGGCTTTAGGATGTAATATGTCTCTAAAAATTTATTTTCTTGACTCGCATTTGGATTTCTTTCCTGAAATTCTTGGGGCTGTGAGTGATGAACAGGGTTAGCAATTCTATCAAGAAATATTCAGTCTGGAGAAAACGATACCAGGGAAAGTGTAATCCCTAATATGTTGGCAGGACTATTGTTGGTCTTTATAATGTACTAAGGGTCATCTAGGTTATATTCCTGTAACAAGAAGTGGGGTGCCGATGCAATTCTCACCAGTGCCGAATTAATTCAGCTATGATTGTAGTCTTATAACTTTTAGTTATTTAATGTTATAGCTTATTATAATATAACTATAGCCATGAATAGGATAAAGGACGAGTGAAGCGAGGTAGGAAGTAGAGGAAAGAGTCTGGCTTCCCTTTGGTGGCCGCCCCAAGGCAACTTCTGTGCAGGTTATTTTTGAAATAGTCAACTTATATCTAATTGTTTTCTTTGTTTTTGTTTTTTATTTAATTGGGAAAAAATAATTAGGCAGCAAAAAATTAATATAATCCTTCTTCCCTCCCCCCTTTCCCTGTTTAACATATAATTTGTATATATTCATTTCCTTTTATATTCATTCCTTCTTTATCAATTTAAACTTGTAGTCCCATGTTAAGAAGTACCATTCCATCATTTTCTATCTTCTTTCTCCCCACATTTATTTATTTTTTTCATTTGCTCTTGAAGCTGGTTTAAGTATTATATTTTTTATATCCCTCCAAAGTCTTCTAAACTTCTTTCAAGATCGAATTATTTTAGACTATTTTCACAGATTATTACATGTACATTGCTTTTTCTTCTGTATCCTTCTAGCTAACTACTGCTTACCTGTTTTAATCAAGAAGCCTTACAGGACCAATCCCCAACTGTTTGTAACTTGATTAATTCAATGTCAATTTAATCTTCCTGAATACTAAATTTTCCAGAATCTTTCATTTAAAAAAATTAATTATGCAGAAATACAGTCAAACATAGAAATCAACTAGCATATGAGCTGTTCACAAATTTACTTTTTGAAAAATCTTAAATTTAAGTGTAAAAACATAACTTTAATTGTTACAATCATAACTTTGTATATTAATAATATCTTTCTCAAACAATAAAGGTTTTTTGGCCACTGAATAATGAATACTTTTTTTCAGAGGTCATTATGATTAACTCCGTACTGTAATGGAAATAGTTCCAATAATACCATTTAAATGCACTAGAAAGGGCTTAATGATAAATTTTATCTAGTTAGAAGTGTCCAAAAAGAATAGTTAGAAAGAAAACAATGCACACTATTTTCTCACATTTCTTCACTTTTTGTTTTGTAGAGTTAATCATTTGTGCATTGAACGGCTCATATATACATTTAATAACATGTGATAATCCATTACGAAAAACAGATGGACCTGTTTCGACTAGGAGAGAGTTCTGATTTAAGAGCAAGACCATTAGTCAAGTTCGTATATAAAGGACAAAATACTTATAATTTTGAAATTTTTGAAGAATCAAAATACAATGTACTCGTTGCTAATTTATGTATTTCTTTTATTTGCAGTTGTTGAGAATTGAGTATTGTAAAATATCGTAATAATATTTTGAGCTATGAATTTAATTTTTTTGCTTCTTGCTTGACTTGAGCCTGTGTGTGGCAGGGTTGTTAATGCTCCCTTCAAATGTCTACATAAAAAGGGTGAATAATTAATTGTTTCAAATAGAAAATAAATTCCATAGCTCGGCATTACTAAGGAATGATCTATTTTTCAGTTATTGCATTAGTCAGAACAGAAAATAAAACACAGAAGCATATAGGTTAGTTTGGTTTTAAAAATTAAATAAAAGTGTTATAAAAAAACATTTATTAAAATTTACAACTCACTGTAAAATATAAAACACAATTACTTAGTAGATACTTGCTAACATTCTCTACATTCAATGAGTAGGGTCTGATTGATAAAAATGTAATTATAATTCATAACATTATCTAAGTATAAAATTTAAAATTTTCTTTAATTTAAATGTCAACATTGGATTTTATCCAAGGATATAATAATCTATACCTATCTGCATATATCCTTGTTTTTTAAATATTTGTTCTACATATTCAATAAATCCTTAATGTAATAATTTATATGATTATATGACTGATAAACTGATACAAATTATTTTTATTTTCATAATTTATTTTATTTTTTATTGTTATAATTTTTAATTTTACTTTTTCTTTTGAACAATTTTGTTTTGATCAATTTAAAAAAACATTTTGAACATAGCAACAAAACTATGACAGGATGAGGAGGAGAAAAATTATGTAAAAGTATTAATGTAATGGCATTGGTTTAGTTAATTTCCATTGGTTCAAAACAAGTGGTAAAGTTATTCAGACACTTCTGAATAACTTATTTATTAATTATTTATATTTATTATTATTTATTATTAAGCTGAATAAGTTATTCATGTTAATAACATGACCAATGGTCCGATGGCTTTTTTAAAAGTTACTATAACTTAATCGACCAGTAAGTTTGTAAGCAGTAAGTAATAATTAAGTGTTAATTTTCTCTGAGGTACAAAAACATTTTTAGCATACAATGATATAGTACAAACAATATCATCCTCAGGAAGTTAAATAAAAGACTCAATAATGTACAAAAGCAAAATAAAAGTGAATAATTTTTAAAGAATTTTCTCTAAGAAGTATGGAGTAATAACTTTTGCTTTTCATTATTTTTACAGATTAATTAATAATTGTATAGCACTTTAAATAAATTGCTGACTGAACTGGAGCATGAAAGCGAAAACCAAAAAAATGGTATTATCTGCATCCACAACCAGAAGAAGACAATATGATTGATTGTTGTGTAATTATTGCTTTGAAGCTGTTGATTGATTCACCTACCTTGATGTGGAACTGAACTGCAAAAACAAGAGAAATTGTTAGATCAAAAGTAGAATCTTGACAAGAAGTAAAGCCTACTATGCGCTTCAAAGTCAATGAAATCGAGAATTTTGCCTAAATAAACAGATGTGAAAATTTACAAGTTTACCATAAGACCAATGGTGTGCTATAGAGCGGAAGCCTAGACTCTGAAAGTCTCAGACCAGCTAGCCCCAAGGGTCTTCAAAAGGAAAGAATTAAGAGATATTTTCTGCCCAGCGTACTCCCAAAGTACCTTGTGAATCAAAAAGTATAGGGACCTTATAACTTAATAAGGCATGAGAACATAGTTATATTTGTAAGATCAATAAGGTTAAGTTGGTTTGGGCATAAGGGAAGTTTACCAGAGGAAGATATTACGAGAAAGATAATAAATAGTGAATTTTCAATGGAAATGAAGAAAGTGGCGGCTTAGAACAGGTTGGCGGAAGGAAGTAGAGCAAGGCCTGTGGAGAAGGCTGGTGACAAATTGTGAGGAAGGCTAATGTCCATACTGGACTGTAGCATCGGATAAAGAATGAAAACAAAAATTGTTTTACTGATTGAAATATGGATAATTGAGGCAATGACATGAAAAAGGTAGTAGGTCATGAAAGGTAAGTTTACAGGTGAAGAAAAAACTGTTTGGACAAATAAATAAAAATAAAATTTTCAAGTGGAAAATAGTAACTACCACCGTTCACGTAAATTAAACCTCTCAGTTTTGACTTTCTCTTCTTTTAATCCGATTATTAGATGAGATTAATTGTCACCTTTTCAATGAAAATAACTACTTTTTTTTTTACTTACTACCTTTTCCATGTCAACACTTCCATTATCAGAAGTCCCTAAATGGCGAATTTTCTACAACAAACCTGTTGATTCATTAAGATCTTTTGATTTTGTCATTTTATTGTTCTGACTTAATATTTTTGTTTTGCTTGTTCTTTTTTGTATTGATGAGTATTATTGTTTGGAATGTGTGATTGTAAACAAGAGTTTAGCACTAACTAAGGATATTCAAAGTCTACTGCATCAAAAAGTAGTTTTCTCATAGATAAGTAATATATAATAATAATTATATTTATAATTTATTTTTATTTATTGTACTTTTGATGGTGATTATTATTAAATATTTTATTTTGTTGAGAAAAGATTTTTTCTGCCCAGGATTCGAACCCGGGTCGTCTCCATCTCTAGTGCAGTGCTCCAGTCACTGATTTACCAGGGGTCATAACCAAGACAGACATATCCATTCTCTTCACCGATCTTATATCCTCGTGTTCTCGCAATTTTCACGGTGAATGCAAGGGGAAAAATGTTCATTAAGCATTGTTCTTTTGATGGTGATTATTTATAAATATTTTATTTTGAAGAGAATAGGATCGGTGAAAAAAATGGATTTGTCTGGTTTGGATACGACCCCTGGTAGCTCAGTGGTTAGAGCACTGCAGTAAAGTTGCAGACGACCCGGGTAATTAATCTCGGCCAGGACAAATCTTTTCTCTTCAAAATAAAATATTTAAACATAATCACCATCAAAAGAACAATAAATAAAAATAAATTATAAATATAAAATTGACATAAATCAACAAGATCCCAATTAAAGTAATGTTCAATGAAAATTCTTCCCTGTGTATACATCGCAAAAGTTCCGAGAACATGGGGATATAGGATCGGTGAAGAGAATAGATTGGTCTGGCTTGGATACAATCTCTGGTAGCTCAGTGGTTAGAGCACTGCACTAGAGATGCAGACAACCCAGGTTCGAATCCCGGCCTGGACAAATCTTTTCTCTTCAAAATGAAATATTTAAAAATTATAATTATAATTCAAATTCATAAGACTATATTAGTTAAAGATATAAAATAAATAATATGTAATACCAAACAACTTTAGCCAATCGTAAGTGAGGTGCTAATGAAGCAATGAGTCTTATGTTACCGCCGAGCCCTACCCTCGCATAAGGCTCCAAAGGCTGAATAAAGTGACACGGAGAGTGCGGGTTGATATGCACCAAAGCTGATGTAACTGCAACTCCTAAACCTTTGGCTCGTGCAGTGTACAATCCCTCAGTTTCTGGTTTAGCGACTAATTCAAGTGTATGGAAATCTCCCTCCGAAAATATATGATAATCTACAAAACAGTTTAATGAATTAATATTAGCTACAAAGAGCCAGTTGATATGAGTCCAAACGAACAGATGATGACTTACTTTCAGCTTTGACAGGTTCACCATCCCTCTGCCATTCGACGACAGGCTTCGGTTCTCCAATGACTTCAAGAGTGAGTCGCACTGTTTCTCCCAAATCAACTTCTCTGTCTCTCAAGGGGTATTTTATTTCAGGTCCATATTCACCTTCAGGAGGGAGTAATCTAGAAAATAAATACTAAATTAATGTCAAAAAACTTTAAAATCGGAACAGCTCTGCATAAATGAACTCAAACAAAAAAGGATTATATTAGATATTTGAAATTAGAAACATTAGAACATTAGAAATTTAAGAAAATAGGCTGACAGTAATGAATGATAAGATAATTATCTATCAATCCATCAATTAAGAATATGATCTATAGAAGAGATCTTTGAGGAGATTAAAATTACTAAGTTTATATATATTTTTTTAACAAATGAGAAACTGAAAGAACCGCACTAACAATGAACTAAAGAAACAATGAATTAAAGTCATCATTATTATATAACTGAAGCTAGTTGGTTGCCTTTTTCTTCCTCCATCTTTAATGTCATAAAGTATGAAGCAGCACCTCGACCCCTCAGCTACCAACTGATTTTTGCCACATTACTTTCTACCTTTTACTCTTTCATTCTATTCTATCCATAAATTATACATTAGTGCTGAAATCTTAAAATAAGTGTGAGCTTATGTATCTAATTAGCTACGTTGTCTTTATTTGTTCGGCACAAATAGTCATAGCTGTTGAGCATGGGTATGATTCAGTTTCAAACGTGCAGTCTTTTCAACAAATTGTAGTAAATTAAATGTAACAACACAAACCATTGCAACTATCTTGTTGGAAAACGTTGATTGAAAGGGACTAAAGAATGGCTAGAGTTAACATCTGAACGCCATCCAGAGAAAACTAAAATTTATCCAAGCATCTTATAATATTTTAATACAATTGCATTTACCCTGTAACTTTAGTATATATTAAAAATAGTAATTGAGGTTTAATGGAATAAATGAACGTTTTATCAGAGGCGTGACCTGTGGTCATAGTGGTTAGCATAACAACTTACTAAGCCCAAGATCGCGGGTTCGTAGCCCGGCAGGTGGCCCTAGGATTTTTTAAAGGGAGTGAAAAACAGTTGGTTATGCCATTCTTTGGTAGGAAGGTATAATGGAGGTATCAAGCCAGTGAGGTGTCAGGTACTCTCTATACTAATTAACCTTGAATAGGCAAAATTTAGGGCTACCACTGTAGCATTTTCCGATTAGACAAAGCAACAAAAAGTGATGTTAAGTGGATAAACAACATATAAAAAAAACCTGAACCACTACTACCCGTAAACGGGTCTGGGGTTCAGTACATGGTAGAGACTGTACTGTTTCATGGACAACGGTGCTGCTTGGAGGTGACTTGTCCTAAGTCACGCTCAACAACCAGATTTTTCCCCCTTATTTTGGGGACCCTATTTTTATAATATTTTATAGAGGCTGGTTGAGCCCCAGGAGGGTCCTAAATCCTATATGATCCATCTCCCGCTGCAAACAGACTAAATAAAAGTCATGGCCTGCAGCGGGATTTGAACCAGGATTTCCGGCTTGGCAACTCAATGCTCTACCACTGAGCCACTCCGCTCTTGGATAAAAAACATATAGTATTCTTTATTGACCTCCTTTGTTGACTTATATTGGATATCCGATAAAATACAATACTATCTTCGCTAGTTATTTAATTTCCTGGTTTATCCTCCCATTATTTTAAGCACAGTTAACAGCCTGTACCATTCATTAAACTTGCAACTTATCACTTACTCAGGCCTTCTTACCCAACATATTAAGTATCTCCCTCCTATTCCCAGACCTTTGCTATGTATTTTCTGTAGATTAATATGTTAGTCTGTAACTGAGCCTTAATCATTCTGTACTTAGACTCAGAGCTATATAAATATAATTTATATAAATTTTGATTAATAAAGATTTTTTTAAATTTCTCTACTTGCTCGTTAACTCATATTTTATATATTTATACTTATTTATTATAACAAATTTATTTATTCATATCCTATCTCGTCATATCATATTTAGTTATTCTAATTTAACAATGAAATGTATGGAGAAATATAAATACCAATCTATACATTTAATTTAAAACTATTACTACTGATAAAAATAAATATAGACTACCTAATTTTATGCTTCTCTGGAAGATGAGAGCCAGGTGTATCTATAGAAATATAACAGTGGGTGCTCGACTTTCCAAGTTTATTCCTTCCTTCACAGACATAAAGACCTCCTTCTTTAAGGTTCTCTAGAACCAACTCATTCCCACTCACTCTGAGGTATTCTCCACTTTTAAACCAATGGAGCTCTGGTTCAGGATGACCTTCTGCCTAAAAGTATTATCTGATCATATCTCTGACAAAGTATTGTGTATATTTCAGATAATATTGTATAGCTTTATATGAAATGGCCGTTTTTACTATTTATAAAATTCAAAGTAGAATTAGTGAAATTCGGTTGTTTAATAAAGTTATATTTACTGACTGTAATGAGCTGTTATTAGTCCTCTATTTTTTGATAATATTTACTGTCACTGCAATTTAATGATCATTGTTTAGCATGCCATCAAATATGACCGTGGAAACACATGAGTTCTGTGTAGTTTTTTTTATTTATAAGCTTGGACATTCGTTTTAGTGGCCAATGGGAGGAATATATGGCACTTTTACGACAATGCCAGACTTCTTGTTTCAGGACAGAGTGTGAAGAAAGTTAACAAGCTGGATTACAAAGTCTTCTCACACCCACTTTGTTTACTAGACTTATCTCCAACAGATTTCTTTCTTTGGAATTTGGAGAACTACCTAAAAGATCAAATTATTGAAAATGATCCTTAAATCAAACGCATTAGATTTTATTTCATCACAAAACCTTGATCATTTCAGTTCTGGGATTGAAAATTTGATTACACATTAGGAATAAAGTATAGAAAAATAGGATAAATATTTAATTAAAAATATTTTGATTTCATAAAGTAGTTTTACGAAATAAAATTTCCTTTGAAAGGGGACATTTCATATGAAATGACTCAATAGTTAAATATAATATTGGACGAAATAATTATAAAAGGAAAAAAATGAATTCAAAACAATCAGTATTATAACATAATATGGCAGCAATCAAGACATCAGATGCAATAAAAAATATTTTAGGCTTCCCAAACTTTTAATTTTTGCTTGTATTAATTCCAGACAAGGTATAATAACATTAAAGACATTTATTCATATTCTTACTTTACAAGACAATGTAATCCGCTCGTCTGGGGATACATTAATATGCCCTTCTAGCTCTGTTGAGAAATAAGGAAGGAAATAATTAGTTTCTGGTATATTCAGTGTCTCTTCAGCCGGTTCTCCCCAACCATGGTTGTTCGCAGCTGTTACTCTGATGGTATTAGTTCCTTTTAATCCATATACATCAAGGTCTGTTCTTGGTGACAACCCTAACTGAAAAATAAGACCAATAGATTTATATTAATAAAACCTGACATTGTAAATAAAAGAAAAAACATTAAATGGGTCACAGTAACTAACTCAATAATTATAATTATACAGGATTCATGCAAAAAATGATTTACCTATGATAGATTTTAAAAGCTTAATCTTATTATTCGGTCCATAAATAAATTAATTATTTTTATTAACCTTATTTATTATTTTATTTATATCCTCTCATTCATCTGAAATTTAAACATTAAAATCATTGTGTTCGGTCTGTTTAAAGTCTTTGAAATAAAAATGCAGTTTGCTACCCTAACTGCTCATAAAATCAAGTGGAATGATTGTTTTCTGACTTAAACCCAAAAAATAGTCATGCTAAGTTAATCATAACTGTATAAAATAAAAAAAAGTAAATAATAGTGCATAGATTCTCAAGAAACAAACAAAAAGAATGTCAAAACATTTTATTAAGCCAATTAAACTACCTCACTTTTGTGTTCTACATTTCTAAATCATTTAATGCAGAATTCTATTTAGTAACACACCATATCCAATTCTATAGTTTTGTTTTTTATTAACAACATATTCATTTTAGTGTTAGTTTTTTTTGTTTTTTTTGCCTAATCAAAAAATCATTGTTTGTCAGTAATAATCCTGAAGACTGTAGCATTTTAATTTTCAATGTCATATGTAAGTTATTATAGTAAAACCTTATGATTAATTAGTAGTAAAATTATAATTATATTAATATATTTAACAAAATACCTCTTTCCACTCTCCATTTTCATTAAGTACTTCCACTCTGTACACAGCAATTGCAGAACTACCTTGATCACTTGGTCTATTCCAACCAAGGGTAACACAGTTTCGGCTCTCATCAATAATTCTGATATCAGAACAAATGCTTGGGCCTCCTACAGAATAAATAAAATTTCATTTATTAAAGACTGAATTAATTATTTATTGATTAGTTACATTTTATAAAACAAAATGTTCAAGCCTCAAACTTTATGTTATACTCGAAAAGTATAAGGATGTCCCACCAGTAAAATTTATACGGATCAGCAGGCTTCGTTGGGCTGGTCATGTACAAAGGATGAAGATAGCATTCCCAAGAGGAAAATGAACCACGCACCAGTGGGAAAAAGAAAAGCAGGAAGACCCCGGACAAGATGGTTGGTTAGACCTGGTTGGAAGGGACGCGGTGCGGCTGGGGGCGTCAAGCTGGTGGATGATGGCCAGGGACAGGGACCAGTGGGGACAGTCATGTAGGACCAGTTGTAGAGGCAAGGATGTATGTATGTAAAAATTTCTTCTTCTTCTTGCATGGCTCTACAGCCCAACAATGAGCCTTGCCCCCCCCCCTCTTCCCCCCGATTCGTCTCCGCCAGTCCTCTCTGTCGAGTGCAGCGCCCTTCCAGTTCCGGACATTTAATAGACGCCTGGAGTCCTCACTGACTCCATCCAGCCATCGTATTTTGAGTCGCCCTACTCTTCTTGTGCCCTGAATCTTTTCTTTTATTACTCTTCTGGGCCCTACGCACTTGCCATTCTGGCCACATGGCGAGCCCAGCGCAGCCTTTCAAATCCCAGAAGCAATTTTTCATCGGCTTTCGTTATGACCCAGGATTCTGACCCATATAGAAGGACAGGCCGAATGAGCGTTTTATATAGAATCATCTTCCACGACAAGAGCTTGCTTTTTAAATGTCGATATATCCCAAAGAAGCATTTTTTTTGCCTGAGGCACTCTCTTCTTGACCTCTATCGAGACATTATAGTCGCTCGTTATGGTGGATCCCAAGTAGGTAAAGGAGGTCACTCTTTCAATTTCAAGGCCTGCTCTCCTATCTTAATAAAACCATTCAGCTCCATCGGTCCTCCTGCGTGCTTGTATTTAGTTTTGCCCTGATTAATTACTAATCCCACGCCCTCAGCAGATCTGATCAGATTGAGGAATCCATTTTCCAGTTCATTAAAGGACCTTCCTATGATGTCGCCATCTTCTGTGTAAAAAATAAATACAAAAAAAATATCTATCATTATTAATTAAAATAAAGTGTAGTTATTTTTAAATAAGAAAAGTTTTTTTTTTTTTATGAGCAAGAGAAACACTTAACTAGAAATAGAAAGAAAGGAGGAAAAAAAACTTTATTTTTGGACTATTTGGCTAAAAGACAAGATTAGTGTTGATTTTGTAAAAGGTATACATTAAGATTTTATCATTTTTTTCAAGAGGCAGATCTGGTAAGTCTAATATGCTGTACGTTTTCTATTATTGGTTCTATTTGCATATGATTTCCTTTCTTAGATAATTTCATTCATCACAGACGTATCAACACAGCCGTGAAACATACATTGACACTGATTAACAAACGGGACGGACAGAAGTTTATTTTTGTTCGTGTCAGTAAAGGATTAGTATGTAATGTTATTGAATTTATTAAAAAGGATTACTTGGTATAGCGGTTTCACTTGTCGTACGGCAGCAGCAAGAAGTGAACTATGTTACTTGATTTGTTTTGTTCAGCGAAACTATGTAGATTTTGCGAGAAAGAAACACGGGAGCAAGCATACAAACTTTGCCCCCCTTTTTCACCCCCTGAGGGGTAGAATTTCGGAAAATCCTTTCTTATCGGATGCCTACGTCACACAAAGAACACACCCTCCAAGTTTCAGGTCTCTACGATCAGCGGTTTAGTCTGTGCGTTGATCCGTCAGTTAGACATTCAGGACAAAGCATTTTATATGTATTGATTATGACCAAATTACACGAAATCGTTATAAATTGTAGCCTATGTGTTATTCTGATGTATAACCTATATTACCGTAAAGTTTCATCCAAATCAGTTCAGTAGTTTTTGCGTGAAAGTGTAACACACATACATCCATCCTCACAAACTTTCGCATTTATATCCTGTAAATAAACTATGTTACTTGATTTGTTTCGTTCAGCGAAAATATGTAGATTTTGCGAGTAAGAAAGAAGTGAGCGAGCTACTGAGGGGGGAGCCCTGTAGCGATGCTAACAATATATATCAAAAATTAAATTAAAAACCTCGATTACCTACTGACCATATGTTGGAGGTAATAATGAGAATGTGTTATTCCTAGTACTTTTAATAATTTATCGTTATATTACGACCAAATTACACAAAATCATTATAAATTGTAGCCTATAAGTTATTCTGATGTATACCCTATATTACTGTAAAGTTTCATCCAAATCCGTTCAGTAATTTTTGCGTGAAAGAGTAACAAACATACATCCTTACAAACTTTCGCATTTATAATATTAGTAGGATTAACTTTACAGTAAAATAAATATTTTTTTATTGCACACATATTTAACCAATATATTACAATTAAAAGTATGAAATCTTTCCAGGTTGCAAAGATCACTTACTTTAGTATACATGTAAGTGAAAGGAGAAAAAAATGTTATACGATATTCATTTAACACAAAAAATCGTATTTGTAACAGTATTATGTTGTAACATCATTTCCAATTGGTCCTGGTTACACAAAAATCATGAGATACAGTACTGTAACGGTTTGAGTAACAATATTTCGTTCGTTTAAAATTATTATTTTTATAACAATAATAATATATTTCTAATATGTGTAGATATTTAAGAGGTTTTTCTGTCTTTAATCAATCGTAATATTATAGACACCATGAAGCGAACGACTATTTCACATAATGGTACCATTTTAATGAAATATTATACAGTTTATTGTAATATAATGATTATGAGAATAAAAACGGAAGAACTTATTATTTGTTGATATGGGCGATTACGTTTGTCGATTTCACGAAATGGAAAAAAATTCTTCGTGACCTGAACGATCCGCATCGGGTAAAATGGCGGAATATGAAATATGATACGAAAACCAAAAACAAACTGCACAAGGAATGAAGTCGTCAGTAGGAGTTAAAATTGGTGACAGTGAAGGAAAATGTCACTTATAAATATTCATATGTATTATAAATTAAAAAGAAAAAACGTGATTTAGGCTCCAAAACTTAAAAAAAAAATCTTAAGATTTATAAGTAATGCAGAAGAACACTTAAAAATAATCTTTATGATTCCCGTTGGGTTGATTCCACACTCCTCTGGTGTGTTTCTTTTTGGGGGGTTTGTTATTTATTTTTCTCATTTCTCCTCATCCTTATTTCTGCCCTACTTATCCCCCGCATATGATTATAGCTCATTGTATTTTTTAAATATTGATTAAATAGCTCTATCCTGAAACGGATATTACTCTGTATATTAAATTGTAATTTTAACCTTATTTTGAGGCGCTCAGGGTCAAAAGCGTATAACTCCGAAATTTCAATTTTTTTTTTTATAATTTAGTCAAGCAATTCTATGCTCCCAAAACTTCGGTTTCAGAACCGGACTGAAGCCATGAGAAATGAGGCGCCAAAGTGTCGTGCTAGACAAAATTGCTTGACCAAACTAGGGAAGTGTGAAAAAGAAAAAAGTTATCACCTTTTGATCCTAAACGCTTTATTGGGACCTTCACCTTGTAGTAAAATTATTTCTCATGTAATTTCATTGTGTTTTAATATCATCATGAATTTTATTTCACTCTTCCAATTTTTCATTTTTCATAAATTGTTTTATAATTTAATCTTCTGTTCATTATACTTTTCTCTTCTTCATCTCCACCTTTTATATGTATATAAATCTTTTATTGTATCTGTTGATGTTGTTATTTCGTTCTTTTCCGCCCTGATATTGGTCTCAAAATTAGGCCGAAATGTTGGTACATAACAGATAAGTTTGGCTTACTTGGGTACAATTCTTTTATTGTACCCCAATAGTTTTCAACATAACTGAGGAAAAATAAGGACAATTTTTTTTATTACATTAATTTTTTTTGTTAATTATATTTACTATTATAATTCTGTTTGCAGCGGGAGATGGATCATATAGGATCTAGGACCCTCCTGGGGCCCACCCAGCCTCTATAAAATATTATAAACATAGGGTACCCAAAATAAGGGGGAAAAATCTGGCGGTCGAGCGTGACCTAGGACAAGTCACCTCCTTGCAGAACCGTTGTTCATGAAACAGTACAGTCTCTACCATGTACTGAACCCCAGACCCTTCATGGGTTGTAGTGGTACAGGTTTTTTTTTTTTATAATTATAATGTTTTGATTTTGTTTGTTGGTTTCGTTTAACTTCACTTTATGCTACTATGGCAATTAGGACGATGCTACAGTGGGAATCTTAAATTTTACCTATTCAGTTTTAACTAGGATGGGGATCTTTAACGAGTACCTGACACCACTCAAGCTCAAGACCTCCATTTTACAACCCATCCGAAGGACGGCATTACTAAGAATGTTTAACTCCATTTAAATTCTAAGGCTCCTGCCGGTCTGCGAATCTGCGATCTTGGGCATAGCAGGTAGTTATGCTGACTACTAGGGATAGATACCGCAGGGGATCCATTATGTCTTAGTGATTTATCTCATAAATCATATTAGTACATGCAATATTGCCTTACAAGCATTAAATGATTTGTAAAATTTCATTATTTTAAGGGGTCAAAGTGTTTGAAATGGAGATTCCTTTTTTATAATTTAAATATTTGCAGATCCGCCAAAATAAATTAAAAATAGCTGAGGCCTTACTGAAAAAAACAACAATAGAACAATTTTTAAGGTTAAAGACCCTATTAATTACTTTTCAGAACATTAGAACCGGCAATTAGAAAACAGAAATATTCTTCCCCGAAGCCAGTCCGAATAGAAATGGTAGCATCCCTTCTCAGGTTAATTAGAATTGTTCTTATTAACAAGTATGGGAGCCAATTAAATCCCAAGATAGAGGATCGTGAGGAGACGAACCCAAGAAAGAATGGACTTGACCTAGAAAACTATTTCTGCTGACGGCTCTAGTCCCAGCAGCCTCAATAGTGAAAGGATTCTCCCTTGATCGTGTAACAGTCAACAAAAGGTGTCTTTAATAGAACAGTTTTCTTGATACAACTTTCCACAGGCCTTATTGTGTTCAAATAATGGTATGCAAGAGAATGTCTATATTAAAACAGTATTTGTAGATTTAGTAATAGATCAGAAGTGAATCAAAGATTAGACTATATTATCACCCTTCTTAATGAAAAAAAGATACTTTTCAATAAGTGAGGAAGATCGGTATATATGTTTTTTATATGTTGCTTAAATGTGCTAAATTTAAAGAACTTATATAATCTATTAACATTCACAGTATAACTAGACTTCTAATACTGTCAAGTATTTTTAAATGGAATACCGATTGGATAATCTGTATGCTGTGTTCCATTTTTATATTCATGCTGTATAAATATAAAAATTGTCGAAAATTTAATTACAATTAGTTTCACAATTGCCGTTCATTACAGAACTAGAAAGTCATTTTTAATGTTTGACCGTCAGTATCAGATTAAGCCCTGAGAAAACTGTGAAAATCAGTATATATTCCATTGGAAACCTAGAGATTTGAGCATTTTATAGTAATAATGTTCTTGGTAGATTATTAAATAAAAAATAACCGTCTGGATTAAAACTAAATATAAATTTATTTAAAATAACATTCTACGCAGCAGGTAAGTAAATGATGTTTGATGCGTGTAACAGTTGTTTACATAGGACTTAATTTATTTATGTTTCTTACTCCATTTGAATTTTCTTTAAACTATTGCTTCAAAGCTGGGTTAAAGAAAAATAAATATTATTGTGTATCTCTTCCATGGAAATGAAAAACTGGGCCATTACAACCTATGTATTAGTTATTGATAAGGACGGAAGCATTGCTAAGCAAACGGAGGGTTGAGCCCCATATATTTCATCTGCCACAGGTGATCACGAACAGTTCCACACTGTCTAATAATATGATATGTGTTAGAAAAATACATATCATATTTCAGCCATGACATTGAAGTAGACGTACATGGACAAGGCAGTGACGTAGCGAAAACCTTCAAGCTATCTTATCAAGAACTTGGCAAGAGTTCAAACATTCGAACCATCTTGACAATTAACGGCAGGATCCTACACCTGACACATATCCTGTTTGTTTTGGTTATTTTTACAATTTTTTGTGAACAGATCAGCACATGAATGTTTTTTTTAATTATTACTTACGCCAATGGTTAATTATTAGCTTATTTTATATACCGTTATATTTATGTAGGATCGTATACAATGCGAACAATTTTGATTCAAACGGCCTTATATACCAGGATAATGCAGTACTAAGAAGATTATGTATTTGTTCCGCAGTTTGTCGTTTCGTGTTGAGTTACAACTAGTTTTAACTGTTTATTTGTTTCGTTATTAATATTATCCAAAAATACAAATAATCGAGAGATTTAGTATGGAAAGAAGAATGTAATTATGGGTAAAAAGTTTCAACTATCATTTCGAAGTATACATGATATATATTTGTTGAAACGCTTATTTCTAGACGAAATGATTACCGGAGTCTACACATTACCCATAATTACATTCTCTTTGGCATACTTTTGGAAAATATTAAAAGGGGAACGAATGAAAAGTTAAAACTTGTAACACGATACAAAGCGACAACCTGCAGAGTAACTACCGAAAATTATTATTCTTTGCTTTAAGTATTAATCAAATATATTGATTATAATTTAGGAATGGAATCAAATTAATTTTGAAATTTTCTGAATTGTAATGAAAGGACAAAACTCAAAATGAAAGGTTAACAGATAATGTATCACTTTTCCCCCGAATCTTAGAAGTTTTGATAATTCAACACTGACATAACTGCTCCCTGGTGGCCGACTACTTGACTTACTTTTGTGCCACTCCTCCTCATAAAAAATTACCACACTTTATTTTTGTTTAATACATAATCGAAAAAACACACTTTTTTAGTTGTGCCACTTTTCTTCCAAATGAGTGAAATGTTTACAATATATTATAATCCAAATTTATTTCAGTAAATATTTCAATAATAAAGAGCATTTTATCACCAAAATATTTGGTACTTGTGTATCAGATGCACCACTAGAAAAGGCCAATGCGCAACCAGTTACGTTTTATAACAGTTACATTTCTAACAGTTACCTTGGATAAACTTCTTAAATATTTTTAATGGGGTTAGAATTTGCACAGTATAATATGCAATATAATAATAATGAAAATAAATAAATAGAACTAATAATAATATAATTGAATATCTAACATACATAACAACATAATGATATATATAATATAATATAAATATAATAACAATAGAAATAAATAATGGAATATATCAACAATTTAAAATAAAAACCATCCCTAACCACCAAAAAAACAACAAATCAGCAACAAAGAAAATGAGGATACAACAACAAATCTAGAAATAATGAAATATATAATATAAATAAATATATAATATAATAACAATAGAAATAAATAATGGAATATATCATCAACAATTTAAAATAAAAACCACCCCTAACCATCCCTAACCACCAAACAAACAACAAATCAGCAATAAACAAAAATTAGAATTCAACAACTCTAGAACACAGGAAGAAACAAAGAAGAATGAATCTGTAAAAGATGTAGCTGTTATAAAATGTAACTGCTTGCGCATGCATACAACATTGGCCTTTTCTGGTGGTGTATCTAATACACAAGTACCAAATATTTCACACTCTAAAATTGAACGTTATAAGTCTCTTTTTTATATCTGTTCTATTAAAAATAATACAGAGATTGCGGTCCGTGCCAAAAATTCAATGAAGCAACTCTACAGCTGGCAAGAATTGGCCGATAAGATCAGCCGGCCACCTTTATCGAACGGGGAGGGGGGGGGGAAGAGTTTAATTACAAAAAATAATTACCTTATGAATATCAAAATATTTTTCATATTAAAAATATATATGTAATTATTTATTATAGTTTTTAATAAATTTCTAAAAAAAATCATATCCGTGATCTTACGTAATAATTTATAATAATGCTAGTTTTCATCTATAAACAATAAACCACATTCATACCTTTTTTAGGTTTTTAAAACTAAAAAATTGATTTAGTACACCCAAGGATTTGACAGTGGTGGGAGCACACTGGAAAAAATATTCATCCCATCCAGGAATTTTAAAATTTTTTTTATTTCTGTCTTCAAGCATCCGTTAATTGTTAGGTTATCTAGTCATTTAAAATTTTTTTCAGTAGTTATTTTTGTATCGGTAATATTTGAATTTCAGGTCGGGAGGTTATTAGCTTTCTGGACACTCCAACAGTTGTGGGACTTCCGCAGGGAAAATATCTTGTATTTTGGAAACTTCTTCATGCTGTTAAAAACGGTATTATCAACAAGAGAAAAGTATCGACGGAGACAATGGCGACTATCTAAAGAAACACTTTCACAGTTAAAAAGACATATTCTAACGAATCTAGAACCATTACAACAAAAGACGACCTGTCGTACAGTTCCGATATGCGATTTCTTTGAAGAATGGGAGGAGAGACCAGGTTTCGGAATACTACAGAAAGGAAGGACCTGAACGTAAAGTGTTTATAGACTGTCGTTGAGGAAAATAAGCTATGGTGGTATTGGCATGTAATTAGACCGGTTGAAAGTAGAATGGCGAGAGCAGCCTCCAAAACACAGCTTGATGGTCGTAGACCAAGAGGAAGGTCAAGAGAAGATGGGAGGAAGGCATTAAGAAAGCCATCATAAATATAATATTGGTTTGGAGAAGAAAGAAAAAAGAAGAGAAAGATGGATAAAGAGAGAGTGAGGGAGAGAAAAAGAAGGATGGAAGGGATTTTGGTCCAGGGTCTGACCCTCGCCTCGTTCTCAGTTTCTTATAAGAGATGCAGACAGGTTGCCTCGAAACTGTGGAAATGGAATCAATGTATTTCATATTTCATGAAGGTTAATAAAAGTTTTTGTTTCATTTGCGCAATAGTTTATTTATTTGGTTTCGTTTTTAATAAACGAATGGGTTGTCTAAATCCCTTAAAGTTCAAAATGTTGAGTTATTTTTACAATACCAATTTCAGAGGATCCGGCTTTCACTTACCTTCCATCGGAATGAAGTTTTAAAAAAAAAAATTTAGAAAATATTTATTAATCCAGTTGACTCCAAGAAATGAAAACAAAAAAAATGTTCCCCTCTCCAAAGTAAAAATTTGGGCTAGAAATCTGATTTTAAATGCTTTTAGGACAATGTAAATAGCTCGGTGTAAACACAGGCAATTACGAACAGAAGCTCAGTAATTCCTAAATCATAAACCAATTAGTAATAATTAAAGTACTAACCACAATTAAAAAAAACTTATCGGTCATTGCGTCCAAGACGAATTGCTCTAAACTGCTATCTCTGAACTAATTCCCTCTTGCTTATTGTACCATTTTCAACAGTGCAATGACTCCCGTAAATAAAGAAAACTACTTTTAAAACGCAATCATTAGTTACGCTCTTGTAAAAATATTATTTCAGAATAAATTATTTTTGAAAGATTCATATGAATAACAAATCACCGTTTCATATCCGACAGATAAATTAATTAATCTGTTAACACCCAAGGAGGGACTCAGTGGGATCTGCAAAAACCATGCAGTTGATCTTGATCTGAAACCATCTTCCTGGACAACCATGGTCTTAGAAACAGGCAGTTTCTACAATTTACTGAACCCAACACCCTTGATGGAATTTAGCGTCACAGTTTTATTTTAATTATTAATTACGAATAATCTATAGAGGCCACGATCACAAATTGTCAGAAAGCGTGTAATATTTAAGCACCAGAACAGTTTAAACACTAATCGGGTTAACTTTCAATGATGCTTTCGATACGTTTTTTTATGATATCTTACTTCTCGGTCATAAACCTCCAATTATAGACAAATCATTAGGTCATCAAGCCTATATGACAACTTAATGCAAATGAAAGGTTTGAGAAAAGCTCGAGTCAAAATCATTATTCTTTAGAAATGATAATTTCAAATGGGATAAGAATTTCATGCATATTTATGTTTATTATTGTAATATATATTATTCATTTTATTTAAATATTTTTTATTACTGAAACAAAAAGTAAAATTACAGCCCTGGATTAATGATGATGTTTATTGATGAAACTTCGTCCATAAATATCTAACGGATACTTTGTGAACTTTACTGCGAAAAGTTAAATAGGAAACAAGCGGAATTAATCCAGTGTTACCAACATTTGGTTAACCATACTTAATTTCCCGCAGGTATTTCAAAGCCTGCAGAAAGTACTTTTCCAATCGAACGAAGGAAAAGTTGAGAAATCTGGAAACCAAACTTCTTCCAAATCCACCAAAAAGAGCAGACATTGCTCTATCATATTCTCACTTATTTCTCCTCATGCTGAAAATGGCCATTTCGCACCAGTCGAAATTGTGATGCAAGAGTTTGCGATCAGTATGAAGTCTAACAATTTACTGAAAGGTTGATTATTTCGGGCGCTCATTCTTTTATTATGAATAATTATTAAGTCTTTCTTAAGTAATTTATTTAAAGTCAAATATATACTTATTATATATATATAGGTTGAAATGAAAGTAAATCACAGTACGTGATAATCTGTTTAATAAAGCATGATAAAGCAGCTGTTACGCATCTTCTGTTTTTTTACATACGGCGTTAACACTTCATTATCGTTTATGAGTTCAATCCGAATAGTTCAAATTTAGAACTTTAATTAGTTGTCTTATATTCATTAATTGTTTTAATTACAATTAAATTACCGAAAACAACTTTCGGTTATGGGAAATTGGAAGGTTACTGTTTTCATCTTTTATCACATAAAAAGACTTCAGTAATCTGCGGAATTGGACTTGAGCTACAATTCACCAGGATAGCCTACCTAATTACTGGCCGGCCAAGACAAGAGATAATTCCTTGATTCGTAGTTTGCAACACGCAAGAGGTGCATCGATTAATTTAGAATAGAATCTTTATTCTGGGACCTATTCCCTTTAGAATAACAAACATGAACAGAATATATATCTGGCCTGAAGGCTACATAATAATACAAATCACTGAGTATTTAAAAAGGGCTTAAACAATAAAAATTAAAATTAAATAACTAAAAAAACGAATTATGGCAGGCTATTAACCAATTATAGAGAATAAATACATAGAGCTGATATATAAATATATAAATGAATATAAATATATAATTATCTGAATTATTTTTATCAGAATAATTACCTGAAATATGAGTTTTACAGATTTAATTTTAATATCCAAATAGAATTTAAATATATGACCATCTGAGTTGGCCCGAACTTGATACCAGGTCCTTAGGTCTTTAGGGTTCCCCTAAGCCATCGAATTCCTCCCGTATCCTATCCTTACAATCCAAAATTCTTTGTAGAATCCTTAACGCTCTTTACTTTATTACGAATAAAGTCACCCATAATGACCTCAATGTCCCATTTGTTGCTGATTTATCAGTCCTTTCATTACAAACATTATTCTCACTCAAACCCACTTGTTTCAAATCCCGATAATCCTCCGAGGCGTCTGAAAAGAAGATGGCCTCATGACCTTCTAAGTTGAATTTGTTATTTGAGTACTACCAGTGAGTAGTTTCCCCGCTAACCTTTACCAGGAGCGGAGTGGCTCAGTGGTAGAGCACTGAGTTGTCATGCCGGAAATTCTGGTTCAAATCCCGCTGCAGCCAAGTATATATTCTTAAACGTCATAAAACATTACATTTTTATTCCGTCGTATTTTATTTGTGTATCTTTAAAAAATTCAACTTATACGCAACAAAAATTTTGGATAAGTTCATCACAATTTAGGATAAGTGATGAATAAATATATATGTTTCATGGCATTTCGACAGTTCTTTAATTCCATAAACAAATATTTATGTATTATTTTATTTCTTCATTATCTTATACGACCTTAAGATTATAGAGATATATTCTTACAAAGCCCGGTTTCCTGAGCTCCGACGAAGTGCAGGATGTTGGAAATATCTTCTGATTGGAAATAGATGAGGTTTAATATATCAGATGATTCACGAGGAATCCATTCACGAGGAAAGCCACTCTTTCTGGCCTGGAATCTCCGCTGAAGCGATTTCTAGCATCTGTGAGTTATTAACAGTGATACTTCTTCTTCTCACAACTCTGCCAAATAAAATAAAACAAAAGCTAAATCCGTCTGAGTGACACGTTGGATTTATTTCAGGATTGGTGAATCTGGTAATGTTATGCACTGGATTTCTGAATGATCTGTACAAAAGGAGCTTCTTGTGGAAATGTCCCTAAGCTTATATGGTTCGTAATTGTTATATTACCCTTAACAACTTACAACCGTGAACACCAGTATAAGCTAGATATAGAAGGAGTACTATTCTTAAATAGATAATATGATAATGTTAAAACCTGTACCACTACCACTCTGGAGTTCAGTACATGGTAGAGACTGTACTGTTTCTTGGACAACGGCTGTGCAGGGAGGTGATTTGTCCTAGATCATGCTCAACCACCAGTTTCTCCCCTTATTTGTGGTACCCGCTTTATAGAGGCAGGGTAAGCCCCAGAAGGGTCTTAGATTCCATAAGCTCCATCTCCGGCCACTAAAAGAATAAATAAAAGCCTTCCCAGCAGCGGGATTTGAACCAATGACCTTCGCCATTGCAACTCAGTGCTCTACCACTGAGCCACTCCGCTTCCTTATCATGTTAGAGTAGGAATTGAATATTGTTAGGAATTGGTATTGTTAAATTTTCTTACAAATGTGTGAATGTTCGATTTATCTGTTTTCTCTCAATTTTACCCCAATTGCAATGTATGACGCAATTTAAATAAATTCATTTTAAATTCATATTAACTACTTTTGAAAATTATTGCTAGCTCATAATATTGACAAGACTGTAGAGTTTCCGTAACATTAGCAATTAGCAGAATCTGATAATTGTTGCTCCCCAAGGATAACCTGTGTTGTAGTGGTTAGCATAAAAACCTTCTATCCCCAAGGTCGCGACTTCGCAGCCGGCAGGTGGCCGTCCTTCGGAGGGGACGTAAAATAGAGGTCCAAAGCCTATATGGTGTGAGAGTGTTCGTTAAAGATCTCTATGCTAATTATACCCTAGGAATTATTAAAAGGGAGTCAAAAATCCTTGGTTATGCCGTTCTCCCACTGTTGCATCGTCCGATTAGCCATAGCAGGGTAAAGTGACGTTATATGAATAATCAACGGAATTTACAAATTGAAATGCCGTCGGAAAATGAATAGAATTTTCATATTAATCAACTTCAACGATCCAGTAATATACTCCAATAGCAAGGAAATCCGAAATATTAATATAAATCTATACATGACCGCACGATTTTTAAATCAATGGAATTTTCATTGTAAGCACCTTAGATAACATAATAATGGACCACTATACCGAAAATATCCCAAATAACTTATATTCTTACTCAAATAATAAAAAAATTAACACATTCTTATTTTGTTTTTGGAATTAAAACAATAAATATAGTAGTATGCGGTAGCCTACGAACACGATGGCCTAGAACTTTGAAGCGAGGTTCAAAGAGTTAACGATTTGGAAGGTTATGGGCTCGAATCCACTATTTATTTCATGGTGGTCCCGAGATTCGAACCTTGGTATTCCCTGCTCAGGTTATTACTCTGCGGTAACCTAATCGTCAGGGATTGGGGAAAAGAACCTTCAAGGGTCACTAGGTGGATTAGGTTCCCCACCAGTAATAGTATATGGTATTATATAGTTTAGAATGTTACAATAGTGAGCATTTTCGAACTCGTATTTCAGCTTGTAAGATACATGTTAATTTAAAGGGAAAAAACATGGAGGGTAAGCGTGACAGAGCAGTTCCATGCACAACCGATGTCCAAGAATAGTTCAGTTGTGTACCATGTGCTGAACTCAAAACCCTTCACGGGTTGTAGTGGTACAGGATTTTTTTTTAAGTATTTATTTATTTTAACTGAAATAGACTCTTTTGAAGTTTCTCTTAGTCGTAAAGTTTTCTCATTGTTAGTATGTATATGAAATGTGTTACTCAAAACATAAAAATCGTATGAATCTCAATACCTATTTAAAGTACTTATACAGCAGGAATGTATAAGTAATCTCGCCGAAATTAACTATCACTTTATATTACCGATTTTTACAATATTCTCGGAAAGCCTCACTAACGATTTTGATGAAACTTAATAAAAGTCTCTTCCTTAAAGTCCTCTGATTTGAATATCCTCTTTGAGGTAGTTTGATAGGGCTTAAATGTTCAAAATGCCTTCTTATGAACTAAATTTAATTGAATGTATAAGGAATAATTAACCTTCTTCAATTTTTAGTAAGAATAATAAAGAAATTTCAATTAACTAAACGAAGAAAAAGAAGTAACATTTCGTTGGATTGAATACAAACTTCCGAAAAGAGGAGATATTAGAAGTTCAATCCTAACAAGAAATCTGTTGGAACAGTACAGACCTGTACTAGGCATTTACCAGTCGGCTTATTAAGCTCAGGAACTTTACAAACCCGTCTCCTCAATCTCAGCGATGTTACCACTTCAATTATATAAGCCAGGTGCGTACTCCGCGACTCAGCGGTGAGTAATCTCCTTAATTATTCAGTAGACATATCCCTTTTCCGACCGAATACTTTACGCAATGCCATGCTTTCGAATATTTTAAGACCAAGTCCATTCTTAGCGTGTAAAGCTATATTTGCATATATGTTAACATGACGTAAACCTTTCCGAGAAAATTGGCAGAAGGACCCATACTAAAAGCTATTTGTTTGTGTGAACAAGTATAAACGGTACATGGTTAATAGTTACAGTTTAATGATTTAATATACAATAAAATCCCGTCAAATCATCTTTATCCCACGTCGTAAACCAATGACCAAATGACTTCCTGTCCTCCAGAGTCCTTTATTATATCCCGATAATAACAGATCCAATACTCGGTAGGTACAACATCTTGACAAACATTTGTCTTGGAACCCTCAAACTAAAACCATAATAATCTGCTCGCCATTTCTTGCTTCTTCAACACGTACTAAACAAACTCTCTAAGCTCCAAAATATTTACAAAAGACTCATTTACACGACTTTTATAACACCATTTTGGATCCAGAGTTTGGGTTTAGGGGTACTCTAAACCATTGAATCTCTCTTGTCCAATCCTTACAATCCAAAATCCTTAGTAAAATCCTCAATGCTCCTTATTTTACGACCAAAGTCTTCCGTAATTCCCACTCAAACTAACTGGTTTGAAACCTAGATACTTCTTCAATTCCTGATAATCATTCCTACGTTTGTATTTGGTTTATTACTTGGTTTTACATATTATTTTAATTTTTTATGTTTTTCTATTCCAATTATTTAGTCTTGGGTTCAGTACTTGGTAGAGAATGTACTGTTTCTAGGACAAAAGTTGTTCAGGGAGGTGATATGCCCTTTATCACACTCAACTGCCAGGTTTTCTCTCCAAATAAGAGTACCAACATTATAGAGGATAGCTGGGCCCCAAGAGGGTCTTTAGATTTGAACCTGGGACCTTCGGCAACTCAACTCTGCGCTCTACCTCAGAGCTACCCAGATCCTCCATTATATAAGGTCTTCTTCTTCTCCTTATGTATAATGTCAACTAATATTATTCAAGTTAATAATTTAACATATTAACTAATAAAGAACTTATTCACAGAAAGTAGAAAGGAAGGGAATAAAGTAGTAGCCTTATAAGACAACCTAACGCCGAAGAATACATAATTTAGCCCATTGCCAACTCATCGATCAGCGAACATTGTCGACGGCCAAGAATATTTTTTCCACTAGCGAACTAGGAAGCCTATCCCCCGCCGTGGATCTTGCCAAGTCTCGGCATTCTTTTATAATTATATCATTACCGAGGAGCTGAAGGCTGGGTGTTCTCGAGCTCGACGATATAATCCGCGGGAGACATCTTTCTGGTATGAGATCCTCCCCTTACGTCACGTCCAGATAAATCATTCATGAATTTCCCGCTTTACGATTCGCCGAGGTTTCACTCGAGGGCATTTAGAGATATCAGATTACAGAGGCAGCGTCCTGATGATTATCTCTTTTCATAACAGCTAATTTTATCAGAACCTGTTATCTTTTTAAAATTTGCTTTTCAAAACCTTACTAGCAAAAAAAAAAAAAATAATCCAACATACATTTTTTTTAAAAGTCTATTTCTTGAAATTTACAACTGTATTATGACAACCAGTAAATATATAATGATACATAATGATATGGATAAAGACAAGTTTAGAAACTACCCAGTGATAGAACTCAATAACAATTTCAACTTAGAAGGTCACGAGGTCGTCTTCTTTTCAGAGACCTCAGAGGATTATCGGGAATTGAAGAAGTAGCTAGGTTTGAAACTATCGAGTTTGAGTTGAAACTGATAGGTATAAAGTTTGTCATGGAAGGATTGATATCAGATTCGGGCATAAGCAGCAGCAAATAGGAAATTAAGATCATTATGGATGACTTTATTCGTAACAAATTAAGGAATAATGAGGATTTTACGAAGGAATTTTGGAGGATTGTAAGGATTGGATACGATAAGAATTGGATGAATTAGTGGAACCCCATAGCTCTACCCCGCAAGTCCAAATTCATTCTAAAACATTGCTCTATTTATGTAGGATATAACTTGTAATCTATGGAGAGTTTGTTCTGACAACAATTCTATTTATAATTAACTGTAAGCTGCAGACGATTTGGTCTATTGAATATTTCCCAGGCGGAATCCACAATGGTAATCGTATTAAATCTCTTTCTCTCTCTTTACAATTCTCTTAGTTGACACCTTATAGTCTATCTACAAGTACCATTCTCTGTAGTTTCTGCACCCCTGGGATAAAATATCATCCCTTCTCCACTTTTTCATTTTTTATCCAGCTCATATATTTACATTTACAGTGCATCTTCTCTTAAATTATATTATTCTACTGGAATGTCACTTATTCCTGGAGTTAAATTTTAAATTCATAGTAACAAGTTTGAAAACACTTTTAAGGCTTTATTTCAGCTTAGAATCTTTTTGAAAGTTCTTGCCGCCGAGTGATATTTACATGAATCTAAATGGGATTGAATTTTTTTTTTAATTTACAAAAATCACTATCATATAAAGAGTTTAATAGTATAATATTTTATAGTATTATTGGCTAGTGAGGATTAAAAGAAACTTTGTCCGGGGTTAAAAAGTAAAGAACTCCATAATATATGGGTTATCCTTAATAGTTGAATCTTTTTCGAAATTTAAATTTTTTTGGTATTATAGGAGTCCATTAATCATAAATATTAATTATTTAAAAACTCTCGAAGATATATGGATATTTAATAAAATAGGAAACTCAAACTATATTTGTTAAGCGATTTATGAGAGAGTTGGTAAATTGTGCGCATCAGTATAACTTAATCACTATCGACCATAAATATATTCAGTGGCTTCCCGCCAAACCAACTCTTTTGCCAATTAGCACTGTCATATCATAAAGTCTTAGTATTGTTGGTATTTAAGGTTAGAAACTACCTCTTCTTTAATTATTCATATTTATGATGTGTTTTTCATTATTACGACTGAGAAAAAATATAAAATTTTAGCCAATCATTTTTAAAAAGTAGGGAAATACATGTCTACGTGGATTGCTATTCAAATTATAAACGGACAATAATATTTATTTTCCTTCCTTAATAAAATACAATATTTTTTCTTCTTTTCAATTGTCTTCAGATTAACCCCAATACTTGATACCATTCTTTATTTCATTCTTTCTGATGCCAAATCTTTTATAGACTTTGGCTCTCTAGGAACAAATAAAAAATCAGTTTAAAATAGCAGTATCCACATTTAAACAGGATTGTATTTTGATCGGACAGTTACCCCGCCATGAACGGACGTTTACCCGAAGCAAACTAGGCGAATTCGCCGGTTAAGTCTGTAATATTTTCAGACTAGTCCAAGTGTCGTAAACTTTAAATTTAAAACCATACTGAATCATTAAAGGACGCATTGTCATGGACATTGTCGAACTAGTTTTTTAAAAGTAAAAACCAACATTTTTGAAAAAACAGGCAAACTATTAGTGAGCTTGGAATAGCACTAGATCACTGAGAGTCCTAATGCTCTGTTTTATTATGATTTTTAAACTAAAACATAAGCATCAGGAATAAGAAGTGGTAGATATTTAATATTCTGATGGATGAGGTCTTAAAAATCTGTAAACGAAGGATGGCTAGAACAATAGTAGGGAAATGAAACCTGAGAACAGTTCTTGCTCAGACGCTTGTCTACGCCGATGATATTATGCTTATAGAAGACTCCGTCCTGAATCTGTAGTGGAATGGGAAGCGGAGCTGAAGAGAAAGGGCATGATAATAAATGCAAGTAAAAGTAAAGTCATGCAAATAAATAGGACGAGAACCTGAAGATCTACAGATCACTTGCGGAGGAGACATCATAGAGACAGCAGAAGACTACACGTACCTAGGTACAGTTCTTAGCAGAAATGGTAAAATTCAACAAGAAATATCCAACAGGATTAAAAAAGCGAACAATATTTATTACCAAATCTGCAATACTTTTGTTGAGAAAAAAGGTAAATTCCATATTTTTAATTCAATTTACCTTCCCACCCTACTATATGGAAGTGAGAGCTGGGTCCTTCTCGACATATTGAAGAACAGTTCTTGCTCAGACGCTTCTCTACGCCGATGATATTGTGCTTATAGAAGACTCCGTCCAGAATCTTTAGCAATCTGTAGTGGAATGGGAAGCACCACCTCAGAGATGGAATGCCTCAGAAGAGTGGCTGGCCGAACAGGGGGGGGGGCACAGCAGGAACGCCAGAATAAGAGAGGAGCTAGGGGTGAAACGGCTAACTGAAATTCTAGGGAAAAGGCAGTTGAAGTGGTTCGGACATGTCTGCCGAATGGACCAAGATCGCGGACCATACAAGTTCTTCGAAGCTAGACCAACTGTCAAAAGACCAAGAGCCAGGCCAAGGATGCCATGGCTGGATAATGTGGCTACAATGGGGGAGAAAAGGGGAAAACCGTTGGATTCAATTGGCGAAAGACTGAGACAGATGGAACTCTTGGATCGAGGCTCCTCCTCGCTGAGAGGCACTGAGGAGGAAGGAAAAGAAGAAGAAGAAGATATTCAATAGAGTACAGCCTGTGCGGTGATAGACACTCGTTTAAGATTCTTATCCTAATTATACGTTAAAAAAACCTAAAATACGTAGGCTAGAAAAAATTTAAAACATCCACAGTAGTATAGCCGGAAGAGCTAATAAGATAAAGTGGCGATAAATAAACAAGTATCAAATTAAGAACAACTGAATTATCGATAAACACCAGGGCACCGAAGTCATTTAATGACTCTTAGACTTCGAATTTACCATGACCCTCAAGTCGTCATAAAGGTGCCTTCTGGCAGACAAGCTATACTTTACAAATATACCAGTACCTTCTACCAGTTAATAAATACTATACTTTGTTTTATAATTAGTTCATAAACAATAAATTTATCAAGAAGAAAATGGTCCGGGTAGAGGTCAAGAAAATTCTCTTATATTGGGAGAACGTACAATTAAATTTATTAATGAAATAACTATAAAAAGTTTCATTTATAAGAAAAAAATATAGATACTTGAATAGAAATTATTATTAGTTAAACAAAAAATATTTGTCAAACATCGGATTATTAGGGATAAAATTAAAAAAATAGCATTAATAATGACAATCATGTTATTAGTATAGAAGGAAAAACTTGGATTAAACAAAGAGGCCAAATCATGAAATAAAACATTAGTTGTAATACCTTCACTTTTAACGGTTGTTGTTTCATCTGTAACACAGTAATTTGATTTTTAATTATGTAAGTTTTAAGCTCAAATCTTTTGTGAAATATGGGTGTCACGTTGTACAATTAATACAGCTTGAAATATATTCGCTTAGTTCAACATCGATTTTTCACACTGAGGAAAGATTGTTCTGAAGGTGGCTAAAAATCCTTAGTTTTGCCGTCCATTCGGAAGGGACGTAAAAGGAAAATTTCTTACATAAATGCCTTTCTCTTTGATTCAAATTATCATCTGGTTGCAAGTATGAAATTTTTTCTCCGATCTGATCATCATTTATAAACCTCTGTTGCAGATTACTCGCCCTTTGTTAGTTCCTTTATCTTTTGTCTTTCTCCCTCAATCCACTTTCTGCTCTCATTCATTCATGAACTACTCCTTCACTCCAAAAATACGTATATACTGAGAATTTATTATTTAGAACGAATACATCTAAAGGTAAAACTTTGCAACAATTTCCTTTAAAGCTATTTTCTTTCTTCTTGTTTTTTTTTTTTTACTTTCTTTAGGTGTTATTTTTCTACTAATGTCCATACTACCAACGTACTAAAATGGTGAGATGCTAACCTACACATGTAGTGCCCAATCAAAGGGAAAATGTAAATATTTAGTTTAATTTACGTATTATAGCGGTTTTTACTATCACTATTAAAGTTAATTATTCTTTTTCACCTTTCATCTGCAGGAACCCACCATTAAACCAATGATTTTTTTTTTTTTTTATGGCTTCTATTAATACTGGCTATTTATAATCTCACCGGCTCCAATCTAAAAATACATGGATATTTCGACACCTAGATATACTAGTACGCTTAACCATCCCACCAATAATAGAAAAATAAGTTTAAGATTTATCCGGTCCCTATAACAATTATTTTTATTCTTTTTATAAAGAATAGAATTCCTTTCCCACTGTATTCATTACGAGACGGTATCAAATGGATTCATAGTTCCGTCCAAGGTTGAACAACAGAACTGTGGTGTCCCAACAATCTTTTGGCAACAGATGCATTGCAGGCCTTTTTTTTTTTAATGTTTTCAGTCGTTGGAGAAAATTCCTAGCCCAATAATAATAAAATCCTAGCCCCAGTGCCACATTTTGTAACTGAAGACACAAATAATCCTCTCATTGTTATAACTGATTGGATTTTAAGGCTAATAAATAACGTTAAAAATGACATAATTAAATATCTGAAATACAGCAATATTGCCTTTATTTAATAAGTTAATATCATCGTGGAACGGAACTAATTTTGAAAGACAAGCCCTATACAATAAGTACTATATTATTACGTAGTACTAATACTATTATTCCTGGATAGGCAAAATTTAGAGCTCCCACTGAATAATCGTCCGATTTGCCATAGCAGCAAAAAGTGACCATAAATTAACAAACAAACAACAAAATCTCATCATCATTGCTAAAACTTTCACCAATATGACAATTCGGGTGTGTTTTGCTTGGCCATGTTCCTCTACTTTCATATACGAGCATATGTGCGTATTGCTGGTAATGACATGGCAAGAGAAAACATTAAAATTACTAAATGTATCCCTAATGTATCCAAGTATTTAAGTTGTTTTTTTTAATTCTAAAAAGTTGTTATTTTCATATGAGAAGGAAAAGCCAATATAAAACTTTTACATTTGTAACATAAATCAATTATGTTCATCTAGAACTATTGTATACCTCTAGAATGTTAACCAATATTGCATTTGAAGAACATTTTAGATGCATAAGTTTATGGCATTTTATATCGATGAAAACAAATATTCATTTCACACTCCCACATGCTAGTTTGGGAATAGTATGGGAATGGGGATATTAATTATGTTTATATTTCTCATATATAGAGTTAAATATATAAAAATATATATATATATATATATATATATATATGTAGTGTAAAAATAATATGGATTGTTTATTAATGTTTTCTTTTCAAAAGAACCAGTACTCGATATTAATTAAATTAAAAAAATATTTATTCATGTAATGCTCACTCACGTAGGTAAGATACCTATTGAAGATTTGCTATTAACTATTAATTATATGAACTCGTGCTAATTACATAGACCGTACGTTGGCCCAAATTAAACAGATATGGCAACATGTCCTGTTTTTACTGTGTATTTACTTTTACACTATTCTTTTTAAAGCAAAGAATCTGTATATGAAGCCATTTTGAATAATTTTAATTTATTATGCTATTTATCTTTGAATAAGAGCTCTTATTCGTTTTTTATAAGCAATTAACGGGCTAATCTAATATTTATTACATATTCATAGATTAAGTTGATTTAAATTCCTTCAGTGTTCTAAAACGATTTGACGTATTTTTTTACTTTGTCTTATCTACTTATGAAATATATAACACAGGAAAGTATTGCGATCGTGAACGATTTTCAGATATGTTTTTTTTCCCAAGTAAAAACTTAAATAATGTGCTTTCTTTAAATGCAAATAACCAAGTATGTAGTATATGTATTTATTGCGGTCTGTGTGTATGAAAATTAAACTGTTTTAATATCAGCTAGATCGTATCCTCAACCACATAATTTCCTCAAAACAGAAATTAATAGCAAAAAAAATCATTATTTTGGTGATTATTAATTTTTGTAATATGTTATATGATCCTATAACTTTTTATTTAATTATATAACTTTTAATTCTATTTTTTAAGTAGCGTAGTAAAACTTATTGAAGACTTCTCCATTTTTTTGTTGTCAAAATTAATTTATATCTCCTAATTTTTTTGTTTAGTTTTTTCAAATTCATAATAGTGAGGAATCTTTATATTTACGGTTCTCTCAGGCTATGCTTTTTTATTTCTTCCAGTCCTGGCTTGAATGGCTCCATCTATGTGAGAACAGAGGATTGATAAATGGGGCCACTGTCTTTTCAATGACCAGCAACCTAACTATATTATGAGTAATAAATTTTCGAAACATGTGTAACGCGTCTTAATTAATTTAAAACCAAATCTCATTCTTTCCTGAAAGTTTAATTACAGGAGAGACTATTGTATCTCGCTAATAGTGTATACGATGGAACTGTTCTAAAACAAAGTTTTCTTATTAGGACACAGGAAAGTTACAAGTTAAGGGTCAGTAAAGTAGGATGGAGAGTTTATTCCTGTGCAATGCAATTTTCGAGTAAGGTAGCAATGTAATTTTCTAGCTGGAAGAGTACCAACATTTAAAGTTATTTTAAATTTTTTTTTTAAATTTTACGGTTGAGCTATATCACATTCTACGTAAACCTGTACTAACTTATTAATATATTTGTAAGTTGTTATTTCAGCCATAAATGTTGAGGAGGTTTAATTCCAGAAACGCACCGTCATGTAGCTAGGATCACATTCTAAAAATGTATTGAAAATCACTGCAAGTTCGAGAATAAATAATAAGAAAAATTTAATGTTGTAGTACCGTGCTAAACTGGCAATGACAAATAGGAATACATAGCGCTGTCATTTGTAAACAAATAAAAAATTATCAATTGCTAGACAATATCCCTTTTATTGAGTATATAAATACTCAAGAATGACCATCTTAGCAACCTTATATTCGCTTCGCCTGTATGGCTTGTAAAACGCTCAGAAAACAAATCACCTTAATTCATTATCTTAAGTTTTTTAAACAATCTTTTATTAGTAAGAAGGTATTTAATGGGATGTTGGAACTTCATTTTCGGGCCACTTCAAAACGTCTAATTAACCTTTGAAACTTTGCAAATTTCTCAAGGATCCATTAGCGATATTTCATATCGGAAGACACTGTAGTGTCTTGTGCCAAGTACTAAAGCGTCTATTAAGGCATACATAGCCTAATCCTTGGGACAAGCATATGACTACTGGCAGGTTCAACTGGGGAGTTTGATGTATTTTGCAACAAAAGAATAATAAATAAATTACATTACACGCTTTTGTTGCTATTCGGACAACTACACACGTATTTGTATGTAGACACAGGTATATATGACACGTGTTTATAGCCAGCCGAACTGAAAAGTAGAAATTATTTTTAATAATTTTTAGAATAAGATGAAGACAAAAATTCTTGTTTTATTGATTGATATCAGTAAAAATGGTTACATTATGTAAAAATATTAAAAAGCATTCCACATTCTCTCTTCGATGAAATTGATTTTTTTGTTCATCACTGTATTTTTATTTTAAAATTATTTTCTACTTCTAACTCTGTTTTTTTTTTTAAGTATTATTTATTTTTATTGACATAATAGTACCGTAAAATGGACTGATTGTATGTATTGTTAAAATTTATTAATTACCACGTGAGGCCTTTATATTTACCGTGAAATAGATATATCACTCATGAATTATTTTAAATACGTTGAATTTATCTTCATTCACGATGGTTCTTCGCTATGTATATATTGTAATTTTAGTTAGCACCGAACATAACTTATAATGTAGTTTTATTATATTAATGATTCCCTTAATATGATAAAAACAGCTGGCTGTGATAGTTCTTGAGAGAGGTGATGACCTCAAGAGACATGCCTTTATATTTTTTATCATATAAATAAAGCACCCCAAAAAATTTCTTGGAACATCTTTAGTAAATCTTCGCTAAGTATATTTTTTTGTAATTGTAAATGGGATCAAATATAACGTATATTTCGATTTTATTATATTTTCTTATAATTATATCAGCATCATAAAATATGCTAAATATCTCATTGTGATATACCCTTAGATAGGTGATGAACTCATAAGACATGCCTTTATATTTTCCATCAGATATAAGAAGCACATTTTATAAATTATTTGAAACATCTGTATTTATCTATATTATCTGTAGTAAATATTTACTCTGAATATATATTTTTTTTGTAATTATAGTAGGGATCGAATAGGACTTATATTGCGGTTTTATTATATTACCGATTTTCTTGTAATTATATGACCATTATAAAATCCTCTAAAAATCTCACTGTGAAATCCCCTAAGAGAGATGATGAACTCATGAGACGTGCCTTTGTATTCTTAGTTGTAAAAGCACATGTAAATTATAGTAAAAACGTTTTATTTATCTATAGTATGTAAAGTAATCTTCGCCGTGTATTTTTTTTTTTGGTCTATTTGGGACCGAATATAACTTATAATGTTATTAGGATGGAATATAACGTATATTAAATATTAAAAATACCATGAAATATGCTAAATATCCCCTGAGAGACGTGGTGGACTCATGCGACACCCCTTTATATTTTCCATCAGATGTTAAAGCACATATACGTCATTTTAAACGGTTTTTATAATATATTTAATCTACAGCAAATCTTCGCTCTGTATATTTTTTTGTTTGTTCTGGTTGGGATCGAATACTACTTATATTTCGGTTTTATTATATTTCCTTATAATTATATCACTAATATATAATATACTATATATCTCACTGTGATATCCCCTGAGAGATGCGATGAACTCGCTGATCGGTAGAGAAGACGGCCTCCAAGACCTCGGCGGCGCCACTTCCATCGCTGCACTGAACGGCTACTTGCCACCTCCCAGCTCTCTCCCTACCAGCAATATTTTCGTTTCGCCTTCCACTATCGAGGTGTTATATCAGATTAGTCTGGGGAGATGGTGTAAGGCAGGGAGCGAGGGACACTGATAATGGTCGAGTCAGCGGGAAACTGGAAAGGATTGTTGGAGTTCTGCTTTTATTGCGAACTTCAACTGAAGAACATTGTCTCATAAAAACTAACTTGAATCCAATCATCAAATATTTCTTCTGCTTGGTTAGTTTTAATAAATAAAAAAATGTTTAGCTATATAATCGAAAACCAAAAAATAAACACAAACTATAAACACAAAAAATGAGACTCGACACAAGTTTGTTTAGCATTGCAGGGAACACTATCTTTTTAAATTTTACTACTATACTATACTATAAAATACGAGATACTATGGTCTCTACTGGCAATGTTCCTTAAACCGCAATTTCTCAACGCGTTTTACCTTGCACTAAAAAAGATGACTCACCTTGAAGAAACTATATCCTTGTTGTCTGCAAAAATATCTACAATTTACAAAACTGTATTTAGCCTCGATTAGGTAATCATTATAAACAATGGCTTATCTACAAAATTATTAATGAACAATTATTTCCTTGTTTTTATTCTTACTTCCCCAGTCGATAATGCTGAATGTGCTAGAAACCTAATTCAACCCAAAACAATTGTTTCATATTAATATTTAATAGCATAGAAAGCTAATTCACAACACATTATCACCCTTTTTGAAATATAACAATTCATACCTATGTACACGGTAGTGTTTGCGTCAGAACTATCACATCTTTGTGAAAGGTGTTTACACGAAGAAAATATATCCACCTTTATGCTTATGAGAGTATCAACATTAAACATCGGCATTAAAAAAAACAAGTAAAAAAAAAATTAAATAGGCAGTAATGAGGACTGCCAACAGAATTCAAAATATTGGTGTCTTTTTTTTTAATTTATAAATAAATTATAGCCACTTCAAAAATAAATAAAAAATATATATCTTTAAAACAAATTCAAAGGATAGGGAGAAGTTTTCAACTTTAAACACAAGATTCGATCAATAAAAAAGATTTTTTAAAAATTACCCACTCGAGAACTTACTCTGGTGACACCAGAGAAATAGTTAACAAATCAGATTGAAAACTTCAACATATCCGTCAGAATAGGGTTCTATAATCAACCATGTCATGTGTTTACACGAATTATGTTTGATGCGTTCAGGTTCAAAAGCGTAAGACTCAAAATTTCAAATTTTTTTTGTCAGTTTAGTCAAGCAATTTTGTCTAACAAGACACATATTTCTAATGGTTTGAGCCAGATAGTAAACCTGCAGTTTCGGCAGCATACATAATTGCTAGAATAAACAGCGAAAAATGTGAAAAGTTCAATTTTTTTAATTTGGAATTATCCGGTTTTGATCCTGAACGCCTCATTTAAACTTTAGGAAATCTTTGATTATTGAAGTATGCCTGTGTATATATGTATGTTAATAGTTATAATGCTTTATTATCATAATTATTAGCGGCGTTATATTTCAGAAGCCAATTACAACTTCATTATGTTACAAGCATGTAATTAATGCTATTATCCTGTATAATGTTTTATACAATACAATAATTTATCTATCTATCTAGAGTTCTGGGAAAAAATCTTTACTCTCTATAAAGGCTTTTAACCTTCCAAGTGTGAGAGAAAAATCAACTAAAAAAATTTAAAAGTTCTGCAATGGACAGTGTTCTCTTCACCACAAGAATGGAAGAGTAGGTAATGATGCAAAAAGATGGAAAGACGTACTAGGAGTTCATGGAGAAGACCACCTAAACAACAACGGAGAACGAAAATTGAACCTCTGCCTTGCAAATGAAATGATCGTCACCAACAGTATCTTCCCCCACAAAAGTGTTCAAAAATACACCAGAAAGGAACCGAGTCGAAGAAAAAAGTCGATCATTGATTATTTCCTGACACCTAGGGATCAAAGAAAGAACTTACTGAACGTAAGAACAAAAAGAGGGTTTGAAATCGGCAGCGACCATTACCTACTTATCTTGGACATGGAAATTGCTAAAGGGAAACAAAAGAAACCAGGAAATAACCTTAAACCTTTGTTCAAAATAAAATCGTTCAAACTGAAAGATCCAGAAGTTGCTGAGACTTACCAAAAAACAATAGAAGAAAATGCTCTTAAGCATATCAGTGGGATAGCCAGCAGGTGGAAAAAAGTTGGGCACCATTCAAGAACAGAATAATGGATGCAGCAGAATCAACTTGTGGAATAATCAGGATAGAACTCTAGAAAAGAATAGAACCAAAAGGACTGCCTGGTGGACCGTGGAGGTGAAGGAAGAAATCAAAAAGAAAAACTTGTATTTGAACACCAGTACTAATCCAGACTACCATCTCTATAAGGAACAAAGAAGGAAGACCAAAGATGTCGTGGTAGCTGCATAAAGGAAGGCCTGGAAGGATTTCGGAAATAAGATGGGAGAAAACTTCCGAGAAAAACAAAAACTGTTCTAAAGGGCTATTCGGGTTACGCGTAAGGAGAGCGAGCCAATAATAAAGCATATAAAGGACAAAGAAGGGAACGTTCTCAGCAACCCAAAAGGCATAATGAACAGATGGGCCGAATACTTCAGGGAGCTACTGGAGATGGATAGCAGCCATCAGGAAGCAACAGAACTGAACCATCTTCTACAATCATGCTGGGAAAAAGACCACTTCACTAATGAGGATAAAATATCAGAAGAATTAGCGTCTCTAAAAACTAGTAAAAGCTGCAGGAATGGATGTCATCACACCAGAGATGATGAAATACCTGGGGACCGTCGCAGAAAAGATGTTTCAGCATCTCCTAGACTTGGTAAGGAAGAATAAAGTAGTGCCAAAAGACTGGGAAATCTCCGTCATAATACCAATATTTAATAATGGAGACAAAAGAGATTGCCACAACCATAGAGGAATCTCCCTTCTTAGTGTACCCAGTAAAATATACTCCAAAATACTAGAAAGACGTCTTAGGAATGCAGTAGAACCAATGCTAGGGGAAGACCAATATGGATTCAGAGGAAACAGAAGCACCCAAGACCTTATCTTCACACTGAGACAAGCATCTGAAAATATGCAATAGGGCGAGCCGAACGTCTTCAGTCTCTTATCTGCCCCGAAGAAGTCAGCAGCATGTCTGGCGAAACGTTGGCGAAAAAGTTAGCGACACGGTCTAAACCAGAAGATACCACTGAAGTATTTTGTATAAATAGTGGCCGTGGAAACCTAAAAGAGTATCTGAAAAGATCATTGAAAAGAACATGGAAGTCTTCACATGATTTGTCGACCTCACAAAGGCCTTCGACAGGATCAGAAAGTTAAGTCAAAAAAGGAACCGTACCATCTTGGGTATAGAAACCTTAGGCCAACCCACATCAGTATCCTTGCATTTGCCGATGACATAATTGTTTTTGCAAACAACTTCCGGGACCATTCTTATATATGGAGATGCGATATATAAGAAGAATGGAAGGGAAGAACAGAAGAGACCGACTGCGAAACATAACAATACGGTCCAATATGGGACTTCGGCCACCTGGGGATATCATCGAGGAGCATCAGCTGAGATGGTTCGGCCATGTTTCCAGAATGGGCGAAAACAGAGTGGTTAAGGCCGTATATGAGACGAAGGTGGAAGGTACGAGACCGAAAGGAAGACTTGGGAAGGCGCAATCCCGGAGGCCTTTGACAGAAGAGGTTTGGATGGGGAAGGAGAAGACGATTGGTACAGGAGAGACATTCATGGGTTAGGCTCTACAGGAGGGATCCTCACACCGTTGGCGATAGAAGAGGAGTAGATTAAATAAAAATAAAATAAATAAACTGAGTATAAAACGATAAAATAAAAATATTGCCAATTTCTCCTTCGATAAAGTATTGATAATATTAGGGGGAAATGGGATGAAAGTAATTGAAAAGTAAAAAAAATACAAACAATAAATAATAATAAAAATATATATAAATATATAATAATAATAAAATACAAACAATAATTAGGAATTACTCACTTTTTTCATTTCCTTGTTCCGCCATATTGTTTTCCCTTTCGAGACTTCCTCAGAAAAGAACCACAGGGTACACTAAACTAATGAACTGGGTTAGACAGATCCTACCTGTTTTGATTCGCCGTTTCCTCATCCATGTCAACAAAGAAGGAGGCCGCCATATCTCATCTTCTACGTGAGTTAGGAGCCCCAATTATCTTTGGGTTTTCGTTGGTTGCTAGTAAAAATTGGAGACATAAATAAAGTGACATTAGAAACTCTGGACCAATTATTGCATTTGAGTTCGGCTCAATAAAGCAGTCTTTGAGTGGTTGTAGATAGAAATTCCGGGATAAAACACACTTCCGGACTTCTTTTGAGGAAAATATACTAAAAGCCCATCAGAGAAGAACCTACAAGAAGTAATAATGAGAGGAAGGCATTTTTTGGGGGGATAAGGGTTTGGTTAAATATTTTGCAACATGAACAAATATGGTTTCGTGTCAGTCAGCCTGTCTACCGAGTAACAAGTTATCAATGTAAGGTAGGAAATAGTTGGGGATGCAGTCAAATAAAACACTAAATAAGGGGATACTTATTTATTATGTGCCGACGTTTCGACCCACTTTGTGGGTCATCTTCAGGGCTAGTGGAAGCTGGGGCTAGACGAGAAGCGGTCTAACAAGTTTTCAACTTCATTTTTTATCGTGTATTACACAATTTTGAAAAATTGCCTATTTCTTTGTAGTTCTGAAATAGTCCGCTCCTAAAGAATGCACATTACAACAATTGTAACAATTAATTTAAAAATAAATTTCATAGTTTTGCTTGATTTTTTTTTTTTTAAAGATTATACGAATCGGGACCAACAAATAGTTAACAACAGTAACCGCATTAAAAAACATTGCACAAAAGAAGTGCCCAAAAATTATCGTAATTTATCTTTTTTTAAATTTAGTTACCTTTCAAATGAGGATCAGTGGCAAAATCACGTAGCTTATTTTAATTGTATCTTTATATTGGAATCCGCACTTAAAAAACTCAAAATAAGATTATCAGTATAAAGTATATTGATGCCAAATTCCATGCAATCAATCACCCTCTCAAAAGAACCTATATATTTACTTATCTGGAATTTGACTTAATTGATAGCTGGAATTACTGGAATGAAATTAGGTCTCGTATAGAGAAAGCAAGAAGTGCATTTAACCAACCCAGGAAGGTTCAATGCAACCTAACTTTGAACTTTCATAATAGAAGATGTAAGATGTTCTCAGTGTTATCATAGGCATCATGATCAGAGGCATGGGCAATACGGATGCTTCAAGTAAACTTCTTCAATCATTCGAGATGATATCGGATATGCTCAGTGTTTCATGTATGAACCATGTCAGCAACGAAACCATACTAAAACGGGTACAGAAGCTCCTCGAGATATTGGACAGCGTCAAAAGATATAAATTGGACATGGGATGAGAAATGAAAAGTACCGTCAGCAGTTAATCATGTAGGGGAATAGACAGGCCTAGGTCGCCTGTGCAACTCCTGGTTGGAAAACCTCGGGAAATGGACAAGATAATCATGGATAGACTTGTTTCGTGAAGCGTTCAGTAAAATAAGGTGGGCCGTTATAATCGCCAACATCCTAAGAGGATAGGCATCTTCAGAAGAATAAGAAGACTAAAACTCTAAGGAAGTGTCATAAAACTCATTACAGTGGTTTTGGCACTTCAAAAATTCAATTCGTAGGGTATATAATAGGTTTTTTGTTATTAGTATGAAGTTTGTCTTATAAATGAATACTTGTTATAAGCAGCGACGTACCCTTTTTCGAGTTATTCGTGAGTAAATTCATTCCGTCATCAATTTTTTCATTTACAATATAATCGATGTACAAAAAAATGCAAGTATTTAAGAAGAAGACTTAAGAAATAAGTATCATTAAAAACTTTGACGCAATATGTTTTGGCTACGGTGTAACCGCTACAATATAAAAGTTTCTCAATTTTCTGTGTGCATTATATATATATATATATATATATATATATATATATATATATATATATATATATATATATAAAAAGGGTGTCCCATTTCAAGTGGATCAAACGTTTTTAACTTTTAAACGAAACCAAATTCAGATAAATGATTCAGATAAAAGTTGTAGTTGTTTAGGCCTAGTTTGAAGGGAAAAAAAACATTTCTTGGCTTTTCACTTTAAATTGTCAATATCGACCTTCAAAAAATGAAGTTTCCTTTTGACCCCCATTTATTTTTATTTTTCTGAAATGTACAATCCAAAACATGGAAAAAATGTACGTAACACTTTTTTCTATCTTTCATAGTTTAAGTAGAAAACGCATTCAAAGTTCACTACTTTAGTATACCTCCTTTACGAGGAAACGTAATGTAGCATTAAGTTGTTTTATTTAAGAGTTTTAAGTCGTAATAACTTACTAATCAAGGTATTTTGAATCTTTCAGAAAATGTCTGGACATTTAAAAACCTTCTGTTTCGACGTTTTTACAGAAAAAATTGTTAATTTTTTATATTTTCCAGCCACTGTTAATAATTAATGAATTTATATTTTATGTGAAGGAAAATGCCACTTTGATTAAGTTTGGGGGAATTGGGTTAAGAAAAGTGAAATTCATTACTACATTACAATTTTTATTTTTATTTACAAGTATTTCATCATATAATGTTTGACATACATAATTCCTGAATCCTGCTTCATGAACAACGTTTTCTAAAATACCTCCTCTCTTCCGTAAGCACAATCGAAGTCTCAGTTCAAGATTTCCAACGGCATTTTTGATTAATTCGCTTCTTTCGTTTAAACACAACTGCACTAGATCGCCTCTTAGTTGGTCTCTTGAAACTGGCTGCCTCTTGTAGACTTTTTCTTTTAAATTACCCCAAAGGAAATAGTCAAGTGGGCTAAGGTCTGGTGATCGTGCCGGCCAGTCCACTGTTCCCATTCGTCCAATCCATCGCTCAGGAAATAATTCATCAACTGCATTTCGTGCATTCCTAGAAAATTTAGAAGGACCGCCGTCCTGTTGAAACCACATTCTTCGGCGTATATTAAGCGGTACTTCTTCCAACAGCTCATGTAGTTTCTCTCTTAAAAATCTCTCATATGTCCCCCATCAATAGTGCCTTTAAAAAAATAAGAACCAATGATTTTGTTCCCCAAAATACCACACCAAACATTTATTGACCAACGATGTTGGTGATCAATTTCTCGATACCAATGAGGATTTCTAACAGCCCAATAATGATAGTTTTGTCTATTCAGTTTACCGTTGCTTGTGAAGGTTGATTCATTTGAAAATAAGACGTGAAAAACTGAGGATAGTTTTCTAACATTCTCAAGCTCCATCTGCAGAAATTTGCCCATCTTTGCTTATCTAATTCACTTATGGACTGGTGAAGTGTCATGCGGTACGGGCGATACCGAGCCATTTTTAAAGATCGATGGACTGAACTTCTTGGAATACCCGTAATTCTAGAAATTTGGCGTAAACCAACATGTGGGTCTGCACTGATCACAGGTACAACATTGCGTAAATTTCTGGCAGGGAAATTCCTTTTTAATTTCCCTAATATTCCTCTTCTTGCATTTTCAATCAGTTTTAAAATTGTTTTATAGGAGGGGTGATACCTGGTAGCCCTTGCTTTTCTTCCACACTCTCCAAATATTGTAATGATGTCAACAATTTCACTTGGGGGAAGTTGATTCATCTTGAGATATTTATTTTAAATGATAACTAAGCAATGTGATTGAGCACTAATAAGTTTCTATTCAAAAGAGCAACAGAGACTGGGCGAGTTAAAAGTGCCTGTAAACAGAACCAAGAGCTTTTCTGAGAGGAAAGATCTAATGATATAAACATAGATACTGGCAGGAACTGGCTTAGGCTGTCCGTGGGATTCGTAAATGATTCTAAAATACGTTTATGTTTATTAGTGAGTCATAAGGATTAAAAACTTTAAAAATAAAATGACCTAATGCCGCATTACTTTTTCTTGTAAAGACAGACATACTGAAGTAGTGAGCTTCAGAAATTTCTTCTACTTAACCTATGAAAGATAGAAAAAAATGTTACATACATTTTTGCCATATTTTATATTGTACATTTCAGAAAAATATAAATAAATGGGGGTCAAGATGAAACTAAGTTTCTCAACCCTAATTCCCCAAACTTAATCAAAGTGGCAAAATATAAATTCTTTAATTATTAACAGTGGCTGGAAAATGTAAAGAATTAACAATTTTTTCTATAAAAACGTCGAAACATAAGGTTTTTAAATGTCCAGACATTTTTTGAAAGATTCAAAATACCTTGATTAGTAAGTTATTACGACTAAAAACTCTTGAATAAAATAACTTAAAGCTACATTGCGTTTCCTCGTAAAGTAGGTATACTAAAGTAGTGAACTTTGAATGCTTTTTCTACTTAAACTATGAAAGATAGAAAAATGTTATATTCATTTTTTCCATGTTTTGGATTGTACATTTCAGAAAAATAAAAATAAATGGGGGTCAATAGGAAACTACATTTTTTGAAGGTCAATATTGACCATTTAAAGTGAAAAACCCAAAAATCTTTTTTTATTTCTTCAAATTAGTCCTAAATAACTACAACTTTTACATGAATCGTTTCTCTGAAATTTGTTTCGTTTAAAAGTTAAAAACGTTTGATCCACTTGAAATGGGACACCCTGTATATATATATATATATTGTGTATACTAAAGCTACTATCCAATATTTCCATCTGCTAGTCAAATAGGCCGAGTAATTGGAGCGACAAAAATAATCGTAGCATATTAATAGATAGATATCTTATTTAATTTTAGATGTAGTTGATAAACAGGGAGCGTACATTAAAGGAATATCTAAACTGATTTTTATATTTATTATTGGCATCTATAAAAATGCAATTTATCGAATGAAGAAAGAAAACATAGATTTCCTTTTGGATTTCTTTAGGATTGATAATTGATATAAAATTCATTTTCTTCACTTCGTGTTCTTCACTTTCCATACTTTGCATTTTTTCATCTTACTTAATACTGGTAAAAATCGCCTATCTTTTTTATCACTAGTTCTCTTACCATCATTTCTTAGTATGTTTTACTATATTATTTTTTAAGTAATATGGGTAAACTCAATAATTGCTGATGAGGTTCATTCAGATTTATACGTTGGTTTGATTCAAGATCGACTTTTGAGTCATCGATTTATTTCATTAGGGCACAAGTCACGGAAAGTCAGGATTGTCAACATCCGAATTTTTTATGTCTAATTATATTTATTTAGCTTTGTTTGAATTAATGCAACAATATCAGTAAAATATTAAACTGTTCATTATCCGTCAGATGTGATTAAAATAAATCAATTAAATTAAAATTAAACGATTTCCTATTCTCGGAAAACAAAATTAAACAAGAAATACTTTTTTAAGTTTTTTTAATTTGAAATGTTGGTTCTGTTTATTAATTACAACTATTAAAGCAGGGGTTCCCAACCTTTTTTGTTCCATGCCCCCCTCCGTTCAAATAAATGCCTTCCATGCCCTCCTTGCACTATAAATTGTACGTGCAAATGAAAAAAAAACAATTATTACATTGAAAACAAAACATATAGTCTTAATGTCACATTAAGTTGGTTGGTTGTTCCAAATTTGAGGCGTAAAACCGATTGGTCATCAACGCATTAGTTTAGTTTGGTTTAAATGTATAAATTTTATTTATATTCGTTTTTTAGTTATATTTTTAATAAAACCGGAATAAAATAAAAATAAATAAAAAGAAGTAACAAAACTAAATAAAAGATTTGTTGTGATAAAAGATTTGAAGAATAATTGGATACAACATTATAAGAAGTACTGTTAACAGAAAAATAATTAAAATTGAGTTAGGATTTTTTTTTATCTTCAATTGGTTTCGCCCCCCCCCCCCCTGGCTTGTCTTCACGTCGCCTATGTAGGGAACCACTGCGTTTAAGGAATCTTTCGTAATGAAATTTTTAAACCATATCCTTGAACCTATTTATACTACGAGCATTTATTTATAAAATCAGAAAATAAATAAAACAGAGAATTGTTTATTTTCAAAATAACGGTAAATAGTACCAAAACCAAATGCTATTTACATAAAACAAACCTCAATAAAGTTCGCGGCCCGTATCCTTCAACCTTCATTGTCCTTATTGTTTACTCAAACATCAAATATAGATCAATTCAGATTTTTTATTTATGGATTCTATTCAAGTATTTTATAAATTATACTCTCCTCTGAACTAAATCTGGAACAAGGTCAGGAATTTTATGAGTCACGCACAGAAATGAATATTCTGAGATGAACAAAATCTTAAAGAATTTTATTGACATCTAAATTGTATATAAAATGAGTACGTTGTTTTAATTATGACTATCGGTAACTCACTTCTTCGTACTATGCTAGGCATCAATAAAATTTCAAAAATATTACAACTAAATCATAAAAAAATACTAATCTGTTAGGAGTCACTCAAGTATGATTATAATAAAGAAAAAAACAGTATACAAAAAAAAACTGTAACACTACAATCCGTACTTCAGTACTTGGTAGAAACTGTACCGTTTCATGGGTAACGGTTCTGCCAGGAGGCGACGTGTCGTAGATCACGCTCCATCGCCTGATTTTCCACCCTTATAGAGGCTGGGTGAGCCCCAGGACTGTCCTAGATCCCATAAGATCCATCTCCGCCTTCAGACTAAATACAAGTCTTGCCTGCAGCGGGATTTGAACCAGGATTTCCGGCATGACAACTCAGTGCTCTACCACTGAGCCACTCCGCTCCCTCTTTAAAAGGAAACAAAACCAAAAAGTAGAAAATAACTGTCAGTAAGTTTATAATAAGAGTGATGAACAAAAAAAATTGTTTTACTGTAAAAAAAAATGGGGTGTTTCATAGGATACTTATAATATCATAATATTTACAACGGTTAATGTCAAGCACTCCATGATTGCTTGTTAAATAGTTTCTTAAACTATTATTCATTTTCTACTAAGTATTTCGGCTAGCTACAAAAACGTGTTTTTAATTATTTTTCAACTATTATTTTTTAATATTTCTTTTTTGTTGCAAAGATATCAAACTGACCAGTCGATCCTGCCGGAAATCAAATTCTTGTCTCAAAGATTAAGCTATGTAATGCATTAGTATCTTGCACAAGACAAAAACGTTTCTTCGGATAGGAAAAATCGCTAATCCTAAAGATCCTGGTCAAGATAATGAAACAAACTTTTTTAAATTTTTGCAATGCCATCGGTCCTTAACCAATGTGCAAAGTTTCAATTTAATTCGATGTTTTGAAATAGCCGAAAATTCAGTTATAAAAAATCAGTAGCTAATAAATGCGTTAAAAACAAACAATTTTCTATCATTTTACTACAAAAATATTTTATTATATTTTTTAAACGAATTATTATATGGGATAACCATTAGAACCTTGCATCCGTGACTTCTATTACTATATCAAAATATTGTATTATTTTATTAAAATCAAGAAAAATACAGTCGTAACTAAATGATGGATATTTACTCCAAATTAATCGACCAGCATCATAAAATGCATGAATAAGTCTTAATATACAAAGCTTATTATGTTATGTAAGCATTTATCTCTTCCACCAGCTCGTTGTCGAGGGGCATTTTCTGATGATTTCACTCTTAGCGCTTAAAACTAATCGATTTTTCACAGGTGTTACACCAAGCAGAATTTCATAATCTTATTCAACGGTGACCCCGTTTCGTCCGGAGTAGCGTAGCGTTCATGATCCGTCCATAAGATTAACGACTATTAGACAATTTTAAAATATTTATCCATAAAAATAGGTATTTATTTGGCGTTTATTGATGGTTTCAGCCGATTCAAAGATCCAAATTCGTATTATATAGCATTATACAATACTCTAGGAGAGATATAACATTAGTAGAAGTTATTGGTATTTCTGCGAGTTTACTGTAATGAATAAATCATTTACAATAACACAAATCTTTACTGAATTAATTTGATATATTTTATGAAATATTTCAAGTCCAAATAAATCACAAAGTGTAAAGATCTGAATAAACATCTTGCATCTGTTTGTAGTGCAACATACCGTGTAGTACTTACGAGAAGTTCATATGAGAAACCCAAAAAAACATATACCACTACAACCCGTGAACGGGTCTGGGGTTCAGTACATGGTAGAGACTGTAATGTTTCATGGGCAATGGTTCTGCAAGGAAGTGACTTGTCGTAGATCACGCACGACCGCCAGATTGTCCACCCTTATTTTGAGTACCCTATTTTTATAACATTTTATAGAGGCTGGGGGAGCCCCAGGAGGGTCCTAGATCCCATATGATCCATCTTCGGCTGCTAACAGACTAAATAAAAGATTTCCCTGCAGCGGATTTGAACTAGGATTTTCGGCATGTACACTCAATGTCATATGAGAAAGTCGTTGACTAACTTCATTATTTCGCTTTTTGCAGACTATAACTAATTTATATCGAATTGAGAAATATATAAATAAAAATAGATTACATGTCTTTACGAATTCTAAACTATTTTTCTGGAGTTGGATAATTTTTTTCCTTCCAAAATTATAAAAATAATTACTTTTTATTTTTCCTCTTATACAGATGGCAGAAATGGATCGAATATTTAAGATCTTATTCATTTAGACTTAAAATTGTTTATGACTAACAATTTTAAGGTGTTAATAAATATCACCATAATAAGGCGATTTACATAAGGTGATGGTGTTATAGTGGTTAGCATGACAGCCTAATAAGCCCAAGATCGCGGGTTCTTAGCTAGTGGCCCTAGGATTTTTAAAGGGAGTAAAAAATACTTTGTTATGACGTCCTTCGGAAGGGATATTAAACGGGAATCCCGAGCCTGTATGATATCAAGTACTCGTTAAAAATCCCTATCCTAATTACACCTGGATAGGAAAAATTTAGAACTCCCATTGTAGCATCATCCAATAAGTCATAACAGCATAAAGTGAAGTTCAATGAATAAACAAACAAACGACATAAGGTGATAATAAATATCACCATCATTGTTGTGGTTCCAACCTATTCTATGTTATTAAATCACATTCCAGTTATGCTGAGCAACATTTTTGATTTAAGAAGGTTACAAAACGGCATCAAAACTCACTCATGGAAGATATAAATGTTTTGACTCAGCCGACCTATATTTACCCAGTCAGTCGAAGGCGACTATTATTAGTATTTTGCATCAGCTCACAACAGCCTCCGAGTACAAGGTCTTCTATTTACTTATCTGTTGAGTCACAATGGTCTTATATTCTAAACATTTATGGTTAAAAATTCTATGAGATTCGAACCGCTAAAGTGTGTTTACTAATTATTTGGTCACGGCCAACTACCAACGATATGATAAACAATCTATTAATTTTGTTCAATTTTCCTATGTAGATTTTTCTTTCATGCATGAACTGAACAATCTAGATATTTTTTATGAGTATAGATTGTGGATTATATATTTATATATTAAATTAATATTTTTGAGATTTTGTTCAACTAATGGTTAATAATAAGGAAAAATGATTTATACTCTCGCCAAAACATAAAGTAATAATAATTCAAGTATCCTTGTTTTGATGTATTATATAAATAATAATGTTATTTTTTGTTTATGATCTAAGATAAATATGCTAAAAACTTTATTATATCTGCCATAACCAAATAATAAAATAGCTTTCCAGTATTCAAATATTTTCATTAAAAAGTATTATGTATGTATAGAGTTCGATGGGGTTGATCTATTATAATGGAAGGAATATTATGTATGGGAATTTGAAATAAACTGTAAAATGCCCATCGATGGCAGCTCTCTCAGTAAAACATATTTCAAACAAATTTCCATAAAAGATAACTGCTCCATTAAATCACTTACCTCCATCTGACATAAGACTAGTAATAAAATTAATATAAAAGGTGATAAATATTACTTTACCTGTCTCAGAAATTAACGAATTAACTTATTAGTAATAAGGTAATTAATCTCTTAGACAGCCATTAACACTCTTTCCCTAAACAAATAACTATTTAAAAAAAATTCAAATACTATTTTAGAATATTTAATTTACTTAAATATAATTTTTGTAATCTCTCTAAAATACAAAAAAATTCAAATTATTTTCAGAATGATGTGTGAATTAAAATTATAATACAAAAGATTATTTTCTAGAGCGAAATTCCTCGAATGACCACAACCCCCCCTTCTCTCCTAATTTCTTATATAACTATTTTTGATTCGATAATTAATAAAATATTTCTTAAATAAATAATTAAGTTAATAATTAATTCAAATATTCAACAAATGACAAATAGACATTACTGAACTTATAAAGTTTGATTAGAATTGATTCATCTTTATTAAAACCTTAATGCACTAGTGCAGAGGTTCCCAGACTTTTGTTCTCATAGACCACTTTCAAAATTTAGCTGCTTCAGGTGTACCCCCTGCAGCTACATTTCTACCATATTCCCAAAACTCAAAAAAAATGTGAAGATTAGATCTAACTATGGAAATCTGCGTTGCGGCTGAGTTCCAGCCACGAATTAATAGTTTTCGGAAAAAAAAGTGAGAATTGATTGGTTAATTAATTAATTGATTGTGCTGTGACTGGATGTCAAAAGATGAATTTTTCATTTATGTTTCTTTACATGTGTGCAATCATGAAAATAAAATTATTTTCTATCATACTGTAAATATATTGATTTTTAGGAATGAAAATAAGGAAGTAAATGAACTTAAAATTAGGTAAAATAGAAATATATTACTAAAGAAGTTTACCCGGTTATTTTTATTTGAAAATTATTTTTAATGCATACTTTATTTTCAGAACAAGCTTTTAAAAAATTATGACTTTAAAATATTTCTTTAGGTGGCAAAAGTATTGACCACTCCAAAAAAAAAAAAAGTATCTTTTACAATATTTATTTATAAACTTGTACTGACAATATACATTACAGGTTTATTGAACAAATGAGATGTAATATTTTTATTTGTGTAATTTTTAGAAGTAAATATATTGATGTATGTGACTAATGTATCAACATATCATTTAATAACAAGAAATGATTGCATTTTTTTATAAAATTACACTGCTTTTATCACAAATAACCCTGTTATTAACACTAATCCAATAAATAAAGATAATTTCAGAAAATCTATTATATTTTCTTATTTGAAATCTACAATATATACAAATCTGTTTGTTGTAAATAATATATATTTCAGTTATACACATGTTTAACAGCCATTCTTGAATAAAATAGATAATGTTTAAAATAAAATACAAAACTATCAAACCAATCAATCATACAAAGAAATATTGATAAACAGTTGAAAATATTTATGTATTAAAAATAAATATAATTATTTCTTTCATTCCTTCTCATCTACTGATCTAAATTAAATCCTTTAAAAGTCCATATTCACAAATGCATACACTATTTTTATTTATAAACATTTTTTCTATTCAACTTTTCGATTTTTTTTTTTTAATAAATATTTTTCCTATTTAAAAAAATATAAGGCTACCCCCTTGTAGCAAGCTTCTTTTTCAATTTTTTTTTTATACACAAAACCCTAGGCAAGTACCAAACGGTATACAATTGCAACTAAAGATATGACAGCGAGAGGCTACTAGACCCGTTACATAATGTCTCTCTATACACTGAAGATGACCTCTCTCGTCTCGTAGGAGTTAAAGAACGTGTTCGCTCCCTTATCTACAAAAATAAAAAAAAGATGTATAAATATTATATAATAACAATACCTTTTGGATGGAAGCTATTAAAAGAGCCTAACTAAAATTTTATGATTTCATAATTAGGAACATCCTGTAAATCACAAATGACTGTAAGGTTTGAATAAAAAATTACTGAACTATAATGTACATATAATAAAAATACGTAATACCGATGTCAATATAAAATTCAAGATATAAAAACATTGAAAAAAATGCTAAAAAGGAAAAAAAACAGAGTACATCATAATGACTATCAACCAACACATTTATGGGTTTATAATAATTTGTCAATATTAATGGACTTGAATGAATCGGAGGGATTGACAATATTAAATATAACGATTATGGAGCTTTGGGTAACATGCTACTATACTTTAGAAACCTTGGTTCAGAATAATGTAAGTTTATTTGGCTCCCTTCCATCTTACATATGCTCCTAAAAGCACTGCATGTCTGTCATTGTACAACCTTCATGGTCTCTAGACTGAACCAAAATAATATATATGTGTATACAAAAGCATATGCTATTTTTCAAATGCTTCTCTATTTTTTATTTTTTCGAAGTATTACACTTTAACACTTTTCAACTATTCTGTGATTATTAAAGTTTGGTTTATATATATTTTTGTTTGGAATATATCAACCGAACATTTGGGTCAGGGATATTTTCATATTAAAACAGTCTTTTAGTATAAACATAGTTGAATGAACTTTATTTATAAACGTTCTCTTAACATCAATGAGTATGTTTTATTATTTATTTTTATATATTATACTTTATTGTTTGTACTAAATTAGGTCATTTGAAATTAACAAATAGGACACTCGGTGACACATGAGTCATAGGTTGAAGACCCCTGATCTATTTCTTTGATAAATAACAATTTTTTTTTCTTTTTGTTAGCATCTTAACCATAAACATTCAAAATTTTAATTTAATGTTTAATATTTAATCAGTGAATTTCAAGTTCAACATTGTCATTTATGGTCTATTCAATTTATTAAGTTTTATGATCTCAGCAATGGTTTAAATTCCCTTAATTATCTTGTTAGTTATTTGGTATTATTATAGGTTTGATTTTTATATTAAGGGTACTTTAAGGCATGAAGGGGAAAGGAAAGCTACAGACACGGACAGACTTTTTTTTTCACAAAATACATCTAAAGTTAGCAGGCTTAAACTTTCCATTATCTTTAACAAATTTTATCCTTTCGTAATAATCAATTTTGCCCCTGCAAGGAAGTAAACATCTACCATGCTTCATCTGAAGGTTTGAACAGGGGTAGTTAAACAATCATGCTCTGTGCTGAATGATTTTTCTACAGACCTGTACCTAAAATTACAAAAACCCTTTTTTAATTAGGCGCAGTCTGAGAAGTGGTTTCAGACGAGTCTGCAGTTGAATTAGCTGGTGGTTGTCCCACTTGATAGACGACCTACATAAATGTTTATAATAAAAAACAATACAAAAAAATTAAAATATATATTAGCTCATACAATTTTTTTGTCTTATAAGAATATTCCCAAGTATGTTGGAGAATATTAATATTCATTATTAACAATATGATTGATATGCTTCTTTAAGATATAGAGTCATAATTTCAAATAAACTCGAGAATTTGAAGGAATAAATTAGATATGGAATATTAAATATCTTTGCAGAGCTCCCTTCCTATATTTAATGACATAACTAACATAAATACCATTGAATGGGAGAAAAGTCACAATTTTCTCTAAGATAAAGGCTTCTAACAAAGCTTTGTGTCTAATTAATTAATTATGTGAAGAGAATATTTTATTTGCCCTTTATAGACTCTTGATGTTACATTCTCTAAAAGTGCTATGGACGCATATATGTGTCCAGCAAAAGCAATCGGCGGGGCCTATGAGGTCAAAGATGCATCTGTTGAAAGTCATCAACAGGGACTATGGACACATATACACATGCATTTTTCAATTTTTCTGTTTCCTTGTAATAATTACACATAACTTTATTTTGAAAGGATGTAAACTGGATTGCATTATCTCATAATTCATTCACTCAATGAAAACCTATTTCCAGTCGTTTCTTTTTTCATATAACTTTATTACGTGGATACGTTTTGACTATATGTCATTTACAATCCATCAAGAACTTCTTTAACTTCTAAGATGAGTTATAAGTCATCTTTTTTTCTGTAAATTATTAATTACATACAATCATAACAATATAACAAATATACATAATAAGGTATCTATACTTCCTTCTATTTATGGACGATTTTAAGAAATGTATATTTGTTATATTGTTATGATTGTATGTAATTAATAATTTACAGAAAAAAGATGACTTATAACTCATCTTAGAAGTTAAAGAAGTTCTTGATGGATTGTAAATGACATATAGTCGAAACGTATCCACGTAATAAAGTTATATGAAAAAAGAAACGACTGGAAATAGGTTTTCATTGAGTGAATGAATTATGATATAACTTTATGTGAGATAAATCACCTCCCTGCACTACTGTTGTCCAAGAACAGTACAGTCTGTATTACATAGTGAACCCCAGACGTTTTATTTTAAATTAGCTAAAATAACCTGATATTTTTAATAAACTTTATGGTAGATGTCATGGTTCACAATCGACTGAGACCCTAAATAGCTGCAAAGGTACTCCAGATTTTTTTCTTATTTTTAAAACCATAAATGATATGCACATAATTTAATTTTCTAACCATTTCAGTGCTGCTACTGTTCATAACATCCCAAAAAGTTTGAGACAAATAAAAATTACTCCTGAAAAATTATTTCTAGGGGTGGGTATAGGTTTCAATTTTATTTTAGAATAAATAAGATTTATAATCCTGATGCAATATTGAGCTAATACCATCACCCTGTTTAACAAATATGTAATTGATTTAAGTAATCAAAATAAATACCTTTACAGTAGAGAAAGCCCTGTCAGTTCCGTAAGGGTTTCGTGCAACTATAAAGTAGGTTCCACTGTCTTCAGGCAGAGCTCTCTTCAGCGTTAGCCTTACATATTCTCCAAACGATTCCTTCAGTGTCCTGTCACCATCTGTTATGTCCTTTATACCTTTCATTAGCATCACTATAAAAAAAGAATTAATTACTACCAAATTATATTTAAGAATTATTTAAAATCTAATCACCAAAAGTCCTGAATAGACTTATATATTATATATCATTTTTAAAATATTTATATATCAAACAAAAATAAGTAAACAATAATTTGTTTAGCTGATATATTTTTTATCTATTCAATTTTGAGTATATAAAACAATCCTTATAATTTTATTTAAGGCATAGGATAATACATAACAGAACTATAATTATAGAAATATAATTACCTCTAGGTTTTGGCTCTCCAGAGACATAACATGTTAATGTAAGGTCCTCCCCAGAAGTCAATGTTATCCTTGTGTCTGGCCGAGCAGTTATAAGTGCTGGTTTGTCCCCAGGCCTTCTCTCGACTACCTGCAAAAGTATATATCAATTATATACTGTCATTTTGTTTTCAAATTTTGTTACAGCTATCAGTAATTAAATTTTCAAATCCAAACAATAATTATAGCAAGAAACAGAATTAGCAGAAATATAGTATTAGCAATTACAGGATTTAAAGACTGTGAACCATAAAAATCCCTGTGAGTGGCGCAAAGCAGTTATATGCCCGATTTACAAGAAGGGGGATGTGATTGATTGCCATAATTATCGTGGTATATCCCTCTTACCATGTGCTTATACGGTGTTCTCTCAGATACTTTATAAAAAACTGGTTCCTTTTGCTGAGCAGAATATAGGAAAGTACCAGACGGGCTTCATGAGAGGAAAGTCTACCATGGATCAGATATTTTCCATTAGAAGCATTCTGGAGAGGTGCAGGGAGTATAATATCCACACACACCACCTGTTCATTGACTTCCGAATGGCCTATGATAATATAAAGAGGAACGAGCTGTACAAGGAGCTGCTGGAAATGGGAATACCACCGAAGCTGATACGACTGGTTAGGGCTACGAAGAAGAAGGTGCAATGCACAGTGCGTGTTCAAGGTGACCTGACTGAAAGCTTCGAAACTCACAAAGGGCTGAGACAGGGTGATTGAGGCAATCATGCGAGGCGCATGTCTTCTCTTCAATTTGGCCCTCGAAAGTGCAGTGCGGAAATCTGGAATACAAATTGAGGGAACTATATTCAATAGATTTTCTATGATTTTGCCCTTCGCCGATGACATAGATATTGTGGCAAGAACTCCTACCGATTTAGAAAATGCTTTTATTAGTCTCCAGATAGCAGCAGCTAGATTGGGTTTAGAGGTCAATGAATCAAAAACCAAATATATGCATGCAGGCCCACAACTGAGTGTGCATGAACCATCGCATTTTATCGCTCGAGGCTTTAAATTTGAAAGGGTGAAGGAATTCGTGTATCTTGGATCGCAGGTGAACACGGATAATGACATAAAAGCAGAAATCCATCGCAGAATTATGTTCTTCAAATAAATGTTGTTTCGGGTTACTGAAGCATTTTAGAAGCAGGGCTATTTCTCAAAACACGAAGGTGCGTTTGTATAAGACCCTAGTAAGACCAGTTCTTACTTATGCCTCCGAATGCTGGACATTACCCAGTTCGCAGGAAGCCCTTCTCCTAAGGTTCGAGAAAAAAATTTTGAGGAGAATTTATGGCCCAGTTTGCACCAATGGAGGATAAGGTCGAATGCTGAGATAACAAAACTCTACAAGAGCCCAGATGTTTTAAGGGTAATCAAAGTAGGCCGGCTTCGATGGGCAGGTCATATAATTAGAATGTCTCAGGATCAGATTCCTAATATGATCCTAGACAAAAGGATTTATGGGACAAGAAGAGTGGGAAGACCTCGGCTCTGATGGATCGATGGAGTGGCGGCGGAAGTCAGGTCCATCTTGGGAATCCGCAATTGGAGAGCAGTGGCAACCAATAGAGAAGACTGGCAAACCAAGCTGCAGGAGGCCTTGACTCTACAGGAGTTGTAATGCCACGAATGATGATGATGATGATGAACCATAAAAATCAGGGAAATTTTTATCGATTCATTGTTTTAAAATTAATACAAAACTGGAACCATAAAATGTTGCATTCGGTTAGCTTATGTTAGCAATGCATAATTTGCACATTAGGAAAACTTTAATAATTATAAATATTTTATTCCTATTTGATACTGGAAATCTTCTTACACTGAGTTAACAGTTCCTCAAAAATAAAAACAACGTAGTGTACTGAATTCCACCATAATTTTATTCATGAACTTATTGCACTTAAGGATCTGATCATAGAAAACTAAACAATCAAAAAAACTTAGATAAGTATTTATTTCTGTCACTCCACACTCAAGAGTGAGTGAAAAACTGACAAAGTTATTTTATTGACTATTTAGTATTTATGTATTATTTTAATATTAGTATACATTAATATACTGAATATTTATAATCATTCCATACCATCCTTAATTCACTTAGAGCAACCTGATTAAGTGATTAATTTTTTTATAAAGATCGATGGATGCAGAGAATAAGTGGAAGGAGGCTTTTTATAATTTTATCAATTAATTTTTTTTTTATCATAAGCTTAACAATTTATTAAGTGTTAATAAACAAAATTCACAAGTGACTAGTTAACTTCTCAAAATTTTGTTTGTTGGTATTTAAAGGCGTAAAACCCTTGGGTCATCAACGCCTAGCGAAATGGAATACACCCACAATTTTTTCAAAAACTTTTTTTTAGTTGTAAGAGCAACAATTACATGAACCTTCTTCTCAATATCAAGAGAAAAATTGAATTATTTGTCACCCCATTACTGGCAGTTTAGCCATAATTTTTTATTTTTCTTGATGCAAAATATTTAAGCAGGATTCCCAATCTCAAAGGAACTCAAATAATGATGGATACATTGAAATAAATAATCATTTCAACAGTTAGAGTAACTAACCTGAATGTGAGCAGGAGCAGGTTCAAGAAGGCGGGATGAACCAGAAAGTACTCTGCAATGATAAAGACCACTTTCGGACACTGTGACGCCTTCGACTAAAAATGTATGAAGACCCATTGAATGGTCAACAAGACTGTGTGTCCGTGGAGTGAATTTAAGTGGTACACCTTCTCGTAACCATGTCACTTCAGCTCGAGGGCACCCTAAAATCAATAAATAAAAATTCAGTAAGTAGAATAAAAAATAATTAAAATGAAATCCTAAATAATTGTTCAAATAAATAAAATATACCCTATTTTATTTTATTTTGTTGGCCTGAACTTTCATAATCTTTACCATATAATTTTTTTCTAAATTACCTATAATAATTTCAAAACTGTCCTCAATAATAATGATTGCTACCCACTTAAACCAATTTTTGCTGCTACTCATTTATTCAGACCAATGCTTCTAGTATTATTTGCCACAAAGACAGACCATCACAATCTATGTATACCCAATAGAAATCAGAGCAAGGATATAATATTATATTATAAAATATAGAGGGAGCTGCTCAGTGGTAGATGCCTAAAATCTCGGATCAAATCCTGCTGCTGGCATGATCCCGGAGATGTATCATATAGGATCTAGGACCCTCCTGGGGCTCACTCAGCCTCTGTAAAACGGGTTGCCAAAAAAGGGGAGAAATCTGGCGGTTGAGCGTAATCTAGAACAAATAACCTCCCTGCACAACGGTTGCCCAGGAAAGACTACAGTCACTACCATGTACTGAACCCCAGACCTGTTCACGGGTTGCAGTGGTACAGGTTTTATAATACAGAAACTGAAACTTTTTATAAAAGTAGGAAATGGTTATTTGATTGTTAGGAAAAAATATTGGTCATATCAGGCCAACAAAAGTTAATATGCTTATATTAAATTTTTAAGTGTATTTTGTAATATAAAAATAAAATTGAAAGTGGCACCTTGGATTTGAAGATGTAATGCAATCACACCTCCGGATGGAACTAGAGGATCAGCGATGAGGCCAGTAACTCTGGGACTAACTTCAGGCACCCTCAATGGAAGACATATTTCTTGAGATAGACCATAATCTTCAATTCCTGAAAAAATGAAATTTGAATTAAATAATGAGGTTGTAGTTATAAAACACTAAATTCATTATAAAATAAATGATTTTTTATTTCGATAAACAAAGTTATTTTAATAAAATACGTATTCAATAATCTGTGTACAGCAACTATAACTTGGACGCTTAAAAAAAAAAAAAAATGTTAGGATGTCATCCTTAGTTAGGGTCTATTTCTAGGATAATAATTATGTATGGATATGAATTATCCAAGAGCAATCCCATAAGATTGAGCAAAAGATTCAACCTCCAGGCTTTTTCCCCATTAACTGTACTCTCAGTATAGATGGGCAGATTATTCTGAATCTCAGTATTTGTTCCATCGCTGATAACATAATAAATAATTATTTCTAACAGCCAGCCTCAAGAACCCTGGCCCTGATGTCTACAGTACATTGCCCTTATGCACTGAGTTGCCCAGACAGGAACAAAAATAAACTTTAGCTGATCATACTTAGTTTTTATATTGTAAAATGGTAATAGGATTAAGATGAATATAAAACAGTGTATAAATAAGTTTTGTACAATTTGTCAATGGGGTCATGAATATTTAGAATAAAGAAACCCAACTCTGATAATTCATGATACAAAAAAAAAATTGCAAATGTCTAGATTGATGAATGTTGAATGGTCAAGTTCTGTTTAATATCTGGAAGTTGATTATTTTATCATTGTTTATATATATTTGTACATCAAGTATTATCTATAGGTATAAATATAAACTTCAACATTCATTACTACCTCAAATATTGATTTTTTTCATTATTTAAAAACCTAATAAAGTGGATTACCTTGCCAATGCTCAGTATTCACTCTCAAGGTAGCAGTTGTTGCGGCTTGACCTGCTGGATTTATAGCAACGCAGGTGTACTGCCCAGCATCAGATACTATTACAGACTTTATCTCCAAGCTTGCTACCCCAAAGCTGTATTCCACAACAAATCTAGAATTTAAACAAAATGCAATTAATACCAATAATATTATACTTTAATAATTATTCCAGTGGTTTTCATTATTGTCGGGAAACAAGTCCAACTAGTGGGCGGTCTGTCCTTTATGCAAATCCCCAATGGAAAAAAGTGTTATTTTGACATTCCTAGGCATAGCAGACTGTATAAGAGACTCCTTTACAAAAATTAAGTTTCCTCTTTACTTCAACCTCTAAATAAGGATGTCAGCTAGTGTACAAAAAAAATAGCTTTAAGGAGGAAAGATCCCAAGTGGGGACTATTTATTTGTTTGTAACTCTCAAAATTTGGTTAATTTTAACTCAGACAATTTGATTATGAATTTATACTGTTTCATTTTATTTTTTAAAACCGGTGAAGCCTCTTTCAATTTCAATTTCCAGAATTTTATATATCCACAATATAGTTGAGTAATGAGTGACAAGATATATTTAGATTGTTACGGTCAACTCCAAATTATTCTCAGGTTAATTAATGCCAATTATACATGGCAACATAAATTAAAAAACATTTTTTGTAAAATAAATTAAACTTAATTTGTGTAAAATTTGACTCCACCCCTTGACCATATCACACTCGTCTATCAAATTAAATGTACTATTTTGAGCCTAAAAAATAAGTCAGCAAATAATTTGGACCAGTGAAAATAAATTATCTATCATGAAAACATTTAGGTTAGAAAAGAAACGTTAGATATTCAAATTGCATCTGATTTTAAAAATGAATTTAGTCAGTATTACAAAAAATCATTTCAAATTTTTAAAGTTTTGAGTTGTGAAACCATAAATTCATTCATATAATTACACTTTATATTATAACAATAATTATTAGCTGGCCTTATAAATATGGAGAAGGAAGTGTTCCGACAAATAATAATTTCTCAAATATAAATCAATGTTTCCATACAGGTCTTCTTCAGGGTTGAGTAGTCACAAGTATGGGACACTCTTATACTTGTAACCACAAAGCCCTGAAGTAGACCTGCAACATGGGTCAAAAGGTCGGTTCTTATACCAACCTTCATAAATAGACGATTTTCTTGTCCATTATATTATACATATAATTCAGAAAAACAATAATAATATGGCTTAGCGAAGACAAAGACTTGATGCCGATACCACTAATCTCTGCTTACAAATTTCCGACCACGGAATACCCACTGAATACACTACCCGAACCCAAATCCGGCAGATAACTCTTAACACAATCCTTATAATTCAGAAAACATTAAGAAATTCCTGGCCAAAAATAGTTTTCTACCAAGCTCGTTCAAATTAAAAATCATAAATATTTACCCTACGTGAGATTGTTAAACAAATAGATAATTATGATTCACCTGTCAATGATCGATTCTATGGGCTGTCCATCTTTACGCCATTCAACCATAGGCTCTGGATCTCCTCCGATGTTACATGTTAGTTTGACATTAGCTCCATGTTCCACTCTTTTGTCTCTCAGAGGACTGCAGATGTACGGTTGTCTTTCCTAAGAATATTTGCAAATAAATAGTTATCTTATACATTATTTAAATGGAATATTGTGTATTCATAATATAAAATTACTAAACTAAGTTATAAAGTTAATAAGTTTGGTTTATAATAAAAACAATGTTTATATTGAACTTGGTTCTATTTTTCTTTTTAAAAAATTAACCTGCTACAGAGAAATATTTAGGTACTGCAATGTTTCATTTTTTAAATCTATTCTTTTCTTATTAATTCATATGTTTTAAGTAATATTTTAGAAGAGCTTTTGACTATAATTTTTTTTTTACTATAATGTAAATAAGAAGAACCTCCGGTAGAAGTAGTATGTATATGTATATATATATATATATTATACAGAGTATAATATATCTAATTAGGCTTGGAATCAAGGTACTACACTTTGTACAATAGAAAAGACAAAGAAGAGAAACCCTTTGGTTGGCAACGACTGTCATGAGCCTTGTCTGCCAGACTGTGTAAGAACAAGGTCATTTGGTTAATCATTTGATACTGAAAGTTCAATAACAAGACATCTATTCAATAAGGAAGCTAATTTTGAGAAACTTTGGATGAGCCAGTGGAATCAGAACAGAGGAAAAGTACCAGTAAACTATCAACACAACTGTAGTAATTCTATTCCAGGTTCTTCTGAATGAAAATGCATGCAGCATTGAAAAAGAAAAATTATATTATAAAAACCAATTAAAATCCACTATCAGACCAGTCATAGGAAATAATCAAAAGTTATATCTAAAATTGATTGACTAATTTGACGGCAGTGGTTAGGGGTCAATAACCTCAACCTACAATAAAAATTGAAGGATCAACCTACAAAGGGTCTGTTTCTAAGCCAAGCAATCATCAGATTTCCCCTAATTATTGGTATCTGATTTAAAGATCTGAGTCCTTAGAGGGTTGCTGATCTATCATGGTAGATCCATGGTTGATGATTATTAATAATTTATCTGCCACAGACCGTCTCAAACCCAATACTTAAAGATTTGTAGCACACATCTTTAAGCATTGCCCTGAACTACCACGCTATATCAACTTGCTTTGGCAAAACATAATATTTAAGTAATAATAACAATTATATCTAAGTGGACTTAAAGACTTTTACTTGAAAATCCACGATACGAGTATACATCCTAATTGTACAAGTATTTTTGCAGCTTTGATATTAATTGTTTCGATAGATTTTGCCATTACAGCAAAAACAATTTAACAAATTAATTAAAATCCTAAAGGAAATCTACAAAAGCATTAAACTTCTGTCAACACATGAGGCATCCAGGATCAAAAGGGGATAGCTCCAAAAGTTTCATAAAAATTTACTTCTTCACATTTTCAACTAGTTCAGTCAAGCAATTTTTTCTAACACAACACTTAAATGACTTTTTTCTCATAGTTTTAGTCTGGTTATGAACCTGAAGTTTCAGGAGCATAAAGCATTGTTTAACTAAACTAGCGAAAGATGTGAAAAAGTCAATTTTTAAAATTTGGAGTTATCCTCTTGAGATCCTAAAAGCCTCACAAATTACTAAGTTATTATTTGGAACAGAAAATAAATCTTATTAACATTCATTTCATTAATACAAAATTAAAATAAGTAAATCTCACATGATATTCATAACGCGAACGTGAGACTGAGCGTTGCCTCACCGTTCCTGTGCTATCGTTGTATACTGGTAATGGGGAAGCCGATCTTCGCCTAGTGTATCGACGGGACTGGGCAAGAGGAGAAAAATCTTCTCTATGTGGTACGTAGAGAAAATCTTTATAAATTTCTTTAGAAGAAAGTTGATCAGCACTCCCACCGAATTCTTTCGACAGAGCGTCAGGTTTAGCACCGCTTGATAAATATTCATGAGATATGTGCCTATTCAAATTTCTCCAAGACTTATCAATCCTTCTTCTTATTGAATCCAAAGCTGGGGAACCAGTATTATAACTGTAGTCTTTCATAAGGAAATCTGTGGGCTTGGACGAATGGATCACTGAAAAATCTTTTTTAGAATAATCATCTTGTATAGGATAACTTCTAGGGGACAAATCCCGATTGATATCTGATCCTGATTGGGTGAGGTATTGCTTAAGTTTGGATTGATTTAGATACGAAGTAGTTTCGTATGAAGAACTTCTAGAGATATGTTTCGGTGATATATAGTTGGTTTCAATGTTCAAATTACCATCCATCAAGTATTTTCTACTTGAAGGGGAGCTTTGGACATAAGATTTTATATTTTCGGAATAACCAGAATCACTTGTAGGATACTTGTATGTACTTGCACTTCCTGCTGAACCTTTGCCAACCCAATAAAATTCATCATCAGGGTCGAGTTCAACAACTTCTATGATATTCCTCTGATTTTCAAATATGACATTTGCATCAGAACTGAAACTTTTTTCTCCTACTATGGAATCTTTTTCGTTTTCATTGATTTCTTTTCTTGTACCCTTAACTTCATCCAAATTCACACCTTTATATTCTTTTTGGAACTCATTGTCTGCTATCAAAGATTTCTTCATTATTCCATCGGATTCCTTCTCATATATATTGTTTCTTAGATTATCTGTTATATTTTCTTTCTTATTTATTATCTTTGCCTCGACCACCTGACTACATTTTTCTTCTTCATTTATTTTATTAATCTGATATCCATGACTTAGCTCTTCTTCATCTACAATTTCCACGCCTAAGTTAATTTTATCTTCTTCACCTTTTTTCTGTTTAATTACATCAACTTTTTTCTTCTCAGCTATAGATTCTTTTTTAAGCTTTTCCTCCTTTTTCTTTTTATCTACAGCTTCTATTTTAGATTTTTCTTCTTCCTCTTTTTTCTTATCAGCCACTGATTCCTTTTTGGTCTTCTCTTCTTCCTCAATTTTCTTCTTAGATTCTGCTTCCTTTCGGACCTTTTCTTCTTCCACTTTTTTCCTATCAGCCACTGATTCTTTTTTGGTCTTCTCTTCTTCCTCTTTTTTCTTATCAGCCACTGATTCCTTTTTAGTCTTCCCTTCTTCCTCAATTTTCTTCTTAGATTCTGCTTCCTTTTGGACCTTTTCTTCTTCCTCATTTTTCCTATCAGCCACTGATTCTTTTTTGGTCTTCTCTTCTTCCTCTTTTTTCTTCTTTGCTTCTACCTCTAGTTTAGCCTTTTCCTCTTCATCTTTTTTGTTCTTAGCTTCAACTTCTATTTTAGCCTTTTCTTCTTCCTCTTTTTTCTTCTTAGCTTCAGCTTCAATCTTTGATTTTTCTTCTTCCTCCTTCTTCTTCTTCGCCTCAGCCTCTAATTTTGCCTTTTCCACTTCCTCTTTCTTCTTCTTGGCTTCAGCTTCTATTTTAGCCTTTTCTTCTTCCTCTTTTTTCTTCTTAGCTTCAGCTTCTTTTTTAGCCTTTTCCGCTTCCTCTTTTTTCTTCTTAGCTTCAGCTTCTAATTTAGCTTTATCTTCATCCTCTTTTTTCTTCTTGGCTTCGGCTTCTAATTTAGCCTTTTCTTCTTCATCTTTCTTCTTCTTCGCCTCAGCCTGTAACTTAGCCTTTTCCACTTCCTCTTTTTTCTTTTTGATTTCAGCTTCTTTTTTAGCCTTATCTTTTTCCACTTTTTTCTTCTTGGCTTCAGCTTCTTTTTTAGCCTTTTCTTCTTCCTCTTTTTTCTTCTTCGCTTCTGCCTCTAGTTTAGACTTTTCTTCTTCCTCTTTTTTCTTCTTGGCTTCAGCTTCTTTTTTAGCCTTTTCTTCATCCTCTTTTTTCTTCTTGGCTTCAGCCTCTAATTTTGCCTTTTCCACTTCCTCTTTCTTCTTCTTCGCCTCAGCCTCTAATTTAGCCTTTTCCGCTTCCTCTATTTTCTTCTTATCTAATTCTTCTTTTTTAGCTATATCTTCTTCCTCTTTTTTCTTCTTCGCTTCTGCCTCTAGTTTAGACTTTTCTTCTTCCACTTTCTTCTCCTTCATCCCAGCCTCTACGTTAGCCTTTTTCTCTTCCTCTTTTTTCTTCTTCGCTTCAGCTTCTTTTTTAGCCATTTCTTCTTCCTCTTTCTTCTTCATAGCTTCAGCTTCTAGTTTAGCCTTTTCTTCATCCTCTTTTTTCTTCTTGGCTTCAGCTTTTATTTTAGCCTTTTCTTCTACCTCTTTTTTCTTCTTAGCTTCAGCTTCTTTTTTAGCCTTTTCTTCATCCTCTTTTTTCTTCTTGGCTACAGCTTCTATTTTAGCCTTTTCTTCTTCCTCTTTTTTCTTCTTAGCTTCAGCTTCAATCTTTGATTTTTCTTCTTCCTCTTTCTTCTTCTTCGCCTCAACCTCTAATTTTGCCATTTCCGCTTCCTCTTTCTTCTTCTTAGCTTCAGCTTCTAGTTTAGCCTTTTCTTCATCCTCTTTTTTTTTCTTGGCTTCAGCTTCTATTTTAGCCTTTTCTTCTTCCTCTTTTTTCTTCTTAGCTTCAGCTTCAATCTTTGATTTTTCTTCTTCCTCCTTCTTCTTCTTCGCCTCAGCCTCTAATTTTGCCTTTTCCACTTCCTCTTTCTTCTTCTTGGCTTCAGCTTCTATTTTAGCCTTTTCTTCTTCCTCTTTTTTCTTCTTAGCTTCAGCTTCTTTTTTAGCCTTTTCCGCTTCCTCTTTTTTCTTCTTAGCTTCAGCTTCTAATTTAGCTTTATCTTCATCCTCTTTTTTCTTCTTGGCTTCGGCTTCTAATTTAGCCTTTTCTTCTTCATCTTTCTTCTTCTTCGCCTCAGCCTGTAACTTAGCCTTTTCCACTTCCTCTTTTTTCTTTTTGATTTCTGCCTCTAGCTTAGCCTTTTCTTCTTCCTCTTTTTTCTTCTTGGCTTCAGCTTCTATTTTAGCCTTTTCCGCTTCCTCTTTTTTCTTCTTGGCTTCAGCCTCTAATATTGCCTTAGCTTCAGCTTCTAATTTAGCTTTATCTTCATCCTCTTTTTTCTTCTTGGCTTCGGCCTCTAACTTAGCCTTTTCCGCTTCCTCTTTTTTCTTTTTGATTTCTGCCTCTAGCTTAGCCTTTTCTTCTTCCTCTTTTTTCTTCTTGGCTTCAGCTTCTTTTTTAGCCTTTTCTTCTTCCTCTTTTTTCTTCTTGGCTTCAGCTTCTTTTTTAGCCTTTTCTTCTTCCTCTTTTTTCTTCTTGGCTTCAGCTTCTATTTTAGCCATTTCCGCTTCCTCTTTTTTCTTCTTGGCTTCAGCCTCTAATATTGCCTTAGCTTCAGCTTCTAATTTAGCTTTATCTTCATCCTCTTTTTTCTTCTTGGCTTCGGCCTCTAACTTAGCCTTTTCCGCTTCCTCTTTTTTCTTTTTGATTTCTGCCTCTAGCTTAGCCTTTTCTTCTTCCTCTTTTTTCTTCTTGGCTTCAGCTTCTTTTTTAGCCTTTTCTTCTTCATCTTTCTTCTTCTTCGCCTCAGCCTCTAATTTAGCCTTTTCCGCTTCCTCTTTTTTCTTTTTGATTTCTGCCTCTAACTTAGCCTTTTCTTCTTCCTCTTTTTTCTTCTTGGCTTCAGCTTCTTTTTTAGCCTTTTCTTCTTCCTCTTTTTTCTTCTTGGCTTGAGCTTCTATTTTAGCCTTTTCCACTTCCTCTTTTTTCTTCTTGGCCTCAGCCTCTAATATGGCCTTTTCTTCTTCCTTTTTGATTTCTGCCTCTAGCTTAGCCTTTTCTTCTTCCTCTTTCTTCATCTTCGCCTCAGCCTCTAATTTAGCCTTTTCCGCATCCTCTATTTTCTTCTTAACTTCTGCTTCTTTTTTAGCTATATCTTCTTCCTCTTTTTTCTTCTTCGCTTCTGCCTCTAGTTTAGACTTTTCTTCTTCCTCTTCCTTCTTCTTCATCCCAGGCTCTAGGTTAGCCTTTTCCTCTTCCTCTTTTTTCTTCATCGCTTCAACTTCTTTTTTAGCCTTTTCTTCTTCCTCTTTCTTCTTCGTCTCAGCCTCTAGGTTAACCTTTTCGTCTTCCTCTTTTTTCTTCTTGGCTTCGGCTTCCTTTTTAGCCTTTTCTTCTTCCTCTTTTTTCTTTATAGCTCCGGCTTCATTCTTTGCTTTTTCTTCATCCTCTTTCTTTTTCTTCACTTCTGGCTCTAGTTTAGCCTTTTCTTCTTCCTCTTTTTTCTTCTTCCCCTCAGCCTCTAGGTTAGCCTTTTCTTCTTCCTCTTTTTTCTTCTTGGCTTCGGCTTCCTTTTTAGCCTTATGTTCTTCATCTTTTTTCTTTATAGCTCCGGCTTCTTTCTTTCCTTTTTCTTCTTCCTCTTTCTTTTTCTTCGCTTCTGACTCTAGTTTAGCCTCTTCTTCTTCCTCTTTCTTCTTCTTAGCTTCAGCTTCTAATTTAGCCTTATATTCATCCTCTTTGTCCTTTTTAGCCTCTGCTTCCTTTTTAGCATTTTCTTCTACCTCTTTCTTTTTCTTAGCTTCAGCTTCTAGTTTCACTTTTTCTTCTTCCTCTTTTTTCTTCATAGCTTCAGCTTCTATCTTTGCTTTTTCTTTTTCCTCTTTCTTCTTCTTTGATTCTGCCTCTAGTTTTGCCTTTTCTTCTTCATCTATTTTCTTCTTAGATTCTGGTTTCTTTTTGACCTTTTCTTCCTCTTTGTTCTTCTTCGCCTCGGTCTGTAGTTTACCCTTTTCTTCTTCCTCTTTTTTCTTATGATCACCTACTTCTTTTTCTTCTCCCTGCTTTGTCTTCTTAGCTTCTGTATCTTGTTTGGTCTTTTCTATTTCTTCTTTTTTCTTTTTAACTTCAGCTTCTTTTTTAGCCTTTTCTTCTTCCTCTTTTTTATTTTTAGTTTCTACTTCTAGTTTTGTCTTCTGTTCTTCCTCTTTTTTCGTCATATCAGCTTCTTTTTTAACTTTTTCCTCACTCTCTTTTATATCCTTAGTTTCTGATTCTATTTTATGTTTTTCTTTCTCTTTTATCATCTGATCATCTGCTTCTTTTTCTTCTTCCTGTTCTGTTTTCTTAGCCTTTACTTCTTTTCTAGCCTTTTCTTTTTCCTCCTTTTTAATTTTATTTTCAGCTTCTATTATAGCTACTTCTTTTTCATCTGTTTTCTTCTTAGCTTCTGTTTCTTGTTTATTATTTTCTTGTTCCTCTTTTTTCTGCTTAGTTTCCGCTTCCTTTCTAACTTTGTTTTCTTCATCTTTTTTCTTCAATGTCTCAATTTCTAGTTTAGCTTTTTCATCGTGCTCTTTGATCTTCTTTCCCTCAGCTTCCTTTTCATTCTCCCTGTGCTCCCTAATGTCAGCTTCTAGTTTAGCTCCAGCTACTTCTTTTTCTTTCCTTCTTTCTTCTTTGTTTCGCACCCTTTTATCTTCCTCCATTTTCTTAACTGCTACCAATTTTATTTCTTCTTCCTCTTTATTCTTCTTAGCTTCAGGTTCTAGTTTATCTTTTTCTTCTTCCACTTTTCTCTCCTTAGCTTCTACTTGTATTTTAGATTTTTCTTCTACCTCTTTCTTCTTTATACCTACAGCTTCGGTTTTTGCTTTTTCTTCTTCCAGTTTTTCCTTCCTAATTTCGGTTTCCTTTTTGGTCTCTATTTTCATTTTACCTTCAGCTGCTAGTTTAGCATTATCTTTTTCCTCTTTTCTCTTTTCAGCTTCTTTTATTTCCAGTATGTTCTGGTCAAGTGTATCTTCTTTTAGAGATTTTACATCAACATCAAGTTCATCTAATTTTGATGCATATCTCTTAATAACTTTCTCGCCGCCCTCTTTCTTTGTTTTGCTTCCAGCTAGTTCTTCAAACTCTTCTTCCTTGTACTCACTTTTATTTTTACTATCTCCTTCTTCTCCGCTAACTCTAATATCTGTTATCTCCTTCTGAACTACCTTATCTTCTAAATTCTTAATTTTTAATTCTGTCAGCACTTTTTCTTCATCTATTTCCTCATTTTTGAGTTCCTTTCCAGTTTTCACTGTTTTCTCATTTCCCTCCAAAGATTGAGGTTTCATCTTTACTTCTTCTAATTTCTTTCTTTCAACTTCCCTTTCATCTTCCTCTTTCTGTTTCTTTAGTTCCGCAAATGTTTCAACTTCAAACCTTTCATTGGTCCTATCTTGTCCCTTTCTAGCTTCATCATCTATGATATCTTCCTGTTTCATTTTCTTAGCTTCAGTTTCCGTTCGATACTTTTCAGTTTTTACTTCATCAGTAAGTGATTTTTCTTTATTTTCCACATTGCCAGGTTCATCTTCTGGCTGTTCTTTAGTAATTTTCTTCTCCTTAGCTTCTAATACTAGTCCTTTCTCTTTTTTATTACCATCGTCTAATTTTGATTTCACAATTTTTTGTTGTACTGTAGTAGCTTCTAATACTTTGCTTATTATTGATTCCTTCGTGGGAGTCGTGCCACTTTCTGGTTCAGAATTCTCCTGCTTTTCCTTCCTCAAGCTGTTTTTCACTTCTTGAGTTTCTTCAACATTCTCAAAATCTAATTTAGCTATTTTTCTTTTGTCTTCTACTTCTTTTGTACCTTTCTCATCAAAAAGATCAGAATGTTCTTCCTCCTTCGACTCTTCTTTAATCAATTGTAATAACAATATAATTTGTACGGTCTTGCAAGCTGCATTAAGCATTGGGCATTCTTCTTTTAATAAATTACTGTTAACAACAAATTTTAAATCCTCTCCTATGAACCTTGCTTTATCTACAACAAATTTTAATCTTGTATTATCCACTTTTTGATCTTGCAACAATTTTTCAACAACTCTGTTCATGCTATTTATATCAATTAAAACAGATTCGAGAATTGGTTTAACCGAAAAATTTGCATTGCTTTTAGAAATAATGCTAATTGAAGACATTATTTCACTTTCAAGTTGTCCTATATGGGATTTTAATTGATAGAGTTTTTCAGCTATAACCGAACACTGTTGTTTATTTTTGGATTCCAATTGTTCTTGAACCATTAAATTAACGTCTTTCCTAATTTGTAAATCTTCCTTCTCCTCCATAATTGATAGTTTTTGTACTACATCTTTATCACCTTCTTTATTTTTATTCTTTTCAATTTCAGTCTGTTCCCTTATATTTTCTTCTTTTAATATTAGATCATCATTTACTTTGCTTTTAAAAAGATTTGACTTCGTTTCTCTTTGCTGATCACTGATATTTGGTTTCTCAGTGGTTTCTTTGGGATCTTGTAACTTATTTTTTTCAGAATCCACACGATAATCTTCATCTAACAAGATTTTGCCCTCATTGACTTCTGATTTAATAGTTTCTTCTTGTTTTTCATCATCTTTATAAATAATATTTTCTCTTTTAGTCTCTATTTCTTCTTTCTTTGTTTCACTGCTTAATGCTTTTGATTGAAGGCCTTCATTTTGTACCTTCATTGATGTTAGTTCTTGTTTCTCAATTTCATCTTCACTTTCTTTTAACAATATATCATCAACAATATCTTTGATCTCTGCTCTTTGTTTATTTGATAAAATGTCTCTCTCTTCTTTTTCTTTGGTTTGATTGGATTCAGTATGTTTCTTCTCTTCGTCACCTTTTGTTTCGCTAACCTCAATAAAAGCACTCGCTTTTTCACAATCTTTATCTTTTTTGTACGCTTCACTCTTAATTTCAAGATTTTCAGCAACAACTTTTACTTCATTATTTCGTTTTAATTCAATTTCTTTGTTTTTATCATCAGTGTTATCAATTTTATCCTTCATAATCATTTCAAGCATTTTATTTCCTTTGTTTTTCCCGAGCACATCATCCTTGACAACCTTTTGTTCCTTACTTTCATCTTTATTTGATTTATTTTCTTTTGGTGCTGATTCAGGCATTTTCTCTTTTGTTTCTAAGTCCATTCGTCTGTCTTCAGGTTTTCCAGCACCAGTCAGCTTAATATTTTTGGTAAATTCATCTTCATTTTTCACTGCATCCTCTGAGGCAGATTCATGAGTTATAAGGGGTTTTGAAGTTACAATTTGTTTTTCTTTCTCTTCATCAGATTCCATAAACTCATCCTTTTTATCCTTAATATGTTCTTCGTCCTCACAAAGTTCAGTTTTAACTATGACCGGTACTGCCCGAACCAGTAGTTCTGATGTATTTTCAACATTAGCATGAACTACTGATTGTGGTTTTGATATTATTTTCAGTTCCAAACTTTCCACTGCCCTGTTTTCTATAATTTGAATTACATTATGACAAAGATCTAGAAGTGGCTCAATTGTCCTCAATTCATGACTGAATTCTGTTTCTGAGCTAATCAAGTTTGTTATTTCTTCAAGAGCTATCTTCAATTCGTTCACAGGATAAGCTATATCAGTAGTATTAAAACTCTCTGGTGTTGCTTTCTCAATATTTTCTTTTAGAGTGTAGACTGGCTTTAGGATTGCCCTGAGACATTCATTCCCTTCAACATGAGAGCAAACAACAGCTATGGCTTCTTTTAAATCCTCGAGCTCTGATGATTTCAACTCAACATTCATAAGTAAAGCTTGCTCTTGTATTAGAGCAACATTGTGCTGTAATTCTCTAACTGGCTTGGCTATGTTTATAAGTAAAGCCTCAATTTTTTTTTGGTCTCCAGGACAGACTTTTACAGTTGCTTCTATCTCATTTAAGTATGTTTTTATTTCCGTAATATGTTCAGATAAAGTCGCTAACTGAACAATACTTGAATCTTCATCAATATATTCAAAAAGTGGATTGTCACTTATAGATTCAACGTAACTGTAAAGCATTTCGAGGGGTTTCGACATGACTTTGAAGTCTAGTTCTTCAGAAGTAACTAGAGCTTTCTCTAATTTCATCAATCCAATTTCTAAATCACAACTCGCTTTCGAATAATCCTCCAAATATTTGAGTTCTTCCTTTCTAATAGATTTTGTATCAAAGTTATCGATGTTTTCATGTATAGCATTTAATGGCTTTAAGAGGCTTTGTAAGGCAGGTAATATTTTCTGTGGGGATTCCATAATAACAGCATCAAGTGACATCACAGCTTTCTTAAATTCAATTAGTGCGCCAGATTCCATGAATTTCAAATCAGAAATTTCAGATTTTAATTTGTTAATAGATTCAATTAATTTTTGTCTCACCTGTGGCTCATCAAGGTTGTTGATATTATCGCCCAATTCTTTCCCAAATGTAACTAATGTTTCTTCCATAGAACCAATAAACCATGCCAGTTTTGGAGGTTTCTTGTCTTTGATGGCTTTCAATGTATTTATCATTGACTCAGTAGTGTCAGAAATGTTGTATATTAATGGACTATCAGTTGATTCATGAAGACTTTCAGAATCAAAATATTCTAATTTCTTCAATGAATCTTTTCTTATACATATTTCTGACATTACACTAAGTGCCTTCAAAGCCTCACTCATCTCTTCTTTATTTAGTCTAATACTGTGTAGTGACTGTTCAATAACTTTTAAAGGCAATTTCATTTGTCTCAATTGCTCTCCTAACATTTCCTTTTGCTTTTCTCCAGAAGTTAAAGGAGTGATACATTCTTGAAGAATCATCAGGCTCTCACAGACTGCCACAAAATTATCATCATTTTCAGCTTCTTTGGAGTCGTGTTTTAGTTTTCCCACTACCGATTCAAGGCTTTTAACATTTTCAACTAATGTGTCAATTACATCACAATAATCATTTTCATCTTTTGAAAGAGGGACTAGTTGATCTTGCATTGAAACAATAGCCTGAGCAGTCTTACAAGCATCGTTCAAAGGAATATATTCATGCTCAAATGTATTTTGTGACAACTCATTTAAATCATTTTCAATGAGTTTGACCTTTTCTAATACGTATTGTATTCTATTCTCATCTAAATTTCTTTCTTCAATCAGTTTTAACACAGCGTATTTTACAGTTTTCACATCATCTAATATGTTGTCGAGTACAGGTTGAGCTACATTTCGGTCGACAGAAGATGAAATCTTGTCAATAACCAAGTTTACATCACTCTCTAATTGAACTACAAAATCTTTTAATTCATCCATGCTGATAGATTTTTTAGGTGGCTTTGGCTGTAATTCAGTCATGCTGGAAAGAGAATGATTGAAATCATACATGGCACATTTCACCTGTTCTAACGCTGAAGCAGTAGATATACTTTGTTCGATTCCGACTTGCTTCTCATCCATTATTTCTAAAGCAGTTTCCACAGCACTTTTCAAATCGAGAATCATATCTTGAATCGAAATTAATGTTTTCCTTTGGTCCGAATTCAATCTCGTACTTAATTCATCAGCCTCTTTGCATGTTTCTCCAAAAGAAGTTGCAGCTGCTGCTAATACATAGGCCATATTACACCTTGCTTCATCCAGCTTTTGCCCTTGACCTATTTGTATGTTTTGAGCATCAGCAGCTATTCCCAATTCTTCTAATGTTTTACCTAATTTCTGTAATAATTCTGAAAGGGGATCATTTTCTTCACTCTGAGTCTTTATTGCTGCAATAATATCTTTAGAAGAGTCTCTTATGTCAGTAAGGACTCTATCTGTTTTTATCAGAGTTCTTAAAGATGCTCGTTGAATGTCGCTGATCTGAGATCTTAATATCTGCAAAGGTTGAACCAGTGATTCCAACATAACTATGTTAGATTCTGTAGTCGATGGTTCATCACCATATTCAAAGCTTACATGATCCTGAATGACTAAAACAGACCGTTGCAGATCTTTTATAACTTCTCTAAGTTCAGGGAGTTCATTCTCATCACTTAGTGATTCGCTATAGATATCTAACAAAGCACTTTGTAGTGCCATGAAGGGTTCACCTAATGTTTTCAGCATGTTAATATTTAAGTCTCCTTTATCACTACTATATATTTCATACAATATTTCACTTATACCACTTTCTACTAAATCCAAAGGCTTAGAAAGTGTAGAAGATATTTCATGAACCGTCGGAAGATCCGTTTTCGTCAATGATGAAGTTTCTTTCAGTTCTCTTACAGCTTTTGCAACATTTTTTAATCCTTGATAAGGATCCAATACTTTTCCTTGTATAATTGCCTCTTCAGTTTTAGTAACTTTGGAACATAAAATATTAAAAGGTCCAGCCATTTCTTTAAGTGCGTATAAAACGAAACGTAAATGTATAGGATCTTCTTTGCATAAAATTGATTCATGAAAGCATTTTATACTGGTTTGGACTGCTTCCAGTGGCTCAATTAGTTCAGTTAATACACTCTTCTTTTCGCCCGTTATGTCTCCATAATGTTCTATTTCGATTTCATGCTGTAAAATGGATAGCTCTGACCTCAAAGATTGGAGTGGCTTACTAAGATTCTGAGCCACTTCACAGACTTCATCGTAACTTAGGTCTTCACCAATATTTTCTTGAATCGGTTTTAGACTTCTTTGAAGGTCTTCCATGGGTTTCACAATGTTTGGTAATTTTTCAATTAACTCTCTTTCACTTTCGACATTTTCTGCATTCGCTTTAATTGAGTTCATGGTACTTTTTATGGTATTCAAAGAATTATTGATTCCTTCCACAAGTTCTGGCCCTTCCTTTCCTAAGTTTTCCAGAAAACCTTCACCCCCAGTTGAAATATCAATTGTCGAAACAACTTGAATTAAATTTTCTAAAGGTGCGACGAGAAACTCAACCGCAGTATGGGCAGAAAGTTTTTCAACAAGTTTTATAGTTGTTTGAAGTTCTTCCATCGGAACTGACATTTTATACAACAAAGGAATGCCAACACCCCTTATTGCTCTATGGCTTTTCAAATTGCTTACACTTTCAAGCAAATCTAAAGATGATTTCAGAGCTTCTAATGGTTTCACTAGCGACTCCACTAATTTAGCTGAAGGCATTCCTCCAAGCTCATAATCTTTGACAATTACTGAAATACATTTAGATGTTACAGCAGAAAGCCGTTTTAGAGGCTTGACTAAATCCCCCATTGATCGTAATATGTCAACAATTTCCTGATCATGTTCATCATTTAGTTTTTTCCTCAGTTCTGTACTGCAAGCAAGAAGCCTGAAATATACAAAGCCTTTATCAGTAAAATAAATTAGAAACACATTGATTTTACCTTTTAGTTCCCAACATTTGAGCTGTTATTTTTGGGAGGGATCTTAAAAATACTGTTTATGATTTCAATGATTATCATTTCACAATAAAATTTGAAAGGTGTACAGTATTAAAAACAGTTCTTTTTGCTAATTGTTAAAAACATAATGTTTGTGTTAGTGTTAAATCCATATTTTTATGTTAATTTAAATGCAAACCCTTAAATATTTCGGATCATGAAAACAAGGAATTATGCTGAAGTAATTCCTCTTTTGTAAAATATCTGCATTGTTTATAAAGTATTGTATTGTAGACAGGCAACACTATAAAGTGACAGTTGAGATTATGTTGGCTGTGCACCATGGCATCCATGTACTTGTTCAGCCTTAGTCTAGTTAGTTAGTGTCAGTTTGTAGTGAGGACTGGTGTCGGTCTGTCTATATATGTTATATTTAATAAATCTGTGCTTGTATCGTAATAACTTGTCCCTGCACTTTATCACCTTTTTACTCTCTGTGTTAAAAAATTATACCACTTTCAAAAATGACAGTTCATATATAAAACATATAGTAAGAAAAAATATTGTACTAATAGTAAAAAAATTCAAGTCTACATTTTTTACATAAATACAGACCAAAGGTCCTCTCAGAACAAATAACCAAAAATTGAAAATGGTTTGTGTTTTTAACAAAAAGTTTATTAAAAAAAAAAGTTGCATGAAACTGATATTAATCTCCATTTTGAAATAATTTAATGGAAACTAAATTAATTAATAACTGTAGAAAGGCAAGTTTAAGAGTAGTTAAATTTAGTGCTAAATTTTACAAGAAAGAAAAAAAAAAGAATTTTGTACAGGACTAGTATTTGGAGTAAACAAAATATTGAAGGCGTTGTTATAGACCTTGCTATTTTGGGGACAAGTCTTTTTTCTGTAGTAAACAATGCCTTCTTCCTCTGGTAAAAGTTAAAAGTTTTAAAAGAAAAATCTTGAAAATTTGACTAGTTGCCTTTCTGCAGTTAGCGATTAAAATGTAAGCTTTTAAAATTTATTTTGAAAATAGGGATAACTTGCTTAAGATATGCACATCATATTTTTTTTATTTGTGTTTAAATTAATTAATGCAAAAAAATGTTGTATAGTAAGAAAAACAAACCTGTCATAATATTTTTCCAAATCATCATTTGCAGTTTCTTCCAACTCTTGTAACTCAACAGAAATAGTTTTCATTAGTTTTCTATCATGAGGGACAGATTCTTGCCTTTCTATTATCCTTGTCAAGGTTTCTTGAACTTCTTCCACTGATTTGGCATACCTTTCTTCGGAAGACATTTGACGTTGGGGGTAACATTGTTCTTGGATCAAAGCTATTTCTCTTTCAAGCTCTTGTAATGGGCGTGCAAGGGATTCCATAATACTTGAAGCCTTTCTTTTCAAGGCCTCCTCTTCCTCTATCATCTTTAAGCTCTTCTTAAATTCGCTAATTGGTTGAACTAGAGTCTCCAAGACTTGTGATCCTATAAGAGCTTCGTCTAACTTTTCTTCCATCACTTCCAAACTTCGTTGAACTTCTGCAATGGGTTGCGCTAATGACTCTAAAATGGAGGCTTCAGGAGATAACAATTCTTGTGATTCTGAAATAACTTTGGCTTCAACAAATGCTAAACCTCTTTGGATTTCCTGTAATGATTGTGCTAAAGTTCCCAAGACTGACATTTCACTCTTATCAAAGGCAGACTCTTCAGCAGTATTGTACGTCTTATCATCTTCAGTTAAAGACCGTCGGGAATGTCCTGGTGAAATAAGTTCTGCTGTTTTGAACACAGAAGGTCTTTCTCCAGAATCAAATACTTCAATACAAGATTCTGAAACATTTTCAGCTTGATCATTTTTGTTCTCAACTAATTTGTGTTCATTGTGTCCAATGACCTTACGACTTTCAAATTCATATAAGGAATCATCTTCCATCTCAGACTCTGTTCTTTTTCTTTCCTTAAATGGCCTTTTTTCTGTTTTTCTTCTCTCAAATTCCTGAAGTGAATCATCTTCTTTATCGGAATCAGTTGATTTTCTTTTCTTTCGTTTTGTTTTTTCTTCTTTAACTGTTGGTTGAGATACCTTTCTGGCAGGAAATTGGAGCACTTCTTCTTGTCTTGTAGGTGAAGAAGGAAATTCAATATCTGGTTTTTCTTCTTCAGGAGTAGCCATAGCTTCTTCAACAAGACTGAACTCTTCTAAGTCTGCGTCTGTTCTTAAGTCATCCACTTCTGCTGGAGTAAAATAATCTGGACTTACATCGATCACCATAGCTTCCATTAACAGTTTTCCAGAAGTGGAACTTTCTTTAGTGAATCTCATCGGAGGCAATTCAACTACATTATATTCTGAAAAAAAATAAAATAAATTACATTGCAGAAAAATAGTCAATAGCATATCCTTACACAACTTTCTCCCATAATAATTCCCAAATACTATCATATGTAAATTAAATGACACATGAATTTCAAAAAGAAAATTTACAAATTGGGACTTAAAAATTCTTAACAAAAATTATCCTGTCTACCATTACTTATCTGCATATCTGAAATTTATTTTTCTATCAAATATCAATTTGAGCTTTATTCAGATATAACAAATAATTAATTATTCAATCATCTAAAAATGAATCATTTTGGTAAAGATTCTCGACATTCCCAAATACGATTTTTCAATTTTTCAAATTAGATATATTCATTAACAACTTATAAAATAGCCAAAGTGGAATAATTAGATGTTAGTGAAGTATATATATTCAAAGCCTTCAATTTTTAATTAATAATATGGGCTTCAGTTAATTTCAGTGGTATTTAGGACTCACAAATAAAATTTTTTAGTTTGATACATAATTTTCAGTAATTAATAAGAAGCAATACATTTTTTGTTTTAACTAGTTCAAGAATATACTGAAGAGTGATAGTGCTCAAATATTTCAACTCATACTATATGGAGACTTTTTAGTCTCTGTGTTTAAAATAAGTGAATTAATGTCTCATTTCTTATCCAAAGATGAAATTGCTGTGATTTCTTCGATTTTTTTATTGTTATAATATTTACAACGGAAAAGCAGAGGTGAGTTTACAGATACAAATTGAACACAAAACTATCTAAGGGAGAATTAATGCTGGAAATAAAAATTGAGGTGTCTCCATCATAGTCTGTCCAGCTTTTATAAAAGTAAAATAAAACATTACGACATCACTCAAATCTTTTTTTACATAATTTTGTTTTAATTAAATTTTTCAATATTTAATTGTTAAAAGAGCCGAGTAACGTGTTGCAACTATGATAATGAAATAACTCTGTTTTCGATAGATTCTGAAAACTAAAATCTGAGATGCTGTTATCATGAAAGTGATAGTATCATTCAGATGTCCATTTAGTTCTCTACATTAATATATTAAGAATGGATTAATACATAACAATAACAATTACCCGACACATGTTCTGAAATTTGATCCGCATACATCTCAACTATTTGAAGAGCTTCTTCCTCAGTCAAGTCAGGTGTTTCATAAAGTGAAACTGATACTTCTCTTCCGTCGAATGAAAATGAAACTTCTTCAGGCCTGTCATCAAGTGTGAGTGATTTATCTGTATCATGAAGTTGGGATGTCCTTTCTTCTTGTATAGTTGACAAGGATGTGTCTCTTACACAAGTGTTAGTTTTTTCAGGAACTTTGGGGGTAACACCGCTTCCAACAATGCCCTTGTCTGTAAATAAAACAATTCCGATGAAAATCAATCTATTTCAGCCACAATTATATAGTAGATAAATGTTTAAATCTAGGTCTATTTCAGATGCTCTTAATAAAATTAGCAGTTATTAAGTTTAAATTGCCCATTCTACTTAGTTGTTTGCTCCTTAGACAACTTTAACCATTTATGTTCCACAAGAGGTGTCCCTTACATTATACTTTCCATTGCTATTCCTTTTTAATTTTAACTTATATTTATTCAGGACACAAGACCAAAGAATAAATAAATTGTAATATCATTAGAACAATAAAAAATCAAATGTTACAATATTTTACACTTTATTAATAAATAAAATTCAGCCGCAGTAAAAACAAATAATGGAACATGAAGAGTATTGGAGCGTAAAGAGTGTAGCCATAGGGAAAACCACACTTAACTAATCTTGGAATAAACTTGAGACTTGCTAGTCATATCTCTCAGTCTGTGGTACAAATATGGCAGGTTTGAACACGTCACACGATCCATGTGAGGAAAATGCTCATGGGGACACCTCTACTGAGTTAATAATGATTATTTTTTCTTGTTTTAAACGTGTTTTTTTTTTATTAAAATATAAATCCATTGATTTATTGTAGCCATGTATAAAAGCAAATAATACAGGGAAATATTGAAAACATTTCACATAATTCTTAAAAGGATAAAAAATATAGTACCTTGGAAGCCCAAAAGAGAAGCTGAACTTGATACAGTCCCCATACAGTTCTGTGCCATGCACGTGTATGTACCAAGGCAACAAGAACCATCCTGACCACTAATGATTCTGTGAATATCTCCTGGTTTAAGTTCTTTTCCATCTTTAAACCATTTCAGGACTGGTTGAGGTACACCAATTACCTGAAAACAAACTAAACATTGTTAGATAGTTAAAACCACTGATTAAACGTGCATAAATATTGTAAATTGAATTAACAAAAACAAAAAGTAATACGGATAAAAAATATAAATTACAAAATCAGATTTTTTTATCAATAAATATTTTAATCACCTTGCATTCCAAGTTAACAGCTCCTTCATCAGAAAGAACTGCTCGCAATTCCTCAAGAAACTTCGGTTTTTTATAATGTCTCGGAATATTAAGTTTGAGATAAGAAGATGTTACGCTTTGTCCAAAATCATTCATGGCGACGCATTTCCATTCTGCCTAAGGGGAATATTAAACATATAAAAATTTATTGTACTTGAAATCATCAGAATTTACTGGTAATAACAATAAAATTGAATATTTGATTTAATACATTATAATATAATAGTAAATAATTAAATGAAGCTCCTAAACAAATTTTAAGTTTTGCTTAATAGCTAATTATTTGATAAAATTGTTTAACCTGATCAACGAACTCAAGTCTGGCTATGTGAAGAGAGTAGAGACCAAGTTTGTCTTTTTCAAGTTTATATCTAGATTCAGTCTCATCAATGTGTTCATCATCTCTGAACCACAGAATCGTTGGTTCTGGCAAAACACTAACTGCAAAATTATTAACTATTATAATTTCAAACAAACAAACAATAATATATCAGCAAGAATTGTGAATAAGCATACAAGCCAAAAATATAACTATTCAATATGACCTTTACAAACTTAAATTAATTTTCTACTTTATAGAAATCTTGTATTTTCATATGTTAATATCTTACTTATACTTTTGTTTCTAATTTTTCAATTAATAAACAATGTAGAAATGAACTTAACCCCTTAACTCCTTAAGAAGTAGGCCAACCTCATTTTCATCATAACTCAATTAACATTCACGATTCTACCAATTCACAATTCTTACATATTTTACAAACCACAGGGAGAAAAAAATTAAAATGGTTTTGGTGTTTTAAAATACTGGAATCTGTTAGATTACCTGAGATAATCCTGGAATAGAAACTAGAAGGAAGAAGAAAAAACAAAATTAAGAAAAAAATGGAGAGGATAGGACGCAATAACAGAAAAGGAAATATCTTGGACAGTCAGAGAAATGCAGAAAGGTCATTAATCCTAGAACACTAAATTTCTGTCAAACCAAAACAAATAAATAATTTTACACTTAAGTAACACTCTCCAATAATAATAACAATTAACAATAATAAATTGAAATACATATGAAAAATGAGAAAAAAATAATATGAATATAAATATATTTTTAGTGTATTAAACAAATTTCTGAATTCTGACCTTTGACTGAAAAAGAGAATGGTTCGCTAATTTTCGCCTCCACACTTTTCAGGCCTTGGATAAATTTGGGTGGTAATTTGTCTGAAAACAACTGTAGCCTTTCTTCTTCAGTAAGTTGGCTCTGAATATCTTCAACTGTAAGAACAGCAGTGCTCTCTGCTTCTCCCATGCAGTTTCGTGCAATACAGCAATAGGAACCTAGGTCACAAAATTCAATAAAATTCCTCATAATATCGGATACCTCTAATAAATATAACTAAAGGATAACCATAAAAATTGTTGCAGTATTATTCTTCATACTTACAAATATGTTAAAGAAATTTAAAGCACAATGGTTAACTAGTTAAGTTATTGCCAACTAATAACACAGTTTTAGTGGCACAAGTCTGAATTAAAATTGATCATTTTCTATATGATTTTTTTTTTCTGGGATTCATTAATATCACATTTCCTTGGTAAGTAAAAAATGTTTAAACAAATTTAATAAACAAATAGTTCAATGGAATTTACCCTGAAGGTTTATATAAATAATTAAAAGAGAAAGATGTGGTAGATTTGAATAAATTACTATATATTACCTAAAGAATTAGTTCCAGTAAGCTGATATACATCTCCTGGTTTCAGTTCTTGTCCATCTTTAAACCATGATAAAAGAGGAGTAGGGTAACCAACGACCTTACATTCAAAACTAACTAAGCCTTCTTCTGTCAAAACAGCCTTCAGAGAATCTAAGAACTTTGGTTTACGGTAGTTTTTCGGGTCTACAAATGAGTAATAGTATGTGCAATTAAATTTCAATAAAAAGTATAATGTAAACCGCGTAATATAATCAATTATATACACAAAAGTATAACACAATTTTGATAACCTTATCATAAATAAAAGTCACTATTATATAAAATATGGAGTACTCACGTGAAACAGAAACATTGCAAGTAGTAACAGAAGTGGCTCCACCTCTATTTGTCGCAACAAATCTCCATGTCCCATCATCGGAAGCCTGGATAGGACTGACTCTTATAGAATAGCCACCCATACCATCTTCCATCAAATGGGCTCTTGGCCCTTCTTTGACTTCTCCTGCGCTATTGTACCACGATACTCTGTCAGGCCATGGGGGTACCTTCACTATAATGACAATTTTTAAAACACAGTTATTTTTGTTAAAGTAAAACCTTCACACAATAAATAAATTAAAGCGAAGGGACAAATTTTGCACATAAGAAACAATACCATTATTATCAATAGGAGAAAAAAATTTTCTATACATAGAAAAATGCATATTTCAAGATCTCCTCATGGAGGTAGAAGGGAATTGCAGACCCAACCTAATTGTCCTTGAAGAAAATAAAAAGGAGTTGTAAATATGCAATGAAAAACATATAACAGTTAAAGCTGTAGGTTGTTGAATGGGATCATGAAATTAGTAGCACAATGACTGTTGAATTCACTGAGCTTCTTAGAAAAAAATTAACAAACAAAAAAATAGTACATAGGTATAGTTTTTTTTAATGCTTTTGAAGCTATAAAAAGATTATTTCATAAGGCAAATTAATAAGATGTAGAATATAAAAAATTAATAAAGTAAAAATTACTATGACTAAACTGTCTCTCAACAACAAAAAATTCAAATGGGAGGTGTCAATATTTGTATCAATTATTGGCACAAGAGACGCACATAGCTATCCATGGCCTACTCAGTCGCCTTGCCTCATTGCCCCCTGTTGGTAGTGCACCTTATTGAGAATCTTTTTTCTTATAATCCTCTATCTCATTATCCATTCATCTCACCTTTGATTTTCTGGTAGACTACTTCCTTCTGGTTTTCCATAATAAAGTTTTCACTCCTTTGCTACATCCATTCTAAGGAGATGCCTCCAACATTTATCACACTAAACTCAAATTGAGATATATATAGATACTCCTTGATTTTTCTCATGTTTTTCTCTTTTAATAGTCTACATTTTTATATATTATATAAGAAGGGGTCCATATTTTATATGAATATAATGATGTTACAGTGTTAATAATAATAAAAAAAACATTGAAATCACATGCAATTTTTCGTTTTGATTACAAACCTTGGCAGTCAAGTGATAAAGTTGTTCCAATTTTCACTTTTTCGTTTCGTAATTCCTTAGGGAAGATCGGTTTTGGACCCGAAGTTGATAGCCTGATAACGAAAAATTTAACAAAATATAAAATATATTCATAAATTATTATTATTATTGCAGAGTACTCATTTTTAATAGTCTATTAGAGTATTATGCTTTATATCTAGTGTTTCCACTCCCTTTGTTTGATGTGGATTCATTTTTTCTGATTGCATGCAATAACTGTAGGATAGTGATATAAGAAAAACTATGAAGTATGTTGTTGTTTTTTAATTGCCTTAATTGTATAAGAATTAAGCATAAACTATTGGATTAATTTTAAAATTGTATCAAAAGGAAATCAATGTTAGCACTAAGAATGACACTAAAATCAATCAAACAATAAAAATAGATAAAGAGGAAAATATTTAACTGGAAGATCGTAATGAAGGATATAATTAGTCTGGGGGTGCAGTCATAAATAACACTAAATAAGTTTACCATATTTAAAATATATACACCATCTAATCTAAAAATAGATGTTTAATTGTAACGGGTTTTTTTAAAAGGTGCTCTATTCAGAAATAATATTGTTGCAAGAATATATTTTTTAAAATTATGTTAACATTGAAAACTATAACAAAATTCACTCTGTTGTAGTTTTTGGGGCGAACTGTGGTCTTTGTTAGCATAACAAATAGTGGTGTTTGTTAGCGTAACAAACTACTAAGCCCAAGATCATGGGTTCGTAGCCCGGCAGGTAGCCCTAGGATTTTTTAAAGGGAGTAAAAAATCCTTAGTTACGCCGTCTTTTGGAAGGGATGTTAAACGGGGGTCCCGAGCCTGTACGATGTCAGACACTCGTTAAAAATACCTATCCTAATTAAACCTATATAGGCAAAATTTAGAGCTCCCGATTTAGCATCCGGTTAGCCGTAGCAGCAAAAAGTGACGTTAAATGAACAAAAAAAAATGTTGTTATTTTTAGGAAAATACATGTCTAATAAACAATATATTATTTATATTTTACTAGTCAATAGAATATGGTTGATCAGAAATCAAATATTCCTCTGAAATTAGTGTTGATTGTATCAGATATAAGCGCCTGAGAACTTATTAATAACATTTTTTAACATAATGGTACGTAGGCTTTTATCATTTTAATTAATAATAAGTATAATAATTGAGTTTATGTGGGCATAATAAATTTCATTATTTTTTTGTTCTGTCAGCCATACAATAAGCTTGATGATTCATAAAAATGTCGATAGCAATAAGTAAAATTCAACCACTTCAGATTTACGAACACAACAATAAACTGACCCGAGATCCATCTTAGGCTGGACTGGGGAGACGACATGGACCCGGGAGGTAGAGACTGTTGAGCCCATGCAGTTTGTTGCAATGCATGTGTAAGTGCCGAGAGTCGGGTCGAGAGGATCGGGCGTGAGGGCGAGGACATCTCCAGGCTTGATTTCTTCACCTTCCTTGTACCACTTGAGAGTTGGTGTCGGGACGCCTATGACCTTAGTTTCCAAGGAGACAGTCCCTGCTGAACCAAGTACTGCTTTCAATGGTTCCACAAACTCTGGTTTCTTGTAAGCCCTCGGAACTAGATAGAAAAACATCATTTTTTAAAATTAAATTGAATGTTATAATAATACAGCAAAGACATACCCAAAAAAAAATAACAGTAAGTAAATTGCTGTTAGTGGACATACCTACAAGAGTGAGTTTAGCTTGACTTGTGACGAGTCCCCTGGCATTATGCCCTTGACATTTCCAAATACCCTCATCTTCTAACGTAACTGGGCTGATATCTACACAATAAAAATTTCCTTCATTTACTAACTTTATCCTTTCATTTTCTTCGACTTTCGCCCCCTCGTGCAACCAGACCACCTATAAACACATGACATAATTTAACAAATAAACACAATTTATTGATTTTTTATTCATAAATGTTTTTGAGGACTGTTAAGTTTTATTTTTCATTGCTTTAATAATAGTTTTTGCAGAAACCTTTATTAATATCAATCAGTGGAACACAGACTCCTTCTATTTAATCTGCAGTCTCATAGCCAGTCATACCAGTAAATATGACTGGAGAGTTAATTTCAAAGATCTAATGCATTTAAATAATTAAATTTTCACCATTAACTTTAATTATATGGACAAATAAATCATATAAATAATAAAAGAACAAGACTCCTTATTTCATTTGCAAACTCCATATTTTCTCATGTTCCCTCCTTAATTAATACCTTTCTAATTTTAATAAAGAAAAGTATTAAAGTTTAAAGTCTTAAAAGTATCATATGATTGGCTGAAAATATTAAGACCATTATGGTGTAACAAAGGCATAGGACTTAATAGGCCTTATGTGTCTCTATTAAATATATCAAGATTACTAGAGAAAATTTTGATAATTAGTTCTCAACTTCTGTTGCTATTATCCTAAGCTTTTAAGGCATAGGATAATAATTCAAGCTAAACTATGAATAAAATTAAAGCTATTATGTATAGCTTACAGTAAGTGGAGATGAACTGGCTATCTCAACTAAGAGTCGTGTTCGGGTGCCAACTTTCACAGCTTGGTCAGTGAGGCGGCGGCTCAGTAGAGGTGGGCCCTCGGCCCGGGCCCATTCTGTCTCCCCTTCCATGAAATACACTCCTCTACCTTCCTCCCACACCCGTGATCTATCCAAACAAAAATTTATTCCATTGTTTGTAAAAAAAATATAAAATAAAATTAATAATAATAATTATGACTTTTTCATTAGGGTTAAAAAAAATAATTATTTATTGACCATTTGGGGCCATCTCGGAGGATTATTGGGAATTGAAGAGGAAGCTAGGTTTGAAACTAGAGGGTTTGAGTGGGAATAGAGTTTGTTATGAAAGGATAGATAGCGGGTACGGGCCAAATCAGCAAATGGGATATTAAGGTCATTACGGATTACCGTTTACATACTTTATTCTTAACAAAGTAAGCAGCATTGAGGATTTTACGAAGGATTTTGGATTGTAGGGATTGGATACGAGAGGAATTCGATGGCTTAGTGGAGCCCCAAACCTCTACTCCGTAAGTCCCAATAGGTCGTATGATGGTCATATGATGAGTCTTTTGTAATTAATTGGGAGCTTAGAGCTTTTGTCTAGTAAGTGTTGAAGTAGCCTGAAACGCCGAGCGGTTTCTTGTCTTTTCAGTCTCGTATGAGGATTCCAGGTTAATCATTTGTCAAGATGCAACCCTAAGTATCGGATCTGTTCTACAGGCATAAGTGGGATATTATTAAAGGATAATGAAGGGCAGGAATTCATTGGTTTACGACGTAAGGTAAAAGTGATTTGATGCGATTTTTGAGGATTTATTTTAATGCTCCGGTTTTGACATCATTCTTCAAGATCAGTGATATGGGATTGGAGGCTTTGGGATACAATAACTGGATTGGTGTTGACTGATAATACACATGTATCATCAGCTTACGTGGTAAGGATAGTATTAGGATGAGTTGGGATGTCAGCTGTATATACTGTATAAAGGATTGGGCCAAGGATACTACCTTGAGGAACACCAGCAGATAGGGAAAAGAAGGATGAATAGACATTATTATGGTTTACTTGGAAAGCTCTGTTTGTGATTGATAGGATTGAAGGATGAGAAAGTAGTTAGGCGGTAGGAATTTACGGAGTTTGTAGAGCAGCCCGGATGCCAGACTCGGTCAAAAGCCAGTTCCACGTCAAGAAAGACGCCCGAACAATATGATCCACATTCTAATGCAGAGGAGACTACATCCACCACAAGTTTCTGAATAGTGGAGTGGGATGCTCGGAATCCAAACTGGTGATTAGTTCAAAATTACTTGTGATTTTTTTAAGCATAGGAAAATTGATAATCTATTTGTATACCCTTAATGAATTTACTGTAAAGTTACAATTACAGTTTAACTTTTTTGAAAATGTATTCATTACAAAACAAAATATACATTCTAATTCAGTGTATCCCATATTGAAAAATTACAGATTTCCAGATCTTATCAAGATCATAAAATGTTATTCAAAAACCACAAAAATAATATTTGATACTAATTGCAATTTCAGAAATTGCATCCTTCCATCCCTTCATTTACTCCCTTCCATCCTGCTTGGGATTGACCATCCTACTTGATGTTACCTTGTTTAGAACATCTCTATTTTCTACCGTTTCATTTATTTAAGAAAAGCAGTGTAATTAAAATTGTTAGCCATTGCTCTCGAGCATCAATTTTAAAAAGAATGACTGAAGCACTGAGTATTGTGAAAATACAATGGCTGGTCACATAACACCTACAGGCCAAAGTACTCTTTGACACACTGAATGCTGAGTCTAATATACTACGGCTTATTATTATTATATTTTATTTTTATCTGCCTACACAATTTTAAACTCTTACACCTTCCTGTAACCTAGGCATCTAAGATAGGGAGTTGTCGGAGAAACATTTTACCTATCCTTGAAATTTTAATTTCTGTTCTATTGGTACAACAGACATCTGAAATTGTCCCTGGTCTGTGTCAACAAGTCTGTCTCACTACGTCCTGTCTTCTGCCAGGTTGATAACCATTCCTAGCTTATGATATCCTACAAACAATGTCCTGCCATTTCTTCGGTCTACCTCGTGGGCATGCTCCATCATACTTATACAATCTTTTGGTAGCTCTTGAATCATTCATTCTATGCAGATGTCCCAGTCATATCAGACGATGCACTTTTATGTGAAGGAACTCAGACTACCTCAAAGAGAAGAGGACTCAGATTACCTCCTTGTTTGATGCCTCTCTTCATATCGAAGCTTCCAGACTCCTTGAATCAGGATTTGATGGCGTATATGAGTTCTACAGGGACATTCTTCACCTTCTATGGATTCCATATTTCGGCTTTCGGTACTGAGTCAAAAGCGGCTTGCAGATCTAAAAATGCTATGTATACATGTTTATCCCTACCCCAAGCTTCTTCACATGTGGTGCCGTCATAGTTCGTGGTTCTGCTTTCTATCCTCTCATTTTCTTGATATTGAGGATCTTCGAACTTCTGTGCAAAGTGCTTTCTCCATCTGTCCAGTATATCGTTTTCCCAGGTCAGAACTTTTCCTTCGCAGTTTTTCACGTTCCTTATGGGTTTAAACATTTTGCCTTTCAGGGTTTTTATCTTTTTCCAGAACATTTTTACATTTTCTTTGTAGTCGTTTTGTAGGCTTTTTCCAAATCTTTCCCAGCTCTTCCTTTTAGCTTTTCTCACAACTAATTTTGCTTCTTTCCTCTGTCAGACGTACAGCAAAATTTGCTCGTTTTTCCTGTTTAAATATCCTTTCCACGCAATTTTCATCCATTGCACAGCTGCTTTCACCCGCTCATTCCACCATTCTGATCTTTTCACCTTGGAGGAATATTTCTTTATGCCACATACCATTGTTCCAGTTTCCAGGATCTTATCTTTGATATTTTTCCACATCTCAGATATCGGTGTATCAACGTTAAATTTCCGCAATTCTGCTTCCAGCTTTGCCGAATACCTTTCTTGGAATTATGGATTCTGGAGCTGTGAAATGTCAATTCTTGTGTAATGCCTTTTTGGCATTCTCCGTGGTTTCAGAATTTGTGTATCGGCTATGAGCATTAGATGGTCTGAACTGATGCCCGCTCCTCTAATGACTTTTACATCTGAGAAGAGTCTTCTGATGTTTCTGCTGTAGAGGAAATAGTCTATAACGCTATTTGCATTCCTTTCTGATTCTCTATCTTGCCATCTGCATTCCTGGGCGCTGAAAGTAATCTTGTGCACTTTCCTGTGGGGGAATAGGGTGTTCCCAATCAGTTAGTCGAAGTCTACGCAAAATTCAATCAGCCTCTGACCGTTGGTATTTTTGGTCTCTTCTCCTCCATGTTTCCCCATCATTCCGTGGGATCGGCTCAAATCATTCCCTGTCCTCGCATTGAAATCGCCTATAATAATTTTCTCTCTATTCCCATTCTGTGCCTTTCCAATTCAGCGTAAAATTGTTCCTTATCTAGGATGTCTGCATCTGCTATAGAGCCATATATTTGAATAAAAACTAACCGCTTTGATGATATTTCGGTATGCATTGTTATAATCCAAGAGGATACTGGGTTCCATTCTTCAACCTTTGTAAAGATGTTATCTTTCATGATTATGCCTACTCTTTCCTTTGCTTTGATAAATATTTGTATACAACCTTCACAAAAGTTCAGACTAGGGCTCACAAATTAGGGGTGCCTCCCAGGACCAAAGGAGTCTCATATTAAGGCACAACACAACAATACCTCCCTACATTCTGTACTTATGTTCCCTATGTACTTCCCTATATACTTCTCTGGCTTCAAAATTACAGTTTATATGTAGTATAAGAAGTTTTCTAGGGGAAATATACTTTCACCTAATGAAAAGTAATGAAGACAATTAATAGTTATCTATTATACCATAAATTATTCACCCCAGAAAGAGAAATTTATTTTAATATAACAAAATAAATATTACGAATTTTAAAAACTGGCAGAATGTGTGACAATTTCAAACCTGTAATATGCCTGAGTTGGGACCTTCTGAGCTTGACGGTGATATTAAATGAATTGTTCCAATTCTGTGGTGAATGTAGGTGTCATTTGTAAAGTTGGTGTAATTATAAGCAGCCTATGGATAATCCGGAATCGATTATTATCAGATTATCTGCCATTAGTATTTTAAAACTGCTAAGATTAACTCCAAAAGTTCCATTTTATATTATATATTTGAATGTATTCATCAAAAATGACCCCAACGGTTTTGGTAAAACTCGTCTTACATTTAATGCTTAAAGTCATTTAGCTTCTAGTTTTTAGTTTTCTAGCGTTTGATTTTTTTTTTTTTTTTTGGCAAAATATACACAAGTATCCAGTAAATCGGGCCAGTAGTGATATGATGGCCTCAAATATGAATGATATGAAAAAACGCTAATCCTGAAAATCTTGTTTATGATCATGAGACAAACTTATTAAACTGTTTGTGTTTTTTAAACTATTATTTATCTTCTACTTTTCAGTCTGGCTTGCTATAGACGTCTGTTCTTTAGTTTCTTTGAACTAATATTAATTTTGTTCTTTTTAGTTAATCTAGCTACAAAAGCGTGTTTTTTAGTTTTTTGTACTATAATTTTACTTTTTGTGGCAGAATATACGAAACTCCTCAGTTGATCCTGCCAATAGTCATTGCTTATTTCAAAAGATTAAGCCATATGTGCCTTAGTAATTGAATGACCATACCTTGTCTTCGGGTATGAGATATCGCTAATCAGGAAGATCCAGGTCAGGATAATGAGACAAACTTATTCAATTATTGTATTGTCACCTGTTTTTGTTAAGTGTGCAAAGTCAATATAATTCGATTTGAAGTGGTTAAAAATCGAGTTCGAAGACTCTGTTTGCATACGTACATACAGGTGAAGCTAAAAATCCGTATTAAAAATACAGCTTGTATTGTTATGTGGATATATACTTATCCCATTTACGAATCAATATCATTAAATATTATAGATGAAAATAATGGTATTAGATATTATTGCAATTACAATAAACAGGAAGAGATGCCTTTGTTTAGGCCCACTTTTGAAAAGCTTTAGGCTTGTGTTTGCTCTAAAGTGGAGTGGGATTTATCGTAGAATTGCGTGCCAGATAGGAAAGGCCCCTGAATGGCCGTGGAAAACCGAGTCTTAATTATCTCGTAGCCACATCCCCTGCTGCTAGCATTTTACGTAGTCATTTACTTCAAAAAAGAAAAAAAAAAGATTAGGGAAAAATATTACCATCGATCTTCGGGCAAAATCTAAAAATAATCACCTATATTGTCTTATACAAATAAAATAACAAGAACGAAAAGAAAATTCGGAATCAGTTCCGCAAGTTGCCGCTTCTAGTTGAGTCTCAACAAATAACTTTTCCTTCGTTTCCTTTTTAATATTCTCCAGAACTACCATTTTCGAAGCGGCAACCATTTATTATCGTTCCATTGTACTTTCAATATAACTTAGCTAAGTCTAGCAAAAAGCAACTCAAGGACTTAAAAGTTTTTACGCCATTAATGAAGTAAATATAAACTCCAATAAACCAGAGTGCTGAGGCATTTCATCAAGAAATAAACATTTCATCAAACATTTCGAAATACAGATGTTATACCGATCCTTCAATAGAACGTCATAACTCAAAAACCTAATTTATGGATAGAGGTATTTGAAAGTTCCATGTGAGTTAAAAAAAGTAAAATTTGGGTATTGGTAAAGCAAAGCACTTCTGTTGTATGATGGCATTGAAATTCTTTTATTAACAGTTAAACATTTTTTTTTTAAACTTTAAACTTTTTTTATTTTAACTTATGTCATTATTTCCATAAAACTTCAAGTTTAAGCGTAAAATATTAATTTTTAATTTTAAAAAATGTTGGAAATGTACCATCAGATATGTCGTTGCTGAATTAAAAAGCTTCAACGAATACAATCCCTACTGAAGGCTTTACTCCAAAATGCCTTTGAGATAAATCCTTAAATTTTTGAGTTATGTCATTGTTCTTTTGAAAGAGCGATATGTTTGTTGAAACGTTCATTCCTTGATGAAATGATTACCAAAATATAAACATTTCCCATAATTACACTCTTTTTTCATACTAATGCTAACGATTATTTTTACTTTCGAGTAATTAAAAAGAAATGAATGAAAAGTTAAAACTCATCTCGAAGCCACGACCTGTGTAACTGATACAGTAAAATTCACGCGAAAAATATTAATTTATTCCTATAAATCAGAAATAAAGGAATCTCGAAGGAAAAGAAAGAGCAGAATAGGATATTAGGATTATTATAGAATGTTTCTTATTATTATTGCAGTGCCACTGCGACATCCCTTAAGGTAATACAACGATTGTGTAGCATGGGAATTGAGCACAAAAACATAACTAACGCCATTACTAGGTTCCTCTCCATCCGAATAGCCCTAAGTTGAATGCAAGCACGAATTTCCAATTTTCCTCCACTTAGGTGTGTGTCATGGCGAATCACCCCTGAACTTGAAATTATTGTTTAACTTTCATAAACAACTGAGATCACCGTTATTGTTGCCGATAGTACAAAATACTTCAGTTGAAAATATATACGAGTCTCGTACATGTATATAGAAAAGTTTTTAGTGATGTAATATTTTATCGGATCGAGGACCTATCGCTTGTTTAGCCTTTTATCGTGCTCGATAAGTTAAATTATAAATTTAAAGTATTTTTATTTTGAAGAGAAATGATATGCCCCCGGCCGGGATTCGAACCCGGGTCCTCTGTCTTACCGTGACAGGACTCTACCAACAAGCTACCGGAGTTGATACCAGCCGGGGACAAATCTTTTCTCTTATCTGATCCCATGTCCCCGTGTTCTCCCGGGGATTGTTTTTTATTCCTCTTCAAATAAAAAACAATCCCGGCCGGATTTAAAATGATCACCATAAAAACAATAATGAATAAAAATAAAATTATAAATATAAAATTGACGTAAGTCAACAAGATCCCAATTAAAGTAATGTTTAATGAACATTCTTCCCCTTGAATACATCGCAAATACTGCGAGAGCACGGGATATAGGATCGGTGAAGAGAATGGATTTGTCTGGCTTGGATACGACCCCTGGTAGCTCAGTGGTTTAGAGCACTGCATTAGAGATGCAGACGACCCGGGTTCGAATCACGGCCAGGACAAATCTTTTCTCTTCAAAATAAAAATATTTTAAAATACGTTAAGTACGAACTGTAGTACAATTTAATGGACAGTTGCATTATTTGTAAAATGGGGATCGGTCCGCCGTTAGGTTTAATTAATGTAAGTAAAAAATGCAGGTCTCCTTATGATTTACAAAAAACATAGAAATTAATAATCGGAAACGTAAAAAACACTAATAGTTTTAGCTAAAATTTAAAATACTATTTTTATAATTCAGGGGATACCTCCCTTACTATAAGAGTATGTATGGAGAATAATTCTTATATAATATTCAATAATACCAACAAAAATTTAGTTTTTCACCTCTCCGCTCAGTTTGAAGGTTAAATAAAATTTTAAGTTATCCACAGATAAGTTTTTACATTGAATGAGTGAGGTATATAGAATACATTTTTAATTTAGCCGTTAAATTGAGAATTAGCAATGCCAAAATCGCTGAGCTAGAGTTTTAAACCGTTCGAACTGGTTTTAAAATTTATAGTCACTATATTAGCGCATTTGGAATTTTTAAATGATAAAATACAGCGATTTAGAAGAAATTATCGAATTACAATCCAGGCAAAACAAGATTGTAATTAAGTAAAATATTTATTTGAATTTATATAAATATGAAACGTAAATAAACATAAGAAATTTCTCATCCACCATTCCTATGTCCTTACTATTTTATTAAAAATTTTCTTCTGTAGACAGTATCCACCTATTATTTTTAGCTTATTTAAAATTACAACAAAAATGTGATCTTTTGGCTGAATAAAATCGTTTATATACTAAATAGTGTTTATTAGTACAATTATTTTTTTCTACTTTCAATAAACAGAAAAATATATGGCACAAAATTGTAATGCAATGAGAGTTCAAGAGATTTGAACTAAACAACTATTCCAAAATGATCGGTCCCCCGCTAGTAACTCCAGAATTTTATCTCTTAAAATTAATGAAAAAAATAAAATAAAAATTATTCTCAACCAGTTTGCTTCTGTTTTCTTGTGCCTGATAGTCACCTTACAAATTATTTGAATCCAGACGTGTTCTTCTTCCTTTTCATAGTGAAATACTAAGAAGAATAGTAGAGCGACCTTCATTGTAAATAGTTAAAACAGCGAAGTACCACAAGGAATTAAACTTACCAAAAAAAAACCTGTACCACTACAATCCATGGAGGGTCTCGGGTTCAATACATGGTAGATTCAGTACAGTTTAACTGGAATAACGGTTCTGCAGGGAATTGATTGATTCTAGATCATGCTCAACCACCAGATTTAGCCCCTTATCTTGAGTTCCCACTTTAAAAAGACTGGGTGAGTCCCAGAAGGGTTCTAGATCCCATAGGAATCATCTCCGGCCCCTAACAGATTAAATAAAAGTCTGCTATCAAGTGAGATTTGAACCCAGGTTCTTCGATACGATAACTCAGCGCTCTGCTACTGAGCCACTCCGCACCTATGTTTTTTAGTGCCAACAGCACGCGGTTTTCTCAGGGGGTGACCTTTCCAAGTACTACCACGCCCGATGTTGCTTAACTCCGGGGAACGGACGGGAATCGGTGCGAAGAAATTTGGTATTCCTAACCGAGAGAAATAACAAAGTTAAATTAGCAAGGCAGATAGTGAACTTCGAATTCAGAGAACTCATTCCTTCTGGAATTACTCACCATTAGCTGTGCCACTATGATTTATGGAGGGCCTAAGGTTCAATGCATTGAATATTTAGGTCAACGAATCTCCAGGAGTGTAATTTGGCTGAGAAAACTTTCCACCATTTTTTCGAATTAATGATACCCAGTTAATAGGAGCTAACGAAACCCTAGGAAGATCTGCTTAAATGATTTCATTTAGTTCAGGCGCCACATAGACCATAGATAGACATTAGCACACTAAACAGTGGTCCGTAGGAGGAAAGTACCGAGGATTCAGTATAACAGTCTGCATCATAGCACTTTTTAATGTTAAAATCAAATGAATAGGTGTTTTAGTACGATAAAAAAGGTTGGAAAAGTCGTGAAAATCAAAAAATTTCTATTTAGAAAATAGCGACAAGCGGATTAAGGAAAAGCGTTAGTAATGGCGGGATCGGTTGGCAATCTTATTTTAGGCAAATTTGGCCGACAAAACACTGCAGTTTGCCCACTCTCAGTTGGCCAAGTGCCTTCATTAAGATTTTTTTTTTGCCCTTGAGCCTAAAAGTCTGCAGTTAGCCTCCTATATAGGGCAAGTCCTGGAGGGTATTTTTGTAAATTTCTAGGGAGGGTTTTAGTGGATTTCAACGCAAAATGTCAGCCTGTTTACAAGAAATCCGGCCGCAAATGCAAGTAAATAACCAGTGGAATGGGTTTAGGTTTGCCAACTGGCAACAATGCGATTCGCCATCAGATGCGGAAGTCCTGCGCCTCATAAACAGGTCAACTTCCATAGCATTAGCTGTGCGTATAGTCCTCAAAAAGTATACTTGACAATTTCATACAAAAATCTTTCCAAGATAAATCACTTTATAATAAAAAATAAATAAAAGAATTAACTGGATGGAAAAACCTTCCATTAGAAGGCTCTCCAAGCGTGTTTCATCTCCATGTAGTACAACTCTGCTCCAGAGACGTTTCAGTCTCCTTGTCGGATTCTGTGGCAATGTATCTGTCAGTAATGATTGTACCAGCAAATGGTAAGTCCAGGTTTTTTCTTAATGGTTTATTGTTTACGTAGAAGGGGCAGTGAGTAATATAACGGGGAATTTCGACTGAAATATTTGAATAATCTCTAAGTGAGATTTTTAGCACTAGCCCCACACCTGTTTAGTATAAATACATGTCGATTCAAGTAGCCTGTTGTAAATAATACATTTGTTAGTAGGTCATAGTTAATTAATACGATGAAAAACTTGTCTTAGGAGTGAGAGTCCAAATAGCATGTAATGAAAAATAATTTAATTGTCTCGAAAGAAGGATTCTTCATATCAAAATCTCACGAAAAAGTTTTGCATGTTATACTGATCCTTCCTGTAGGACTTAGCGGAAACTGAGAGAAAGCCGGTAGGGTATTAGACGAAATTGGCCTGCATTAGACCATATCCTCACAATTCGCCTGGCAAAAAACAATGAATATGATGTGTTATTTGTTCATTTAACATTACTTTATGCTGTTATGGCTTATCATACGACGCTACAGTGGGTGTAATTTTTCTATCCAGGTATATTTAGAATAGGGACCTTTAACGAGCATCAGACACCGCACACGCTCGGGATCCCCATTTTACATCCCCTCCGAAGAACGACATAACTAAGGATTTTTGTTTCTATTAAAAAATTCTGTTATCCTGACAGGCTGAAAATCCACGATCTTGGGCATAGTAAATTGTTAAGCTAATCACTATACCACTGGTGACCCTATGAATATGACCCTTCACTAACTCTTCGTCGACTTCCCAGTTTCTGTTAAAGTTTGTAAATTAAAATTTTGTTATACATGGGTAGTAGACCTGATGACCTCCCACAAAATCAAATACTAGGAATAGATTAATGCTAATTTTATAGATGAATCATTTTTTTTCCATCTACAAAAAATTGGTACAATCAAATAAATTCTATTTAAAATAATTTATATCCTAAATAATTAATTTAATATACTCCTAAACTATTGTTTCAGATTAAGTTCCGTAAACATTCGATATATAATAATTTTGAGAAATTAATGAAATTTGAACCACACAAGTAGAGGGGCCGAAATACTTTTGTACTCCTCGATTATGAAGCAATAAAATGAAAGAAGGACTGAGTACTCAGTCACTACTTCATTTAATCAGTATTTCAGTATTTTAGAAAGCGCTTAATGAGATTATTTGTGTAAAATTCTAAGAACTCTATACTTTTATTATTTTTTTACACAATCGTCACATATTCTGAGTGGGCAGGGAAGCTCAATGAGCAGGGTGCAAAGTTGCTGTCCTGAAGGTTCCGTGTTCGAATAGGTTTGTGACAGATAAATCACTCAATCTGTTAACTGTCACCGATTAAACCTGTTAAATCTACAGTCCCTCCTCGGGCTCATCCAGCCTTTAAAAAGGGATTATCCTAAATAGGAAGGAAAAGCATGACGGCGGTCGAATGGTGTCTTAGAAGCATTACAGACTTTACCATGTACTGAGCCCAAGACCTTCCATGGGTTGTAGTGGTACAGGTTTTATATAAATAGCTTGCAGAGCCTCTTATTAAATAAAAAAAAAAAAATTCTATATATCTGACTAGAAGCAGGTAACCTGCAATTGTAACCCCAGATTACACTTTGCCTAGCTACTCCATTACACTTAATTTTAATTAAACTTCGAAATCATGAAACGTTATAATCTTAAGAGATGCCACCGTTTTATTGGATTATTTATTAGGTACAATGTTTAACGCAGAGAATGGTGTTATTCTCTATCACTAATGTTAGAGATTGGCGCTAAGATGATAATCGGTGTGTGTATACGTCTGCTGAACTTGTGTTCCCAGCAGGGTCAGACCGAAAGAAATGCAGGAGGGAGATCTGGAACAGGTCCAGTGGCCAAACCATCGGTTAGCAAGGCTATAAATATATTGTAGGGGGCTTACAGATATTACGATTTTAGAATAAACAAGATCAGGTGTATGTGGGGGCGGTGTTCAAAGCTGGAGAAGAGAGAAAATGATAGTCAAATAAAATGTTACAGGAAATCACATAATATAAAATATAAACTAATAAATATAAAATAATAATTGATGAGCGTGATCTAGGACAAATCACCTCCCTGCTCAACCGTTGTCCAAGAAACAGTACAGTCTCAACTACATATTGAGCCCAGGACCCTTTATGGTTTACAGAAAAAGAATAATAATCAAAAGAATCTTAGACCATATTAATAAGAATAATGAGAATTCAATAAAGAATAAAATATTTAAAAATAAAATAAAAATCCTTAAAAAGTAAATTTAGAAGTGAGCACTACATTCTGCTGAGGACCCGATTTGATTTTAAAATTTTCTCTTTTAATATTTTATAAAATCTCGGTGGTAAATTATAAAAATACAACATAGTGGAGAAAAAATGCTCTATTTTCCTTTATTCATGTCATCATGCATCATTTATTATTATATTCACTTGTTTTATTATTATAATACAGTTGTATACTTCAATAAATATATATATTTATTATTGATGACTTATACGATGAAGGGCAGTAGAGCAGGAAAAAAATTTAATTATAAATGTAATTTTAACAATAAATCCCAACGCAATAATTTAATTAAGAAACTCTGTAAAACTTTTAAGCATTATAATTGTGGAAAATACTGAAACCCTACAAGTTGACAAACTATTTATTTTTAATACTAAATTGGTTACTAAGCAATATGTCTTAGGTTTGGAAAGATCGAGAGATTAATAAAAAATATTGAGAATACCTAAAAAACAAAGAAATGACCTTACCTGTCCCTGGCGAGGGCTCTGAAGAGGGTGTTAAGGAAAACGACAGCAGGCAGCATTTCAAGCCGCTATTGCCATGCCGAGGAGAAGACTGCTAGAGCAACTGGTGAGAGTGGATCGCTCTGGAGGCCCTTCCAGGCAGCTCGGAGTCCAGCGCCCTGGCCATCTTCCAGGGGGCGTTGATCTGGAAGCCAGGCCTCCAGCCAGTTGGGATAAAAGATATGTCGAAGAAACTAGGTCTAAGAGTATTGGGAAAACAACAGGGAGGAAAAGTTCTAACGATAAGGAAGAAGTGTCAATAAAAACCAAAAATAACTAGGAAGAATTCATTCTCTTCTAGGTTTATAGCAGCAGGCGAATATCTTAGAAAATATTCAGCTGACCTCCATGCTTCAACTTAAATCCTAAGTTGTTATGATTTATTTATTTATTTACTTACATAAACGGGCATTTTCAAATATAGATCCTGATGAAGGAAACCCAGGATCACATGTGGTATAGTGGTTAGTATAACAACATACTATACCCAAGATGGTGTGTTCGCAGCCCGGTATGTGGCCTTAGGATTTTTTAACGGAAGTAAAAATTCTAGGTCCTTAGGAAGAGAACGTAAAATGCGGGTTCCGGTGTTAGGTACCTACTCGTTAATGATCCCTATCCTAAATACACTTGGATAGGCACAATTTAGAACCCCTACTGTAGCATCCTCCGATTAGCCAAAGCAGCATAAAGATCAGGAGAGGACTGGACTAAGGTGCTTATCTGTGCAGCTGGGCACTCACCTCTAAATATCATGTTAAATGTTCACACAGTCAAACCCCCTTCCCCCAAAAAATATGTGAGAAAGAAAGAATATAATAAATAAAGAGCAGCTTAGCAGAGCCTAATTCCACAGTACCACAGCAAATCCATCAAAAAGTTTAGTAATGAGGTTTATATATTCAATTTTAAGCTTATTTTTTACAACAAAAAATACCGACATAATGATTCTATAAAAATTATAATTTTTAACACTCAATTCATTTTAACTTAAGACCGGAGCATTTTAATTTTTTTTTAACTAAGCGTACTACTAAATTAAAAATAGCAATGACTCACTTGCGCAGGTGACTAATAACCACAGGTAGCGTTATTTATTCCTTAGTGGTGATTGCTCTATATTCATAAATACGATGTCTTTTAACTGGCCTCATTACAATTCTATTAGTGGAACACAATGACTCCCAACGGATTTAGAAAAGGGAAATTGAAAACTCAAAGCCGTGATTTGTAGCTGTAATATATTTAATTCTTGTAATTTTTACACATTCGGTTCTTAAAGTGTGCTCTGTCGGAAACCCACTACGTCACAAGGTTATTGCGACAATTGAAAGAATTATAAAAAAAATTTTTGTTAATTTCAATTACACCGATAAGTCTTGTACGTTTCCATTTACTTATTTCCATGTTTCTTTTAAATTTTATACAGACAGACATTTATTATTTAAATTAATAAGCCTACGGGCGGACCAACGTCAATCAGAAAAAAATTATACATCTATCATTTAATTGAACTACTTTGTTGAAATTGTACAACTGCAATTTACATGAATTCTGTAGTTCAGATAATATAATTTTTTTTAATATAGTGTAAGCGGGCAATAAAATGAATTTTAAGTCTTTATCTTTATCTCATTATCATAAGTCTTATTATCAGGCATTATAATTATATCACATATGTATGATAAAATATTAAACGATCAAGAACTTTTCTATATAACAGAGAGACTTATAGTAAATAATAGGAATGTATTTATTATTGGTTTAAACGAGTAATGCTTAGACATTTAAAATAAGAAAATAATTTTACCAATAAAAAAATGACCGAGAGACTATTCTGAAAGGCTCACGACCAACAATAAAATAGTAAACATTGCTGTTTTTATTTCAATATAAGTATTTCATTGTATTAAATTTTTTATTTGTGCTGTTCAAAACTATTTGATTCATAAACATTTAAGCAGTATCGATTTTATATTTTATTTTTAGAGTAGGTTCATATCACATATTATTTCAAAATTGTTTAAGTTAATTTACATGGCTTATTGTAAGTTTTTTTAATTAAAAATTATCGCGTTATTTCAGTAACTATAAAACCATATTTTTGGGGGCAATTTTCAAAAAGTGTTCCAAAACACGCTTTAGGCAAATTAAAACCCAATTATAGACCAATTAGAAAACAAATTAATTGTTTCTAGAATTGGGGTATCTGTAACTTAGCTGGGAGCTGAGAAAAACCTTCCCAAGTAACGAATGAATTGTGAACTAAACATATATTTTTATAATTTATTTTTTATTTATTGTTCTTTTGATGGTGATTATTTTTAAATATTTTTATTTTTAAGATTTGTCTTAGCCGGGATTCGAACCTGGCTCGTCCGCATCTCTAACGCGGTGCTCTAACCATCTGAGCTACCAAGGCTCGTAACCAAGCCGGATAAATCCATTCTCTTCACCGATCCTATATCCCCGTGTTCTCGCAACTTTTGTGATGTATTCACGGGGAAGAATGTTAATTGAACATTACTTGAATTAGGAGCTGTTTGACTTACGTCAATGTTATATTTTTATAATTTATTTTTTATTTATTGTTCTTTTGATGGTGATAATTATTATTGATGGTGATTATTGTTCTTTGTCCGGCTTGGTTACGAGCTTTGGTAGCACAGATGGTTAGAGCAACGCACTAGAGATGCGGGTTCGAATATCATAGACTGCACTCCCTGACCAACTCAATCCATCACTATCGTATATTTATTTTTTAAAAAGTGTTATAATAATAACTTAATAACCTCGAATAGTTTTTGAGCGACCGCTTCTTAGTTAACAAAAAAACTGACTAATGAAAAAAATAAAATAAAATGAGCTGTTGGGTTTCTCTTTGGACATCATATCACTTTTTTAGATATTTTCCATAACATTAAGACACCCTCTGCACGATATAAGAAAGCGTGGTATCTCAGGGTGTAGCACAGTAATGCTCAAGATTCCGAGGTCGAATGTTCGGAATGTGATAGATAAAGTACAGATGAGAAGTATGTAAACGAACTAGTTCATTGAACTAGATCCGGAAAATGAACTATAAAGAGCGCTCTCTGTTTTGGTGAACTATAGTTCTTTTTAGTTCACACCACTCACCAGCTATCACACTCGGACAGGGGACCGTCGGCGTCTGACCTACGATCGAAGGAAGGCGAACTACTGAACTAAGTGAACTAGTTGAACCTTTCTAGTTCATTTGACCCCTCAGTTTCACCCCCTTTTCCCATAGTTCAATTCCTCTCTTAGTTTAGTACATTTCTAGTTCTTTTGAAAAATTAACTATGTTGTTCATTTGAACTAGTTCATTAGAATAAATTATCTCAAAATAAATGGAACTACTTTGCACACCTCTAAGATAAAGTATTTAATCTGTTAAAATCCATAGAAGGACATTGTGGGGTCCGCAGACTCTCCTGGTTCTCGCCCATCTTCTATAAACTGAATGTGGGGGGGGGGACCTAGCGGTTGAGTGTGATATCGGACAAATCAACTCCCTCCACAATCGTTGTTTTACAATGTAATAAAAACCTTCATGGGTTAAATGGTAAAAGTCGTTTTTTTTTCTTTGAAACGATGCAATTGGAATTCGGAAAATGTTATTTTCTGATTTTTTTTTTTACAATTAACTATCGTATTGACACTAAAACTCTTTTGTGGAATTTCTTAGGTCCATAAGTGATATGACCCGAATTTTCGTACTATAACATACGTTTATCAGCAAATAATATAATCTGTATAATATATACCTACTACATAAAAATATGGTAATTATTCCACAGCTTGTCGCTTCGAGTTGAGTCACGACAATTTTAACTTTTCGTTCCTTTCCCTTTTAATATTTTCCAAAAATACGAATCATCATGAGTTTTAGTATGATAAAAATAATATAATTATGGGAACTTTGTACACATCAGTAATCATTTCACCTATAAATGAACGTTTCCACAAGCATATATAGTTAAATGGCAGCTATGCAGGTGTATTTCTTAGAATAATAGATCAGCTTGCAGGTGTCCTTCTTAGAAGCTAGCTAAGACATATTCATTACTCTGCAAGCCCGTCCCCCCAGGAGAATCCCATCAGATTTAGCCAGACTTAATTAGATTTAGAACTGTTACTCTTTCAGTTTATGCACCTTTATCAGTTGTTTGCTACTTTCTCAATAAAGCTCTTTTTAAAAAGCCAATCTGATCCCGCCGTCGTTTATCTATATCATCAATACTTCGAAATGTTAGTTGAAACTTCTATTTCTTTATGAAATGATTACCGAAATCTACTCATTACCCCCTAATTACATTCTCTTTTCCCTACTAAAGCCCCCGATAACTTGTTTTTTGGAAAATATTAAAGGTAATTTAATTGAATAATAGATACAAATAAACAGTTAAAATTTGTAACTTAACTCAAAGCGGAAACCTGCGGAAAAGATACCCATACAGTTCATCCAACAACTTGTGTTATTGAATGTTTTTTTAAAATGTTGGAAGTGAAAAAAAACATACCATCCAATCAATTCTACATTTCCCAACGTCGCGTACAATTATAAGATAGATTCAAAACATCTGGAAACGCTCCCAAGTGAAGACGGACGAATGGTGTTATTTTTTATATACGTCCCCTTTAATAATTTTTACATCATGACACAACTAATTCACTACATATATTTTTAAATGTTTCTAAATGTTCTTAGAGTATCATTTAAAGTGAATTATGGAGTATAGGGAATTTCAAAAAGAGAAAAACTCCCAGGGCCAATGCTTGCAATAAATCAAGAGCGTAAACTGTAGTTCCATAACCAAACACTTCTGAGCTCAATGTTGTTTTTATTTACACAACCTTTTGTAGGTCGTAGAAAAAGAAATTATTGATAAAATTAGAAAAATAATGAAGAGTCCGGGTAATAAATAGGCGAACAACGATTTTATTAATTAAATTTAAAATATAACCATTTCCATTAAAATGATCATAGTGACGAAATTTGGGGCTGATAAAATTTGGAAAATGCTCATGAGGGCATCTAGAAATATTTCATTTCCGCGTACAGAAAATAGAGTATTTTATTTTTTGTATAATTTCCATTTATTTGATACACAGAGTGTTTTCTTTTTCATCTTATCCTACATCTGAATAAATAAACCACTATAACGTCTTCCTCACATGAGATCAGGTTTGTAACTGAAGCAGTATTCGCCAAATTAGTATCGTTCAGGTCGCACCGATTTATCGGCTGCTGTTATTGAACCTTCCTAGCAATAAATCGTTGCAATATATCCCGTACGATATATCAATTATCTTACATCGCCTCAGTTATAAAAAATATAAGAATAATTTTAGTATCCTTTAAATTCTTATTCACTTTCTATTTGTTTATTGAAATATTTTGACGTTATTATAACACCACAACGAAATGGGTGTATACGAACACATACCAAATCCCTTACAACAAATAGCTACTACCAAAAGTTCAGCCCAAAGTTTGAATATGTTCATTTCCCAATATGAAACTCAAGAAATTAAAATCTAAATGGCGTGTTGGGATGTAATCACATAATGGAATAAATTTTAAATTTGGGCCAGCTAGAATCACAAACTAGAATAAAACGATTCATACAATTTATTCTATGGATATATCTTCAATTCCTTAGAGCATAATAAGCCTACTTAATAAATTTAAATCAACTTACAACTGCATCCGAAACATCGTTTCTGCCTATCAAAAAAGAATCTAAGTACTTATATATCTGAGCATTCATTTGACATGTGTGCCTGAAGGTCATTTACTGTCAATAAAATAAGAATTTCCATCTATATATAGAAATGGCCTTACGGGTACAAAACATCTATTCTGACAATAAACAAACTATGCAATAAAGCTTATAGGAATCTCCAAATGAAAAATCTATTTCTGAAAGTTAGTATAAAGTATAAAGTTAGTATAAACAAAAAATAAAACATAAAATTAAACTTATTAATTTTACTAATATATATTTCTTAATATAGTAACTACAGTTCTTTAATAAGAAAATACATTTTCTTTACGTATGTGTGTGTGTGTGTGTGGTTTTTGGGTTGTCTGTGAATACCATTTTTTTTACCAATATCAAAGATAAAAAGTTTACTAAATTGGTTTTCATGATTTATTGCCTACATGCATTCTGCAAGAACGAAGGAACATTTTGCTTTACAATAATCCATTCCTCAAGGTAGTATCCTTGGTCCAATCCTTTATACAGTTTATACAGCTGACATCCCAACTCATCCTAATACTATCCTTACCACGTATGCTGATGATACATGTGTATTATCAGTCAACACCAATCCAGTTATTGTATCCCAAAGGCTCCAATCCCATATCACTGATCTTGAAGAATGGTGTCAAAACTGGAGAATTAAAATAAATTCTCAAAAATCCCATCAAATCACTTTTACCTTACGTCGTAAACCAATGACTTCCTGCCCTTCAGTATCCTTTAATAATACCCCACTGGTGCAGGTAGAACAGATCCGATATTTAGGGTTGCACCTCGACAAACGATTAACCTGGAATCCTCATACTAGACTGAAAAGACAAGAAACTGCTCGACGTTTCAGGCTACTTCAACACTTACTAGACAAACGCTCTAACCTCCCGATTAACTACAAAAGACTCATCTACATGACCATCATAAGACCTATTTGGACTTACGGAGTAGAGCTTTGGGGCTCCACTAAGCCATCGAATTCCTGTCGTATCCAATCCCTACAGTCCAAAATCCTTCGTAAAATCCTCAACGCTCCTTATTTTGTTAAAAATACCGTCATCCATAACGACCTTAATGTCCCATTTGTTGCTGATTTGGCCCGAACCCGGTATCTTTCCTTTCATAACAAACTTCATTCCCACTCAAACCCTCTAGTTTCAAACCTAGCTTCCTCTTCGATTCCCGATAATCCCCCGAGGCGTCTGAAAAGAAGATGGCCACGTGACCTTCTTAGTTGAACTAGTGATTTGAGTACTACCAGTGGGTAGTTTCTCAACTTGCCATTACTCATGTCATTTTGTATCACATAGCCTATTTACTGGATGTATTTTTTTTATTATACAGTTGTAAATATCAATAAATTAAATTTAAAAAAAAAAAAAAAAAAACAATAATCCATTGCTGTTTTTGTAATATTTAATTATGATTTTTATGTAGTTAATTATGAAATGATTCACTGATAGCATTAAAAAATAAAAACTAGAAGACACTGGCGTGAAAAACAGCTACATTTTAACATAAGATTTAATAGTACCGAAATAAATCTACTGAGACAGATTTTACATGAAAGTATTGAAACAAAAGAAAACTAAAGATGTAATTCTAACATGAAAGGCAAGAAACAGCTAAACGTGCGTGTCAGTATTATCTTGTCAGTAATTCCGTGCATAGGATTTCCAAAACATGGTTTAGCTACAGCTGTAGCGAGCTGCTTTTGAAAAGTGTAACGAAAATAACACTCCCATCTATCGAACTTATAACTTTAATATTCATCAAATTGTTAGGAAAGTCCAACAGGGATTAATATTTAAATTAATACCTGAACGAGAAGAGTCGCCCTTAAATATGCTCAATATTTAGGATATCAATTATTAGGTACTTGGTACGTAATGGAGCCCTACAATGGGTGGTTTGAAGGCATTAGCCACTTCAGTCATTACTTTTTGATATTAAAGGTTTAATTATTTTCTATAAATTTTTTCCAACGTGTTATCAAATTTTGAATCCCAGAACCAGAAGGGTGATGTGGAAACACAAATTCTTGAATGCGTTGTATAATTTCGAAATTTTTTTTTTAATTTACCCTCAGGGAAGTTGTCCGAATTTCTGAACAGACGGAGATATGTTGGAGATAAGTCAGGCGAATAAGGTGGGTGTAGGAGAAATTCGTTTCGTTTATTTTCTTCTGGCGTTGTCGTGTAGTAGGTCCCTACCGAATAACCACTGCAAGTTGTTTTTTTATACGTTTTCGTCGCATATACTTCCTGAGGTGTATTCATCGAAATAGCCACCGAAACATTCTCCACACATTGAACAATTTGGTAAATCAAATCCCTATATAGTTGTTCACAATATGCATAACTTATTCCCAGAAGCCATTGAATTATTCGTTGAATTCTATTCTTAAAAAAGTCAGCAGTGAGCTAAATTGAACAAAGAAATTCCAAAATAAGTTCGCTATTACGTGATATATGATATAATATGTTTGAGACTCGGTTAGAGTTTTTTAATTAAACAAAAATCAGAAAAATAATACAGAGAAATAATTCCGGGAATAAGAGGTGAAGTGTCTCCGCCACGGTCCGCCCAGCTTTACAAAGGTAATATATTATTATATAAAATATTACAGTGCTAAAAACTGTTTATACAATAGAGAGAAATCGCCTTCAAATCTATCATCAATATTTTTAGAAATAAAATGGTACCATTTTGCCTAACATGCTATGAGGAGGTCATTAGACTCTGCCAGTTTCACCTAAAGTCACTTTATTTTTGACCAGAACAAAATAGATGTCCGATCCTATTCAAAACATCAGAGCATTCTGACTCACCGACAGATCAGGACCAAATGGAACTTCAGAGATGTTTTGACAAAAAATATCCCAGGGACGGACCAGTAGTCAGAACCGTCCTGAAAAAAGACTACGGGCACATAAAATTGGTTATTTATATATATTTTAAATAATAAATAATTCGTTATAATCGACCATTTAGGTTGTTACACCTGCTAGCAAAGACAAGGTGCTCGGATCTAAACTCAGTCGTCCTTGAACGCCCAGGCTGGCACTGAATCAAGATCTGGGAATTATTTTACCAACACAACATTCATTTCATAGACAATTATTTTTATTTTATTAGAAATATTTGTATTTTTTCTAATTAATTAAATAACCATGCTTAAAAAAATATTTTATTAAAAATCTTAGTAATCAATTTTTTATTTTCTAATCTAGATTAAGCATGAGATAACTAAGTAATAAGTTAGTACAATGAAAAGTTTAAATAAAGAAAGAACCATGATTGGGTATTAAACTATTAAAATGTATTAATTGGATCGGTTAATTGTACGATTAATAAAGATTACCTAAAGTAGATTACACTATTGAGTGTAATACTAAAAGCAATATACAATGTAAAGCTGTATATACTATGCCCAATATCGCAGGTTCGCAGCCCGACAGATGGCTCTAGAATCTTTCAAAAGGAGTAAACAATTCTATCATAATTAAACTTGGATAGGCAAAACTCCCGCTTTAGCCATAACATCATAAAGTGATGTTAAACAAAACAAAAAAAAAACATTTCAATACTATGAAAATTTAATGGAGTAAAATTTAAAGTTCTTTTTTGGCGTTTAATGTTACTTCAACACGTACTAAATAAACGCTCTAAGCTCCCAGTTAATTACAATATGATAATGCTTATTTACTTGCTTATTTGAATTAAGCAGTAGAACTTTGGGGCTCCACTAAGCCATTGAATCCCAATCTAAAATTCTTCATAAAATCCCCGATGCTCTTAACTTTGTTACTAATCAAATCATCTATTGTTACATAAATTTGCCATACATTAAAAAATTACATAGACTTTTTTTACATCTTTTGTTACATAGACTTGCGTGTAGAATGGCAATAACAGAAAAAATTAAGGTCCTAAATGATTTTCTTTTAAATAGAAGCTATTACTAAGAATAAATTACACCACACAATTTCCAGCAAAATTGTTCAAGAAAACGACAAAAGTAAATTGCCGGCCGAGATTGTTTAATCAAATAGACCAAGAATCTTCTTCTGTTAGAATTTTGTTATATTTTTTACTTAAAGCTTTTTAAACACGCCTAACTTTTTATAACGTAATAGAAAGTTATAAAAGTAACGATTTATGCCAAATTAATTTTTTTTTTCTATTAGCAGCAATTTGCATCAATTCACATAGCAATGTGGGCATGGTTTTAAGTAAAAACGTTTTTGGATTTAGGTCCTGTCTCACTTTCAGTTTTAAATATATAAAAATAAGTCAGTATAGTAGCTTTTATTTTATTATTGGGAGTAGGCTAGCTCAGTGTATGCTGGAGGTTCCGAGGTAACAAAAAATGTACCAATATAACCCATGGAGGGTATTGGGTTCATTACGTGGTAGAGACTGGCACCTATTGTTTCTTAAAAATCTTTAAATCTGGCACATATCAATATTTCCAAATATGATGAGCGAACTAAAAAAGCGCAAGAGCACATGGCGTTTTTGAGCATATTTGGCAAACATTTTTTTAATATAAACTATTAAGGAATCAATTTGTTGATAATTATCATATACTGAAAAAAATTAGCATCTACTGACAAAAAAATTTTAAATGTGAAAATCCAAAAATCCAAACGTAAAACCATAATTATTATTAAATAATTTAATGTATCAACTATGCGCACAAATGTAGTTAAAGGTGTGCCACTTAAGTTTTTTTTAGACCAAGTTTTCAGAGTTTTAGTTGAAAACACTTGAATGAAGGGAGAATGGATACTTCAATGTACCTGCAAGACTGTCCAGTGTTGCAGGTTATGTATCCATTGCGCCGTACGTTGTGGTATTTCTTAAATCTAAACTTTCCTCCAATAATTTTACATTATAAACTACTTATCTTTAAACAATAATGGAAATAATCACAAAGCTAAAAAATTCTTAATTCTAATTTATATTTTTTATCGTGTAAAATGGGTATTGTTTCCTAAGGAGTTTCTTTTTTATTTAATATCGCGTTTTATTCTGGTGTAACTACTCGGGCGATGCTACAGTGGGAGACCTAATTTTTGCCTCCCTTGATATATTTAGGATAGGCTTATTTAACGAGTACCTGAAACCGCACAAATTCGGGGCCGCCATTTCACGTCACCTCCAAAGAATGATATTACCTAAGACTTTATCATACGGTAAAAAAAACCCTATGGCCACCATCCGGCTTCCGAAACCGCGATTTTATATTATAAATAGTAAGGCAATAAATATTTATAGTTCTTTCGGAATTTAATATCTAAGATGCATTTTAGTCAGTAATAACATATGGCTTTAGTAATAACTTATAAAATTCGTATAACTTATAAAATAAAAATAGATTGTGAAAGAGCAGGGATCTAAGTTAAAGATGAAATGAAAGATAAAACTTACTTTTTTCTAATTTAGATATTTTATATATTAGATAAGTCAATTGTTATATTTATTAAGTTATCCCAAAGACTTCCAATTTTTATCTATGCTTCATCTAATAAACTATTTTATAGCATTAATTATTTATCTCTTAATCATAAACGATATAACCATACAACTTTTAAAATGAAATTAATAGCTACTTCAATCAAATGAAATATTTAAAATAAAATCTTGAAACATTATTAATAATATAATTTTACACATTTTTTAATTTATTAAATAGTTATTGATGCAAACCACTTTAGAAATATCTAAATGTATTTGACTTTTCTACGATCTACAGTCAAATTCAGCAAATGATAGATTACAGATTTATTTGATTTATTTAATTAATTAATGCTAAGAATTATAGAATAGAAAAGAATAGAAAAATAATTTTATGCTGGGACCAGGTCCCTTAAGAATAACAATATTTTACTGATATTAATAGAATATGTCTGGCCAAACGGCTATATTATATGAAAAGGCAATTAAATATGAACTAAAACGTATGTTCTGATAGAGAATAAAAAAATAAAAATATATATCTATATAATACAAAATAAAAACATAATAGAATACAAATTTACAATAAACAGAAATTGGCTAATGGAAAAATAAAGAAGTAGATAGGAACATCGCATCTGCGTTTTAAGGATTTGTGAAAAGTTCTATAACTATAGCATTATTAGTAAGGAGGCTCCCACAGAAACTTCAAGTGAGGAAGATAAAGACCTTTTAAGAATAGCTAGAACGAACTCTTGATCAGTGCCTAAGGCAAGATATGAAAATAGTCACTGGTGACTGTAATGCAAAATTAGGGAAAGAAGAGGTATATTTCCCAACCATAGGAAAGTAGTCTCCATAACCAATTCAACGAAAATGTAACTAGGCTTATTAATTTAGCTGTCTCCAGGGATATGGTCATTAGAAGTACCCTCTTCGCACACAAGGATATTCATAAACGCACCTGGACCACACGAAATAGGATTCATGTTAATCAAATAGATCACATCCTAATTGATAAAAGGCATAAATCCAGCCTTAAAAATGTGAGGGTGTATCGAAGCGCCAACGTGGATTCGGACCACTTTTTGTGTATTGCCAATATCCCTCCTTAATTCTCTATCAAAAGGTCTGGACGCCCAGCTATAAAACCTAAGTATTATAACCTCAGAAATCTACAGGAGCCAGATACCAAAGAGCGGTACATAGAGCAGCTAGATGAGAACCTCCGTGCCAATACTATGAGTACGGAAAACATACAGTCATTCTGGACCAGCTGTGTGACCGCAATAAGTGAGACGGCAGATAATGCGCTGGGGGCGAGAGAAAAGGAGGCAAGGTCACCATGGTTCAACGGAGAATGTGAAGTGGCCACTTATACTAAGAATATAGCGTACAAAAATATGTTAAGGAAAGCGACTCGGAGAGCTGTCAGGAATATCAGAAGAAGAGGAGAGAGGAAAAGAGACTCCATAAAAGAAAGAAGAGGAAAAGAGATGAACTGGAGAGAGCTGAAAACACTGGAAGAAGATGCAATCAAAGTACTTTTTCAGTAGCATCAATAGTAGGAGAAGACCCCAAACTACTGTCCCGGAAACTTGTAAAGACAAGAGTGGAAACATAGTTGCCTGCAAGGATGAAGTCCAATTGCATAGTGTTGCGTGGTTTAGGGGCTCAAAAAGGGCCTTTACTTTTGTCCAACGCAAAAATATATGATGGCTGGATAGTGCAAAAGGCTATTTCGAAATGACATAAAAACAAAACTATGAAAAATCAGAATTTATAAGAAAATAACATTATGTATTTATTATGTGTGAAAAGTAAAAATTGTCTTTAAAGTGCAATATAAACAATGTAACATTCTATGCGTAAACAAACATAAGTTAAAATAAATTATAATATGATGCAGACAATTTTGCTTAAAAACCTAAAGAAATAATATTTCATGCAAAAATATTCAACATGAAGTAAAAGCCTATGTAGAAAATAATTATAAATAAAAATGTGAAACTACATATACATAAATATATTCTTTAAAGTACTGTTATTAAAATGATATCAAAGAAATATGTTTTTTTTAACTGAAAGGCCTATAATTAAATGATGCCTTTTTTACATGTACGTGTTTACAAAGACATTGCTAATGTCTTGTAAATCTGGATGTTAATAAATTTAATAAATACATATGAAACATAAAAAAAATACAAAGAAAAACTTATCACTGCTGTGAGTCAAGAAAACAAAAAAACGACATCGCATCGACTGTTCCACCGTGGAAAGATGCTTCCCGTTGTTTTGATGAGATGAGGATGTGGTCCCGTAATTGAGGCAATGTGTGCACACAATGAACTGTAAAACTGTAACTGTAGGCTGGGGACTCTGCACTGCCGATAATCCCGTCAGCCGGCGTGTGTTGTCGTTATATATACGTAATTCGTTTTTCATTAATGCATAGCCAGCTAGTGCATAAATAAACATGGTGCACTATCTTAATATCTAGTTCATAATTACATAATAAGTTAACAATAGCATTCAAGTTTTTGGCCTCAACACATAGAAAAGCTACTTTGAGGAGCTTCTCAACTCAGCCCCTTGTGGATGAGACACAAGAGAAGATCTGAAAGTAGGGAACCAGGAATCCAATCTTGAACCACCTGATGATGAGGAGGTGATGTACGCCATTAATCGGCTAAAAAATAACAAGGCCCCTGGAGCTGATGGCCTGAGGTGGGGGAGCTGATCAAGAGGTTTCAGAATCTTCTCTTAACCATCTGGGAGGAAGAAGTTTTGCCGGAGGATTGGAAAAAGACAGTTATATGGGCTATTTTCAAAAAAGGAGACAAGCTTCACTGTCAGAACTACAGAGGTATTTCTCTTTTCTCATGTGAATATAAGATCCTGGCTAACATCCTGTTTCTCTGTCTCCAATCCTTTGCAGAGCAGAAACTTGGTCCATATCAATGTGGATTTAGACAGGGAAGATCTACAACAGACCATATATTCTGCCTCAGAACAATTCTTGGAAGAGGAAATCAACACCAAATTAAAACCCACCATCTTTTCGTAGACTTCAAGGCGGCTTATGACAGCATTAACCGGGAAGAACTGTACAAGGCACTTGAAGGATTCAATATCCCAAATAAGGTTATAAGCCTGATTAAGCTGGCCATGAGTGATGTGAATTGCAGGTTGGTGGGCAAAGGACGGAAGAGTTCTCTTCAAGAAAAGGACTTCGCCAAGGTGATGGATGCGCTAGCATATCTCTTGTTTAACTAGGCACTTGAGAAGGCAGTTAGGGACGCTGGTCTGTAAACTAGCGGGGTGGGTTACAACCGCATGGTCCAGCTCTTAGTCTATGCAGATTGATGTGGATGTCGTGGGGAGGTCGTTTCAGTCTGTAAGAGAGAGTTTTTTGGCTCTGTTGGACGCCACCAGAAAACTCGGGATAGAGGTGAATGAAGGAAAAATCAAGTACATGGCCACAGGAGTGGACCCACAACCTGGCGAAACCATCAATGTTGGCCCCTTCAACTTTTAAAAAGTGGCCCAGTTCACGTATTTAGGGCCACTGGTCACTCAAGATAATGCACCTGAGGTTGAAGTGAAGAGAAGAATATTGATGGCCAACAAGTGTTATTTTGTCCTCGGCAAAGAGTTCACCTCCCGCCGTCTATCACGGCAGACCAAGCTCCATCTGTACAAGACATTGATCCGCCCAGTCCTGTTGTATGTATCTGAAACATGGACGACAAGTAAAAGAACCGACCAGGACCTATTAATCTTTGAAAGGAAAATCCTCCGAAGAATTTTCGGAGGAGTCCATCTCAACGGGAACTGGAGAAGCCGAACAAACAACGAAATATATGCGATATTTAATGAAGAGGTTGTTCTGACAATGAAGCTTTTGAGATTGCGATGGGCTGGACAAGTGGCTAGGATGGAGTACGAGGCAATTCCTTAGTGGGTCTTGACTGAACCTCTCCATAGGACTAGGAGAAGAGGGAGGCCGAAGCTGAGATGGTCGGATAATGTGGCGAGAGATGCCAGAGATGTCCTGGGAGTGAGGAACTGGATGTCGGCTGCGCTGACAGAGAAGACTGGAGAAGGCTGATGGAGGAGGCCAAGACTCGTAACCGAGTTGTAGTGCCGAATTAATAATAGGAACATCTAATTATATAAATAATAGTATCATAATGAGTGTGGAATATTTACAGTATTTTCTCAATCTATTGTGTTGAATATAGCTATTTATTTTATTGATTAGGGAGCATCTGTTTGGGAATTAAGGATATGTAGGAATAGTTTGGATTTGAATGTGGATAAAGAAGATGCATGACGGTTATCAGGTGGGGAGTGAGTTGCATAGAGAGGTAGACCGAGCGAGAAAGGAGCGCTCAGAAGTTTTGGTTCTGTGGGAACAGGAATAAAGGTCGGAAAGGCGAGATCTTGTGCCCTGGCATTTGATAGAGGATTCAAACTGTAGGAGAATATAGAAATAAAATGGATCTTGTGAGTTGATGGTTTGGTATAAGAAAGAACCCAGGAAATAAAGTCAACGGGTAGAAGAGAGGTGCCACTTTAACTCATCATAGAGGTGGGACACATGAGACTTCCTCGGGGCGTCGAAGACAAACCGAAGTGAGATGTTCATAATTCGTCTCAGTTTTTCCTCAAGCTTGTTCGAGAGCCCACCATAAGCCACACAGCCACAGACAAAGTGTGGAAAGATGAAAGAAGTGATGAGGAACTTAAGGATAGGTAGTGTTAGAAGATGCCGGGAACGATGGAATAACTTTAGGGAGCTTATTGATCGGCGGGAAATTTGGGCAATGTGGGGTTTCCAGGAAAGGGTTCGGTCGAAAACGATAACGAGATTTTTAACAGAGGAACTGAAAGTAATAGGGTGATCGTTTAAGATTAGTTGGGGAAGAGAGTTAATGGATTTAAGGAGGGTGTTGGAACCAACTAGAATGGCCTGAGTTTTAGCAGCATTTAACATCAGTTTATTCAGGTCAGGCCAGGCACTGATCCTATCCAGGTCACCCTGAATATTAGCAAATGCAGCTATTATTTCAGAGGGAAGAAAGGAGATATAAATTTGGGAGTCGTCGGCTTATAGTTGGTGGAAACAGTGATGGATTGATTTAGGAAGGTCATTAATGTAACAGTTGAAAAGGATTGGGGAAATTCTAGAACCCTGAGCCACTTCTGTGCTTAGCGGAAGGAAAGAGGATAGGGGTAGATTAGGGATGGAGACTGCTTGAGTACTATCCGAGAGGAAAGCGTGGACCCAGAGTATGGAACTGTTGGAAAAGGACAGAGATTTTAATTTAGAAAAAAGGATGGAATGGTTAAGCGAGTCGAAAGCTTTTGAAAAGTCGAGAAGAATTAGTACTGTTAGTTTTTTTACGTCCATTGCCGTCTGTGTGTAAGTGGTGATTTTAACGAGGTCAGATTTTGTGAAGAGGTCAGGAAGGAACCCTGATTAAAGTGGATCAAGTAGTTTGTTCCAGAAAATTTGACATTTGGGATTGAACTATTCTAATAATAATAAATAATATATTGGCTATGTTTCTCATTGTTCAAAGCTTCCATTAAATCAGGTGAAGTGTGAAAAAGTTCTGTTTCAAATCCACTAAAACAATGTTTGCTATTTTATCAAATAGCTTTTAATCATCTTAATTTATAACATCATCAATTAATCTTATGTTTCATAACATGAGACATTTTGAAATTGGTGTGTTTTCTTGACAGAATATTTTTTTATATTTTATATATTTTCCTCTCATCAAGAACTAGTAAGCAGCAAACTTTGATTTAGATAGTTTCGTCTATGCAAAGCTACTATGGCTAATCAGCCGATGCTACAGTGGGGGTTCCTAAATTTTTCCTATTCAGCTAAAATCAGGATAGAGGTATTTAAGGGTACCTGACACCGTAACGGCTCGGGTTCACAGTTTACATCCCTTCCGAAGGCGGCATAACCCAGGATTTTTGACTGCCTAAAAAATGCCGGGCTATGAACCCGCGACCTTAGGTAGGATTATAGAAGTTTGTTATGCTCACCGCTACACCACAGGTGGCCCCAAAGAAAGACAGCATCCTCTAGTTAACCTACATTTGTCTAAAAAAAAACTATTTAATAAAACAGCAAATATAGTTTTAGTGGCTTTGGTCCAAAACTTTTCTTCACTAGCCATCTGATTTACTGGAAGCTTTGAATAATGAGAACCATGTCCAAAAGATGATCTTTTATTTCTATGTCGTGACTTTTAGCATAAAATATTTTAATTATATAATAATATAAACCTACAATCCATATTCTGAAGGCGTTTGCTATAGATCATAGATGAGTTAAATATATTAGTTCAAAAATATATTTAGTAGTTGGTATCTCTGATTATATATAAGATAATAAACTGTTTCTGGTGTATAATGTTTCAAAATTTAAATTTATCTAAATTTAAAATAATTAAAACGTCTATCAATTCATATTTTAGATTTTTATAGTTTTATGATTATAGCATTTATTATTTTAAGATAAATAATGAATACTGCAAAATATCTTATTATAGACAGAACTATTTCACTGGTTCAGTAGAGAGCTACCGAGGTTGGCTAAAGGAGAACTGGTTCTATATTTAGTCGGGGTCTAGCGCGGAAATAGAGACTCAATGCAAAATTTTTACAAGCCTCCCCCCTCCCTCTTTCTACCATTCAACTCTAAGGTAGTAAAAAATAATAATTAATTAGACATTAAACCAGAACAAACACTAATTGGATCCAAAGTTTTCTCCATAAAGAGAAATAGAGAAATAATGTCACAAAAAATAAATTAAAAACTTCCTTGGCCGAATCAACCTTATATGGATAAAATAATAATTAAAATAGTCAAGGATAGATCAAGTTCTCGGAACCTAGTATTGGCTGCACTGTCTCATAAAAATATTATTGTGAATACCTTAGTATTTTCAACTGTTACACTAATGACCTTCCTAAGTCAATCCATCACTGTTCCCAACGTCTATACGCCGACGACTTAAGGTTTTCATAGGTTACTCTCTATATACTTCATGTGGCGGGATACAAAACTTTTTTAAAGCTTCTGTTGTCCAATGCGATTCGATCATGTTATAATATTGAAAATATAATTTTAAGCTGTACCAATACAACCCATAAAGGTTCTTGGATCCAGAGACTGCGCTGTTTCTAGGACAATGGTTGTCCTGGGAGGTGATTTGTCATTAATCTAGCTCAACCGCCAGGTTTTCCTCCAATTAAAAGTAGGTCTCAAAGGATCCATATGTTAATAATTTATCTGCAACAGCCGGATTGGAACCCGGAACCCTCAGGACCCTGTACACTGAGCTACCTCTCTCATTTATATTTATATTCGAAATATTATATACAAAAAACTGCTACAGGTTAATATTACTACCCATAATATAAGAAAATACTAATAATTTTGACCTTAATTGCTTATAAAATAAATAAATAATAAACACTGCGTATAACGATTAAAACCTATTATATTCATTAAATAATGGCTTCCACATATATAATATTTTTTATTTTCTTGAGATTACTCCATCTAACATCAGTCATGAGTTATGAAACTGTCTTATACACAAGAAACTGTTTAGATCTTCGACTTAATGACCTAGAGTGTAGGATATAATGACCTTATTTCTTATTTAGGTATAAAACCAATAATTCAATACATGTATAACAACATTGGGAAGTTTTTTTACTAGAGATAAAAATATTGTTATCAAAAATTCTGATTTCTAAAAAGATCGTCAGTATATCATTACAAACTACTTCAAAAGACGTTTCAGAAATAAGGAAAATATTTCTTAGATAATATCTGAGATTCGAGAAAACAGATATTAATTCTATTCCCGCTTATGCTATCTCATATTAAACACGCCTATTTCAGTTTTGTCTCCCTAACCATAGCAAATGTGATAAGTCACATAGTCAGTAGTATGTGATATGAATAGTATGTACGTATTCTTAATGCTTTGCATATATGTTTATATATATGATGTAACTATTAAAAATTAGTCTTCTTCCCGAAAAAAAGTTATATAGTTAATGTGTAATTTTTTTAAACAAAATTTGATAATTTTTATGTAGTGTGGATTTCTCTAGATACTATCGTTCCTGTACCAAACAAATTAATAATTTCCTGAATACCATATAAAAAATATAAAAGATTTTATTTCTAATACTGTCTTTATTTACTATTTTAATTAATTTATTAATACCATCGATATTCGAATAAAAAAACTACTAGAATATAATTAATACAAGTAACATTAAGGAAATGGATATCACGATTTTTTAATACAATAATAAGAGAAAAAATCATTATCCAGTCAATAAATCCTTCTTATATTAGGTATTAAAACGTTTCGACTAACAAAATCATTCTCAATCACAAACAATTTCTGGTTTTATGGATCAAAAGCCATACTGTACATGACTACAATAGTTACAAGTCAAAAGTCTCTGTATAAAAAACAAGACAATAACAGTTATATAAATTAAAAAATACAAATTAAAAAATATTTATTCCCCACAACATATTTTATTGTCCATTCTTGTTTTATTAACAATTCTTCTTCTTCTTCCCATGGCTCTACAGCCCTTGCAGGGCCCTGGCCTCCGCAACAACGCCTCTCCAGTCCTCCCTGTCAGCAGCTCGACCTCTCCACTGTCTGATCCCCATCCTCTGCAGATCGCTCTCTACATCATTCAGCCATCGCAGCCTGGGCCTTCCTCTTCTTCTTTTGCCTCCTGGTTTGCCATATAATAGCTTCTTATTAACAATTAGTCCAGTAAAATACATCATATTGAAATTGCGATTTTTTTTTAAATAACAAAAGATTATAGCAAGTTTGCCAATTTTGAATCGATGAAAGGTCCATCTAAGTCATTGAATAAAAAAAAGCCTGCACCACAATAACCCGTGAACGGGTCTGGGGTTCAGTACATGGTAGAGACTGTACTGTTTCATGGACAACAGTTCTGCAAGGAGGTGAGTTGTCCTAGGTCACGCTCAACCGCCAGATTTCCCCCCCTTATTTTGGGTACTCTATTTTTATAATATTTTATAGAGGCTGGGTCAGCCTCAGGAGGGTCATAGATCCTATATGATCCATCTCCCGCTGCAAACAGACTAAATAAAAGTCATGGCCTGCAACGGGATTTGAACCAGGATTTCCAGCATGGCAACTCAGTGCTCTACCACTGAGGCACTCCGCTCCCATATAAGTCATTGAATAACTTATAAGAATCAAACTTATTTAAATTTTATTGAATATTTCGCATTTATATTTTATAAATAAAAGCCTGTTCCAATACAGAACAAGGGCCTTGGGTTCGATACAGTAGAGACTGTAATGTTTCAAGGCAAAGGTTGTGTGGGGAGGTTATTAATCCCAGATCACGCTCAACCACTAGATTTTTGCCCCGATTAAGGGTACTCACTTAATTTTTATAGAGACAGTGTGGCCCAATGAGGTGCTGAGCTACTCCCAATTTATTGAAAATAGTTTTCGAATTTAAAATCCCATATATAATGAAATAAATTTGCAAGGAATTCGAAAGATGCGGCGGTTGCAGTTAAAGACTAGTTCCTCTTCTTGAGATATTAATAGAGACGCCATAGCTCTGGATATTCTCCAAGGAAACGTACGTTGGAGTAAGAGACATGTCGACATTTTTAGTATTATACAAATAACTCGCAACACTAACACTTTCACTTACTGATCTATATTGCCGCTGCGATTCCTGTTCACTCCTCATAATTCTCCCGTCGCGCCCAGGTTTGCGTGCGCTCAAATAAAATTCCCTCCTGGCAGAGGAAAAAAGTGACAACTATGAATGCCAAGAGTGCCGATGCACTTCTGAAATAGATTGTTTATGTTAAACGAAAGATTTCTAAGAGATTGCTACACCTACAAACGAAAACACCCTTGTTTCCGATAACTTGCATTCAGAATACTTAGAGTAGGAACCCAGCATTTATTTACAAATGATAAGATCGAGCTTTGTATGGCGTCCTTCCGAGGAGACGTAGAATGGTAATCTCCAGCTCTCCATAACTATAACCGGAATAAATATAATTTAGGGCTCTCACTGTAACATCGTCCGATCAGCAATAGTAGGATATAGTGCCCTTAAATAAATAAGTAAGACAAGACAATAAAGTCAAATAATTGTTTAGCGCTTACTACACATATCGACGTTTCAAATATTATAAACTATTTAGGTAATGGTTTATACACAAACCTCTTCCCAGTTTCAACCACTTCGAATAAGAAAACAAAATTATAATTAAAATCAATTTTCAAATAATAATTAAAGTAAAAATGATATTCAACTAAAACCTCGTAAAAATTACATACCAGAACATACAAAAATATAAAAGCTATTAAGTTAGATCCACCCCACTATTTAATTTTCGTTTATTTTCTTATGCCATTTTGTGGTCTTCACAACTTAGAACGATCCAAATTATAAAAAATCTTACAGATTATATATAATATATATACAGATTAAATATATATATATATATATATATATATATATATATATATATATATATATATTGTTACGGGCTACTGGGTGTAAAATGGACTAAACTATTACTTAATTCAATAATCTAATATTTATTAACAAATTAGAAAGAATACAATGAGATTATTTAAAACAGTTAAATTATTAAACTAATATCAATTTACAATAACAATATTCTACTAAATGTTATCTAATTTCTAAGATAATATACAAACAATATAAGATATTTCTAATACTAAATAACTAAACTATTTATATATAAATTTGTACAAATACAATAATATTACACTATAGTTTACAATAACAAATTAACACTTACAGTTCGCTAACTTAAGTCCACCGACCGTAAGACTCCAAATATGACAAACTGCCACACAGTTTATTACACTTATTACACGGCCACTAATTGTCACTGTTGCTCACTAAGCACTTATTACAGACTGATACTAATACTAACTAACTCACACACACTGCCACTAATTAACGGCTGCTTATTACTTCACTGCTTATTACTTCACTGCTTATTACTGACTGCCGCGGCCGAAAACGCTGTCCTTTTTATATAGGCAAGGTAGGTCGTGGTGGGGCATTACTCGGAACACGGACGAGGACCACCTAGACTGATCTAGAAGGCTCTACGCCATTCTATAATCCCTTCCGCTTAATCCCATTGTTTGCCTAATCCGCTCTAGGCAGATCAGAAGCCGGTCCTACTTCCCGCTCTGACCGTAACACTGCCCCCTCCTTAAAAGTGCTCTGCCCCAGAGCATAGTCCGGAGAAATCGGGCGGTCATGAGCTTCCCTCGATGGAGACGCATTTCCTTTCCAGGGGTTGAACGTGCACACCAATATGGCGACTCCAGTGTTGGCGAATATCTGTTCAAGCATGTTCCTGACAACCTTCCACTCCAGGCCGTCATATCCACAGCCCAACTTAGGGATCGCGAGCTTGGTGACACGCAGTCTCAGAAGCTTACTCCGCAGGTCGTCGAGGCTTCGCCGCAGTGCGTCATATGTGGGCTTCTGATCAGTAGCACACTTGGTGACTAAGTAGAACAGGTGTCGTCCTTCGTGCGTATGGTGGAGTGCTTTCCCGACGCTTGGTCCTTGGCGTTCCAGTTCCTCAGTTCCAGCAAACTTCTTCCTGAAGACCGTTGCAATCCCTCGGGAAGTCCTCAGATCTTCGGCTACACAATGGGCCAGAGAATAGTCCGCGGGTAACGAGAAGATATCTCTGTATACTGCCTGAGTTACTCCACGGAAACCTTGTACCTTAGGTTGTGCAACTGATACCTTACTGGTCTCCACGTTGTTGAGGTTCCTGAATTGCTGGTCTTCTGTCGGGCCATGGTCTCCTTTGTAAGGGGCCAGTCTGTTAAAATGGACTACCCTGGGTTTTCCTTTTGGCTGCTTCCTGATTCTATAGATGACGTCGTTTATCCTATTGATGATCTCAAACGGGCCATCCCAGGAGTTCTGAAGTTTAGGTGAGTAGCCTCGCCTCCTTCGAGGATCATGTAGCCAGACCAAATCTCCAGGTTGGAATCCACCTTTCTCTGCCCTGATGTCGTAACGCTCCTTCATTCTGTCACTGGCTCCCTGGATGTTTGCACGAACCTGCCGAAGGATGACTTCTTCGTCTCCCATCGTCAGCACACCTCTCGACATGTCCAGCTTGATCCCGTATGCCATCATGAAGTCCATGCCCAATATGACATCTTCATCGATCTCTGCCACGAGAGCGCGGTGCTTCAGATGTTGACCCCCGATGATGAAGGTGGCAACTGTCTCCCCGTAGACCTTGGCTGGCTGTCCCGTGGAAGTCCGTAATGCCCAAGTTGTTGGTAAGATATTCTCAGCTGGAAGTGTCTTGGAGTTCAAGATTGTCATGCTCGCGCCGGTATCCACTAGAAGGCTTCGCAGCCGCCCGTTCACCATCCCATCAACGTAGAAGCTGTTCGTTCTGCTTCCTATCGACGCAACTCTGATGGCCTTCCTGGGGGCTTTGACGTTACGGGTTGGACACCCGCCTCCAGGACGCCCAAGCTGGCCGCAGCTCCAACAGCGTATCTCCTTCTTACGGGTCCTGAGAGCCTCCAAAACTTTAGTTACTATGTCTTCGATGCTAGGGACCACATTAGGCTCCGCTTCTGCTGCTCTAACTCGCGCATGGCCCCGTACAGACTGCCTAACAGCCTCGAACTCCATAGCCTGGGATAATGCGTCTCCCAAAGTTTTCGGCCTGGCGAGCTTCACTGCTTGCTGTGTCTCTGGGTCCCGAAGTCCATCCAGGAATTTGTCGACAGCCAAGCTCTCGTAGACATCGTCGGTGACCGATGGGTAGGCGTTCCTCACCAGCCGGGCAATATCCGCTTCAAATTCCTGCAAAGTCTCGTTGGTCTTCTGGACCCTGCTTCTCAGCTGTGAGCGATACAGCTGGTCCATGTGGCGGTGGCCAAAACGCATCTCCAGTCTTCTTATCAGCTCCCCGTAGTTGGACCGCTCCGACATGGGTATCCCCTGCAGAACTCCCAAGGCGTCTCCACGCAAGGCCAGGCACAACGCTGAAGCTTGGGTCTCCTGTGACCACCCGTGGATCGAAGCCGCTGTCTCGAAGAGAGTCATGTAGTCCTCCCACGGCGTCTTTCCGTCGAATACTGGAATGGTGTTGTGAGCTGGTGGCGTCCCATTATTGGCGGGCAGAATAGTTTTATGATGGCTGCCCTCGGAGGAACGGTCGGTATCGTTCGTCGGTGGGTTGCTCTTACGTCCCTCGAGAGCTTCCATTCTTAGCCTAATTTCGTTCACTTTTTCTCCTAGCCTAGATTCTACATCTGCTACTTTATTATTTACATCGGCTAACTTATTATCTACATTTTCCATTAACTTAGTCTCTAATGTGCCTAACTTAGACTCTAATGTATCCATTAAATCATTTTTTACAGTACCTAGCTTATTTTCTACATTGCCTAGTTCATTTTTAACACTGCTTAATTCATTACCTAGTTCATTTTTAACACTGCTTAATTCATTACCTAGCTCATTTTTAACACTGCTTAATTCATTACCTAGCTTATTTTCTACATTGCCTAATTCACTTTTAACACTGCATAATTCATTACCTAGCTTATTTTCTACATTGCCTAATTCATTTTTAAAAGTTGCAGACAACTTGCTTAAATCAGTTTCAAACAGAACGTCCTCTGGATTTTCCCCTAACTCTACAAAAAATTGACGCAAGCGATGTTGCAGTACACTTTTATTTCCGGAAGAATCCAGATCACGTTCTTCTAATTCCCGTTTTAAATCCGCAACTTTTAAATCCATCAATTTAAGACTTTGAGAAGCCATTTTTCAAACAGTAGCCCAATTATTACAAAATGCTAGACAAAATAACAATTACACAAGATCCCACTTCTGACACCAATTTGTTACGGGCTACTGGGTGTAAAATGGACTAAACTATTACTTAATTCAATAATCTAATATTTATTAACAAATTAGAAAGAATACAATGAGATTATTTAAAACAGTTAAATTATTAAACTAATATCAATTTACAATAACAATATTCTACTAAATGTTATTATTACACTTATTACACGGCCACTAATTGTCACTGTTGCTCACTAAGCACTTATTACAGACTGATACTAATACTAACTAACTCACACACACTGCCACTAATTAACGGCTGCTTATTACTTCACTGCTTATTACTTCACTGCTTATTACTGACTGCCGCGGCCGAAAACGCTGTCCTTTTTATATAGGCAAGGTAGGTCGTGGTGGGGCATTACTCGGAACACGGACGAGGACCACCTAGACTGATCTAGAAGGCTCTACGCCATTCTATAATCCCTTCCGCTTAATCCCATTGTTTGCCTAATCCGCTCTAGGCAGATCAGAAGCCGGTCCTACTTCCCGCTCTGACCGTAACAATATATATATATATATTATAGAGATTATTACAGATTATATATAATATCTTAAGTATTATATATATATATATATATATATATATATATATATATATATATATATATATGTGTGTGTGTGTGTGTGTGTGTGTGTGTGTGTGTATATATGAGAAAATAGAGAAGAATAAAGAGGGTTTCAAATAGGAAAATAGGAACGGGGCGACCTGTGGTCCAGTGGTCCAGTGGTTAGCATAATAGCCTATTAAGCCAAGATCGCGGGTTCGCAGCCCGGCAGATGGCCGGATTTTTCAAAAGGAAATAAAACATCATCAGTTATGCCGTCCTTCGGAAGGGACGTTAAACGGGGGACCCGAGCCTGTACGATGTTAGTGTTCTCGTTAAATATACCTATCCGAATTAAACCTTGATAGGCAAAATTTAGAGCTCCCACTGTAGCATCGACCGATTAGCCTATGCTATGCACCATAAAAGTGACGTTAAATAAACAAACAAAGGAGAAAAGTATTTATTTTTTAAAATATATAATAAAAAATAAATGTAACAGGTGTAACGGTCCTGTGACTAATTTTTTAACTACTCGACTATTCTAATTATTTGTTACTTAAGGGTATTCAAACTCTAAAAGGTTGGTTTTAAGGGAGAAGATACTCTTTGGTTTTGCAAAAAAATTGTCTTCATGAAAATATACGAAAATTTCTCCGAGATGGCATATTGAAAGTGTAAAGAAATAAATGCGTCTTGATAGAGGAAAAGGTCCGACCAAACAAACGAGTGTAATTGAGTCAAACATTTATGTAAACGCTCGAACAGCTGGCTAAATTTACTGAGCTTTTAGGAGAGTAGGGGTCGAAGAACCTCGAACCAGGATGAACATAAAACTTAATTTTAGATTGTAAAAGACTGAAACACGAAAAAGTTATAATGTAATAATAAATAGCACATAGGAATATTCAAACATTTCCAAAATATATAACGTAAATTAATTTTACAAAATTACCCAAGAGTCATTAAAATGGAGTATTTTAGGAAAGGAAAACCAACAAATAATTTTTATAGTTCAAATAAGACCAAACATTTGTAATCAATGCATTATTGAAAGTAATCATTAGAGCCCTAATATAATTATATTTATGACGAATTAATTATTTTATAAATAAGTTACTAGAAATCATTTAACAAATACAATTCGTTCGTAAGGAAAAAATAATAGGTGTTTATTGATTTATTAAAAACCTATACCTCTATAACCAATGAAGGGTCTTGGGTTCAGTACATTGTAGAAACCCTACCGTTTCTAGGACAACGGTTGAGCAGAAACTTGTTTTAGCTCACGCGCTACAATTTTTTCACCAATTAAGAGTACTGGATGAGCCCTAGTAGAGTCTGTAGATCTCACAGAGTCCATCCGTGACTCTTAGCACACAAATCTGCCACAGCCGGATTTGAACCCGTTATCCTCAGAATATCAACTCAGCACTCTACCACTGAGCTACACATCTCCCTCCTGGTATTATGAAATATTCTAGTTTATTCTGAATTGTGAAATCACGGAATACGCCTTGGAAATTTTTGGATATTATCAATGAGGATCTAGACAAAACGGAAAACTACTGTTCAAGTATTAGAGAAAACATAGAATCAACGGAATAATTCATCAGTTTTATTGATATATACGTTGATACGTTAAGAGGCTTATGACTTCTTCGGCGCTCATTGTAACGTTTATCTCATACTTTCAGAATTACAATAATCTAATATAATTATTCCGCAAACTCCTTGGCATGTTTCTAACATCAATTTACCTACTGACATACATTTGCCACCTGTCAGAGAATATTATGGGTTCACTATGGCATAATTACAGTGGAAACGTTTCTGTATGTCTATTGACCACAAGAGAAGGTGAAGAGATCTATAATTTCCTATAACTTTAACAATAATAATATAAAAGAGATGCCACTGGGTATTTTCATCTTTCACAAGCTTGAAATGCCATTAACTTGTAGTTACCGATTTGTATAGACAATCCACTGATTTTCAAAGTTATATTATATTTTATAATTGTATTATTACACATCAGTTTTGTAAGTAGGTATAAGTAAAAAACAAAAACGGATTCTTGAAAAACACTGCTGGTAGCCAAGTTTATTGTCAAATGAATAAGACCAAAGTATAAACTGCAGAATTTCCCTTTACAGGTTACAATTTAAATTCATATTAATATACAGCAATGCACTATATAAATTTCAATAAAGACAATATTGCCTGATACTTTTATTGAATACGAAGTTGAATTATGTGGCTTAATAAATTCCTCGCTTACCAAATGAACCGAAGTTTGTCATTTAGTGAAATCTAGCTCAAATCAGAAATGTAATCTTTTTTGATGGACTAAAGTTCCTCCCAAATTTACTACTTGACTTCCCAATAAATTTACCATGAACATCAGATATCTGAAAATAAGATACCTCATGGTTCTTCTTACATAGAAAAATCATTCACACCCTAAATTTACTTAATAATGGTTTTAGTTTTCGAGCAGCTTATCTCAATTAAGCGTAGTGCTGATCGTTCCGGGTTCAAATCTGGCGATGGCAGGTAAATTATTTAACCTTTTAAGTCACTTATAGACCGTGGGGGGATCTACAGTTCCTTTCTAAGGCTAAACCAGCCTCTATGAAGCAGGTACCTTTAACTGGGAGGAAAACCTGGCAGATGAGCGTGATCTCGGCCAAATCACCTCCTTGGACAACTGTAGCCCTAGGGAAGTACAGTCCCTACCTTGTACTGAATCCAAGGCCCTTTATGTGTTGCAGTGGTACAGAAAACAAAAGAAGGGGTCTTCGTTACAGCAGTAACGTTGATTTGTTTTTTCTTACATATCAATACATATAATAAAACAAAGTCCTCAGCCGCGTTTGTTCGCGGTAAACTCAATAACTACAGCACGGATTTTCATGCGGTTTTCAGCAATAGATAGAGTGGTTCACCAGGAAGATTTAGGTATATAATTTGTCGAGGTTTGTGTAAATGGGTTGGATTATAACGATATTTTGAGGAAATGTTGGGAAAAGTATAGCCGCTGCCTAACGCTTTTGGCATATAATGAAACAATGAATGGTGAGATATTCCTCTTTTATATCCTCATAAAAGTCAGTGATAGAGCATATCGTCCCTGCCATCGCAAAGTATCGAATGTGAAAAAAACACAGTTTTCGTTTTCGACTTATAGCAGTTGCTTTAGGATTGATAATTAATGTAAAATTCCTATAGAGGCATCTGTCAGTCTCAAAAACAATGTAAAACGAATGTCATTGGTTTGAATATAGGCACACTAGACACACTTTCCACGAGTGTCAAGTTTCCAGTATTTAGGAAGCCGTATAAATGAGAATTTGGATGAGGAGGAGGAAATCAGAGCCAGGATAGTATTAGGTAATAAAGCATGTTTTGGAGTGTCAAAGCTCCTGAGAAGTAAGCTCCTTAGCCTAAAGTCCAAGCTGATGATATATAAAACCGTGATTAGGCCAGTAGTGACATACGCTGGCGAAACCCTCACACTGAATAAATCCAGCGTGGAAAAGCTGAATAGATTCGAAAGAAGAGTTCTTCGGCAAATATTCGGCCCAGTTCGGGAAAACGACCAACTCAGGATCAGAAGGAACAAGGAGCTAAGTGAGTTATATGGAGACCTAATGATATCGAGCTTCATCAGGAGGCAACGCATTAAGTGGCTGGGCCACTTATATAAGATGGGCGAAGAAAGAACAGCTAAAAAGCTGTATAAAGGAAATCCGGATGGAGTAAGACCTCGAGGAAGGCCCAAAGCTAGATGGAAGGATGCCGTCTGTGAAGATCTGAGGCTGTGTAAGGTCTCCATCACTCGAGCAGGCGATCGGGACGATTGGGGTAGAGCGGTTGAGCAGGCCAAGGACTTTTTTATGAGTCTGTCGCGCCAATAATGTAATCAATACATATAATAAAACAAAGTCCTCAGCCGCGTTTGTTCGCGGTAAACTCAATAACTACAGCACGGATTTTCATGCGGTTTTCAGCAATAGATAGAGTGGTTCACCAGGAAGATTTAGGTATATAATTTGTCGAGGTTTTGTGTAAATGGGTTGGATTATAACGATATTTTGAGGAAATGTTGGGAAAAGTATAGCCGCTGCCTAACGCTTTTGGCATATAATGAAACAATGAATGGTGAGATATTCCTCTTTTATATCCTCATAAAAGTCAGTGATAGGGCATATCGTCCCTGCCATCGCAAAGTATCGAATGTGAAAAAAACACAGTTTTCGTTTTCGACTTATAGCAGTTGCTTTAGGATTGATAATTAATGTAAAATTCCTATAGAGGCATCTGTCAGTCTCAAAAACAATGTAAAACGAATGTCATTGGTTTGAATATAGGCACACTAGACACACTTTCCACGAGTGTCAAGTTTCCAGTATTTAGGAAGCCGTATAAATGAGAATTTGGATGAGGAGGAGGAAATCAGAGCCAGGATAGTATTAGGTAATAAAGCATGTTTTGGAGTGTCAAAGCTCCTGAGAAGTAAGCTCCTTAGCCTAAAGTCCAAGCTGATGATATATAAAACCGTGATTAGGCCAGTAGTGACATACGCTGGCGAAACCCTCACACTGAATAAATCCAGCGTGGAAAAGCTGAATAGATTCGAAAGAAGAGTTCTTCGGCAAATATTCGGCCCAGTTCGGGAAAACGACCAACTCAGGATCAGAAGGAACAAGGAGCTAAGTGAGTTATATGGAGACCTAATGATATCGAGCTTCATCAGGAGGCAACGCATTAAGTGGCTGGGCCACTTATATAAGATGGGCGAAGAAAGAACAGCTAAAAAGCTGTATAAAGGAAATCCGGATGGAGTAAGACCTCGAGGAAGGCCCAAAGCTAGATGGAAGGATGCCGTCTGTGAAGATCTGAGGCTGTGTAAGGTCTCCATCACTCGAGCAGGCGATCGGGACGATTGGGGTAGAGCGGTTGAGCAGGCCAAGGACTTTTTTATGAGTCTGTCGCGCCAATAATGTAATCAATACATATAATAAAACAAAGTCCTCAGCCGCGTTTGTTCGCGGTAAACTCAATAACTACAGCACGGATTTTCATGCGGTTTTCAGCAATAGATAGAGTGGTTCACCAGGAAGATTTAGGTATATAATTTGTCGAGGTTTTGTGTAAATGGGTTGGATTATAACGATATTTTGAGGAAATGTTGGGAAAAGTATAGCCGCTGCCTAACGCTTTTGGCATATAATGAAACAATGAATGGTGAGATATTCCTCTTTTATATCCTCATAAAAGTCAGTGATAGGGCATATCGTCCCTGCCATCGCAAAGTATCGAATGTGAAAAAAACACAGTTTTCGTTTTCGACTTATAGCAGTTGCTTTAGGATTGATAATTAATGTAAAATTCCTATAGAGGCATCTGTCAGTCTCAAAAACAATGTAAAACGAATGTCATTGGTTTGAATATAGGCACGATTTTTTATTGAACCTTGAAACTGCTTTTTTTTAAATTCTCCTCAAAAGTACCGATTTTCACATTCGATAGTTGGAAATGGCTGGGACGATATCTATCTTTTAAAGAAAGGTTACTATACCCATTTTATCTCCTAAAAAATTTATAACATACAATGTTATATTTGGAAAGCTATTTAGATGAGTACACTATTAATCCTTATCAACTTATATAATTTAGTTACCTTAAGTATTTCATGCGCATTATTAGAATATTTTATACCATATAATTTAAATGAGTATGTTATGGGCTATCGCAAAAACTTACCGCTCAAGAAAATAAATCCTGATATAAAGAAATATTTTATCTTGTTTTTATGGTTATAATATCTACATAATAAAATACGTTAAAACATATTAGACAAAACATGACATAATATGTCTTACGTGCAAAGCCTTAACTAGGGTCGCTAGTTTACTTATATGATTTTATATTATGATATAATAGCACCTTTAATGTCGGGGATTGGGGTAGCTTAGTATATAGTATATAAGGATACTCTATATCCCGAGTTCGAGACCCGTTCTGGTAGATAAATAATTCTATTAGTCGCCGTCAATCGGCTCAGTCGGATTCGGACACAGTGACATAAACATTCCTACAATAGATGATAATTGTTGTAAAAATGTATTGAACGATATTGGTAAAAGCAAAGTAATTGTGAAAATATCTTAAAAAGCACTAAATTTTTTTTACGATAAAACGAGTTTTTTTGTTCACCTCTCTAGTCTTATTATATAAAATTATTTTCCACTTTTTAGTTTTATTTTGTATCAAATCTATTATTTATTTTATAGTTTTCAGTTTGGTGGGTTTTGTTGTTCAGTTTCATCAAACTAATGTTCATTTTCTACTTTTTACATGGGTGTTTTTGTTCATTGTTATTGTTAACACAACAAAAGGATGTTTTTTAATTTGTTTACTAAAATTTTTTTTGTTACAAAATTATACGAAGCCTCCCAGTTGGTATTGCTAGTAGTTATATGCTTGTATCGAAGCATTCTTTACTTTATCACCTTTCTGTTCACACATTCTGTCATTTTGTTATCTTTATAGATCTTTATAATCTATCCGATGCTATATTTCTTTACTTTTCTATACTCTATATGTTATTCTATAATTTTTAGTACTGCAATGTTCTTATAGTTATTTTCCTGTTTTTCTTTCTTAGCCCTGAAGATGGCCAACACTGTAGGCCGATACGTTGGGTGTAGTAAACAATAAGTTTTTCTTATTTGGTGTTATTAATGACTGTAACCCCTTGACCATATTTAACCTTCATAAGTATCTTCCAGTCAACTATTTTCCTCTCTAATTAAATTATTGTATTGTAGTCGGTTTTTTTGAGAAGTGTGCAAAGTTTATATTTAATTTGATGTTTTTAAGTGGTCGAAAATAGAGTTCAATGATTCCGTTACGTACATACGTGCATAGGGCGAAGCTATTATAAGGTGTTAAAAAAAAAGAAAACCAATGTTGATATTACACTTATAGATTACAATTTGTATCAAGTGAGACTAATTAGGGAGATTACTATTTTATTTTAATAGTAAAATAAAATATACAAAGTCGACCTCTTTGAACTTAGAAAGCTAATTCCGAGGAAACAAAAATAAAATTTTTAAGATTCCCTACCACCGGATATATTTTTGTCTTGAGGAATCTGTAGATCTTATAATGGGAGTCCTATATCTGTCCGTATCCTCGGTTCTCAGCGGCATTCCCATTGAGTGAAGGCAGCATGTTTTGCCCCATGTCCATTAACCTAATTCTGGGTGTTATTACAATAAAATTTACAAATTTAATTAATTATAACAATAGATCAGAAACTAATTATTAATTATTTTGGTGCAGATAGCCCTGATTGTACAATTTGTCCAATTTAAATAGTGTAAATTACTAATGAAAACAGGTTTTTATTTTTTTTTAATTTATTTATTAAAATTTACAAACATACAATATTAATACATCAAGTAAATTGAAGAGATAGATATATAATGACATGAGATAAAGGTGAGTAGTGCTCGAATAACAAATTCAACTTAGAAGTTCACGAGGCCATCTTCTTTAATTTGTTAATACTTATTGTTATCTTATTTCGATCCCTAATAATAATTTCCCACGATTGTAACAAATTGCATTGCATATTTGTTCATTCAAAAATTGTTTCCAATATTGGTATATCGTATAAATATCACATTAGGTTAATTTAATTTGCACACCAATCACAGTTCATTTCTCGCATGTATTGTGAATTATTTTTCTTTACATTTTATTCTTATTTATTATATTTTTCTTCTGTTATAAGTTTTTTTTTTTTTTTTTTAGGCTTTCCTCATATTCAGGTTTCCTTCAACCAAATAACTTTTACATCGTTTTTTCATTTCCTTCTATCTTGAACATCTTCCTACCCCAGGCCATGACCGTGCATACTTTCCTGAATTCTTTCCATAAACGTGTTATAATAAAACCTTTAAAAAAATAATAATAATAATAGAGGTTTAGATTATAAGTAAACAAAATTTTAAGATAATTTTGAGCCAGACTACATTTCATAATGTTTGGCATTAAATGACTGCAAAATTTATAGTTTCAAAATTAAAATTAAACAACATTCATTAATTCATTATTCATTCATTAATTAAAACACCATTCAATAAAGATGCCGCACTTTACCCACGCAATGAGAAATCCGAAATATGAACTGCTCCGTAAAGTTGTACAAGGAAAAATAAAGAGAAATCATAGTACTTGTCAGCGAAGAACATGTTAACTGAAAAAAATATTGGCAGTGACATGGACAAAATTAAGACCATGCAGCAGATCACCTATATTCAAGGAGAACATGGCTCTTAAAGAAGATTAAGAAAAAAAGTTTGGCTTTTAGATTAAAATATTCAATTTCGGATTAACAATTAAAAAAAAATTATTGCACTTTTTTAAATCAATTAAAAAAATTACTAATATAAAAACTTCACGATCACGATGAAGTGCATTTATAATATTAAATGCATTTAGGGATCGGAGTGGCTTAGTGGTATAGCGCTGAGTTATATCGAATCTAGGACAATTGTTGTCCAAGAAACAGTGCAGTCTCTACCATGCTATGAAGACCCTTCATTAGTGGTAACGGTACAGGTTTTTTTTTATGAATTTAAAGTGAAAATTGCAGGAAATGTAAGCTACAATTGAACAGTGTGTATAATATAATATCTATGTAACATAACTATATTCATTTAAATTTAAAAGGACCTACAAAATGCACAGTTGGTTAGCTAAATGTTTTTTTTCTTTTACATGGCTTCTAGTAAATCGTCGCTGTCAAAACAATACCGCCTATCTACACGTAGGGCGATTTTACTGGAGAGAAAAAAAACGAGCCATAAGTTATATTATCTTATGTATATCGGTTTAAATTGCTAATTACAGCACTTACTTGCGTTCAACCTTGAAAACTTGTTTTAATAGTGTGTAATTCAACCTGTAGAATGCGTTACCGTGCTAACTCATTTTCACCAAAACTTGTTGAGAGGCGGTATTCTTTTGACAGCGATGAGATCGATTTATTTCTGACCGACAATTGTTTAGCATGACATACAGGGTTAATTTTCGGTGAATTTATTAACACTTAATTACCTTACTGAAAAGTTACTCTGACTTTAAAACTATTAGATTAATAATTAGCATTACCTATTATAAAAATTATGAATTAAATATAAAGTGAAGAACAACTATAGACTGAACGGTCAAATAATATGATTTGATCATTGCGCTTTGAGAACATAAAAATACATTGTTTTATATACAATTAATGAACATTAAGATTTAATTGGATGTCTCATCCAATCCAATACTGAGTACAAACACACAAGCACAACGAATGAGGCGTGGAAGACAGGAAGCTTCACAAATACGCGTACAACAGATGACCTTCACACTGGCTAATTGTGAACGAAAATAAACCGGTTCTGCTTTCGAGCAACTAAAATAAAATTGATGAGCTACTATTTTCAACCGGAGAAAACATTCACCAACATTTGACTCTAACAAAGGCAAATATTTCTGTTACCAAGGCTTGAGAATAACCAGCCACCTAAAGATTCGTTTGTTTTGCACTAAAAGAAAAATGCTCGTCAGATATCAGCTTAGTGGATTAGCTATTGAAGATCTTATTATTTAGAGTTTTGAGCAGAGTATATATATATATATGTCTGTGGCTTGGTTCTAAAAGGGCTAATGTCAATTTTTTCAAATTTTGTGTTATTTATATCAAAAGGTTCCACTTTTGCAAATCTTTAATTCTAAAAAGGCCAATGCCTAATAACAAACTAAAATAGGTTGTATTTCCATTATAATGTCAGGAAATGTCATTGCTAGTGTTTTCTGATTCATTTCTAAAAGGGCCTATGTTGACATTGGCCCTTTTGGCATTTTTGACTTTGGCCCTTTTAGAACCAAGCCACAGATATATAGTTTTTCAAAACTATCCTATTTGTAATTTATAACCTTTATTTTGAGTAGTTAATAATAAATCAAATTAGGTATAAACGCATTTTAAAACATTTTAAGTTGTATATTTTAATGTAACCGAAAACGAAACATATTTGATGAAACATGGACTATCTAAATAGTATATTAGAAACAGAATCAACAAACCAGCATCAAACAGAATGAGCAAATATTTTACGATTATCCACACCAGCATAAAGTGATGTTAAATGAATAAAACAAGCAAATATGAGACAAATTGAAAATGAAGAACTGTCGCTTTCTAAAATCTGTTTAACTTATATGATATTTATTATTATTTCATGTTATATTTGTACCTCCACGGCATCGCATCCAGCGAATTTCATTTCAATGATATTTTTCTCCCCGATTTGCATGAATATGAAATTTTTATATAACTACTATTTTATTTTTATATAACCATAACTAATTTATGGTTTCTGTGCAAGTCCCTAGGCCGTTGTCTATTTAATCTTCTCATAGGAGGTGCAGATAATAGAGAGGAGGAAAGAGGAAGAACAAGAGGATTTCGGTGATGTGTTGAAGAGTGGAATGTTGTGTAGTTGCTGTTTATACATGATTTTACAGTGGCAATGGTCATGTACCATGGAATCTTTGTATGGTATATATATATATATATATAATAAAAACAAATGAACCACTGAGTGGAAAAGGGAAATAAGTGACTGAAACCTATTTTTTCAGGAATACAAAAAAACTGTCTAAATAGATTTCTGTTAATCTTACAAAATAACATTAAGCATGAAAAATATACTTTCATACATGGGCAATCTTAATATATATCTATTACAACATTATTTTATACTTTTAGGACGTATGAAGTATTTATTAATTTAAAACTTATTCCCTTTTTCCACGCTCACCACCAGACAACCTATTGATTTTAAATGGTCTAGAGCTATTAAGATATTCCCTATTTCTGCTGAGTAAATGTGCCAAAATGATAAGAAAAATGGCTATCTCAGTTTATATTACAGCAAAAATCGAGTTATTTCCTTTTTCCACTCAGTGGTTATTTCCTTTTTACATTGGTTTGTCAAATTCCTAATAGAGAGTATCGGGAAAAATTAAAGTTCACAGTATCTGAATTTTAATTTTTATGTTTTTTTTATTAAAATAAATTAGCTGATGCCCTGATGATTTAAGATTTTTAGGTGAATCCATTTGCATGAATTGTTTTCATAAATTTTAAAAATTGCTTTTAAGCAATATGTAAATTACCTTTTACCTATAAAATTCCTGTCGTTATTATTATAATTATTTACGTCCTTATTTAGTTATTTAATTCATTTTGTAGAAAATAAACACTAATTCTAAAGGTTCAGAAAATCAACTGGCGTGATGGTCAACAATATTCTTTAAAAAATATGTGGATGCTTGAAGTACGGTGTTAAATTCATGATCTTGAAGAGATGCTACTGGAGTACTGCCCTACCCCAAGCCTGATATGTCATAACAATCTTATCTTATTAATTTTTTATTTTTTTGAAAACTCAGAAACATTCATCAAAAAGCGGAAAATATAGCTTCAAAAATAAATATTGTAGAACTAGGTTAAAATACCTTTTATACCAATTATTTGGAACAATATTAGTATACAAGTAACAGTACACAATTATTTGAGCGTGAAAAAATTATTTCTCCTTATTATATAAAAACGATCTTAGTGATCACTAGGCAACATTTTAAATTATATTTACATTTTTTTTCAAAACTCGTATAAATAAATAGTTCTGAAGTGCTTCATTTATTTGGTGTTAAATAACAACAACTACGATGTATTTAGGTTTAAGGTGGGATAAAATAAAAATTGGTCGTGAAAAGTCTAATTTATTTGGAGGAAAAATTTGATTATTTTTTGTACAGTCATTGGACAGAACAATTATACCACAAGCAATGGGAGTTTAAATAACTTGAACAATTATACAAACGGAACAATGGGGTTAATCCGATGCTAAGCGGACAGGGAAATTAGTGTTTTCCATTTCCTAAAAAAACACATTACAATAAGAAATCAAGTCTGTAATTGTAATTAATTTCAACAGCTGTTAATTATCATTAACATTTAAAAATAAAAAACACATTTTGAATGAAATTAAATAAAATTTGTCGCTGTACAAATACATTTTACTTCTATTTTAGATGTAGCTGATAAGAAGACTACGGCCAACTCTCGTTAAGACCTTGGGTTATTTACGAAAGTCAAGAGGATGTATAATATTCCTCAGTTTAAAATTAAATTGAACAAATTTAAATCTACGCTAAGCACTCTAATTTTAGTCAATGCGAAATTTTAATAAATTGTATTTAATAGTTTGGAAATATAAATAAAATATTTTAAGACTACCTGGTGAGGTGATTATAGTTGATTAATGCCGTGAAAATTTAAAACCTGATTAAACTTTAGCAGAAAAGTAATAAATATTCTTCCATTGGCCACCCAAAAATAAAAAAACAACATATCTAATGCATAATTTTGAATTTTGATTTACTATATTCGATATGAAAAAAAAAAAATCACTAAACATAAAGGAAGATAAAACAGTTGTAATTCGATGCTACGAACTGGTGAAAAACTTCCGTGACTGCCTCACGTGATCAAGTGCAACACTAGAAAATAGTACTTGCAACTTTCAATGGCGCCCACGATAATTGGCAACAATCAGCTGCGAATTTAGCCAGGTACGTCAAAAATGAAAGACGTCTGTTCCAAGATTCTACCATTCAAGAAGGGTGATCCATAAGGAGTGGTAATGATTAGTAGTGTATGAGTTACTTGTTTATCGACTTGCGAAAAAGTTAGGAACGTAAACTATGAGAGGAATGTTGACGCCGTTAAAGAACGTTGGAGATTCGATTCCAATACTTGAGGGTTATAACTAATTTTGAGGATAACACATAAATATCAAAATTCCTAGGATAGAAAATGAGGCCACTCGTAAGGTAGCCAAGTGGGTAACCATGACTAAACTTAAAGTGTAAAGCTACTGTATCCTCTTGAATATTACATAAATATATACATATATTAATATTTTTAATTTGGTCAGGTCTGCTTTAAATTTTTAAATAATAAAAAAAACTATAAAAACGCAGCCTAAGTACACCACCAGATGTTGTGTAAAAGGAGTAACAGTTAAAGATGGAACTAACTATCATAGTTTATATCATTATAAATTGTTAATTTTAAAACTTTCTTTGTTTTTTTTTGGATATTATTAAAACAAAAATTCAGATATCTCGAAATTGTTTTCTGTATAGAGAACACTGATTATATAAAAAAGTGTGTGGTATTGTAAAATTCCTGCTAGGAGAAACCTCAGGGCATTTTATAAGATAAAATGAAATATTTTCAATTTTGAGCTCACATTTCTTCAAATAGACAGATGATGGGCGAGAACCGAAAAATATTATGACTGTATAGTCTTTTATGTTAAAATAAGGTATAGGTTCCTTGCTTCTAGCTCAAGTCACTAAACACGTTTTGTCTTTTTATTAGTTTTCTTTTGAATATTTTCGAAAATAAAAATAAGTTTTAGAATGAAAACAATCGTGTAATTATAGGAAATATGTATTTTTCGGTAATAATTCCATCAAGAAATGAACATTTCCCATAATTACACTCCGTTTTCCATACTTAAACTAACGATTGTTTTTATTTTCTAGAAATATTAAGAAGGAAACGAATGAAAAGTTAAGACTTGTTGTGACTCAAATCTAAGTTACGACCTGCGGAACTGATACCGAAAATAATATTTCAGGTAAAGAATTAAAAACTGAAGTATTAAAAATTTGATATGCCTCAATTTGTACGGCATGATAAGTCCTTCATCATGGCCCACTCACGTCACTAAAATTAAATAATACGAGTACATACAAAAATATTACGGTGCTGTAACATTCATCTCTAAATTTACTATGATCCATGGGCCCATTATGAGCTAGCACTAATTTAAACCGGGAGTAAACAACTGTCGCAACTGGAGACGTTGCCAGGTGTGTACTACTATCCGATGGGTACCGTCGACCGCACTTACTTCCTGTCCAAGAAGAGTTACTTACCTCGGGTAGGAACTTGCGGACGAGCTGGAGACGATAGCCTTCTCGGTAGTGCACTTGCAGCACTTACTTCCCATCTCCTGAGGGCATGGTCTGTTCCGCCGCGGGGGAGGCCACCCACTGGCCGCGGATCTCCCCCACCACGGGGTCCGCAATAATAGCCACCCACTTCCCACGTCACCGGGACTTCTGATCGGAGGCTATGTCTTCTCCGACGGATCAAAATACCAATAGTACTGTCGATATCTAAATCGGACAGGTATAATACAAAGTAATCCGGTCGAAAGATATAATTATATTCCCAACAAATTCAATGGATTCAAAGACATCTGTTCCTACATTGAATAAAAAATTGAAGTATTTAGGAGGTAGTATTAATAGTTGAATAAATAATTAGGAGGGACAGTATTCAGCACCTGGTAGAGACCATACTACAGTTTGTTTGTTTATTTAATGTCACTTTTATGCTGCTATGGCTAATCGGACGATGCTATAGTTGGAGCTCTAAATGTTATCTATCCAGGTTTAATTAGGATAGGGATTTTTTAATTTAACGTCCTTAAAAGTCCCCGTTAACGGCCCATCCGAAGGATGACATAATCAAGGATTTAATACTCCCTTTAAAAAATCCTAGGGCTACGAACCCGCGATCTTGGGCTTAGTAGGTTGTTATGCTAACAACCAGACAGTCGTCCCGAAGCCGTACTATTTCAAAAACAACGGTTGTGCCGGGAAGTGATTTTCCCGAGATCACTCTCAACCGCCAGGTTTTTCACACAATTGAGGGAACTCTGTTTATAAAGGTTGAGTGAGTGCATTCTGTAACTTATGATTAACAGTGTTTGAGAAGAAAAAAGTCAAAGAACATCTCAATAGACGCGATTATTTATATTAAATTTTATTTTAACTTCAAACTTGATAAAAAAAATTGGGCACTACTCACTTAATCAAATGTTAAACTCCTTAACTAAAATTTAAACCACATCACAAAATATATTTGGTTATACTGTCCTTCGGAGAGGACGTAAAATAGCGATCCAGAGTCTTACTGTGTCAGGTACTCATTAAAGATCCCTACCCTGATTATATCTGGATAGGCAAAATTTAGGACCCTCACAAGCATCGTCCGATTAGTCATAGCAGCGCAAAGTGACATAAAATTTAAAAAAATATATATATCAAACAAAAACAAATAGACAGCTACTCTCCGTGTACATGCTCCTATTTACTAGCGTTCAATTAGATAAATATTTTTTTTTGATTTTATAAGCCCATACTAAGGGTGATTTAGTGTACACAAGAAGCTAAGTAGAACATTCCAGTAAGTGTTAATGATGTGCTATACTGGTTTTACTGTCCAAGCTATGATCTCAGGGAAAAGTCAGATCCTTTGATCTGAATATATTTAAATACTAAAATGGGATGCCCCCCTGAGATCGATATACTTAATATATAGTAATTTTATATCATTAATAAATAAGAGGCATACGTTTTATACTCTTCTCCAAAGGTTAACGTGGTTGACTGACCAGGAGTTTTTTATTAAATAAGAATAATAATTATCGAATCACATTATATTTATTTATGCTGATCATGGTTACAAAGATAGCTTATAAAACTAATTAAAGCAAAAGGGGGGCGCTATACATGTGACTTCATTCTTCACCCTGTTCCTTACATCTTGCGTTGACGGCCGCTTCCCGACAACTGACCTTATCTTGAAAGTAAAGGTAATAAACCATAAGGGTCATTTTACTCTACCTGCCCTTGGCCCCTTACCATATTTACTTAGGTACTTCTAATAGTACTAATGCTTCAGATAGTTACATATAGCAGATGTTTTAATTACTTTTAGTTAGAGTTTAACGAGTAGGTTTGAGGCTTTCGTAATTAATTTTAAATATCTTGAAAAAAAAATTGAAAATCAGATCAGTTAAGATCAGTGGGCTTAGTAGTTCTACAGCAACTGGAGCGACAAATTGCGCACAGGCCTGTTAATAATGCATCATCATGAAAACTATTCAACCACAGGAGCAAACACACAAGTTCGCAAAGTAGGTCAACAGAGCTTCTTTGTTACATGTATAGAGTAAGTACGTAAGGACAAAAATTTGCAAGGAAAAACGATTTCAATGGCTTCATTGTTTATCATGTTGTGTATTCATGTTTATGAAACTAAGCATACAAAAAGTTTGTACTTTATTTATTATCTAAACTGAATTTTATTGGCATTCAAATGAGAAACAAGAATGCCCAATAAATGCCCATTTCTCGATATATAAAAAATCTCTAACTAATTTCATAGAAATCCACGCTATATTACATTGGTTCCCAACCTGGGGGCGTGAAGTGAGGGGGGACGCCAGTTGAAAATGATATGAAAGACCGACATTTCGATCCATGTTACAGGTCTTCTTGAGTGACAATTAATCAAGATAGAAAAAATATATAAAACTAATAAAATAGATTTTTAACATTGCTCAAGATACATCCAGTCATTCATTTCTTCATATCTAAATAAAAGGCTTAGCGAACTCAAAGGCTTAATGCCGATACCACCAATCTCCGCTTAAAAACCTTCGTCCACGGAGCACTACACAAACCCGCCAGATCACTCTTAACGCGATCCGCCCACCTACGCCTCGGCATACCCCTCAGACGCTTCCCAGTCGGTACAGCGCCTATTAACATCTAAGGAATTCGTTCGTTACTAAGCCTAGCAACTTTACAGCCCCATCCTAATCTTCGCGACGCTATCACCTGAATAATATTTACCTGATGCATGCTTCGCAATTCCGCGTTATGTAATCTCATATATTCTCCAGTGGTCTCATCCTTTTTTGGACCGAATATTCTACGTAACACCTTATTTCCGAATACCTGAAGACGTTGTTCATCCTTCAGCGTTAGCGGCCAAGTTTCACATCCGTAAAGAAGAGATGGAAGGATAATTGTTTTATAAATTCTGATTTTTAGATTTCGGGACAAAAGACACGAGCTTAGTAATTTCGAGACCGAATAATAACAAGCATTTCCTACCTTTATTCACTCCTTTATTTCCTCTTGAATTTCGTTTTTCTAGCTACCATAGACCCTAAGTACTTAAACTTCTCCCTATGTTCGAACTTATTCCCTACTACATAAACTTAGTTTTATCCGAATTTATTCCCAGCCCTATTTCCTTACCAGCATTTATTAATGTTTGTGTATTTTTAGCTTTATAGTTTCTGCGTCTTCACCCAACAGTACCAAATCTTCCGCAAACCCAAGCACGGATAGTTTACTAATCACATTCAAATTCAAACCTTTTTCGATGTGTATCACCTTTTCAACAACGTACTCAAGTGTTAAATTGAATAGTACAGGTCATAGCGAATCACCTTGTTTTAAACCTGAGCGAACCTCAAACTTCTCCGAACAATTATTACCGATTCTAACTTATCGAAAGTTTCGCTCATACACATCCTTACCAGATTTACTAATTTCTTTGGTATACCCGGTTCAATCAATAAGTTATACATAATCTGACGGTCTATGGAATAATAAGCTCTTTTAAAATCGATATAAAGCTGATCAACGACACCATTATATTCTAATTTTTTCTCTAGTATTTGGCGTAAGGAAAATATTTGATCGATAGTTGAACAGTTTCGTCTAGAACCACATTGATAATCTCCGATAATTTCCTCTATTAGTTTCTATCTCTACTAATTTCTTTTTAGGATATTCTCTTTTTTTATTTTTTAGGAGTTTTGACGATTCATTTTTAATGTTTCGGAAATCGACGACGTTGTTATCGACATAATTATTAAGAGCTTTTTTCACACATATTTTGACATTCATCGTCGAACCAGGGTTTATTCTTTTCCCCAATACATAAGTTACCAACTTCTTTAATATTATCCTTAATCTCTACCCATAATTTTTCGTTATCTTCGTTGCTGTCGTCTAATGTCCCTAAAGCTTCAAACCTATTCTGGATCTCAAACGCGAATTGAGTTTTAATTGAAGGGTACTTCAATATATCTAAATCAAAATTTTCCGAATGAAAACGGTTTTCTGTTATTTTTTTATCATTAGTTTTTGTCGAAGTTGAACGATAACTAATTCATGATCTGATCCACATTCTGCCCCACGATACGTTCTCACGTTAGTTACGTTATTCTTCCATCTTGTCTGTATCAAAACATGTTCAATTACACAATAATTACGAGTTTGTGAATCCGGTGATCCACGTGTACTTATTAATATCCTTATGTTATTAAATGTCCTTATGTACTTTTGATTATTAGTTTTTTAGAGATTATTGTTTATAAGTCGTAACCGTCATCATTACTAATTTCGTGTAAACTTTCCTTGCCGATCGTCGGATAATACACCTCTCCCTTCACACCTTTTAATTCGCGTCCCCTTAAATTATTTTTGTACATTTTCGCGGTAGTTTATCGTAAACCCACTTTAAATTATCATAAAATTCGCATTTCATTTCGTCATCACTATCTTCGGTAGAAGAATATATATTTATCAGCGCGATTTTACATTTTTTCACCAATATAAAACTAGGATAATTGGAATAAACAACATAATATATGAAAATGAAATAACTGGAATAAACAAGAAAAAAAGAACCTAATTACAAATATATCTCATATGTCTATTAAATAAAATTATAATATATTTCTATTAAATTATATATACTTTTATTATATATTTTAAATTATATTTATTGTATCTTGTCAATTCCAATTATTTCATTTTTATATATTGTATTGTTGTTTATTCCAATTATTTTATTTTTATATATTTTTTGTATCTTGTTTATTCAGCGGTGAAGAAAACCTTCAACGTGGGTCGAAACGACGGTTTCTTATTAACAGTTTCACAATGTAAGGAATTTTTGATATTTTTTTATTAATTGTTTTAATTTTTAAATATTTTTATTTTGAAGAGAAAAGATTTGTCCTGGTCGAAAACGACTATAATATACTTAATAAAACGGCCAGGACAAATATTTTCTCTTCAAAATAAAAATATTTAAGGAATTTTCGTTTAGTTTCCATCCGGACCATTTTCTCCTAAAGAGTTATGGTATAAAGTAGTATAGTGTACCTTCATATAACAACCAAGAACTAACAACTGGAAAAAAAACAACGTGATCAATAAGCACATATTTTCAATACCAAGAACAGGATTGATACCATCACCATGATGATAGGTATATAGGTAACAAATTCCTACCCTAAATAGATTTCCTACGTCAAACCCCCTTTGCTTTTTGACCATCTGTAACAACATTTTTGTCTCGTGGATTCTCTGAAAGGGTCCTTAAATAGAAGACGTTTCGGCAAAGTGATGTCTTTTATAAACTTTTCTTAAAATAATTATCTCAAATAACCTAGATAAAAAGTTTGGCCAATAGATTTTTGTTTTCAAATCACGATAAAATTTATTGTTATATGAAACACTTCGAAAAAAAAAGTTTTTTTTATTGTTCTTTCCAGGAATATATGATTCTTATAAGTACTATATTATCTACTATATAAAATTGTCGTTTCACAGTGTTTGTAACAAAACTCCTCCAAAGGACTCGACCGATTCTCATAAGAATTTCATTTCATAAAATCTAAATTCCATAAAAGAAGAAAAATTTATAAAATTTTGTGTGTATATTCAATAGGTCTGAGAATCGGACGTAAACTATTTTTCATAACCCTAAGTGATATGGGTCGGCCATTATTATAGATTATACGTCGATCGTAGCAGCGACGCTTGATGATGCTGCATTTTAGATATGTTGTAAGGGCATGTCTGAGTAGTGTAAATCCAAGTTTGCAACTGAAAAAACCGACGGGAATACTTCTGGTGGCCGAAAAACTTCGAAATTTTCGGAGTTATTTCAGTTTTTGGCCTGTATCGCCTAATCGGTGCGTTTTAGGGGAAAAGTATAAATAACCATTTTTAAAGAAGATGAAATTTGATTTTTTGAAATTGTTCATACCCCTAAGTGATATGTGTCGGCTATTATTATTGATTATGCGTAATTTGAATCCACCAATTATGGAATGGATACGTTTGGTCATCAGAAATATCACCGGGAATGTTATTGAAGCAGCAATGTTGACTGGAATCTTTAAAGGAGAAATCCTGTAGCCAAGTATTCCAATAATACCATCAGAACCCATAATACCTTTCAAAAGACTTCAATTTGATATACGCTTGGCTTTTGTCATGGCCATCAACAAGTCTCAAGGCCAGACAATGTCCATTTGCGGTTTGGACCTACAACATCCATGTTTCTCCCATGGACAATTATATGTTCCATACTCACGTGTTAGTAAACCATCTAATCTATTTGTATTAGCAAAGGACAGATTAACAAAACATATTGTGCATCGATTACCACTCAATTAAATTGAAATAAATAATTATAATTAAAAAAAATATTATTAGCCATAATTAAAAATCAACCATGATATACCTCATTCATTAATCTATTGTTTGTATTTTATCAGTTAAGAATTTTGTATATCATTTATTTGTTATATACTATACTTAGATATAAGATAAATAAAATGCATAATCAAAAATCTATTTAATTCATTTTTTCCATTCATTCATTGATTCTTTAAAATTCAAATTTTAACGTAATATTTTTTAAAACTATTACAACAGCCACAGCAACGCGTGGCCGGGTCAGCTATTATAATTATAACTAATTGAAATTTATGACAATGGACTAAACGAGGAAAATATGTTATAATATTCTGTTAAAATTTATTCTTTAAATTCTAAAGAATCTAATCAATTATTTTATTTATCGGATAAAAATTTCCGAAACTTTTAAGAAGTTGGACGAAACTATTTGTAGCTGATAGTTAGAAGTTCCGACTCTGCGAACTAAACGTAATAAATTAAAACTAGACCTGAGAGTTATTTATCGAATTTATTTTTGTAAAAATAAATGAAATTAGAAAAAAATTTCTAGACAATGAACGAAGTATGTCAGAAGCATTCACAAAAATCAACAAAACGAGCGCACAGACGGGTATTTGACATGTCTAGCCGGCCAAAAATATTTTATCACCATATTCTACTAATTTTAGACTGCTGATTTTGAAAAAAATATTCTAAAAAATCTAGGACCTCTAGTTTTTGAAATATGGTATGAATCATGCAAATAATAATCAATCCCATTAACTTGGTCTGGGTTTTGCAGCGCAAATGAGTTAATTTAATTACTTTACCAAATATTAAGTTTCTAACAGCTTTTAATCAACACTTATATTGACACCATTTTGTTTTATTTATATTTTGGGTTTAAAAATAAAAATAAATAAAAAGAGATACAATGATTCATCTTATAAATAATTTATTTACGATATACAATAAAATATTGGGCAAACTAGTATAACGCATTTCTCGATTAATCATCTGATGATTCACAACTTTCATCACTCTCCGATTCCTGGAGTCTCTGGTGAGCTATTTGATTGAATGGCTCAGCAGAAAGAAGTAGGGCTAACGTGTCGCTCAAAAATGGCTTGCTTCTTTTCCTCGGTACTGGCCTCATACCAGATAGAAGTGGATCGGAACTTAGAAGCAATCTATTCAAGATATCTATGTTACAAGATTCTCTTGAAAATTTACGAACGAAATCTGTTCGGTATAGCCTGAAATGCTTGTTCCGAGCCTCTGCAGCTTCTTCAGAAAGCTGTCCAATTGGAAGGAGTGCACTTTCTATTATTGTCGCACCATGAATTCAAATTTTATGAACACTAGGAGTCATAGGGTGCCATGAATACAACTCCACATATAGTTTGGCCGTTTCCATCGCGTATTCACCAAATTTCATGGTACCTATGCTATGTCCACTTGAAATTGCCTCTAAAATCACCTTAAAACGGAAAATTAAATTAATATCTACACCGGTGATTCCTGCGGCAAGATGTGGATCAGCAAAGAACCTCCGACTGGTGTTTCCATATCCAGGTTTGGGAACGTCCACAATTAAACCCATTTTCAGCCTGAAATCTTCCTGGATTCTCTTTTTCTCCTTTTTCACCAATTATTTCTCCTCCTCCGTCTGGATTCGCCATCTCCTAACAGGCAGCTTGTAAGCTAGATGCAGTAAGCTTTCAAATAGCCTTATTCGTGCGTGGAGTATGGATAGTCCAAACCTCAGTGTTTCCTCTCTTATCTCTTTAGATTGGTCTAAATTGTTGAAATCCTTTGAAGTTGCTCCGCATATGAAGCATCGCAACGTTGACTTTGTATCACTTGCAGCATTGCAAACTTTGCCATCTACCATGGTTAATAACATTTTATGTTTTACATAACACGGATTACCATTTACAACTACATTTGTCGCTTCTAACGAGTTGCAAGCATGGTCAACATACGCAATTTCTTCGTTGATAATGTCGGCAGACTCCTTTACGAACCTTATCCGTATGGGTCGACAGAATCTTGGTGAGGAAGGCGTCGGATTTTGCCAAATAATTTTTTCGTTCGACTGAGAAACCAGTCGAAGAGGTACGAACGAGCTTTGGAAAATGTTGGCATCAGAGTCAGCGTCATTTTTAAACTTTTGTTTGTATTCTCTCTGTTGACAACCGTCACATCCCCATTTGCAATTCAGCAAAAGTGACGTACGTTCTTCATCACTCAATGTTTCTCCTATTTCTTCCAGAGAGTTCAACAGTCTTGTAACAGTATGGTCCATTAAAGCCTGTAACTGGACTTCTGCATGAGAATCCGTGACTCGATAGGAATCCTTGTTTGGATAGCAGTTAAGTTTTTCTTTTTGTAGCAAACTATAACATGGACATAATTTTTTACAAGAATATCGTACTAGCTCATACTGTCTTCTAGAGAGATTTGCTTCTACGAACATCGATAACGCCTGCACAGTGGATATTTTCGTACAGGTCTTATCATCCGACAATTGTTCCTTATATTTAGTTGCTTGCCGTGGATCTTGAGAGATTTCTTTAACCACGAGAGAAGCATTTCGATGTCCAGCGGCATAAAGTTGGGATTGGGTTGCATGAGAAAGGATCTGCAAATCTGTTTCTCTGCGCACTTCTTCCGTTTTTCGTCTTTTGCTTCTTTCGCTACATTCCTCGAATGATTTCTGGGGTCGACCTCTAGACATAGCTACTTGAGGTAATTGAAATGTCCCTTCCAACCAAGATGAATTAGCTGTTAAGAATGATTGTTTGAACTTGTTTGCTTTATGCCATCTTCGCCGAAATTCTGACTTAGGCCTTGAAAATTCATGTTTTATATCCTTCTGTTGCTCTTCAGAATAATTTTCTTTACTTACCAGGTAATTTCCCAAAAATTCTAGTTTCTGGTCAAAACTGGGCAATTGCTGGCTATCCATCAGGTCAAAAAGGTCTCGTCTTATAAGAATTCTCATTCCAGATGGCCCTAAAATAACATTTGGCCTTAAGTAATTAAAATACCTAAATGTTTATATAATATTTTTTCAGAATTGCTTTTAAAATTTTGCTTCTTTATTTAGATTTGCAGGAGAAAAAAATCAATATTTTCCAGATTGGCGGCTATTGGCGGCTATTGGTTTAATATTTCTTTACTACATAATTTGGACAACCGATCATGTTAAAAAAGTTATCGGGACTCATCGGGAAGTATAACTAAATCCTTATCGAATGTTGAAATTCACAGTAACAAGCAGCAAAAAATAACGAGCATCTTTCATATTTTTTTTTAATGCCTTATTCTGTATTTTAATTAATAATATTATGCTATAACATAGATACATACCTGGTCTCTCACAATCCGTAATGAGTAGGTGTAATAAAAATCTGATCGGTTACAGATAGCACTGAACTATGCACTCACTAAGTTACTTTTGATATGAAACAAAATAGAAGCAGTTCAACAGACAAGTTTTAACTGGTTTTTCTTCTAATCCGATCAACTAGAGAAACGATATCTGCCCATAACTTGAATCCCCCACTATTCCAATTGAACATTCGATAGGGTTTTCCGACCTCCGCTGCATTTTGCAAAACTGATTTTTGGCCGGCTAGACCAGTCAAATACCCGTCTGTGGAGCGTTACTAAGTTAATAAAAAAATAATGGAGGTCTTTCATAAAAATTGTACTACTACAACCGATGAACGGTCTCACTCACTCACCAACGGTTGCTACATTACTTGTAGCCCAATGTACCCTGTCTGTGACCTTCTGTCTCCATCGCCGCACTCCCATTCTTCGCAGATCGTCCTCCACATCATCCAGCCATCTTAAGCGTGGTTCCCCTCGTTTTCTCGCTCCACATGGATATCCACACATCAGTTGCTTGTGGAGTCTAAACTGGTTCACCCTTTCTACATGACCAAGCAAAGCTAGCCTACTCCTGAAGGTTATAATGTCAGGCTCTGCTTGACATTTTTATTTATTATTATGGGCTCGCCATCATTCACTGGTCCATAACCTTGTCTTAGAGCCTTCTTCTCCCAAACTCTAAGAGCTTTTTCCAGTGACTTGGTCATGTCTGTAATATAAACATGCATCTATTACAGGCCTTTAGCCTCGCTTTGACCACGATGGTAACGTATTATTACTCATTATCATTCCTCCAAGATACGTGAAGGAATAGCATCCTGGGAAGCTGTAGTATCCAAACTGGGCCGGTCCTCTCTGGAAAACTCCATCCCTTGAGGTCTTCATATTTTTGGTCTTTTCTTTATTTATTTTTAGACCCAATTCCCTTGCTCCTTCCTCAAAATCCTGGAAAGCACCTGACAGTGCTGCCTTTGTTCTGGCTAATATTAAAACATCGTCTGAGTATGCTAGATGTTGCGTCAATCTGTTGTAAATGTTACCATTCGGGTTGGTCCTTACCTTCCTTATGGATACCTCCAACATAAGGTTGAACAAAACTGGTGATGAAGGGTCTCTTTGCCTGAGACCTCTATTCACTATAAACTCCTCTGAGAGACTTCCATTCATTCTTACCCTGCCCTTTGTAACTTTTAGGGTCATATGTACCAACCTTAACAATTTTTCAGGAATTCCCAGCTCTTTTAGTCCTTTCAGCACCTTTGCTATGTGAATGCAGTCTTATGCTTAGTGGAAATAAATGAATCGATGATATAAATCAACATTATATTCTTATGTTTTTTCTAGCAACTTGGCGGACTCCAAAAATGTGGTAAATGTGGGATGACAAAAAAAAAGGGCGATTGATGGATTCAGATGAGGACCGCTCCCTCGCCCTAGAAGGTAGTACATTTTCCATGAAAACTAATTACTATTACCAAAATAACAGGGAATCTTGTTATGATAATAATTGAATTTTGATTGAATAATTCACGTTTTAAAAGTTGCATAAAGCTTTTAATATTTTAAAGTTTCTAGAGGGCATGGGAGGATTGGAAATGTTGGTGTGGCACAATTTGCTTCCCTTCCCCTAAAATGTTGAATTTGTCGCTGAATAAGGGATGTAACACTGCATACATTATATCACTAGAGCCTAGAGAATTTTCCTTAAATGAACTTAAAAAATATTACTTTGGTCACTCTATTTTAATTGAAATCAAAGCCAAACCGAACCCTGATTGATTGTTGATCTCATGACAGTAATAACGCTTATCAAACCTAAAGCCTTGATGCCGATACCACCAATCTCTGCTAAAAAGCTTCTGTTCACGGACCACTACCCAAACCAAATCCTGTTTATCTCATATATTTTTTTATTTTTTTACAATTAGTTACTTTCAATTAATAAAACGATCGATCTACTTTTGCTACAAGAAAATACAGTGGGAAAATAATAATAGAGTAAAACATCCAAAATAAGAAATTGAATGAAATATTATGGCTTCATTTTTTACCCCTCTCTTGGTGACTCCAGGGGCGAGCCCAGTTGCTTAAGCAATACACGATGACTGAGAATCCAAATCAAATATTTTTTCTACATTTTTCAATACATACCAAACTAGATACAACCCTGCTAAATATGTGCATGAAAGCCCTAAACTCTAAAAGTCACATTGGAGTATACTTCATAAGATTGAGTTACAGATGAATTCATCAATTTAATATTCATTGTTGGGACTTTCTTTCCCTGACCCCTATTCCCCTAAAATTCAGGAATGGAAAAATTCAATCCCTATCTGATAAATGGCTGAGACAACATCTAGCAAGTAGGGTTGTAACTAAGAAAACAAAAATTGTCCTAAACAAAACCTTGATTCCCCCAGTGCTTCCATTTGGAGCAGAAAAATGGGCAATGGCGAAAGATGCAAACCGAAATTTGCTTTGTCTTCATATGCAAGTTATCCATGGGCGGAGGAGAGTCGGCCAAACTTCTTGTGTGGCTGAAGATAGAAGAAGCTTAGAAGTCTGCAACTGGATGGCAGCAGCACTCATCAGACTACTGCTGGCTACTGATTGAGGTGGCTATAACGTGTTGTTGTACCGAATCAATAATATTGCACCCCTTGACCGTTTCAATCCATTATTAGAATTATCCAACTATTTTCTACTTAAATAATAATAAATCTAATTATGCCTCGATATCCCAAATTTTGAAGTCCCACAGTAGCATTGTTCGACATAGCAGTATAAAAGTCATGTTAAATAAATAAACAAAGTCTTTTGAATAACAGCTTCTAAAGGTTTCACATACTAACACATTATAATATAATAATAAAGGTGCAGTTATTATGAGGAGGATAAACACCAAACAGCAGAAGTTGAAAGAACCAGCTTAATCAACAGATTGGAATTTATATTTTGCATCTCCTTATACACATGTATCTTAGCAAACTCTCTTGTCTGATTTGGGATTCTTCATTGTTTATTAGACTTCATGCTCCAAAAAAAAGCAATTTTAACAAGTTCATCATTTAGATTTACTAAAGTTATTAATTAAAAGTAATATTCAAAACTGCAAAAGCACATACATATGCTCGAAACATCCTTAAATAAAATAAAAATTGACCTTAACAATGGACAACTCTAATGGGTTATTACAAGGGAATTCTATTTTACATTCTTTCTATAAGTTTATTTAATAAATAATCAATATTTCTGTTGTATATATCTAGTTGTATCACTTGAAACGTCAATACAGCTGAATAAAATTAACATTAAAAGAAGTAATCTAATTTCATTACTTATTCAACATAAATTCTGGCTTCAAAAATATTATTCAATTTTCTGATCAATAAAAGGATCTTAAAGGAAATAAATGTCTGGAAGGCGTTTATATAAATTCACTAGTTTTAAACCATTGATTTTTTCAACCGTTCCATATTTTGTCAAGAGATAACCACTCACTGATTAGGCATGAAGTACTGGATAGCTTCAATTTCTAAGCATTTATTTTCATAACTTGTCAAATGGTATGAATTTAATTGTGTAGGAATTGTGCCCCATTATACTCTAACTATTGATTACAATTTATAAGTAATTAATAGCTATCATATCCATTTATATTTTATTAAACTCATTCTCAAAACATACATTTCCTAAAATGCAATCAGATACAAGTGGCATAACATCTAATCTAAACTAGTGACTGCACCATCAAATAAGCCTTGTACAACCGCAAAAAAATACAATAGTGGAAAAAAAATAATACAGAATGCATTATATACAAAATGCCACATAAAATCAAAGATCAGAGAAGGTTGTAATAAGACTAGTCAGATTGAATATTGTCTCTGGCCCAGAGCCATTTCCAGAAGAGGGGTATAGCCTACTTCCCTGCATACCTATAGTCTCATTATAATGGGATTACTTTAATCAAACTGAATTATTATAATTAAATTATTATCAATATTATTTTTTCTAGATTCAAAACAAAACTCAACTGTATAAATTTTAAATAAAATTAGAATAAATTTTTAAAAATCATCTTCATCTAAAAAAAAAAAAAATAAATATCAGCAGCTAGTATACAGTCAAAATATAGTTAAAAATAAAAAAATATATATTTTTTACTTTGACCAATAAATATATTATGTAAACATTTTTTTTTTAAATCAGTTATTTCAATATCTTTTTTTTTTTTATTACAAAATATATAAACTTCCAATTATTATTCTTGAATTTTATAATTATTTTGGTACTTTATAAGATTAATTTAAAATAATAATGAATTATAATTTTAAGTAAATTAAATAAAGAAAAATCAAAACAATGCTCAATTAAGTTGTAAGTAATTTTTTATATAAATTCTTTCTTGCTTCCAAAATATTTTTTTTCAATTTGACTAAGACATAGAATAAGTTGACAACCTTTTTTTTTGGTCAATTTTTTTCAATATTATTTAATTATTAATTAAAGAATTTTGAAAATAAATAAACTTCCAATTATCATTTAAAAACTTGCATTAAATTTTATTTCTATATTCACACATTTTGACTTATTTGAAGTCATATATTTTTTGTGTACAAAAAAACAAATAACAATTAAAACAATGCACTATCAATTTTCAAACGATTTTACATAAATTCCTTTCTGACTCTAATGAGCTTTGATGATAAAAAAATATAAATAAATAAATAAAAGTTCTGGCTGGACTTCAAATGAAGCCGATAAACATAATAAATTACCTTAGTTTGTGGATTGTAATGAATGTCGTCCAGAACGGCTGGTATTCACTTGGGTGCTAAGGAACTACACTGCAGCTAAATCTGTTCAGTTTAGGCACCCCACTACCTTCACGGATGCATTGGACACTTTCAATCTGGTTCATTAATAGTGGTTCTATTATTTAAGTGTCTCCTAAGAGTGTCTTCTTCAAATGCTACAAGTAATTGAAGTATGATTGAATATCTCTGTGGTCAAAACACCATCCAATTGTAGACTATAGGCTTCAACTAGGAAAGGGAAATTTAATCATGAGGTATTTTGGTAACATAGAGTTTAATATTTTATTTCTAATTCTAATGCATAAAATAATGAACCAGATAAAATTAAATACATATTACTAAATTATAAAAATATCCTTTACAATACTATGGTCATCATAGTTTAGTTTTCAAACTTCCCTGTATGTCAGAATAGCTGAATAGTTAAAAACCAAATAATATTTGAATAGAAAAAATATATATCTATGAAAATAAAATTGTATGATGATTTTTTTTATGGAAACTATTTAAATACATATCCTAACCACACAAGAATAACTCAATTATAGTTTTAAAAATATATAGATCTAATCTTTAATGAAAAGACAAAGTTTTCTGATTAAAATATTTATAATAGTAAACAAAATTTAAAATGCTAAGTAAAATGCTTAAAATGCTTTTACTTGACATCTAATAATATTATTTTAGTGATGAAGTTTCAACATTTAAATAATCAATATTAAATATTTAAAAGTTAATATTTAGATATTTAAATTTAAATAATCAAAATCCATATTCCCCTTTGAAAATCTTATTACTAAACCTGAATAAAAAATAAAATAAAATTTAAAAAAAGGAAAAAATAAAAATAGGAATAAAAAAAATAATAAGATTAATATTAGGAAGAAAAATTAAGAACAAAAATAATAATAAGAAAAATATTAAAAGTAAATATTAACATCTAACTAAAGAAATATAAAGAATAAAAATACTAAGAAGACTATTATCAATTAAAAAAAAGTTAAGAGTAAAAAAAGGAAGAATAAATAATTTTTATACTGGGATTGGTATTAACAATAATTTTTTATAACTAATGATTTGGAACACAAAATGTTAGTACATAGGTACTAATAAAACAACTCTAGGACCCTTGTACTTATGTCATTAACCCTCAAGTCGATAAAAGGGAAAAGTCAAACAAAAGAATAGGTTGAGTCCTTGGGATCCAATAAATTATTTTTGTTTCTGTTTTACCCAAGAAATATGTGTTACATCTTAAAAACGACGTTTAAGTTAAGTGCAAAGATTTAAACAGTAATAAAGAAACTATAACAAAACATAGTTTTTATTTTTGAAAATTAAAATTAATATTTTTTTTTTTAATTATCAATATTTATAAGTGTTTCTCTTCACCCTTTGTCATTGAAATGTATGTTTCTAAGTGGTTTAAATCTTCTCTATGTCAGAGAACTTATTATTCTGTCATTTCCTGAACAATATGTGACCTAAAATTCACAGGTATGCCCACTTCTCTTATTTGCTATTGTATATTGAATAACCAAGTCCTAATTTGTGTGTAATTAGTGTATGTAAAAAGAGATTGATTCATATAATTTTGATATATTTGGACAAGGTATAAATACACCTGCTATTTGACTAAACTAATAGTTACTTTGAAAGAAAATACTGTGACTAATTAGGTCTGACAGAACTCTGTCTTTTTGTATTTACCTAAATATACATTTACCATTTGCCTGAGATTCAATTCAACATACTAATCACCTTGGAAGATATATTGTGGTCACTATAATTCTAGTAACAAATCAGTATCATATTCCACATGAATATGCCTTTGAAGCTCCAATACTCTCTCTTCATCATTTAAATCAGTGATGGGCAAATCGTGGCTCACCTTGAACATTTTCTTTTTTTTGTGCCCTTAAGTGAAAACCTATGTTAAAAAAAAATAAACTATTGGTGCTTCAATATTTTCAAAAAGTAATTGCCGACATTACGAGATCAAAATATTCTAATAGTGACATAGTGTGTTTAGGGTCATTATTATTATATTATCAATTTTTGCTTGTAAGAATAATAGTTTTAGGGTTTAAATATAATGTGGGGATATAAAATTATATAAACTCCTATGCAGCCCATAGATTTGTGATAGATTTCCAAAGAGCCCTGCTAGAACATTTGGGTTCAGGGCCAGTTCACCTTATGTGCAGGGTGTGCGGGGCACATGGGCGCAGTGCCTCAAGGGGTGCCGCGAGGCGTCTCAGGGTCTGAAAAAATTTCATTTCATGTTGGTCCCATAGCAAAATTTGTTTAGTTACATGGGCACATTCACATCCTTAGGGGATTAGCCGTTTTTTGTAACACCTTGTATAACTGTAAATGTTCAATTTTAATCGCGTACCTACTAGAGAGCACCTAGTTCACGATTGCACTCAGGCGCGACATGGGCTAGGGCCCGTGCTGTTTGGGTTGGCCACCCCTGATTTAAATGAATCTGAAACTTAGCCCTAGAATAAAAATAAATATTTTTATCAAAACTAATTAAAAAACATTCAAATACAAATTTGAACCCCTTCTTGGTTCTTCATTTTTCCTGAACACCAATAACTTACTTGACTGTTTATTTTAAGCCCTTTCTCCCAGAGTTGATCGATCATAAAGTTCAAGGATTTGAATTTATTCTTCAGCTCAAGTCGGAGTTTATTCTTTATTTGTGGATTTTTAAGGTAGCAGAAATCACAGTCTATTCCATAATAGAATCTTATGTATTGGATGAAGCTCTGATGTCTCTTACCCATTGGCATCGGGTCAATTTGGTTTTTATCACTTCTAGTTTTTACCCAGGTGTACTTATAACTGTCCTTGTGTAGATACATCCTACAGCTGACCACTAGCTTCTTGGCTGCTGCCAGATATCTCACTCCATTGTCATTGCTTGTTTTGTGTAAACATTGACAACCAATAATAGGAACTATCTTTGCTTTACAGTCTTTGACTAATTTTGCCAAATTATTGAGACCTGTTTCACTACTTTTTGTAACTAATCATCGAAATTGTCCTTTATCTCATTGTCTGTTTTTTTGGTTGGTGCTTACTCATTAATAATCAAGGTATTAAACAAGCTACTTCATAAGCTTAACTTCACATTGATTGGGGTGAAGTTTATAACTTTTTTCGTTGTAGCTGGACTAACTATAAATCCAGTCCTATTTCTGAAAAATTAAATTAAAAAAATAAACGTATATACAAATGTAGAATATATATAAAGTTAAAAATCGTAAGCAGTATTTTAAAAACAATTAGCATTAACCAAGCAATCATTTTAAACCTTAAAACTAAAAAAATAAATATCAAAGAAAGAGCCTGGAGTCTCTAAGACAAAAGGAAATAAAAATAACTGCTGATATTTTGCCAATTCAGGTATTATTAGGGCAGAAAGAGCATAATAAAAAAAATCAAATAAATAAAGCACGTCCCAACTTTTATCGTTTTTATTATTATCTTTCAGTCCTGATGATGCCAGAATTGGCAATACATCAACAGGTATTTTTGTTTCCTGTTGGTTTAGAGACTCAGGGATTCTTGTTTGGAATTAATATACTTATATCCTAATAACTTGATTACAACCCTGCTGGTTTTCTAAATTAAAAAAATAAAATTGAATATCTTATTGCTCGGTGATATTTAATATATAGTATCTTAATAGGTTTGGGATATATACACTTTTTAAGAATATTATTACAAGAATCATAAACATGTTATGAAAGTGATACCTCATCATTTTCTATTTGCTATTTATTTAGTCAATAATTGTCAATTTTTTTTAGCACATGAATTTTCATTTAATTTGGTTTAATATTTTAAGAAAGTCTAGAATTAGTTATGGATGTTTTGTAACAATGGAATAAAGCATTGATAATTGTATTAAAACCTCTTTTTTTTTAAATCTGGGAACATAAATGGTACCATACCAATTATCAGTTTACTGAAAGAATCGGACTCTCACAAACTGATTTGAGGTGACAGTTATAGATGTAAAAAGTATTAAATAAAATAATGGTGTTATTTGAAATAATCTCTGAGTAGAGCTGACCACAAAACGCCAATTATAAAGTGCAGATAACTACCCAAAGAAAACAAAATTGAAAATCAGTTTGCTTCAAATCAGTTTTAATTTACTTAAGTTAACCTAATAATTACTTGCACTTAATTGCTAATGACTCTACCTCTGCTAGATACTAGTACTCCTACAGAGACTTAATTTCAGAGGACTCTATGAAGTTTTAACGAACAGTTAAACTTTCATAAAAGTTTAGTAATTTAATTAAATTAATGATTCAGTAATATAAGTAGATAAGTAGTCCTAAAAAAATGAATAGCGGTAATGTGACAAAAGAACATTTTTTCTACAAAGGGGAATCAATAACTTAAGTGAAACCATAAAAAAATGGTTTTCACCTAATATCATACTTCTCTAGGTTATGGAGGAAGCACAACAGATGTGCTGCTGAAAAAAAAACTTGAAATGATTTATATCTTCTCCATCCCTAATAGGAAATAATCAAGTCTGTCACCCATTTGGATATGTGATCAGAAGGCATTTGAGCCTAACTAAATTAACTAATAATTGTTTTATTTAGTGTTAGTAACCATTACCAAAACTAAAGTTTCAAGTAATGCAGCAAATGCTTCAACACAATCAAACTTATTTAGAAACACTTGAAAAAAATCTAAAAGCATCCCCATTTAAAATTACTGATACTGAAAAATAATGAAATATGCCGTAAGTTTAAAAAATCTTATCTCACAAAATTATCTTGGGTCTTTGAGTTAAAAATTTTCCTTTTAAAATATCATAGACAAATCAACAAAATTTTTTATTCTTTAAATATCAAGCAAAAGTACTTATTAAGTGTTACATTAATGATTATCACAATGACCCAATCTGTTCTATTGTTAAAAAAGCACAAATCTTGGTACTCTTGTACTGAAAAAGAATGTAATAAGATATATCCATTCTATTGCAATAAAAGATAAAGATTAAAATTAAAACACACAAGATAGAAAATTATTCAAAATGAAAAAAATAAACTCCAAAACATAATAGTTTGAAAAAATTCTAACATTATAAATTATTTATTAATAAATTTTAAAACAAATTGCCCTGACACAGACTTCTTAATGTACGGTAACTAAGAAGATGAGACTGAATCTAGAAATATTTTATGATTCTTCATTTTATAAGCAAAGGGCAGATGTGGGGGTGAGGAAAGGGGAAATTTCCCCTTCCAATTATTACCACTAATAAAGAAAAAATAAACTATGGGCATTTTAAATTACTCCTGCCAGTAACAATTTTCATGAATAACACAGATGAATAATCAATTGTTGCACAGTTGGGCTCTACAACCATCTGTCCCGATGATGGCATACAAATTAGGCCAAAACATTGGCACAAATAAAGTAAGTTAGACTTATTTTAAGTAAATTCTTTGAGTGCACACCTGACCATTTCACACTCTTTTATAAATAATCAATCATTCGGTATGAGGGAAATCACTCATAAAATAATTAAAGTGTTTGCTACAAAAAGGAGGTGGTTTAAACACAGGGAAGTATGAAATTAAATGTACTATTTTGTGACAAAAAAATAATTATTTTGTTTTTCACAAAACATTTGTAGTTCCTATCAGTAGTTCTCGTGTTCAATCTACAGCCCTGGTGAAGAAGTAGTTAAGTTGAATTTTGTCAAAAATGAGTTAATTATGTTGAAGGAAGTAAAACCATGCTAGCCTCCTAGTGCATAACTGGTTAAGTTACAGTTGGCTCAAAGTGGATTTATTGCAGATATTATAACTACATTTAAAGCCAAAGCCTATGAGAAAGACATGATTTTACTTCCATTAATACAATTGACTCATTCAATAGAAAATCACTTATTCACTGGTGCTGTAGAAGTATGTTCTTGGTAAATTAATAATATTAAATAATTTGAGCAAAAAGATTTTTCGCATAATTATTTCAATTTAGTCGCAAAAATATTTGCTGTCCATCTCTCCTGACACAAAGCAGGATAACACATCCAAAAACTCTATATATTATTTGCATTGCCTATTAAATAAGGATTACATATAAAATATTTTTGGCACCTCTAAGGAAACTTAATATTTATCTATTTATCTATATTTAATACAAAAATAAATCTCAATCTCCTACTCAATATCCCACATTCTATGGTCGCACTGATACTGACCTTGAAGCAGGAGGTGAATAGCGGGCACCTACCTCAGGTAGCAGAATTTATAAGGCAGACAACTTCATTTTTAGATTAAATGAAACAATAATTGTTATTTGTGGAAGAAAATGAACTGGGTAGAGGTCAATAAATTTCTCTGAATATCAAGAAATATTTATTTAGTAGCCAACGTTTCGACCCACTTTCCAGGTCTTCTTCAGGGCTAAATATGCAAAATGCAGACAATTGAAAATTACAAAATATTTTAAAAAATGGCTTAAATACAAAGGTAGTAAAAAACATACTATAGAATACAATAAGAATAAAACAGAAAGTGTTAAAAATTAAAGATTAAAATAAAAGTATCAGTTATCTGATTGCTTTTTTATAGTATTGACCATGGTTCAGTTAATATTAATGTCAAAACGATGTTCATTTTTTGGAAGCCACCTATAAAACTATTGAGTTTTATTGGATTAGAGGGAAATTGATTTTTATCGGATTACAGCATTAATTTTCATAGAGAAAATAATATTCCTTATAAATTAAAATAAGTTTTGAACAAAAGAAAAAACATTATTTTAATTTTATATCAGTATATATCTTAATACTGTCTAACACCTGCAAATTGAACTTTAAAATTCAACTCAAAAAGTATTATTTAATAACTATTCAATTGCAGATTAGAATTTTATATACGTATATATATATAAAAAAAAGAACAAAAATTAGAAAAAAATATGTTTTTTTTATCTATATGTTTTATTTAAAAAAATATATGTCTTTATGTTTTTAAATCCACTCATACAATGTTTATAAAAAGAAAGGGTAGTTATAAAAAAGTCAATGACTGTGCAACTTGAGAACCTCACAAATGGATGTATCCTATTGATGATTTATAAATATTATCAAGTTCTTCATTAGTTTTCTTGAATATTAATATTCCATAGTAGATGGAAAGTTATTAAGATTCCATAGTTCTAGAAGAGTATTCAGGCTATATTCTTTTTAATAGAAAACCTTCTAAAAGGTCATGGATTTGCTCTCTTCAGAAATAATTTCACAATTATTTTATATATTACTAGAAATATCAATAGCTAATTGAAATTTTGTTTCCCTAAAATTTCTCATTACTGCCTGTTTGTAGATAATTTCTATTTAAAAACCTTCTAAAAGGAATTTCATGCAACCTATTTAAATAAAATTGTTCGGGCAACTATGCCTGATCATAGTCTTTTAAGAAAATGTTTTTTGGCCACATATCTACAACTACTGGTTTCTTGAAAGCTGAAGTCTACTTCACAGACAAGATCTGAAGCATTCCTTATCAAATTTTTAATGTTATTTAATTGATATTTTTTTTTAACGATTTTTTAAAACTTGGTTGTTTTACGTCTCTGAAAAGTCTCCCCACAGATCTCGATTCAGCCAGTCTCCTTTTCTAAGACCCCTTGCTGCCATGCTCTCTTGCACATCCTGCAACCATCTTTTTGTTGGTCGCCCACTTTTCCTCCTTTCCGTAGGGCAATATTCAAAGATTATTTTTGGCCTCATTCCCCTGCCATTCTTTTTAGTGGCCATACAATTTCAATCTTCTTGTTTCTACTGCGAAGAGGACCGTTGTTTCCTGGTTAACCAGTTGCCTAATTGTTCTATTAGGGACGTGCTCAATTCTGGAAATAGCACAACAGCTTCTCCAGAAGTCCATCTCCACGGCCACCAACTTCCTTTTTCGTAATTTTCCACCTTTCGGATCCGTAGAGAATTTTCAACCAACGAGTGGAACATCATTTTTTTTTGTTTTGAGGTTAACTTTTTTACTCATTAGAACAGGATTCAGAAACCCAATAATTTTCCTGTCTTTTACAATTTTATCTGTTATATCTTTATTTGAGCTTCCATCGTCTCTTAGCCATCTTTTTCAATTTCCCAATTTTCGAGGGATAGGGTTGTGTTTGCATGTATCACCATGTACTCTGATTTAATGGATATATTATCATTAAAAAAAAAAGTTTAGGATGTATTCTGTTAGTAATTACATTCTTATCATAGCTTTTATCATAATATTAAAATATTAAAGTTTTGTTATGATTTCACTGTTTTGCCCCAAGGAACGCTAAAAGTATGTTTTGGTTTTCGATTATCTTTCTAGCAAAGTGGGATTAAAAAAAGTAATATTAAAATACTAAAATATTGATGATTTAAACCATAATTCTTACCCAATTCTTTCATCTCAAAAGATAACAAAATATATTTCATATTCAACAAGATTCATCAACTCTATTTTCAGATAGAGTAGGGTGTGCAAATGTTGAATTATCTTGATCAGACTTTTTTTTATCCAAAATAATTTTATGATTTGGTTCCAGTTCCTATTCTGCTACTAGCTGCATTTAAGCCATTTCTTATTAATTGCTGCAGAACTAATTGATTACATGCACAATAATTTTAAATAATAAAAAGGAAATTATTTTCAGTAAAAGAAAAAGATATCATTACTCGCTTGCATCTCATTGATGAGCATGAGAAATCATTGCACGAACTAATGATAGCTATTATTTAATAAGTATACTTTGTTTAATATTTCAAATGAGATCACCAAGTGCCTTAATGAAACAACATTCCATATTTATATTTTTAACATTTTCTCCACTATAATCTATGTCTGTCTATTTGGGATATTTTGTTCCCAAATTTCATATTTTTTCCTAGATAGTGAAATTTATTAAAATGATATATTTAAAAAAAATTTATTAGACAATTATCAAAATGGGTATTTTTTAAATATTTTTAATTTATTCCCATAAAAATTTAATTAATTTATACATAAAACTTGTTATTTTTTTATTAATTGTTTTAATTTTTTAATATTTCTATTTTGAAGAGAAAAGATTTGCTCTGGTTGAGGCGACTCCTGGTAGCTCAATTAGTAAGAGCGCTGCCACGGAGAGGCGGAATTTCTTTTGATATTGCGAATGTGTTTTGAAAATATAAATGACTCTATAAGCTAATTCGAGTCACAAGAAATTAAAGGATTAGTTTTTTTCATGTTTACTTCGGTAAACAATATCATTAATTGTTAAAAAAAAAAAAATTATAGGAATAATAATGGGAGTTGGAATTAAGGAGTATGTTCATGCATAAGGACTTCTGTAACAACCTATTAGATGATTCGGAGCAATCATGTCTAGATGAATGCTTAGGTTATTGTTCTATCAAGTCAAGAATAAGTAGTATTAAATAAAACATAATATGTATTTATATATTATGTGAAACTCTCTTTTCTGCCCTGAAGAAGTCAGCAGCATGTCTGGCGAAACGTTGGCGAAAAAGTTAGCGACACGGTCTAAACCAGAATACACCACTGAAGTATTTTGTATAAATAGTGGCCGTGGAAACCTAAAAGAGTAAATAGTATTATATTAGAACGATTAAAATTACAGGATAAATGCTGAAATTAATAATAAATGAAATTATAAATGATAAATGAAAAATAAAAGTTTACAAACAAAAGGAAAAAAATAAATTGAAACATATGAAATGTTAAATTTGTTTATTATGATTAACCCATTAAAGTAAGAAACTATCTCTTATTTATTAACTGGAGCACATTGACAATGAGTATTAAATATTATCCTTTGATTCCCATGCCATATCTGTCAATTTATTGCAAAATATTCAACTGTTTGTTTGATTTTTGGTCATCCATAGAGTCTCAAAAATTCTACATTATATTAATATATTTCTATTACTCTTAAAAAATGTAACAATGACAGTTTGGTATAGTACAAATGGTATAGGTAAATAGAAGACAATCTCTGCTTATTCACAGCAGTGCCTGACTATGTTTTTTTAGTTAATTTAAAAGATAACTGTAATAAAAATGTTAATTCTATCACAATCAGACACTAATTCTTCTTACTGAAAATGTTTATTTCGGAGCATTTAACTAATTTAAAAGCAAAAAAAGTATATATATATTCCACAATGATAATGAGGCAAATTTTTATTTCTCCAGTAAATTTATTCATAGGCAAAAAGTTTCTATAAATCAGAAGAAGGAATAAAAGAATATATTTGAAAATCTGGAAAAGTATATAGAAGATAGTGGATGCTATTTTGGATAAAAATATTATTAAATTTTATTTTATTAGCCACAAAATATTTTTCTGCTTTTGATTAAAAATTTTCAATTAGAATAAAAAGATTGGTTTTTCAATTAAAAATAAATGTTTGTAACAAACTATAAATCTGTTACATCAGGGGTTCAAATAAAACCTTCCATGCCTCCCCTGTTTAAATAAATACTTTTCATGCCCCCCCCTTGTCCCCCCATTTTATTGTCACATGAAAACAAAAAAACAACAAGTATTACATTGAAATTGAAAAAAAAAATAGTTTAACACCCACAAGATACAACATTCTATGTTCCAATTTAAGATAAAGAAGTACTGTCAAGAGAAGAATAACTGAAATTAAGCCAGAATGTTTTTATTTTCAACTGGTCTCACGCCCCCCCCCCAGACAAGTCTTCATGCCCCTTAAGTTGGGAACCACTGCGCTACATGTTCTGTTCAATAACAGTAACTATAATTTTTAGTTTATAATTATAGTTTGAATAGCTGATTGATATTAACGGTTTTGTTCATCCTGAAAAAAATCAATAAATGACTTTTAAGCCCATCCATCAAAAGTTTCATAAAGTAATAAAGACGACTAATAGTTTTTTTTTTGTACTAAAGACCATAGTTATTTATGGTTACATGATATAATATTTCTGGGTAATCTGTGGTCTAGTGGTTAGCATAGCCTACTATGCCCAAGTTAGTGGGTTCACAGCCCGGCAGGTGGTCTTAGGATTTTTTAAAGGAAATAAAAAATCCTTAGTTATGCCTTCCTTTGGAAGGGACGTATATTGGGGGTCCTGAAAGTGTCCAGTATTCGTTAAATATTCCTAATTAAACCTGGATAGGGAAAATTTATGATTCCCACTGTAACATCGTCCATTTAGCCATAACAGAATAGTGACTTTAAATGAATAAAGAAACACGTAAATATGTGTGTGCATAAGAAACGTTCCTTGTTCGGTACAATTTAGAATAAATATAAATATTTATGAGCTTTGGTCAGTTCTTGTTGAACGTTCTTGAATATATATAAAACAATTATTTATTCTGAAATAACCACCCCTTGTAAAAAAGGTGTTGTTTTTTATAATTGCTTTCACTATTATTAATAAACAACCTATTTCAAAGGACCTTTTTTTTTTCTTTTGCTAATAGAAAGTTTATTAATATAATTCAATATGTGAACTTGGATTTTATAATAACGATTTATATTAACAATATTATAATATTTCTAAAGGTATTTACAATTTGAGAGAATAAATATTACAGAGTTAATTCAGCTTTATACTATTTCTGTACTTTAGTTTCCATTGGGTGGTGGCAGAATAGTTCTTTATTAGTTAGTTTAGATCCAAGACTAAATCGATTTTATTAAACCCATAATTTCAAGTACTGTGGTTTAAATAAATGAAAGAGATATTGGAGGGAAGGTTTATAGCTGACCGGGGTGTGAGAAAATTGCGAAACCCGATAATAATAAAAAAAAAGAAAATCTTAAATAAATGACTAATTGGCAAATTCATGAATTATGACAGTTCATGGTAAGCAGACTTTGAAGGAATAATATGTTATAGTACAACAGGTAATATCATTGGAAATAATTAAAGGAGGTACAATTAGCACACTTACAAATCTAAATTTAAAGGTGGCAATTATTAAAATCAGAGTTAAAACAATGTAAAATTGTGTCATCTACAAAACTAATCAGAAAGTTTATTGTTTAAATGTGTAATTATATTATTATAATTAATCACTGTTTAAATAAACAACAACAAATAAAAATAGGAATGTAAATAGTTAACAATCTTAAATGGCTAATAGCTGAAATAATTAATTTTATCACCAATAAACATTTTCCTATAAATAACAAAATATGGCAGCTGCGTACAAAATTAAAACATTTTTCGCGGTTTTCACTCTAAAGTATTTCTGAGCCTTTGTTTTTGAGAAAATATGTGAACTGAAAAGAATAAAAAATATATCGTGAGCTTGTCTAATTCTTTTAGACGATTTTTAAATTATATTCTTCAAAAAATTTTGGTTTGTTGTCACAACGATCTAGTAACCTCATGTGTTTATTTGTTCATCCAGAATTGTACCCCCACTTTTTTTAAAGTTTTATTATCTGGTTATGATTCTTAAATACCCTTATGTTTTTATCAATTAGTAATTTTTAACTTCAAAACGTACGTTATCTAATCATGAAATAGGCCTTGTTAACTTCTTTTCAAAGTCACGTGGTACAACAAAATTGTATCTGCCTCATCATGGATGGCAAGTATTTTTTACGATTTTACAAATTCTTAATTCCTTAATCATGGTTAATTTACTAAATAAATGTGCATTTTTTAATCTCAGATGGCGATTCATTTGAAATAGATGTCAGTTTGAGCGAACAAGGTATGGTTTTTGAAATATTTTTGATAAGAATTCAAATAAAATCTTCCAGTTTTCTTGATACTTATTTACTACTTTTATTTAAAGATTAACAATATATGTAATGAGTGATCAGTTGTTTCTCTATCTTTGTGATATTTTAAAAAACTGAAATTGCAAATTATGAACCTTTAGAAATATAACCTTTTATTTTTATTTTGTGACAGCTTGATTAGTTTGCTTATAATGATAGATCATCAAGATTTTTAGCTTTTCTTTGTTAGTATTTCTTCTTTGTTTAAGTAGGTATTTGTTAATATATGGCAGTGCTTGTATTACTTTCAGTTTTCAAGGATATATCTGTGCTTGATTGTCGAATGTTTCATAGTGTTCAATTCATTGATTAGAAGATTAGTCTCAAAATATGATTTTGAAATAAAATATTTCAAAGTATTATTTTGGGAAGGTTATAAGAACCAACTTTAATTGTTTCAAAGAATTATTTAAGTAAAATCAAATTTGTTATTTTGAGTGATTAATATTTGTAAATTGAATTTTTATATTTCCAATCACCTTCTAATCTTATTATTTCCCCTATTTTAATGAAGTGGACTAATCCTGTCAAGTTTTCGTGTTCTTGGAATTATATAGTTTTGTATTTATGGGTATTAATATTGCATGAAATAAAAGGATGTGTTAATAACTTATTATTATCTTTATTAATTTTCTAATAGTTATCAACCACACTCAAATTAAGTCTTTTTATATTTAATAACAGAAGATGGTAGCAGTTTTCTTAAGTCAGAGTGTGGTTACATAGATTGCAGGTAAATTGTGAAATATTTGATTAAGTTACATAACTTTATAATGTTGTATGAGGGTTGGAACAACAAAATGTTATTATTTTGTTAGACACTTTTTCTAACATCACTGCTTTAATAAACTCTTGTACTTTAGTTCTTAGTTCTTTATGATTCTTTATTCTCAGTCCACTGAATAAAGACTGGAATGACCACCCAACGCAGTAGTTCTGATCAACCACTCAGTGGTGTGCTGCGTAAACATTAGTGACAGTTGCTAATAATAATCCCCAAGAATAGAGATGTTCCAGTTCCATAATTTCTAAAACTTTATTTATTATTTGGTGCACTGTGGTATGTTAAATTATTTCACTAACTAACAGGAGTGAAATGAAACTAGATAGGTGTACTAAGCCACTATTTTTTTAGGGAACTGAGGGAAGAACATGTACTTCTACATAATAGGTCTGTTTCGTATTTCTCTGAATTTATGTGACGTTATTAAAAATTTTTACTCATTGAGATCATTAGAGGTCATTAAATGTAAAACGACATTACTTGGGGTCAATTTCTGCTCACTGAAGAGTTATCTGATCCCTAACAAATCCTTTTCAACTGTGGTTGTTGCGTTACTATAACTTAAACCTTGATGAATAGTATAGAAATAACTAATGCACGGCTGTATATATAATGAGTAATGTACAAAATGGTTAGGAGTGGGTCAATAAAATTATACTGGCCAGTAAGTAAGTATATCTGATTTATTATATGGCAACATTTTAGTCTAGCTTTTAGATCATCATTAGGGCTGAGAAAAGAATCAAATAATGATGATTTATGAAGTTACTGCCTTACTGCTGCTTTTATGTTACTATTTTTCTTTCAAAATTAACAAACTTCATCATCATCATGAATCATGTTTCTTTGCTTTATCTAAGACAATGACTGAATTTTGCGTGTATTTATTATTATAGTATCGAGGAGCTTACAAAAGTATCTACAGATTTTTAATTTTAGATATTGAAAAATAATTAAATTTATTTTACATTTCTTCTTTGTTAATTTTAGTTTTTATTTATATTATTTTTTGGACTTCTTTATTTAAATCCGTATTGTCAATTATACTATTACTACTGCTGCTAGATAGTTCCACAATCCTGGGTGTCCACAATCTTGTTGGTTGCGCTGAAAACGGGCCAGATTTTGTTCGGACATTTCCAATCTGGTGCGTTTATGGTCCAATGTCAAGAGCCGCGGCACCCATCTTGCGGATAATTTTTTCATTCCCAATTCTTCGGTTAATATGTGATATACCCGTTCAGATGACATCCCTACAGCTTCAGCAATCTCTCGCACTTTCAGTCGACAATCCTCTATGAACTTTTGCGATAAATTCTGGGGTCGTAGCATTTTTTGGCCGTCCACTACGCGGATCATCATCTAAGCTCTCCCGACCAAATTTAAACTCGCTGGTCCACTTGGCAACATTTGAATATGAAGGAGCTAAGTCCCCCCCTGTGTTCTGAAAGTTGCCATGAATTTCCTTTGGTTTCATACCTTTCTTTACAAAGTACCTACTTAATCACTGCTCGAGTCTGTTTTTTCCATTGTCACAAATCACTACGCAAAAACAACAACAAAGAGTCAAATGTATTCACTCACAAAGGATGTGTGATTATTGCGCGGGAACCTCGTTTCTCTAGCACTGACATCTAGCGGTGATTCCGAGAACTTTTCAAACCACCCTCGTATATCGTCTAAATAATATTTTATATTCCAGGATGTTTGATCGAGGAGTAAATTATGCTGCCTATGATATTGAGCTTGTTCACTAGATTGTGTAATGTTGAATAGGATGACTGATCAGGCATCTCCCTGCCTTGCACCAACTGAAATAAAAAAAGAATCGCTAAAAGAGCCATTACAGAGAACGTTTGCATTGATATTATTCATAGTAACTTTTGTATTGTCAATGACAATTATTAACAATCTACAGATGGACTGATACAATTATTTTATGAGAAATATTGGGGGAAGGATCTTTCTCATGGCTTATTTCACTCAACTTATAATTATTTTAATATATCTCAGCCAGAAATCCTTTTGCTCATCTTCTTATATTATTGCCCATGAGAGTTGTGCTCATTTCATTTAACAATTGGCTGTGGTGTTCATTGACAGTCATCATGTGCAAGTTATTGAGCAGTATTTATTTAAGTGTTATCGTGCTTTGGTCAGTAGTTATAATCTCTTTATTTGAAAAGATTTATTCTGTGCTATATATTTGTAGAGATTAAGTCTAAAGATATTTTTATTTACATGTGTTATTATTTCATTTTTGTGTTTCTATGAATTTAAAATTCTGTCTAAACAATAAACATGGTAATTTCATCTCAGATTCATTCATGATCATTTTTTATTCTCTTTGTTTTTAAATTCCACATCATTTCCCCTTAGAAAACCAGTTCTAAGTTAATCTGCCCATTTATTGGAATGTTGTTTAGTTGAACAGGTCATATTTCTGGTTCAAGAATGAGAATATAGTGTGTTGGTTCATTTAATAATTTATTTTTCATATTCTAGATTGTTTTTGTTTTATTTTAAGTCACTTTATGCTGCTATGTCCAATAGGGTGATGCTACAGTACTACTGAATTTTGCCTATTCAAGTATATTTATTAAAGGGATATTCAACTATTTAACATTACACAGACTCCAGAGCCACATTTTATATCCTCTCTGAAGGACGGCACAACTAAGGATTTTTTACTCTCTTTTAAAAATCCTAAGGCCACCTGCCGGTGCCTAAAAATGCTTAATCGAAAAACAAGAGCAAGCAGACAGGAGTATGTGACAATAAGAAGAAGGGCAAAGCTTCTCTGTAGAAGGAAAAAAAGAGCTTATGAAAATGACCAAATAAAGAAACTGCAAGAGCAACATGAAACAAAGTAATCCAGAAAGTTTTACAAGGGTAAGTTTTACGAACTAAAGAAGGTTTTCAGGCCAGAACAAATATATGCAAACAGGAAAATGGAGAGCTCGCAGCGGATCCTTCTCCCGTCTTGGAAAGGTGGAGGCAGCATTTCTGCAATCTCTTGAATTCAGGTAGGGAGTGTCATTTGATATGTACAGATGCCACGGATGAAATTTTCGGCAAAGCAGAAACAGATGGAGAAGTTGAGGAGCCCCCAGAGTAAGAGGAAGTGGAGGATGTTACAGGCAGCCTAAGAAACTGTAAGTCTCCTGGGCCAGATGAAATAAGTGCTGAACTCCTAAAATGTGGTGGTGAGGAACTTCGGAAAGAACTGTATCAGCTAATATGGGAGGTTTGGACTGAAGAAAAGATCCCAGACGAATGGAACCTGGCGGACTGTTGTACCGATACACAAAAAAGGTAACAAGACCGACTGCAATGATTACAGGGGCATTGCATTACTCAGCACTGCGTACAAGGTATCTGCAATACTTTTGAACAAAAGGCTGTCAGTGTGGTCTGAGTTAACAATTGGGGACTATCAATGTGGGTTTAGGCAGGGCCGATCAACAAATGACCAGATATTAGCTCTACAACAGGTATTGGAGAAAGGCTACGGATATAATGTAGGCCTGCATCATCTCTTTATCAACTTTAAGCAGGCCTACGATAGCATAAACCGTAGCAAACTGCTACATGCCATGCTGGAGCTGGGACTACCAAGAAAACTTGTTCGCCTTACAAGGATGACCCTCACAAACACAAGATGCCAAGTTAAAATAGGGAACATGCCCTCTGAGGAATTTGTAGTGGTTGATGGTCTGAGACAAGGAGACCCACTGTCGCTAGAGCTCTTCAATTTAGCCCTCGAAACAGTAGCGCGTGCGATTCGAACAAATCCAGATGGAACAATAGGCAATAGGATGACGCAACATTTAGCCTATGGGGATGATGTTGTTTTAACTGGCAGGAGTAAAGCAGCATTCGCAGGAGCCTAAAAACCAGGAATTCAAACAAGCAGGAGAAAAAATGGGTTTGCATATACACAAAGCCAAGACCATGTACATGTGTACCTCAAGAAGGAGCGTACTGGTAGAAGAACAAGTCCCGTTTATGGAGTTCAGCTTTAAGCAAACACTAAATTTTAAATACCTGGGCCCAATAGTAACACAATAACCAGATAGAGGAGGATATAAAAGCAAGACTTGCCGCTGGTAATTGTTACTATGCATTAAAAAAGGCTCTTAAAACTGGGCTAATGTCAAAAAGGGCCAAGATCACACTATATAAAACCATTGTCAGGCCAATAGTGACATATGGTTGTGAAAGTTGGGTCCTGAATAAAAAAATCAGAAAGAATGGTGAATATCTGGGAGAGAAAAATACTGCAGCGAATTTATGGACCCATTTATGACCAGGGAACATGGAGGATCCTTAATAACGCAGAACTCCGACAACTTTATGGAGAGCCAGACATAGTGTCTTTTGTAAAACGAGCTAGATTGAGATGGTTGGGCCATGTGATGAGAATGCCCAGAAAACTGTTGTTCGGGAAGCTCGGTGGTAGATGACCTAAAGGAAGGCCCCGTACGAGATGGCTTGAAGATGTGGAGGCCGATTTTCAGCAGCTGGGAATCAGACATTGATAAAGACTTGTTGTGGACCGAAGTGATTGGCAGGCAGTGGTGGATGAGGCCCAGTTCCTTGTAGGACCGTAGTGCCAAGGAGTGAGTGAGTGATTGAAGGCCACCTGCCGGGCATAGCAGGTTGTTATTCTAACCACTACACTATAGATGACCCCAGGAGCACTGTACAAAGTTCAATACACACAGTTGTAGAGGTATTTGAATCGGTTAGGCTACCTAAAATTGATATACAGATAAGCAACTTTACGTTGTGAATGCAGATCCACCCTCTTCATGGTCATAATTCATTTAATCACAAGCAACACATTTTTTGAGGTGTGTGAGAAGTCAACGTAGATGTTTCTATTAGCAAATATTGCTTGTCCATTATCTGAATTTTTGTGTTATTAAGAGAGTATTTTGCAAGGGATAATATTGAGTTATCTGATTGAGTATAAAATAATCCCCCATTTTATGAACTTAATAAATAAACCTCGCTGGTTGATGTTTGTGCTAAATCTTTGTGTATATAATGAAACTTGTTTCAGCTATAAGTGTGTGGGCACTTCTTGAAATATACTGTGCGTTTCTTATTTACAGTTACAGAGCATGGTCTCCTCATTAAATTGGTAGAAATGAGGATTGCGGCAATATACGTGTTGTAGCAATCTTTTGGGAAAAATTAGTAAGTATGTGGGTTTTTATTTAGTTGAGAACTTCTAAAGCCAGAAGTGGAATTCTAATAGTGATATGAAGTTCTGGTATTTGGTTTCTATATTCAATTAAAAGCTGAATATCTATGTTAGTTATTGTAATATCCAAAAATATTGATTTAAAGTTTAATTAAATACATAATAGATATAGTACAAAAAGTTTAAACTTGATTAATTTAATATCAAATATTTATTTCTAAATTATTACCTTAGCTCAAGAAATTTTAGTAACAAAATATTAATGTATTTAATTCACTACAAAGTCGAGTTGATTGTTTAAAATTAATCGATTAATTCAATTAGAATAGTTAAATACATCAACAAACATTTTAAGCAGCTTATGACTTTATTTCACAGGCATTGAATGTTAATAGTCATCACTCAGCACCCTATCTGTAATATTTTATTCTCCTTGTGGTTATGGCTTGCAGTATTTGTAAGTTCTGATATTTCTTAAACCTATGCTCCTCCCGATGTCTCTATGTTTTCTCTCAAAAAAGTTATCGATAAAAATATAAATTATTCACAGCTTAGTAGATATGGATTTGTAAACTGATGTCAATACGTGTTGTTTTCTTGTGCATGTATCATTTGTCTTTCAAACTATCTTTTTTTTAATCCTTTTTGGATTAAAAGAATTTCCCTGGTAGAATGGTAGCATTATAGATGGGTATTAAGGAATGAGTGTCATGTTATAAATTTATTCACTCATTTATTAATCTACAATGGTGGCATACTCTGTCCTCCTAACAGTGTACCAACCCCCATATTACCAATTTATTTGTTTGTTTATCTAGTCATACTATACATGTAGTCTTTAGTTCAGATTGTATTAGTTTTTGTTTGAATTATGTAAGCAGGAAAAAAAATTCATATCTCTACCTCAGCATTTTAATTTGTACTTCAATTTTTATTATTCCACCAATATAAATAAATATACATGATGATAACTACAAACTTTTTTTTATAATAGAGATATATTTATTACTCAACTTTATGTTTATATGTTCATGGCATCTAAATTCAGTAATCCTTCCCACTAACCGTGAAGTTCAAGCCAATCCATAAATTACTGGAATATGTTGGTAAAATCAATACTTTTCCAACAAAAACAAAATCATATCCTCCTTAATTCCCTAATAAGAATTCCCATCTTGTCATTCCTTCCTAGATAATGTTATGGGTTTGAACTCAGCCTGGATCATCTACAATTTATTTCTTGGTGGTCCTGATTTCCACACCTCTGATGAAAGCATGAGAGTAATTTCTGATCAATACCTATCTTGGAATAACTATTTTTCACTTATTACCCAGTTGTCATCCATAAACATTTTCAAAATATTCTATGCCTTCAGAAACCCATCTTCTTTTCATTTTTCCCCACTTTAATTAAGTTTCTGTTTGTATATGTTGAACTGACTGATAGGTATGAGATGAGGCTAAAGGAAGTAATGATATTCTTCTTTACAACTTTCAGTGGTCCCAGACACTATAAGTCACCAAGTGATTAACCGAGTCAAGATGTCTTTTACCTTGTCTCTGACTGAAATTTTCCTAGATTTCTATTTCTCCCTACTATTCAGAATAGGGATTCTAATCTTATTGAACCACTTTATTTAAAAATTGTTTATCGCTCGTGCTATTTTTTTTAGGAATTCTTCACTTATTTCTGTTCGTTAAAATGATAAACACCAATTATTTCTCCACCTTCAACAAATATATTTAAAAAAATACTTTATTTATCTAATGCTAAATACTCAATATCGCAAAATAATTTAAAAGCGATAAAAGGTTCACTTGGGGAGGGGGCGACAAATTAGTACTAAACTAAACTTTAATTTCTTGTATAATATTGAGGTACCTCTACTAAAATGTTAATTATCTACTGTTGTTCAATTAAATGAACAGTTGTAGAATTTGAATAATGAGAGTTGGGGTCCGTCGTAAAGTGGACAGGGAGTACCTCCTAGTGAATAATAAATTTAGAAACATTTAACCTATAGGAATAATTATTATATGGTTACGGACTTAAAGGATATATGAATGTATGCGCTGTAACCTGCTTATTAAAAAATTTGAATCATGTTCCTTATATCTTAGCTTTAGAGCATTAAAACATGGTTTCTTTGGTTAAAACGCTGTTAATCCTTGTTATATTTTTCTTTTTAATGACCTATCAATGTAAGCTAATATCAAACATGATATACTGGTTATATATGCTGATGAACTCTTCTTTTCGTCAATTACCTCTTTATATATTTTAGAAGATTTCCTTTTTACATATTTAGAGAAAGGAGAAACCCTTAGTATAATTTACTTGAAATAAATAAAAGATAGAATGCAACCAGTCCGTTATTCTCGTTATCGTAACTGATAATACTGACTATTCCCAGACGATCTTATTCATTCGTATATCGAGATAATAAACTAAACTAGTACTCTCGATCTGATTTTTTTCATTGATCTTCTCATTTTGCCTACTCTTATGTCATCTTACTATTAAAAATATTGAAGTATTTATAAATATTTTTGTAAGTACAGGACTGAAATGAGTTAATTCTACTTAATAACTGAAAATAAAATGTTGACTATTTGTACTCGAAATTTTGGTTAAAAAAAAGTTTTTTATTTGTGTTTTAACAGGTAACAGTCTTATTTTTAATTTAAGATGTTTAAGTGTAATTGTCATGACAACCTTAAATATCATCTATCTGTTTTTGTGTATATTTTTTTAATTTCCAAATAAATGCTATAAAATGTTCTTGAACTATGAAATATTGATGCCTAATTTTAATTATGAGGTTTAAATATTTAAGTAGGTCTTATCTACTCCAATGGTTTTTTTTTTAATTTTATGTTGTTTTGTTTCATGTCCTGGTTGGGAAATTGAAGAATTTTCAATCAGGAGCATATGATACATAATTATAATAGTCCAGTTGGTTTATTTGTTGGATATATAGATTCCATCTGCTCCCCGAAGAAGAATGTGATTATGCTAATAAAAATTAAATGCTTAATTTTTCAAAACAAGTCTTCCTTCTATGTATCCATTGGGGATTTTGATGCCCTGGTTTGTTAATCTCTAGCTTTCCTTTTTGCCTCTAAAAAGATTGGTACTTCATTTACGAAATACTTATTAAATGTCGTACACTAAATATTTGTTTGCATATTCATGTAATGTGGCTTTAAGACAAGTAAGCCTTATAAAGGAATGGGCCATGTCTTGGAGTGTGTAACACATTTTTGCTAATCTTCAATTATTTTTTTTTCTTTAAAATTAATTTTAATATTAATATTTCTTTGGGTAGTACAGCAGATATTACATTTTTTTAAAAATTAAATATGGATGTATTATTTATAGTTTTCCTTGTTTTTAGTTTGCTTCTCAACCAAACATACTCTTCCTATGTCATACTAATATTACCCTATCACTCAATCTCTCTAAGTGAATTTCGATTCGAACCAATTAATACTCTTCTTCTTATAATATCACTAGTTCACCCCCTCATGATTGAGGTGGAATGATGCGGATAAGGAATTACCAAGAGTAATTTTATTCCTATAATTATTATTATATTGTTTTATCATGTAAAATAATTTAATGAATAAAAATTTATTTTAATATCTAAATTTAATTTATTTATTCTTGAAATAGATTTTTTACGATTTTGGAGTTTTTTGTTTTGGAGATGCGTTTAGCCCCCAGTATTACAATTTTTCATTTTTAAACAGAGGTACAACCTTCATTTCAAGTTGTGATTACTTTTTATATTTTATAAATATAATTTTATAAAGAACTGGCCAAGTACGACACTATATGGTTCCAATTATGTTCTTAATTTCATCCAATAAATTGACAAAAGTGTTTTGATTTTTATAGTTATCATTTGACATTAGTGAAACTCGGCCAAGGAAGGTTAAAGAAATAACAGTTTCTACTTCTTCAACTTCAATTACTTTTTATTATCCGATAAATAGTAATATATAATATAGTTAAAATTTTGCAATACTATACCTCATTGTTGTTATAAATTTTATTTTTCTAATTAAATTTTTTAAACATGATTATATAAATAAAAATTGGGAAAAAAAGTAATATTTGATTATTAATCTAAACCTGTATGGTTATTTAATTATTAGGAGATATGCTATAATGAATTCTCTGCTCCTGGACTAAATTAAAATGAATCATGAATAAGAATGTGTGTAGCTTGTTACTGTAAGTTGTGGATGAGTGCTAATTCATTTAATTGTTAGAAATGAGTGGATGGTTTTGATGCGGTTACTGAGAGCAGGAGAAGCAACCCTTTAATTGATATGCTTAGAAAATGACTTGAAATATTATATTATTATTCTTTCATTTTACATTTGCACCTGCACAGTTTCGCATCCAGAAAATTTGATCTCAGTGTTGGGATTTTTTTCCCTAGATTTGCAGAAATCAGAAACATACAATTTTTGAAATAATTATAATTTTTGAGCAAGTCTCTGGGTGCTTGTATTTTTAATCTTCTCCAAGCAAGTCCGTGTAATAGGGAGTAGGATAAAGAACTAGTGGATTTTTGTGATTTGGTGTTGACGAGTGCAATTTGGAAGATTATAGGGGAGTGGAGTAGTTCAGTAGTAGAGCGCTGAGTTTCCATTCCGAAGGTCCTGGGTTCAAATTCTGCTCATTGGCAGACTTTTATTTAATCTGTTAGTGACCGGAAATGGGTCCTATGGGATCTAGGATCCTCCTGGGTCTTACCCAGCCTCTACGAAGTGAGTACCCAAAATAAGTGGATATAATCTGGCGGCTGTGGGTGATTTAGAACAAATCACCTCCCTCCATAACCGTTGTACAAAAACATTACAGTCTCTACCATGTACTGAACACAGCAAGACCCTCCATGTGTTGTAGTAGGGGACAGGTTTTGTTTTATTCTCCGCCCTGATGATCTGAAAATTAGACAAATAAAATAAATTAACTGTTTTAATTTTTATTTTTATAAATTAATTTATTTTGTGTAAAATTTATTTAGTCCACCTCCTAACCATTTTCACATTATAGTATCTGAAGATACACTGAAAGTTATTGAAAAGTTAAATGTAGTATCTTCAGATGGTAAATTGTTAAATGCAGACTGTATAGTTAGTTCAATAAATTATCATTCCTTTAATCATATCTTTTATTTTTTTTACTATAAACGCTATCGGAAAAAAATGCATGTGAAGCCAAAGTAAGCCAATACTATGGTATTAATAATATGGTATAAATATTGGTAATTATGGTAAATAATTACGACCTGTTGCGTCCGAAATGTTTGATAGTTCATTTCATTGAGTGTAATTATTAACTCTTCTATACCCGTAATATTTGTAACTATTTTCGTAGGATCAACATTTTTTACGAAATCAGATGAAATATGATATCAGCCTCAGTCCTTCAATTTTTATTTTTATTCATCATTAAAGGGTTCGATAATTGGTGTATACTTGAACCATTATCTTGATATTTTTTTTTTGCCATAGTCATCCCATGAATTATTGTAGTTAGATGAATTCTTATTATTGTATTATAATAAGAAGAGCAAGAGATTATAATAATAAAAGACGTATTCCTTAGGTCGATATGAAATTACCAAACGTAGTGTAGTATACTTTGTCCATTATGGGAGATGGTTAAATTTATATTGCCGGTTGTAAAAATAAAATTAATTTTGTTATAATGTCAACTTAATTTATATTAATCAAAATGAGCTTTATTATGTAATAAAAGCTTTATTGTTTACTATAATTTACAAAAAATAACATTGTAGTGCTGTTTTGTAATTTAACACGGTTGTCGTTCCCTATCAATATTTAATAGGTAATAAAGTGACAAGGTTACAAGAGAAGAGTCTTTGACAGTCTCAGCTCTATTGTTTATTAGACTTTATATTGCCTTCATTAAGGGCGTAAAAACTTTTTAAGTCCTTGAGTTATTTCGCTAGACTTAGCTTCAGTCCGCTGTATTGAAACTTCTTGAAAACGATAATAAACCTTGTTAAATGATACAATTAAGCAGTTCAGGTTATCAGTTCCGCAGATTGTCACTTCGAGTCATGTCACAACTCATCATTCGTTTCTTTTCTAAGATAAGAAAATAAAAATAATGTTTCACTGACTGTATAGGACCTAGGACCCTCCTGTGGCTCACCCAGCTTTTACAAGATGAGCACCCAAAATCAGTGGGTAAAATTTGGCGGTTGAGGGTGATCTAGGACAAATCATCTCCCTGCACAACCGGCTTCCAAGAAAGAGTACAGTCTCTACCACGTACTTTACCCAAGGCCTTTCATGGGTTGTACTCTTACAGTTTTAATTATAATCGTGTTACATCTCAATTATCATGAAGTTATCATTTTACATGTACTCTACAACAATGATGAATGGGTTTTTTAAAAACTGGATTTTGTAAACAATACTAAGCTAATATTTTGTATCTTGTCGAATATTCAATGACTATATTCAATGAATATCAATATGTTCTGATGAGCTCGTGGAACAGTATAGTTTTTTTGTCCTATTATGATGAACCAGTATTTAGTGAAAGATGTTGAAATATTCTTTGGCAGTGATTGAAATTGTTAAAAAAATCGTTTTAATTGAAATTGCGGTCACCTGTGGTCTAGTGGTTAGCGTAACAAACTACTAAACCCAAGATCGCGGGTTCGTAGCCCGGCAGGTGGCCCTAGGATTTTTTTAAGGGAGTAAAAAATCCTTAGTTACGCCGTCCTTCGGAAGGGACGTTAAACGGGGGTCCCGAGATTGTACGATGTCAGGTACTCGTTAAAAATCCCTATCTAATTAAACCTGGATAGGCTAAATTTAGAGCTCCCACTGTAGCATCGTCCGATTAGCCTTAGCAGCATAAAGTGACGTAAAATAAACAACTAACTAAAAATCGTTTTCTAACATCATTTGTGATGTACACTTGTTTCCTGTTTTGTACAACTTTCGCATGGTCTTGCAACGAATTCTAATTACCTTTACCATGAAATAGTCATAGAGAAATAATACATACTGTTTCATCTGCAATAACTCAAAAATGAAAATACTTCTCAATGGAGACGATAGTGGTGCACAGAGTGAGGTTTTCTATTTAACAATTATAACCGCGATTTCTTCTAATATTAAGTTAAAGTTGTTACGTTCCTGTACATTATTAACATCTATACTTTGAATTACAGCCTTCTAATAGACTTTATTATTTATGAAGTCCCTAAGTCCTGTTTTCTTCCTTTGAACTTCTTGTTGGTGCGATTACTTTTAAATATTGAAATATATATATTTCAATTGCACTTATATCTTTTGGCCATTAATAAATTTTAAGTTTTGCTTGGGCCTGAGCAACTATTGAAGATTGAAAATTGGACTGGAAAAACGATAGAAGTATCGAACGCGAGTTTATCAATGACACATTCACGAGTCTGGAGAAAAGCATTTAAACTCCCTCCATTGGAATTTGATTCTCTGGAGGAATTGTGTTTTGTTTTCATTTCACGGCTCGGGGAATCATTCTCGATTGTTGCTTTTAAAATACTTGTTTGATATCAAGTATCCAACTTGAAATATACAAATCTTGATTTGGTTCAATCTGTAACTTAGTACCAGAGGATAAGACAAGACGGTTGGTTCATTTTTGTTACAAAATTTATTCTATACCTAAATATAAATATTGCGTGTTTTTTATTCCATGGTATTAAGTATGCTATATTTCTGAACTAGACTTATTCGACTAGAAGTATATTCTTTTTTTTTTTTATTTTAAAAAAATTACCGCTGGGAAGAACCATTTTGAAATTATAAATCAATAACTGGTTTGATCGGCCGTCATATTGTGTTCCGGCAGATTCATCGGTAGAAGTAATTTTTTAGTACCTCTTTAAATAGTTAAATGAAATAAGTGAACCTTTCCTTAAAATAATTCACATAGCGCTCCTTCATTAGCAATTGTATTGATTGAAGGTTTTTAATTCAGGAACGACATATCCAATATTCCATTTTCACATGTGTTTTTTTTAATAAAGTCATATTTTGAGCTGTATCATATTTGAACTTGAGGTTTTATGGGAATAATGGCATAGGTTAAAATAAAAAAAGATCCAAGCTTTTAAAAAGTTTCTAATGGTTATTAAAAGAATTTCAATACCATTATTACAGTAGGAATACTTTATTTTATTACCATTTACCTTTATTTTATTATTAGGAATACTTTATTTATTATATTTTACCAATACCCAATTTTTTTAACTCTTATGGAACTTAACCACCTCTATTAAAAAATTAGTTTTTTTGAGTTATGACGTTGTTCTTTTGAAGGAGCGATGTATATATACTTATGTTGATATTATTTTATCGTTTTAATCCTTTTTTTTATATCTCGCTTTGTCATTAACTGCTTCTGATGATTTTAGTTTTTTATGTATTATATTGACACCTAGGGTGCCCCAGTTCCCCTAGAGCTCAGCTCTTGAACTAAACATTAATGATAATTGCATGAGCAGTAGTAACTCTTCCGTGAATCATCTCTGTCTTAAAGCTCAACGTAGTCAGTGAATCATGTCTTGAGTATTGATTATTCTGGTGATCGATTCATTCACGTCTGATTCCTGTATCGACAGGTGTTCATAACTTCAGTATCGACGTTCACTAGAATAATAATGTACACTATATTCGCTTCTAATCTCAATCATAATAGCGAATAGAATTTGATTCTCGCCAAGCCTTCTGCAATAGCTAATAGAAATAGAGTATTGTAAAGTCTATGTACCGTACCGACTTCGAAAATAAGAAGTTATATCTTCATAAATTTTTGTAATCGCTCAAGTATTCAATCAAAAGAAAAAATATATAGTAAACAAAATTAAATAATACATAAAATAATAGAAAAAAGGTATCTGTTCCCCAGGTTGTCGCTTCGAGTTGAGTTACAAGTTCTAAATTTTTATTCGTTTCATTTAAAAAAAAAATCCAAAATTGCAAGTTATTTTGAGCTTTAGTAATGAGAAGAGAATGTTATTATGGGTAATCAGTAGATTATTATTTCGGTAATAATTTCATCAAGAAATAATAGTTACAAATGATATTTCGAAGTATTGATGGTATATGTTAGTTGAAAATTGTATTTCTTGATGAATTATTACAGAAATCTATCCATTACCCATAATTACATTCTCTTTTCCATAACCAAGCTCATGATAACTTTCATATTTGGTAAATATTAAAAATGAAAGATTATGGCATCACACGAAGCAAACTCTAGGGGAGTCAGAAGCTTAAAGGGAGAAGAACAGAATATCGATTGTGATGAAAGGAATTTAGAAAAATAAAAGATAAACAATAACGCAATAAAGATGTTGATCGCAATAAGACACTACATTATGATCATGCCATTCCCAGAAGGTAAACGTAGGTTTATTTATCATCAAAATCATTAGTTTGATGACAGATTTTACTAAAAAAATTGTTACTTCTTGCTAAAATGGAGATGAAAACCTACTGTTGGAAAAATAATATAACCTACAGAAATGTATGAGATATTTTAGGAAGGTAAAGTAGAGCAAATGAAGCTATCGCAAAACATCCCAGTTTGGAAATAATAAGGCCCAGGAACTGGAGGCTGTGCAGACGGAGCGAATGTTCAGAGCTACAAACCATCATCCTCGCTGTACTAAGTAGGGATGGGTAAGGTTGTATCAATCTGATACTAAAAAGTAGTTGATGCAAGTATCAGATACAGAAGAGTATCAGTATCACTTGTATCAGATTAAAGTGCTAAGTTGTATATAGCCAGGTTCGGAGGTGAATGCATTAAATGAAGTCAACGTAGAATCATTGTAACCAGCCCGAGCTACTTTGGTTTTAATATACTCTTAAAAAAAACTAGTATCACTAAAACCCATAGAGGGTCTTGGGTTCAGTGCATGGTAAGGACAATACTAGTTTTTGAACAACGGTTGTGCCGGGATTTGAATTGTCCTAGACCAACCAAACCGCCTTTTCCGTCCTCCTTGTTTTGGTCACCCACTTTATAGAGGCTGGGTGAGCCTCAGGAGAGTTCTAGATCCTTTTCCGGCCGGTAACAGATTAAATGAAAGTCTGTCAGCTAGCGGGATTTGAACCCAGGACCTTCGGCACGGCAACTCAGTGCTCTATCACTGAGTCACTCCTCTTCCCAAACAAGCACTTCAGAAGCTGGTAAATCTCTAACAGGACCAAGATCAACCTTAACAGCTTGATCCGCCGTTCTTACTTAGTCTGAGCCTGGTACTTCAATTTATATGATGAGGCTATGCTCTTATTATTTCGAAGAATATTTCAAGGAGTTCCCACTCCAATCCGTAAAGAAAGAACAATGTAGGGGATTGATCTCGATCACGCTCATCGAGCATGGAATACTTTGGGATAACTTGGTGAGGTAGAAAGACGACGAGATCTTTAAGGAAAAACTAACCACCACAAATAGCAAATAATCTTCGTTCATTGTTGGTTGAAAGGGTAAGAATCTGTCAAAGCGGACGTACTCATTTGACTGGGTAACTGAAAAGGTATTTAAACAGGTTTCTCATATCAATAAGGCAAATATTATTGTTAATGTTGATTTTTAGCACATGTTTGACAACGGGAAATAAATCTTGTAATACATATTTAAATTCGTTAAAAATATTAACTTGGATTGAGGAACTTAGTAGCTGTTACTGCATCTGATTGATGAGGACTGTTGATGTGAGGTATGCTGCATTTGATCTTTCTTTTTTTTTATATATCCTGATGATGCCTGATTAAGCGAAACGTAGACATGTTTTGCGATATTGTAGATGCTCGAGGCTTTGTTTTTTGGAGTTTTCCAGTGTTCCAATTGCATAAATTTATTTATTTAAGATTTAATATTGTATAAATCATATGTACGGCCTGTATATTGTACACATAGTTCACAAACTGATAATATCAAAACTTTGTATATTTTTACTTAAAAATTCCAGAAAAGGATTAAATTTTGGTATAAAAGATTTTATAAATTTTACTCATCTACAAACCCTGGAGGTGCAATAGTAGTAAGCTCAGTGTGTAGAGCCCTGAGTTGCTGTGCTGAAAGATTTGACTAATTATCTAATCTGTTAACAGACAGATGGACCCTGAGGGATCAGGAGTTCACCCTGACTCAATAAAGTGGTTTCTCTTCAGTACGAGAAAATCCTGGCGGTTCAGCATCTTGGACAAATCATTTTCGTGCACAACTATTGTCTTAGATCCAGTCCAATTTCTACCATTTACTGAATCAATGTCCCTCCTTGGGTTTTTGGGGTACATTTTGTTTTTTATCTATGAAACTGAGTAAGGCCTTGGGAAATCTGTTTTGACGGCCGTGGAAGGTGTTTAAAGTCTAAGCCAGATTTGAGAATCAGCGCCCCTACAGTCGCCTGTACCCTTCGGCAGCTCTGGACGGTTCCCATTGTAAATGATGTCATTTGAATATCGTCTGCAATAAATCGTCTACTCATTTCAGCCCTTCGACCATAGTCATAAGTGTCCTTTAAATTGGTAGGATCGTCGTCGGACCTTTGGGTTCTGTATGCCTTATTTAGTATGTAGTTTGTTTAGTTAGGATATTATCAGATTAATTAGTGATTTATGATTGTTCATTGTTTCGTTGGTGAGATTTTTTTTAAAAATTAATCCTCAAAAACATCACACGAAATCCTTTTATAGTCTGTATCTTGCTTGCACTAAAAAAAAAGTTTGTTTTCCCTGTGAATATTTTCCCTTTTTAGCTACTTTTCTGAATTATTATTTACATGATTTTAATCAATCCTTCTAGTGTTTGTTTATTCATTTAACGTCACTTTATGTTGCTATGACTAATCGGGCGTTGCTGCAATAGCAGTCCTATTATCCAGGTATCATTAGGATTGAGATCTTTAACGGTTACATGACGCCGCACTGGCTCTGGACCGCAACTTTACGTCCCCTCAGGACAATGTATTTCTAAGACCTTATATTAAAAAAATCGGTATCTGTTCCGCAGGTTGTTGCTTCGATTTAAGTTTTAACTTTCTATTCGTTTCATTTTTAATATTTTCCAAAAATGCAAGTTATCGTGAGCCTCTAGTATGGAAAAGATAATTTAATAATGGATAATGAGTTTACTTCGGTAATTGTGTAATCAAGAAAGTTTCAACTAACATTTCGAAGTTTAGATGATGTATGTTTGTTGAAACGTTCATTTTTAGTGACTTTTGGTAAGGGATAAACTTGTTGGTTCGCGTCAGCAACATGCTCGAGACTGGTGACACCTAGCGGCCAGTGCATGAGTTATACAATCTCTGTTAATCAACTTTAGTTTAAAGTTTAGAATCTCATTTATTTAAGAAAGAATAATTGTATTTATCCAAAATGTCGTTTAATAGTTGTGCAATTAATACTGGTAATAACTTAAAGCATCAATAACTGGTTGAAATTTTAACTGAAGTTTCCGTAAGTCTCGTATTATGAAATGATTGAAAGTACAAATGGTCTGTGTATTGTTGAACTTAACGGTGATAATAATGGTAAAAATGAAAATAAAATCTATGTTAATACAAACTCAAGTTGTAAATAATATAAATATGTACTAATTATGATTACAATTAAATTATTGATATTTTGTATTGTGCTTGTGTGCCCCATCATATGTTTCAATTAATAAATAATATACTTGAAAACGTAAGTACCTAATCATTGTTCGGAGAGCCAATCGATGTGAAAACCGGACTAATGTTAATAATTTAAATTTAAATAATTCAGACTATAATTGATTTCTATCTATCTATATGGTGCTACAACCCGAGGGTGGGTCTTGGCCTCCTTTAGGTGCTTCCGCCATCCAGCTCGGTCCATTGCTGCTGGTCTCCAGTTCGGTGTGCCTAGCAGTAGCCTGGAGTCAGTCGCCACACTATCCATCCATCCATCTCAGTCTGGGTCTGCCTCTCCTTCTGGTACGGTCAATCCTATCCTCAAGGACTCTTTTAGGAATTTCACTTTCCTCCATCCGAATCACATGGTCGTCCCAACTTAATCTTCCCAGTTTAATGAAGTCTACGACGTTCAAGTCATTATACAGGCCTATAACTCCCGGTTCCATCGTCTCCTCCAAGGTTCTTCTTCTTTTCGCAAAATTTTCAAATATAAGGAGGTTATTCTCATCAGCCATTGTCATCCATCGCCCATGTTTGTAAGGCATGGGCTAACATCGGTCTTATCGACGATTTATATTACCGTTATTTGGTCTGCCTCGTGAGTAGATGGCTCCTGATCTGCCTACTCAAGCAAAAATAGCAACGGTTAGCTGCCGCAATCCGTTTTCCAATTTCTTTGGACATGTCATAGTTTATTTAGAAATTTATAAAAGTCTTGAGTTTTCACTTCTGTCGGTAGTCCTCATGACTGACTTTTTAAATTTTTATTTTTTTTTATTATTTTTTTTGGAGTTAGCCACCTTTAACGACAGTGCGAGAGCGAGAGAGGAGATAGAGCGAGGACGGTGGCTAAACGAATTAGCAAGAGAGGGGGGAGGGGAGGAGCCGGCGGCCATCTTGCCGGGTACAGTCACCGCACCGAGTACAGTCCGCCACCTCCAACCCCTCTTCATCAACCCCAACGCATTAATTTCCAACATATGAGCTTCACGTCCTCTCGCCCCCGTCCCACAATCCATGTTTATTTATATTTTATCGGGCGAAAATTCGCGGAAGAATCGTAGGCGGCAGTTCCGCGAAGAAAAGGAAAATCCTGGCTATTTAAAGGAGTTACAGATAACTGCTGAAAAGCATGGTTTTCTAAGATACGTTACAACTAGCAGTATCGATTAAGCCCAGCCGATCTAGGAGAGTTAATTCCATTGGAAAAAAATCGGGTTTCAGTTCCGGAGGTGGTCGCTCAAATCACAAGAAGTTTTAACTTTTCATTCGTTTACTGTTTAATATTCTCGGAATATAAAAAGTAATCCTTAGTTTTAGTATGAAAAAAATTCTCATAATTACACTAATAATAAATTTTGATGAAATATCTGAAATAAAAATAAATATAATTAGCTTTTTTATTATAAAAAAATTTTAAATTTGTACAATTAAGCGAAATGTATTTTTGTTTTCACTCCCTAGTCACATTATTGGATCCTATTTTCAACTATTCTTTCATATTAATTTTATATTCCATTGGATGAAGTTCAAAATTGTATTTATGCATTATAAAATATTTATTGGAATTTATAATGGGAAAATTAAAAGCAAAGTAATTTTTTTCGTTTCATTTTTCCTCTTTATGTAATATGGAGTCAATCGGACGGCTCATTTGACACTTTTTTTGTAAACAAAACACGCTTATTTAATCATTTATAGTTTAAAATTATAATCATTTTTTCCAAAATTCTGTATCAGTTCCGTAGGTTGTTGCTTGAATCGCAACAAGTTTTAACTTTTCATTAATTTCTTTTTTAATATTCTCAAAAATAAAAATGTAGTTTTAGTACGAAAAAATGGGAAATGTGTGTACTATCGATGATCAATTCATCAAGATATGAACGTTTCAACAAACATTTCGAGAATTGATGATGATATGACCTAAACAGGATGTTTTTATAATGTCAGTAATACAATTATTTTTGTAATGAAAAATTAAAACTTGTGACTTAACTCGAAACGACAAGCTGCGTGACTGATACCAAATTTTGGAAATAAATTAGTTGTAAATAAGGAGGTTTTGTATACTTAAAAAAATGTCTGAGCCGTTCATTATTATTTTTTATTTATTGTTCTTTTGATGGTGATTATTTTTAAATATTTTTATTTTGAAGAGAAAAGATTTGTCCTGGCCAGGATTCGTTTCCGGGTCGTCTGCATTTATTTATTATTTATTTTAGCATGTATTTATTTATTATTTTTTAAATCTCTGAAAAATGGAAATAATATTTTTAACAATTTAAACAAAAAAATACGATCTGAAAGTGATGGTAAAAAGGCTAAAAAAAAATTATATTTTGTTTATTTATTTAATCCCACTTATTGCTACTATGACTAATCGGACTAACCTAAGGTGGGATACCTAAATTTTCTCTATCCAGGTATAATTTGGGATAGGTATTTTTAAGGAGTACCTGGGCCCAAAAAGCCTCCCTACCGCCATTTTACGTTCCGTCTGAAGAATGGCATTATCAAGAATTTATACTCTCTTATTTCTAATGGACATAAATTTCTTAAAATCACACATAAAATCTTATACTTGTTTTACGTTTAATTATTAATTATTACAAATTAACAATTTTATGGAAACTTACCAATCAAAACTCATGTCTACTTACGCCATCAGAATTTAATGTCCAGACTCTTTTTACTTATAATAACAAAAATTACTAGAAATTAAAATATTCCCAATTCTCAAACTTTAAATAAACAATCTTATGCAAAGTAGTAAATAAAAATAATAATGCCTATTTATTGAAGGTTTATTTTATTGTCTCACTCCTGAATATTTGTTTATTCCAGTTTATAAAAAGAACTGAATTAATTGAGGGAAAATTTACTTTAATAACAATTTTATCTACAGAGATAGTAAGATCTTGGACAAATAAACAATTCAGTTTACGCGTAATATAAGAAATTGATAAAAATAATTAACGCAGCTGTGACGATAGCAACATATACGATAGTTTTAGCGGAATTATGACTTTAAAATAAATACGACTGCGAAACGTCGATATAAATGAATTAAGTAATTAAAATAAAGCTTCTTTTTTTTTTTAGCCTTGCGTCTCTTTCCATGGCAAGTTCATCTCTCCGTTAGCCTACCCTTTTGAGCCTGTCTACTGTCAGTTCTTCCTTAATCCTGTCATTCCGAACATCTCTTCGTAGTCTCCCGTATTTCCCCACAATTATAACCTACGTAACACGGTACGCAAGAATGAGCCATTTTCATTTCTTCACAGGTATCCTGACGAAGACCTGTGACGCAGATAGAAACGTAGGCAACAAAAACATACCATTTTATCTTTTTTTGAGCACCAGCCGGACCATCACGTTGTATAACCCACACGGTCAGCTATTGATACCACTAACATTAACTTGAATGCTCTTTAATTTAATATAATAATATTAAATGTTTATTTTATAAATTATACAAATGACATTCGTATTGTATTTGCACGTAATAAGTATCTCCCTCAAGGGATTCAGGTGGAAGCATGGATGGAGAAACTTCCCTTTAAAGACACCCTAGCTCCAGAGACGTAATTTTTGTATCAGTAAGTTTGGTTAATTTAATATAACACAATTTTTCCTTCGGTTGAATGCACATTTAAAGGCAAAATTCATGTACTATTATTATTATACTTCTTTTTTTTATCGCCATTTTGTATTCATGTGCCAGAGTGTTCATAAGTTGGTTCATATGAGGTTTTTGTTTGTTTTGTTTTTTGCCAAAGTTCTGAATATATTGATTATATATGTATCACGACTTTGAGTCCATAAGTTTTCATCGGGCTTAACAGTTGATCCCCGAGATTTTGTTCATTTAATGGCACTTCATGCTACAGTGGGAGTCCTAAATTTTAGTTTCCAGGTTTAATTTAGATAGGGATCTTTAACGAGTACCTGACGTCGCACAGGCTCGGGCCACCATTTAACGTCCCTTCTGAAGGATTTTTGACTGCCTTAAAAGTCCTAAGGCCATCTGCCGGGCTGCGAACCCGCGATCTTGGACATAGTAGGTCGTTATGCTAACCACTAGAGCACAGCTGATCGCCTCACCCCAAGATTTTAATAAGTTGTTATAAACTGCACTTCTCTTTCACTCTCTTTTAGTTTCCGTAGAAAATATAATTATCTTTACTATCTTTCGTAGCAAAAACTTATCAGCCATTTAGCCAACAAAACAGAAGCCATGATTTACATTATACGTTTCATAATTTAAAATAAAATAATCAATAAATATTAACCCTACTATAATAAGGTCTACAGTCAACACCTGTTAATTTTGCTAATGTTGATGTTATCATGTCAAGTTGTATTTCAACGTTTTGTTTCCCAAAAATACGACAACTTACATTGTGAAATACTTAACCCCTCATCGCTTTTTTATTTTTGAGACGGTAGGTGAAGATTATTTGTCAGTTTACTATGCTTTTTCATGAGCCTGAAGTAAATATGCGGGTTTAGCGCTTTTTTAAGAATTTAGGAGAATAAACTAGGAAAGTTATTTTCATGTGTACATTTTTGTTGTAATTAACATCTCTACTTGTTGAATCTAACTATTTTGATTAATTTTTTATTGTAAATAAGTGAAACAATAATATTTTGCTAGCTATATTTGTATGTAAATAAACTCAATTCAACATGGAATCATTACTTTTCAATGCACCATCATTACTCTTCTCATTATAACCGTCACATAACGATTTGATGAAAATTCTTTTTAATGAAGCTCTTTAAAATGATTTAAAGGCATTGTTCAAATTGGAAATAAACCATCCTTTTTTTTGGGACATGGTACTTTGCCTAGATGTTTGTGTGGACTGTATTTTTTGGGAGAATAAAAGGTTGCAATCAATTCAAAAATGATAGATTATAAAAAATTTGCCTAAACAGACTCTTACTGACTAAAATAGAAATAATTAATTGCCAATGTGAATGGGTTTCACTCTGATGGGTAACCAAATGTTGCTGGAAATCGAAGCACATACTCTGGAGAAGGCACGGATGCCATGACTTGTATACTGCATGACTTTTATAGAGAAACAATTTTTGAGCAGCAATGTCTGTAACTCTTCCAACAGTGATTTTTTCCAGGCAGGAGACATAGGCAGACCTCTATGGCAAAGGGATACAGCAGAGACACGAGTATGATACTGTTCATACAGACATATTCAATAAAATAATAATTCATGAAAGGAAAAAAGAAAATTCTTAATTTAGGAGATTGGACGTTTTTCTATACCTATTACGTGGAGTGTTTTATTATGATTATCATTTTTTATTATTGTTGAGGCTGGGTGCTTAAAAAATTCCATTATTGAACATACAAAACATATTAAATTAATGTATCAAGTAAGGAAATTTGATGGTAAAAACAAAACCTGTACACAGAATTCTTGATTGAAGTAAGGAACAATATTGTCTTCTTTCTTTGTCCGCGCTACAGTTCAGCATGAATTTTCTTCTCCCTTACAATCTGTCTCCAACCGCCTAAACGGACCTTTCGCCTTTGGTGTGACCTATTTTCAGTTTATTTAATAAATAAATAACTCATTTCTCTTTCTACCCAGAAGTGAAACCATCTCATCCACATCGTACCGTAGGGGCATTGAAATAATGCTAATAAAAATTACCATAATAAAACAATCTGCGTTGGTTAATTGCGACCTATACTCTTATACGTCAATGCTAGACACCATGTTTCAGGACAGGCAGTAAACGAGACGGGTTACGAAGTTCTCCCACAACCACCTTATCCACCAACAAAATAATTGTATGAGTGGTTAGCGATCTTGTTATTAGGAAAGCATATACAGACCCTAACAAAACTTCCCCCACGATATTGACCCATTTATTTACTTAATGTGCGAAATGTTTTATAAATGAAAAACAACAAAGATATCTGACAGAAAACATACTCAAACACTAAAAACCCCAGCAAACCTTCCCTAACATATGCGACGATCCTATTACTTAATGTGCAAAAATTGAGTAATTTATTGTAAATTTGATGAAAGAAAAACAAAAAAGACGGCAAAGAGATCACGTATACAAACACTAACAAAGTCAAAAGGTTACAAAATTGCTGCAGTGGCGCTCCTATAATAGAAGTAACTCTATTTCTAACACCTATCTTAGAATGTTTTTGAACCTTATGAATTCCATTTGTTCGCGGAGGTTCTATTCTGGAATCGTTTTTAAACTGATTGAGAAGTATCGGTGGGCAGTTGCTTGGTTTAACTTGGGTTTCATTAGCTATTGAGAGCCTTTAACCGCTAATGTGGTCGATACTCGTTCAGGAAATCTACCTCCGCTGTGAGCTGTTAACTCAATAAAGTGCCAACCGATGTAAGCTCTCCTGCTTTTATTAAGGTGGCATCTCTTATCCATCATGATCTGTTAAAATATTCCCAGGAAAAGGGAGATTTAAAAAAAAAATTATATTCTTAATGGAGAGCCGGGTCGCTCAATGGTAGAGCTGTTAACAGCTAGGGGTGGTACCTGGGGGTCCGGAGACCCTCCTGGGGTTCTCGTAGCCTCTATAAAGTGGGTACTCTTAATTGAGGAAAAAACCTGGTTGTTGGGCGTGTTCTAGGACAAATCACGTCCCTGCACGACCTTTGTCCTAGAAACAGTACTCTCCACCACTGGGGTTCAGTACCCCAGACCTCGGAAAAAAACCCAAAAAAAAACCTCGGACTCGGCGCTTTTCACCTGTAATATGAAAACGAAGTATTCAACCTCGATATTGCTCGTAAATAAAAAAAAAAATTTATTGAAATTTACTACTGTATTATAACAATACTACAAGTAAATAGAATTATAATTATAATGTCATGAACAAAGGCAGGTATAGAAACTACCCAGTGGTGGTACTGAAATTACAATTTCAACTTAAAAGGTTAAGAGGGGTTCGAGAGGAAATAACGTTTGCCATGAATGGATTAATATCGGGTTCGGGCCAAATCAACAATAAATGGGGCATTAAGGTCTTTATGGATGACTATATTCGTTAAAAAGAAAGGAGCAATGAGTATTACATCCTTCAAAGATTAACGCAACGTAATATTTGTAGTTTTGTAGCTTTGAAATGAGTTCAGAGTGAGTAAGGGACTTAACCACGTATTGAACCCAAGGCCCTTTAGGTGTTGTAGTGGTACAGATTTTTTTTTTTTTTTTATAATACACATGTGTATTTTTTGTTTTTACTATCATTACCCCATTTCCACTTTGTATACTTATTATAAGTATGTACTTATGTTTTAATTTACTATCTATTTGAAATATTTTCGGATTTTACATACCTTATTTTATAAATTTGTTATTGTTACTTATAATAACGCTTTATAAATACTTCTACAGTTAACTGACAAAAATAATGACACCTCACTCGGGCTTCTCATTTTTTAATTACCACCTCTCTACCCCCTCCTTAAATACTCCTTTCGTTTTTAATTATTTCTTAATCACTTTTAGTCTTTCCCACACTCTGAACCATCATGGTATGAATTGTTTTCTCCATTATTTCTATATTCTCACGTATTCCAAATTTTACTGTTTATATAATTTTATTATTATGATGAATCACCTCCCTTCACAACCGTTTTCTTAGATCCTTTCAATAAGTACAGTCTCTATCTAAGAAAGACCCTTCATGGGTTTTAGTGGTTTAGTTTTTTTTTTATTTACTTTTTTTAAAGTCTTTCCTTTATGTAGTTGGTTCAATAAATGTTCAAATCATTTTGAAGTAATTGTTAGAAAATAATTTATTTATGGTGTTATTAACATCATAAATAATATTTTTTGTACGTCTCTAAAATTACCCTCAAGGGACTTAATACCCTACTACCCTTGGACTCCCGATTTATTATTTTTTCTGTTCTGCCAGGAAAATAGTCTAGTGTGTTTTGTAAGTCATGTTTGTTCTGCAGAGGATAGTGTAGGTTAGAGAAGACTGTGAAGTAGAGACCTCCGGTAACTAATATGACTCGCTACCTCCAGGGCAGGATATAAATGATACGAAGTTTTGTAGATACCGGATGTATAGTTTTGTAGATAATTTAATAGGTAATTAAATTACCTATTCTAATACTAGCCATGGATTTGGACTTGGAGAAATCTTCAAGATTTCTTTTCATTCTTGTTATTTATCATTAATTATATCATAATTCATCTTTTACTCTTTATATTTATTGTCATTCCCATCATTTCTGTTTAATATAACCTGTGATACAAGCCAAATACAAGCTATTGAAATACAGTATCTGCGAAAAGTCGGAGAAGGAAACCGAAAAGGAAAACTCGGAGAGACAAGGTTCGGAAAACAACTATAAGTGCTAATCTCGATATTAAACGAGCTAAGATTATCCTGGATCAGTACAAACTAAGGTGGTTCGGACATCTCCTTAGGATGGAACCAGAAAGAATCGCCAGAAAGGCTTAAGAGACCCGCACGGACGATAAAGGCCCTGAGGAAACGAAAGGGCTGGAACTGAATAAGAGAGCTGGTTCAGGAAAGAGATACTTGGTCCAGGCTCTATAAGAAGGATCCTCACACTGCACCGCGATAGAAGAAGAAAAGAATACGATGATGATGATGATAACCCGTTATATCTTCTTTGGTATTGCATTGTTTATTATTTATTTATTCAAACACCCTCCCTTGCCTTGCAATACAATACAATACAATTATGGTCATAACCCGTGTTGCCGGGTTAGGACAATAATTGTATTGTCTATTTTCACTTTTCACTCCAATCTTATATGTCTCCAAATGGTCATTTCCTTGGGTTCTCCTTCCAAGATTGAAGAGTGTTATACCCAATCCTGCTTTCCACTCGTACACAAACTCTTTGATGTACGGGTAATTGTCTCGAGTCATTAACTGAGGGAATTCATTTTCGGTGAAGACGCTAAGTCCGGTTCCCTTCAGCAATGATTGAAACAATTGCATTGTTTATATAGTTTTTCTGTTTTCTTTTATTCTCAGCCTTGATGACCTAAAACTTAGGTATATAAGTCTTATTAATTTCTTGACTGCACCCCCTGTCCATGATACATCTGTAAGATATGTGTTTAACGTAATTTTTACGCTGAAAGTATATTATTTCTACTGTTTTTGTCGAACCACTACGAAGACTACCCCTGTAACCAGTGGTTACAGATAAGACGCCCCGACCCCTCCCTTGCAGAGCCTGCGCGAGTATGCGCTGCGCCGTCCTCCTCACTGCAGTAGCTCGCCCCCCTAGGGTCAGTAGCATACTATCTCACTGCCTCTTGCTCTTATATCTAGTTCTCTTCTCTATCATAAAGGCGTATTTTTTTTTTTTTAATGTCATTGTAAAATAAATGTTCAGTTATTACTATTTTTCAAGAATCTAACCCCGATATCCTTGCTGCAGTGTGTATAACTGCCATTTGAATTTCATATCCTCCTTAATGTTATACTTCCGAACCATCCATCACACCAGCGATAGAAACAATGTATTTCATTTATTCCATTTAAATTCGATTTAATAGACTTTTTAAAGAAAAATCAGTCAGCTTTAATTTTAATTTAATTATATTTTTATATGATTTTTTTTTTTAGAAATTATTACACTTACTACTATTTTATTTATTAATATTGTAGTGTTATCTTCATTAATCGAGTATTATAAAGCTTATCAACGTTACTTAAATAATAATTGCAGTTATTACATTATTTTTGTGATGTTTTAATCAACCAATCACTATTGATTATTTATTGTTTCTTATACTTTTCCTCAAGGCTCGTTAGTTCTATGACTTCTTTATTTTCATTTGAAGTAGTTTATAGATACTGTTCAACTCAGTCTTGAATACTTTTGCAGCGAATTTCTTTATTTTTTAATGTTGTAGTTCATGTTAGCTGTTAAAATTAAAAAAGTTATTTCATTACTTTTTTAAATAAAATTAAAATCAGTTTTAGGATTCTATTTTATTATTTTTTGTTTTGTTTTTAGGAAATTAGTTCAAATTAAAATCAGTTTTAGGATTCTATTTTATTATTTTTTGTTTTGTCTTTTCATGAAATATGTCAGGGATTCTTCGTCTTATTTATTTATTGTTTTTATTACAATATTCTTTTCTACTGTTAAACTGCTCCTTAATAGCGAATTCCTCTATTTTCTCATGTTGTAGTTAATAACCGGAAGTATTTTTCCAGCTATTTTTCAGATTATGTAGTATTTCTTCATTATTTTTGTTTATTGTATTCCTTAAACATTGAGCAAAATCAGTCTCAACTGTTAAAATTATTAAGGTCATTTCATTATTTTTTTAAAATAAAATTAAAATCAGTTTGAGGATCTCATTTATTGTTTTGTATTTTCCTGAAACATGTCGGGGAATCTACTTCTTATTATTTTTTAATAAATTAAAATACTATATTCTACAGTTTATCTAAACCTTCGATATTTCTGTAGCAAAATCCTCCATTTATTAATATTTTCCTTAATAACCAGAAGTATTTTTTCTGTCCATTTTCAGATTGTTTATTTTATCATAATTGTTTATCTATTGTAGCGCTTTAGGGTTGCGCTAAATTAGTGGGGGGTTTCAATTATTATTTTTTTTTTAATTTATTTATTGATATTTACAACTGTATAAAAAAATACATCTAGTAAATGTGCTAAGCGATACATAATGACATGTGAAAATGACAAGTAGAGAAACTACCCACTGGTAGTACTCAAATCATAAGTTCAACTAAGAAGTCACGGGGCCATCTTCTTTTCAGACGCCTCGGAGGATTATCGGGAATTGAAGAGGAAGCTAGGTTTAAAACCAGAGGGTTTGAGTGGAAATGAAGTTTGTTATGAAAGGATATATAGCGGGTTCGGGCCAAATCAGCAACAAATGGGACATTAAGGTCGTTATGGATGATTTTATTCTTAACAAAATAAGGAGCATTAAGGATTTTACGAAGGATTTTGGATTGTAGGGATTGGATACGAGAGGAATTCGATGGCTTAGTGGAGTCCCAAAGCTCTACTCTGTAGGTCCAAATAGGTCGTATGATGGTCATGTAGATGAGTCTTTTGTAATTAATTGGGAGTTTAGAGCGTTTGTCTAGTAAGTGTTAAAGTAGCCTGAAACGTCCAGCGGTTTCTTGTCTTTTCAGTCTCGTATGAGGATTCCAGGTTAATCGTTTGTCAAGATGCAACCCTAAGTATCGGATCTGTTCTACAGGCACCAGTGGGATATTATTAAAGGATACTGAAGGGCAGGAAGTCATTGGTTTACGACGTAAGGTAAAAGTGATTTGATGCGATTTTTGAGAGTTTATTTTAATTCTCCAGTTTTGACACCATTCTTCAAGATCAGTGATATGGGATTGGAGGCTTTGGGATGCAATAATTGGATTGGTGTTGACAGATAATACACATGTATCATCAGCATACGTGGTAAGGATAGTATTTGGATGAGTTGGGATGTCAGCTGTATAAAGGATTGGGCCAAGGATACTACCTTGAGGTTTTCAATTATTACATTATTTTTTATGATAATTTGAAATCAGTTAAAGGATTCTGATTTATTAATTAGTGTTTCCCACATTCTTAGACTTATGTATTTAGTTTTTGTTTCCCCCCCCTTGAATCATGTCGGTGATTCGACGTATCATTTTCTTTTTTTCGTTATTAAAATATTTTATTCTGCTCTTAAACTCCTCTCTAGATGCTTTTGTAGCAAATTCCTCTATTTACAAATATTTTGGTTTATAACTGGAAGTAGTTCCAACAAGTCTCTTAACGTACTTAACAAATGAAAAATTGTCATTACCAATCATAAAGAGCTTTAAAATTACTGTAGATGTTGTTTGTTATATGTTTTAAAATTTTGAAATAGTGATAAAATGTTCAGCCGTACTAGTATACCAAATTGTATAAAAAAAATAGCTAAATAGAAAATCTTGTTGAGGATTATTGAGTTAATAGAGAATCATCGAGAGAAGAAATTCCTTGCATGTAAAGTATTACACTTAGCAGACTCCCAAGTTGTGTTGTAACAACAATTTAAAGAATTTGGACTAGAATTGTCATACGTACCATTCACGATTGTAATGCCATCAATTATTCAGAATTTATGCATAAACTATTTGTATTCATTTCAAATTAATGCTATTTAAGTTATTATATCATGTTCTTTTTTAGATTGAATAGACTGATTAGGAATTAGAGGTGAACAAACTAAAAATAAGTCCGAAACTTTCGATTTTTTTGCTGCCGAGTTCTCCCGAGGTCACACAAGTTAGATTTGTAGTTATTACGGTTTGGTGAAGGTTATTTGGACGAGATCGCCCTCGATCGTCTGGTTTTCCTCTGTACTTGAGGGTACTAACTTTACAGAGGCTGGGTGTGCCCCAGGATTTATCACGCCGTTAACACATTAAGTAGGTACTCATAAGAGGCATAACTGTATTTGATTTTAATACATTTTTTCTGAGATATAGATGATACCGTTTGGGAACTTAAGGCAAAAATGGTAACAAAATTTGTTATTTTTTAGTAGTCATTTTGAAATTTACCCAATTTTTTTTTTATCATATTATAAATATGCTTCATAGAACGTACTAAAATTTTAGTTCATATTGGTCGCATTTTTTTAAACTAGTTAGTCCTGAAAAAAATCCATTAATATCATTTTACAGTATATAGGATGCCTTGATGATATCAACAAAATGTTATAGGAAATAAATTTCTGGACTATAAGCATAAAAATAAAATTTTAAAAACCTTGCCACTTAAACGCATGAAGTGTCTCGAGTTTAACTCACATATGATTCCACTGCTAACCAACAAATAATGCTGATTTATTAGTTCCCCCCTTTAACCCATTGAAGGTTGAAGTAAACACATTTTAGACTCCAGCACTTCCAGAACGAAATCTAAAATTGAAGGATGGAAATAGTTGGGGGAGCAGTTAAAAGACTTGCCAGTTACTTTTTGCACGGAGTAGCCACTCCTATTGGCCCTGAAGATGACCTACAAAGTAGGTCGAAACGTTGGCACACATAAAATATAATAAGTTTCCACTTATTTATTGTGTAAATTTTTACTGCACCCATAACTATTTCCATCCTTCATTAGTACTTACAGTCAACGAATTTCTTCTCTTAACATGAAATCTAAAATTGTGACGCCTCACTTTCAAAACTCTCCTTAGAAGCTGGTTTTAGCTGTGGAATTTTTCATAAATTTAAGATTTACGTTTGATTTTATTTCATGTTGCAGCTATGGTTAATGATACAGTATGAGTTATAAATTTTACCTAGTATAAAGTATAGCGAGTACCTGAGATCGCGCTGGAAACCGCCTTTTTACGTTCCGATCCGAAAGACGGCACAATTATAGATTTTTTATAACCAATATAAATTCCTAAGGCTTTTTCCTCCTAACTTTTATATATATATATATATTTATATTTAAGTGTAAATTGTGCAAAATTCCTTACTTACTTTACTCACTTGCTATGAAAATAATGAATTACATTCTACATAAAATGTTTCTTTTTGTATAATAAGATTGATTTCGGTACATAAACACGTTTTAAAATCTATTGTACACCTGAGGTCCTGTGGTTTAGTGCACATAAAATAGGTTTATTATGATATTTGTCTACTTAGTGTGTGCCCATAAATTATCAGTTGTTGACTGGTATGATATATGTTTTTTTATAAATACTGCTTTCCCCGTTATATACTTTTCAAAATGACTATTCCCTATTTTCCAGTCTCATACAGGTCCGTTCCCGATAGCATGCTCGGAAGACTGCCATAAAAAAGAAAGTTATATGAGGGTCGACAGTGGTCATTTTACACCCTAATTGAAACCATCCCCGTTTTCTGTTAGACATGTCATCCTATAAAATATCACCTTCTTATTTAGTGCCTCTTACTATGAAAGCCTTAGTTATGAAAATAATTTAACCAACAAGCATCTATTTCAATGAAGCTTTACCCTTATAAATGAATAAAAAGATTTTTCAAGAGTTTGATGTTTACTTTTAAGGAGGTATTATTCCATCTAAAATTATTTGAGAATTTTGAATTTCGCCTAATTGCTTATTATTGAAATATACGTCGTATTAACTAATTCCCAGTTCGAATACGTATACGGTACTATGGGGCGACCTGTGGTCTAGTGATTAGCGTAACAAATTACTAAGCAGGGTCCCGAGCCTGTGCGATGTCAAGTACTCGTTAAAAATCCCTATCCTAATTATAAATGGATTGGCAAAATTTAGAGCTCCCACTATGGCATCGTCCGATTAGCCATAGCAGCATAAAGTGACGTTAAATGGACAAACAACGTATACGCTATAAATGAATCTGTGGTTTTATGTTTTACAGTGCATTAAGAAGGGTTAAGCGGTGTAGAGGTTAGCTCCCTATTCATTCATGTTTTACTCATACCAAGAAGAAAAATACTTTCGATACAAAACTTTTTAGGACATTGAAATATTTTTTTCTTAAAGAAACCGTTTATTTTTTGTTTCATTTCATATTCTCCGTGGTGATCAGACAATGTTTCAGTGGTAGCCCTAAATTTCGCCTATACAGGTAAAATTTGGATGAGGATCCTTAACGTGTACTTGGCCATAGCATTATATGGCAATAGCCAGGGTTGGGACTTCCATTTTACGTCCCTCATAAAGGACGCCATAACTAAGCATTTTTGATCCCTTTAAAACATCTATAAAATTTACGAACCCGAGATCTTGGGCATAGTGGTTTGTTATGCTAACCATTACACAACTGGTGGTACTAGTCTTTTTAATGATCGTTCTATAAAAAAAGGAGTTTTGTTTGATTTGTTCCTCAATGGATAAATATTTGATTCATGCTTCAATGCATATTTTGTTTGATGTGCGATATGATGTAAATAGTTTAATATTCAAGTATTGTACTTGGTAGTTTTTTCTTTATTTAACGTCACTTTATCCAGATATGGCTAATTGGACGATGCTACAGGGAAAGTCATAAATTTTGCCTCTCAAGGTTTAATTAGGATACGGATTTTTAACGATAACCCTAGACCGTTACAGGCTCGGGACCCCTATTTTACGCTCCTTCCGATGTTAACTCCACTATACCGCAGGTCGCCTCAAATCGTAATTTTCATACTGATTTTAAAACGTTATAATTTACACATTTCAACACCTTTTTGGTTACTTTTTTGTAATATTACACTGCAATATATGTATTGGTACATTACAGGATTTTTTGGAATCTGATCAACAAAACGACTTTTTTCCGGAAAACCATTTAAAAATTTCGCAGACCCGCATTAAACCTTCTGAACAATAAAATCGAACGTATTCTTTGGACCTAATTACGTTCGTATGACTATATAATTGGTCCTTACAAATTTTGTCGATTTAATCCTAGAAAATGTCTAGTTTTGCACTATATCGTCGGCCACGATTGTAGTTATACTCGGTGCAAAGGAATGCATAACTTAAGTGTGCTAACTTTCAAAGGAATAAAATAGGGATATTTGCTGAATGCTAGTTATCTACATTTATCAATAATTAAAGCAATCCGCGGAGAAATAAGTATGCGGGGTTCATTGATCCGGCGATGGAGGTCATTCAACCTTTTGTTATTATTGTTTATAATCGCATTCTTCCTGTTTTTATTGTTAGTACATTTTTTATTTCTTTATATTTCCCTTCGGTGCCTTGTTTACGTCGATGCGAGGCAGGACATCGATTCTTATGTTTTCGTCGGATGTTTCCTCCTCCCTGCCTTCTCCGGTCTTGTTTTGATTACATTTCTTCGTCTGGTTTATTTCCGGTACGGCTCTTCCCATGTTACGTTTCTTACGTAGAGTAAAAGTCGTAATCCTGTTAAGCCTCGGAGAAAGGTAGGTTGGTATTACTGGGCGGTATCGACCTGACTAAAACGGCGAGCGCCACAGTAGTCCGCCACCCCCAGCCAACGTCGCACTCAGGTTAGTACACTTATCTGTACACTTATATATATATTATATTATTATATATATATAAGCAGGTCGGGGGAAAAATATATTGGAACTTGTAATTGTAGGAAATACTCCTAAACTTGTTGATTTAAAATAGGCCTTAGGCACGTGTTTTCCTACTAGAATTATACCTGTTGTTAATCAAAATGATTGCCTATATTTGGAATACTTTATTGATATAATGTAGCCTGTATCTATTCTATTTAATTATTATACAAAGGCTAAATATTACTAAATTACCTAGTTTGTTTTTAAGATAATTTCTTAGTGATGACTATTTTCTTTTAAATTGTGCGCAAAGAGAATGAAGCATTCTTGGATGTCAGGGAATCCTACTTAAATTTTTCGTAACTCATCGGTTTTTTAATTTTATGATTCCGTTTATCTGTCAGTCTTAAGCAACAAGTGTGTAAACGATTTAGAGGAAGGTTTGTGTTGTTGTTATCTTATTATCTATTTCTTAATTAAAAGACAGAAGCAACTTTATTTCATCGCGCTCTCTCTCTCTCACACATATTCACACACAAATGTTTTCCAGGGGTCACATTTGTTCTAGTGGTCAGTATAAGAACCTAGTACGCCCAAGATCGCGGGCTCACAGCCCTTGAGTTGGCCCTAGGGTTTTTTAAAGGCTGTAAAAAATCCTTGTTTCTGCCGTCATTCGGAAGAGACGTAAAATGGAGATATGGACCTGAGCGATCACAGGAACTCTTTAAAGATCCCTATCCTAATTATACCTGGATAGGCAAAATTTAGGACTCCCGCATTAGCCTCTTCAGATAAAACAAGACATAGCAACATAAAACGAATACATAGCAACACAAAAGTGGCATAAAACGAAACAAAAACAACGTTGTTCAAATTTTGTCTTACTTGTCTAATCGCTCTACCAAGCTCTTAATAGATTTAAAGTAATCCATTACCTACAAGTATCTACATTTACGTTGGAAATGATAAGGGATTATCAGGGTTTGTTGTATCCCTGTATTACGATTATTTAACTATTTTTTTATTTATCAAAAAATTGAAACAATTTTAATTTATTTACAACGAGTCAATGTTTCGGTGAAGAAAGGAACTCCTAAAACAATTTCAATGTTTAATTTATTATACTTCTTAGTACGTATTCTTGCTCAAAATCCAATGAATCGCTGAGCACTCATCCATATATTAATTAATCACTTCTATGATCATAAAAATATACTAGCATGTCAGTACTAATATATTTTTACTTAAACTCATTTAATTAACCTGTTGTTTTATGAATATACTGCCTTTTTTAATTTTTCACCTTCTAGAATTGTTTTTGTTTTTAACTTAAATAAGATGTGATCCAATCGACTATTCTTTTAAGACCCAGACAGACAGCCTATAATATACAACTAACCCACGTGATATATATACTATTGGGCTGTCACACATGAAATGTCCGATTTTTGAAATCTTAATCTGTATAGAGGATTAAAGCGTTGCCTGTTGATTCCTAGCAAAATATTTACCATCTATAATAAGCACTTGTTAATCATCTATTTGCAAACTGTGTTTGTTTTTTTCCCATGTTGGAATACAGATTTTAGTATAATTTTAACCGTGGCCATGGAATCAGGCGATTTCCGAACGATTTTTTTTTATGAGTCCAAACTCGGTCATTCCGCTGCCCAGGTATCAAAAAACATTAATCATGCGTTTGGTGAAGGAAGTGCTAATGAAAGAACCATCCGTCATTGGTTTACAAAATTTTCCTCAGGAGATCCAGTAGAAAATTTGTCCCTGGACGGGCTCACGTATCAACAAAGGACGAACATCTTAAGAATCCAGTGGAAGAAGACCCTCGTAAAACACTCAGAGAATATGCGACAGAGCTAAGCACAAGTCGTATGACAGTTTCCAGGCATTAAAAATTGATCGGAAAGGCAAAAAAGCTCGATTCCCGGGTCCCAAACGAGGTCAACGAACGTCAGCAGTTGAAACCTCAAGAGACGCGTGTTTCTTTGCTTGCTCGTCAAAGAAACGAACCCTTTCTCGGCCGCTTAATAACTTGTGTCGAAAAGTGGACATGTATGACAATCGACGCCCAACTGGTCAGTGGTTAGATGCCGATCAGCCTCCTGGGCACATGCCAAAACAGAATCTCCATCCGAAAAAGTTAAATGTTACTGTAGCTGGAGTCATTCATTTTTCTTTTCTACCAAAGGGGAAAACAATTGATTCAACATCATACTGCCAAGAAATAGACCAACTGCATCAAAATTTGATCAAGCAACAGCCGGTACTGGTAAACAGGAAAGGACCTATTCTCCTTCATGATAACGCCGGACCTCATGTTTCAATACAGACAGTGAATAAATTAAAAGTGTTGGGCTATGAGGTCTTACCACACCCCCCATATTCCCCTGATCTATCCCCTATAGACTACCACTTTTTTCGGAGTTAAGGCAACTTTTTGCGAGGAAAATAATTTACCAATGATTTAGACATTAAAAATGCATTTTCTGAATTCCTTTCATCACGTGACTCAAGGTTTTTCAAATCTGGGATAGAAAACTTGGTAAGCCGTTGGCAGAAGTGTATCGAAAATGATTGTAAATACTTTGAATAAAAAATATGTTACCTTCTGCACCGAGCAGCCACTCCTATTGGCCCTGAAGATGACCTACACAGTAGGTCGAAACGTCGGCACATATAAAATGTAATAAGTTTCACTTATTTGCTGTGTTTTCTTGACTGCTCCCCCAACTATTTACATCCTATTAAAAAATATGTTAGATTTGATCTCTAATTTTTATTTTCTTCCTGGTTCTAAAAACGGCCATTTCATGTGTGACAACCCAATAGAAGACACTATAATCAGTATGTCGCATACAAGGGCAAGATATATAAATTATTCCTTCTGTTGAATAATTTCTTCCTTTTCATTTTTAAACAATGAACATGACAATAAATACATATGGCACTCATTCTTAATAAGCTTACCAATAAAATTGTGTTCGTAAATCAAGTGTCGATGATCCATTTATGAATGTAAAATTGAAGCAGAGTTTTTTGTAATTTAAGGAGATTAATCCGAAGATGGGGGCGACCTGTGATCTAGTGGTTAGCATAACAACCTACTAAGCCCAAGACCGCGGGTTCGTAGCCCGGCAGGTGGCCCTAGAATTTTTTAAAGGGAGTAAATAATCCTTGGTTATGCCGTCCTTCGGAAGGTACGTTAAACGGGTGTGCCGAGCCTGTACGATGTCAGGGACTCGTTAAAAATCCCTATCCTAATTAAACCTGGATATCCAAAATTTAGATCTCCCATTGTATAAATTGTACTGGATAGCCATGGCAGTATAAATTGACGTAAAATGAACAAACAAACAAAATCTGCTGTAATGTCAAAGAAAGGCAGAGCTCTAGTGTAATAGGTTTTAATGGTCTAACAAGATTTCTTTTCTGTAGTCAACTTTCTCAGTTCATAAATGGAATTCATTCGAAACGATCGCAACTCAACACGCATCTACATAGTGCCGTGTCGTTACTTTACTTGAGAAAAAAAATTTTCACCTAAGAGAATGCCTAATTGCGTATGAGGAGTCCGATCGGACCTTCTAACTATTATAATCTTTGGTTTGGTTCGACAAATGATTTGATTAAAATTAAGCTAGTGGGTTATGAAACAAATATTAGACTTTTGAGTGCCCAAGATGATAGAAAGGTACTTCGCGCTTTTTTTCAACTTTATTGTAATAATTAAAATAAGTAAATAACAACGATAAAATAAGTAAATGAAATTAATGACCTGAGATAAAGGCAAGGGGTAGGTACTCGAAATACAAATTGAACTAGAAAATCTAAGAGGCAATCTTCTTCTTATCAAAATCAAATCTATCACATTGCAGAAACTTCATTATTAAATTAAATACATTAAAAAAAATTGAATGCATGTGTAAAACATATAATGTTTACTAATACTCGCAGATAACTTGGCCAATGTCCTATCAGAACTTTGCATATCTAACTATAAGTTTTTTAAAAGATATATTATCATGTATAATAAAAAAAAAAATAGTAATCAAGTAAAATTAAAATAATAGTTTAAAAAACACCCTTCTGTTGCAAGCCGAACTGTTTTCTTCTTCTTCACACGGTGCTATGGTTCATGAAGGACCTTGGCCTCCTCGACAATTTTCCTCCACCCTGACTTACCTTCCGCCGCTCTTCTCCATGTTCTTACCCCTAGTAGCCAAAGGTCTGTTTCATCCAGCCTCTTTCTCTTTCTCCATCTGGACGATCCTCCATGATCAGCTTTGAGGGCTTTTTTTTATCCATTTTATGTACGTGCCCCAACCTTCTTTATCTCTTTAGATACTACATACATACATGCTCTTTAGATACTAGACACTAAGGTTCTCCATATATGTCCTGAATCTCTTGATTATTTTTGCTGCGGAAACCATTTTCCTTCTTTAGTCATATACTCTTCTAAGGATGATTCTCTCGAAGTATTGAATAATTTCTATTGCCGCTCGGATAGAGCTCCTCACCATACATTACAACTGGACGAAGTACCGTCATCATATAACCTTGTTTCGAGGCTTCGGTGTATAGCTCTATTCAGGAACACGTTTCTAAGAGACCAATAACACATCTATTACCGTTCTCGATTCTAGCCGTTATTTCATGTTCCGGTTTGTTATCTTCTGTTACAATGGTGCCAAGATACTTAAATATTTTCAAAACTGCATCCTCTTCCTTGGAGATATTCACTGGATGACAGTTCCCCCGATTTTATACTATTATATTATTGTCTTATCGATATAAAGATTTTTATTTTTTAAATTTGGTAGATTGAAAATAGTCCTTTTCACTGATAGATATTGTTAAGTGAATTTTTTGGACTACTATACTGTTTTTTATTTTGGAGTTGTTCCCAGTTGGTAAAGAGAGAGAGAGTGAAGGTGAAAGGGGGGATGCTCCTAAGGTAAATAGTTGCTTATCCTGGAGCGCGATGGCGGCGGTCGCTATGACAACGGCTATGGGTGGGCCGCTAACACCCCTTGGCTCACCCTATAACGACTAATTAATAATCAATATTCTTAGTCACTCCGCCGTCTAAGATATCCTTCTAATACGTTCGGTAATAGTCTAATGGAGGAGTTTGCCTATATAAAATATAAATCCTATCTCTATTGAAGTCGCCTATCGCTATTATTTAGAATAAAATATATCCAATATGCCTGAGTTATTTCTGAAAGTTGTATAAGTATATTTTTCATGTATCGAGATATTTTAAGGGTTTGCTTTTGAGTTAATTTAAAAATATTGGCAAACGTTAATCTTTTAGAGGGTTGTTTTTAACACTGTGCACATTTTAGATTTTATTAAAAAAACATTCAAAAGAATAAATGATTTTTTCTAGCAACAAATGTACTTATACCATTTTAAAATAACTTATAATAAATAGAAACAAGGTTTAATTTAAGCCCTTATATTTATTGACTTCACCCTTACTCAAATAATTGTTAACGTGAACTAGGGCATTTAAATACAAAAATACATATAGATATAATCTCTGTTTGATTTATTGAAATAGAAACTTATTAAAATAAGTAATCATTTGAGCGAATAATTCTCAAGAACCTGTGAATTAGTGTTAAATTCGAATTTTGTCCAGAGTGAGTTTCTTATATTTAAAATAGCTGAATCCTACACTCTTATTGCATAAGTGGCTAAGTCAGGCTTTTAAGGGAGTTATTGCATATATTACAACCCATTTTCTAGTCTAAAAGTACGATAATGACTCCATACAATTATTTACTCTCTCTGAGCAAAATTCGACTTAACCACTCTTTCACCGGCGCTTTAGAGTTATTAGCTCCATTGATAATTTATTTTAATAGGTTATTTATTTTTTTAATGATAAAAATACTATTATAAATTTACGTTTCCAATATAATTCTTGAAAACAGTTAATGTCAATATTCAAAACTGAAGAATTATTGAGTCTTATTTGTATAGAATCATCTGTCATCCAATATTAGTGTTAAGATGGTGTGACGTAATGCTTTATACATTTTATATATAAATTTTTATATTGAGTTATGCCACTGTTCATTGATTTCCAAGAAATATTCGCTGGATATTGAAGTTTTTTTATTATCATAACGCTGTTAACGTAAGCCATTAACATACGTAAACATGAATGGAGAGGACGTACTCTGCCCGCGATAGGAGGCGTAGTGGACTCTGAACTGTTTGTGTGTCCCCGCTGACGTAAATATCCGTTCGTCTTAGGCTACTATTTTATCAATACCGAATTTTTGTGGCTTGTTCTTCATCATATCAGTTTTATTACCATTCTTGTATCTTTAATATAATAATATTTTCTTCTTTAACGATTCTTTATCTTGTTGTATCTGTGTTTATTACAAAAGGCCTACCTTCTAAATTCGAATCATTCCATTTACAGTTTTGTATTAGGTATCTGCCACACTAGGGAGAGTGGTGGCTCAGTGGTAGAGCATTGATTTGCTGTGCCGATGGTCCCGGGTTCAAATCCGAATTTGGTATCTGTTCCACAGGTTTTTGGTTCGAGTTGAGTCACAAAAAGTTTTAACTTTTCATTCGTTTCATTTTTAATATTTTCCAAAAATGCAACTTATCGTTTGATTTACTACGGATAAGAGAATGTAATTATGAGTAATGTAGATTTCGGTAATCGCTTCAAAACAAAAGTTTCAACTATCATTCTATAAAGTATGGATGATATATGTTTTTTGAAAGGTTTATTTCTAGATGAAATGATTACCGAAGTATAAGTTCATAATTATATAGTCTTTTCCATACTATAGATCATGATAGCTTGTGTTTTTGGAAAATATTTAAAGGGGACGGATGTAAAGTTATGACTTTTTATGACCCTACTCGAAGCGGCATTCTGCGAAATAATTACCTTATTTAATTTGTTAACAGGGGGGATGGTTCCTGTGGGATCTCGTGACCCTCCTTGGACTACCCAGTCTTTATAAAGTGGGTACCCTTAATTAGGGGAAACCTTGCGGTTGAGCGTGATCTCCCTGCACCATAGTTGTCTTTGAAACAGTACTGTCACTACCACGTACTGAATCCAAGACCCAAAGAAAATGAAAAAAAAACTGCTACAGTAAATTTTTCATTTAGATCCCTCCAAAGAAAAAATGGCTGTAAGTGTGTAAATTGAGTGAGATCTTGAAACTGTTTTTGCTATACTTGGCCAGTAAGAGTTTTCTCACGATCTGATAAATGTACAATTCCTGTTGTCAGGTCCCTCTTCGATAAATCCGATGCCGCCTCGAAGTCCAATTTATCGAATCGTGAGAAATCGCACTTTTTGTTTGAAGGGGCTAATATTGATAGCTACATGTATTACTATGTAAAATAAATGGAATGCATAAGTTTGATTTGTTTATTAAATTAAAATAAGATGGCTACGTTTACTTGCCTGTCAGGTTTTATTAACTCAACTAGACCGCTTGCTTCCCCTTTCCAGAGTCTTTTTAACTTGGCTCATATCTTCGAATGCAGTTGCGAGTGGCTCAGAGCACTGAGTTTCAATGCCGAAGGTGCTGGGTTTAAATCCCGCTGCTGGCAAGACTTTATTTAATCTGTTAGCTACCGGAGATAGATCCGATGGGATCTGGGATTCACCCAGCCTCTATAAAGTTGATACCGAAAATAAGTAGGGGGAAACTGGCGGTTGAGCGTGATCTTAGACAAATCACCTCCCTGCACAACCGGATATATATATATATATATCGGAAGGCTGACATTATACATGGTTTTGTGGCTTATAAATGCCCCAATGTTAATTTTATGTCACTTATGAATTCTAAAGCAATCGCTATAGATAGATAAGGAATAAGACGATAGGTAGTCTAGTGGTTAGCATAACAACCTACTAAGCCCAAGATCGCGGGTTCGTAGCCCAGCAGGTGGCCCTAGGATTTTTTTAAGGAAGTAAAAAATCTTTGGTTATGCCGCCTTTCAGAAGGGACGTTAAACGGGGGGTCCCGAGCCTGTAGGGTGTGAGCCACTCGTTAAAAATCAATATCGTAATTAAACCTGGATTGGCAAAATTTAGGGCTCCCACTGTAGGACGTTAAATCAACAAACAAACAAAAAATAAGTTTTTTTCCCATTTTATGGGAATACCAATTATATTTTTAAATACAAATATTTAATTTAATAAGAACTATTAATTATACAATTGTACAATTTAATTGCTTCTTATATCAAGTGCATCCAGCGTGAATATTATATTCCATAGTTGAGTAAAAGTGTATTTTTGGAGGGTTTCAATTTTGTCTGCAACCTCTCGGTTTTTTAAGGGCTTGCACATCACTTCAACCCTCCATGTTGCATATTGTTGAAAATTTAGATGTAAATTGAGCAGATAGTAGAGTACGCAGCTTTTAGGAGCCACCAGTTTTTCATTCCACTTCAAGATCTTTACTTACTGTAACATTGTTCTGCTATATTCTTTATATTAAAATAAATTTCAGATCACGGGTTGCGTGCCCAAAAATGCACAAAAAGAATTTTATACTTCCAGAAAAAAGTGGGGAAAGGATTCTTTCCATTCCCTAGTAGGAGGTATATGAATCGCTTACTGAAGAAAGGCGGGTCCACTTTTCTAAATTTTATAAGAGACACAAAAAAAGGGACCTTCTTCGAGACTACTTCCCTACCTGCAGTAAACAAAATGTTGAAGGCCTTGCAAAGACTGCGCCGTCTTGAGGAAATGTCCATTCTGTTATAGACGATCAATGGTGGAAGTTAAAATTTTAAAACAAAAGTCCCTGGCCTTTCTTTTTTCTTTTTTTTTTTTTTTTTGTCGTATGTTGATCAATAGTCATTTCTGTAATTATTCCGCTGGTTGTCGCTTCGAGTTGAGACACAAGTTTTGACTTTTTGTCTTTTGTCTTTTAATATTTTCTAAAAAAAAAAAAAAGTTATAATGAGCTTTAGTATGGAAAGGAGGAAATAATTATGAGAGATGTATATACTTCGGTAATCATTTCATTTAGAAATGAACGTTTCAACAAATATAGATTAGCTATAGATGGGTTGAATTGGTCAGGGTTTGCAGTCAAATATTACACAAAATAAGCAGAACTTATTTTAGAACTTAATTGGTTGCCTTGAAGATGGCCGAAACGTTGGCACAATTAAAAAAAATAAGTTCTGCTTATTATCTTTGATGCACCCCCTGACCAATTCAATCCATAATTAAAATTATACGGTCAACTATTTTCCACTCAAACATATATCATCTATACTTCGAAATGTTAGTTGAAACTTTTATTGCTTGATGAAAAGATTACTGAAATCTACTCATTACCCATAATTACATTATTTTTTTCATACTAAAGCTCACGATAACTTGTATTTTTGGAAAATATTAAAAATGAAACGAATAAACTGTTGAAACTTGTAACTGAACTCGAAGCGACAGCCTGCGGAACATATACCGTTATTTCATTTAATTGATCCCTCCTTGAAGTTGGGTTTGAGTTAATTTCACAATCTAAGGTATCCAGTAGTGATGTAGAGGTATTTCCATAAATTCCTACTATATTCAGTGCAGTGTCGTTAGTACTTGGATTACTGAGTAAAAGGACTCTAATTGTAGTCCCATCTGACCAAACGTATAGCTAATTTAAATTGAAATTCAGACCCCGGCTTAGGAGTCGATGCGCTCTAGACTTGCTCGCAGACCGGATCGCCCAAGCCTAATAAGGCTCTGTACTTGATTCCTAGAAGTGCGACCAAAGGGCAAAAACCTTATCTGTCGTATTTTTTTAAACACTCGGTTTCTTGTACAATGTATATCTTTCCATCCTTCAATAGTTATCCGGTAAAATTGTAAATAATTTTATCTTAAATACAGATTATTTTCTTAATCTTACTGTATTGTTTTCGAATATTATGTATAAGCAGTTAGATAGAATAATATTTTAAAAAATAAATCTCAGTTTCAGGCGAATTCGTCACTTACTAGACTAACGCTCTGAACTCCCAATTAATTACAATAGACTCCTATACATGATTATTATAAGACTTGTTAGGACTTACGGAGCAGAGCTTTGGGGCTCCACTGAGCCATCGAATGCCTCTCGTATCCAATTCTTATAATCCAAAATCATTCCTAAATTCCTCAATGCTCCTTACAGTGTTATGAATAAAATCATTCAAAAAAGACCCCAATTTCCCATTAGTTGTTGATTTCGACTGAACCCGTCATTAATCCTTTCATTGCAAATTTATTCCTACTCATACCCGCTAGTTCCAAACCTAGATACTTTTTCTATTCCCAATAATCCTCCGTTGCGTCTGAAAAGAAGATGGGCCCGTGGCATAAGTTGATTTTGTTATTCGAGTACTAATAGTGGGTAGTTTCTCTACTTGTTCTTTATCTCATGAAATTATAAATCATTCATTCTATTTACTTTCTTGTTATTGTAATAAAGTTGTAAATTTCAAGAAATAAATACAATAAATAGTCGCTTTATTTATATATTAATATATATATATATTTTTGTTTTTCTACTTATCTTGATTGTTATGGAAATATTATGTTTTGGTTCTTGAGTTTCAGTTAGCAATTGAAGTTCTACATCTGGTAAAATCTAATAACAATACAATTAAAAATATATTAAGAAGAAAGCATATGAGAAAACTCCAAATATATCAAAATAATGATGCTTTATATTCATGTTTAAATTTCTTTCATACCATCCGATAAATGTTATTAGGATAATAATTAGTATTTAAATAATAATAATTATTGAAAAATACTTTTCAAATAATAACACAGGTCTGGAAAAAAAAACTTTAAACAATTTTTTTTTTATTTAGCTAACTGATCTATACGTAGTTTTTTGCGCTGATTTCTAAAATTACATTGGGTTTTTTTCTATCACTTATGGCTTGCCTACAAAATAAAGTTGAAGTTTTTGGAAAAAGTACAAAAAACGGAAAATTTTGGATTTGTTTTTGTTATTTTAATATGAAGTAAAAGCAAAAAAAACAACTACGATACCTAGCTAAAATGAGAATAAAAGTGATGCACATGTGTTGTAAAATTATTATAAGTCGTTGTAAAAACGTTTTCTTTTTCCATCAAAGTTTCTTTTGGTACTTTTTCGGCTGTGTTCTTGTGAATTTTCCCTGTTTAACATCCACCAGTAGTCTGCAGTCATGTTGACATTCCATCGACCTTGGAATCTGCGCTCCAATTCTTTTATGTCTTGATGGAAACGTTCTCCTTGTTCCTCACCTACAGCCCCAAGATTTTCTGGAAAATAGTCCAGATGTTAGTGAAGGAAATGAACTTTGACACCCATGTTGTAGCCCAAAATTTTTTAGTTTTGTAACAATTGTACAGCGACCAAAGTTTTGTAGTTTGGGTCTTTTTTCTAAGAACGCCTTAGTTAATTATCGTCTGTAGGTACTCACATCATTTTTCTTTTTTTTTTTTTTGTTAACAGAGTAGGAAACACTGCATCGTTAAACTGCTAGTGCAAACAACATTTTTTTTCTGTTTCTTATGAATCATTACCAATTGTACCTTTTCAATAGAAGTCTAACGTTGGGCTGTTGGGCTTACCTTGTTCAAGTTACCGAGGGCCTCGTATAGTTTATTTTTAAACTCCTGGGTTCATGTCACTCTTGGATTAAAAAAAGAAAATATAATTTCTGATTGGAATTAAATATACCGAGGAGAGGTGGTATATCACATTATATTACATACAATAATTATTATTATATTATATTATACGTTGTTTTTTATTCCATGACCGTGTCAAGGTCAAGGTTACAAAGCAATGAGGAAAGTGTATTTTTGCTCTGCTTTAATAAAAGAAACCACTTTTCCTCATTCTGATTTAAGAGTTATGCTAATTCACCATCTCGTGAGCTTAATCTGGCCATTGCTGAGGTTTAATTTTGTCCTGATATATATTTTTTTTTTGTTTTACTCTTTATCATTTGTAATTGTAAAATAAACTTTTGTTCCTTGTAAAGGTGTTACTAATTCTTCTCCAAACCCTCTAATACCTGTAAAAATAATATTGAAAATAAGAAAAAAAGATTTATTGTAGAAAAGTTTATTGTATATATGAAATAAAAATTTGGATGGGGAAATGTTTGACAGTAGGAATAATAATTAATGAAGAAAGGGACAGGGAGTGAGATCAAAATAATAACCACTCTCTTTGTTATATTAAAAAGTATTTAGTGATGTAATATTTTATCGCTGTTGACTATCGACGGATATATTTCAGGAACTACTTTTTGCGTAGTCTTTAGTCCTGCTCAACAATCTTTTGTCTATACATTCTTTAAGGGGGCCAGCAAGTTCTTGAACTTGGTACAAAATAAGTACTAAACTTAACATCGATTTCTATAATATCAGGTTACCTCTATTAAACATGAGGTACTTACTGCACTACAATAAAATGCATTGGTGATTTATTTATGATCCGACTCTACACCCCTCTGACTTGATGAAGGCCTTAAGTTAAACCGAAACGTCGGCATATAATGAATTTGTTTGATATTTATACTTATTGGTTTGGTATATATAATTGTATTGCCCCCACGTACGACCATATTTTTTGGCTCAGTAATAAAACTTGCTTCAGTTTATGAACAATAATAATTAATCTGATTTTTAAATTTACAAGTTACTGTATTGGCAAATAATTGGAAAGGAAAATTACCTTGTGACAAATGAATTTAAAAAAATTAAATTGCCTTTGAAATTCTTTGTGTTTTTGTAAAAAAAAACTGGGTTGGTGTATTGGTAATCGCATATTTATCGTACGAGTTAAAGAAAGCCTTAAATTATTGTTATAGGCTACTTTATCAATGCTTAGCTTGCCGTTTTATTCTCCTGTATAAATCGGCGCACCTTGACTTCAATAGGATTCTGCTAAAGGTCATCTCTTACTTTTTAATGTTCTCTTCGGACCACCCTCCGTAGCTGCTTTTGCGACTTTGGATCCGCTTATTTTTGTGCTTATAAATAATTCTAAATAACCATTGCCTAATAATATCAATAATTATCATTTGCTATGCATCAATTCATGTTGTTTCATAATAATAAACAAAATTATGACTCTCCTTATAGTTGATCCCAAAGGTATTTTTTAATTTTGTATTCGGGTTTATTTTTAAACATTATCTTAATCATCGTTGTCACTATTATTTTTATATATATATTGCCGCTTACTAGAAACATAGTATCAACAATTTTTTATATTAAAAAAGATAAGAGGAACTCAACCGAAAATAATTACTAATGTCTGAATAAGAACAAGAATCACAGTTTAATTATAAGCCTTTAGCTTTAAACAAAAATTTTTAATTTGATAAAATAAATAAGTTTTAAAAATATAAATATAATTAAATTTGATCAAATGATTTTATATTTATTTAAACAAATAAATTTCTTTTGAAATTCATAGCATCAGAACATAAACTGAAAATAACACTTGAAAATCGGAATCATTGATGTCTGAATAATAAAAAGAACATTAATTAACATAATGACTAATAGTGGTACACTGTGAAATTCTTAAAGAAAGAAATAAAGGGTATGTTTTGTCTATTTTTATGATTTTTTTTCCTTGCGGTAAAAAGAAGTCAATGGTAGTATGCACACATCATATACTCGTAAATACTCTTTGATTAATACTGGCATTTTGTTGAGAGATCAAGTCTACTATGTTATAAGCTATTAGGTGTTACTTATTTTAAAAATAAATTTATTTACGAATACATACACTGACACTATCTCAATTTCATAATTTTGACAATGTATATTGTATTTATATATTAACACAAAAAACTAAACTTAAGTTATAATAAAATTGTAAACTAATATATACTTTTCCGTGAAGTTTCATTTTTCAATGAAATTGTTACGGTTGAAAGCTGCTTTTTAAGAACGTCTTTTTTAAAAGGTTACCCACTTTTTTGTTTAATGACTTGTTATTGCAGTTTAATGGATTGTTACGAAAATAGTACTTACGATTCTTCCTATTTTCCACATCCTATTGCTGTAATCAATTATTGTACGCATCGTTTTATCCAGAATGGAAGAATTTATTCCTTTACTACGACGTCCCATTCTGCCCTCTTGTCTTCCGGAAGGGAAGTGGTATAGTTACTACACTAGGACGCCGGGCCTCCAAGAAGACTCCTGAAGACCTCTTCACCCCGCTGCCATACCCTGGCACTGGCCAACCGCCGAAGAAGAGTATGGACCGCTCTCTGATAGGCTAATCCGGTGAATGAGCTGGAGAAGGTGCTAGCGGATCAATAGATAGGCCGTAGGGCCACGCCCGTCCATTGATCTCCCTTTCCCTTTCTGCCGCATCTTCCCCCTCGCGATTTAAGGTTAAGGCCATCCATTTTACTTCTCTTCCCTTTCGGCGGTTCGATACGCCCTTAGCCATCTTTGTTATTATAATGAATCAAGGTTATAAAGAATTATATTAGATATATAACAATTACAACCAAAGTTATAAAACAATTATATAAGTTATATAACAATTACTACTAAAGTTATTTAACAATTTTAAACTTATCAAAATATAAGTCTAAAATTGTTTATTTTCCTCGCATGCTTCACCTTAGAAATAAAATAAAGGGTATGCGATACTTCTGTTAGAGCTTGCTGTATTGTTAATTTGAACCTCTTGAATTCGCCTATTGTATCTTATAGTGTTGATAAAATTCTGCAACTATTGTGTTATCCTTACATTATCCTTAGCCTCTGATATATAAAAAAAAGTCAATATGTTCTTCTACTTGTCATTATTTGGTTATAAGACATTAAACCTCAATCGAATGTTGCATGTCTTCTTTACTCACGCATACTGTTCTATAGGGTATATATGTTGAGGTGTTTATATATGTTGGCATTCCAGTTTACTACATTTCACCCTTTCAGTGGCTGTATACACCCTCAGGTATATTTTATATTATAATGAATCAAGGTTATATTTAGTTGTATAACAAATACAACCAAAGTTATATAACAATTATAGAGTTACCTAAGTATAAGTCTGTAATAGTTTATTTTCGCCGTATTCTTGAATATAGAATTAAAATAAACGATACACGATTCCGATGATAGCACTTCTTCTATTGTTAATGAAAATCTCCGCTCCTGTATTGTACGTTTTTATTTGCTATAGTTAATACTGATTTAGGATGAGCACAGAATTCTGCATTAACTCGTTTCATTTATTCGGCAACCAATGTGTTATTCTAACACTATTCAGAACCTTTGATATACTCGCATATAAACAAAAGTATAATATATTCCTCTACATACCATAAGATAACAATTATAATTTGCATATATTATAATTTCTGCTAGAGGAGGCCCAGGCCAGGTAAGCAGGTTGTCGCTCCAATAAGGATGATGCTATGTTATAAATAATAATAATAATGCAGCTTTATTGACATCAAATTATGACAAAAGCCTCTCCCTTAGGAAGAGTGGCTGGTATCAACTCCGGTAGCTTAGTTGGTAGAGTCCTGTCAAGGTAAGACAGGGGACCCGGGTTCGAATCCCGGCCGGGGGCATATCTTTTCTCTTCAAAATAAAAATATTTAAAATTAAAACAACTAACTAATAAATTATAATAAAATAAATATCATTCATTATTCATTACTATCAAAAACAAAACAAAAACGTTCTTTTAAAAATAATTATAAATAAATAATAAAACTATATTACTACCACTTTCACTATAAAACAACAATCACTACAAACCACAAACACAAAGCAAAGCTTTTTCCCTTTTATAGACTCTTCACAATTTTAGACTAACAGTCTCTGTCCCTGGCCACTTTCATCCAGTTGGTTCCCACTCTTCGGGTAATTTCATCCCTCCACCTCAGGTACCATCTTCACCTGCTTCTCGTATGGCCGATCGGAGTCCACTCGGTGCTCTTTTTCGACCATCTCTCGTCCTTGACTCTGGCTAGATGTCCAGGCCACCTCCATTTCAGTTTTCGGGCCTCCTTGCTGAGACCTTTTAACTTTTACACGAGTTAGGATATCTCGGTTTTTAATTCCTCGGATTCCCATCAAACTCCTTAAAATTTTCATTTCCATGGAGTCCAGGAAATATAATATAATTTATCTTTATTCAAAACAAACAAAAACCTGACTTAGCCGCTTCTTAACTATGGGAATAAATAACACGATTCTACTTCCCTAAGTGCAAGACTCTGTTCAGAACAAAATTCTACTTAAATCTATACAGATAATTTAAAAAAAATAAAAATACAATACTTCAAAGATGACACTATTCCGTTTCCCTCAGGGCAATTAATTCATTTTGGACAAATTTTGACTTAATGACCTATTTAGGTATTGCATTCACATATCTATATCTGGCTGTATATAGATCTTTTGCCAAGCTATCTGTGAGTATTTATAAACATTTTATGTTTTACACATGCTTACATTGTGCATTAGTGCGAGCATCGTACAATTGTCTTACCCTTACAATACCGGAACAAATGTGAATATTGATTACAATTTTCGATTTGATTTTGATAAAAAGTAAATGGACTCCTGGGCTTTTAAATTGAATTTGCATTTTGAGTACTACCAGTGTATACTGCTTGACTTCATCTCATGCTATACATTTAATTTACTTGTTGAATTATTTCAATAAAGTTGAAATAAGCACGAAGAACCTTTCTATCCTCTTGGGTACTGAACAGTCTAATATTCGTTTCATAACCCACTAGGTCAATTTTAATCAAATCATTTGTCGTAACCAAAACATAGATTAAAATAATAGGATGTTGATAGTTGGGGGTGCAGTCAAGAAAACACGCAAAAATAGGTGAAACTATTTTATTTTAAGTGCCGACGTTTCGACCTACTATGTAGGTCATCTTCAGGGCTATGAGAAAACAGACAAAAAACAGAATAGACTGTAAAAATACATAAAATAGAGGTACAGAAAAATTAAAATGAAAAAGATATGAATATAATGAGTATGGACAATTTAGTATAATAAAGATAGAAATGTATTGCAAAGGAAACATTAGTATGAAAATGGACTCATGGGGAGTATCATAAGTGCAATGAGAGAACATGAATTAAAAATATGATACCTAATAATACATCGAGAAGAATATATTATAGAACGTAAAGAAAAGGAATCTAAAGTATGACAGGCCGAGAAGTGAGATATAAATAAAATTTTTAAAAATATAAGTATCAGAAGTTATGTAAAGGTATAAATGTTATATAAGGGTATACACTATACATTATATAACAGATATTGTATCCAGGAATACAGATATTATATAGAGGTATACATTAGGTATGGAGTTATATAAATAAAGATGAAAGAATACAAGAATACAAGGAACAATACATGAGAGATATAAGATATCAGTAAGTGAATAGAGATATATTATAAAAAATAATGATGTTCTGTGAACATGAACTCTTTAATTAAAACTATGATGGATGCTAAAAGTGATGATGGGAGAAATAGGTGTGAAGGAAGGAGATGGAGAAAGATGAAGAGAAGATATAAATAATAAGAGACAGTACGAACCCGATATGAATGGCTGCTGGGACAATGAGTAACTGACGCGGAAAAAACCGTTAAACGACGGAAGCGCTGGCCGCGATCTCTGTCGGTCAAAGGTCAAAGTAGCAAAAAAAAAAAAAAAAAAAAAAAAAAAAATTCAAAAAAAAATTAAAATATAAAAAGTAGGGAAAGGGCAATATGGGGAAATATGGGGACGCGTAAAAAATGTGAAAAATAAATAAAAAATAAAGTTAAAGAAAAAAAAGGGGAGTAAAGAAATAAAATACTAGAAAAGAAAAAATATACAGAAACGGGCCGTAAAAGGAGAGAAATAAAATATGATTTGAAAATTAAGGAGTTTTTAGAAAATTAAAAATTTGGGAATAAATTGAGGATAGGTGATGTGATTATAAAAAATGATTTGAAAATTAAGGAGTTTTTAGTAAATTAAAAATTTGGGAATAAATTGAGGATAGGTGATGTGAATCGGACTTAAGGTTGACGGCGGAAGAATCTAAATTGATGTGGATGGTTTCCGAGAGAATGCGTTTTTCATAGTTGGGAAAGGAAGATAGGATAGACGTGTTATCGAAGTTGAAAATGTGGTTTAAAGATAGGGCATGGTCAGAGAGTTTGGAAGCGGTTGGGTTATTGGATGAAATGGAATATTTATGTTGGGAAATACGATCTTTAAGTAAGTTTTTAGTTTCGCCGATATAGGAAGAGTTGCAATTTGGAGTGGAGCAAGGGATACGGTAGACAACTTGTGAGCGTTGTATAACAGGAATGGGATCTTTAACACGGGTATAGATTTTGGAAAGTTTGTTATGGGATTTGAATGCTAAACGTAAGTTGGGGATAGAGGAACGTAGGGATTTTTGAATATTATTTGAGAGGGAGGGTATATATGGCAAGGATCTGTATACTGGGTTAGAGGGAGGGTGTGGAGACAAGGTGGGGTTGGGGGGTTTTTTATAGTCTTGGATGAGTTTATTAATAATATGGAGAGGAAAATTGTTTTTTAAAAGTATATTTTGGATGCGGTGGATGTTAGTTTTATGGAAGCATGGGTCAGAGAGGGATAGGCCACGGCGGATAATATTTTTGGCGACGTTTATTTTTTGGTGGTGCGGATGTTGGGAGTAATAATTGAGGAGTCTGCCAGAATAGGTAGGTTTGGTATACCAATCTGTGGATAAGGTGTGGTCAGGATTTCTAATGATACGGAGGTCAAGGAATGGTAATGATTTATTGGATTCAAGTTCAACTGTGAAATGGAGGCGGGGATGGTATGAGTTAAAAGATGATAATAATTCAGGAATAATAGTGGGATTTAGGATAAGGAGGAGATCGTCCACATATTTCTTAATGAAGATAACATCGTTAAGGAATTGGGGTAGAATGGAATCCAGAAGATCGTTTAAGACAATATTGGAGAGGTCAGGAGCGAGGGGATTTCCCATGGCAAGTCCAGAAATTTGGTTAAAGAACTGGCCATGGAAGGTAAGGTAGCCTGATTCACAACAAAGGTTTAAGGATTGGAGGTAAGAGGTGCGATTGAGAGAGGTATGGGGTTCTATGAGTGGCCAGTTGTTATCTATAATGAGGAGAGCTTTATCTAAAGGTATGTTAGTGAATAGGCTTTCTACATCAAAGGAGGTGAGAACGTAATGATCAGGTATGGTGAGGGATGTTAAAAGATCACGTAGATGAAAAGAGTTTTGGATATCATATGGGTTGTTACGGCTGAGGACTTGTAAGGAAGGAAGTAAGAATTTGCTGAGTTTTGTAGATGGTGAATTGATGTTGGATGTAATAGGCCGGAGGGGGTTGTTAGGTTTGTGGATTTTGGGAAGACCATAAAAACGGGGAGCTATGGAATTGTAAGAAAATTTCTTTCTTTCTACAAAACTCAGCAAATTCTTACTTCCTTCCTTACAAGTCCTCAGCCGTAACAACCCATATGATATCCAAAACTCTTTTCATCTACGTGATCTTTTAACATCCCTCACCATACCTGATCATTACGTTCTCACCTCCTTTGATGTAGAAAGCCTATTCACTAACATACCTTTAGATAAAGCTCTCCTCATTATAGATAACAACTGGCCACTCATAGAACCCCATACCTCTCTCAATCGCACCTCTTACCTCCAATCCTTAAACCTTTGTTGTGAATCAGGCTACCTTACCTTCCATGGCCAGTTCTTTAACCAAATTTCTGGACTTGCCATGGGAAATCCCCTCGCTCCTGACCTCTCCAATATTGTCTTAAACGATCTTCTGGATTCCATTCTACCCCAATTCCTTAACGATGTTATCTTCATTAAGAAATATGTGGACGATCTCCTCCTTATCCTAAATCCCACTATTATTCCTGAATTATTATCATCTTTTAACTCATACCATCCCCGCCTCCATTTCACAGTTGAACTTGAATCCAATAAATCATTACCATTCCTTGACCTCCGTATCATTAGAAATCCTGACCACACCTTATCCACAGATTGGTATACCAAACCTACCTATTCTGGCAGACTCCTCAATTATTACTCCCAACATCCGCACCACCAAAAAATAAACGTCGCCAAAAATATTATCCGCCGTGGCCTATCCCTCTCTGACCCATGCTTCCATAAAACTAACATCCACCGCATCCAAAATATACTTTTAAAAAACAATTTTCCTCTCCATATTATTAATAAACTCATCCAAGACTATAAAAAACCCCCCAACCCCACCTTGTCTCCACACCCTCCCTCTAACCCAGTATACAGATCCTTGCCATATATACCCTCCCTCTCAAATAATATTCAAAAATCCCTACGTTCCTCTATCCCCAACTTACGTTTAGCATTCAAATCCCATAACAAACTTTCCAAAATCTATACCCGTGTTAAAGATCCCATTCCTGTTATACAACGCTCACAAGTTGTCTACCGTATCCCTTGCTCCACTCCAAATTGCAACTCTTCCTATATCGGCGAAACTAAAAACTTACTTAAAGATCGTATTTCCCAACATAAATATTCCATTTCATCCAATAACCCAACCGCTTCCAAACTCTCTGACCATGCCCTATCTTTAAACCACATTTTCAACTTCGATAACACGTCTATCCTATCTTCCTTTCCCAACTATGAAAAACGCATTCTCTCGGAAACCATCCACATCAATTTAGATTCTTCCGCCGTCAACCTTAAGTCCGATTCACATCACCTATCCTCAATTTATTCCCAAATTTTTAATTTACTAAAAACTCCTTAATTTTCAAATCATTTTTTATAATCACATCACCTATCCTCAATTTATTCCCAAATTTTTAATTTTCTAAAAACTCCTTAATTTTCAAATCATATTTTATTTCTCTCCTTTTACGGCCCGTTTCTGTATATTTTTTCTTTTCTAGTATTTTATTTCTTTACTCCCCTTTTTTTTCTTTAACTTTATTTTTTATTTATTTTTCACATTTTTTACGCGTCCCCATATTTCCCCATATTGCCCTTTCCCTACTTTTTATATTTTAATTTTTTTTTGAATTTTTTTTTTTTTTTTTTTTGCTACTTTGACCTTTGACCGACAGAGATCGCGGCCAGCGCTTCCGTCGTTTAACGGTTTTTTCCGCGTCAGTTACTCATTGTCCCAGCAGCCATTCATATCGGGTTCGTACTGTCTCTTATTATTTATATCTTCTCTTCATCTTTCTCCATCTCCTTCCTTCACACCTATTTCTCCCATCATCACTTTTAGCATCCATCATAGTTTTAATTAAATAGTTTTAATTAAAGAGTTCATGTTCACAGAACATCATTATTTTTTATAATATATCTCTATTCACTTACTGATATCTTATATCTCTCATGTATTGTTCCTTGTATTCTTGTATTCTTTCATCTTTATTTATATAACTCCATACCTAATGTATACCTCTATATAATATCTGTATTCCTGGATACAATATCTGTTATATAATGTATAGTGTATACCCTTATATAACATTTATACCTTTACATAACTTCTGATACTTATATTTTTAAAAATTTTATTTATATCTCACTTCTCGGCCTGTCATACTTTAGATTCCTTTTCTTTACGTTCTATAATATATTCTTCTCGATGTATTATTAGGTATCATATTTTTAATTCATGTTCTCTCATTGCACTTATGATACTCCCCATGAGTCCATTTTCATACTATTGTTTCCTTTGCAATACATTTCTATCTTTATTATACTAAATTGTCCATACTCATTATATTCATATCTTTTTCATTTTAATTTTTCTGTACCTCTATTTTATGTATTTTTACAGTCTATTCTGTTTTTTGTCTGTTTTCTCATAGCCCTGAAGATGACCTACATAGTAGGTCGAAACGTCGGCACTTAAAATAAAATAGTTTCACCTATTTTTGCGTGTTTTCTTGACTGCACCCCCAACTATCAACATCCTATTATAGTACCCACAGTCAACTATTTCTTTCTCACATAGATTAAAATAGTTTGAAGATTCGACCGGACCTATAATACAGGCAATTGGACATTCCCTTAAGTGAAAAGTAAGTACGACGCGGAACTATGTAGCTGCGTGTGGAGTGGCGATTTTTTTCTAGATGGCGATCGTTTCGAATGAATTCCATTTATGAACTGAGAAAGTTGACTTCAGAAAAGAAATCTTGTTTGACCATTGAAACCAATTGCACTGGATGTGTGTCTTTCTTTGACATTCCAAAATATTTTGTTCCCTCCTCGTCAAGTTTGAAAAACGTATATTATAACATATACCATAATCTTTTACGTAGTTAAATATCGGAATGAGATCAGTGCACAGAAATTCATGATTGTCAATATTCTTAAAAATTAAAGCTAAAGGCTTACTTACACTTATGGCTTTCTATATTCTGTTTGAAAGAATTATCTAAAGTGATTCTTCCAAGATTACCTTGATAGATAGTGGCCATCTATCGCTCAAGGTGTTTGTTCCAGGATGGACATCGAAAGTGACAAATGTAAATGAGACTTAAATAAATAATTCACGTGGACATTTCTCCTGAAAGGGCATGATAATGTACTGCTTTTAATGAAAGGGTCGTTTCTCGAATCGATTATTCATCGAGGTGAAGGTCATGTAAAACAAAAAGTAAGTGAATAAAGCCTTAGAATACAATTTTATTGATCATTTCTGTTTTGGTGAAACAATAGGGGGTTTTCATATGTACCCAAGAAAGTAATATCAATATTAGCTGCACGTTCCAATACGCCTACAATGTTATAACATAACGGAAAGTTTTATGAAATAGACTTTAAGAATATTGTAGAGTGGTCAGGAGGTGCAGTCAATGAATTACACAAAATAAGATTGTCTCATTTTGTTGTGCCTTCGTTTCTACCTAAGATTTAGACTATCTTCAGGGCCGAGAAAAAAGGAACAGAAACAACTCGCAGTACCAAAGAAGAATAACAGTTTATATGAACAGAAATGATAAGAATGATAAAATATATAGAGAGTAAAAGATAAAGTATGAAATATCTTATGAGAAATAATAAGAATGAAAAGAAATCTAGAAGACAATAAAATATAGTAAAATGACACGAGGATGATTTAGTTATATAATATAATGATTACCATGTTATTAGTAAAATTACAAATAATAATATACAAACAAATAGTTTAAAAAACTAAAATAACATAAATACGATTTTATTACAAAATATAATGAATATTTATTGTTGGAAGACAAAATGAGTTCTAACGAATAAAAGAAAATGAAGGAGGAAAATAATGATAATAGAATAGAACATAACAGAAGAGATGAAGAGTCCAACTGTAGCTCACAAATATTAACTAACCTATTTAAAGGGCTAAAAAAAACATTTATTTGTGTTGCCTACCCACTAACTAACAAAAGTACACAATAATATTTGAAACACATAATAAGGATTATGTCAAGCCAGGTATATATACTGTAAGGGGTGTCACAAAGAAAAATACAATAAATGAGTGAATAATTAAATTAAAATATACATCATTGGGGCATCTAAAAATCGTAGGTCGAAATGTAAGTACAATGAAATAAGACATTCTTAGTTTGTTTAATTCCTTGACTGCACCTCCTGACCATTTTCGCACGATTCTTAGATTTATACAGTCAACCATTCCTATTTAGGAATAGATTGTAGGTTACTCACAGAGATTGGAACATAACGTAAGCCCGGCCATACATGTAGAGTTGTACCGCAGAGGTATATCTCAGAGTCTACTTGGAGATACTAGAAGCCCACACAGTCACAGTCTTCCTCTGTCGTCAGGTTTTGTATCCTTCACAGTATCATGGTCGGACTAATCTAGCAAAGAGTACATCATGTTCAATCATAAATAGAAGAGACAAAAAAACGTACAACGGTAAGAGCTCAGACCTTTTTCTCGCGCCTTATCCGTTCCGGACGTTGGCTGTATACCCGGCGACCTTACTTTTGTTAGCAACACTTCTAAATAATAGGATAGTTATGCGATTAACTATTCAATGTTGCCTTAAACTGCGCTGCCAAGAAAGTCTTCTCCTTCCTGGTCCTCTCTTAGTTTCAATATTTCTCTGCATTATCAGCTGCAATAGACAATATTGGCTACCCTTGGCCTGCTCAACAGCTGCCAACCATCTCTTTCTGTCTCCTTCGATTACAGTTGCTGCTTATTCCACATTAAAACTAGGATAAACGTGAAGGATGGAAATCTTGAATTATGAATGGGAAAAAAAACAGCAAGCATTCTTGATTGATGAAATTGGCGCTATTTGCATTATTATTTTGATTCAAAGTAGTATTTTCTTTCTTAACCATGATCTAGGAATTTAATTATAATTTGCTGTCTGGAAGATATTATTAGTGATAATGATCCACGTAACCGCCTGACTGACCAGAGCAGACTCCGGGGTCTATCTTTAGCCCGGAGGTGGGGAGCCTCCACTGGCCCCTGGCCAGGACGCCGAGCCGCTAGATCCATCCTGCACCGCCTCAGTAAGTACCTGATAAGTAGTGATCGTTCTCGTCGAATGGGAAAATCGAGAATACCCATCCGAATCGCGGCTCAAGGTATGCTATTACGATTATCTATGAGTGCCTTAGGGTTCCTGCTACTCGGCCTTGTTTCCAAGACAGAAGTGCGGGGTTAGAGCTATTATAGGATCGTGGCGCTTTCTTCGCTAGTGATGACGTCCTTCGGTATGATTAACCTGGTTGCAGGCGCTGTGCACGCTTATAGCTCCTGTATTGGACTTGATCCAACCCCGTTAGATTGTAGGTGTACATAAATAAAACTTGTATTATTTCCTTCAATGTGTTAAATCCGAGCAAAAACCAATGATATTAAGGCGTCTATCTTTATAAATTTCGTTGTATTAATTTAATTCCCATGCATTAGCTGTAGTGTAAGTAGGTAGCAGTACGTTACCCATGTGGTCTGGTTCAATAACCTTTCAAGTAAGTTTATGGCCTGTTTTCTTCCATACCTTGTTCACATCGTTTGCCGAAACTTAAGATTAAGTTATATTTCAGCGCCACAAACCCTCACATGATGAGCAAATCGTCCTCAGACCCCGGGATGTGGAAGCGTCACCCGAAGGCGACGGGTGGGGGACCTCAGTGATAAATATATGACTTGGCATTTTGTGATGGCGCCAAAAGAGCGTTTGTGATCTGAAGTATCCGAACAATTTAATTAGGTGAAAACAATATATGTTCCAGAGAAACATTGTTGCTACTATCTCTCCGATTTGGTACTTGGTACTCCTTTGGTCATAGCTCGACGAAAATAGAGGATTTACCAAAAGTCTATTAAGTGTTATGTTAATTACATGTATTTCATTAGTAGCCGTGGCGGTGCATACGTGTACGAAAATGCTAAGGATATTATAAAATAAATAGCTATTGTCTCTTTTCTTATTCAGATTACAGGCAGTATCTAAGCGAATGTGAATGGCTAACTGCAGAATGGTAACTAGTCCAACTTTTCAGATTTTGTTTTTTTAAATGTTCAAGTTTCTAAGACACTTGTCCGCAAGATAATACCTGCAATATTTTCTTTTCTGCGGATAGGGAACAAGGCCCAGGACTAGAACTTTTTTTTTTGTCTATTTTGTAAAATTTAGAAAACTGGATGCCTTTCTGCAGTTAATTCAAACTTTTGACAGTACTTTTTCTTTATAAACCGGTTTAAGTTTATTTATTAAATAAGATAATAATTATAAAAAAATAAAATAAAGTAAGTTTATAATAAAGCAGTGCAGATGTACATTGTAATTTGGAAATAATATAAACAAAATAATAAATCTGATTTTATCTAAGTTTAAGGGGAATAGTAAGCACTGTAAGCATTTTTTTCCCTTCAATCCAAACCACAATGGCTAAGTCAGCATCATGATAATCTATATATAATTAACGGTACCATCTTATGAAACTATTTCTTTCAACCATGATCATAATACGATTCAACTATTTAACACTTTAATTTATTATGACCAATTGAAAGAGAACAGCTTAAGGAAAATGATTTTAAAGCTTCTATCTTGTACCATGTAGTAAACTTTTGTTATTAAAATAACAGTCAGTTTAAAAATTATTGCACGCAATTGTAAGTTATGTTGTGGAAAAAGGCTTTTTATTTATATCCCTTGATATCGGGTACTATTGATGAAATATTGTATGCTTTATATTTTGGTTATACCCCTTTCCAATGGTAATTTAGAATTTAAGTACTTGTGACTTAGCAGGGCGCCATGAAACCTTCCTCCTTATTAGGTGTTATCTCGTGTAACCCTTATCACTTCTCTTATTTCAGTTATTTGTGTGGACATTATTAAATTGTTTTTTAATGTTTTTGTCTTGTTTTGTTTACAGTCTTTTATAATTGTTGTATTGTCTATTAAATCTTTGATACGCGGTCATGAGGGCTTAAGTCAAAATTTTGAATTTTTCAGGAGAGCAACAGCAAAGTTCAAAATATTATGTAAAATCTAATTATTGTTATTATTTGTAATTTTATTTTTATAAAACAGTATAGTAGGAATTTACATACAATATAGTAGTAATTCTATCTGAAGCATACATTTATTTCTTGTCTTGATCATTCCTGATTCTGTATTATGGACTTATTTTGACTTAAGCCCTTATGACCGCCCATCAAAGAAATATAATTTGAGGTCTTTGTCTTACTAATTTTGTTATTGTCTAATTAAAAATAAACTGAATAACACTTTGGAAATAGTCGTCTTCGAAAAGACCTCTCAAACTTCCCACTCAGTATATTTCATAAAATCAAACTATGATAAAAAAAGTCATCAAATGGGTTTTGAAAATGTAGATGTTTTCGTCGAAAGTGTAGGGACGAAGATGAAGGAATATGACTTGAAGGGTCTAGGATGAACCTTTTATTATCGGATTGATATGGTCAGGGGTTGCAGTTTATATCACAAAATTAGAAAAACTTATTTTATCGCACGTGTCAAATCGTTTATCTTGATCAGTTTCTGATTGCCCTTCAAGTTGATAACAAATTTAATGGTTATGTACTTGGTTATACATGGTTTCATCGGGCAATAAGTTATCAATAGAAAACGTTGCAATGTATCTGGGACTAATGAATTGTGTTATGTATCGATAAGATAGTTGGAGAGCTGTAACATGACTCTGGCTTCCTGTAATCATCTTGTCCAGTGAGTCACGGCAGTTGTTGATTTCCCAGAAGCCACGTGCAGCACACTTCTTGCGAAGTAAGTTTCCCCGATGTTGGTCTTTCCGGCCCTTATATTGCAAAATTAGCGAGAAGAGAAAAGAAATTAGTTAATTAAAATAATTCTGGATTCTTCAACATTAATAATCATGGGCATTTATAATTGTTTCCTATCTTGAGATTGTCGGTTGCGTAGAATATTCTGATTGCGTGTGAAGTGGGACCAGGCGGATTTGGGTTTAGATAGTGATACGTGGACAGAAGTTAGTAAGCAGAGATAGGTGGTATCGGCATCGAACCTTCGGGTTCGATAAGCCTTATTATTATTATCTTGAGATTGTATGATCTATTAGTACAAAACCGCCGATATTTTCATTGATTTAGTTTCTATCAGGTATTCTTCATCTATCTAAAGTTTTAAGTTTGTTTATTTATTTATGCGACTATGGATAATCGTACTATGCTAGGGAGAGAGCACTAAATTTTGCGGAGCCGGGTATAATTCGGATAGGTTCTTTAAGAGTATCTGACACCGCACATGCTCGTGACGGCCATATTACGTCCTTTCCGATGGACAGTTTAAGGGAGGATTTCTCACTCAAAAAAATCATCAGGAAACCTGCCGTGCTGCGTACACAAAATCTCGGGCATACAATGTTGTTATGGCAGTCCCTACTCCTCGTGTGACCAGCAGTGTTAAAAGGTTTGCTCAGATGAAAATTAAAATAAAAATGCAACATGTTCTACTGTTCCCTCTGATTACTTACATCGGAATTCTCATTCGTTTCATTTTTAATATTCTTAAAAAATTTAAATAATCACGAGCTTTATTTTAGACAAGGGAAGGTAATCATGGATGATGTCTAGATAACGGTAATCGTTTCATCAAGAAATAAAAGCTTCAACTAACATTTCGAAGTATCGATAGTATATGTTTGTTGGAACGTTCATTTCTAGATGGAATGATTATCAAAGTTCACACGTTTTCCATAATTACATTCTCTTTACCATTCTAAAGCTCATTATAACTTGTATTTTTCGAAAATGTTAAAAGTGAAACGTATAAACAGTTAAAACTTGTTGTTACTCAAATCGAAGCGACAACCTGCGGGACAGATACCAAATGTATTAGTTTAAAAGGATATTAATGACTGGATTCTCTATAGTTCAAAATTATTTATATTTTTTTTTTTTGTGATTGTATGATATTGGATCAACTATCTCAAAACCTATGATTCAATGATTTAATTCTAACCAGCTATCCCTCATCTATCTGAAGTTAGCAGTATTTTTTATTTATTTAAATACTTTATGTTTACCGTTTAATCAGGCGATGCTATAGGTGGAAGGCTTAAATTTTTGCCTATCAGGGTGTAATTAGGGTAGGTATCTTTAACGAGTACAGTGGGGGTACGCCACCATTTTACATCCCTTGGAAGTAATCTGATGCCCTAGATCGTTCAAATGTTCCAGAAAGTTTAAATCTTTGGAATTTGCAATGTTCTGCATCCAACCACCAGTCACTTATCCCAACTTAATGTATCTTGATGTTTTACTTTTATTTAGATTAGTTGTAAGCCATCTCATGTATACTTCCAGTTACTGTTCTTAAAAGTAATTTTTTTTTTATTGCTGCTTATTTTTAAAGATCTTTAGCTTCCAATTACCTAATTAAAATGTTTAAAAAGAAAATAAAGGGAAAAAAATAAAATAAAATATCATATTTCTTGCATTCAAATCTACCAGCCATTTTTTATTTTATTTCAGACGAATATTATGCCTAGTGGTATAAATAATAAAATATATAGTCAGGGGCGACCTGTGGTCTAGTGGTTAGCTAACTGCTCGGCAGGTGGCCGAAGTGGAAAGGGAGTAAAAAATCCTTAGTTACGGCGTCCTTCGGAAGCGACGTTAAACGTGGGTTTCGAGTTTGTACGATGCCAGGTATCTTTATACTCGTAACAATCCTTAAACCTGGTCTGGCAAAATTTAGAGCTCCCAATGTAGCATCGTCCGATTAGCCATAGCAGCATAAAGTGACGTTAAATGAAGAAACAACAACAAAAAAATATAGTAAAATCCGTCGGATACCTTATTCTGAAAGCTGAGATTGATTTGTAAAAATCATTTATTTATGTGGTTTCTGACATTTTCAGAATATTTTTATGATTTAATAAAAATTAAATTTCATCAAGTTTTATTGCTAAAATAATTTTAAAATATCCTCAGTCAATTGTTATGTACCTTCTGTTTGGAAGACTTGTCACTGAGGCGGGTACATCCCAAAAGAACATATAAACCCACTCAGGTGCCTCTAGGATTCCCTCCCTTGGAGGCTGGAGGTGACGTCAGCCTACGTCACGTAGTCTCCCTTTGAGTTATTTTAGCTGGTTAAATCGGTGTTTTAAGGGGATTTTGCATTCGTTTTTTTTTCTTTCGGTTTTAAAAAGGAAAAGCAGTATCTTATTTTTTATTGATTTAACCCTGCTTTATCTTACGTTGCTGTCGTAGTTAAAAGATTTGTCCTGACTGAGAGGCGACTCCTGGTAGTTCAAATGGTAAGAGCGCTCCCACGGAGGCGGACGACACGGGTTCGAATCACGGCCAGTACCAAATATTTTCTCTTGAAAATAAAAGTAAGATTTTTCCTTCGGTAGGGACCTAAAATGGAGTTGCCGTGCCTTTACGATGTTAAGTACTCGGTAAAGGTCCCGATTACTTATCCTAACCGGATAAGTAAAATTAAGGCCTCACGGCGTAGCATCGTCCAATTAGTCTTAGCATTAAGTGACGTTAAATAAAAAAAAAACAATTTCTGAATTATTACCAATAAAACCTCCCAACAATCTTTTACTTGATTAAATCTAAATTTTAACTTTAAAAAATGAAAGTAATAAAATTAATGATACAAATGTAGGATTCATAAAAAAAAAAATGAGGGAGTCTATCTATGTTTGACCAGTTTTTTTATTTTATTTATTATTTTTCTGTATAAATGTTTGTTGCTATCTGACGTCCTGAGACTTCTATGATATATTAAATTAAATCATATGGTTAATATAAATTCCTACATTTTACACTTTCATAAATTCAAAAAATTCATTATCATGCATTAGCATGATCCATATTTGTAGTGAAACAATATAATGATAACTATTTATCTGTGTTTCGTTTACTCAACATACTTCTTTTTACTACTCTACTCTACGAAGAAAGAACAAAAAATATCGGTAGAGTGTTCCGAAGTAAGATGGCGGTTCGGGCGGAAGGAGGGGTTGTTTCGCCCCTAGCTTCTCGGAATTAAGGGCCGCTCAACAAGTGGTTTCTTTTTCAACCCTCATCCCTCTCTGATTTCGTTCTAAACTATTCACAAATCCTCCACATCTTTTCATTTCCTCTTTTTCATTGCTTCTTCTGGTCAGGCAATCTTGTCCATTGTAGTATACACATATATATTTAATATGCAAATTTCCAATTTGTTAATCAATTTCTAATATGTATCTTCAATTTGTAGGATTGATAGGTTGCTGCATCATTAAAAATACATTCCATCCTTGAAAATTTACAATATTTTCTTGCAACTGGGCGTGTAGACATAAAAATGTATGTATTGAATTAAGAAAGACACTTATTTTCCTTTAAGCAAAATAATACATACAGCAACAAGCTTGAGTATTCGTGAACAACAACTTCATTACGAAACCACCACATATTTTCAAGTTTGATTGCTCTATTTATTTGTTGCAGATGTTTTGAGGTATTTAGAGCTTAAAATACCTGAATGTATGTTGCATAAAATGGTTTAGTAGTTTAGGGGGAATTTGTTGAGAGAACGGTAATATCGATTTTCACATTTATAGCTTAGATAAATTAGAATTTAAGATACAAATATAATAGAATTTATGATTTAAATTAAATTAGGAGTATCGTTAGAAAAATGATGAACATTACAAATAATTTTTTTTAGTCACACCGTTGACTTATGTCAGGTAGATGCATTATCCGGTAGAAGACGAGAAAAAATTTAAAATGATAATAATAAGGCATGGTGAACCATTTCTGCTTACAGACTTCCATCGACGGACCATTACCCAAACCAAAATCTGCCGGATCACTTTTCATCCTCCCACGTACGCTTCCTAGTCAGCACAGCTCATATTAACATTATAAATTCGGCTGTTACTAATCCCAGCAACTTTACAAGCCCATCAGAATCTTCGTTTCACTATCACTTCAGTAATATTAACCGGGTCCATACTTGGCAATTCCGCGTTGTGTAACCTCCTAAATTTTGCGTTGGTCCTATCCTTTTTTGGACCGAATTATTCTACACAACACCTTATTTTCGAATACCTTAGGACGTTGTTCATCCTTCAGCGTTTGCTGCGTCGTTTCACCTCTGTAAAGAAGGGTTAGAAGGAAAATTGTTGCATCGGCACTCTAACCGTTCTTATAATTAATTGAATTTAACTTGAAACCTATTCGTCTATTTAGTTTAAAGACAATAAATGAATGTTGTTATTTGATTGCAGGTGACAGTGACTGGAGTGGAAGAGACGATGATGGTGATAGTGATGAAGGCATTCTCCGCGGAGACACTTCCAGAATGGCCCAGAGGAGGCTCAAAAGGTATTTATTTATTTTTAAATATAATAATAATAAATAAATATTTATAGAATAGAAATTATATTAATGCCATTTGGCACCTATTGTATTTGTGATCTTCTTTTGAAAACCTCCATTGAAAACCATCTACGCTTCCACTAACGGATTACGTGGAAGCATAGATGGAAAAATCTCCCATTGGAGGCTTCCTAGTGTGTTCCATCTGGCTGTAGTAGATCTCTGCTCCTGTGACTTTAACAAAATATATATAATCAAATATTGGTGTGTTGATATAAGCATTAGATAGTTTTTAATTAATTTTTAAATTTTAATAATACAATTTTTTTTTTATCCTTATATATTTATCCAATTTTCTGTCTGTTAAGTTACAATAAAATGGCATGAGGGACGTGAAGAAGAACAATACCCGGCAGTACCTCTCCCGTGGCTTGAATAATTTTAAAATAAAATTGAATTTATAATTTTCGTATATCTGAATAAATAAAAATTATATCTTTTCATACTACGCCTGGTACATAATAATAAAAATTAAATTCGTTCCTAACTGAATTCCAATGAAATTAAATAATTAACCAAATGTATTGACTAGGATTTTTTCAGAATAAGAAAGCTTTATTTATATTTTTTTAAACATGTACCTCTGCCCCGGGGTGAAGGACACGATATAAGTAATAATTTAGGCAAATTTTCATAAATAAATACTGCGACAAATAGTTCAAACTACATAGCAATAACAATGTGAACAGTTTTCTTTAAGCTGTTTCTGTAACGAGCAATAAATTTTAATAGTTCAAAAGTAAGGAAAATTAGCTGTTCTGAATAAATACGAAAATGTGATATGGTCTTCTTTACCTTCAGAGTACAGAATCCTTTTAATTATATTATATTTTTTAAACGCTTGTGCAGTGCTTAACCCACTGACTCTAATGATAAAAAGTAGTTAACGCGTGAATTTATAATACCTGATAGATAAATTTTAATTACAAATGGTACTATTACGAATGGTCGGATGAGTAATCATAATAGGATGGCTCTATATTGTTAACGTTATCACTAATTAAGGGTTGTTATCTTACCCGAAGAGAAATCATTATTAGTAAGTTTATAACGACTAAGTTACAGGCGACGTTTCTATCGTTATGTTATATTATACATTCAATATTATTTCATATCAAGAACTGAATAGATTCTCTAATTTCTCAATAGATGACCTAATTATTTAATTAGGCATTATAATCATAATATTATAATAAATTTGTAATATTTATAAATTATCTTCATTAATAAAGTTATATATTTTTATACTATACTTGTTTCATAAAGAATAATAATAAAAAATAAATTTAATCATAACAGAACGCCAATAACGTTTAATAATTAAAGTATAATTAAATATATTAGGTTTAGGATATGATTTATTTTTTATGTTGAGATCTTGATTTTATGTTATTTTGAGGTTGTTGATTTTAATTATAATGCTTTTTTTATTTTTTATTTAATGTTTAGATATGGTTCAAAACAGTTTATACAAAAATTATAAGTTTAATATTTTTTTTGTATTGAGAAATGAATAGATCCTCTCACTTCTCAATAGATAACCTTATTATAAAATTAGGTATTATCTGAGGTCTGCGTTAATTTTTGACCAACTGTAATCTTGGTTCCATACAACGTTCAACTTCTTTAATTATTTGGAAAAATGTCACTATTTTGTACTCTACTAGTTTCAGAACAACGAAATACTCTACTTTCCTGAAAAAATATAACTATAAAATCAGCTAATAAAGGGATGAAATGGTTAGGGGATGCAGACAATGATTAAACAAAATAAGTCGTTCTTATTTTGTGTAATCATTGACCATTATTAACATTATTAGAATTATCCAGTCAACGATTTTGCAATTAAATAAGTGGTAATCAGCTACTCCCTGAACTTGCTGACGTTCGTTGGTCTTGATCTTACAGTTTTAACTTTAGCTACGTACTTGTGATGATAAATTTTAAGATTATCATCAACCAATCAATCATCGATAATTTCGTTTTATTCCGGATAAATATTAATCCATAAGCTGTTACTTTTTTAGTAGTTCTGCAAGTAGGCATTTGCACTAGTCCAGACACCTTTGCCCCAACTCATATGCCTTTTGAATTTTAGACTTTTAAACTAATTTTCTACTGTTTCACTATATAAATAAATGTTCTATTTATTCATTTTTTATGATTATTGATGATCGTTTATTGATCGAAGCTATGATGAACCCAGTACCTGGAAGTACCTTAGTATCTCCATTGCGTGATAGTTCATACCCCCTACTGGGAAAGTCATTTTTGTAAAGGTTAGTCACATGTGTACTTGATGCACGACTACCTTTAAGCTGCCGTAACTGGTTTATGTATTTTTACCCCATCAGTCTTTTGTTTAATCATTTAACACCATTGGATGCTGCTATGGATAAAGGTACGATGTTAGAGTCCTGAATTTTGCCTAACAAGGTATAATTAGGAAATAGATCTGGTACTTGTGTATTAGCCGGTCTGCATGAAACCTATCTCTTATCTCGTGAAACCTCTTCTTATATCTAGTCTAATTTGAGTTTTTAAATTGCTTTCTGTATCGTTTTTTAGGGTTTTTGTCTTGTTAATTTTTTTTATGGTCTATCATATTACTATAAGTTATAGTATTGTTTACTAAATTTAATTTTGTGTTTTTGTTTTATTCGTTTTGTTATTGCTTGATAATGAACATAATAACACTTTGGGAATACGGATATTTAAAAGAAGAAGTTGTGAAATATTTCCAGAAGTTCGGAATAATTCCAAAAACGAAATTACGGGAAAAAGAAATGAATTCTGACGGATAGAAATGGAGATGTTTTCGTCGAAAGTGTAGGGAAAATGTTTTATGTTTTAGTTTATTTAATATGAATAGGAAGGTAGGTATCAAAATTATCAGTCTTCAGATAAACAATGGCGGATAACCGACTGATACACACTTACCAGAGATCTTTAACGAGTACCTGAAACTGCCACTCACGTATTTAAGATTTTTCACTCTCATTCAAAAAATCCTACACCATGAACCTGTGTTCTTGGGCATAGTAGCCTACTAACCACTAAACCAAAGGTCCCCCCTGCGTCTTTTGGTTAGAGTGATCGTCGCATGCAAGTGACACTTCGGAGCTCATGGCTCAACAGATTTTCCAGTTTAATTAGTCGAAATATTTGTTGGGAGTATATTGACTTTTAAAGTTTAAAAAAACTGAATTTAAGTTGCGTAAAATGGTTTAGTATTCCCGTTTCAGGATATTTGTTGAGCGAACGGTATAATCAATTTTCACATTTTATAGCTTAAATTATTTGGTGCGATATCTTATACTTAATTATTGTTATTATTACTTTTGGATCTTTCAAATTACTTTATTTGTAAGTTCATATGCCGTGAATCGTGAATTATAAATTTGCAATACTTAAATATATCATTAACTTTGGTCTATTAAAAACACTAATTACAGAGTTATCTATTATTAAACCTTAACCATTTAGGAGTGTGCTTTTATACCTACTTAAAGAAATGGGTTGGTTATTAGTGGAGTTATGAGGCTAGGTGGAAGACTTAGTGACTTTCACTCCTTGTTACGGTTCCTTAAATGTACATTCCGTTCTTGTCAACTAACCATCTTTCCTTGCGTCTGTACGAGTGAACATAAAAAGTGGATACATATATCGAGTTAAGAAAAAAATTTGGTTTTTGTTTGATTATTTGTGGATATCAGCTTCGATAAGAACTCTCCAGAATATAATCGAGCCTTGTTTGAGGAAAATTTTCTTTGTAATCGATTTTTTTATCAAGTCATATTTAATGATATGTTTCGGTTCTATTTGATTTAATTAATTGGTTTGTAAATTTAATGTTATTTTTTTTAATTATGTGTTTTAAGATGATAATTGCAATACACATATTTATATATACTCATTAATATGATCTAGTTCCTTAAATTTAACTAACCTAAAAATAAAAATATTGAAGTCGATAAAAAAGAAATAAATTACTTAATATGATAAATAAATTAATATTATAAATACTTACTAAATAAATTTAAAAAAAATAAATTACTTAATAAATTAATATGATAAATAAATAAAGGTAAAGTTTTTACCTAACCAGTTTCTTTATATAAATAAAAAAGGTAAATTTTTATTTATTAAATATTGTTGACCATTTAAATTTAAAACATAAATTAAAAAACTCAAAATTACTCACAAAAAAAGCTCATATTTTTTATATTATATTATATTTTTCCAAAAAAAAAATCTTAGACATATAACAGATTGAATAAGTGTTTCCGATATATGCACTTTGGCGAAATAATAGAATATTCTTATAATATAATTGTTTTTTCTAATAATTAATGACAAGGCGTTAAAGATTGAGATAAAGATGAACTAATACGAGCATATATGAGACGTTTAGGATCAAACGCAGTTTTTCAAGGAGGACCATTCAAAAATAGTGAAATACATTTTTTTCATCTCTCGTTACTTACTTTTTTGTACCCCTTATATAAATAAGTGTTTTTTTTTTTTTGTTTTAAAGAAGTCAATTGTTGAAATTTCGAAGTTTTCCGCCTTAAATATACTTTTTTTTCTATATAGTACTTTATTCCCTGTCCTATTTTTACTTTTATTCAATACATACGGATTTTATTCTTTTCAATGGGCGAGAAACCGGGTTATTTTTCGACGTGCAGACAACAACGGATTTTAAAATAACTCCCCGACGCTGGAAATAATAACTGGCTATACAGAGAGGGCTCCATATCTAGAATGCAACCGACTGGGAAGCGTGCAGTGTGGAATAGAGCTAACAAACAAACCCGAGGAACTATCCGACTGGGACCTGACACATGGGCGAAATAAAAATAAGGAAAATAAACTGTTGTTGAAGGCGGGAGTGAATGGACTCCGCTGGGGGCGTTCTAAATATACACTCGCTATTTCTGTAGAGACCAGACGGCTCGTCTGCCCCCGACGTCTTACAATCTCAATAGTTTCATAATGGCTCGCCTTTAAAACCCAATCAGGTCTAAGTTAGATTTTAATTATAATTGCAGTTATAATAGAATCGATAAACTTATTTTTTTCCTGAAAACTGGAGACATCGTTCGCTGGCGCATGTTCACAGGAACTTATTTTTAATTCAGCATTGAAGGAAAATTAAAAAATGTTCTATTTTGTTATTATGAAAGGTATTAGTTCCGCAGCTTGTCGCTTCAAGTTAAGGCATTGGTTTTAATTTTCCTTTAATAACAAGTTTTTTTTTTAATTGCAATAATTTTCATACTGGATATATATTGATTGAAGAACCGGCTTACACATTCTGTTTAGGTTATATCATCATTTATACTTCGAAACGTTCACATCTCCAACAATTACACTCCTTTTTTTTAATACTTAACTTTAATACTCACGATTATTTTATTTTGGAGAATAATAAAACGGAACCGAATGAAAGTTAAATCGTAGTGACTTGACACGAAGCGACAACCTGCGGAACTAATACCTTGTGTTTTTTTCTCCTTTCTTTCCGTTATCTCTATTTTTTTTCCACATACGATTATAACAATTAATGTTCATCGATTTAATATATAACTCAAACGTACCTCCATATTTATGCCCCCCTAATTCCTTCCTATTCTACCTTAATCTCAATCAGACGCTCTCGCTCAGCAATACCGCAACCGATGTGAAACACTCAACGTAAAACATGCCTAAGGTACCTTCAAAAACAGGGGAACTAGTTTCCAAATACTTCAGAGAGTTTCCCGATGAGACAGTTAAAAGTGAATCTGCCGTATTATATTGTCCGTGTTACGATAAAGCATTGTTGTCTGCAGAACGTTCTGTGGTTACACAACATATCGGAACAGCAAAACATAAGAGGAACAAAAAGATAAGTTCAAAGCTGCAACCGACATTCATAACACCTACTGGTTCATCACGTGAGTCAATTTTTAATGTAGATTTTTGTCGCGCATTAATCAGAGCTTGCATTCCCTTTCACAAATTCAATAATCCTTATTTTCAGAATGTCTAAGAGCGATACACTGACCAAAAATACCCGATGAAAGCACATTAAGGAAAAATTGTTTGAAAGGTATTTATATGGAAGCCCTTGCTAAAATTCGAAAAGACGTCAAAAATGGTTTTATTTAGGTTTTGATCGACAAAACCACTGATGTTAAAGGAAGATACATTGCTAATATAATAATTGACTGTGTCCCGGTTCACCTGCACCACAGTTCCTCTTAAATTGTGAACTTTTGGAATAGAGCAACCAGGCTACTATTCCACGTTTTTTTAACGACTCGATGAGTCTTCTTTGGCCAAGTGGTGTTTTACACAAAAACGTTCTGCTATTTTTATCAGACGCTTCTCCATATATGATGAAAGCTAGGGCTGCTTTGAAGGTTTTTTATCCGAATGTGATTCATCTCACATGCCTCGCAATTGCAATTCACCGACTTGCAAAAATTGTCAGGCTAAACTTTTTTGATGTTGAACTTTTAATTTTAAACGTTAAAAATTTGTTTTTCAAAGCCCAAAGTTGAGTAAAATTTTCAAGGAGCTTTTTCCAGACTTATCTTTGTCTCCTCAGGCAGTAATTACAAGGTGGGGCAGCAACTTGGTTAGAGGCAGCCGAATATTACTGCAACAACTTCGACAAAATTAAAGACGTTCTGTCCAAACTAGATTCGGACTGGTCTGCAGCAATATATAAAGCTAAATCCGTGGTGGAGAAACCCAGCTTGAAAAACAACTTGGCTTCCATAGCCTCAAATGCGTGTTTTTTAATTCACTTGATAACAAAGCTGGAAACCCAAAGTATGCCAATATCCGAGAGCGTTGCTACTGTTGAAAACAGTTCACAGAAGTTAGAAGAAGCATCAAGGAGAAGTTGGAACCACGATGAAGAAGAAATTGAAGGAGGTGCTAATAAAAAACCCAGGCTGGAAAGAAATGATGCTCATGGCGAAAATCCACAGGGGTCTGGATGTGCTAAATCATGAATAAGAATTTTCAGCTTCAAGTAGGCTCCATCGACTTCAGTTGATCTAGAGCGATCCTTCAGTCGTCACAAAGTGATTTTAAGACTGCAATAACTATCTTTTTTATTTGAAAATTTAAAAATGTACGTTGTTTCCAACAATTTCAAACAATAAAATTTTGTGTCCATAATAATACCATTTTTAATAAATATACATACCTCTAAAAAATTTTAAACAATAAATAATGCATTTTTCGCTGATTTTGACTTTTACTTACATATTATTCAATACAATAACCATATATGTTTGTACATATTTCACAATTTTTATTACATATAATTCCGGGCCCTAATAATAACCTATTTCCAACTCATTTTCCTTTTTACCAATAACACGGGATTCATTATATTTTGTTATAAAATCATTCTCATGTAATTTTACTATTCTTTTTTATCTTGTAGATAATTTCTTTTCACTCTGTTTCTTTCTTGCCATTCCTTTCATTTCTGTTAATCTGACCGGTTATTTCTTCATTGGCACTGCATTGTTTATTTGTTTTTCTGTTTACTTTTACACTCATCCCTGATGGTTGACTAAAACTTATGCCGGAACGTAGGCACAAATAAAATAAGTTATACTAATTTTTTGTAAAATATATCGATTCCATCCCCTCACCATTTTACACCCTTCTGAGATATTTCTATTCAATCATTCCACATCAATTAACAAAACCGTATTTTTTGTCTGGAACTGGGAACATCATTTGGAGGTCTGTGTTCACAGGCCTTAACAGTGTTTTTTCATAATATTTTAAAGTTTTTATGAACCTTTTCTCTATCTCGAAATTAAACATCATTGAATTGCTAATTTTATCCCCTTTTTGGAAGGATTTGATTCAATACATTTCACAGGATTCGATTTGAAATTGAATTGAGAAGGTAGAAGATTTAAAGTAGCCGTTTTGTATGAGCCATGAGATTGTGAATGTAGCACCTGCTTCCAACATTGTCAACAGCTGTCTCCCCACCTGCCTTGCTTTTATAACAGTCCATCGCTTCTCTTATACATCTCCTTTTATTTATTTATTTTTATTTATTTCTGGTTGCGAATTAATTATTCTGAAAACTGTGTAATTTTTCCTAATAAAAATAGATTGCCTTTAAAGTTTTTACTGAATATAAATTTACCAGTGATTTAGTGGTTATGTCGAATTTTCTCCAAAAAGAGTTTCCTGTGTTTAGGAAGCGGAATCGTGTTATTTTCGTCGTGCATAAGTGACTAAGTCATGCCATAAGGAGTTATTGCTTATATTACAACTCAATTTTAACCCAAAAACGAGAATGACACGATTCCGCCCCCCCCTTAAAACAATTCACTCACTCCGGACCAAACTAGCAATAACTCATGGCTAATCGTTACATGGTTACATGTATGAGATAATTCAGGGAAATTCAATAATTTATTTATTGAATTAACTTTTTAAGCACTATTTGACTTTACAATAAAAAAAAACAAATATGAAAAAGTCAATTTTTTTAATTTGGAGGTATCCGCCTTTGATTATAAACGCTCCATCTTGTCTATTTGTAAATCTATTAACTGGATAGTAAATGCAGGAAACATTATTTTATTTTTTAAATTAGTATTCCTTTTGTTATGACCTTTTTAGTATACTGATCTCGATTTGATGAATTTCAACTCGTGAGCCTTACCTAATTTTTAGGTGTATTAAAAGATGGATATTTACTTTACTTTCTACAAAATTAATTAGATTTTAGATTTAAGAAGTGGTTGTGGACGAATCTTTTAAAAAATCGCTAGTTTTTACTACATATTTGAGCTACATAGCTATTATATTTGGAATTGGTATAAGTCCATTTTTTCAGGTTCGCGATATCCAATGGATTCCATTTGAATTACTTTAAAAATATGGGCAAACATGCAAATGTTATCACTTTATAGTTAGCAAAGACCTTTTAAATTTTATTTTGAATTAATAATCATTAAAATTATTTAATAGAATAAACGATTTTTCTAGATCCAAATTGACTTATACCACTTTCGGTTATAACACCTCACGTATGGTGCGATTTGTAAAAAATAAATAAATATTTTATCATAAAAATGAAAACTTGAGTCATACTTTATCATTTTTATTTGTAATTATTGTTATTGTATTATTTCCACATTATCCGGTTAAACCTAAAGTTAAGGAAAATCTTATCAGGTATATTGTACAGAGTCATAGGACAAATACGTCATCAAACTCGTTTCTTTTTCTGACCTACCTGGTCGCTTAGGTCACGAGGGAATCCCCAGTAGGTAATTGCTACCGAAGCAGCTGCGGGGCATTTCTCTTTGTTGTCGCTTTGGACTTAGCCGAAACATCTGCCTAAAAAAATTGTATTCAGGATCTTTTTTCCGAACAACCTAATTATGACTGCGCTTTATTCCGATGGAGGTATTTTAACGATTTATTTCCCTGTATTAATTATTTTTCTGGACGGGTGGACCCTGTGAGATCTGAACTTTCTGGAGCTCACCCAGGCTTTATAAAGTGGGTATCTTAATTTGGAGGAAAGCCCAGCTGTATTTTGGGACAAATCACTTCCTTGCCCAAACGTTGTCCTGCATTCAGATTATACCATGTACTAACCCTAATACACTTAATGGGCTGTAGTGTTACAGTTTTATTTTATAAGTTATTTAATTGGAACAACAAGGTTTACTAAAAAATCAGCCTCTTCCAGCTAGTTCATTGGAGATTAAATGGTAATTTACTAGGCTGGAACCACAAGGCACTGCTCGCAACATTTAGGGGAGAGTGGGGCAAGATGGGGTACTTAAAATTTAGACGTCAATAAAATAATAAAAAGCTCAGATTCATGAAATACACATTGAAAGATGTAATTGTACATAAGAAGTGTACAAATTTCAGTATACAAAAATATACTTCCATGAAGGTAAGTATTATTAGAAATATTTTTCCATTTAAAGAACAAAAATTCATCTTACCCCACCTGGTGGGGCAAGATGGGGTTTCCAGTGGGGTAAGATGGGGTTAGTCACTGACAATGTCCACAAATATGAACTGCTTCGTCATCTTTATTTTCCTCTCCTGCACAAGAGCAGTGAGCCCATCGATGACATATGTAACACTGAATCCAGCCTTCAGAAGACTGTGAATATAAATAACCGCAGTAAAGACATTCTGCGCCTGAAGCTTCCGATAAAGATGAACTGTTCCGTTCCCGCTTAGGACTGGTTTTTGTCACTTTAGCTTAATTTTTTTCTTGCTTGCTCTTATCATGGATTGATGTGTCTTGCAAGCTTTTAATTTTTTTTTATAAGATTTATTCTGTTGAACAAATCTTTCAGCCAAATTTTGCTTAGATTTTTCTTTTTTCTTAATTTCTTTTTCGATCCTTAATCTAACTTCTGCTTGCAGCTCATTCTTGTAAGGAGACTCACATAAAAGCGCAGACCATGTTTTCTGGTCCTCTTCTTTGAATGATGGCCACTACACGATGGAATGGGAAAAATATCTTCTGGAGTTAGGCATTTAGTATTAGTCATTTTATTTTCATTAGCTAGAGTGTTGTTCACGGGAAGAGCAGACGATTGAAAGTTCCCGAGCGGTGAACCAGTTTGGGGTGGGTCAGGAACCAAACCAGGCGTGGTAGTAGCAGCGGAGGATCTGGGTGTGCCAGGAACAGAAGCTGGTCGGGGCGTAGGAGGTGCAGCGGCAAATATATGTGAATCTGTTTGATTTGGTGGTGAGGATGCATTTTCAACCAATGGCCTGTCTGTAGTCTCTGAGGGTGCATAGTCATGGTCACTGAAGGTTCCTTGGTTGACCGGCCAAATTCTAGTTTTCCGGAAACCATTGATTGCCGTTGACTTAGTTGCTGCTCTTACAAAAGCGTTTCCATATAACTTGGCAATTTGGTAAAGTAAAACAACTCGGGCTGGATTCGATCTCAGCCAGCAGGACACTTCCTGGTCATAAAAAACACTTAAAGTTTCATGAAACTCATGTCAAGCGGCTGCAAGCGATGGGTGCAGTGGGGTGGAAAGCATAACAAAATCACCCCTTTTGCCCTTGCGTGATCAATTACATCCATGTTCTTAGCGTGAGTGAAATGCCCACCCAAAAGCAAGAGGAAAGGTTCCTCTTTCATAGCTCTGCTCCATTCCACAAACTTCTTAAACCATGTGAAAAAAATATCTGATTGCATCCAACCATTTGGATGGAAAGCGGCCCATCCCCCTGGTGGACAATCATTCATGAGCTGGTCGTTAGTTGGAGCTCTTGGAAATACAAACAAAGGAGGCATATAGGAACCCAATTAGCCAGTCTTTTCCAGCTACTTGCTATTCCCCAGCTTCTCCGCCCATTGAAATGCAAGTATTCTCAGATCATAAGAGGTAAGCCCGAACAGCCTTTCCTCCATTTTAAATAAATAATTGATTAATATATTTTCTTCCTCTGCGCTGAAAACCGTTGTGATTGGCCCAAGGTTCTTAACTAAAATAGGATTACTATTTTGTGGATAAATTGTACCACTTGGTCCTACTGCCAATACATCATCAGTTTTTTCGCCTTGTTCCCTAGTCTGTTTTACACGTCGTTCTAACTTAGATTGCGGCACTGCTGCTCTTTTATAGGCCATTTTCCCCTTCATAATAGCATCTACAGCATTTTTCATCGATTCAGGGTTCCATTCCCCTCGATTAGTTTTCTTTTTGTACGTCCGAACCATCTCTTATAAGTAGTCCTAAATTGAAAAAAGAAAATACTATAATAGGGAAACAATGGGGTAAGATGGGGTAAACCCCATCATGCCCCATTGATATATCCTCATCTTGCCCCACTCATACTTTTTTGGCATTAAGTGGTTCGTTTCAGGTTAGGATTGGACATAGAAATTTGAGAACGTATGAAATTGGACGGTTAAAAAGTACACTTTCCAATGATACATAGAATAGTTTGACAATTTGTTGTGGCTTGCCTGTAATCAAAAGCGATCTGGGACTAAACAAAACTAACTTTATAATGAAATTGTAAACATTCGGCACAAAAACATGTGTACAAGACAAACTATTCACTCAAACTGGCCCGCACCTATTGGAAGCTTTCTTTACTATACCCTACTACTAATACTGGCGTTCTCCGCTGGGTTACAGTACTCATAAGGCCAGGAGCTCATCTACCCCATCTTACCCCGGTACCCCGTCTTGCCCCACTCTCCCCTACTAGAAAAACGCTTTAAAAGAAATTCATTATAAAAGACTCATATATATGACTATTATTGGATCTATTTGGACTTAAGGAGTAGAGCTTAGGGGCTCGACTAAGCCATCGAATTTCTCTCGTATCCAATCCTTATAATCTAAAATCCTCAATGCTCCTTACTTAGTTACGAATATTGCAAATGGGATAACCGTAGTGTATTTGTTGCTGTTTTGGGCCCCAACCCGATATCAGCCATGACAAACTATTCCTACTCTAACCCACTAGTCTCAAACCTAGCTTCCTCTTCAGTTCCAGATAATCATCCGAGGATTCTGAAAAGAAGATGGTCTGGTAATTTCCTTAGATGAATTTGTTGTTTGATTACTACCAGTGAGTTCTATTCTATATACTTGTTGTGGTGTCATATTCAATTTCCAGAGGAGTAAATTTCGATAAAAAAATTCATTAAAAAAAATTGCAATTGATAATAACATTAATATTAAAGTCTGATCACAGATGATAACTTGCCTTCATCTCAGATCCCCTCCCTCCAAAAATATATATATTTACTAAGACAAAATTTAGTAGATGACAGTTATTTATGATTAAAAGGGATAGTTAACCAATATTTATGGTCCTCCTGATCGGTTACTTCTGTTAGGTTGAGATTACGCCTCTCCTTTGTAAAGTAAATTACTTTAATAAAAGTACCCGCATAGGGTCTGAATGAACCCGACAGCAAGCGCACTCCGAGCCAGTCTTTTGCTTCACGTCCAATTGATCATCTATTGTATAATTGTCAACTCCCGCACCATAAATGTTTATATCATCATGATACCGAAACTTATAGGATTAGCTATTACTACTATATCTTATACTAATGGAAGCAAATCTGAGGAAATAAACAACATGCGTACACAACATCCTGTAATGTTTTGGGTGCTTTTTGAATAATTTAGTTGGTGTTGATGAAATCGTAAAATTTTATTATTAAACAGAATGTCTTGATCATGACCGTTAAACGACTCATTTCCTTAGCTTATATACGATTTTTTAATGTATTTGTGTGTACTTATTGATTTTCTTTCTTATGATATATATTTAATAACTGAAAATTTATAGTTGTCGGTAACTATGAATTTTGATAAAAGATAGACAATGTTTGTTCGACCATATTTACTAATCCTCGTCAAGGTGGCGTGAAGCGACCAATGGGATGAATCCAATTTTGGCATCAATCTCCGTTACTCCGTTACATATGAAATTCTAATTTATTACAAGAACTTTTGGAGGACCCGTTACAATGAAATTTAACCATATCTGTCTGAGTAATATTATTGCCTGCGCTAGTATATTATTCGATCCCACTAGTTTTACAGTAGACTATCTGTTTCACCATAATTTAAAGGTTGTTAATGGCAAAAGCTTGGGTATGCGAAATCTTTTGATCTCGGACACAATAGTGTATTAGTTGGTAAGTTCTTCTGATTTGATATTAAGGCTTAGCCGACCCAAAGGCTTAATGTCGACACCACCAAATCCGCCAGATCTTCCCAGGTACATCTCGGTCTATCATTTAGACGTTTGCCAGTCGACACAGCGCTTATTAACTTTTTCTCAGGTTAACAACTTTACAAGCCCATTTTAATATTCACCGGGTTCATTTTTAGCAATTCCCCGTTGTGTAACCCACTAAATTCTCTAGCAATCTCTCAGTGAACATTGACATTGTTATTTCTGTTTGTGTCTTTCATGTTAGATATTATACTATCCGTTTCAGTAGGCTTCTGTTGCCCATACGCATCCCCCAATGGACCACATGATAATGTTTGAGTACAGAATCGTCCTTATGTTCCATCTTCATTATTTCTTATGCTATGTTTAGCCGCTCGCTTATCCGCTGTCACCCTGTATGCTCTGCCATGACCCCCCGTAAAAGGCGATAGGGCTATGTTAAGATAGATGGGATCTATTTATAAGAGAGGCTGGAGACAGTTAAGAAGGAAAGCTGAAGGAGCACGTGCTGAGAAGAAGCGCGCACCTGGAGGCGACACCTGCCCGGCATCTGCCCCCTCCTTCAGGGGCGTTAGTTACTCCTCAGGGGCAGATGCGTCTTCTTGGCCAGCTTCCTATTATATCATCCCGTCCACTTTTTGTTACGCCCCGCCAGTAGCTCCTTTGCGAGGAGTCTCTGATGTAGTCGTGGCAGCTGATGCCCGCGCGGTCTTCAGTTGTCGTCCCGGAGTTTTTACTGGGATTTGTTGTAGATAAATAAACCCTAATGCGTTTCAGTCAACATTCTATCTGATATCCTTACCAGCTGCCCTTCTTTGTAAATTCGGTCCTATTTCTTCCAACGGTTTCATTCCCTTGACAGACTTGTAGACTTAGGGTCCGAAAATATCGACTGGGAGTGTTTACTATTATTAAAATTGAGCTCTCTGTAACCTTATTATCATTTGATTTGTGTGCATAGGGTAGAAAATGGTCCGGGCAAAGGTAAAAGAATGAATGAGAAGATTCATTGAATTCAAAATCCAATATTGCTCTGTTAGCTATATAAAAAGAGGTTGAATAATTTTCTCGAATAGAGATGAACTATTTATTTGAAACGGACTTTTCGGTCCACATGGCAGGTACTCTCCAGGACTGAATAAGCAAGACTCATACAAATTAAAATAATGTAGAAAAGAACTGTATAGAATAAAATGGTTTAGATAAAACTATTGGTGTAACCTTGTCAGTCACTGTTGGACTCTACCGCCCTCTGGATGATGGCCTTAAAATTAGGCCGAAACGTTGGCTTAAATAAAATAAGTTAAACTTATTTATTTATTTATTTATTTATTAATATTAGTTGACCTTATATGTATGTGGAAGAAAGTGGTCCGGGATGAGGTCTGAAAAAATCTCTTAAATAGGGTAGAACTATTTATTTTAAAGCCAACGTTTCGAACCTCATTGCAGGTCTTCTTCAGGGCTTTTTTCGGCGTGATGTAAAATTTGGATACCTAGATTTTTTTCTGCTACGTTTATAATATGGTAAACATCCGTGTTAGATTAAATGAAAGTAGATAATGGCTCCCCACAAGTGAATTATTTGACTAGTTGTAAAAATGTTTATTATTTTTAACCCAAAATGAGTGCAATTTTTTATTTATCCATAGAAAGATTATATTCTATTTGTTGATGATTGACTCTCCTTAAAGTGTTGGTCCTAAGCAAGAGTAAGCAATTGAAGTGATTGTTTAAATTGACTCTCCATTAGTGGCAAGCCGACTTTGTTTGGTATGTGGAACGTAGTTGGTAATAACTGGTATAGTTGTGACTGGAATATATCTCTAAGGCGGTTCTATGATCTTCATTTATTTATTATTGTTTATTTTTATTACAATTATTTATGGATGAATTTATTTATTTGTATCAATAAATCTTATCCATTCCCTGAGGACAAGACCAATACTAATACAAAGTTAAAAAACAGAGTCAATTCTGTATCGTTTAGTATTAGTTACAACTTTAGCCAGGTTTAAGGGCTCATAAGAGATCTAGAAGTACTTAGTGGTGGCGCTTAGGAATGGTGTTTGTATGGCTTCATTCAAAGTTCAATGTCATATTATGATTTCGGAGTTTTCTGTACAACTTTCGGTCTCCGTTTCATGAAATTTGAAAAATTATACACAATTTTGAAAATGTTTTAAGTACAAAGTTTTAATAAATAAAACGTCAATACAAGAAATAGCATAATGACAGAACTACTATGCATAGCTAATGAATGCAAAAAAAAACGTATAAGCTTGAACTTGAATAATATTAGTTGACCTTAAATATATGAGAAAGTAAATGGTTCGGGTATAGTCCAGTAAAATTATCTTAAATAAGGAGTGATATTTAGCCAACGTTCGACCAACATTGAAGGACTTCTTCAGGATTTATAATTAGTTAGAGTAGTTAACTGTCAACCCTTGACCCCATTATAAGCCCTGAAGAATACTTGCAATGTTGATCGAAACGATGACTTTAAAATAAAAAGTTCTCCTTATTTAAGAGAACTATTTTCCTAACCACCCGGGTCGTTTTCTTCCTCGTATAAGCTTGAAACTTCGTTTACCATTGGTTTCGAACTTAACGAATGACAGAGGACAAATAATTAGTAAAGTAATCTTAAAATGTTGAGCAGGGTTGTTGCTCGAATATTTTGAATTGGATCCATTTAGTTAACGAACATCGTAACCCATTTTATTCTGAGCAATCTCAGTAATTTTAAAGACTATTTTTTGAGTTGTATATCTTAAGTATTATAGTCCATATTTTTGCATATTGAAGTAAAAACTCGCAAAAAATAAATTTTTGTTGGTATGACTACTGCTCAGTATCCTTGTAATTGTTTACCTGTTAACTGTCGATATTTATTATATTAATGTCATTTACCTGTTTCAAAAGTATTTGCTTGTTTTATAGCTAATCAGCTTATTTTTGTTCTCGTTTCGGTCTACCAAGGACCAAAAGGAATGATTTCAACTTTATCTTTTGTATTTCTGCTTGACATTGGCACAATACTCCCACATTCGTCGCCGGTTCTGCTCCCTTCTTTCTTCCGTCCATTTATTTTTCGTCTTCAGCTTTGATTTTTCTTGAAAATCCACTTGAGTATCCAGTTTCATCATCTGACAGTTACTTTCCTAAACATCCTCGTAAGTAATGTCCGTCTCATGTTGATATTTTTCTAACACTTCGAACCAGGCAGGTTCAGTCTTCTTTCTTTTCTAGTCTGCTTATATAAAAAAAAAAAACCTGTACTACTACAACCCTTGAATGGGTCTGGAGTTCAGTACATGGTAGAGACTGGACTGTTTCATGGATAACGGTTCTGCAAGGAGGTGAATGTCCTAGGTCACGCACAACCGCCAGATTTTCCCGCCTTAGTTTGGGATCCCTATTTTTATAATATTTTATATAGGCTGGGTGGACCCCAGGAGGTTCCTAGATCCTATGTGACCCATCTCCCGCTGCAAACTAAATAAAGGCCATGGCCTGCAGCGGGATTTAAACCAGTGTTTCCGGCATGGCAACTCAGTGCTCTACCACCGAGCCACTCCGCTACTTGTTATACATATATGCCCTACACTTAAAAAATCCGGATATTGAATTTAAGTTTGTTTTTTGTTGTAAGTTGTGGAATATATGTTGCATTACTTGAGAGAAACATAGATCATGGTAGTATTTGCAGCTTGAAAATGCACAGAAAGAAAATTTAGCGTGGACCAGAAGGGTAAGGGCAGGGGAGGTGTGAACTTGCCAGTGCAGGGTCATCGCCCGCCGCCTGGCGACTATCTTTAGGACTCCGCGACCCCCCTCGTTCTGTCCAAAATAGACATCTCCTTCTCTTATTCCATCCATACACAACCATCTCATCTCCATCCATTCTTACCACATTTATGTGTAGAGCTTTAAAAAATGTTATAATGTTGAGATCACAATCAACCCCAAGTTTCTCTTCCAATTTTATAGAGGCTTGGTGAACAGGAGGTGAAAAGAAGGGTCTGTAGGAACCACAACATTCATCCGTGGATGTTAACAGATTAAAAAATTTATCAGTCACAAACGGATTTGAACCTAGAACCTTCATCATAGCAACTCAACACTCCATGGACTGAGCTGAAATATTCCTTTTTGAGAAAAAAGAATATGCTCCGCGATTTTCCTTGAAATTGAGAAAATATTTGGTAGTGTCCAGCAGAAGGGTGTTCTCTGTAAAATAAAACCTCACTTACCTCCCACCTACTTTTAGTTCTTCAATCTTATTTGCAAGACAGATTCTTGTGTACTTCCATTGACTCTTCGATTTCCTCTTTCTTTCCTCAATACAGGGGTGTACCGCAAGGCAGTGTTTTAAACCCTATATTCTATTCCCCTAGCACCTTTGATATCCGTAGCAGCACCATTTATACCTTCGCTGACGATACATCCATTATATCTCCCCATAAAGAACCAAACCTAGCCTCTATAGCTCTTCAATATCATATATTCTATTTAGATAAGTGGTTCTACAAATGCAAATCAAAATAAATGCCTCAAAATCGAGCCATGTAACCACGAAAAGCTTCATGTCCAGCAGTCAAAATTTATATCGAGTATGAAGTACCTTCTAAAAACAATTTATGTTCTCTCGGACTATACTTGGACAATAGTAACAAGCATACAAAATTAAAAAGACAAGGACTGACAAGAAGCTAAAAACAGCTATCATATCATCTGGACTACAGATCTTCATTTGATTTCAGAAACAAAGGTATAGTCTATAACCCTATACTAAGATCTATATGGGGTAGAACTTTCGGGTTCAGCTAACCACGTCCACAATATATACAATATACAAACGACATAATTCAAAAAACGATATAAATGCGAATCGGTATAGCAATAAAAATATTCATCCCTGAAAATCTAAGTCATATTAATCAAAGTGGACGAGAGCTGGAATTGTTCTCAAACTGAAAAAACAAAATAAAAATCGAAATTTCCGCTTTTGAATGGAATGAAACACTTAAGAACGACGATCAATCTCTTAAATCAACCCCTTGATAGTAAACAATTTCATCGCCATCAATCCAACGACGATCAACAAAATCTTGACTGGATGGAAATTGCTTCCATTACTTAACTGTTAAGCACTATAGCGAACAAGTCTCCTTATCTTGATCAACTTCGTTATAACTTTTTGAGCTTAAATTTTCCAAAGTAGTTATCGGACGTCTAATTTCTTCCAGACTGGTTAGTTATAGTTAGTAAATCAGTTCAAGGGCTTATGTCAAGTGTCTTTATATATATTTATAATTATCTCATATACAGTTGGTTATATGTATTTATTATGTTAATAATTAATTTTTTTTTCTACTTTTCATCTTTTCCTAGTGTAGGGCTGCGTGTGTAGGAGTGTGTCCTAGTGAATGATCGCCATTGCTTAACCAGTAGCGCCGCCGGATCGAATCCTGGCGAGGCTAGTTGTCTTATTTCGTGACGGAACGTTGGAATAAATCTTACCAGAGTAGATCGTTAACCTCTTGGGGGGCTCTTCCTTACTGCCCTATTTCGAGTACATAAGGAAAATAAAGGTTTTACTTAACATGAACCGTACCGAAGGTCTCGGGTTCAAATCCGGCTGTCGTGTCAGGTTTCATTTAATTTGTTAATAGTCTGAGATGGATCCTTTGGCATCTAGGACCCTCCTGGGGCTCACTCAGCCTCTATAAAGTGGTAACCAAAATAGGGGGAAAATCTAGCGGTTGAGAGTGATCTAGAATAAATCACCTTTCTGCTCAAACGTTGTCCAAGAAACAGTACAGTCCCCATCATGTACTGAACCCAACAAGACTCTCCATGGCTATAATAATAATAATGGATCGATCTTGTTTTCCCCATTTTATTTTCTGATATTTGGAGATTACAAAGCGATGTTCATATTTTATACTACATTTATATTTTACTTACATATGGAATGGTCGTTTTATATGGACCTAAATTATGTTAGTCTATAACTTAATTAATTAATTTTAATAATAATTATGGACTGAAATTCATATATCTGGAAATTAAATTTGGAAGGGTCATAGGATCCCTCCCAAATTAAATGTCATGAGGTGAGACTTTCTTCGGGAAGCTTTACGTGAAATTTTCAGTAATTTTATAGTTTTTATTATTTTTTCTTTACTATTTCGTGTAGTATTTAGTGCGTAGTGTGAATATTTCATTTGCATATAGTGCTGGTTGTTTTATTGCTGTAAAGTAGTGCCTGATCTTTGTGTTAGAAGAAATGCATTTCCTGTTGTAAAGTCATGCCATATGTTATATTCATTTTGTAATGTCTTGTCTCTGTACAAGTCGACTCTCTTTGGTTCCAAAATCTCACCTGGTTTATTAAAATGTTTAATATTGTTCCGTATTTTATTAATTCTTTTTAAAGTAATGTTTGAAAAATTAGGTCGTTGTATAACTGTTTGCCCATTTAGATTTATTTTTCACCCAGATCACTCTTCTTAAGTAGGCATGCGTGAGTCTTTTTTTTTAGTCATTTATGTTAATGTCTCGGCGCCTTTCTCAACTATCATTTTAGCGATTTTCGCCCGTTTAATGCTTGCTAATTACTTCATATTTATGCTGAACATGAATTACCTGTTCTCTTCCCGATTTTCTTCTTCGTTTACTGCCCCCTCCCATTTCTTTCTCCCTGCTTTATATGTGCATAATTGTTTTGTTAAACAAATGATGCTTTCGTTTAAATTTAGTATACTGTACTTCTTGTATATTTCTTACTTAAAATTTTAAGTAGACAGAATATTCATCAATTAGTATTTATAGTCATTAATTACTTTTCATATTTTGATTTAGTAATAACCTGATTCGGTAGAATTTAGGTGCCGATTCGGTGAAATGATAAGAGCAATATTAATTGAATATTGCTCAGGCATAAAAATTCGTTGACGTATTATTTGTCTGTACCTTGTAGAAACGTAATGGATAAAAAAAAATTAATAAAAAAATCATTTCCAAAAAATATTCCATTCATTTATTTAAATCTTACACAATATTTACATGTCCATATTTGCTAATATATAGAGGTTAGTGAATGGCCTATGTGAGGCATTATTTTTTTTTTTTCAATATATTTTTATCTATACTTTTCTTTATACATTCTTATTTTATTAAACATGGAAGAAACTATAGTAAAACCACATTCATTATCAGGTTCAGCTTTATTTATTTGGATTTTAATTTGTAATTTAAATAAGGAAATTTAAAAAAAAATTATTGGTTCCACGTTGTTGTAAAATTTTCCTTTTTTACGTTTTATATGTATTGTAAAAGACATTTATAAAGTTAACATATTATAACGATGGATCGCAGACCAGGCACTCAATATTCGGTTGCCCTGAAGATGGCTTACATCGTAGGCCGAAACGTTGGCACAATTAAAAAATAAGTTTTGCTTATTTTGTGTTATTTTTGAGTGCACCCCCTGACCAATTCTATCCATCATTAGAATTATCCAGTTAACTATTTTCCTTTAACATTTTTTATATCTTTTCTATCTTCTGTTATTAATTTTGAAAACAACTCATGGACTAAAATATAATTTAATTAGCAATACCATATTCTGTATAACAAACAATAATTTCTTTAAATCAGAACGTTATATGTGCAATAGTTTCAATCATGTCAAAGTATCTTATATACTAAGTATATTATTCTTTATTGTTGTGCGCATATATTACATAGAAATATTTGTACAAGTGGTAAGGATAATTAAGTTAAATATTTCGTAATCACTCATTTGCAATTATCACATTCACGGTTTGTTAAATCATTGTTATTGTGCGGGAAACGTTCCCACCATAATAATAATTGGGTATAATTCATTATCTGTCTATCCTGTAATTTTCTAGCCACTAAATGTGCCTCCAGAATTTCTTGTACTAATAATAATATTCTCTTATATGTATTTATAAACATATTTATTATTAATATTATTACTTTCTTTTTATTGTTAAGATATTTCAGTATAATTCAAACCTGAAGTTAAGGAATTGAAGGACTTTATTTACAAGTAAACGAAATACTTTAAAACGGATTTGTGATATGGGACAATCCACCATTCCCCAAGTGGTCGAAAACTTGTAGGTCCATTACTTAATTTGTTGTTTGACTTTAACTTGGTAACAGTATTAATAGCGTGATATTGATTTACTCACCACTGATATTTCCTAATAAATAAGAACACTCGTATGCTCATAACAAGGGAAAAAATATTCAATCATTTTAATTTCATTTAACGTCACTTCATGGCTAATCGTACGATGCCACTGCGGGAGACATAAATTTCGCCTATCCAGGTGATTTAACAGTATGATAGGTGTATTTAACGAGTACTTGACTCCGTACATCTCTGGATTTATTTGGAAGAAAATGGTACGGGTAGAGGTCAGAAAATGTTTTCTTAAATAAGGTTGAACTATTTATTTGGAAGCCAACCTTTAGGCCCACATTCCAGGTCTTCTTAAGGCCTATTTAAGGGTTGAAAGTGAAATGAAAAGACATTTTTTTCTGACCTCCACCAGGATTATTTTCTTCAACATATGCATAAGGTCGACTAATATTATTCAAGATTTTATTTATTGTTTAATATAAAAGTGGAAATTAATAAGATTTTTAATTTAAAAAAATTATCAATTAAATCAAACATTTATTTATTAATATAGACAAATAGATAGATTAGATTTACGAACTTATGTCCTTTGCAGGGCAAGTGTATTAATATTAGAAATAACTCTTTAGATGCCATCTAACCTAAAATTATATGCTTATGATCAATTTAGATTTAAAAATAAACTCCATGTTAAGCTTATAAGTCCAACCGTTTTAAGGAGGTAGGTAGGTAGAACTGCTTATGGACACTCAACATCAAGGGTCTTCAGTGTCCGTCGTTCAATCTATATTATTTTTTTTATTTTTTTTTTTTTTTTATTTTTTTTTTTTATTTTATTTATTTTTTTTTTCCTTTTTTTTTTTTTCCTTTGTCATTTTTTAAATTTCTTTGTCATTTTTTAAATTTTGTCAAAAAGGTTATATTTTTTTAGAAACTTGATGGCTGTGTCTATATTTTTATTATTATCGCCTAGTATAGTTGGGAGGAATCTTTGTAATTGAGCTTCCTGAAAATAACTATCCCAGAGGGGGCAGTCCTCCAGTATGTGTCTAATTGTTAGTTGTGCGTTATTACATGTTGTGCACTTCGGTGGACTGTCCTTTGTTATAAGGTAACCATGGGTAAGTCGGGTGTGGCCTATTCTAAGTCTTGTTACAACGACCTCTTCCCTTCTGTTACTGCGGTTGGAACTTTTCCATATTTTTAATTCATTTTTTACAGCTTTAAGCTTATTTCGTTCCTCGGTGTTTTCCCAAAGCTGAATCCAATCTTGTTTTACTCCATATTTTAAAAAGTGGCATATATCTGATGAGGTGTAGATACTTGTAATATCAATCGATGACAATGCTGCTTCCTTGGCAGCCCGGTCTGCTGCTTCGTTACCATCAATCCCCACGTGTGATGGAATCCAAACCAAAGATATGTTCTTATTCAAATCTTTTAACATTGATGCATAAACTTGTGCTTTCCTTATAAGATGGTCTTTACTATAAATGTTTTTAAGTGCCATAAGAGCAGATAGGGAGTCCGTGTATATTACGAAGTTTTCTTCTTCGCATTGCATAATATAATAGAGTGCCGCGCAAATCGCATAACTTTCGGGAGTGAAGTTGCTGGCCAGGGAGGGAAGTTTATACTTGCCGATCCTGGAGTCTGATACAAATGAACAACCAACATTATTATTTAATTTAGAACCATCTGTATAAAATTGTTTTCTATTACTATATTTTCCCTTAATTTTTTTATATTCTGCTAAATACATGAGTCCTGTAGTGGTATTTTTAGTGAATTTTTTAAGCGTTAAATCTATTGCAGGTAGTTTTGTAGTCCAAGGTGGGTAATTAAGTTCATTAGTTGTTGGTTCCAAGCAGCTGATTTTTTCTATATATTTACCAGCCCTAATACCTAATGGAGCAGGTAGTCTACGGTTTTCTTGAAATCGTCTATTATTCGGTTTGAAAATGGGTTTCCATGCTGGGTTGTTATTACTATTTTTTAGCCTTCCAATGTATCCACAGGCGAGTTGGTGTCTTCTCAAAGCGAGAGGAGCAATACCAGATTCAACACATAAACTAATCACTGGACTGGTTCTGAAGGCTCCAGTAGCAAGACGGATGCCTGCATGGTGGACTGAATCAAGAGCTGAAAGCAGGTTTTGATTCGACGATGAGTAAACAAAGCTACCATAGTCTAGCTTTGATCTTATCAGACTGGTATATACCTTAAGCATGCCTGATCTATCCGCTCCCCATGAACGTCCAGCCAGAACTTTTAAAATATTCAGTCTCTTAAGTGTTTCTTCTTTTAGACATCTAATATGCTCTTTCCAGTTAAGTTTACAATCAAGAGTTAGCCCTAGAAATTTAACTTTTGTTTCGAAACGTAAGTTCATGCCTCTGTAGGTTAGCGTTGGAAAAGGAGTAGGCGTCCTGCGTTTAGAAAAAAGTAGACATTTAGTTTTTTCGGTGGAGAAATTTAGACCAGATTTCATAGACCATGCTTCTAAATTCGCTAAACAATTTTGTAGTAATATTTGCATTCTATTTACATTTTTAAATGACAGTAACAGAGCAAGATCGTCTACAAATAAAAATGTTTTGATTTGTTTAGGAATAATCTCTGTAACTTTGTTTATAGCTATTGCAAAGAGAGCACAGCTTAAGACACTTCCTTGTGGGATTCCGTTGGTCATTTCTTTTACTGAAGACAGGTGGTTACCTATTCTAACTTGGAAGGTCCGATTTCGTAAAAAGTTACAGATCAGCATGAGTAGCCGACCTCCAATTCCCCATTCACGTAGCTGTTGCAGGACGAGAGATCTTTTCAAATTATCAAAGGCTTTTTCGATGTCGAAATATATACCTATACATTCTTTTTTCTCAGCAAAGCTGTTGAGAATTTCATATTCCATTGTTACCAGATGATCTATTGTAGAGCGTCCTATTCTGAAGCCACTTTGTACATTCGATAATAAATTATTTTTTTCTAGTACCCAACTTAGCCTTTTTAAAACCATCTTTTCTAGCAACTTGCATATGCAGCTTGTGAGTGAGATGGGCCGGTAACTTGAAGGAAACAACCTATTTTTTCCAGTTTTTAATACTGGTATTATGATTGATCTCCTCCATATCTCAGGAAAGTTCCCTGTGCTCCAAATCTGGTTATAGAATGCAAGAAGCGCGTCTATTGCCGGTATTGGTAGATTTTTCAACATATCATTATGTATTTCATCCACCCCTGGTGAGGATGGTTTCAGCTCTTTTAAACAGGAAAGTAATTCTGCTTTGGTAAATGGTAAGTTAAAAGAGTTTTCTTTCTGATCGTCAATACTATCTGTCTCGGTTTCTATTGTCGGTTGTGGTTGGGTGGAGTAAATATTTGAGTAATATTCAACAAAATGCTCGACCAATATATCGGGATTTTGCTCTATTTTGTCATTGATTAGAAGGGTCGGTTGATAGTCAACAAATCTTCCCATAATATTATTTATCTTTTTCCAAAATATTCTGGGTGGGGTATTTGATGAAATGGTGTTCAAAAATTGTTCCCATGATTCTTTCTTCTTTTCCTTGATTATTCTGCGAGATAGCGAGCGGTTCATTTTATAGTTTATTAGATTCTGAAGAGTTGGTTCTCTTTGGAAGACTTTAAGAGCCTTTCTTCTCTTCTTAATCGCTAGTTTGCATTCATTGTCATACCAAGGGACTCTTTTCGATTTGACAATAGTGGAGCTTTTTGGGATTGAAAGTTCCGCAGCTGCTAAAATAGATTTTGTAATTTGATGATTGCTTTCATCGCTATTGTTTGTGGTTGATATATCAGAGGTAGATATCAGTATATTGTTTTGAAATGTTGTCCAGTCGGATTTTTCTGTTATCCATCTAGCATGTTTTGTTACCCGCGTATTAATGCATGGGAAAGTGATTATTATGGGGAAATGATCGCTAGAATACTGATCTTGAGAAACTTGCCAATCCAAATGAGTATATAAACTAGGTGAACACCATGTCAGGTCGATGCACGAGAATGAATGGTATGCTGGACTTAGATATGTTGGTTGTCCTGAGTTTAAAACTATCGAGTCGGTACCATCTATAATTCGCCTAATAGTATTTCCTCGTGTTGTGCAGTGCGAAGAACCCCACGAGGTATGATGGCCGTTTACGTCGCTCATAACTATAAAAGGAGAACGGGTATTATTCAGAAGATTAACTAATTCTACCTCATCAAAATTATCAAGGGGAAGATAAACATTATAAACAAAAATGGGAATGTGAAGAATGACCTTGACTACCACTGCTTGGAGGGAGGTATTAATCTGAATTAACTCAGATACAACCCTTTTATTTACGGCAATCAAAACCCCACCACATGCTCTACTTCTATAATCAAAATCTTTTCTATAAATATTATAATCCTTCAGGGTAAAAGTTTTATTAAGGGGTAATTTACTCTCTTGTATACATAAAACTACCGGTTGGTATTTATTAATTATAAGTTTCAGTTCCTCATATTTTCCCGTTATACCATTACAGTTCCATTGTATTATGTTGGTTGGAGTTGTCATAGTAAAAAAGAAAATGTAAATAGGTTAGAATATCGTTGATTAGATTAAATTGATTAAGTATAAATAAAATGGAAAACCTATAATAAAATCAAAAACTACCTACTAATTGCTTTCCATTTTTTCTACACTTTGTTCACAATTTGGTGATTTTTTCCTGGTCGTACTTCTAGTTGTTTTTCTATCGTTTTAAGGATATTCAAGGTTTACGTTGGTTTTTTTTGTAAACAGAAGCAGTTTATGAGAGTTATTTAAGGAAGAACAGGTTGTATTTTTGAAACTGGATGTCCGCAAGTTTTATATTTGTCCGTTGGAAGGGGCTCTGCACCCCTTGTCTGCCTTGTTCCCTTCTGCAGGTTTTGCGGGTTCTCGTCTAGACACCCCTGTTCATTGGAAAATATAATTTATTTATCTTTTATGTAAATAATGACAATGAATTTAATGATGGCGATCGCTGAGTTGACGATCCGAAATAAAACTAGAGTATAGTAATAAAATGCTGTTTTTACATGAGATTTGTATAAGATACATCCGTAGTATTTTATGATTTTATAAAATATATTTTCTGTAAATAGGAAATGTATTTATTCCGGCCACCAATTACTCTTCTTTACGTTATGTATCGTTGTACATTTTTTTAAGGCTTTACGGGACTAGCCTACAATAAATAAAAACGTAAATTTTGTTTTATTATAAATATAATGATTTGCGTAATTATAAAGAATTATAAATGCTGCATCATTCGAAATTTATATCTTTAATCATATTTAAATAGTTCATATTTCGAAAAATCATATTTAAGTAGTTAGCAAAAAATATACTAAATTATATTTCATATAAATGAAATAAATAACCTAATAATTGAGTTATGCGACACATATTGGAAGGAGGGGACTCTTTGACCAAACCATACATTTTGTAGGACAAATAGTTCTTCAAATAATTTAGATAATTATCTTGAGATTTAACAAAAAAAAAAACAGTTAGTAATAAATTTTTGAGAATCATTAAATCGACATATTATATCCTTGCTACCTCTTTTAGCTACCACAATCGAGAATTTTCGCACAGGAAATTGTTGGGCGTCTCATCGAAACGAAGCTATTCACGAAGATTCAGCTTGATACTAATCAAGTGAAAAAATGAACCATGGATCCCGGACTATTATTATATTATGCCACAATAATAAATGAGAAGTTCATTAATAATAAATAATATATATTTAAAAAGAATACTGATTATTATTGTGTTAATAATTCGTTGACAGCTCCCCTGACAAATTTCTTACATATGCGGTTAAGCCATGATTCAACATGAAACTTATTATCAGTATTCAAAATGTATCAATTAACACAAAATTTAATATGTTATAAATATGAATATTTAATTTAAAATTTAGGTTAAATGCTATAAGCTGATCGCTCAAATAATGCAAGGCTCCGTAGATTGTCGCTTCGAGTTGAGTTGAGTCTTGCGAAGTAAGTTTCCCCGATGTTGGTCTTTCCGGCCCTTGTATCACTATTTTAGCAAGAAGAAAGAATGAATTAGTTAATTAAAAAGATTATTAATGACTGGAAACTCAGTTGAGTAAAATGTTTATAATCGTTTCCTATCTAGATATTCTATGATCAACTGATAAAAAACCACTGATATTTTCACTATCTTCATTCTAATTAAATGGTTTCTGTTCCGCAGGTTGTTCCTTCGTGTTGAGTTACAACAACTTTTAACTGTTTATTCATTTATTTTTTAATAGTCTCCTAAAATACAAATTATCATAAACTTTAGTATGGAGAAAATAATGTAGTCATGAAAAATGTGTTAAAATGCTGATAGATGGCATAAGGGTTTTGCGTTAATTCTCCTCTTTTTTTTTATTATAAGCGTAAAATTTTGACGGTATCTGTCCGCAAGTTGTCACTTCGAGTCAAGTCACAAGTTTTAACTTATCATTAGTTTTCTTTATTATATTCTCGAAAAAAAAATATAATCGAAGTTTTATTATGGAAAAAAAGGTGTAATTATGGGAATATACCGGCAATCATGTCATCAATCAATGGACGTTTCAACCCACATATATCATGTGTACTTACAAATGTTATGTTCCAAAAATCGTTAAATTGAACGTTTCAACATACCTATCGTCGCTGTTAAAACAATAGCGCCTATATACAACTTTTTATGAAAATGAGTTAGTAACGGTAACTTATTCGATAGGTTGGATTACACACTAAGGGAGGCTTAAGGTTGGCAACATGGCTGAGTATGATTTTTTGATACTTTTCTTCAGTAGTTCTGAAAAAGTTGCCAAGTCTACAGTCGGCGCTGGGTTTTTTCTCTCCTGTAAAATCGCCAAAGTGTGCATATGCGGTATTGTTTTGACAGCGACGATATATCATGTATACTTAAGTCATAAGAATGACTTATTTTGGGTAATCATTGACTGCACCCCCTGACCATTTTACACCACTGTTAAATAATAGCATTAATTAAATTTAGTAAATAACGATCCTATTTAGTTGCTGCGTGGTTTTATTTTTGGACAATTTCCTAGATAAAACCCTTAGGGTTTTTTTATAGAGCTAGGTAGGTAGATAAGGTGGACCTGAGTACGACAGTTGGTATCGAGCAGCCGAGGAAAGGGAAAGGCTAGGAGGGGTGAATGGGCCGCCGGTGACGTCAGAGCCGTCCCGCCTTCCCATTGGTCCATCGACCCCGACCACCCCCGGCATTTGTAATATATGTTACTCACGCGTTCCGATCCTATGCTCTACCCCAGTCTGCGCCCATTTTATTTATTTCCGATCGTTTTGAATTCTCTCTTCCTCTACTTTATTGCAACTGATTTGTGGATTTTACTGCCCCTTTTACCAATATATGATTCAACCCTCCATTCTTTCGAAACCTGCATTTATTTTAAAATTTAACATGAGTTCTGAGAGCATATTGTTGTCCTGCGCTTATTAATAGGTGTAACCTGGTCTCTTTTAAAAAGTGCAGTTAAGGAATTGTAAGATTGGGTTGATGACCGAAGGTAATTGTGTACACTTCTAACCCCCAAATTCTCAAATACCGTCCGTTTTTGTCAGCAATGTAACTTCCTTGACCTCCCATCTTCTTTTATATGTGTGTAGATATAGAATCTCTAAGATGAGAGATTAGAGAGCAGATAGTATGGTTAGACTATAGCATGTGAGGAGAGTAGTCACTAAGTTAGTTCTAGAGTAGACAATAAGTTATTATGTTTGTACACAGTAAACACGACTTAATGTGGTAAATCACACAGCCACTGCTTCTTACTTCTTTATGCCGTTACACAAAGTATAGTACAGTTTTTGAATCTAAATGAAATAATGAATCCATCGGTTTAAAAACAGAACAAGCTACATCTTATTCCAATGTTTCGATTTTAGGACTGTTATTCAAAAAGCGGGGTGACTCAGTGGGCTGAGCTGTTCTGCCGAAGGTCCTGGGTTCAAACCCCGCTGCTTGGGAACTTTTTATTTAGTCTGTTAGCAACCGAAGATGGGGAACTAGTACCCCTCTCTAGCCAAAATAATGGGGAAATCTGTTTTTTATGAGCGTATTCTAGGAAAAAATCACCTCTCTGTACAACCGTTGTTAAAGAAAAAATACAGTCTCTACCACGTACGGAACTCAAAGCCCTTCATGGGTAGTTGTGGTATTGATTTTTAGACATACTTCAACTACATACCGAAACCGATCATTTTAATCTTATTTGTATCCGATAATTTTATCTGTATTACCATTATTTAATCTATATAGAATCTTATCAGTCGATACATTAGATCATGCACTGCATATTATATTAAGCAAACTCCCTCGCTCAGAGTTCCTCTTAAATAATTGCAACTTATGTCCTTTCGCAATCGTGTTCGAGAGTGAACCCGCAGTGGGCGCCTCCAGTGCGTAGGAGCCCTGTAGGTGTACCAGCGTCATCAATTTCACTATCGTCGGGTAATTCCCCTCCACCAATTACATCTTTCATTGAAACAACTTTCTCTGCAAGTCCATCTTAGGAAGTGAATGATTCATCAGCTGTACGAGTCTTGATCTCAAGGATTTTGCATTGTGTAAATTGTTTGTAAAATCATGTTTCTAATTATGTTGAAATCGTTGATTCCTAGAAATTGCTGATTAAGGTATATTTAAAACTGTACCACTACTACTCATGAAGGGTTGTGGGTTCAGTAAATGGTAGAGACTGTACTGTTTCTAAAACACAAGTTCGGAACATGAATATTTTGCTAAGAACCAACAAAGACTGGGAGTTAAGTAGATGGTTTATCGAACTATAATCGTATAAATTCGACTCACTTGGTACAATTCTTGTGTCGATCGAAGCTCAGACTTCGTCAGATCTTGAATAGATTTTAGTGGTTTCCTACGTGATTGTCGTTTTCTGCCGTAAATTTGGTTTCTAAATTTTTTTACAGGTTCAAATATCGTTTTATAAATTAAAAATTATAATAATAATGAGCTTAATTATATTTTTATATTTAATTACATATTTAATACATGGAACATAAATAAAAAGACAAGAAAAGACGTTACTAACAACTATATCTTCAGGAATACAGATTACAGATCTTCACACACTTACGAAACTAATGACTAATCTATAAAACTATACTCAGACCTATGTGGAGATAACGATATCAACACTGACTGTTCCTGAGTCCATTTTGATAAAAACTTTTTCTTGTAATCGTATTTTATTTTAATTATTTTTAATATCCTCTTTACTGCTTGTAATAAATAATAAGCAACAATTTAAAAATACTTAATGCTGTACATGCATTCTTTAATTTATTTTGCTTTGTATTTAGGAATTACTGAAGAATAGTTTAATAGATATTAAAGGGAAATCTTATGTTTGTTTTGTTTTTTATTCACAGAGATTATTTTAGGATAATTAAAAGCTTAAAGGTAGGGTGAAGGTTGCCCTCCTCCTGGTTCTCAATTAAATCCTAATTTTCTCAGTTAATTAGATTCGTGTGAGGAAATTACGATAGGTCAGCCCATCTCGTGTAAACTTTAATTATCTGTTAAGATGTGATAATGCCTACGTCCGGACGAGTCGTGTTAATGTATTGCTAAATCCACGGAGTGTATTGTGCGATGGTAAGGGTAGTTACTGTGACCTCACTTACCACACGTGGTATAACTGGGCTGTTTCATCGTGTAAACAAACAAACACAGCATCCACATTTACTTATTCCGAGTGTACGGAACTACCATCGTGTAAGATCGGTCTTTAGCGATGCAGAAAATGTTGAGCCTCGTGAGGAATGCCTGTGTAACTTCAACCTTGGGTTCTGACCTGAGATTTTCCTGGTAACAATTCCAATGGAAGGCCTCACATCCGGGCCCCATCCTGACCTGCCTGGGTCTTTCTACACTCTTGCATCCTCGGCTATATTTTAGCAATAATAATTCTTTGGACCACATTCCTGAAGTGTGAATTTTATTCTTATTTATATTTTTAGGTCGGATAGTAGTAATATTGGTACTCGTGTATCCCACCACCCGTAAAGGCCAATGCCCAAGCAGTTACGTTTTATAACAGTTATATTTTCTGACAGTTACCTTGGATAACCTTTTTAAATATTTTTATTGGGGTTAGAATTTTCATAACATAACATGCAATATAATAATAATGGAAATAAATAAAAGTAATAATAATATAATTGAATATATAACATATATATCAACATAATGAAATATATAATATAATTAAATATAATAATAATAGTGAGAAAGAAATAGTTGACTGTGGGTACTATAATAGGATGTTGATAGTTGGGGGTGCAGTCAAGAAAACACGCAAAAATAGGTGAAACTATTTTATTTTAAGTGCCGACGTTTCGACCTACTATGTAGGTCATCTTCAGGGCTATGAGAAAACAGACAAAAAACAGAATAGACTGTAAAAATACATAAAATAGAGGTACAGAAAAATTAACAAAAAAGTAGAGATATAAAAAAATGATATATAATGAAAGGATATATGAAGGTATATGAATATATATATACATAATATATATATATATAGTCCAAGAGCTAGCTACATAAAACAGGGTCGATAAGGTGCGTGCAGTTTTAGTCTATAAACTGGGGGGCCCAACTTAGTACGTCACCAAACGCCACTTCTTAAGGTCAGCACAGGTCGGATATGAAAATGCCAGCCGGTTTTCCCGGACGAAAAAATTGAGTGAAAAACCTCATAACGTGCGCGCGTGAAACTTCTTGTAACGTGATGTTCGATCCTCAAATAAGAGCGGTGTAATAGTGTAAGAAGTTTTGCAGGCCGGAAAACCCTCGTAAGAAGTGATCGAAAGTGCCGGAAAACTCAGCTGAAAAACCTCATAACGTGCGCGCGTGGAACCTTTTGTAAAGTCAAGTTCGAACCTCAAATAAGAGCGGTGTAATAGTGTAAGAAGTTTTGCAGGCCGGAAAACCCTCGTAAGAAGTGATCGAAAGTGCCGGAAAACCCAGCTGAAAAACCTCATAGCGTGCGCGCGTAAAAATTTTTTTATTTGATTTTATTAAAATCATTTCATTAAAATTATTATATTTTAGCGAGTTTCCATCGTATCCTGACGATTTTTTTTTTAATTTTGGATAGCACGAAGAGATATTTTGAATGGAATCATCAAAACTAATTTTCCATTAAGCCGAATGCGAAAAATTTTCATTTCTAATATACGCCGATTTTCTTTAATTTTTTTCGAAGGTTTTCCGGCCTGCAAAACTTCTTACACTATTACAGCGTTCTTAGTTGAGAACCCAAAAATCAAATAAAAAAATTTTTACGCGCGCACGCTATGAGGTTTTTCAGCTGGGTTTTCCGGCACTTTCGATCACTTCTTACGAGGGTTTTCCGGCCTGCAAAACTTCTTACACTATTACACCGCTCTTATTTGAGGTTCGAACTTGACTTTACAAAAGGTTCCACGCGCGCACGTTATGAGGTTTTTCAGCTGAGTTTTCCGGCACTTTCGATCACTTCTTACGAGGGTTTTCCGGCCTGCAAAACTTCTTACACTATTACACCGCTCTTATTTGAGGATCGAACATCACGTTACAAGAAGTTTCACGCGCGCACGTTATGAGGTTTTTCACTCAATTTTTTCGTCCGGGAAAACCGGCTGGCATTTTCATATCCGACCTGTGCTGACCTTAAGAAGTGGCGTTTGGTGACGTACTAAGTTGGGCCCCCCAGTTTATAGACTAAAACTGCACGCACCTTATCGACCCTGTTTTATGTAGCTAGCTCCCCGTCTAATATAATAATGTATATAGGTGTATGAATAAAGATGATTACATGGTAGATGGATAGAAGGGTGATAATGCAAAAAAAATACAAAGAGAGCAATGAAGTTAAACAGAAAAAAAAATAAAATGAAAAAGATATGAATATAATGAGTATGGACAATTTAGTATAATAAAGATAGAAATGTATTGCAAAGGAAACAATAGTATGAAAATGGACTCATGGGGAGTATCATAAGTGCAATGAGAGAACATGAATTAAAAATATGATACCTAATAATACATCGAGAAGAATATATTATAGAACGTAAAGAAAAGGAATCTAAAGTATGACAGGCCGAGAAGTGAGATATAAATAAAATTTTTAAAAATATAAGTATCAGAAGTTGTGTAAAGGTATAAATGTTATATAAGGGTATACACTATACATTATATAACAGATATTGTATCCAGGAATACAGATATTATATAGAGGTATACATTAGGTATGAAGTTATATAAATAAAGATGAAAGAATACAAGGAACAATACATGAGAGATATAAGATATCAGTAAGTGAATAGAGATATATTATAAAAAATAATGATGTTCTGTGAACATGAACTCTTTAATTAAAACTATTTAATTAAAACTATGATGGATGCTAAAAGTGATGATGGGAGAAATAGGTGTGAAGGAAGGAGATGGAGAAAGATGAAGAGAAGATATAAATAATAAGAGACAGTACGAACCCGATACGAATGGCTGCTGGGACAATGAGTAACTGACGCGGAAAAAACCGTTAAACGACGGAAGCGCTGGCCGCGATCTCTGTCGGTCAAAGGTCAAAGTAGCAAAAAAAATTCAAAAAAAATAAAAATATAAAAAGTAGGGAAAGGGCAATATGGGGAAATATGGGGACGCGTAAAAAATGTGAAAAATAAATAAAAAATAAAGTTAAAGAAAAAAAAGGGGAGTAAAGAAATAAAATACTAGAAAAGAAAAAATATACAGAAACGGGCCGTAAAAGGAGAGAAATAAAATATGATTTGAAAATTAAGGAGTAATTTAGAAAATTAAAAATTTGGGAATAAATTGAGGATAGGTGATGTGATTATAAAAAATGATTTGAAAATTAAGGAGTTTTTAGTAAATTAAAAATTTGGGAATAAATTGAGGATAGGTGATGTGAATCGGACTTAAGGTTGACGGAGGAAGAATCTAAATTGATGTGGATGGTTTCCGAGAGAATGCGTTTTTCATAGTTGGGAAAGGAAGATAGGATAGACGTGTTATCGAAGTTGAAAATGTGGTTTAAAGATAGGGCATGGTCAGAGAGTTTGGAAGCGGTTGGGTTATTGGATGAAATGGAATATTTATGTTGGGAAATACGATCTTTAAGTAAGTTTTTTGTTTCGCCGATATAGGAAGAGTTGCAATTTGGAGTGGAGCAAGGGATACGGTAGACAACTTGTGAGCGTTGTATAACAGGAATGGGATCTTTAACACGGGTATAGATTTTGGAAAGTTTGTTATGGGATTTGAATGCTAAACGTAAGTTGGGGATAGAGGAACGTAGGGATTTTTGAATATTATTTGAGAGGGAGGGTATATAAGGCAAGGATCTGTATACTGGGTTAGAGGGAGGGTGTGGAGACAAGGTGGGGTTGGGGGGTTTTTTATAGTCTTGGATGAGTTTATTAATAATATGGAGAGGAAAATTGTTTTTTAAAAGTATATTTTGGATGCGGTGGATGTTAGTTTTATGGAAGCATGGGTCAGAGAGGGATAGGCCACGGCGGATAATATTTTTGGCGACGTTTATTTTTTGGTGGTGCGGATGTTGGGAGTAATAATTGAGGAATCTGCCAGAATAGGTGGGTTTGGTATACCAATCTGTGGATAAGGTGTGGTCAGGATTTCTAATGATACGGAGGTCAAGGAATGGTAATGATTTATTGGATTCAAGTTCAACTGTGAAATGGAGGCGGGGATGGTATGAGTTAAAAGATGATAATAATTCAGGAATAATAGTGGGATTTAGGATAAGGAGGAGATCGTCCACATATTTCTTAATGAAGATAACATCGTTAAGGAATTGGGGTAGAATGGAATCCAGAAGATCGTTTAAGACAATATTGGAGAGGTCAGGAGCGAGGGGATTTCCCATGGCAAGTCCAGAAATTTGGTTAAAGAACTGGCCATGGAAGGTAAGGTAGCCTGATTCACAACAGAGGTTTAAGGATTGGAGGTAAGAGGTGCGATTGAGAGAGGTATGGGGTTCTATGAGTGGCCAGTTGTTATCTATAATGAGGAGAGCTTTATCTAAAGGTATGTTAGTGAATAGGCTTTCTACATCAAAGGAGGTGAGAACGTAATGATCAGGTATGGTGAGGGATGTTAAAAGATCACGTAGATGAAAAGAGTTTTGGATATCATATGGGTTGTTACGGCTGAGGACTTGTAAGGAAGGAAGTAAGAATTTGCTGAGTTTTGTAGATGGTGAATTGATGTTGGATGTAATAGGCCGGAGGGGGTTGTTAGGTTTGTGGATTTTGGGAAGACCATAAAAACGGGGAGCTATGGAATTGTAAGAAATAAGGTTTCTATAAATAGGGTATGTAATTAATTTGGAATTAACAAGGCTTTTTAGGTGGAGGTTGAATTTTTTTTTGGAGAGAAGAGGTAGGATCTCGGGGTGTAGGTTTGTAAGTAGAAGTATCAGAAAGAAGGGAAATCATTTTAAGGTTATATTCGGAAAGATTCATGATTACTGTAGAATTACCTTTATCTGCTTTAGTGACAATCAAGTCGTCATGGGATTTGAGGAAAGAGCGTGTGAGGGAAAGGTCCTTAAAAAACTGTGGGGAGAAATTAGAAGGGGAAGAATGGGTGTGTTGAAGGAAATTGGAGATGATGTTAGCTATGGAGACACGTGAATAGTTATACTTTACCATTACCATACTTTAGATTCCTTTTCTTTACGTTCTATAATATATTCTTCTCGATGTATTATTAGGTATCATATTTTTAATTCATGTTCTCTCATTGCACTTATGATACTCCCCATGAGTCCATTTTCATACTATTGTTTCCTTTGCAATACATTTCTATCTTTATTATACTAAATTGTCCATACTCATTATATTCATATCTTTTTCATTTTATTTTTTTTTTCTGTTTAACTTCATTGCTCTCTTTGTATTTTTTTTTGCATTATCACCCTTCTATCCATCTACCATGTAATCATCTTTATTCATACACCTATATACATTATTATATATATATATATTATGTATATATATATTCATATACCTTCATATATCCTTTCATTATATATCATTTTTTTATATCTCTACTTTTTTGTTAATTTTTCTGTACCTCTATTTTATGTATTTTTACAGTCTATTCTGTTTTTTGTCTGTTTTCTCATAGCCCTGAAGATGACCTACATAGTAGGTCGAAACGTCGGCACTTAAAATAAAATAGTTTCACCTATTTTTGCGTGTTTTCTTGACTGCACCCCCAACTATCAACATCCTATTATAATAATAATAGAAATAAATAATGGAATATATCATCAACAATTTAAAATAAAAACCACCCCTAACCACCAAACAAACAACAAATCAGCAACAAACAAAAATGAGGATACAACAACTCTAGAACACACGAGGAAACAAAGAAGAATTTTTTATTAATGGCATTGGATACTCCCATTCAGCCAGAACAAAGAAGAATGAATCTGTCAAAAATGTAACTATTACTGTTAGAAATGTAACTGTTATAAAATGTAACTTCTTGCGCATGCTTACAAGATTGGCCTTTACCGGTGGTGGCTTATATACACAAGTAACGTAATATTTTACTTATCTAAAAAAGGCACCAGTTCGGGTGTTGTAGCTTTGAATCATTTCACAACTTTTTATTCGATTCCTTTTCTATATTCTCCAAAGTAAAAATTATTTGATTACTGGATGTATGTTGTAACTATCACTGACTGTATATAGATTAAAGGACCGACTTACACATACTGTTTAGGTTATATCATCATCTACATTTAGAATTGTTTATTGAAACGTTCATTCCTTGATGAAATAATTACCGAAATATATACACATTAGATAATTATACTTCATAATTTTTTCCATTATAAAACTCACTCACTTTTATTTTCTTGAATATTAAAAAGGAAACTAACGAAACTTAGAACTTGTGACTCAACTCGATATGAGAACTTGTGGTGCTGTTACTCTAAAATGTTTACACTTTTTGTTGCTATTTATTATCCTATTTATTAGCTGTGATTCTTTCTGCGGAACTCTTACATTATATTTTCTTCATTCCATTGTTCCCCAATAAATTAATTGAAAATATTAAATTAATGTGTGGATTGTTTTGTAGTGTTATTAAAAATTGTACGTTGTACAAATTTGTAAAGCGCAGTATTGAAGTGAGGATTTCGCATGGTTTTCTGTTATGAGGATTTCAATGATATTAACACATGTATAGAACAGCAGTCACTCTAAGCTAAGACGTTTAATAAATAAAATAATCAGATAAAATAAAGTAGAAAATTATTATTATCTTTATATAGAAAATTCTTATGTATTTTTGCATGTTATTGAACTCCTGAACCTTTTTTGATGAATTTTTTGCGCTTGTTTAAAGAAAATCCGAGAATGGTTTAGGTTCACAATTCGATCCGATGTATAATTTTTTGAATTAATTTATCCTTCTCCTAAACTTTTGGACTGGACAACTAGTATGCATATATATTTTTTAATGTTTTGATCCAGAGGTTCAACCTGTAAATATGTATGCCCTACTAGTCAAACAGGTATCTCATAATATGTACCTAAATTGTAATATGAAATAATAAATCAATCAATATCTCTACTTAACACCGAATTTCTTTATTACTTATTGCGGATTTCTACTTCTGCATCTACTATTTTATGATGACCGAATTACCAATTTTCCTCAAATTCCATAATTCGATTAGTATTGGTGTAAAAATATCAACTTTGGCTTCTACCGGACCCCTTAATTATTGTTTCTTTTAGCGTATGTTAGGGTTTTATCTCATTTCTTCTTACTTAGTCCTTTTATTGCATGTTGTGATTAATTAATTTGCGAATTCGATCCTAAAAGGATTAAGTTAATCAGGCTCTAAGCAGCTTGACCAAGTTGGTAATTTTTGCCTAAGCCGCAGAAGATTATGGGCTGAGAAGGGAGCGGTAGTGGGCGCGCTGGGTGACCTGGTTCCTCCAGAGGAAAGCTGTTTACAAACAACACCCGTCCGGATTCCTGAGGCAGTACCTTACCGCTCCAGTCATCGCCCGCTTTCAGGCTTCTGGTCAGTTCTCGAAGAACGGATCCGTGACCGCCCACGTTAATCCTATAACATGATAAATTATGTTGCATGACATTTTTAAAGACATCTAGTTACAGAAAAAATCTTACTTGTAAAAGTTGAGACATTTGATTTTATTTTTTATTTTTATAATTATCAATGTCGAATAGTTGCTTGCATATGATGGAATAAATGGTCAGGATGCGATTTAGGTTTGTCACGATAAAATATATGGTATCAGTTCCGCTGGTAATCGCTTCGAGTTAAGTCACAACAAGATTTAATTTTTCAGCCCTTTCTTTTTTAATATTCTCGAAAATTAATCAGTTCATCAAGACATGAACGTTTCAACAAACATTTCGAAGTATAGATATAATCTAAACAGTATGTGTAAGTCGGTTCTTTTATCTATATACACTCAATAATTGTTACTATATACAGCCATTAGTAAAATTATTATTATCAGCAAGAAAATGGTCACTATGAAGGTCAGGAAAATACTCTTATAAAGGAAGAACTGTTTATTGGTAAGCCAACGTTTCGACCCACATTGCAGGTCTTCTTCAGGGCTAGTCTAGTGTCAACCCCTGCCGATCCTACTAGGCCTGAAGAAGGCCTGCAATGTGGGTCGAAATTACCAATAAACAGTCCCCCCAATATAAGAGTATTTTCTTGACCTCCACCCGCACCCTTTCCCTTCTCATATATGCAAGGTTAACTAATATTATTATCGAGTATACTAATCAGGATAGGAATGAAAAGTTAAAATTTGTGACCACTCGAATCGACCTGATACCAAAATTATTATATTGACAGCATCGAGCAGTTATATAATGTTTTTATCCAAGTGGTAATTGTATAAAATCGTAGCTTTATAATTTTTAAGACTTGTACGTTCGTTTCAAAAACCAAAAAGTTGCAGTGAAAACCAAAAACCGTAAATAGAACATTTATTTTGGTGTACGCTAAATGTGCTCTTTTTAAAACTATGTAGCTCAGAAGTCTTCTTATTAAAAACAGATAACACATTTTTTAAATACGCACCCACACTTGAATCGCTAACTACAGAAATGGAACTAGACCACTTTTCTAAATCTTGTCCTATACTATATCCACATTTGCTGTAAACAACATATTGGAAGCGTTGTCATGACTATGCTATCTTACAGTCAAGTGCCCTTTCTGTAGTGAATGATTCCTTCTGTCTCTGGTAAAAGTTGAACATTTTAAAAATAAAAATTGAACTAGTTGCCTTTCTGCAGTTAGCGACCCACCTATGGATTGGGGTAGGTTGGATGTAGTTACTTGTTTTTATTCCCGTTTTCAAGACCAACTATGGAAGATAAATTATCGTGCTAACAGCCGTGAATCACTTCTGTTGGTTCTTGGACCCTGATTAATTTGTAAATTTATTTATATGCAATACAATAAATTGAAATTTTAAAATTATGTTTTACCTCGTTATTGTCTTACTCTTGAATGAACGATCTCAAAATATTAATCTTAAGAGTAATGGATCCGAGATTACCTTTTTTATCGCTAGACTGCCTTTGTCTGCGGTTTTTGATGACTGTAGCGTTACAAGAAGTGGTGACGAAGCTCTGCAACAAGAGACAAGGGGCGGTTACATGTGCCAAGCCACGTAGGCCATCATTAGCGACTTTGTTTATGAGAAGAGTATTCCGTTCCTCACTCCCGTGTTTTTCTATTTTAAATATCTCTCTTTAGAAGCTAAGGTACGTAGCCTTTTGAAGGGAAAATCTCCGTAACTTTAATCTTTCAGTGAAAGTCTTACAACCTTTCTAAACCGCATTCTCGTTCAATCGGGAACATGAATTAAAAAGCTAGTATGATATACCTTATCAAGTATTCAAGATGCTATGTCTCTCGAATAATAATACTATTTCCAATATTGCCACTTGCTAAGAATGAACCCCGGTACGATTGACGAACCGGATTTTCACCTATTTTATAGACAAGACGGAACCAGCCTGGTTCGAAGAGGTAGAAAAAGACAGGAGATAGAGATCACTTGTGAGGTTATTCAACCGTCTCAGGATGTAGCTAAATGCTCACCAGGGTTTTTAGGAAAGCTGTAGACGGGAAAGAAATTGGCGGAAAAGAAAGAAAGTAGCAATACCGGAGACATATGAGGAAGTTCCGGCCAAATATCATGGTTAAATACCGACAAAAAAAAAAAAATTTGAAATGGCGTGGTTCTTAGTAGAACAATAATAATAAGGCTTATCGAACCCAAAGGCTCGATGCCGATACCACCAATCTTTGCTTTCAAACTTCTGTCCACGGACCAATACCCAAACACAAATCCGCTAGATCACTTAAAGAATTCCTTCCACGTCGCACGCATTAGACGCTTCCCAGTCGGTATAGCTCTTATTAACTATTTAGGAATTCGTTCTTTAATAAGGCCAGAAACTTTACAAGCCCATCTTAATTTTCGTGACTCTATCACTTCAATAATAACAGTCGGATGCATTAGTAGGCCAACACGAAAACGAAATCCAATATCAATGTTCCATAATTTTAGGTTTTTAAATTTTTCATAAGCTTAAAGAGATGGGTTCAAATCCTTTAAACATTAATTTTGAATATGGTTCTTCTTTGTATTGTTCCCATCTCATGGGTTCGCCATGAGAGGATACCACATCAAACATATGTAGCATTGGCCGTGGTAACTGGAAGAAACGACTTCTGGAGCTTTTCACGGTCCTTTGTGTGGACGTTTCGAACAATGCCTTTGTAACGATGAATTTAAAAACATTCCAGGCATTCTCGCTGTAAACGGCTTTAACTTCAAATCTTAATTATACAGCTTTCAAGGATCCCAGCGAAGCTTATGTGTTCGTTTTATTAGTTATGCAGTTTCCTTTACCGAATTTTAATAATAACCGCTTAAACATCAAGTATCAATTATACAAATGAGCGTTATCTACCTCACCTGAATTCTTCCACAAGTTAATTTCGTTCGTAAACCCGTTACTTTTGAATGTTACACGGGTGAAAAACACCTGTTGGTGCGTTGTTTCATTTGAAATGTCCATTTTATTATTTCTAAAAATCAAAGTGAAATATGTGGACTTCTGTTGTTTATTATCACTACAATTCCATGAACATTATGTAGGATGCCATGAACTATAAAAATGAAAACATCTGATTGTCATGTTTAATTTTTTTACAAAACGGCTACTTTAAATCGTCTACGTTCTCAATTCAATTTCAAATCGACTGCTGTGCAGAAAAGGCATTTTATGATGATAAAAGAAATAATTGATAATAATAAAGAAATCATTTTTGTAAGAGATTAAACTACCGCGTTCAGGAAAGGTGTTGTGACGAACGGACCATTCGCCTTTGGCTTGAGAAATTCATTCAATCAAAAACATGATTGGTGGCTGCGTGGTGTTCAGGAGTACCCTGAGGTGAATCCATCACACCATCCATTGTACTGCAGAGTGACATAACGCAACAAAAACTAATAAAAAAAGAACCTGCATAGGTTCACCATAAGGGGCATATACAAAGGTCGGACTTTGTCGTGTAAGAGTATATGCTAAATGTTTCAAGACAGACATTGGAAAACCTAAACCAGCTGGGTTAGGGAGTCCTTCCACACCCACCGTATTCGCCAGACTTATCTCCAACATATTTCCATCAGCTCAGATATTTGGACAACTACTTTTAGGGTATAAGTTTTGAAAACGATTCTCAAGTAAAAAAAGCAATTTCAGACTTTGTTCCTTCAATTGTATAAATCTATTGTATAAAAAACCCTACATTGTTCAGTTCTGGGATTGAAAATTTGTTAACCCGTTGGGAAAATAGTATAGAGAATGACGATAAATGATTTGGTTTCATAAAGTTGTTTTACTAAATAACCTTTCCTTTGAAAACGGGCATTTCAAATGGTACAACCCAATTGATTGGTATTTTGACTTCTATCAATTTCAACTTTGTTTATAAGCGAGAATTTATTATTCTTATTATTTTTTTATTACTGTTGATACGTACACCCTTATGTGCTGGGAAATTCTTGGGAGACTTTTAATTGGAGTGTGGGTTGAGTTGTCTGGGGGATAGGCTGCCTGAGAGAACCCTCCCCAGGGCCTTTAAAGCCAGCTTGAAATTTCACTTCAAAGGGCGATGTAAAACTTAGTGAACTGAGATGAGCTGTACTGCTTCTGACGACAATGCTCCCTTCTTTGATCGCTAAGGCTCAAGGTTTGTTAAAGTATTCTTTCTGTGTTATTATTAATGTTTAAATAGCGTTACCGTTCGTAACTTATTGTGTTATTGTCTTTAGAAGGAAGATGGTTAGATATTTATTCAGTTTTTCCGTGTTAAAATATCAGAACTCAATCAAAATAATTATATCATGTATTGAGGTATTTATTTGCATAACCCGGAATAGCGTAGCTTGGACCCGGTAAATATAATTTTAAGTGATAGCTCACAACGATTAAGATGGTCAAGTTAAGTGGCTTGGCTTAGAAACGAAAGAATTCCTAAGATGTTAAAAGGCGATTTGCCGACTGGGAAGCGTCTGAGGGGTAGACCGAGGCGAAGGTGGGAAGATTGCATTAAGAGAGATCTGGGTTTGGGTAGTTGTCCGTGGACAGAAGTTTGTAAGCAGAGGTTAGTGGTATCGGCATTGAGCCTTTGGGTTCGCTAAGCCTTATTATTATTTTAATTATCGCTGGGGTATTTATAGTTTATGGAAAGAATATCTATGCGCGTACATCTATTTTTTGAACGATAAAGGGCATGCCATGTTTTACTTAGGTTTTTATTGAGTTATATTCTTCAAGTAGGAATGACTCGGAATAAGCACACTGCAGCTGAAGAGAGACGGAAGCAGTAAGCTACTACATTACAATTATCAACATCAATGGGATAATATAAATAACATAAAAGAATGGGCCACCCAAAAATGTCAAAAACTAGCCTCTGGTTAGATCGAGTTTAGTAAGCGTGAAGTAAGCAGGTAACTAAAAAGCTCCGCTTCTTCAAGTCTTTGCACCTACTTTAACATGCATGTGCAGGATGTTGAATATTAACAGTCGGGATGTAGAAAAGGGAGATGTGGAAATGAGGATTGCAGAAAGACGAGATTCGATACGACGAACATGGAAGAAGTTATGATCACAGCAATGAAAGAGATGCTAGATACCCACCATTTAATATTTCTCGGCTACATATTGGGGATGGATTACTACAGGGACCCATTTCAAAAATTGAATTACTTCTTTCATAATAGAAGACGACGAGGATTTCCAAGAATGCGTTTACCATCGAAATCGAGCGTTTGTGGTGGATGGAAGACAAAACATCCAGATCAATACCTACTTATCAATCTAGTTAAGACCAAGGAGGGGTGCTAGGCGTAGTTTAACGCTTCTCTACGCTGAAAGAAACTAGAAGGTTGTGGAACTATCTAGACAGTTAACTGCCTCGTTTTAAATGTTTGTCGAAGGAAAGATTTTTATGTGCGTCCTCGGAAAATATTCTGACGTATCTTATGAATAATAACTTCGGTTTTTAATAAATAGTTTATGGCTATTTAAGGAATTTTTTTTTTATCTCCACCCCGAACATTTTCTTCATTTTTATACGTTCCCAAATTATTATTGAACATAATAAAATCAATAACCTAGTGGATTAGTTCGCGTGCTTTAACTTCCATAAAACTCGGGCAGTGGCATACTGTTACGTAACATACAACTCAATTGAATGTAAAATAGATAGTTTCGTTTCTACTTTCAGTCCGTGCATCCGTCTGGTAGGGCTTGTCCATCAAAGCATTATATTCCTTCCAACACTTATTGATTTAAGCCGGTCTTCTGCGCTTTAATAATTATTAATAACCGTTGGATACTTCCCCTTTAAGTGTAACCTACAGCATAATCGTTTCTTTTTCCTCCAGTGTAACAGTTTGCTAAAGGGGATGAATATGGTCAGTATTGAGTTTAGTCTCATTGGGTTTAGGCTGGCTTCCATGCACCAGGTACTGGAAGGTATACGAAAAAAAATATATAGTTCTCTTAGGTGTTTTAGTATGCTTCCATCCGATTGGCATTTGAAAGCGCATTGGGAAGTCTTTCGAGATCTGCCTGTTGGCCAATCATCGATATCGCTCTCAACAACGCAAGAATTAAGAGTAGTGGATAAAGAATAACTACTGAAATAAAAATAAAACCTGTACAAGTACAACCCATGAAGGGTCTGGGGTTCAGTACATGGTAGAGACTGCAACGGTTGTGCTGGGAGGTGAGTTGTCCTAGATCACGCTGAGCCGCTATATTTCCCCCTTATTTTGGGTACCCACTTTATAGAGGCTGGGTAGCCCCAGGAAGTTTCTAGATCCCTTAAGGTATATTTCAGGGGGCTAACAGATTAAATAAGAATCTGACAGCAAGCGGAATTTCAACTCAGGGCCTGTGGCGTGGCAAATCAACGCAATTATAAAATACATAAACATATATCACATTTGTGGGATAGAAACCTATCTACGAACTTGACGTTATTTAGATACTTGTGGTATGTTTTATGTTCCATTTTAAGACCTTGGGAGTGCGTTGCCTGGATATAAGTCTTTTGTTTTTACTAATAAATCTATATATTATTTATATATGAAAAATGGCGATTTTGTTGATACGTTGAGTCACTAAGTCAGCGATACATTCCCCGTCATTCAATCACAACAATTGTTTGTTTGTTTCGATAACTGGATCTTGCTATGGCTAATCGAATGATGCTGTAGGGGGAGCCCTGAATTTTGCCTATTTTTAGGTTATATAGGTGTTTTAGTTCGTTTCCTGCTTCACATGGCATTCATTCGACATTTGACATTCGAAAGCGTACTGGGAAGTCCTTCGAGATCTCCTTGTCGCCCCCGACAAAGCAGGACAGCTTGCCCTACCCTCTGACAGGGATGAAGTTATTAGAGCCCTTGGTTGAGAAGGTTGGACGGGAGAGGGTTACATAACAGAAGGCGAGGGCTGGCTGGATATGGTTATAAAAAAGGTGGTGGTTAGGTGGCATTCCATTCATTGCAACTGCCCCCTCCACTACAGCCCGCCTCTAACCCCCTTTCAGCTCTTCTATTATTGTTTTATAGGTTTATCCTCTCTTATCTCTTGTCCTCCTTCCTCTTGCGGTTTCGGCGATAACAGCGGTCAAACGAACCGACATGTTGATGAAAACTTCCAAGGCCAGATCCTGATAGTTATCCAAGTCTCTCTCTATTTAATAACTAACTTTTTTTCTTATAAACAAATTGCTCGATTACAGCTACAACTCAGCTGTAAAATAGGCTCTTATGCTGGCAATGTTATAGTGTACCCTGCGCAGTTATTTTTCACTCCCTTTAAAAAAATTCTAGGGCCTCCTGCCAGGCTGCAAACCTGTCATCTTGGGCATAGTAGGTTGTAATGCTACCCAATACACCACAAGTGAGTGAATCATACAAACTGAGTGGATCATGACGTTAATTTTTCAATAGTTCAATGACCCTGAAACCTATAGGCAAATATTATTTATTTTAATACTTTTTAAAACAATAGACCAAGCTTATTATGTTTGCACAAGGGTACACTATACCCGGGTATATATATGTTAATGCTTCGTCAGAACAAGAAAAGCGAAGGTTAGTAGATTAAGAATAACTTGAGGAATATCAACGATTAATTTAATATATATCACACTATATTAAATCTATATATATCAACTAAAAAAAAAAAACCTGAACCACTACAACCTATAAAGATTCTTGGTTTCAGTCCATGCTTGTGACTTTAATGTTTCTGGAGTACAACTTCATGGAAAAGTTTGTGATAAAATTAAAAGTGTACCACAACAATCCATGAAGACTCTTGGGTTAAGTTAATGGCAGTGACTGTGCTGTTTCTAGGACAACAAACAACGGAGGTGATTTGTCCGAGATCACGCTCAACCATCTGTATTACCCCCAATTTAGGTTACCGACTTTATCCTTCTTAAAGATATGATGAACACCAGGAGGATCTGTAGATCCCCAAGTGTCTATCTGTGACAATTAACAGATTAAGTAATTCATCTGCTAGCGCCGAAGTTGTACCGGAATCTTTAGCGCAGCAACTAATCACTCTACACTCTGAGATACCCCGCTCGATATAGTTTAAAAAAAATAAATTAAATTAGTTACATGTTCTTTACTTTAGGAATAGTTTATAGGATCTCCTGTGGTTGTATAATGAATAGTTGTATAATTTGTATTATGGGGTGGACTGGGTGTACCACCTGGTATTATTGAGAAAAATAAGAATCAAGGGGTCAGCTTTGGTGTAATGCTTAGCATAATAAACTACTATACTCAAGATCATTGATTCGCAGCCCGGAAGGTGGCCTAAGGATTTTTTATGGAGACAAAAATCCTTAGTTGTGCAGTCCTTCGGAAGGGAAGTAAAATGGCAGTCCTGAGCTTGTCCGATACTCGTGAAAGATATTTGTACCTGGATAGACAAAATTTAAGACTCCCACTGTAGCATCGTCCGTTTAGCCATAGCAGCATATAGTGACATTAAATGAATAAACAAAGAGCAATAGTTTGTATTATTCAATACACTTCAGTTTGTTAGAATAATTATGGCTCCACTTTAAATATATTTTTATAAATCATGTATTTTTATACGGCAATATATTATTCATTTTTTATATATTATATTAAATTATTTAAATATTATATACATACACTCTAAAATATTAATGCTTCTTTATAATATATTTTTTAAAACAATACACTCTAAAAAATAAAAGGAGAAAAAAGAAAGAAAGGATCTTTATTTGCAATTTTACATATACAAGCAGCATAAGTGCGAATACATGTTCCGGACTTCCTTTACATGTTTAAAGAACAGTGATTTTAATTAATTAAAGTTATCTTTTATAAATAAATTTTACAATAACAGGAAAAATGTAGAAAAAACCCGCATAAAAAAAATAAAATAAATAAATAAAAATGATAATAATAAGGTAAATAAATATAATAATGATAATTAAATAGATAATTTTTTACTTATTAAAAATTAAAAATAACTTTAAAATAAATACAGATAACTAGATTACAATACCTACAAATAGTGATTTGTTAAGTAAGAAGTATATGTTTTGTTCTTTTATGCGTGTACCGTCGTAGCGAATGTTTATCATAGTTACTGATTTCTCGGATTAATGGGTTTTCGGAAGCCGAAGTTTTTCGAAGTATGCTTTTGTTTGGGCTGAAACCTATTGTTTTATAGTGGGAAGTTCAAGATCTCTAAGCATAGTCGATATTTTCGTGTAGCGGGGATAATTATTGATGATCCTCATGCATAGGTTTTGTACCCTTTCAAACTTACTATAATCTGTGGCGCAGGTTCTTCAGAACTCCAGGCAGTGCGATGTTCTCCCATTTTTTTTTTCATTTTTTGGTATATGGTGGCATTGCTAAATTCCATACAGCCATATCTGATTATATGAAAGTTATATCCTCAGTAAGCCTAATCACTTTGTTGGTACTGCTATAATTTATTATTTTAAGCTGATTTGTTATTATATATATTTTTGCACCACATATACATACACATACATATACACACGCATGTGGATATGTATGTGTACGCATATACATACGCATATACACATGCGTGTGTATATGTATGTGTACGCATATACATACACACTTACACACACAATATAAAAATATATACATCAAATGCTTTATATTTTTTCGTTAATTGTTTTCAAATATTTATGAAGGTTGTAAATGTTTCCATTGTCAGATAATTTTAATATTTCATCATAAACGAAATTTTGGTTCAAATTTAAGTCCTTAAGCTTAATTTCTCTTTGTTATTTGTTTTAAGCCTATTTTACACAAATAATTGTTGCAAATTCCATGATTTGTCCTCCACCTGATGTAAGTTTTTATGATATCTTTCCCTATATTTATATTTGCAAACCACGGTTTTCTAAAAAAAATCCGAAAAATGGATTTATGTAACTGCCCGGTGGAGTTCTCCCGATATTGACTCTGCCAATTTTCTACCTCATCTAATTTAATGATTTTATAGTAATCAGTATACGGTATTTTAGTGTCTTCTTGTTGGCCATTTGAAACTGCTAATTTAGTCATTTTGTCTACTATCATTACCTTGGATCCCCACATGTCCCTTAATCCAGAAAAATATAATGTGTTTATTGTCTTTTGTTGCAAAATATTGATTTTTTTATTATTTCCTTTTGGACATTCTTGATATTTTTATTAACAATATTTTTTAACGATAATAATGCACTCTTGCTATCAGTTACAACAAAATTTTGATCTATGGATCGATTGATGTATTTGACCGCTTCTAAGATGGCATACAATTCGGCTGTATATGATGAACAACCAGAAGGCAATTTTTACAGAGAGAAGTGTTTGTACTTAAGAATGTTTTCCCCTTCGTATAAGGCAGTTTGTTCTCGAAATAAATTTCGTTAACAAGATCTCCGAAGGCCTGTTGTTATTTTTTCCAGCAGGGGATTCTGCAGCATTGCATAAATATGAATTATGCATGAAAGCGAAGTAATATCTGTGACTTTACAGCTTGAGATTAACATGAGTCCTGTTTTCTAATGAGCTTCCTCTCATTGCTAGTAGGCCTGCGAAATGGCAATCCCCCTCTCCCGATTTTACATGAAATGCCTTGTTCTTGAGCAATGGAATCTCAATCGTTTCCTTGAATAGCTTTTGTTTTATGAGACGTACTAGATAAAAATACCAGAAAGGAACAAATGGATCAAAACTTATAGCATGATAACATATACTGTACTCTGTTGTAGTATTGTAAGATGAGCTTCGTTTGATAATGTTATGAAACTGCTAATCTTGAACATAAAGAAGAAAACGAGGTCAAATAAAGAATTCTTTTAACAGTGATGAACTATTTATTATTAACTGACGTTTCAACCAAAATTGCGGCTCTTCTTCAGGGCTGGATAGGCATGATACAAAAATATTTAAAACTGAAATATTTGGAATTAAAAATTATATATAAAATTGAAACTATCGGAATAAACAACATTTCCAGCTTTGTATCTTGTTTATTCCAATAGTTTCATTTTTATATATTATTTTTTATTCCAATTTCAAATATTTTTGTACCTTCTCTGTTAAGCACTACAGTGTGTGAAATGTATAACTATTTATCACTGTTTAAGAAATTATTTATTTACCTCCGCCCGGACTATTTTCTTCTCCAAAAATGTTAATAGGCTTTTGGCTATGTTCAAGTAATATAATTAATAAAGGTTTTATTAAGTGTTATTTAATGGAAACTTCAAATTATTATTATTAACCCATGGAATCCGGTAACTACGTAAAACAAAGATCCATCTGTAGACCCTACTGGGACCATCCGAGGCTGTTAACAGATTAAATAATTTACCTGCCACAGCCAGATTTAAACGCAGGACCTTCAGCCGAACTGCTACTCCACTCAGTGCTACTACCCTGGTCCTTTCTTAATATTAGCGCCATTGTTAAAATTAACAGTAAAATACATTTACTTATGTTTATTATATTTTTTTTACACCATCAATAACATCAATAAAAAATCTAGTTTTGAATCAAAATATAATAAAAGAGTACAGTATTGTCGAAAGTGTTTTATCATCTATCAAACATCTGTCTTGATCCCTTACCTAATTGAATCGGTCATTTGAGAAACACCTGATATCCAAAAAAGTAAACTTTCGGGAAATAAAAAAATAACTCACCTGGTCCATAATTTAACATCGTATATTTTTTGAATTTTTTTATATGTTTCTACAGGGGTTTGGTAAGCTAATTCTACCAAACTAAAATTTTATTATTTTTATTTTGATATTTAGAAAAAAAATTTAAACGTTGTTGGAGATGTGTTGTTTTTCAAATGATTGACTAAACAATATGTTATCAGGTATGAAATAAAAGGTAAAACAATTCAAATTATTAAGAAAAATCAGTATTTTATTTTTCAAATAATATATATACATTTTCCAAACATGCGTATTGTATTTGTCTAGCCTTCACCAACAATTTAATATGTCTAACTCAATTTTGGCCAAAAATGGACATGAGGTGTTTCTCAAATGACTGATTCAATTTTACTTGCATGTGCAAAATTTAGGACTCCCACTGTACCACCTTCTGATTAGCCAAAGGAGCATGAAATGGCGTCAAATGAAACCAGCAACTGCCTTGTTATTGGAAGGGATGTAAAGGCGATAAATGGATGCAACTACTTATTTTTCTTTGGGAGGGAGCGCTACTTAATTTAAATCCAAACTTAAACAATAATTACCTGGTATCATTTGTAATAATTCCCAATTTCAATTCAATAGTGTTGTAAGTTCTCCGATTTGAAGACTTATTTTTGTTTTTACCGATCCATCCAGTTGTTTTCCATGAAGGGCTCCGTGCCTAAAATATTGATTTCAGTTTGCACTGTAAAGGTTTCCATCTTTGATACGTGGAACCTTTCTCCGTGATTATTCTGGACGTCCACCGTGTTCTCTTGAAAAACAATTTGAGAAAGGGTAGGATATGAAATGGAGAGGTCATTACTCCCTCCAGTTTTGCCATACATTTTTCACTATTGCTTTTTGTAAGTTTTTGCCGACGCTTCAGCAAAGAATTTGTGGAATCTGCGGATGGACGGTAAACAACGGTCTCGTCTTCTTTGTTTATCAAACCGATTTAGAGCTATTAATTTCGTTTTTTTTTACCTCCTGATCCCGTGTTCTGTCCAGTCAAGCATTCCCCAGGATTCCTTCTCTTTTTGGAAGAAAACAAACAGAATATATGTAAATCCTATTCATAGAAATTTGGGAATTGACTTTTGTTGATTACATTTTTAATTTGGTCTCCTCTAATGTCTGTGGATCACAATTAATAATTAAATGAAAATAATGATACAAAAATATTTTTAAAATTATTACGACCTGCTATTATATGTAATATAAGTTAAACTTATATTACATAGTTAAACTTAAAAAAAATAATAAAAAAACTTACCTATTTCATTTGTTATTGAGAATACCACAATTATAGGAAATATTGTTTGTTTGTTCATTTAACGTCACTTTATGCTGACAATGCTTTAGTGGGAGTCCTAAATTTTGCCAATCCAGGTTTAAGGGTCTTTACGAGTACCTGGCATCGTACAAGCTCGAAACCCCCGTTTTACAATAGTCCCTTTCCGAAGGCTGCAACCTAGGATTTTTTACTCCCTTTTGAAAAAATCCTATGGCCATCTGCCGGGCTACGAATCCGCGATATTGGCCCTTAGTAGGTTGTTATGCTTACAACTACACCAGACTAAATATTAAATAAAAGCTGTTTATGAAGAAAAATGGATTGGTTATATTAACTCATAATACCTAAAAATTTTGAGTAAAATTAAATTGATTAATTAAATCGTTATTACATCACACACCTACAATTCCAGAACTGTGCATTATATTTTTAAAAAATGTTTTTTTAGATTAAAGAAAATCAAGTGTCACTAATGTGTACCATAACATAAGTAATTAACCAATGAGGTCAAAGAATATTAACAAAAACGACTAGAGAGACTAAAATACTCATAACTTAGTTTTGGTACTGATTGGTACATTGATCACTAATAAATCAAAATTGGATCGAGTGCACCTCTCGAAATTGGCTATCTCTTTATATCCATCGATATATCAATTTGGTTGGCAAAAAATTAAGAAATTTCAATTTATTGACATGAATTTTGTTTTTAATTACAAGTTTTCAACTTCCTGTGTTTTCGTTCTTCCTGAAAAGTAGTAAAGAAAACATTTTTTTTAGTTTTTTCCAGTCAATTGAAGTTATACATTTGTCAGTAATTAATGCCATTTCATTAAATTCCTTACAATTTTTGTATAATATTCTTGAATATTCGGATTGGTTACTTTGGATATAGGCTTTGAAAAAGCTGAATTTGTTGACTTTAGTAGCATTTAATATAATTTATTCCAAATAAAATGACATACACGCAAAATAAAAAAAAATGTAAACTTAACAAAGTCTTCTCACTTTTGGAAATGACATGTGTTTTAGTTATTTTTTATTATAGCTTTTTCATAGAAATTATAGATGATAAAAAATTGGGTTCACCTATGGTGTGTTGTAAAGATAAGCATAACAACCTATTATGCCCAAGATCACGGGTACCCAAGTCCGGCAGGTAGCCTTAGGATTTTGTTAAGGAGTGAAAATTCTTTAGTTGTGCCTTCTTTCGGTGGAGACGTATAACGTTATTTTCCAAGGCTGTTCTATCTCAGGTTCTCGTTAAAGATCCCTCCTATCCTTATTATATAGAGATAGGCAAAATTTAGGACTCCCAGTGTAGCATCTTCCGAATAGCAATAGTACCATTAAGTGACGTCAAATGAAACAAACAAAAGGTAATTATTCTACAGGTTGTCGTTTCGAGTTGAGTCACAACAAGTTTTAACTTTTCATTTGTTTCCATCTTAATTTTTTCCAAAAATAAACGTTTTATCATGAGCTTTAGTATGGAAAAGAGAAAGTAATTATGGAAAATGTGGATAATTACATATTTGTATTAAGAATTAGAATGATAAATCAGAGAGGAGAAGGGTAGAAGAGGAACATGAAGAGGTAGCGAACTGGGATATAATTTCGTGAGATTCCAGAGCACGGCTCCAGCGGTCGAGGAATGCAGCGCCCTGGGGTGAAAGCCACCTTCCAGCTTTGTGAATGAAGTCATGGCGCAGCTTCCTCTCGCTCTCACTCCCTCTCTCTCTTTCGAGGGTAAATATACTGGCGAGGCGTACAATGGAGGATATTAGCGCTCCCGCTCTAAGGGGCTATTAGGATCGTTACAACTCATCAAGGAAACTAGCCCAATGGCTACTATACTATACGAGTACTACAAGGATAGTCCTCAAGGCAGGTGCATGGTAAGACCCAGCTGCCTAACTTATTTGGTACGCACAATATTATCCGCCTATAAAGAGAGATTCTATAAACAGAAAAATACCATTTCGATTTTGGGTGAAATTCAAAACGGCGGACAGAAAATATATTATCTAGAATTTTAATTTAATTTTGGATTTGTTTGTTTGGTATTTGTTCCGCACATTGTTGCTTCGAGTCGAGTCACAAGTTTCAACTTTTCATTCGCTTTATTTTAAATAATTTTCAAAAATACAAGCTAATGTGAGCTCAAGTATGGAAAATAGAATGTAATTATGTAGTATTGACTAAATTTCGGTAATCATTTCATCAAGAAATAAAAGTTTCTTATTTCGAGGTTTGGATGAAATATTGGATGAGATGTTTGTATAAGGAGCGGGGTGGTAGTATAATACTCAGTGGTAGAGCGGTGAGTTGCCTTGCAGAAGGTTTTGGGTTCAAATCCCGCTGCTGGCAAAATTGTATTTAATGTGTTAGCTTAGCGGCCGGAGATGAATCATATGGGATCTAGGACCCTCACGATGATAACCCGGCCTCTATAAGGTGGGTATTTAAAATATGGGGGAATCTGGCGATTGAGCGTGATCTAGGACAAATAACCTCCCTTCACAAGTGTTGTCCTAGAAACAGTACCCTCTCTACGCCGTACTGACCTCCATGAGTTGTAGTGGTACAGGTTTTTTATTGATTATTTTGGGTAATGAAATTTTCTTTAAGATCCTTGTTCACAAAAAATGATTATAATATAAGAAATGATTAATTAGGTTCAAATAAAATCATTTGTATTTCCCGGGAGCCTGTGTTGGAGTTGTTTACTTATTTTGTTGTTTTTTTGCTGTTGTGTTGTTTGTCCCTTCTCGCCATTTGCCGGAACGCTGTAGCCGGACCCGGACCAATGGTGGAAAGAATGGCACTTAAACGGAGTGAGGTAAATTATCGCCGGATATATGAATACAGAGGAGACCCTGGGGAAGAGGTGTCGACCCGGAGTGTGGGAATGCTGGGTTCACTGACCCTCCACTGTAAACAAGCCGTTCTCCCGCTCCTTCGCCCTTAGGATAAGCCCTATCTCTCCCTCTCCTTCTTCCCTCTCCTCTCTCTCACACACTCCCCCTCTCCTTCTTCCCTCCCTGTCTTTGTTTGTTCCGCTTTGGTATGTCCTATCCCTTGACTGATAGGGCTTATTTTAATTTATTTATTCCTCTATCCTTTTCTACCTTTGAATCGCTTTACCATGGCCTGGCTATACCTTGAAATAAATATATCTCATTTACCTTGTTGTTCTAACGCAATTTATATACTAATTATTATTATTAGTATTAAAGCTTCCTAAGTGGAAGGCGCTAAGTAAAGATGGTTCACATTTGAGGCTTCTTGTTCTTCTTATTTGCCCGCAAGGTTTTCATTCTTTGCGGGAATTCAGCTTTTCTTTGTCTTTCACACATGTCAGCTTCTCGTCATTGAGTCTTCAGGTTCGCTAAGCCTTATTATTATTATTAAAAGGCTTTGCGAGGGCATGAAGAGAAGTGAGGCGTGAAGGATCGAAAGCGGATAACACCAAATTAAAAAAAAATTGGAATTATCATATTTTTCGCTCATCAGGTTAAAGCAATGCATAATGGTCCCGGTACCTGAGGTTCTGAACTAAGCGAACTAAGGCTGCAAAGTGTCGTGTTGCAAAAAATTGTTCAAATAAACTAGCAAAAAGTGAGAAGTCGATTTTCGAAGTTTTGGACTTAACTTATCATGAGCATCAAATCACTCTTACCTTACGTCGTAAACCAATGACTTCCTGTCCTTCAGTATCCTTTAATAATATTCCACTGGTGCCTGTAGAACAGATCCGATACTTAGGCATCTCGACAAACGATTAACCTGGAATCATACTAGACTGAAAAGACAAGAAACCGCTCGACGTTTCAGGCTACTTCAACACTTACTAGACAAACGCTCTAACCTCCCAATTAACTCCCAATTAAAATACTCATCTACATGACCATCATACGACCTATTTGGACTTACGGAGTAGAGCTTTGGGGCTCCACTAAGCCATCGAATTCCTCTCGTATCCAATCCCTACAATCCAAAATCCTTCGTAAAATCCTCAACGCTCCTTATTTTGTTAAGAATAAAGTCATCCATAACGACCTTAATGTCCCATTTGTTGCTGATTTGGCCCGAACCCGGTATCTATCCTTTCATAACAAACTTCATTCCCACTCAAACCCTCTAGTTTCAAACCTAGCTTCCTCTTCGATTCCCGATAATCCTCCGAGGCGTCTGAGAAGATGATGGCCACGTGACCTTCTTAGTTGAACATGCGATTTGAGTACTACCAGTGCGTTGTTTCTCTACTTGCCATTAACTATGTCATTATGTATCACATAGCCTATTTACTTGATGTATTATTGTAATACAGTTGTAAATATCAATAAATAAATTAAAAAAAAAAAACTTATCATGAACGCCTCAAGTCTTGTATTCTTATTATAATAAATATTTTGTTTTATTTTCATATTATTGTTATTAGTGCATACAAATACTGGCCATATTATACTTGCCAAGGATGAGCTATGGAAATTTTAAATATTCCCTATAATATTATATTTTTAATCTCTATTCGACTATATAATAAAATGAGTGCATTTTTTTCAGAATCTTAACCAATTTTTTGCAATACATTAAATATTTCTAATTTATGTACTTTTTTTCTGCTTACATTTCGATATCGATGTGTTTTAACTTTATGTTATGTTTTCAGGTAAGTCATTGCTGGCTCTAAGAAATCTCGCATTGCCATTTTTCCTCATCAAAGGTAAAATATATAATATATTTATTAAGTTTCGTTGGCGTTCGAGCAAAAGTCAGGACGCTAAAAATTTAAAGAAAAAAAATCATACATAAATATTTAACGCTCATAGTTCATAACTTTTAACAATGTCTTGTTTGGTCACAGTCGATGTTAGAATGCATTAACCCCACCTGGATCTCAACAGTTTATAAAAATAAATAGTTCGTCGATTTGTCACCTAGCAGAAATCATTTATCTTATCTAATTTACTAAATGTACTTTGTTTAGTGATTTGTGTTCGAACGCCCACCTGATGCGTAGTATAAAGATATATTTTTATTAATTCGAAACCTACTTTTTTAGCAAATTTATATTAACAATTTTTTTGGTAATGTATTCACAGCATTAACATTAGGCAGCTATAAGTAATTATAATAAAAGTTGTTAAAAAATATAATAATCTATAGTTGTAACAAATGGTGTGAATGTGGTTAATGTTAGTTGTAATTAATATATATTAAAAAAATTGTCAGTAGTGCTATCAGTGAGGAATTGATAATAAATGTATAACTTACTTTTTACTGTTTCCGCAAACGTCTAGGCTGGGAAGATTTTTTTTTTTTTAATCTAGACTGAAAATACAAATCTGTATTAAAAAATGACCAATGTAAACAGCATTTTAAAAGAGATTTTTTTCGGAATAAACAATTTAAACTAAAGAAATGTTTTTAACCTGTTTTCAAATAAACACAAAATATTAGTTTTTTCCTGAATATTTCTTATTGGGTAAACCAAAAGATTAGGATAAATTTTGAAAAAAAAAAACTGTTTTAAAAAAAATAGTTAACTTAAATAAAAATAATTAATTTCTTTATTCTTTATTTTCTTAGACTATTAATTAAAGACATTAAGAAAATTGGTAAATGTTATTATGAATGAAATCCTTAACGCTGAATTATTACAAATATTTGATAATAATAATATCTTGTACTATAAATTTGATTTAAATCTTGTCAAATTTAGTTTTTTTGAAAATTGGGCACCCGAAAAATGTTATATTCCTGGATTTAATATCGGGTTACGTGTGAAACAGAATACTTGGAGACTTATTAAAAAATCAATTTTTTTCGGATTTTTTTTTCGTAAGAGTTAAGAGTTTCGAGGACACGATTTAAAAAAAAATATCTCCTTTCTCTTTCTCTTTTAGCTTGAGGTAATATATTAATTTAATAATAAATATTTAAACCTTAATACATTATTAGCGATTTTTTATATTTTTTTCAATATTATCTGAATAGGATTTAATCTCTTCAAAACTGATAAATTATCTATAGAACGTAATGAGGTTGATGAATACAATTATGAGTAAACAGATAAAAGTCTATTTTTAAAGTTATGCATAACAATATCTTTAACTTAATCGCATGATTTAATGATAACACTTATATCATATCCTTAAACTATCGTCATCACTAGGGCTCGGATTCATATGTGTTTACATATTTTAAGTTAAGTTAGATATCATAATGAACAACAGTTTAGATTACGTTTAAGGCATTCTGATTCATCTGAGCCCATTTTTATTTCACATGTATTTACACTATATATACTATAAAGACATATTTTCACATATTATACATTTTTCTCACAAATTTTGCAAAAATCACGAATTTGCGGATGGATGTTGAGTAAATAAAGTTCACAGACACGCAGAATGACCAGTAAACAAGACAGTCGTTATTTCCTGGGATTCGTCGACGTGCTAGTAACTGTTGACCCCTCAAAACAGAACGGCCTGGTTTATTTGGAATCACAGTAGAATAGGTATCCAAAATAAAAATATCGGAATTGCTTACTTGCCTAATTACTCAGAATCCCTCATTCCCTGTCCCCCTTCGTCCTTCCTATTCTACCCTAATCTCAATCAGTCGCTCTCACCTTCAAAAACAAGGGAACTAATTTCCAAATACTTCAGAGAGTTTCCCGATGCGACATATAAAAGTGATTCTGCTGTATTATATTGTTCGTATTGCGATATAGCAGTGTCGACTTCACCACGTACTTTGATTACACAACATATCGGAACAGCAAAACATGAGAGGAACAAAGAGAGAAGTTCAAAGCTGCAACAGACATTCATAACAGCTTCTACTGGTTCATCACCTGAGTCAACTTTTAATATAGATTTATGTCGAACATTAATCAGAGCTGACATTCCCTTTCACAAAATCAATAATCCTTATTTTAAGAATGTCTTGGAGCGATTAAGTGACAAAAAACACCCGATGAAAGCACATTATGGAAACATTATTTGAAAGGTATTTATATGGGAACTCTTGGTAAAATTCGTGGTCACGTCTAAAATTGTCCTATTTGAGTTTCGATCGACGAAACCACTGATGTTGAAGTGTCAATGTAGTAATTGGTAGACTATGTTCGATTCACCTCCACCACAGTTTCTCTAAAATCGTGAACTTTTAGAAAATGCAACCACGCTCTCAAGCACTTTTTTTTAACGACTCGGTGGGTCTTCTTTAGCCAATTGGTGTTTTACACAAGAACAGCAATTGGCCATTTTTATCAGACGCTGCTCCATATATGGCTGCTTAGAAGGTGTTTTATCCGAATATGGTACATCTCACATCCCTCGCACCGAGTTGCAGAAATTGTCAGACTTAACTTTTTTTTGAGGTTGACCTTTTAATATCAAATGTTAAGCAAATTTTTTTAAAGGTTTTGACCCAAGTCGGGTCAAAATTTTCAAGGAGCTTTTTCCAGACTCATTAACGCTCGAAACCCAATGCATGCACTCACTATCCGAGAGCGTCGGTACTGTTAAAAACGGTATACAGAAGCTAGAAGAAGCATCTGGAGGATTTGGAACCACAATGAAGAAGAAATTGCAAGGTTTCCTGAGCAAAAACCCTGACTGGAAAGAAATGACGCTCATGACGAAAATCCACATGGGACTGGAGTGTGCACCTTCAGTCGTCACAAAGCGATTTAAGACCCCAAAGGCGGTCTTTTTTATTTGAAAATTTAAAAATGTACGTTGTTTCCAACAATTTCAAACAATAAAATTTTGTGTCCACAATACTTCCATTTTGAATAAATATGCATACTTATAAAAAAATTTAAATAATAAATATATTTCACTGATTTTGATTTTACATATTCCTCCCTTTTACTTACATATTATTCAAAAGATAGCCACATTTATATGTACATATTTCACAATTTTTATTCCCTCTTAATACAGGAAGAAACAAAAACACTTTTCGTGTTTTTGTTTATAAATGCTTTTCATTTTTGTGAAAACGCTGTTTAAAAACACTTTTCATTAGGGCGTTTTTTGCATTTAATTATGATTGTTTTGTTAGAAAAAATAAAATTTTTATTTAATTATTATATTAAATAATTTATCTATTCAAATGACTGCAGTCGTTATATTTTTCGTTTTACATCATGCATTTTTTTTTTTTTTTTTTAAAGTTAATTTCCAAAATAAGTTTTTCTAGTGAAGGACGGTGCTAACATTTCTTTAAAATGTACAGTAATCCAACTAATATATTATAAAAATGTGCCTTACTTGTTTCATTATCTCTTTATTGGAATTAATCATTGGCAGTACATCCCTACTAAGCAATATAATTGAAGAAAATTAGTGTTTTACAAATAGTTCAATAATTTTCAATTCAATCTTTAAAATCAATGCTCGAGTTTTATTTCTTCTTACGCAAAACTTATCTTAATTGTTGTAGAGCTTTAGGGACTTTTTTACGGCTATATTTTTTACTAATTACGCTTCCTTGTTAAGAGAAATGTTGAGAAAAATTTATTCGATGCTTACAGCTGTTATACGAACTTATCAGTTCGTATAATTAAGTCATTGGTTTGGAAAAGAATACGTCCTCACAAGTGCGCAGAAGTGGGACACTTCACATGAGAAAATACTCCAGAAGTTTTACGTTATCAACCAATACAAGATTTTTTTTTAAATAATTTATTTTATGAAATTTACAACTGTATTACGCTAATACAAGTGAATAGAATGGTTGGTACAGATTAGCATGAATGACATGTAGACTACCCAGTGGTAGTACTCAAATAACAAGTTTAACTTAAAAGGTCACGAGGCCATCTTCTCTTTAGACGCCTCGGAGGAATTGCTATTGATTATCAGGAATTGCTAGGTTTGAAATTAGTGGGTTTGAATAGAAATAAAGTTTGTCATGAAAATATTGATGTCGGGTTCGGGCCAAATCAGCAACAATGGGGCATTTTGGTCATTATGGATTACTTTTTTCGTTACAAAGTAAGGAGCATGGGGGATTTTACGGAGGATTTTGGATTGTTAGGATTGAATACGAGACGAATTCGATGTTTTAGTAGAGCCCCAAAGCTCTATTCCGTAAGTCCAGATGGGTCTAATGGTTGTCATGTACATGAGTCTTTTGTAATTAATTGAGAGCTTAGAGCGTTTGTGTAATAAATGTTATAGTAGCCAAGCTGTTTCTTGTCGTTTTTGTGTAGTATGAGGATTCCAAGTTAATCTTTTGTCAGGGTGAAGTCCTAAGTACCGGACAAATCAGTGGGATCTTATTAAACGATAGAGAAGGGCCAGCAGTCCTTGGTTTCCGACGAATGGTTAAGGTGATTTGACGGGATTTGTGAGAATTTATTTTAATCCTCCAGTTTTGACATCATTTTTCAAGGTCAGTGATAAGGGATTGAAGAGTAACCATTACAAAATATAATATAAATAATGATTAATGGTATTCTTAATAACGTATTAATTTATCTCCTATTCCCTTCACCCAATACTAAATTTATGGACTGTAAAATAAATGCTGCAATATTGGCATGAATTATTGGAAATATATAAATACTTCGGCATGCCATATATACTTAATTTAATATGGTAAAATGTACCATTGTACATATATAGCATATATACCATACAAATGTACCATTTTACTATATGGTATATAGTAAAATGTTAAAAATGTAATATCTCCTAGCTAACATATACCCTATATATATACACACATATATATATATATATATATATATATATATATATATATATATATATATATATATATATATATACACACACACACATTATTATTTATTATAAGTGAACCGAGGAGGATCACGCAGAGCATTCTGACCAAGCAGTCGTTTTTTCGATACTTCTTTCATCTTTTCTCCATGTATTCTTTTTCCCTCCTGTGTCCATTTTCTTTCTGTTTTTTACAATGCTTTCTTCTCTGACATTACTATCCACTTTTCTACCTTGTTTCCAAACATTTTTTTGTCAATAACATCATTTGGCTCCATATTCTAAATCTATTTTTATTTGGCTAATCGATGGAGTAGCTGGACTTAACTTATTTCGATGTTGTTGATCTTTTAATTACTAGATTCTTTGAAATATAAAATTTTATTGTTCTTTTCAGTTTTTTGTTTCTGTACCACCTGTTCATTCTCTACTTCCAAGTTGCTATTGGGCATGGAGGTTAAGCTTTCGTTGCTGTGTCGCTCCTATTAGTTAATCTCAAGTGTCACCACTCAAAAATGGGTGTTTTTCGGTGATGAGTTATGGGCTTGAAAGAAATGTGTAACGATCTCTTTATCACTCATCAAAACTGTATCAACATTATCTTCAAATCTTGTCTTATAGTGTCTCTCAGTGTCCATAATGCTATTCCAAGCTCACTTGCAGTTTTCCCCGTTTTTCCAAAAATGTAGGTTTTTGACTTCTGTCACTTTGGATATACTAGTGCGACATGTTCCATGTTCCACTCCATTATAAAGCTTCGAAAGAATAAATAGTATTTCACTTTACTACAATGGTTCTTGGCAATATCTTGGATATTTACCGAGGCGATTTTGATCCGTCCCTAACAGTTCGATATCCCTGCAGAAAAAAAGAAAAAAAAGGTTGTTATCTGTTAACAAAAAAATATTCCGCGAAATTCGATTTTTTTGTTTACCTTAATATTTTCTTTATATTAATAATATAAGTGCAAAAATTGCTATCAAAGTTTTCCAAAGCAATGACCATAATCTTGCATGGGTTCATGTAGCGTGGACATTGAGGTATTACAACTATATTTATTTCTCTATAACTATATATAGATATCTCTCAACCCTTAATACTTTTAATTTAAGTACGCTTTCATTTACGATTCTCTCCCCCAGGCTAAGACACCTGTTGCATTGCAATCAGATCGAGTTCGTATCCCTTAACATCGTTAGCGACACATTTCAGCCGGCCCTAGTCATTAAGAATTCACTAAGAGGCAGTTATACAAAAAATCAAGTTAACAGCTTCGAGGTATTAATACGGTAGGGCCAATCTCCTTTGAATGTTAAATAACATTATTATCGTATATAAAAGAGTATATAGCTGTTGTGTATTACGTTTGATTGTCGTTTTGAGATCTTGACGCAGGGATACACCGTACCTACGTAGATCGCGGGTTCGTTGCCCGGCAGGCGGCCCTTGGAATTTTTAAAAGGGAGTAAAAAATCCTTATGCCGTCCTTCGGAAGGGACGTTGAATGTTGCTTCTGGGCCTTTACGATGGAAGGAGCCCGTTAAAGATCCCTATCCTGATTAAACCTGGTTAGGCAAAATTTAGACCTGCCCTGCATAAAGTGACGTTAAATGAACAAACAAACATGACGTTTGGTGGTTACATCATTTTTTTTTAAGAGAGCGTTTAAGCCAACTTAAATCCTCCGGAAATCCCAAAACGCTAAGAAAAATTGGGGAATTAAAGGGATTTTTCCGGAGAATTTATAGATTGGTTTATTATTTTCTTAATATTGTTAGTTTTGTAGGAATTGATATTATATTTTATAAATTAGGATGTTTATATCAAAATTCAACAATTTTTATTGTAAATGTCAATTTATAATATTTCTGTCATTGAAAAAATTGATATTTCAAATAAATAGATTTGTTTTCAGACGAAAAAACTATTACCTTTTTTTAATGTTTAAATATATATAGAATTGGGTACATAAACATTTTTTTTTTTTTTAAAGTGTAACACTACAGTCCATGAAGGGTCTTTCGGTCCAGTATATGGTAGAGATTGTGCTCTCTGTAAGACAGTGGTCGTGCTTGATAAACTTCATTATACATTAATCATGGAAATAGGATTAGAAAATAATAAGTATTTTAATGGGAATATTTGTCAGTTATAATTAAAATGTGTAGTAGGAATTTATATTGGGAAAGAGAAAACCATTTTCCAGTCAATTATATTTTCTTAATCCTTATTGATCATTTGAGACGTTTTGACACTGTGTCATTATCAATCTTTTACATTTAGTTTTCTACATCAGTACAAATCATTTATATAACTTTATAATAGTTATAAGTCTAAAAATTCTGTCGAAAAATAGTAATAATTATGCTAAATTATGTAATTTAATAAATATAATAAAGTGTCCAAATTAACTTGTAATAACTTGAGTATAGATACCTCCAAGTCACATTCATTTCCAAAAAAAATTTAATATAAAACTTACTATTAGAAAGTTATAAAAATGATTGTTACTGATGCAGAAAACTAAATGTAAAAGATTGAAAATGACACAAGATTGTCGAAACGTCTCAAATGATCAATGAGAATTAAGAAAATATAATTGACTGGAAAATGGTTTTCTCTTTCCCAATATAAATTCCTAAAGAAATGAGTCCAGTTTATAAGTAAAAAATTTATAAAAATATGTAGTAGTAGAAAAAACTCTACACTGCGTCATGGAAACAGAAAAAAACAACTCATTTCAAGCTTTAAATTAGTCATTAAAATTCTATTTAATAAAAGATGTAAGTACAGTGAAAAAGAATAAAAGTGTTATAACTGAAAGGAATCAGCGAACATTTTAAGTCATTGCTGTTAGTTACTGTTTTTTTATGTCATTACTTTAGAAATTGTTCTGCTTACTATGACATTTTTTATTTATTTTTTTTAAATCCTGTTATCTTTTCATGTTAGCTTGTAATTCATTAATAGTTAATAGTTAGTTAATAGTCTTTTTTGCCAAATTTTGTTGTTTTTCATAAGTTTAATTATTATTAAACAAAAATTAACATTTTGGTTGACATATTTAATTTAATTTATAAAATGCGGAGGAAAAAAATGTTCCATTGTTCCCTATTTACAAGGATGGGGTGGCCTTGCCTCTTTCTACTACGCATTTGACGACTCAATGGTTTTTGCGTGTAGTGTACCCGGCAATGCTAAGGAGTTCTAGAAATGTTTGTTCAGGAGATCAAATTTTCCTTAACTTGAACTAGTAAAATTTGATTTTTCTTTTCTTATAGATTCAGCTTAAAGACAAGTGATCACATTTTAAGTCACTTAAGTCATTTAAAGTGATCAAACTTAAAATAATAATTTACAGCAGTACCAACAAAGCGATTGAGTAATAGAACTTTAATATAATTTAAATATGGCCGTATGGAATATACCAATGCCAACCCTATAGGGAAAAAGTGATCACATTATTATATTATCATGCATTATTGATTTACTGTCCATTATTGATCAATACTTCCAATTACCTGCACTGAAAGGTTATTTATTCATCATGATTTAGCGGAAATATTACCTATTTTGTGGGCATGGTATCTTTTACCTCCGGGGGGCGGAATTTCCTTCATCTTTTAGCTTATTAACAAATTTTGTAGATATTTAAATTACCTGAGAAGGTTTATAGCGCATCTTAAAATTCCATATTTGTATATATGATAATATGATTGTAAGAGGAAGAAAATGGTCCGGGTGGTGATAAAAAAATTCTCTAGGTTATGTAGGGAGAACTGTTTATTTGGAAGCCGACGTATCGACACACATTGCAGGTCTTCTTCAGGGCTGATGAGATCAGGAATTGACACGAGTCTAGTGCAATGTGGGTCGAAACGTCGGCTTTCAAATAAACAGAATTTTTCGACCTCCGCCCGAACTATTTTCTTCCTCATATATATAAGGTCAACTAATATTATTCAACATAATATAATTGTAATTAACAAAATTGGACTTGCTTGAGTATACCTCTTGGTCATTACTTACGGTACTTCCATTTTAAAATAATAATAACAGTCATGTTACCTATAAAAAATTAAAACATTATTTTTATTTTTCACCTAAAATTCTTCATTGGTCGATTCTATTGAAAAAGTTAAGTTATACTGAATTATATGTTAATACCACAGTGTATTAAATTCTGCTTTTATGAATACAGAATAATAAAGAATTGATTAAGTATGGTATTTAAAAAAGAAATCGCAGCGAAATACGGTAGTAGTAAGTAAATACAGAATATGTATTCGAGTATGATTCTAGACCTTGAAAAGGAAATCCAAGTTATGCTTCTATCGAGTACAAAAGTGTTTAAATAATTTATCGACTCATTCTATATTTTTTAATTTAAATTCAGTCAGAAAAACGAAGGGCAATAGCAAAGTGGCACCGCACGAAATATCCATCGGACAAGAGCCTTTATACCAAACTGACCAACAAATTAAAATCAGAGATCAGAACATTCAAAGTTTGTATTACCGTACAGAAAATCTCAGTACTACTGACAAATCCTTATGGAATACCACCAGAAAACTCCTAAACTATAAAAAATTCAACCATCCACTTTTAACCGGATCCCAAACCTGGTCAAGATCTGATGTAGAAAAATCACAAATTTTCGGCCAGCACCTATTCAAAACATTTAACCCTCATCCAGATATCCTTAATCAAACCCACTCTGAATGCATTGGAGCAGAATTAAGTATTCCTCTTCAGTTGTCCCCTCCTCCTAAAGCATTCCATCCTTCCGAAATATCAAATATATATACGATGCCGTACTCAGCACCACATACTTTCCTGATTTCTGGAAATTATCCATAGTTAAGATGATTCCAAAACCTAAAACACCACCAGAACTCCCATCTTCTTACCGTCCTATATCTCTCCTGCCCATAATGGGCAAAATACTTGAAAAACTCATTCTGAAACGTCTTCATCCTATCATAGAATCCAATCAAATAATCCCAGATCACCAATTTGGTTTCCGAACATCACACTCCACCATCCAGCAATGCCATCGTGTGGTGGACGTTGTCTCATCCGCATTAGAGCGCGGAATGTACTGCACGGGAGCTTTTCTCGATGTAGAGCAGGCTTTTGATCGAGTCTGGCATCCAGGACTGCTGTACAAACTTTGTAAATTCTTACCTTCTACTTACTTCCTTATTATCAGTTCCTACCTCAGTAATAGAACCTTTAATGTAAACCATAATTTTTCCTACTCTTCCCTCTTCACTCAGTCTGCCGGTGTTCCTCAAGGTAGTATCCTGGGTCCCATCCTATTCACGATATATACAGCTGACATCCCAACCCATCCAAGCACTGTCCTCACTACGTACGCTGATGACACATGTGTGTTATCAGTAAATAAGGATCCATTTGTTGCATCCCAATCTCTTCAATCCCATATCTCAAACCTTCAAGAATGGTGTCAAAATTGGAGGATTAAAATAAATCCTAACAAATCCCATCAAATTACCTTCACCCCTCGTCGTAAACCTACGAATTCCTGCCCTACTGTATCTTTTAATAATATTCCACTGAACCCTGTCGAACAGATACGTTACCTAGGACTCCATATGGATAAACGTCTCACTTGGAATCCTCATACAAGACTGAAAAGACAAGAAACTGCTCGACGTTTTCGCCTACTTCAACATTTACTGGACAAACGCTCTAAGCTCCCAATTAATTACAAAAGACTCATTTACATGACAGTTATCAGACCTATTTGGACATACGGAATTGAGCTTTGGGGCTCTACTAAACCATCCAATTCATCTCGTATCCAATCCTTACAATCCGAAATCCTTCGTAAAATCCTAAATGCTCCTTATTATGCCACAAACAAACTCATCCATCATAATCTTAATATCCCATATGTTACTGATTTGGCCCAAACTAGATACCTATCCTTCCATGACAAGCTCCATACACACTTGAACCCGCTAGTCTCTCAACTTGCTTCCCATACTATTCCTGATAACCCTCCGAAGCGTCTGAAAAGAAGATGGCCTCGAGATCATCTACTATAGAACTTTATTGGAGTGCTACCGATGGGTAGTTTCTCCACAAGTGTTTTTCATGTCATATTGTACATATTAGCACAGTTAGTTGTTATAATAGCATTATAGTTGTAAATATCATTAAATTAAATTTTTTTAAAAATTCAGTCTGCTTAAATATTTTTTTGATTCTTGAATTAGTTGATGTTATAAATATCACAGAGGTGAAAGTAGTCCTGGTGGAGGACAAAAAATAAATTGAGTGAGCCACTATCAACTAAATTCATCAGAGTTTCACTCCCTTACTTTTGACTACTAAGCGCTGACGAAGATCTGAAATCAAGATCAAAATGTTGGTTTCTGATGTATAGATACTACGTTGCTCACTACTTAAGAATATATTTTTGTCTTACAACCGGACCAAATTCTCCTTCCTGACGTTTTTCTTTTAATTTAATAGTTACACTATACATTAACTAAACATTCAAATCTTTTTTTTTTAAATTATTTTATTGAATTGTACAACTGTAATATATACATCTAGTACAAGGGCTATATGACTAACTAGATACATGAAAGGACATGTAGAGGCACTACCCACTGGCAGCAATTCAAATCTGCGAATCATTTTCGGATGTATTAAACGGATAACGGGTATTTTATGCTACTTTTCAATTGCCTAGAATTACTTATTTAGTAACGTCTATTGTCACATAGGCTCTCTGACATTCATGTTAATGCCAGATGAAATAGTAACCTTATAAAATATTATTAGTTTCAATCATAACAATTAAATAATTGTTTTCGTAAAAGAAAGAGCATTTTTTTTTACTTATTTTTCACATTTTATTTAATATAATAATTTAAACGTTTAATTTCATAATTGTTTAGAATAATTTAATTTAAAAGGTAATTTTATTTGGTTTAGATATAAGTGTAATATTTGTTGTAAGTGTGAAAACATATGTTATAAAAGTGAAGAGAGAAAAACAAAAGAGAGTCGAGCGACTTTTGTTCGCTCCGGCGAGACCGAGCAGTGTTGACATCGCATGCTCTATAGGAGCCCAAAGTTGCATTTTGAATTTGAAGAAGATACTAATTTGCTGCCCACCTGCAGGTTTAATTAGTTTAAACTTAGTCATCGATTCGACCAATTCGAATTGACCCACCCGATCGTCTCAGCCTCCATTGTCTCAACATCTCCGCTCGTCCTGCCGACGAAATCTTCTGTCGTCTCAACATCCAGCTCGCCCTGCCGAGAATCTACTATCTACTGGAATCTACTTCGACAGACAGATAAGAGCTTTTTGTTTATACCATTTCAACCAGAAATTCACATAAACATTTATTATTTTGTAATAGATTTTATTTGAACATTTTATTTATTTGTAATTGAATAGAGTTAAATTTATTATCGTATAATAATTGTTTTCTTTTGTTGTTAATTAGTTGTTTATAATTTAGGTAATATTAGTAACTTCATTTTCCCATTATAAAAACGTTTAAATTGTTCTTTTAATTTAATTAATTGTTTTTTCATTCTCAAAAATATTAGTTATTTAATTTATGAAAATTGATTTATGTTATTAGTTTAATAAAAGGTTCCAATCAAAATGGCATGCGATCTGGTATAATTGAATCAGAAATTTATTTTCCTTATCCATTTCGGAGCTCTCATCGAAAGGCCCAATAACTATTTCGAGGTTGCTCAAACAGGTTACTTTACATGAATCGCTATCAACTAACTCATGATTAGAAAATATTAATATTTACAGCCCCGGTGAATAAGTGGTTAAGTCGAATTTTCTCGATAATGGGTTCCATATACCTAGGGAAGCGGAATCGTGTTATTTTAGTAGTAGAAAGGTGACTTAGCCAGGAATTAGCTTAAAAAAAAGTTATTGCTCATATTACAATTCCATCTCAAGCCAAAAACCAAGAGAATGACACGATTCCGCTTCCTTCAATACAGTTTACTCACTCTGGACAAATTTTGACTTAACAACTCATTCACTGGGGCTGTATAAATAAAAGAGCATTATTCAGATGCAATCATGCTCCCTCAAACAATATATTCCAAATAAACATTTGAATCTGGACAGTTTCCTTTCCAATAGAGCCACTTCTCTTTCGTGTATATATTTCATCCCATGCCCTTCGAATAGTCTTGTCTTGGGGATAACTCTTTCAAAATTGTAGCACTTTCTTCTTTTCTTTTGTTCCCCAGATTATTGAGTTGAGTTAATACATGCTCTAGCCGTTTATTCGTTTCAGTTTTAATATTCTCCAAAAAATGTTATTGTGAGCTTTAGTATAGAAAAGTAAATGTGATTATGGGTAATGAGTAGATTTGGGTAATCATTTCATCAAGAAATAAAAGTAAGTATATATGATGTACTGTTGAAACGACTAGTTAAAGTGATTACCGAAGTATACACATTTTCCATAATTACATTCTCTTTTCCATAATAATGCTCATGATAACTTGTATTTTTGGAAAATATTAAAAGAAAAACGAATGAGAAGTTGAAACTTGTTGTGACTCAACTCGAAGCGACGACCTGCGGAATAGTTTTCATTTTGAAATTAGAACTGACCTGTACACAAATGTTCATAATAATTGTCTTATCGCACTGGTATTTCTAAACTGAAACAACTCAGAAATCGGTGTTATATATCAGTGTTGAATTATGACCAGGAATGAAATAGGTAAATATCTCTTTAAACCTGTATAAGCCTAGCTCCAGAGCTTGTCAAAAGGACTTGTATCACTCTTGGTGTCCTAAAGCTATTCCCTTCTAGGCTCACTACCATTTTTTTCCAGAAATGTTTAGACCTATGAAATACTACTACGATTTATGATTTATTCAGTTACTGAAAATACAGTTGACTGACGTTACTATAGTAGACAAGACCTCGGATAACACAGGAAACTTTCCTTTGTTTCTACATTATTTAAGTCACTAACCTGGGTTCCTCTTACATAGAGACATAGAAAATTCCTGACGACTGATTCATCACCACTGTACACCACATTCCTTGCCTTCCTGCTATTACTTCTTCCTCTTCGCACTACTTCTTTGTTCCCTCCCGATGGATGCGAAATCTCCTCCGACGGACTCTTCTAGGTTTTATATGCCGGTACGAAGAGATTTTCCTCGCCGGGAAATCGAGAAGGGGGCCAGGGATGAGGTGGGGAACCCGGTGGAGGGGGCGTTACAAGGCTAGTTCGCTTTCTGCGCAGTTAGTCGTTCTCGCTTCTCTTGTCTTCTCTCTCTGTCTTCCTCACATGTATATACATAGTAAGTCTCGTATATATACATAATATGTGTCATTACATAATATACGTATAGTTACATATTGCCAAGTACGTTTTGATATCCATGAGAGTCATGTAGGTCCATGACCTCTCCAACTGGCGTACGGTTTTCCTTTTAGGGAAGCGATTTCTAATGATATAGAAGTAATTACTGTGTTCATTTGTATTTACTCTTATAATTATTATTAATAAACAACCATAATTTAATGTTTCATTCATACTTTTTATTTTACCATAATCATAGACTATTTAGCATACTTATCCACTCAAAATTGAAAAACAGTCATAAATATACACCTATTTATGATTAAATAAAATAAAAAATATAAGTTATTTAGTCAAAACGGAGCCATTTTTCTTCACATGTGCTCTGTTATTGAGAAACCGTGCCTTCCCCTTCTCCTCTGTTTGAGAATGAAAATATAAACAAGCCAAGTAAATACGTAGTAAACATTGAGAAATATCTCTAGCGTTCGTAATCTTGATAATTAATATGTTGTAATTTTATGATTTTAAAAATTAACCGATACTATTCTGAATGGAGGTTAATCTATGATATCCAAGCCCTACAAGTTATTTTATGTCGAAAAAAGTGTTATCAAGTTAGTTTTATGACTTTTTATTAACTTTATGGTCATTTACTAATCCTGACAAATATTTTATTGCACAGTTTGCTGATATATAACAAAATTTGGTTCAGCTGAAGTGCTATTATGTTATTTTTGAGTTTATTTGAATTTTATTATTATTTATTTATTCTTTTGGCTGCTCAATGACACCAATATTATCATAAACTGTATTATTATAAACAAAATATTCAAAGGCATGCACTTACTTTTTTTTTGTTATGCTTTTGTTTTTAACAATTAATTGATCAAATCTTAACTTTTAACAAATATGATATTGGCTTGTTTAACGGACAACCCATTTCTAATTATATACTAATTTATATTTTTTATGTAAATGCTTATTACATGAAAAAATTAATTATAGTTTGTTTTTTTAAATACCCCTAAATAAAAAAAAATAACACAAACAGCCTTTTTAACTAAAGGTTATTACTACAAATGTTTTAATGTCACGAAGTAACTTCAGTATAATTTCAAAGCTAGATCACCATGCAAATAAAATAAATTTCATTAATCAAATATAATCAACGATTATATAATCAAAGATTATATTTGATTAATGAAGATTATATTTCTCCGTGTTATTAACATAGCCTGGCGATCCGTATTAGTTGAATTGATTGCGTATTGCATTGTATTATATTTGATTAATGAAATTTATTTTATTTGCATGGTGATCTAGCTTTGAAATTATACTGAAGTTACTTCGTGACAATAAAACATTTGTAGTAATAACCTTTAGTTAAAAAGGCTGTTTGTGTTCATTTTTTTTATTTAGGGGTATTTAAAAAAACAAACTATAATTAATTTCAAGATTTAAATATTTAATATTGTTCAGGATAATTTGTATTTTTAAATTTATTAAAACTTATTGTTTGTTAATAATAATTATAATAAAATTATTATATTAACACAAGTATTTTTAATTTTAACTCATGCATGTATCTGTTATTTAATTAATATGATTACCTGTTTAATGAAATTATTGCATTAAGAGATCAGTTACATACTCATATTATTGATGCATTGTTAAATAACATCTAATTATTTCTTTTAAAAACTGCTAAAGTATTATTTGTTAGTGGTTTATGGATGTAGTGAATAGTGTAGCTTTTTTCTTTAAATTTTTATATTTAATACTTTAATTTATTTATTTTTTTATACCCTCTTTTAAAGTAAATTACTAAAAATATTTTTTGATTCCAAGAACAATGCTGACAATGTTTTGTAACAATCCAATTGTAAGTGTGCTGGAAAATAGGTTATTTATAATCTATTTAATCGTTGTTTTTTTAATTAAAGTTTAATTTATACATTTTTAAATTTATATTTTGGTTGTATTTGAGCTATTTCTAGAAACGAGTTTCCACTTATAAGTTTATTTTTAGGCTTAGGTTGAGACAAACCTTTCGCAGTTGCAGACTATGACAAGACATCTATTTATATTAATCAGATCTCTCGGACTCTTAGCTACAGTAATCTAAAGAGACCTTAATATTGTGGCGCTTTAATTCTTTAGTTTTTTAAATATTTACATTGGTCCTAAATATAAATATTGTAATTATTGTAGATTAATAACAACTTCAAAAGATTCATTTACCCAACGATAAAAGATCCAATTTTTACTTTACGTCTGTAACAGGTATCTATTAATGAAAATTTGTTTAGAATATAGGTACCTACCGACTTCATTGTTTACATTTCAAAAAAAGTAAGGGGATCAACCTTATATATATCAAAACAAAACTATCGTTTAGTTATTGTAATATTTATCATGAAAACGACCTTAAAACTAAATGTTTTGGATGTTAAAAGCTCAAACAAGTAAAATATATTTACATAATGCGTAATGTAATGTATCATTTTCCCTACATTTCCCGAAAATCTTTTTAGTATTATTAACATGGGATTATTTTGTACTTTTAGTTATTTTTTTAGTGCTAAAGGTCCATTTCAAATCCAGTTGTGACAGGAAAATCATTTAACTCTGGGGAATCTGCATAATCCTGGGGCTCACCCAGCCTCTGTAAAGTGGGTATCCAAATAATTTTGGAAACGACCTGGCTGTTATCTCTGAAAAATCCAGGTGCACAACCGTCGTCTTAGATCAGTACAGTCTTTACGGTGTACTCAACCCATAACCCTTGAAGGGTGGTAGTTGTAAAGAATGGCTAAAATGCCCCTGTAACACAAACTTTATACTTTCTAGTAAAATATATTACGACTCGTAACAAAAACACCGCAAAACACAAATACCCTATATACTGACTTTCTTCTTTCAGCTCTCAACCAACACATGAGTACTCTTCGCCAACAGGGATATGATCACTACTGACACCCGAGGAGGTGATTAAAAAGTGGTGCTTGAGAGATCCCCTCCGTTAACTAACCAAGATTACTCAACCAACTAACCCTACGTTGCTATTGTTGCCTGCAATAATTAGGTTTGTCGATTATCTGCAAACTGCTGACATATGCAACTTGAAATTTCAAGAAAATTAAATGATTTGATTTAATAATATTTGGGCATCTTCATTTAAAAGGGGCCGGAGTAGCTCAGTGGTAGAGCACTGAGTTGCCATGCCGGAAATCCTGGTTCAAATCCCACTGCTGGCAAGACTTTTCTTTAGTCTGTTAACAGCCGGAGATGGATCATATAGGATCTTGGACCCTCCTGGAGCACTCCTAGCCTCTATAAAATATTATAAAAATAGGGTACCCACAAAAAGGGGGAAAAATCTGGCGGTTGAGCGCGACCTAGGACAAGTCACCTCCTTGCAGAACCGTTGTCTATGAAACAGTACAGTCTCTACCATGTACTGAACCCCAGATCCGTTCACGGGTTGTACTGGTACAGTTTTTTTTTTATCTGCATTTAAATAGTTTTATACCAAATCTACAAAAATCTAGTTTGGTAATCACTAGATTTTTTGTTCATTGCTGATTTTACTTACTGATGTTCCTCATAGTTCCCGTGTTAATTTCTTCTAAATAACGGCTAGTAGATTCATATGAGCTTTTATATTTGAAAGTGGTATAAGTACATTTTTTTACATTCGCGATATCTTTTTTTTTAGATCTATATGGACTTACACCACTTTCAAATATAACTGCTTGTATTCCACAGTAACTAATTTCTCTCGATTTTGAGAATCTGTAAAATTCATGACATTCATGATGTTTATCCATATTGTACGTTTGAAATATGGATCGTTCTCACTTCACCATCGCACAATTAACCAAAACAGAATAAAGTACCGTTAAATGAATACTCAGACAAACTACATTCTAAGATTTCCTTATTCTCAATCTATGTTTCCTAAACAAGACTGTATTATATTAATTCAAATAAAGCATTTAGGATTAAAAGAGGATAACTCTGAAATTTCAAATTTCGATTTTTTCACCAATTTAATCAAGCGACACTTAAAGCTTCCGAAACTCCAGGTTCAAAACCTGACTAAAACCATGAGGAATTATGTCGAACTGTCATGTTAGGCAAAACTGCTTGATCAAACTAGCCGAAAATCGTGTTACAGTCAGTTTTTTAAATTTCGAAGTTGTATGCTTATGACCCTAAACCCCTCAAATACAAAGACTCTTTTAGAGGATTATGACGAATAAAGTAAAATTTAAAACCGTCGTATACCAAAGGTTAAGATACAAAACGGCGTGTGTTCTAATCCCTTATTGATAAAACTCGATTGTAGTATATTCTTTTAAATGATAATTAAGGGAAAAAAGGCTTATTGGTAACAAAAAGGATATCTGTTCCGCAGGTTATTGCTTCGAGTTTAGATACAAGTGTTAACTGTTCGTTTAATTTTTAATATTTTCCAAAAATACATGTTATCGTGAGCTTTAGTTCAGAAAATAGGATGTAATTACGGGTTAAGAGTAGATTTCTGTAATCATTCGACAAGAAATAAAAGTGTCATTTTGAACTGTAGACGATATATATTTGTTGAAAAGTTCAATTCTAGTAGGCCAGCGGCCAGGTACTTGAAGGTCGCAATAAATTTAAGAGAGCTGCATTTTTGATATGTTGTGAGGGCATGGCTGACTAGTGGAAATCCAAGTTTGCTACCGAAAAAACGGATGGGAAAACTTTTGGTGACCGAAAAACCTCGTAATTTTAGGTATTATTTCAGTTTTTGGCCTATATAACATAATCGGTGCGTTTTTGATAAAAAAAACATTGGTATCCATTTTTAAATTAGATTAAATTTGCTATAATTTAAGGCAAACCGCTGCTCTGTAGCTTTAATAGATTCTGAGTTGTTTTTTTCCAAAAAGTCCAAATTTTAAGTTTTGGCCGACTTTCTTGAAGAACACTGGCCGAAGGAGTGATTCTACGATGAAAGTCAAGGTAGTAAATTTAATTTAAGCACTAATGCCAAAGATTAAGGCCTGTGGGTGTAACAGATTCTGAGTTACGCCTCTTTGAAAATTGGTCATTGTTTAGCACCCATTTTCCTCTATTTTCCTTTTTTTAATTATCAAGTGAAATTTAACAACTACAGGCCTCGTGGTGTGCTTAAATTAAAGCTAATTTAATTTACTACAACTCCATTTTACTCGACTTTCATCGTAGGATCACTTCGTCCGGTGTTCCTCATGAAAGTCGGCTAAAACTTAAAATTTGGACGACCAATTTTCAAAGGGACGTAACTCAGAATCTATTAAAGCTACAGTGCTGCGGTTTGGCTCAAATTATAGGATTAGGAGATATAGCCAACAACTGAAATTTCGAGGTTTTTCGGTCATCAATAGTTTTCTCATCCGTTTTTTCGGTCACCAAAAGTTTTCCCATCCGTTTTTAGGGTAGCAAACTTGGATTTCCACTAGTCAGACATGCCATTACAACAAATCGAAAATTCAGCTCTCTTCAATTTATTGCAACCTTGCAAAAGCCCTTTTTTGGTAATTGGCCGCTGGCCTATAGATGAAATGATTACCGAATTAAACACATTTCTCACATTTACATTCTCTCTTCCATAATTAAGCTTTATAACCTGTAATATGATGTAATTAGTTGGGGGTGCAGTCAAGAAAACACAGCAAATAAGTGAAACTTATTGTATTTTGTATGTGCCGACGTTTCGACCTACTGTGTAGGTCATCTTCAGGGCCAATAGGAGTGGCTGCTCGGTGCAGAAGGTAACTGAAACTTACCTTACGGTCAGTTACCTTCTGCACCGAGCAGCCACTCCTATTGGCCCTGAAGATGACCTACACAGTAGGTCGAAACGTCGGCACATACAAAATACAATAAGTTTCACTTATTTGCTGTGTTTTCTTGACTGCACCCCCAACTAATTACATCCTATTATAGTATCTAACAGTCAACGAATTTCTTTCCTACATTTATAACTTGTAGTTTTGGAAAATATTAAAAGGGGAACGAATGAAAAGTTAAAAAGTTGTAGAGACTCAACTCGAAGCGACAACCTGCGGAATAAGTGCCACAAAAAGTAAACAGTACTTAATGAAAGTGTTGTTTGCCAGTGTTTCCAAACGGAGCATTGATGAATATTGGCTCCAAGTAGAATTTAACGACACTCCATGTGCTACCTAAACAATCTTCTAAGCAGTTTTACTAATTAAAGGCATCAAGTAAGAAATACCGAAAATAGACGCGATTTTTTAAAGCAACATGTGCGTGTGTCGGGTGTGGGGTTTCCTGGAAGCCTCTGAAAAAAGGTAAGCGGATCTGAATGGTTTCAATAAAAATATTAATAAAACAACATTCTGCTAATGGTATTTGAGAGATATTTTAAATATTATTTAATCTAAAACGAAAAATTTCGTAAAAAATTTAGTTTACGTGCAGTATTGAGCTTGTACTGTTTTAAAGTCAACGGCAGGAAGGTGATTTCACCAACAACATCACGGTCAAACCCCCAGTTTTGACTGCTTTATTTGACTGCCCAGTTGTATATGCTAGGTTAGCCCCAGAAATGCCTGGAGGTCCGTCCCATAGGGTACATTCACCGCTGGAAAAACATCAAATAAGTTATCTTCCACACCCGGAACCGCACAGATCCGATCTACAACCCTGCCCTCCAATTTACATTTTTCGTAAAGAATATAAATAAATAATCCTTCCAATATATAAATAAGAAGGATTATTTAATTTTTAGACTATTTAGACGGATATTCGATCACACAGGTATTATTAGGATATGGATCTTTAAGGAGTACCTGACACCGCACAGGCTCATTACTGGTAATTTATGTCCCCTCCGAGGGACTGAATAACCAAGGATTTTTTTACTACCTTTAAAAATCGTAAGGCAACCTGCTGGACTGCTAACCGGCGATCATGGCGATAGAAGGATATTATGCTAACCACCACAACACATTTTATAAAACCCAAATTCGGTTTGTCAACGGTCTTATCATATTCAGGGATTTATTAGATATTAACTCCACAGTACTAAATGTGTAATAATACTAAATCATAAAAAGTATTTCCATTCAATACATTTATTTTTATTTTATTCCCACTTCTAGGCGGAATAGCCATTTAATAGATTACTATATTATTAAACAGAACATCCCACTTTTAGTAATATGGTAATCTTCATGAGCTGGAACAGCAGAGCGGATTGTGGTTTTGTTTAACGCATCCAATCTTTCTAGTCCGAAATCTGCTTATTGCGTAAAATTAATTCAGATTGTCAACGTTATTTTTGTTTAAACATTCTGTTACTGATCTTTTCAAATCCTCTTCCAACTCTGACTATTGTAGAGACAGCAAGAGTTTTTTCAGTGTTCTACTCTCTGGTTATCTGATTAGAGTGCATAAACACTATGTAATGTTATATTAAACAAGATTAATTTTATAAACACGAGATGAACACTTTTAAGTAACAAATTCAATTTATTTAAGTATATATGGAAAAGGTCTATAGTTGTTAAAAAGTACCAGTTGTCTAAAATGCCCTTATAGAAGTTTGGTACTAAGACTGAAAGCAGACATTTGTTGATTCTAATTAAAAATAAAATGCTAAAGTCGATTTTAGAAGTATACTATCCTCGTATATTTGCAAGCCCGGTAAATAAGTGGTCATGTCGAATTTTGTCCAGAATGATTTAATTGTATTTAAGGAAGCGAAATTGTGTCATTCTCATATTTTTAGAGTTAGAATGGAGTTATGATATAAACAATAACTCCATTTCAAGTCAAGCCTGACTTGCGCCACTTATGCACTACGAAAGTAACACGATTCCGCTTCCTTAACCACATGAGTATAATTTTGGAGAAAATTCGACTTGACCACTTATTCACCGGGACTGTTGATATAAAGTTATGTATCATGATTGATCTCTTAATATGTATTATTTTCAATATTAAAAAAAATATATTTTTTTAGAGCTATATTGAAAGTTTTGGTATCATCCGCAGTTTGTCTCTTCGATTTGAGTTCCAGTTTTAATTTTACATTATTTTCCTTTTTAATTTTCTCCAAAAAAAAAGGAAATAATCGTGAGCTTTAATAAGGAATAAAGTGTTATTGTTGTGGGAAATGTGTTCATTTTGGTAATTATTTTATCGAAAAATGAATCTTTCAACAAACATATATTATTTATATGTTTTTATTATCTTTAAGAGAAAAGATATGCCCAGGGCCGGGATTCGAACGGTTCTCGCAATCCTAATTAAAAGTAATGTTCAATGAAGATTCTCCCCCTTGTATACATCGAAAATTGCGAGAACACGGGGATATGGGATCAGTGAAGAGAATGGATATGCCTGACCGAGGTACGAACCAGGATAGGTCGGTTGGTAAAGCACCACAATGGAAATGTGGGAGACCCGGGATCGAATCCCGGCCCTGGGCATATCTTTTCTCTTCAAAAAAAATATTTAAAATTATAACAATTAATAAAAAAATAAAATACAATAAATTATTATATTATATTATTTGTAGTTCGAAGTGGTACTAGAAACGTTTAGTTCTTGATGAAATGATTACTGAAACATACATATTTCCCATATACATACTCTTTTTTTCCTACTTAAAATGTATTTTTATTTTCGAGATTATTAAAAAGGAAACGAATGAAAAGTTAAAACTTGTTGTGACTCAACTGGAAGCGACAAGCTGCGGAACTGATACCAATGTTTTTAAGTTATATAAGTTTCTGGCTTATGGCTTTTTTTTATACATATGTAATAGGAGAGTGTTTCACGAATGCTATTACAATAGTGGCAGCCGCTATCCCTTGAATTACATAGATTTTTATACGTAATTTAGCAATAAATTAGAACTTCTGTATCACTTGTAAATAGTAATTAAATTAACTCTATGAATCAAGTATGCACAGCTTCGAACTTTTTACCTTTACAATGACCGGGAAAGTAGAGTTCCTCGCGGAGCGTGCTCAAGACTGCGTGCCAGAGGAAGTATAGCGCCGCTACGTGCGGGAGACAACCCTGGACTGTTATGGTAAACATGTTCTGAAGAAAACTGGAGATAGAGTTTTTACGGTTCTGGTTGGCCATGGAGGTCAGCCATCCTTTCGCTAAACAGGAACCTTGCTCTCATTCCCAGCACCCTGTTTATTTGTTTTCCTTCTTGTTTTTGAAACAATCCAAACAGTTCGTGAAGGTTTGAATCGCACAATTTTGCAAGTCTGGAAGCGGGCATTCAAAAAGTCGTATTAAGTATTATACGTTCTTGTTACATTACACATCCCTTACAATACAAGTCTATATAGTTCATTGGTTAATGGAATGGTACATTTAAAAAAAATAGGGTTCTTTGACTATGGAAGAACTTTTTAAATTGTTTTTTACTCTAGTAAAAAAAATCCTGTACCACCCCGTGAACGGTTCTGGGGTTCAGTACACGGTTCTGCAAGGAGGTGCCTTGTCCTAAGTCACCGCCAGATTTTCCCCCTTATTTTGGGTACCCTATTTTTATACTATTTTATAAAGGCTGGGTGAGCCCCAGTTGGGTCCTAGATCGTTAATGATCCATCTCCGGCTGCAAACAAACTAAATAAAAGTCTTGGCCCGCAGCGGGATTTGAACCAGGATTTCCGGCATAGCAACTCAGTGCTCTAGTAGAATGTGTAAAATGCTTGATAAATTTGAAAGAAAACAAAATGTGTCATTATTTTAGTTCCTCTACTTTTTTTAATTCTGGTGTTTGAATCAATTATAAATTTTTAGTGGGTTAATAAGGGTTTGTTTATAGATCAATTATCTCAGGCATACATAATATATAGTAGTGTATCAATATAGGAGGGGGTAGCTCATTGGTATAGGGCTGACATTCTGCCCCGAAGGTCGGGGGGTTCGAATCCAGCTGTGGCAGATAAATTATTTATCTGTTAACATTCGGAGATTAACCCTGTGGGATCTGTATATCCTTGTGCTCACCTAGCGTCTATAAAGGTTCCCTTAATTGGAGGAAAGACCTGTTAAGCGTTATCTCGGACAAATCCCCTCCCTGCATTACTTTTGTCCTGGAAATAGTACAGTCTCTAACACGTACTGAACCCAAGACCCTTCATAGGTTGTAGTGCTACATGTTTTATTTTTTTATAACTGAATATGTTCCCTTGGCACTACTATTAATCGCAACTCGTATTTTGTCTAGACAAATTTAATTTGAACTATGGGTATTTTTACCTGAAATTTTAATGTTTTTAAAAATTTGATCAACGCTATATTTAGTTGATACTTAGTATGTAAAATATTTTTGTGCCATGGAAGTATCTTTTGGGGCTCTCGTATCTTCTCTCCGGGATAGTGTTATATAATTTTTTTTTTTTTTCTGAAAGCTTTGGGGACATCAAGAATCCCTAAAAGTCACTACTCCCACTGTAGGATCGTCCGACTAACCGTAGTAGAATAAAGTGACGTTAAATAATGATAACAAACCTCATCTGTTTACGCTTGGTTTTTACCTTGAACTCATATTTATCAAATAATTCTGAGTTCCTTTTTTGAATTTAAGGTCTGTATTAAATCTATCTGGTTTTAGTGAATGTAAAAATAAATCATACCCTTTATTAAGAATACAAACCGTTTTTATAATTTATTTTATTTCACTTGCCACCTTTAAGCATTTCTATTTGAAAAGAAAAGACATGTCCAGGACCGGGCAAAATAAGCTTTTGTTTTTCTCAATAAGTGTTGGAAAAATTTCCTTCGCACTAAATCTTAACATGCCTATCAATGATGATACGAGGGTCAAGGATCGAAACAAAAAAAATATTGTTGCTTATTATGGCATTGATCTGTGATAAAAACAAATTACGATTATTTTTTTCACTTACTTAAAATAAAACTAAGGTAGCTAGTAAAATAAAATCTTAAGTTCTTACTTAGCTTTATATATTTTTTTTAATATCAGCAAAATCAAATATATTAGGTGTCATGGAAAACAATGTTGGTTTGTTTAGAATAATAATAGACGCTTGCCGATTATTTCCATCTGTATTATTGGTATTATCAACCTTTATTATCAGTGTATCATTTTATTCATTCTATAGGGAGGTATTTAGAACTAAACTGCTTTATCGTTCTTCTTTTTGCGTGAAGCACGTCCTAACTTGCCTTACTTTTACCCAAAAAGGTATATATAGAAAGATATATAAATACGCAACCTTTTTATATATCTTTTTATAAAAAGATATATAAAAAGGTTGCGTAGGGAAGTGATTGGTCTGAGATTTGCTCTACCGCCAGATTTTGCTCATCCCCTACTCCACCATACCCTACAGATTCCACGATGTCAATCCGTAAACTGTTAAAATATAAAAAATATCGAATATATTGTAAAACTCCATTTTAATGAAAATAAAGTACGAAAAAAATACATGTCTGCTCGATCAAAATGTGTATTTTACATTAATAAATTAGGAAGTAAAAAACCAATGGAATGTAACAATTGGCTATCCTAAGTATATATTAGGTTTTTATTAACTCGAGGTTATAGATCCGGCTATCAGTTGTGATGGATTTTGATGTAAGAGGCACCAAAGTACTCGAAATTTCGAATACTTCGAAATAGAGAAGTGAGGAATCTTAATTTTGACTGTCAAATAGTAGGACTTGTACAGAATTTACCAAAGATCTGAGAGATTTTCGGACATCGCGGTCATCAAGATCCGTTTAATTTTGGACGGAACTTATTGCGTTTTACGTTTTAAAAATCTATAACCAAAGGTCAAAGAGTTGACACAGGATATACTCCGTAAGGCTCTGTATCATCCAGCGTTCACAGTCTCCGTAACTATGAAAGCCTTTTGATTGCATACAGAATTGGTTATTTTGTCCTTCTTGTTAACAATGAACAATAGTGATATAAATCGTGTATTAATGCTTAGTAGTTTAATTGTTACTTCAACGTAGTCAGTAATACAATGTTAGTTTGTGGAACTTTATTAGTACTAAACTTTGAACGAACAAACATCACATCCCTTATAGTTCCAATGTATTGATCGGTCATTGAATAATACAGTTCACAATCTTGGAATACTTGAAATATCCGTTATGTATCGCTGAACACCCTCTAAAAATGCAATTATCAAAACTATACGCAGATAGTGTTGTACCGTTTAAAATGTAAAATTCTGGTAAATTTAATTAATATTTGATAAAAGAATGAAACCTAGTTCGCCAAGAAAAATGTTATAACTTTGATTTTCAGTATATAGTACGCAATGAATCTCTTGTGCAACAATCAATGTTTACTACGTTCTATCTCTTGCGAGTTTTCCGCCATCATGAAAAGTTTCTATCCAAAATATTCTGCTGATAATTTAGTGACAATTTACTATCTTAAATGTAGAGGAAGCGAGTTATTGACAAAAGATTTAAAAAAAAGAAAAAAACAAAGATTTTTCTCGATGGCGATAAAGAGGCCCATACACGATCAGTAATACTTACAGGATAGTCAGATACTGTCAGTAATACTGATGTACTGAAGCGGTGTATTGATGAGTGATGGTTCACTCTGGTATTGATGAGTGATCATTCCTCGGTTCAACCCGGCGTAGGGGAAGGGATACTGACTACTGATCATGTATGCCCGTTTCTTTCATTCCTCAGTATTTTGTAGCTGTTGTGTACGACGCATCGATTGATTTCCGATGCAATAATGAAAACAGCCACATTTTTCATAAGTTATAAATAATTTATGTAATGTTTTTCTCAAAACTTCGTTTTTTTCTAATAACAACAGGATGGGACTTAATTGTATACGTAAAATTGTGTATTGTATATGGAAAAAAATTATATTTTTCCTAGTGTCTAAATGAGAGCTTCACTGGTTTCTATCACTATCCGGCTGATGGAAAAATTAGCGTTGAAAACTTCCGAAACTCTTAATTTCGGCCTGTTGCTAAATAGCGTAGGGTAACTGCCAACCGCTGTTTTGGGCAAATACTTTCCCTCATATTTGTATCTTGTTTTTTAATATGAGGCGAAACTATATTTAATAAATTATTGAATACGTTTTCATTCATCCGAAAATAATTATAGTAAGCTGATTGTTCCTTTACTGAAATCTCGTTAATTGTGTTTAAACGGGTGAACTTATCCCTGTCCAATAGCCAATCCTTAACCCACAAGTGTGATTCCCTCTTTTTTTTTCCAATCCCATAGCGATCACAATTGCTAAACACGCTCTATCCATTAAAAAAGTAGGTATAAATCTTCACGAGAAAAAGATGACTGTTTTTATCGCGAGCTAACTCTGAACTGAGTTTTTTTTTTTCTGATTTTTACACTAGTAAAGTACAGAGAGAGTTTGGTTAGAAGTTTTACAAAAATAATAGTACATAAAAATAACAGAATAGTAAGCATACAGAAAAAGAAAGTAGATAATTATAATACTAAATAATGTAATGAAGATACCATAAAAAATATAGCCTTGAGTCTACACTACATCAAAATATGGAAAATGAGTTAAATACTGACAGTAATATTGTTCGTGTATGGTGTAAAAATACTGAAGGGTGGTTCCTCAGTATTTTCGTCATTCCAATACTGCCAGTAATATTGACCGTGTATGGGCCCCTTAGATGAACTAACAGAGAATGTCGGAAATAAGGTCCATGCCTAAAAAGGTTATGCATCCAACATATGTCTAAATTAAAGTTTATCCATTTATCGAAATAAGTGATATCACCAGTATGCCATTGTCGAAATTGGGCCAATGCCAATTTCAAGAGGCTTAATTGACCGAATTTAAATATTTTATGTTCAATAAACCCAGTTTTTTTTAAAATAAAATAAAAGATGTTTTTGTTGTCGGCATTTCATTTGAAAATTTCTTCCCCAATAGGCGCGGATTTTATGATATACTTGTATATCTGTTTCTAAGTTTCTAAATTTTGTATAATCTGTTTGTACCTAAGTATCTGTTTTTAGTTTTTTGCTGTTAAATGGGAAATTGCTTTTAAAAAGGTGAGTTTTCCATTTTTTCAAGAAAGTCAAACATTTAGAAAAAAATCTGATGTATTAAGGGTGCCGCAGAAATTATGCGATTATTTAAGGAGCCGCAACCCGAAAAAGATTGGGAACCTCTTCTATACAACTTGGGTGAAGTGCATTGCTTAAGAATTGAAGACCTACTGAAAAAAAAGAGTAAAATTTGGCGACTTCGGGCTATATTTCATATTGGATATCGAGTTTGGTAACTTAACATTCGTCCATTGAATGAATGTGCTATTGTTTCCTAAGCAATAAGTGGATTATCACTACTCTTCATGTTTGTGATTCTTTAAAATCAAATATTTTATGCAGGCTGGGTGAGCCCACAGCCAGGGTCTCCATATCCTACAGGTTCCATCTATGGCTGTCATGGGATTAAATAATTTATTTGCCATGGCAGGATTTGAACTCGGGATCCTCAGTACAACAGCTCAAGGCTCTACCCTGAGTTTCCTGCTCCCGCTGTTTTTGTTTTTTATTAATTAGGGCGTTGATATTGAAAAAAGTACAAAGTCATGAAAAATTAATTTTAAAAGAGCAGCAAAAAACTGTTTTAGCAACTAAAAATGAATGTTTCAACAGGAAAACTACCATCGGTTATAGAAACTGAACAGCTCCCAGTTTTGACATATTCCCTTTCTAAACTATTTTCATGATTAATAGTAATTAATCATGACAATATTAGTACTACAATCTGTTATTACTATATTTTCTATGAGTTAATTTTTTTTTAAAATTATTATACTCACTACATTTTCCATGTCAACGCTCCGAAATCGATAATTATAGTTTTTTTTTAGTAAAAGTATAGAATAGTTTTTTTTATTGTGTAGTTATTCAATAAAATCCTTATGGTTGACTGAAATGAAAAATATTGAAAGATTGCTACAGATAAGTTGATTTACAAATCATAATTAGAAATATAATTTCTTTGTAAGCTTAATAAGTGATGCCTTCCGTGATAGGATTGCTGAGGCTGACTAATCCGTGTATATTGTCAGTTATGTGTTACCTGTTAGGTGTGTGGTGCGGCTGGTGGAGGTGGCGAGCAGATAGTTGCCTCACCGCCAGGGGAGCTGCATTGTTTCCCTTATCAGCAGCGCTCTGATAACACGCCTTGCGTAACAGGCACCCTCTACGGCTGGGGGAATTCATGCGTCTTAAATATTTTATAAATTTTACATTTTATGAGAATATTTTAAATTAAATTCCAAAAAAATTAATTATTTTATTAATAAGTTTTTTCTAGTTCTATTAATAACTTCTGGTCCGTCTCTACTATGTACTGAACCCAAAACCCTCCATGGCTTGTTGTGGTATAGGTTTTTTCTTATCATTTATTAAAAATGTTCAGAGTTAGAGGCATTTCCTCAAAATTTCTTTTAGCTGCGAACCTAGGTTAAAGTTACAAAAAAACACGATCCCGAAAGTTTTCGAAAAAGATCCATAACAATTTCGAGCAACATTACGACAAACTAATTGATAACTTTTTGGGCTTTTTACATAATTACATTTTCATACTTTGTTAGTTACTATATAACAATCAAGTGTACCAAAAACAAAACTATTATTGATTATTTATTAATTGCTTCATTTTTATTAATTAATAATAGTGTACGACATATTGGGAAGTAATTGGTTCTTATAGTGTTCTTGGAACTAGGGCTTCTTGGAGTCAAGTAGTCCTCATGTTCTTTCCCACCTTGCTACATCCCATATTAATTAATATACTATGCTCACCTAAACATGCAATAAGGTTTATACAATAAATAAAATTGTTTACAACAATTAAAACCATAATGTAATTAGCATTATAAGTTAAACACTTAATTGTATACCGTGACAATTTGTTGTAAAAAAAATTGTAGATTTTACAACCCGTGAAGGGTGTTGGGTCCAGTACAAGGTAGATACTGTACTGTTTCTAGAACAATGGTTGTCCAAATGAGGGGATTTGTCTGATATTACGCTCAACCTTCAGGATCCCACCCCAAGTTTTGAGGTATCCGCTACATACAGCCTGGGTGAGCCCGAGGACGTTCTGTAGATCCAAGTGCATTTAATTATTAATTTATCCGTCCACAACCAGATTTGAACTCGGAACCTTTCAGCATAGCAACTCATCACTTTACACACTGAACTAATGTGCCCTCCACCGGTATAATTAATAAAATTGTAACTTTAAAATTAATAATTAATTAATTGAGTAAAAATTAGAAAAATAAACGTTATATATAATTCCGTAATATACTTAGGTATGTATATTTATTCAGTGGTAGTACTTAGATTTTTTACTAGTTTTTGAAGTATATAAACACAATATATAACCACATTCAGAAAAGATTTCATTAAAAAAAATGATGATATCTATTACATAATGTTTCTTATAGTACCTCTATTCATTTCGCATAGTAAATTAAAATGGTTCTGTTTACCTTAGCAATCAGATAGGAGGTTATTAACCTCTATGTCTTGTTAATGTTGATATTTTTTAAAATATAAGTAACAATTCATCTCTAAACACCTCATAGCATTATTGAAATCTTATCAGACCATGCTACAGTAAGAGCCCTAAATTTTGCCTATCCAGGTAATATTAGGATAGAGATCTTCAACGCCTACCGCACAGGCCCGGGACCGAAATTTTACTCCCCCTCCAAAGGCGTTATAACTGAGGATTTTTTACTCCTATAAAAACCCCTGCTGGGTTGCGAACCTGCGATTTTGGACACAAGAGGATACATTCAAATTCATGAGTACATTGTGTTATAGCCTATAAATAATTTTTATTTATATCGCTATAATTAGAACAAATCTGGCGAATGCTAATACAATTATTAAACGTTACTTTAACTTTTTAAAGTAATTAAACCTTACTTAATTTTTAATATTTTATAATTGTTAGGGGAAGTTGTTTGGTGTTCTCACCCCACCACATTTGTCCCTCTGGGAGTCGATCCGGGATTTTGAACTATAGGTATGAAATACATGACTTCTTTATACATTTATATTCCTAGGGAGTGGAATGCTGGGATACTGAATACGGATAGGGGTTCGTATCCGGAGTTGGCGGATAAATATATTTAATCTGTATTACCCATGGATCAATCCTGCGACCCTCTGTGGGTTAACACCTCTATAAAGCGGGCATCCTACTACTCAGGGGAAACTAAATAAATGAGTTGACACTTATTTCGGTCAAATCCCTTGTACAACCATTGGATTAGACATCACATCCATTTGCCTCATATCTTTCATTGGAGGGTTTTTTTTGTTTGTATATGGTTTTCCATTCACCTCCCATTATTGCGACTATTGTAGCTTGTTTGTTCCAATTTTTTTTTACTGCATAGACGACTTCGCTCATTTATTGATATTTAATTAATTCTAGCTCCATTGCAATTTTTATACTCCGTCGCAGCACCGGCCAATTTAATAGCATGCCTTTACCCAGATCCGACCCAGCGCGATACCTCGGTTTTACCTTAGACAAAAAACTCCACTCCCATGGAAGCCACAAACAAGAATAAAAAGAAAACCACTCTACATAAGATTCGGTCAACTATACAGGATATTAAGCAGGACTTGTTAACACCCAATCGAAAACAAATTAATTATTTACAACACTTCCCCACTTATGTCTTGTGGGGCTCTAGTGCTCTCATTCAACATCCACTCAATCCGCGGTTGGTAAAAAAACACTGGGATCTTCTGTGGTCCCGTTCTGCTCTCCACACAAGGAGAGTGGAGCTGAGCTCGGAGATCCCTAGGGCAGGGGAGTGTTTAGATAATGCATATAGTTTGTGTGTTCATAGATAACTAAAACTTATTGCCCTTAAGTGTGGTAAAATGTACTTGCATTCCTACCGAATAAATAATTTTATTATAAAAGCAAATGCGCTGGTGGCCAACTGTTTTTTTTTCTGAGGTACGTATCTCAGGTTAAATAGGTAAACTACGAGACTTTATTATTATTGAAAGATAACAGTTTAGCGGTGGGTTATATTGTTGCCGACTTCCCAACCGGCAAGAGAGACGATGCTAGGTAGCTATTAGCAGAGGAAGGGCAGGTAGTGCTCCTGGCGCCGGCCGCCCTCTTTCATCAGGACCGTCCTAGCCCTAACAATGCCAGCCTCCCAAGAAAGAAAGTCCACTCTATTCTCCGTTCTAATCGTTTATCACCATTATCTCAACCTCTCCACTTGGTTTGGGTTCACTCAGCCATTTGTCTCAGTTCTCGAAACACTTCAGAAGCAAGTAAGGATATAGGTCTGGAAGTTAATTCGGATAAGACAAAGTATATGGGTTAGTAGCAGAAAAAGGGGAGGTTTTGGGATGTTTTAGGTGGGAATAAGTTTAAGTTGTGTCACTCTTAGTGTCCTAAAATTATAATACAAATCTCACCATTGGTTTTCCTGTCTTTTCCAAAAATGTATATTTTTGACTTATGTCACTTCAGAATTTCAGTGGGATATGTAAATGGTATAATTAATTTTTTTAAAAATGTAAACAATTTCAACATAAAAGTTAAAATTAAACATTCATAAATATTTAGTAATACAAATATACACAGTTCTATAATTATAATTATAGAACACTACTCTTCCAATAAATAAGATTTTAATAACAAAATCAAATTTTGCTGAAATACTATTGTTGGTAATAGTTGATGTAATATTAATTATGAAGCAATAAGTAGCTTACCTGTTATTTAATTAATGGTGTTCTATAAATATAAGAATATAAATAGACGCAATCCCCTGGTTCAAGACTAGAACTAACTCAGCCCTTGGTGGCGCGCGGCTTCCGGTCGTAGTGATGAGGCTAGCCGATGCCGGAGCACGAATCTCTTCCATTCTTTTCTAAGATCCCAGTATCAGTCTTTCTGTATCAACACCAATAGGCACTATTGTAGGAAAAGGAACATTGTAAATAATATAATCCTATATCCTTACTACACTCCAATATATGTCTCTGCTTGTCTGGGATTGTATCAGTTCATAATGATATTCCTTAAGTTTTTAAAAAGTTAAAATGTTTGATTATAATAATAAAGCATCATATATATAATTTTTGGAAATTTAGTATCTGTTCCGCAGGTTGTCGCTTCGAGTTGAGTTTCAATAAGTGCTTATTCATTACATTTTTATTATTTTCCAAAAATATAAGCTATCGTGAACTTTAGTGTGGAAAAAATAAAGTAATTATGGGTAATGAGTAGATTTCTGTAATCATTTCATCAAGAAATTAAAGTTTCAACTAACATTTCTAAGTATAGATGATATATGTTTTTCTATATTACATGTTTATCGAGGTATAAATATTTTCCATAATTACATTCTCTTTTCCATACTAAAGCTGTGACAAATTGTATTTTGGAAAATATTGTTAGAGAAACTAATGAAAAGTTAATACTCAACTCGAAGGTTTATATTTACCCGAAGTTTAGTTAATTGGTATTTCGGATATTACTATTTTTAATTTCCTTTAATCAGAATTATGTCAAATTTAGAGGACTTATTGCTCATAAAACTGGTATGAAATAAACCTATAAGTTTACGCGTGATCCTAAAGTCGATATTGTTTTCATACTGTAATCAATACTGGACATTAATACCAAGAATATTTGAAATATTTAAAATAAATCTCTACTTCACAGGTCGGTCTTAAAATCAATTTTCATCATAAACACCTTCGAAAACCATTGTAGTGGTTAAGATAACAACATCCAATACCCAACGTTGTTCAGCCAGACAGGTAAGCCCTGGGATTTCTAAAGAAAGTAAAAACTACTTGGTGTGATGTCAGGTACTCGTTAGAGATCCCTGTCCTAATTACACCCGGATAAGCAAAATTTAGAACTCCCACTGTACCATCGTCCGATTACCAGCATAATGTGACGTTAAACGAAACAAACATCACAAATAATATTATGAAAATTAACCTAGTTGCTTCAAAATCAAATTGACTAAATCGTTCCATAATATTACAGTACCCTGTAAATAAGAAAACGCAGATATTATCGTATTTATTAATACTTTAAAAAAATAAATAAAACCTGTACCAATAAAAACCCAACAAAACCTGATATTTATGTTTCTATGCCAAGAGTTTTTTTTTTCTTCATTTTCTTTAACTTCGCTCAAGTATCGCTAAGGTCGACGTCGCTCAGGAGTCGAAGCAACGTTAAAGAAAATCGAATACAAAAATAAAAACGGTGGCTTGGAAACTTAAATTCCTAACTGTACTTGACCCAATACCACTTCTGTTGTTAGGTTGTATTGGTACAGGTTTTACAATTTTTTTTTAGGTTCTATAACTATGATAATGTGTGCATTAACTTGTATTACAAAGGGCTATGTATGTTGTCAAAAACTTTAATCAACTTGATGATGAAGGATCTAAGTTAACTTTCTTACAGGTTTAATTTGGACACAACGTTTGTTGTGTAACAAGGACCTTTTACTTCCAAAAAGTCTTTTTGTAAAACTTATTCATCTCGCAGACTCAGACGGACAATCTGTTCCGTTTTAAGCTAAGTATGGAATCATCCTAGTATTACATCATTTCGGACCTTCCCCTATCTTCCTAACTGGAGTACTAATGAAGCCGATAAAGCTATCAGGCTAACTGTATTAGTGGCGTCACCATATGTCATTGATAAGGCGACAGCCATGAAGCTGATTTATTGAAGCCCTTGGAGGGCGGCTTGTTCTTGGAAGTGGCCCGTTTCCGTGAGGGAGGCGCATTCATCTAGGGTCTAAGGGTCGCTAAAAAGGTTAGCAGTTTCTTTTTCCCACCCCGGGCATCATTCCCTCTCTCTTTTTCTCTCTCCGCCCCTCACTCTCTCTTTCTCTGTCCCTCCCTCTTTCTTTCTCTCTCACCCTTTTTCTGTCTCTATCCCTTACTCTCTCTTTCGCTCTTTTCATTCTCGCCCTTCCAAGCCTTATAACGCCTCCAACATTTTCTCATCTTTCTTGGTTCTTCACTTTGCCTACAAGAACATAACTCCTTCTTCTTATTCACCTTCTATTACATAGGAAAGATATACTTCTTTCCTTTCTACTTATGTATGCTTTTTTAATTGAAATAATGATAATATTTATGTCATTATTTATCCTGGGACAAGTCCCTTAACAATAACGATGCAAGTAATAATACATAAGCTATTATACCTTAGAGTAGAATATTTCAAAAAAGCAAAAACCTGTACCAATAAAACCCGTGAACGGTTCAGTTTCAGTACATGGTAGATACTGTACTGTTTCATGGACAACGGTTGTGCAGGAAGGTGATTTGTCCTAGATCACGCTCAGCGGCGAGATTGCCCCCCTTATATTGGATACGCAGTTCATAGAGGCTGGGTGAGCCCCATAAGAGTCCTAGATCCTATGGAGTCCATTTCCAGCTACTAACAGGCTAAACAAAGTCTTGCCGGAAGTGGTAACGAGAATTTAATTATACTTAATTAATAATTACAGTAAAATTATTAAATGGATAAAAATTAATTAAAAAGAAAATTTCTAATCACCTCCAATTAAAATATTTAAAAAAAATAAGATTAAAAGAAAGGGAAAAAATTGAAATAAGATAACAATAATTATAGGATTATTGTAATTTAATTTTAAGTGCTCAGTTAATTAACATTATTAGTTCTACAGGTAGTCGCTTCGAGTTAAGTCACGGCAAGATTTAACTTTTTATTCGTTTATTTTTTAATAATTTTACTAGTGACCATATAGTAACTGTAACTGACTGTATGTAGATAATAGAACCGACTTACACATACTGTTTAGATTTTATCATCATCTATACTTCGAAATGTTAGTTGAAACATTCACTCACTTCTTGATGAAGTGGTTACTGAAATATATATATATTTCCCATAATTACACACTTTTTTCATAAGAAAACTCACATTTTATTTTTATTTTCGATAATATATTATAAAGGAAACGATGGAATAGTAAAAACGTGTGATTTAATTCCAAGCGACAACCCATGGAACTGATACCAAATAAAGTTTTCTTAATCAATAAGTCCCAGATCGTTTCAACATGTCGATTCCTTTAGCTAAATGTAATACGCCCTAACAACTTTGCCTCTATGTATGTCATTAATTGAACGATCAATAATTTTTTATTAATTAAACTCACTAAAGTGGCCGAAAGTAAAGTTCCTAGTTTTATTTTTTCTTGTAATTGATATAAACTAAATGATTCTTCCAATAAATTACTGATGTGGGAATTTTATTGACGGGATACATCTTTGGAAATGTTTAAAATGTATGGTGGATTCATTCTATAAATTTTAGACTCAATACATTTTTTTTTTTAATCAGGAAGAGCATTGTAGAGTCTAAATGCGCATTACTCATTTTATTATTATTTATTATCATGTTATTTTAAAGGGCTTTATTCTCACGTTACACTTTTAAATTAACTTTTCTTAATCAATAAGTCAGTTGGCCTCAATTAATAATTAAAGTTGGACTCTACATCCCTCCGCCCTAGTGATGGGTTAAAAATTAGGCCGAAACGTTGGCACAAATAAAATAAGTTACACTTATTTTGTGTAAAATTTATTGACTGCAACCTCCGACCATTCTGAATATTTCTTATGAATTAGTTTAGTTGTAGAATGATCTATTTAATTTGTAATATTTGAAAAAAAAAAAACAGAATACCCTAAACAGATAATGTTAATTACATTCTTTAGTTCTAAAAAATCTTTCCTATATTTTGACCTAAGGTGTTTATTATTGAATGTATTTTATTATACATTTTATTTTTATTTGTGATAAATTTCTGAATTATAGGTCCGGAATAATAATTTAATTTAATAATTTCTGAATTATTATTATTAATAATTTACCGGGCTCTGTCAGATGAATTATTTATTCTGTAAGCAGCCAATAAAAAAATTATAGGATCTGGAAATCCGCCCAGGGCTCACCCAGCCTCTATAAAGCAGATACTAGGGGGAAACCCTATCGGTCGTGCGTGGTTTAGGCCAAATCATTTCCAATCGTTCTCTTTGAAATAGTACAGTCTCTACCATGTTCTGAACCTAATACCCTTCATGGATTGTATCCTACAGGTTTTTTTTTCCTCATCTTCCCTCTATATCTAAGAGATAGTTATTTAATTCATAATATTTTGCTCATTCCAATACATTAAGGTCTGGTCGACTCACCGTTTATACTCATTGTTATTTTACTAGGCGTGGAAAATTCGTCAAAGATTGAAGTAGTGCAGGTTATTTATTTCATACAGTTTATAACAATTTTCACTTTTTTTAAACAAGTTTTGAAGCACGCTGTTATATTAAATTATTCAATTTGATAAGAACATTTAATATGTAATAATTGATACATTTTTTAACTTTATTATAATCCTGTATTTAACCGCTTACAGAATACTAATAAATGCAGAAATATTTAATTCATTTAACTTTATATATTTATACTACTCATAATTTTATCATATCAAATTATATTTCATAATATCCTCATTTCAGTATTTATATTTGTAATCAACAATGTTATCAATTTTTTTTCATTATCATTTTTTTTTGTATATGGATTTTAGAATCTCATTCATGTAACCTCTCAGAGATTAAATAAAGAGACTGAGCATTATCAGCGTTCATTCAGTTATCAGTGTTGTTCATTCTTTCACAATATCATCAATGGTTTTAATGATCGCGGCTAAACTTCTAGCAACGCCGTGAAAGATGCCAAACACGCACTACTTCATTTCTGACCTCAATGTTTCTAGTTATCAGGAGAGAATGTTAAAACTGTATGTATTTTTTTGAACCTGTACCTGTGTGTGTATGTGTATATACAGGGTGTCCCATTTCAAGTGGATCAAACGTTTTTAACTTTTGAACAAACGTTTTTTAACTGAACAAAATTCAGAAAAATGTTTGAGGTAAAAGTTGTAGTTATTCAGGCCTAGTTTGAAGAAATAAAATAAAAACATTTTTTGGTTTTTCACTTTAAATGGTCAATATCGATCTTCAAACAATGTAGTTTCCTCTTGATCCCCATTTATTTTTATTTTTCTGAAATGAATACAAAACATTAACATTTATAAAATATTAACAGTGGCTGGAAAATGGCTAAGATTAACAATTTTTTCTATAAAAACGTTGAAACAGAAGGTCTTTAAATGTCCAGATATCTTCTGAAAGATTCAAAATACCTTGAGTAGTAAGTTATTACAACTAAAAACTCTTGAATAAATTAACTTAATCCTACATTACGTTTCCTCGTAAATGAACGTTATTGAACGTGTCCGCTAAAATAGTGAACTTTGAATGCTTTTCTACTTAACCTATGAAATATAGAAAAACAATGTTACAAACATTTTTTCCATGTTTAGGATTGTACATTTCAGAACAATGTATAAATGGGGGTCAAGAGGAAACTACAATGTTTGAAGGTCGATATTGACCATTTAAGGTGAAAAACCAAAAAATGTTTTTTTTTATTTCATCAAACTAGGACTGAATAACTGCAACTTTTACCTGTATCGTTTTTCTGAGTTTTGTTTCGTTTAAAAGTCAAAAACGTTTGATCCAATTGAAATGGGACACCCCGTATATATGTGTATACATATGTACAGTGTATATGTATATACATATATACAGGGTGTCCCATTTCTTCAAGTGGATCAAACGTTTTTGACTTTTAAACGAAACAAAATTCAGAAAAACGATACAGGTAAAAGTTGTAGTTATTCAGTCTTAGTTTGAAGAAATAAAAAAACATTTTTTGGTTTTCATCTTAAATGGAAAACAATCCTAAACATGGAACTAGGACTGAATAACTACAACTTTTACCTATATCGTTTTTCTGAATTTTGGTTCGTTTAAAAGTCAAAAACGTTTGATCCACTTGAAATGGGACACCCCGTATATATGTGTATATATATATACACATACATAAACTCCATAACGTGAGTATTCTAATTTCGGAAAAAATTTTAGGTTGAACAAGATCTCCGCCAAATCCGCCTGCAATTTAGAAAACTATCCTTTTTTAGCTTAAATAATATAAGTTGACTTCATATATATATGAGGGAGAAAATGGTCCAGGAGGAGGTAAAAAAAATCTCTTAAATAGGGTAAATAGTTTATTTGGAAAGCCAACGTTTCAGCCCACATCGCAGGACTTCTTCAGAGCTTGTAATGGGGTGAAGGGTTGCAGTTTTTCACTGACCTGAGTTGTAAAGCGTTCTTCATATTTAAGAGTTTTTTTTACCTCTTCCCTTGTTATTTTCTACATATAAAATTTTTTAACACTGTTTCTTAAATAAAGTCAAATATTAGCTTGCCAGTTTGTTACTTTTAACATCACTGTATGCTGCTTATGGCTATTCGAACAATGCTACAGTGGAAGTCCTTAATTTTACCTATCCAGGGATAATAAGTATATGGATGAATGCCTGAAGCACCACAGGCTTGGGTTCGCCATTCTAGGTCCCCTCCGACGGATGATATAACCAAGGTATCTTACTCTCTTTTAAAAAATCCTTGCCAGGCTGCGAGCCAGCGAGCTGCTAGGTACTACACCGTATATAGACTATGGTTTGTTTATTCAATTTACGTCACTTAATGCTGCTATCGACGAGTTTACATTGTTAGTCCTAAATTTCACCTTTTCAGGTATATTTAGGATAGGTATCTTTTACCTGAGCGTTCTTGACACCGCAAAGGCTCAGCACTGTTATTCTATATGTCATTCAAAGGATGGCAAAACTAAGGATTTTTTACTCCTTTTAAAAAAAACTTAGAACCACCTGCTGGGCTGCGATCTCGGGCTCAGTAAGTTTTTATGCTTAAACCATTACACCTGAGTTGACTCCAAGCCTTACTAGTAACCCATCAACCATGTGATGTACCTTCGAGTTATTTACTAAATCTGCATATTTAGTCGTAGTTCTCATTCCACAAGTAGTCATAAGTTAATCCTACCCACTGCTGAACCCATATCTCGTTGAGATATGTCGATACGTTCAGTGCTTTTCGTATCGTCACGCATCTTTCCCATTCCGCGATAGACTGCTAATGCGATCAAGTCCTGGCGTAATAAGAGTTAAACGATGTAAAATATCTGTTGCCTGGAGATGGAGGGTGCCGACCTTATCTCTTCCTTATCAGTATACGATAAGAAGCCTCCTTCCAGCTCACCTGCCTTCCACCAGGTCCTTACTAACTTATCTCCCGCGCCGCATTTTATCTCGACTCCGTTTATTATTCCCCGATAGGGTCTTAGTCAACTCAACGCTCCGCTTCTTCAACAGTTAGTTCTCAACTCTTTCACTCAACCGGGGTTGATATTGATAAGGTGTTATTGTGGAGTAAGAATCCCTCGTTTTCTTAAGATTTATAATTGTTAAACGAATGGAAAGATCTTCTCTAACGAACTAAACTATCTATCGATTATGAACTAACACCATATATACTGTAAATACAAATATACTCTACGCAATAAACCTATTTCACATCAGGTTCACAGCCAGACTAAAACCATGAGAAATGAGTCGCCAAAATGCGTTAGACAAAATTTCTTGACTAAACTAACGAAATATGTAAAAAAGTCAATTTTTGAAATTTCCATTTTTATCCTCGTATTACGAATTATCGTACTGACTAACCCCTGGCTATCGCTCTCTCGACTATAAAATTCTCTATTTCAAAAAGGAGAGATATTAAGAAAGTTTTCAAACCTGGCAAAATAAAGCGATGTGTCATTATTTCCTGGATTATAAACCCTCAATATAATTAATGAGTTCAGTAACATTTAATAATTATTGAATATGTTGTTAGCTCTTTTCCCCTAATAACAACATTCCTATTTCTTTATATGACCGAAAATGTTTTAGGTCCGATTTTATTTGCTTTTCTCTTAAGAAAATACCGTCCTTTAATCCGTATTTATCATTTATGAATTAATTAAAATACCTTTATAAATTGAGTGCCCTTAATTTGGGAAGTGGGTTGAGCATTATTTCGGACGAATCACCGCCTTGCTCAACCGTTGTCCTAGAAACAGTACTCTCTAGCGTGTACTGATGGACCCAAGAACTTTCATGTGTGTTAGTGGTACAGGTTTTTATAAATAATATATAAAATATAAATATATTACATAATTATCTTTTTTTATGTTTTGTTTGAAATAACTTATTTTTTTATTTTTGTTGCAGGTATTTATCTATCCTCTTTTGCCGTAAGTAAATAAATCTGAATGAAAGTAACAACTTTTTATTTTCATTGATAATTTTTTTGTTTTTAATTTTTAATACTGTTAAAATGAATCGTGATTGTCGGCAAGGTTTTACCATTTGACTTATTTGAAGGGATTTATTTTTCATCACTATTGCAAACAAAAATCATCTATTCTTAGTCTTAATATTTCGGTTTGCATGAGTAAAAAAAAAAAAATCTAAATGAACTGAGATACTTACCTTGCAGGTATCCACAATTCAATTAAATAACGTTTAACATTTTAAATTTATTGGTCGTTAAATTTCATTATTGTACTATTACATTGTCATGTTTCTACGTAATAATACTTCTTAGATTCCTTTTTTTTTTTTTTTTTTTTAATTTTACAGATTCTCCAATTATAAACAACATATATACCAAAAGCAGTTTTATGCATTTTAGTTTAATCTTATCCACACATATCAATGAAAATAAAATTCAATTAAAATATTTGTTTTCAGGAATAAATTTGGGCCAGAAGCATAATACCGAAAGTAGTCCAAATTCTAAGTATCAAATCAAAAATTTCAATTTTTTAATGGTAATTTGGAAGTAATACTTTTTATAGAACTATACAAGAATTACCCACGAAGATTTTATTTTTAGACAAATATTTGTAATTATGATAATAATTAACATATATTTATTAATTATTTTTTCTATATTTTATAAAAATTAAATAGTCCTAATTTAATAATATTTAACCATACATTACACATACAATTTTGTTCCAATCTGGTGTGACTTTTTGAGCAACCTATTTTTAGATTAATAGACGTGCTGGTCTCCACTTAATATTATATTGGATGTTGAATATTTATTAATCTATGAATGATTAATTTTCATTAATTAATACTGCGAAAGAATACGATTGATAGGAAAGCTAAGAAATTACTTACGCACGGTCTATAGACGATCATTAAAAAATAAATAAATAAATACTGTCCATATTTTAGATTTATAAATAAGTTAATGAGTTTATCTCTTCAGACCAGACTTCTCAGAAACGAAGAGACCCATTAATCATACTTTTCAATCAATGGAGCTTTGTTTTAAATACTTTATCTAAATCGCGTATATTTATGGTTCTTTGAATAGCACAATTGAACTGAATAATCATAAAGCTAATTCGAAGAACGATTCTTGTCTACGGATTCCATCATACTTACAACTTTATCCTTAACTGTCGTGATAAAAGTAGACATAAAATATTCATTTATTTCGGAATTCTTTCTGCTGATATTTTTGCCAATAAATATAATTGACGTCACCGCCTGAATATAACTGCGTAGATTGCCGTTCAAGTTGGCTGATGACAAACATACGCTTATCTCTGAATTGTTTAGGGTCCGAATGTTCCTCCCGTGATGTCATGCAATCCCCTATCATCTACACTGATTTAACTACGCTCTTATTCAATGTTATCTATTGTGTAGACACGTTTTACAGTGTAGGCTTGAATCTATAGATTATTGGACAAAAAAGTAAAAGATTTGCAATAAATTTTAATGGACTTGTTTAAAGCCATATGCACTATTACTTGGTTAAAAAGAGCATGTGTATCAGAGATTGGGCCTTAAAACTAATTTGACAGGAAGTAAGTAGAAACTGTAGTTCAGCGAATACTTAAGGTTGGAAAGTCTGCTAAATTAAAAAAAGTTATGTGAAAAGTAAAAAATAAGGTAATTTTATTAACCCTTGTTAAGGTGTCCTTGAACTGCGCACTGCGCGGCTTTGGTTTGAAAAAGTTGAGTGGAAATACGACGTTGGAAAGGAAGAAGGACTCCGGACGAGCATTAATGGATATTGATGAGGTTCTGAAGGAAGCAGTTGAGTCAAATCCGTCCACAAGTACTCGCGAACTTGCCAGGGAGTGTGGTGTGTCGAAAGATACTGTTAGTCGCCATCTTCTCTCCATGGGGAAGGTGAAACGGTAATTTTTTTGTATAGAGCCCATTGATTAGGTATCCAAAAGCAATAGAGGTTTTAATTTTATTGAATTATTCGTTATCAGTTCCGCTGAAACATTTCGAGGTATGGAATATGATATAACATAAACAATATATATAAGTCGGTTCTTTAATTTATATATAGTCATTAATAAAACTACTTTTACTGTCACGAATATTATTGAAAAGGAAAAGGAAATAAAAAGTTAATACTTGCTTTGACTCAACTTGAAGCGAAAACCTGTGGATCGACAACCTTTTCTATCTTAAAATATTTGTATATATTAGTTACTGTTTAATTAAAATATCTTGCAATCTTTAACGGGCTGGAATTTGTTATACACTTTTATTAGCGACCCTCCTCGTCTTCCCACCTACATGCTTTGTCGTAGGTCGCATCAGTTTGACGCATCGAATAAGTGGATTAGATTTAAATGTAATATAATGTCTACACTACATGCAGTATTTTAATGTGTATCATTACGAACATAAAAACAAACTAAAATATTTCATTAGATACGAATTTATTTTCACGCGCGTTAATTTTTTGCGATAACCCCTAAGATAATCATTTAAATTATATGGTGTAAAATATTATAATAATTTGCATTAAATGTTTAATGTAACTAAAGAATTTAAGTAAATAAGGATCAATACTGTATCAGTCTAAATAGCTTTCCAAATATCACATTGTACATAATCAATTTTATAGAAGATATAATGGGTATAGTAACCTATCCTTAAAAGATAAATAAATATGTTATCACCGACTTTTTATATATCTATAAAAGAGATTGATTTGTTATATCTCAAAGGGATTGGGCAGCCCCTTCGATGATCGGAAATCGGCTTGACTTTTTCCAACACATCCAACAATTATTGTTATATTCCCACCAATTAACACAAAACCTTGGCAAATTATGTACCTAAACCTTCCTCATGTATCCGTGCTGCACTTTTTGAGTTTATCGCAAACAGACAGACAGACGCGGCGTAGGACTTCGTTTTATAATTTGTATATTTAAAATATTACACTACCAACTGTATCCTCTTCATGCTGACAAAAACCTTATAAAAAAAAATCATTAAGTCTTTCAGCGAAGCGTTTCAAGCCGTTTTGCAGGCGTATTTTGTTTCCACGTGTTTTTCTGGGAATCGTTTCGGGATTTCCGGTATTTCCGGTGTGTTCTGCAGCGTAGCATTGATTCATCCCTTCACTCCATCAGGTTCTCCCACTACCTTTATTTTTTATTTTACGACCAGTCTTTTCATTGAGTCTGGATCACGCTGTTTATAAAATCTTTTATTTAAAAATTTACAAACATATGCTAATTGCATGTTGAAGCGAAAATTAAAAGGTTTCTTTCTAAAAGAAGAAAGAGGAAGAATTGGTACGAATGATATAATAGCGAAGGCATCTCCTGAATTATCCAGTTTTCAATGAATCACTAATACACACACACCTATATACATTGTTTTGTCTGCATCAGATTACAAATGTTAATTTAAGGGTTTTTTTTTCAGAGATAAATTTTTTCAATAAAGATTTCCGCGTCCAGATATCAGAAAGAACTGCAAAAAAGGTTTTCTTTGAAAAAATGTACTTCATCAACTGTAATTAAACTATATCGATTCAAAAGAGTAAGGAAAGAATGAGGATTGTTTGAACGGAGGAGCAACCTTTTTTGTGTGAATATTATCGTAAAGAAATGTGATCGGTTGCCTGTTATAGTTTTTTAAGTGGAGGAAGTGTCTAGTGGACACAGGGAGTTCGTGTACATTAGTATGTAGAGAGAATTTAAAAGATTGAGTGAGCCGGAGATTAGGACATGCACATGTAAGCTAATCACTTTGAGTGGTCCTTTTGAAGCTTGGAAAATGAGTTAGGTTGCAGACTTATAATGAACGGTTTAATATTTACTTTATTAGCATAGGTATTTTATCTAATACGGTTGATTTCAGTTGAAGATACAATTCGCAGAAGGCTGCGTAAAGAAAAGATCAATAATTTAGTTATTATTTAAAGAAAAATCAAGTGATATTTTTATCACCATCTTTCTGAGAATAAGCCTTGTGAAGATGTCACACGATTCATTCTTCCTATCAATGCATAATTATTTTCTTATAAAGCTTTTTAAAAAAAAAGTATTTTTAAATTTAATTTTGTCTATGAAAGAGTCTATTTGTGTCAGATAATAGTTCGCTTTTTTTTATTTTTTTCAACAAATCTTCATTAAAAAAAAGTTATCAACATAAATATTTTTTTAAAGTGGAATTTAATTTTTCACAACTAATAAATTGCGAAAAAATGAAACTAAAAACAAACTATGAAAACGACTCCAAAATTCTTTGGAAAAAAAGTACTCCTTCAATCATTATTATACTACGAAAAAAAATTAATCTAACGAATTGACTATTGCTTAGATATATATATATAGAAATCAAGCGACTTTATAATTCCTTCTAAGCCCAATAGAAGTGTGAAAAAAGTCATCTTTTATGTAAATCTTTTTTTTTTAAATCCATCATTAATATATCATATTTCATTTAATTAATAATTTATAGTAATTACAAAAATCATATACACGTATGCATTTTTCGCCACCCTTCTAAACTACTTTTTAAGTATTTGTAGCAGTATGATTTTATTAATTACAAAAATCACATGATTGAGTATTTTCAATTTAAGTATTCTCTCTTCGAGTATATTCTTAAAGCTATTTTCTTTAATTGGTCAGAAAAATTTGAATTTTATTTAAATTAGTTAAGTATTAAGTATACCATCCTCTAATGTACGGGTTAGTTAAAATGGTAACTTACTTAACATATTTTTTTGGACCCTTTCCTAACATATTTATATTTTTACTAATTGTTGTAGTTTTTTTGTTCGTAAATAAGTTAAGTAACAATTAAAAAAAGTCTCGAGATTGTAGGATTTTTATTAAGCTTAGAATCTTTTAAATAAAATCAATAATTCTCAAAAATATTTCGCCCATTTACAATTACCTATAATAATTGCGTGAACCAATTTGAGTTTCTTTTTCTTTGTACTTTTTTTAGTTAACTTAATGTAGTAAATATAAACATTTTAATTTTAATTTTATATAATACTTAGTTATCTATTTTGTATGACTTCTTCACATTGATTGTTGCTTGAAAAGTACTGATCTTATTATCATTCGATTCATCTATAAAATTTAATATATTACTGTTTTTCTTAGCAGTTTTCTGGGCATATATGGTATACTTTCTTTGATAGGCGTATACATGTTTGTGTTTATATATATAACATAAGTGTATGTGTACACATCCGTTGAAGATAGTACCTATGCCAAGAAAGGTGGCAGATGTAATTGAAGATGTAAAGGTGTAAATTTAATAGACAAATTGAGTGACAATATTTTATATATATATATATAATATGTGTGTGTGTATTTATTATACATGCATACTTGAAGGTAGGTCTCTCCGCTCTATTTAACAAACTGGATTGCTCTGCGATGTTTTCTAGTTGTTGTTCCTCAATCTGGATTCTTGGCATTCCTCTGCTCGGGTCACAAGGTGTGCGTGCCTTGACCAACATGTCATTAACATTTTAGCCTTTTTCGAAAATTTTATTAAGCCTCTTAAATAGCTTAACTACTTAATTGTTGTGATTGATAAACAGATTTAATATATAATTATCATTTAACCTTTTTAGAATCTTCCCCCCTCCCAAAAAAAAAAAATTATTTCATCATTTTCGCGGATTTAATCATTACTTGAAAATATAAAATATAGAAATATTAAATAAATAAATAAAATACGCCAAGCGCATTCACGACTTTCGCATTTTTTAAAATTATAATATATTTTTTTTAATTTCTGAAATTATATCTAATATCCATTGAATAAAATATAGGAGAATGTCTTAATTTAAATTATAGAAATAAATAACTTTTCGTATTTATCGAGAGACACTTGTACCCTCTTTCCGGGTATATTACTGAACATTACTCCTTGTACTTCTATTGGGAATCCCGTTGTGGTTTTCATTCAAAGATATCATATATCTGGCCGGAAGTTTTGTCCAACGACCGTTTGCTACGAGAAAAAGAATATAGGACCCCGGACAGCCATTATCCATGGTTCTAGGCCGATTTGTCAGCGTCCTTGAACCGTAGTACACTATCGAAACCATTCTTCTAAGCAACCTTATTTCAGCTAACCACTTTTAGGTTGAAAGACCATATTGCGATCCAAACATATCTTGGAATCGGTCAATAAAAGCAAATACGTAATACAGATATATGATACATATTTTTATTATATTTACAGATCACAAAGCTATTGCCTAATTTAGAAAATAAAAATGACACTGACCATATCAACAGTTATGTCAACCATTTAAGGTCATTATAATTTCCTCGCCAATCATGAGAATCATATCAAAGGGAAAGGATGTCTTTGAAATATGAGAGTGTCAAGATAAATATGTTTGCGCATGCTTGATGAACTAAAGTAGTCGATGGAATGTAGCGAAATTGGTACTGGACCATTATTCTACTAGTCCCCAATTTTCTTTCAACTTTTGGTCAAATTGGACGTACCGAATTTAAAAATAAGCATGCTGACGCAAATATGCTTGCGCAAGGGAAAGCGAAAGTAATGGAAAGTGATATACAATTTTATATTTCTCCTTATCGACATCACCGTTATTCGCTTTGGTTATTCATTTAATGTCTTTTACTAATGCCATTTGACACATATTTTATCAATACATTTCTTTTGAAAACCTCTCCTTAAGGATTTACGTGGAAACCAGGCTGTAGAAAACTTCCATTGAAGGCACTCCATCGGGTTTTATCTCAGTGTAGTTAGTTGTTTATTCTTTTAACATGACTTTATGCTACTATTGTTAATCGGACGGTACTACCGTTTACGGTTGAAATCTTAAATTTTGCCTACCCAGGTATAAATTGGATAGTGATCTTTACCGTGTACCTGAAACCGGACAGGCCCGGGACCGTCATTTAACATCCCCACCGAAGAACGGCATTACTACAGAACATTTATTCTAGTTGTTATGCTAACCACTACACTCATGATTATCTTAACCTTAAAACAAACACATCAATAAAGCAACCCCTGACTATTTTGCACTCTTCCAGGAACTATCCAGTCAACCATTTCCACTGGAACAGCAAAAATATTTTCTCAGTTCTCAAGATTAACACAATCATATATACAAACTTATTATCCTTGTATCATTGTATAAATCGTAAGAACCAGTTTAAGCTTTATCTTTATTTGACTTATCTTTATTGACTCGCCTAGCCCAGTTTTAGACGGCAATGAGATGCCCAAGTTAATCCGTTCTATTCTCGGTCTCCTTAAAGATTTATCAGTGGGCCAGTCCCACTCCCACTCGCATCCTAATGAGATTAGTATCGTCTTGTTTTCATGAAAAAATAGAAGAAGGATACATACTAAGTTGTCGTACAATGTCGAGAAGTTTGTCAATGTGAATTTTCCGATTGTTTCTGAATAAATTAAATAACATGATGGCCATCCATAAATTATAAAATAGAGATGTGGGTGTTGAGCGCTTCATTTCCGTGCCGAAGGTCCTGGGTTCAAATCTGGCTGTTGCAGATAGATTAATTAATCTATAAACATCCATAGTTGGACGCTTTGACTTGGGATGAGAGGATCTACTGAGTGGGCACCCTCCAATTAGGAGAAAAACCTGGCGATTGGCCGTTAAATCGCCCAAATCACCTTCATGTACGTTGAGAATAAGTTTTGTTCTAAACATCTTTGTTTATTTCCTATGTTTAACAAACAAAATTGTTTTTGTTTTTTAAATAAAATTTATATATTTTTTAACTTTTTTTATATGTTTCATTCTATCATCTCTGTTCATATAACCAGTTTGTTTTCTTCTCTGCCCTATTGATGGTATGTTGTCACAAATGAAAGAAGTTGTACTTATTTTGTATAAAATTTATTGAAAGCACCCCCTTTATTTGCAACATTTTTCAAGATATATCCAGTCAACCATAATCACATCAACATTTGCATTTAAATGGGTTTTTTTATATATATTTTTATTTTATTTAACGAACGAAACTCATGTACCAGTTCTCTTATAATTGTGAACCCAAAATGTTCCAAGTCTACAATGTATATCTGGTGGAATGGTATGAGAGTTAATTAGTGTTTTATAACATATAATAAACACTCACAACTGAAAATGAAAGTTCCAATACAAGTGCAAAATGTAAAGTTACAATACGTTAGAAACTATAGTCCCGGTCCAGGACATATCTTTTCTTTTCAAATAAAAATATTTAAAAATTATTAAAATCAATAACTAGTAAAATATAATAATATATAATGACGTAAGTCAACAAGATCCAAATTAAATAAATGTTTAAAGAACATTCTTCCCCTCGTATACATCGCAAATTGCGAGAACGCGGGGACATTGGATCAATGAAAAGAAAGGATATTGCCAAGACCGGGGAGGATAGCTCAATTGGTAGAGTTCCAGACTAGCGATCTGGGTGACCCGGGTTCGAGTCCCGGTCCTGGACATATCTTTTCTTTTCAAATAAAAATATTTAAAAGTTAAAAATTATTGTTTGTTCTATTTATTTCACTTTACGCTGCTATAGCCAATCGGACGATCCTACAGTGGGATTCCTCAATTTTGCCTATCCAGGTACAATTGGGATAGGGACCAACCAATAACGTGCACCTGACACCGTACAGGCTTAAGACCACCATTTTCATAGACACTAAACCATTCCCGGTTTCGACTAAGTCCTCCTTCTATCTATTGGCATAATTAATTATTACCTTTTCTATAAAAAAAAAAAACTCTGAAAAATTATTGTTTTTTAGTTACCTTTTCCATTTCAACAACTCAGTAGTTGTATTTTTCTTTGATATCATTTTAACGTTAGTGTCGTGTGTATAATAAATACGATTCCAATGACAGACCCGACTACTTGGAAAATTGGTATCAGTTCCACAGGTTGTCTCCTCGAGTTAAATCACAAGGTTTAACTTTTTGCTCATGTCCGCTTTAATATTGTCGAAAGTAATGGTGAGATTTAGTATGAATACAAGAATGTAATTATGGGTAATGGGTTTGTTTCGGTAATCATTTCATCAAGAAATAGACGTTTCATCAAACTGTTTCAAGTATGGATGATGTAAATACTAAGCAGTATATGTAAGTAGGTTATTAAATCTAAATACAGACGCCAATAGTTACTATTAACAATTAATCCTTTATTATTTTATTTTATTTGTGCATCCAGCAAATTTGATCCAAGTGTGTATTTTTCTCTTTGCTTTACTACTGGAACATTTGGAAATGGATACATCAATAGTTGAGCAGGTTTCTTGGCCATTTCCTTTAAATGTTTTCCTGTCAAGGAAGTGGTAGCCAAGGTATTCTTAAAATTTGGGAAGGTATTCTTTGTATCTCGTGTAATATGGAGGTGTTTTGCTGAACCCGAAAATTCTGCTCCATGGGTCCAAATAGGTCTTAGTAATACAATTATTTTTATTATCGAGAATATTAAGAAGGAAACCATTAAAAAAATGTAAAAAGTAAGTGTGACTTACGCGAAGCGACAACTTGCTTAGCTGATACCGTTAAATCTCCCATGATGTTAAATTAAAGTGCTACATGATTTGTTACATATTAGGTGATCTTATATATATGAGGAAGAAAATGATCCGGGTGGAGGTAAAAAAAGTTCTCTTATATAGGGAGATCTATTGGAAAGCCGCCATTTCGACCCATATTGCAGGTTTTCTTCAGGGCTAAATATACAAGATACAAATAAATTAAAACAATATATAGTAAAGAATAGTAGTATATGTAGGATAGTGATACAATAATATTATATGTAGTAATTAGAAGAAATATGTACCAGAGGGGATTATATAATTCAATTCCCTCTGGTTCTTAATTCTGCTATTTACTACATATTACTTATTCTATCAATTACTACATATACTGTTATTCTTGAACACATATTATTTTAATTGATTTGTATCTTGTATATTTAGCCCTGAAGAAAAACTGCAATGTGGGTCGAAACGTCGGCTTTCCACTAACAGTTCTCTCTATATAGAAGCCTTCTTTTACCTCCACCCGGACCATTTTCTTCCTCTTCTGTTCTTTATAAGTTAATGAATCTAATTTGGGAATGGCGGTTGAAAAACTTATTTAAGTATTTTTCTCTCGTTATAACATTCGGTTTCATATTGCAACCAAATGCACATATGTAGTTAAAAGTTGATACGAGGTATTATTCAAAGAGAAACTGTTAAGAGTGGAACGCAGAAGGGAGCCGTGCGAGGAATGCGGAGGTCGGTGGCCAGCCCGCTTCCAGGAAACCAAGTCCCACTCTCCAGTCCTCTCCTCCTATCCTCCAGCTCTCTTCCTCCATTTTGTATCCTCCATCATTCCGGAGTACGGTGGAGGAAGGAGTTCAGAAGTACTGGCGGGAAAGGAACCAGCAGTACCTGCAATATGACTGGGCGCTGTCGTCAGCACTCGATCCAATGGCACAATAAAGAATGTGCGGAATGTCAACCGAGTGCATGCCGTGAAAGAATGCAACAGTTTCACTCAACTCTTTCAAAAGAACTGTGTCATAATTCAAAAAAAAGTAATTTTTCAATAGATGTATTCAAAGATATGAGTTAAACAAATTAATAAATTTGTATGGGCAAAGCAAAGCATTCCTATTCTAATGATGGAACTATTTTATTAAACATTAGACATTTTTTAAAAGCTTTTTTGATTTTAACTTATGCCATTATTCCCATAAAACTTCGAGTTCAAACATGATACTACTCTAAGTATGACTATTAAAAAAAAAATGTTTACGGAACATCAGATGTGTTGTTCCCGAATAAAAACGCGTCAACAAATGCAATTACTACTGAAGGCTTAATCCAAAAATGCCAAAATTTGTTGATACGTCGTTTTGATGGAAGTAATAAATCCTTAGTTATGTCGTCCTTGGACAGGTACGTAAGATTGGGGTCCCGCCCCTTTGCGGTGTTAACCACTAGATAATTTTTAAAAGCTTGGAACTTTGTTAATTTTAATATATGTCATTATTCACATAAAACTTCGAGTTCGAACACGAAACAGCTCTAAATATGAATTAATTTAAAAAAAATGTTGGAAATGGATCATCAGATATGTCGTTCTTGAATTAATATGGTTCAATCAATACAATTGCTCCTGAAGGCTTAATCCAAATATGCCAATTTTTTTCTATTGGCATAACGATTTATTTTATTAAGCATAATGACAAGTTATGCCATTGTTCTTTTTTGGAGGGAAATGTTAACGTATAGTTTTGTTTCCTTTTGTGGAGCCAAAAATTCCTATCAAAAAATTCAAAATTCGATTGAATTAAGAAAATCTTAATTACCTATCTTAAACTACAATTGAAACCCGACTTACTACAGATTTTTAGATACGTCACTTTGATATTAGTATAAAGTTCTTAGTTATGTTTCCTTATTCATTCATAACGACACTTTATGCCGCTAAGGCTAATAAGGCCATGCTAAAGCAACATCTGACTTCTTGGTTACGCCGACCTTCGGGAAGTCGAGCCCATCGTTAAAGATCTTAATTATATCTGGATAGGCATAATTTTGGACTCCCATTGCAGCATCGTCCAATAATCCATAGCAACATAAAGTGACGTTTCATTGATAAACAAACAAACGCCCTTTTGCTAAAGTAGTGACTCATCGATCTACAGTTTTTGTTGATCGTCAAAATTAACTAATACATTTAATTATTAATTTTAAAGTTACAATTCTATTTATTATACCAATGGTGTGTACCAGTGTGTAGAGTGCTGAGTTGCTATGATGAAAGGTTCCTGGTTCAAAACTGCCTGTGGACAGATAAATTATTAAATCTGTTTAAAGCCACGGAATGACTCTTGAATCTACAGACCCTCCTGGTGCTCACCCAGGCTGTATAAAGTGGGTACCCTAAATTTGGGGGGAAATCTGGCTGATGTTCGTGATTTCGACGAAATCACTCGTCAGCACAACCGTTGTCCCACAAATTAGACTGTCTCTACCACGTTCTGAACCAATTAAGCTTGCTCTTGAATAAATTCCAAGTTTATTCTTGTGTTTCAAGTTCTTGGCCTCTAGAATAATACGCAAATTAAACTATAGAAATCGATAAAAGAAATAGAATTAATGAAATAAATTTTCAAGTTTTGGTTTAGATGAAGCAGTGGAGATGTTCACAAGAAGTATACAAGATGCAGCGTGGTCGGCATCAAAACCTAGGTGCAGGAAATCAGATAACTTACCAAACTACCCACAGTATATTAGAGATCTGATAAGAGGCAAGAGAAGAGCTCGTAAAATTTGGCAAACAGACAACCTTCAGATAGACGGACATTTAACAAACTGAATAATTAACTGAAACGCCAAATTAGCAAATTTAACTGGTCAAACTACGACAATTACATTAAATCCCTTTCGACAGACCTTGGAAGTTTATGGAAGCATACCAAAAGACTCTTAAAACATCGTGAGATGTCAGCACCTTTTAAAAAAAGAAGATGGCTCTTGGGTTGTGTCGGACGAGGAAAAATCCGAGCTCTTTGTCGACCATCTTTCTTCCGTATTTACCCCACATACTGACTTCATAAACACAGAACACGAAAACTTAACTTTAACAACTCATCTACTCCGCAGACAGATAAAGTACAATACCTTGGACTAACGTTTGATAGGAGAATGACATAGGGTCCTCACGTTAAGATGAAACGCCAATCACTGAACCATAAGCTCAATTTAATGTACATTACAAATTTACGGGATCGCTAAACACACTCACAGAAAACGACTGCAGACTTTTCAATCAAAAGTACTAAGAAATATCACCAAAGCACCCTTGTACGTCAATAACAAAATTCTGCATACTGACTTAAAAATGCCAACGGTTGACGAACACATACGAACATACTACAAACGCTTTCAAGATAAACTACACGGACATCCAAACCCGTTAATAGAACGAATGGCGTCTACTCTCATGCCAGAGAACACTAGGAGCAGATTAAAAAGAACTTGGACGAGGTATTTGTTATCATAGGAAATTGAATCAAGCTAAGGTAGAGGTACCGCTGGCTACTGTTCTTCTTCATGTCTTTCAAGTCATTGTATCATGGTTTCAGTGTCAGACCATCTGCTGATTGTCACTGTTTTGTATTTGACAGGTGTAGATAAAAATATAAAGAGAAAAAAAAAAAAGTTTTGGGGCAAAATTAAATCAAATTCCTTCCTTAATAGAGCTGTCTCTTATCTTCTCCAAATAATTATGTAAAACGCCTAAATGTTTCGGAAAGACTCCTCAATTCTTATCTGTGCCGTGATAAATGTATTGTAATTTATTAAAGTCTATTGCAATTTATTTTTTTTTCATTTTTAGTTTCACCCAATTCTGGAGTACTCCTGAACAATAACTACTTGTTCGATCAATCCCCGACTTTCCGCCCAGTATAATTTCATATATTGCATCTTGTATATATATATTGAATATTTCCAATCTTACTACTGTAAAACCCTTATTATCATTTGTAAATACTACACCGAAGCCTTGGATTCAGAATATGCAAATATACTCAGTAAACACATAACTTTATCGACAATTCAAAAAAAAATTTGAACAAACGTTTCCATGGTTCATATTGATTTTATTGGCTATTTTTATGTAAAATTCTTAGCCTACGTGGATTTTTTTATTTTTTTTGTAAATTATTTTAGGGAGAACTGTTTATGGTAAATCAATAACTCAATAAATCCGACAAAATATACGGTTCGTTTATCTGCAATTTTGTTTACCGAGCGGTAAACTAATGCCTTATATTATTTACTGTTTCTTATAGTACACAAATGTGTGAGTAATGTTAAATCATTTTGCGAAATATATGTTTCTGCTTGGACTCACGGAACAAGGATAAGAAGGAATTTTCTAGAGATGGAGGTAGGAGTGGAGTCAGGTATAGGACCCTTTTTAACTTCACCAACCACAAATAACCAATAACTCATTTTCGGCCATGGATGGTCCTGCATAACGAGTTTTTTATTATTCGGCTAATAGAACTGATCCATTATCCCAACTTTTACTCCATATGTACTTATTGAATACTATTAGTTGACCTTATATATAAGAGGAAGAAATTGGTACGGGTACAGATGAAAAAAATCTATTATATATGGAGAACTGTTTATTTTGAAGCCGACATTTCAACCCACATTGCTAGTCTCCTTCAGGGTTATTGTGGTAGGATAACACTTGAAACTGACAGGATAACAGTTTCATGACCAATTTCTTCCTCATATATGTACTTATTTACACTTACTATATTCCAGAGACGCCGGAAACACTATTTGCAACATATGTGGAAGAAACCGTCATACTTTCGAAAAACACTAACCCGAACTTGGATTTTCATAACAATTACTTGGTGAATGTTGTAAAAAAAATTAACATACAGAAATCCAACCAAGTAACATGTACTCTAAGACGTTCGGACAGCCCCCACTGACACGTTACAATATGTCTCTACCAAAACAGGCAGAGACAAAATTCTGGGACTATTATTAGTATATACCCGGTTAAGTAAATTTTAGGACCCCCATTGTAGCATCGTCCGATTAGTCATAGTAAAGTGGCGTTTTAACAAATAAAGCAGAGAGGGATGAAACATGCTAGAAGTACCTTCTATGGGAGTATTCTCCATCTATCACCAATCACCAAAGGGAAGTTCTCAAAAGAAATATATTGATACAAAAATTTATATAAAATAGGTATTTGTATAATATTCACAATAAATTTTGAACTTTTTTTTTGTTACCACAAGAACTCACTTTTTGATTTTGTTGATTTACCAACTTTTAAGTTCTTATTATACTATCTGGTTATTATTTTGCAGGCTCTTTGCATAATGTTTGTTATATTATTACTATACACACTTCTTTTTATATTCATATTATATTGTATACACACTTATATTCTTTTGATATCTGCTCCCAGAGTAAAATTATATTTCTATTCTAAATATTTATTAGGATGAAAATGGCCCGGATGGAAGTCTGAAAAAATTTTCTTTTCTGAGAAAAACTATTTATTTTTAAAGACAGCGTTTCAACCCACATTGCACGTGTTGTAGTGAGCTGTAATTAGCAAAGAATAACAAAATTTATAGTCACCTAGGGATATGGAGTTATAAAAAGTATATAACTAAAACGGGAAACCCTAGAGGTAGATATAAAAAAAACAAAGTAAATAGTTATAGAGAAGTATCCAATGATAGATTAAAAATAACATGAAGTGATAAAAATGCATAAATAATCTTCTTACGTGGTAATTCCTTATCTCTTATTCGATAATTCTCAATAACTATTCCCTCCGTTTCTTGGTATAGTTACCTGAAGGGTTCCCCATTTTTGTTTTAAACTTTTTATCTCTCATATCCCTGGATGACTATATATTTTGTTATTCTTTATTCTTATCAATAAAAGAACAATACTACAACAACAATAACAATAATACGTACGTATATATGTTATTCTTAACATATAGTATTTTAATTTATATCTACCTTGTATATTTAACCCTGAAGAAGAACTGCAATGTGGGTCGATACGTAGGGTTTAAAAATAAACAGTTCTTCTTACTAAAGAGAATTTTTGGTACTTGTGTATTAAATCCACCACCTGAAAAGGCCAATGTACGCATGCGCAAGCAGTTACATTTTATAACAGTTATATTTCTAACAGTAACAGTTATAGTAAACACATTGTTTACAGATTAATTGTTCTTTGTTTCTTCCGGTGTTTTAGAGTTGTTGTATCCTCATTTTTGTTTGTTGCTGATTTGTTGTTTGTTTGGTTATTTGTTCTACATTTGTTGTTGTTTGGTTGGTTTTTTGTTTTACATTTGTTGTTGTTTGGTTATTTCTTGTACATTTGTTGTTGTTTGCTGATTTTTATTAAAATGCTTATTTGGGATTTGACTAAAACAGACGAAGATGCAATTTCATTTTTAAATAATTTAATTTAATAAATAATTTAATTGTTATTTTGTTTTTAAATGAGTATTTTAATTTTAAATTGTTAATTATATATTCCATAATTTATATATGTTTTATATTCAATTATATTATTATTAGTTCTATTTATTTTTTTCCATTATTATTATATTGCATGTTATGTTATGCAAATTCTAACCCCAATAAAAATATTTAAAAAGATTATCCAAGGTAACTGTTAGAAATATAACTGTTATAATACGTAACTGGTTGCGCATTGGCCTTTACATGTGGATTTAATACACAAGTACCGAATTTTTTCTGACCTCCAGTCGGACCATTTTTTCCTCATATATATAAAGTCAACTAATATTATTCAACTAAATATTCATTATTTATTTTCCGCATTTTGTTTTTCGGAAGTTATTTTTTCTCTCTCAATTATTTCATAAAAAAATTAACCTAGTATAGCGAGCTAGGCTCATTTCTATTACTAGATAAATTAATGATTGTTCTATTTCTTGCCTTAAAGATGAAGCGTTTACGTGTGGGCCTATCTCTACATGCTAGTTAGCAATGGCCAGTTTGCATTACTTAGATCGTTGTTGGTATTTAGCAGAGTGTACTTTAATTTTTTTTGCCAGAAATCGTTAGAGATAATGGATGCTAATTGTGTTAAATAGCTGTGGAGGTATTATAGGGCGGTGATTGGGCCCGTTAGGAGCCGACAAAGCCATCTTTATGAATCGACGTGGGGGAAGAGGGAGTCGTCCCGAGGTAGTGGAATGCAGCCTGGAATTCCCTCAGGTTCGCGCTACAGTTAGTCTGTCTTTACCGGCCGCTATCGCGTCATTTATAGCAGTTGTGTCTCAGTGGAGGGTTTTAGATATTTGTTTTTGTCATTTTTATTTATTTTACCCTGTCATTCAAATGACAGAACTTGTCAACAGTTGTTTGTGTGGGTATCTAAAAACAAAATTAAAATAACCTGTAACACTACAAGCCTTGGGTTCAGTACACGATAGAGACGGAAGTGTTTGTAAGTCAACGGTCGTGCAAGGCTATGATTTAGTCGATATTATACTCAAACACCAGTCATCTCCCTGTGTCTGGTACCCACTTTATAGAGGCTGTGTGAGTCCTAGTTGCTATAGGATTCATTACCGACTGCTAAATGACTAAATTAAAGTCTACCAAGCAGTGGGATTCACGTGATCTCAGGTCGATTTTCAAAAAGTGCCTAGGAGTCATTAAATATTTATACGAAAACGATAATAACTTTTACTCGTACGTCATTTATGTACAGTGACGTAAATATCTTTTATAGTCACCAATCTAGCATTTCCTTAAAATTATATACATGTAAATAATTTAAAAATATGCATTTACATCTTTTTAATTATTTACATGAGCTCTAGATAATTAAATAAAGTCCTGGTATTTCCTTGATAGGTTTGCTTTATTTAGATAAAGACAAATAATTTTTTTATCAAGTTTCGTTATATTCATAACATGATTTTGAGCCTAAACTACTAATGGGGATTCAGTAAAAAATGCTACGCCGAGTTTATTACTAGATGGGTGAAAGTACTCATAGCCCCTTAGGATGACAGATTTTATTATTTTGTTATCCAATAGACATAGTACGTTACAGTTTCTAAGTCAAGAGTTGTGCATGGGGATGTGATATCACACTCAACCTCCAGTTACTACAAGTACAAACCCACAACATATGGGTACGACATATAAATCTATCCTACGTTAACAATGATCGTTTAATCTTGAAAGTCGCTAGCTTCCCCAACCGCAGTGTCAAGGTCGATGTTGGGTGAATCCGTTCCTTAACGAAAGTAACAACTCTCACAGGTCAAATTCTTATCCGAACTGTAGGCGCTTCTCACTCTCGATGTTTCTCTAGGGCGAGACCTAACGGTATCTTCACGAATTAATTCAGTGATATGATTCGTTTCTATAATTTATCAGTTATTCGTGGAAAACACACCTGTTACTTATTATTTTCATTGCACGATCCTAAGTGAAAGTTTTTAGCGAAACAAAGGTTTTCGTCAAGATTTCCGTTTCTAGCTCACTTCATTTTTATTCAGCAAGGGGCTCAAATTGATAATATTTATATTTAAGTTGTTCATCTGTCCTTAAACTTAACTTTAACATTTCCACGCAAACTCTTCAATTCCTGATAATCCCTTAGAGGCATATGGAAATAAGATGGCCTCTTATCCAGCGAAGTCGAATTTGTTATTAAAGTACTACCAGTGGTTAGTTTCTCTACATGTCTTTATCTCATGCCATTATGTATGGTTTATTCTATTTTATTGGTGTATTATTATTATAGAGTGATTAACTTTCAATATATTTTTTTTATTACAAACAGTTCTTTGGTTTATTTATTATATATACGGAATAAAGAATTCCAATGTAGAGTCATATATACACAACATTGCAATTACCCAGCATTCCTCTAAGAAGATTAATTAGACAATTAGACAATAATTAGACCTAGAGAACTGCTTAGGTATCATTAATCAGTTCAAATCTTTCATATTCCTACAAATCAAGAGGAAAAATCGTTGTTATCAAATTCGCTAGATGCGGTACTGTAAGTACCTTCACCGTTTTAGTAATGAAATTGACATAGCTTCTTCTGATGAATAACCAATTGTACTTTCTGCTGAAAATCCTAGAACGAATAAATGACGAAAGCTGATTACATAATAATAAATAAATAAATAATAAGATGAAAACTATTTCTTAAAAAAAAAAAATGTGTTTGCACCTAAAAAAACCTAACCTATCAAGGAAATACGAATATGGTTAATTAAATGATCATATAAATAATTATCTCGTGTAAATAATTAAATTTAAATACATATTTTTTAATTTTTTGCATGTATGTTATTTTAAAGAAATGCCAGATCGGTAGCTAGAAAAGATATTGACGTCACTGCACATAAATGACGTATAAGTGAATATCATTATCGTTTTCGTATAAATATTTAAAGACTCCTTGAAACTTTCTGAAAATCGACCTGCGTTAAGATTATGTGTTGCCTTCACTAATAAACTATTATTTATGAGATGCTGTTCCCGATTTGAATCCTGCTTCTTGGTAGACATTTATTTAATCTGTTAGCAGTCGTAGATGGGTCTAGGACGAAGGGATGTAGGACCCTCATGGGGCTCCCCCAGCTTTTATAAAGTGGGTATCTAAAGTAAGGGGGAAATCTAGAGGTTGAGCGTAATTTAAGACAAACCATCGGCCTGCACAATCGTAGTCCAAGAAACAGTACAGTAATGAACCCAAGATCCTTCATGGGTTGTAGTGGTTCAGGTTTTTTTTTTGTTCCCGATTTGAATTTCTCTTTCTCTGTTCGCTATAATTAAATAAACAAGTTTTACAGACTTGGTGAAGAGAGACTAAACAACTTCTTTGTTTCCTTTATCTGCATCATCCTTCCGATTATTAGAATAATATCGGATTATTATTCTAAACTAGCAAGAAGGTCAGGAATTTCAATTTTTTTCTTAATTCTTCGACTCAAGAAAATCGTTTTCCTTTGTACGATTTGATATATTTGGTTAGTTTCTTTGGGTAGATCTACCAACGAACAATTATTGGACTTATCGAAATCGGATTGAAAGAATAAGTGTTAAACTTATCCTATTTATTTTACCATTCTTCACAAACTTTACTACATCCGATCTGACATTTTCTCAATGGGTCATAAAAACGACTTAAGATGATATATGTGGATGATTGATGTATCATGTGCATCAGCATGTTTATTCATACCAGTCAGAGTATTATTAAAAGTACATCATATCGTTCGTAAATGTCAGTATATGATACCCTTCTTAAATGTTTGTCGCTTGATACCACTCTTACTTAACGTATATTTGTTGAATGTCCAAAGATTATTTTGATTCCCTCTTTGATTTTACTTAATTTAAAATTACGAATGAAGATAAAAATTTAATAAAACAGAAAGCATTATAACTAAATAATAACGCAACAGTTTATTTTGATTTAACTTTGAGCGGGTTGTTTTGTTCGTGGGTGTTCCTACTGCGTAGTAAAGCTCCGTTCAAACCGGACGCGCTGTTCGTCTCCACTTGGTTGAGTGTATTTCTACTTTTATTATGATGTCGAATTTCGTAGCGTTTCTGATTTCCTTACCTTCAGCAATAACAAGTGTATTTGAATTTGGGATTGTGTAAATTAACATTATATTTTATAATTTATATAACGTAGCCTTCTGTTAATATACCTATTATGTTCCTTTTTCTGTTCATGATTATTGTTAAGTTACTTTTATTGTAATACGTCATGGAATGATTGTTCAATTATTCTTTAATAAAATGAACGAAAATTAACAAAAAACAGATCTAAAACAATTAAATAAAGACAAAAAACTAAGCCTTTTGTCTCTTAAATACTGTAAAATTTAGTCAGTTATTTTCCAGTGTGTAAGAGCCTTAAAAATTAATTGTTTTGGGGGGGATTTCCTGTACCGTTCTAATTGTTATTTTTCTATCAATGAGGAAATGGTTACAGGATGTATCTTAAGTAATATTGAAAATACAAAAGTTTAAAAAAAAAATAAGTACAACTTATTGTACCTTATTGTGCCTACTTCTCGGCCTGTATTATCGTCCATCATTAGGGCTGAGAATGAAACAAAACTTAATAACAATATCAACAGTGCAGTACCAAGAAAATATAGTAGTTTTATAGAATGAAATTCATCGAACAAAACCCTACTGGAGCTAACCAATCCTCTAAAAGTTGGCACTTAAATTAAGGGAGGGAAATCTGGCGGTTGAGCGTGATATAGAACAAATCATCTCCCTGCCCCACAGTTGTCCAAGAAACAGTGCAGTCTCTACCATGTACTGAGCCCAGGCCCTCCAAGGGTTGTATAGGTAAACTTTTTTTTTTATTTCTTAATACAATTATATTTTGAAGCTTTTGTTAGGTATTCATATAAGTTATTTATTTTATGTATGCTTTTTTGACTGCACTCCCTGACCGTTTTCATCATTGCTATTTTTTTATTAAATTAGTAAGATTATCGGAAAGGATGTTCTTTTTCTACATTATATAGAAATTATATTATTCATATACATTAGAGCATATTCTTTGAAATTGCTCAATGAGACGCGTTATTCGTCGTTTGATTGGACTCTTTTGATCATCACTTATTGAAAATAGTTTGTTGACAATGCTTTAGTTTTATTTATTTATTTTTAATATATTTAAAATGAATGATTATGATATATTATACTATAATGATTGTAATGAATTTTCCCACCAAATGGTGCTTATTTGCCAAGTTTTATTATAGATAATTAGAGTATGTTTTCGGCGTAGTAGTCCGTACGAGACCCTTAGTGTAAATAGGCAAGGGTTAAACATTGGATTAGTTGGCATTGTGTTTCCCTCCCCTTGAGGGGCGGAGCAGGTGTTGAATTGGTGGTCCTAGGCCCTTTGTGAAAATGAAAAAAAAATACTCCACTAAATAACTTGCTGGTATTTATTAGGAAATATTCGTTCCCAAAGTGTATCTTAATCTTACTTATTTATAAGCTGTATGAATATCGGGCCTTTCCCCATGACCCAAGAAATATATCTACAGTCTCGGTGAATTGGTTAAGTCGAATTTTCTCTAAAACGAGTTTCTTGAATTTAGAGAAGTGGATCGTGTTATTTTCGTAGTGTATATGGGTGTAAATTGGTGAGGAATTGGTTTAAAATGAAGTATTGCTTCTACTCTTATTTCAACCAAAAAATACTTTCGATTATGCATAGAATTCCGTTTACCTCAGTAAAATCAACTTCTCGCCATGGATCAAATTCGAATTACTCACCGGGGTTGTAGATATCAAAATTAAAAGTAAAAAAAAATATATCTGGTAGTATAACAGATATTTATGAGAGCAAAGAATCAAGAATATTAATAAAGCAGCCTACAAGAGTATTAATAAAACATTTTTTTGTTTGTGTTGTATTTAAATAATAATTACCTTATAAACAAATAAATATGTTTAAATATCGACATTTATATGGGATACATTAAAACTAATCGAGATTTAGGTGGGATAAGAATCGAGAATGTGACATGACAACTTCCAAAGAGTTATCTTAATGAAACTTGTTTCATTTGTTTTGTTTTTAAATTATTGAAACAATACTGTACAACTACAACCCATGTTGTATGCTTTACATTCGTTTAGTACATGATATACGATGCATGATATACGTGGTTCTAGGACAAAGGTTGTGCAGTGAAGTGATTTGTTCATACTCCCTTCGATAAATACAGGGACCTGTTTTAGAAAATGTCTTTTCTTTTGCTGATTAATAGAATCGAGCTTAGTTATCGAACAGAAAGAAAACGAAAGATTGTAGGTGAATTAGTGGTTTCAATTTAATTTCGCACGTAGGCGCTTTGAGTTACAAATTATTACTTTTCTTTCGTTTTCTCTTTAATATTCTCCAAAATAAAAATAACCGTGAGTTTTAGTATGAAATAAAGAATGTTATTATAGAAAATGTGTGTATTTTATTCCTATCAGGAAATAAACGATTTAACTAACATTTCGAAGTATAGATGATACATGTTAATTGAACCGTCAATCTCTTGATTAAATTGTTAATGAAATATACAAATTTCTCATAATTACTCTCTTTTTTCCATACTAAAGCTCACGATTATTTTTATTTTGGAGAATATTAAAAAGGAAACTAATTCAACTCGAATCGCTGCGGAATTGATACCAAATTATTTATTTTGGTAAGATACGTGGATCTGTTGACCCTCATAAGGCACACCCATCCTCCTTAAAGTAGGTACCTTTTCTTGGAGAAAAATAGCATGTCGGTTTAGTGTTGTTTTCAGCTAAATCACCTCTGCACAAACGTTAGCTTAAAAACAGTCTCTATAATGTATTGAACCCAAGACCCTTCATGGGTAGGAGTGGTACAGGGTTTATTATAATTAGGAGCCAGGACATATTTTTATGTTTATATTCTGGGTGCATTACATGACCTCCATGTGACTGATAACACTGTTCTGCACGAAAATCCTCCTTCAAACCAAAACATGCTTTCTTACTGTTATCAGATGTGCTGAACACGAATTTGAAGTCAGATTTTGTCTATCACGCACAGTTTCCTGAGAAATTCTAGTATTTTATCCAAAAAGGTGAGTTTTTTGTGGATTTGACAATTTTTTTTCGGCATCAAAGCATAGTGAAAAAAAATTCAAAAGCCCGATGATTTTGAGCGCAATGAAGTATATTTGAACGAAAAAAATTTGATTGGAATATTACAAGTGGTTAAAGAAATATGGCTAAAAGTGTTTTTTCAGTTTTGACTGGACCTCACTTTTGAAGCAAAGTTAAATACTACTGAGAAAAAGGCTTGGATTGCTTTTCGAGAGGTATGTGCTAAGTTTTTGGAAAACAAAAAATCTAGAGACTACCGAAAAATAGTCCAAGAACTGCTTACTTCACATAAAACATTGGGATGCAATATGTCCTTAAAAATACATTTCCTGCATAGTCACCTAGACTTTTTCGCCCCAAATTTGGGTGCAGTTTCGGACAAACATGGAGAACGATTCCACCAAGACATATCCAGAATGGAAAAAAGATATTCTGGCAAATGGAATGAGAAGATGCTGGCGGATTACTGCTGGACACTGCAGCGGGAGATAGAGGAGGAAGAGTACAAAAGAAAAAAAACTACACGACGATGTGTGTAAATTTTTTGAGTTGTGTCATATCTAGTATTATACCCGATAGCATGCAGGATTCAATTAATGATATTTTATCGTTGAAAAAGAAAACAAATCTGTTATAATAAAGACAATAATTTACAATTTTTCAAATACAATTTTTCATTTTTTCCAAGTTTCACTTCTTTTCTATCAAAATCAGAGGGTGATAGAATTTTTCTGAGTTCGGATTCGGACTCAGCACACCTGAAAACATGAGAAACAGGCAAAATTGTTCAAGGGAGGGGAGAAAAGTTTTTTTTTGCAGAACAGTGTAATCGGTTCCCAGAGTGAAAGTAATAGGTTACAGTTACTCGCCAGTATTCGTTCGTTCCAGTGTCGTCGCTAACCTTATAGTGATATGGTGGCGCTCCCCGTGTTAGTCAAAGTCATTATGTTCCAGTTGTTTACACTACCAACAGCTGTCGTGGCAGTAATATTCATCGCAATCTAGTAACCCAACTGAAAAATCATTATCCCATCAACACTTCTGATTCCATTCAATGAGATCCTCTTCATAATAATTTAATTTTAAATTCATATAACGGTTCCGCTACGGTTCTTCTTCTTATTGCTTTAATTACAAAGCTCTTAGATGTCTATTTTCTCAAGAAACCTCTTTTATTTCGTTATTATAGTTCAATCAACGATAACAACTTTCAATCGTGATCATGGAACAGTATTTTTGGTATCAGTTACTCAGGTTGTCGCTTCCAGTTGCCACATCAAGTTTTAACCTTTCAATTGTTTTCTTTTTAATATTCTCGAAAATAAAAATAATCTTGAGTTTTAGTATGAAAAAAGTATACTAAAGTAAAGTATAAATGTAGGAAACTTGTGATTTAACTCGAAGCGGCAACCTGTGGAACTGATACCCTCTTTTTTTCTTTTTATTGCTTTTTGGACAGAAAAACAATACAATCTGCCTAACTAAAGACTGGTGTTCCTCATGAAAGTCGGCCAAAACTTAAATTTAGCCAAAACCGATTTTCAAAGTATTCCTAACTCAGAATCTATTAAAGCTATAGAGCTGCGGTTGGGCTCAAATTATAGGAAATTTAATCTAATTTATAATTGGTTACTAATGGTTTTTATCAAAAACGCACCGATTAGGAGATATAGGCCAATAACTGAAATAACTCCGAAAATGTCGAGGTTTTTCGGCCACCAAAAGTTTTCCCATCCGTTTTTTTCGGTAGCAAACTCGAATTTCCACTAGTCAGACATGCCCGTACAACATATAAAAAATTCTGCTCTCTTCAATTTATTGCAACCTAAGGCCCTTTTTGGTACCTGGCCGCTGGCCTAAAAGGGCAGTAACACTAAAAGTTCATTCGTTCAGAAGATGAAAAAATTCTTGAATGATTAATTAAATAAACTTTAAAAAATAAACAAGTAGATGTGATCTAATAAATAAAATTACATATTTAAACATATTATGGTACCGCTGGGTTCTGTTCTTCTTGCCTCTCATGTCTATTTGTTCTACTCTCCTGACAGCTTTTCTGCTGATTGTCATTGTTTTTATTTGACAGGTGTGAGTACAAATAAAAAACCTATTATAACACTATAATATTATTTTCATATTTTTCTGGCTTTATACTTTAAAAAAAAATTAATTTATAAATAACTGCCTCCCTCAATCAATTGACTTAAAATAATAACTGAGCTATTTATTATTTCAACAAGGATCATTGTCAAAACTTAATGGAGTTCATATAGAAAAATAAACATCGCATATTTACTTTAACTTAAAAAAGATTTATTGTAATTTACGTTTTGAATAATTTGCTTTCCATCCCACTAATAAAAATGTTTACAACATAGAATCTAGTTCGAATCCAGAATATTGTATTGGTTATGAAAACCTCAAGGTTTCGTAAGCGTGCGATAAAACGATTTTGCTTTATTCTGGAATATATTCGAAAACAACGTAGTCAAAACATTTCAACGTTAATGGAAAATTAAATACAACAAAAAAAAAGATTCTGAAATCGTTTAGTTTCTGCGTACTAAACACCATAAAAAAATATATAGGAAATAAGCAACACCTACGTTTTAATTTCAGTTATTTGTTTATTTATATTATTTTGGTGTACCTACCCCCCTTACTTTCATGAATATAAATACATATGTGTATACATGAACAGGAAATAAAAATATATTATTATGGGCGTTCCAACATGGATTGCCTGATCCTGTCAGAGCAGAGCTCCACGCCTCTCGATCCATCCAATCCTCTTCCTGGAGACCTCTCCTCCCTGGTGGAACCCGATCCACCACTCGGTTCCGCCAATATTCAAACGCTATTCACAGAGCTCTAGGCCCGACGCACATTGAACACAACCCAAGCACAGCACACGCCCAGCCCACACCTGTGTGTTCCCTGAAGCACAGCATTGAATGAGTCGCCGCCCATTGGACCCAGCCCACGGCTAGCCCAGTCTGTTGGGTTCCACGCGTGGAAACGTTTGTCCTCTCCGCATAGATTTAGCGGGCGTGGGTACCATCGTGCTTTCCAAATGGAGTTCGAAAAGTTAATAGAAATCGTTCGGAGCCATCCCGTTCTATTTGGCACTAGTCATGCCGACTATATGAGATCCAAAATGAAGGATGAGCTGAGGGAAATTTTTTTTTCTTTTTTGGGAGGAATTTTTCTTTACTTCCAATTGGTTTCTGGGCGTTACATTCCTTTCCGGTTATGCCAATCTTAATGAGTTCATGTAATTCACTAAACTGCCCCCGGCTGAACTCTCCGTATGTTTTCCTCCTAGATAAATAAATATTTTTACTTCCTCCTCTTCACTAATGAATATAGTACAACCACTTCTTCATGTTCTGACTCGGATTCTAAATCCAGGAGGAGTTCTGACGCTGACATCGCGAAACCTGGGTGACAACAACTGGGTTCAGTATGCGGTACTTGACCCATCCCGTGGGCTGGGTCCTATGTGCGCCGTGTCTTACCTTCCATCTTAGGCATCGTGGTGTCGCTTCGAGTTAAGTCTTAGTAATTTTAGCCTTTTATTCGTTTCCTTTTTATTATTCTCGTTAATAAAAAGTTATCGTGAGTGTAAGCATTAAGAAAACAAAACAGTGTGCAATTATGGGAAATGTTTATATTTCTTTAATAAATTCATCAAAAGATGGACGTTTCAACAAGCATTTCGAAGTAAAGATGATGATAAAACCCAAGCAGCATGTGTAAGTCAGTCAGTTCTTTAATCAGTGTACAGTCAGTAATAAAATTATTTTTATTTTCGAGAATATTAGAAAAGAAACGAATGAAGTGATAAAACTTGTGTTTTTTACCTTAACCTGCGGATCTATCCCTGAGTTGTTCATCCCAGTTGCCTTGTTTTCAGAGTATTTCTTTTTTATTTAAGAGACCTTATAATTCACCGCACAAAGCGGATATTGCAGTTGATTTACAATGAAAATCAAAAATTATCATTAAAGTAATGGCATGTACTTCAATGCTAATTTTTGTGAGGATTGGCAATCGCTTGGCGCGACCTGTGGTGTAGTGTTTAGTTTAACAAACTACTAGGCCCAGGATCGCGATTTCGTTGCCCGGCAGGTGGCCCTAGGATTTTTTAAAGGTAGTTAACAATCCTTGGTTATGCAGTCCTTCGGAAGTGATGTTAATTGGGGGTCCCGAGCCTGTACGATGTCAGGTACTCGTTAAAAATCCCTTTCCTAATTAAACCTTAATTAGGCAAAATTTAGAGCTCTTACTGTAGTATCGTCCGATTAGCCATGGAAGCATAAAGTGACGTTAAGTAAACAAAACAATTGCGGTATATGCTATAATTAAGTATAATTATTAATTTAGCACCACTGGACGCCATGGCATTTTATATATTATATTCATATCAATTGTTTCGTCATGAATGTTTGTTTTAAGCATAAAACAAACCGGATGCATGGAAACCAAACCGTAATTAATATAAACAAGGTGATTTTGTGTTTAATTTATTTTAACAAAGCGTTAACAGTTTATTTATTGAGAAAAAACTACAAACATTTCAATTAGCTGCCTGTTGATTTATAATATGTCCGTCAATATTGTAGTATTTTTTTAAAGTGTAAATATATATTTAAAAAAAATTTAATTTATTGATATTTACAACTATAATAATATTACAACAAGTAAATCTGCTCTTATGTACAATATGACATGAAAAACACTTGTGGAGAAATTTCCCATCGGTAGCACTCCAATAAAGTTCTATAGTAGATGGTCTCGAGGTCATCTTCATTTCAGACGCCTCGGAGGGTTAACAGGAATAGTATGGGAAGCAAGTTGAGAGACTAGCGGATTCATGTGTCTAGTTTGGGTCAAATCAGTAACATATGGGATATTAAGATCATGATGGATGAGTTTGTTTGTGACATAATAAGGAGCATTGAGGATTTTACGAAGGATTTTGGATTGTAAGAATTGGATACGAGATAATTTGGATGGTTTAGTAGAGCCCCAAAGCTCAACTCCGTATGTCCAAATAGGTCTGATATCTGTCATGTAAATGAGTCTTTTGTAATTAATTGGGAGCTTAGAGCGTTTGTCCAGTAAATGTTGAAGTAGGCGAAAACGTCGAGCAGTTTCTTGTCTTTTCAGTCTTGTATGAGGATTCCAAATGAGACGTTTGTCCAGATGGAGTCCCAAGTAACGTATCTAGTCGACAGGGTTCAGTGGAATATTAAAGGATATAGTAGGGCAGGAATTCATAGGTTTACGACGAAGGGTGAAGGTAATTTGATGGGATTTGTTAGGATTTATTTTAATTCTCCAATTTTGACACCATTCTTGTAGGTTTGAGATATGGTATTGAAGAGATTGGGATGCAACAAATTGATCTTTATTTACTGATAACACACGTGTCATCAGCGTACGTAGTGAGGACAGTGCTTGGATGGGTTGGGATGTCAGCTGTATATATCGTGTATAGGATGGGACCCAGGATACTACCTTGAGGAACCCCGGCAGACTGGGTAAAGAGGGAAGATTAGGAAAAATTATGGTTTACTTTAAATGTTCTATTACTGAAGTAGGAACTGATAATAAGGAAGTAAGTAGAAGGTAAGAATTTACGGAGTTTGTACAGCAGTCCTGGATGGCAGACTCGAAGTGTATATATTAAAATTTTATTTTATATTGACCATACTTCTATCTTTTAGTTATATATCCAAGAGCGTATTGTAATAGTATTTGATTGGATAGTTTTTAACTTGTATCATAACCACGAAAATTACAGAAGATTAAATACAAAATAAATATGATCGATGAATTTAAAACGTGAAGCTTTTGAGCACATAAACCAAAGAGAACAAAATACCTTGCCTTATCCTCTACTTAATGTATACAAAGAAATATTTTAGAAAATCAATTTTTTTTAATTGTCCAAGTAAGAATTTTTGGTACTTGTGTGTTAACGCAGTTATTTTTCCCTACTTGTTCGCATACGCGAGCGGTTACATTTTGTAACCGTTATATTTCTAAAACATTTATCTTGCATGTTTTTAAATCTATTTATTGGGGTTAGAATTTTAATTTTTTTAAATAATCATCAACAATTAGAAATCAAAATAATTTATTTACAAATGGAATATATCACGAACAATCGAAAAAATGAAAAATCAAAATAATGAAATATGAAAATAATGAAAAATCCAAATAATTTATTTAAAAAGAAAGTGGTTAATCGGATTTCGGTGGTAAATTGGTAAAATATTTCGCTCTTCTGTTTTTGTCAAATCCCAAAGACTCATTTTCGTAGCACAAAAATTAGCGAAATAATAACAACAAATCTAATAGTAATTAAATAATTAAATAAAATAATAACAACAATGAGTCTAGAACAAATCAGCAAACAAACAATAAATCAGCAACAAACAAAACTCAGCAAACAAGAACGAGCATAGAAGAAATCAGGTGATAGAAATATAACGGTTACAAAATGAAACCGCTCGCGCATGCGAACAAGTAGGGAAAAATAACTGCGGTGGCGTTAACACACAAGTACCGAATTTTTTTTTATTTTAATATAACAGGTTAATTTTACATTTAAACATTTTTATTTCGTATATATTATTTTTAAATATTCTGTAGGAGTTTGTTTAAAAAATGTACTCGTAACAACAAATTTTGTTAGTGAAATATCGGGCCTCTTTAGGCCGAGGTGCGTGGTAGAAAAATATTCATTAATAATAATAATAATAGTGAAATATCAAAATCGGATGTTAGCTGGAAAGCATTATTAAAATTATTTTTATTTATTTATTTTCAAACACAATCTTAAGGTTGAAAAAGTGATGTATTACAGAAATTATGGAGTTGTCTTATCAGGTTGGTGTCCTGCTGCATTTTGAGGTTAGAATGTTCTTTGTTTATCTATTTATTTTGCGATAACTCTCGCTCTGCCCTGAAGATGCTTGAATACGCTTGAATATGGTCAGGTATTAAGAGAGAATTAAGGTTTTTGTTTTGAATTTTTCCATACTTAAGTGCCTACTTACATACTACTAATTATTACTGCCTAGTAATTGCTTATTAACTAATACTTCTAATTAATAATTAAATTGTTCATTAATAAATTTTCCATTATTACCATCAATAATTAATACATTACAATACACTTTTTGTTGGAATTTTACTTTCCTGCCTTTAAGAGAGTACTTTGCACTTATATTATCATCATGCTCTGTTTAATTAGGAAATTATCCATTCTTCAAATCGACTTCATAGTAGGAAGTTGTAATTATAATTGTAACAAAACAAAATTATTGAACCCTTGGTATTAGATGGCTTTGTGATGTTGCTGGTATTATTTCTTGATTAATCCTCTCGAGAGACCTTGGCCTCCTTTCGGATTAAGGTTGTGGAACTAGAAGCCCAGTTAAAAATACCACCTTAGATGTCCACGCAAGCCAAGGATGGTGTTCGTAACTTAAATTTCCTATTCTTTCCTCTCATATTAGTTTGTTTACACATTATAAATCATAGTATAATTTAATCAATTAACGATGACGTTGATTCAGCTCGGCGTACGATCATGTACTTTTGTTGTTCTTTGATTGAACTGTGTGTTATTAATTGTTTTCTGGTCCTCATTTTATATACCGTTTCCCTTTACTTCTGTTATGTCCAGATCCTCAAAAGCATGGGCCCTACGGTTGCTACTACAACGGTTGGCGTACGTACGGTAAGGTAGGACTTATTTACATGTTATTTCGATGGAAATGATTTCCATTCATGATTAAATATTACTTATTGAAATGATTTGAAACATATTATGGTACTCATTCCGCAGGCTGTCGCTTCTAATTGAGACAAGTTTTACCTGTTTATCGTTACATTTTTAATATTTTCCGAAATACAAGTTATCATGAGCTTTAGTGATAGGAAAGGAGAATATAATTACGACTAATGTGTATACTTCGGTAATTATTTCATCTAGAAAAGAACGTATCATCTATACTTCGAAATGTTAGTTGAAATATTTATTTCTTGAATATTCCGAAATGATTTCCCAAATCTACTCATTACTCATAATTCCCTTTCCCATTCTATGGATCGCCTTAAAATGTATTTTATAAAAATATTAAAAATTGAACGAATAAACTGTTAAAATAACAATAAAACTTATTGTAACTCAACTTGTAATCAACAACTTGTGAAATAAATATAATTAAGTTATATTGAAAATCCCGTTTTAAAGGCTACGGGTGGACCCTCCTGGGGGTCTAACCTCTGCCAGGTGGTTTCCCTTGATTAAGCAATATGTCGGAAAAATTACCTGTCTTTACAACCTTTGACTTAAAAAAAGTAGCCTCTACAAAGTACTGAACCCAGGATGCTTCATGGGTTGTAGTGTTACAGGTTATTTATGTTAATGTATTTACACCCCAGGTGGATAAGTGGTTAGGTCGAATTTTCTCCAGATTGAGTTTCTTGTCCTTAGGGAAACAGAATCGTGTTATTTATCGTGTAGTGAATAATGGAGCTAAATCAAACATTGGCTTGAAAAGGAGTTAGTAACTATATTACAACTCCATTTCAAGTCAAAAACTACGAGAGTGAGACAATTCCACATTCCTCATTATAGGTAACTCTCGCTTGAAAAATCCTAGAAATTTCCTACAATATTTTCCGGAAAATTTTTAAAGAACATTGAAAGATCATGTTTATCGATAAGGGAGAAAAAAATTAAAACAAATATTTCTAGAACTTTTCTATATTCTCATAAATTAAATAAAAATGCCTTTTCTTTATTACTCAAAATGAACGACGCCAAAACGGTTTGTTTCTGCAAGACTTTAACATGACTGCTAAGTTCCTCTAAATGATTTTTGAATTCCTTCTTTTCTCTTTTTCGATGTATTCTTTTTCCTGAACTTACCTTGCTTGTCGGTTTTTAGTTCAAATGTATGAAATACGGAATAATTAATGAAGGAATACGATTTTAGATTAAAGGATTGATAGGAATATCAGGTTTTCAGGATTACTTTGAATTTCTTTGTTGGAACTATTGGAAGCAATTGAATGCAATGCCACAAATATAACACGGCATGGATGATATATTGGTTGCTGCACTGCCAACAGCCAATATCCGGCGTGTTGACATTTATTGTATGGCGTAGTGAGAACAGGAAGAGATTTCGAATAACAAAAAATATAAAAAAGTTTGTTACTGCATTGCATTTAGCGTTCTAATATAGCAAGGTTAATATATATATATATATCTAGTTTGGTAAAAAGTTTTGTTTTATTTATTTTACGTAATTTAATGCTAATATGGTTAATCGGCCGAAGCTTCAGTGAGAGTCCTAAATTTGGTCTATACTATCCAGGTATAGTTAGGATATTGCTGAAGCTTATTCTTTTGTTTTAAATAATTCTAAATAATATTACCATATTATACCACCATGTTTTTTAATGTGATACGTTTTATCGAAGATTTTTGGAGTTGTGCCAGTCTTCCCCACGATAGCAACAGTTACATTAAAAGGAACTGTAATATTCTTGAGTGGCTTTTATTGTAGTAATGTACTCGATGGCATAAGTGTTTAGTTATGTAATTCAATTCATTATGAATGATATTTTTTAATGAATATTTTTTAGTACGAAGCGTTGTATTCGAAAAGTATCTATTTTCTGATTTATCCATTTTGACGTAGTTTCTCTCGCATTATTAAAAAATATATATTGAAGACACAGAAAGGTGTGCAATTCCGTTACTTGAATATCATAATATACATTTATTAATAAATAAATTATAATAGACTTAACTTTTTTTTAATTTAAGGTTGTTTCCAATCAGCTGTCAAAAGTGTATCAGTTCCGCAGGTTGTCGCTTCGAGGTTGTCATTTCCTTTTCAATATTCTCGAATATGAAATTAATCGTCTAAAACTCACTCATTTTGGTTTTCGAGATTGTTAAAAAGGAAATAAATCAAAAGTTGAAACATGCTGTAAGTTGTAACTTTGCTTGAAGCGACAACCTGCGGAACTGACACCTAATATTTTTATATACTTTGCGATATGTGCCATACTTTTATAGATTATGCTATAATAGGCAAAGGTTTTAGCTCGGTTTAAGATCACTTTTTTAGCAACCTATAGTCTTTAGTTTAACATGTCTTTGTTAAAAGTTATTTGTTATCCAGATCAAGCATTTTTAATACAATTCTTTAGTTTTGTTTTAAAGTGGAGTAACGTTGAATGGAAAGGTTAAGTCATTTTTTTTTTTTAGTGACGCCTGTTAGTAATGGTCTACTACAAATATTTATGGATGTTACCCTGGTCCTTCTAGGAACCTGGGGCTCCCCATGATACAAGACCTCCCTCGAGGTATTCAACAAACGGGGTTGTTAGCAGTAAATGTTTCAGGGTAGAATATAATATAATTTAGTTATGAACAATATGTAGATTTCTGCAATCATTTCATCAAGAAATAAAAGTTTCAACTAACATTTAGAAGTATAGATATATACATATATATGTTTGTTGAAACGTTCATTTGTAGATGAAATAATTACCGAAATATACACATTTCCTATAATTACATCCTCTTTTCCAAACTAAAGCTTATGATAACTTGTATTTTTGGAAAATATAAAAAATGAAGTAGTGAAAAGTTAAAACTCAACTCGAAGCGACAATATGCGGAATATTGTTACCCAAATTTATTCTATTAGGGCATTAAAAAATTTAGTGATTTTTAAACATATATTATTTTGTTTTGTCTAGTTCAGATTTAACATTCTAATTACCATTTAACATTCTCTTGTAAAAAAATATTAAATGGTAATTTCTGGGCTGTAAATGCATTAAGTTACCAAATATCAGGTTAACGTTAAGTTAACAAACATTAAGATAAAAATATTTGAACCTGAAAAAAATTAATGTAATGATTTGTTTTTGTTTATATTTTAAACCGGTTATTTCAAGTTTTATTACCAAAAAATTAGTGCAATCTGGGTTCATTTACAATGAACTGGAAAAAGCATTATTTTAAATATTCTTCATAGGATAAATCCCTTTTTTCCAAAATTTTCACATAAATTATTCATGCACTTAAATTTATTATTTACTATTAACAAATAATTACGAAAATTATGATTAAAACAAAACAGTTTAAATTTACATCATCGGTTGTAAGAAGCTTGTAATCACTATTTACTGCAAGGACTAACTATTAAACATCAATTCTTTATTTTTTACTAAATATTAAATTTTAGATATTTTTCAAACGATTCTCTAATAAATATTTTTTCAATTGTTTTTTTCATAAATAAAAAAACGTATATTTGCACATAACGAACAGTATTTTTTCCAAATAAATTTAGTCTATCCAAAACCTTTTATTTAACACTAACTTGATAATTTTTAGTTGTTTATTCGGTCAACAAACGATTGTATGATTTCATATGACTTTTTTATATATGTCGTACTGAACGAATTTAAATCATATTCCATATTATTGGTTAATAAGCCAATTAATAACGTTTGTATTTGTGTTGACATTAGGAGTTGCGAATTTTTTGTTGTTGTGATTTATTAGTTGTTTTTGTATTCTACAAGGCATTTCCGTGTCCTAAATTTATATCAGGAAAGAGAATGGTATTTTTTATATTAGCCTTGTTTGTTTTAATTTATTTTTTAATATATTATTTTCATAATGGTATATATTTTGTTTATTTACAATTATGTTGTAACCACTATAAATTCTCGAATCATTCATATATGTACATCCAAAAAATAACATTTCGTTGCTTGATTTGTATTTTTCATGAACCTTTTAAATTTTGTTAACCTTAATCATAATGCATATTAAATTATTTAAAATTTGATGTTATTCGAATATTTACAAACGGTAAAAAGGCACTTGGGTTCAATAATAAACCCGTTTTATTTATTTTCGAGTCGAAATTTAATGTTTTTGAAAAATCAATAATCCCTTAATAAAGGATTTTGAAATTTAAATAAAATTAAGATGTGATTCTTAATGATATTGTTGACATGTGTAGTGATTATTGTAATATTTTTTCTTACGAGAACTTTTGATGGATTAAATTGGTCCGGGTGTGCAGTCAATGATAACACAAAAACTAAGCAAAACTTAATTTTTAATAATCGTGCCAACGTTTCGGTCTACGTTGTAGGCCACCTTCAGGGCAAATACTTTTTCTTAATTTTTGTGTTATCATTGACTGCACCCCCTGACAAATTCAATCCATCATTTGAATTTTCCAGTCAACTATTTTCCACTCAAACGAGAACTTTTTATGTGTTTATTTTATTTATCTTTTCTTATAGTTTTTTTAAATACTTTTATTTAATATATTTCTCAACATATAGAATACGACTGGTGGACATTCATATTTCTGTTTACGAATTCAGTATTCCGAAATCATTTAACGAAAATTGTTATTAACTATTAAAATTGATTAAAATCATTCACAAATCTTTATTAAGAACGAAACAAGGCCAATGAAAATAATTAATTATAATTCGCATTTAACGTTTACATCTATAATATAATAAAAAGTAAGTGATTAGAAACTGACCTCATGGATGCTTAAAAAACTAATATGAATATATCAGTAGATATGAGTTATCTATGATTTTTGAAAGTTGTATAAGTCCTTAAATTGAATTACTTTAAAAATATGGCAAATGGGCAAATATTTTTATTACTTGGCAAAGAGTGATGTATTAAACCCTAAATAACTTTTAAATTTTATTATGAAATAAATGTCATTAACATCATTTAAAAGAATAAAAAATTGTACTTGTACCACATGCAAAAATAGCAGCTCATAAACTCTGAAACAGTGTCAGATGTTGAATTTATAGACAAAAAAATTAATACGCAAAGAAAACATTTTGTCTCACTTTTTTTGTTATATCTTTTAGTATATTTGTTTTAAAATAAATTGAATATTATATTGGTCCCTCCTTCTTCGCTTGTTTTCGGACTTATCTTAAAGGCACTTTTAGGAAGAAGGCGCTTTTAGTTAGCGACCGATTAAAAAAAGAATTGAATAAGCCAGCAATAGACGAAGATGGTGAGTCTAAAAAGAAAAGAAGACGTGGTAGTGAGAGATGACTGACGTCACAAATGTATTAATACATTATTTGTGTAAGGAGAGGGATTTGGCGGGAGATAGACCACGCCCACCGCTGGAGGCTACCTGCCGCACCGCCATTCTTAGTCGCCGTTTTTCTGCAACCTCTTTCACAACTTGTTGTTTTTCCCTGTTTTTTCCATATCTGTGTTCGGGTTTAACCGTATGGAATAATCAATTAATAATATTTTATTCACATACAATGGTTGCTGATAAATGATTTAGATTTTTACAATATATTTTAAGAAACAAGTTTTATACATTTACTCTCAGAAGGTTTGGCGGAGTCTATATTTAGAAACTACAAATAAATAAATACAAATAATTGAATTAATTTATTGTATTCAAGACAATATGATTGATTCAAATAAATTAAATTAGCATTAAAATAGTAAAACGATTTTATAAGTTTAAGAATAGTAAGAATAAGGGTAAGATATCAAATATTAAATTTATGTATACAAATTTATTAAAATTATCAATATTAGATGGAATAGAAATTTTCAATATTTTATTAATAACTATATACAAATTATTATTTTTTATAAAAACATTAGTTTAATTCTACAATTTTCTAATTGTTCGTTCAATGCTGTATCCAGGAGGTAATAAAAATTCAAAAATATTTTACTTTTTTTTATATATGATATTATCAGTTAAATATTTCACTTTAAAATTAGTTCCTCCGATATTTACAGAAACAGCGTAAAGAGAATTTTGCACATTGCTTATGGGATTGATAAATAATTGGATGAATTGATCATTATATCTATTTATGACAATTTACCTTAAATATTACCTATTTTGTGTACATGGTGCCCGAGCAAAGAATGAATTTTGTTTTAGATATTAGGTATTTATTTACTGATAATAAGTAAGATAGCTTAGAGATGAATTGATCTACAAATTATGCAAATATTTATATAAGAAAATAAAAGGGTAAATATATAATAGGTACAGTAGGTACAATCAACATTGGGCGATGGGATGAAGCAACCTTTCTAACAAATTTTGTTTTTAAATTATCCATAAGATTAAAAGACGCAGAGGTAGAATTACTGTATTTTTTCATACGACTTTTACTGTCTTTGGAGACAAAATTTCCTACAAATGTGTTCAATTAATAAAGGTAAACTGTTCTAAAAATAATCAAGTAATGAATATAACTTAGTGAGCTGCCGTAATTAGTTTTTATATTTTACTATAATTATTTGGAATAAGAAAGTGCGATTTTATCCGGTTCCTACAACTATAATATAAAAACATTTTAATTTTCTAATTTCCTTTTCAAGTTCAATTATTCAATCATTTCGCAAGTATTGTCGCTTGAGAGTAAATTATATTCGAATAATCACCAATTTGTTTGTCGTCAAATGGTTTCCTTTTTTGTTGTAAGCATCGCATTTTTATTATAAAGAATAATCTATTGTTTTTGAGTTAGGTAATTGTACGAAGTAGGTAAATAGAAAATATAACTAATACAATAAAATAAACAAATAAGCCCAAAAGAGTTAATAATTTTTTTGTTAAGGCATTGAGGGTTGACAGGTCAAAAGTTCACACCCCCTGTTCGATCAGCGACCTCCCTACCAACAGGAACCTCAGTACTCAGTAGTGGTAATTGTGTTGCTGGGTACTCTGGGGTATTAGGGAAATTTACCACTTCTTCCACACAGGTATAAGGGCATTTTGCCACTACTTCCACAAAGATATTAGGGTATTTTGTTACTTCTTCCCCAATAGCATTAGGGTATTTTGTCACTTCTTATTCAAATTTATTAGGGTATTTTGTCACTTCTTCCGCACAGGTATTAATCCTAAACCACATGCAACCGAGTACTTTTCCCTAAATAGTTTCCTTTCATTTCTCTTGCCTAGGATGAAATTGAAAGTATGTGTTTGATTTGAACGTTGTGTTTTGTTTTCTGTGACGAAAACATACAAACATTTTAACAAAAACCACTTAGTTTCTACACATTTCATTTACAACTTATTAGTCTTTGAAGTGGCTAGTTTCAGTTTATGAAATCCATTAATCTAGTTTATACGGAAAAGTAATTTAAAGGTTTTCAATATTTTATGTTCTGTTTCATAAATATATCTGTTTCTTATTTATGCTTTTTTTTAAATAAAGGTATTTGTATTGGTTTTATTGAAATTTTAATTAATAATTATAATTGTTTCACTTATCGCTGAAAATAACGACGTAACTAAAAAACTGGTATTTTTAAGTTATGCGCTCATTAGCAATATTATTGGTTATTTTTTTAGTTTTGCCTTCAGTAGCATTTGTATTTGTTGAATCTTATTAATTCAATCTGTTAGCGGCCGAAGATGGATCATATGGGAACATGGATCCAGGGGCTCACCTAGCCTCTATAAAGTGGGTACCAACAATAAGCGGGGAAATCTTGCGGTTGAGCGTGATCTAGGACAAATCACATCCCTGCACAAGCGGTGCTCATGAAACAGTACAGGCTCTACCATCTACTGACCCCTGAACCCCAGAATAATTGTATTGGTACAGGTTTAATAACACTATTATTTTAGTAATAACGATATTTAAGGAATTAATTAATGAAGGGCGAGGTTTAAAGGCTAAATTGAAATTTATAAGGAAAAAATCGAAAAAATTTATTTATTAAACGATTTTCTGAGATTTATTTGGGAAATGATCCGTGTTCCCAGAACCTATAATACGAGACCCATCTGAAATTCGGCAGTGGATGAAGGACAGATAGATTGATGGGTGATCCAGAATCTGACTCAGACACAACACTTGTTGTAATTGTAAATTCGCAAAAGGATTGTGACAAATGCCAATGTCTGGAGGCCGATCAAGGACAGTCTATGTTCGGTACCGATTTAAAACTGATCCTGTCTAGGAGATGGCCTTTTGGGAGCAGCCTGTCTCATGTATTAATTAGTAATACTGATCAGCGACTCTGTAGAATTGATTCATGCCAGATATAACTAGAGAAGTATATTTGACCCAGCCACCATAAAGTGGGTACCCAAACTAAGGGGGGGGGATCTGGCGGTTGTGTGTGATCTAGATCACGTCCCTGCACAAACGCTGTCCTTGAAACAGTTTAAGAAAATATCCATTATCATTCTTTCAAATCGTATTTTCTTACTTCTTAGTTGTAGAGAGCTTAGTTCCTATGTTGAAAATTTTAGGTCCAAATCTCGCCATGGCAGATAAACTATTTAATCTGTCAACAGTTAAGGATTGACCCTGAGAGATCTAATGACCCTCCTGGGCTCACCTATGCTCTATAAAGATGATCGTCTAAATTATAGGAAAATCTTGACGGTTGAACGTGATAACAAACAAATTACCTCCCTGGACAACCGTTGTCCAAGAAACAGTACATTCTTTTTGATGCACTGTACCCCAGATCCTTCGCGAGTTGTAGTGGTAGTTTTTTGTTTTTTTAAACGCCTGCACCACTGCAACCCATGAAGGGTCTTGGGATGAGTTCATGGTACAGACTGTACTGTATAAAACAACGGTTGTGCAGGGAGAAGATTTGTCCTAGATCAAAGCTTAACCGCCAGGTTATCTCCCATTTTATACTTTTTTAGGTTGTGTGAGCCTCCAGATGCCACTGGATCCTGGATCCATTCGTAACTGTCAGCATATTAAATCAGTTATCCGCCTCAGCCAGACTTGAACCCGAGACTTTCTGAACAGCAACATAGCGCTCTACACACACTGAGGTACCCCGCTCCCAAGAAGACTAATTACAATTTGAGATAAATATTGTCCATTTTTGCGTTATCTGGAAAATACAGTGTCGTACCATTCCGGATAAACTAGGTCTCACTAATCATTCAAGTACACTACTTTCATATTCTACATTTATTGGACCAATTCGATTGTTTATTAATCACTTTAAAATCAATTAATATATTTAGTGAAGGAAATTTTACTGTTTTAGGTTTATAGAAGGGAAATCAATAAAAATCTTAGAAGAAAGTTGTATACCTTATATTTACGCTCCCATTGAACTGTTTATCAACAAGGTATACTTTCCTCCTGCTGATAGAACTCCCTTATTTCTACATACTTTAATATATTAGAAAAAGGAAATTTCGTTAATTTTGTAAGACTCAATCGAAATGAAGAGTGTGGCTGTATAAATATAAGTTGGCGGTAACAGCGGAGGGAGGTTCATCGCTACCACCTACACACCCAGCCACTCGAAATATGAATTGGTGATTGTCCAAGCATCTTAGGCAGTCTCTGGTTGAAGCTTTTTTCGTTCGATTTCAGCCCAATTTTCTCACTTATAACACATTACTATCTTGATTTCTTAGTGTAGTTAGTTCCTCCAGTTTTGGCCTGCTTTTGATAATATTTTTCGATTTAATAAATTGGGTATCTCCGATACTAAACTAGTTTTGGCACTGATTACTACAACTTCGTTGTAAATTTGTTGTAATTGTAAAACATTTTAGGACTGTCGGGCTGTGAAACCGCGTTCTTCTTTATAATAGGTTATGTTATAAATTATAAATCGAATTAGAAATAAATTATTCGTTAACAATCTTCTTTACTACAACTCTAGAGACGGAAGCTTGTGCCCGTTCGATTATGGCTTATGAAGGTTTGACGCAATTCTTGGCGTGGACAACAGATTACTCTCGAAGTTAGACCGGGTTGTTAACCTGTATGGTAACTCGCCATTTTGGCCCTAGTTCAGGTCTGTATTAATGAAAATAAAAAAATAAAACGTTAATGGACCATTACATGTGAGTATCAGACCTGAAGAAGACATCTAATGTGGTTCGAAACGTTGGTTTCTAATAAATAATTGCTCACAACTTAAGAACTTATTTTTGATTTTCTCCAGGACCATTTTCTCATCCTCAAAAAAATAAGATATTTATATTACGTTAGTGGGGCATACAATTGATTACGTACATTTGTTCCGTTTCTCTTCTTCTTTTTCTTCCATCCTCAGTGCCTTTCAGCGTGGGGGCCCATGTACAGATATTTTTTCCTTGAAGACTGTCCAAATCCGAGGCTGTTTGCAACGGGCCCCTGAATCATTAATACTCCTTGACGAGTGATTGGCCCAGTTAAAGAGGCCCCGTCTCCAGATATTTATATCCCCTCAGGAGAAAGGGTGTGTACTGTAAATGACCTTGGTCTGTTATTTGAATGTGTGTAGTGTACTGTATGAGTGTCAGTGTACTGTCCCCCAACCTGGAGGGCCAGTGGCTGATGGCGGTACAATGACCGGGCGATGGGGCCGCCACTTCTCTATGCCAATCCGTTTCTAATATGTCCAATTTAAATCTCTTAATATTTCAAGTTCGCATACCTCCATGTAGTTAAGAACTTTATGTAGAAAAGAAATTTTTAATTTTATATTTTTAACGAAATGTTTAGTTTTATATTTTTAATGAGGAACAATATTAACTTAAGGGGTCTTGAATTTAAATTATGGGGTCAATTGCGGTTCAGTGGTTAGTATAACAACGTACTATGCCCAAGATCGCGGGTTTCGCAGTCCAGCGGGATTTTTAAAGGGAGTAAAAAAAACAAACCTTTGTGATGCGTTCTTCGAGAGGGACGTAAACTGGGGGGGTCCCTAGTCTGTCACTGGTACACGTTAAAGATCCCTATCCCAATTAAAACAACTTAATGAACTACAATAATAGCACTGCTACCTATACATACCAAAAGAGTTGACTGTTGTTCAGAAGGATTTTTATTTTCTCTAACTCGTTCTCTTTGTTGCACTTTCAACTGTACCCTTGATTCTGAGCGATATAGCCATATACGGTGTATTGTCGATTTATTATTAAAATTTGTTCTTACTTCCTAACAATATTTTTATATTCGCGTTGATGCCTTCAGCCTTTTTGGACTTTTTCTCGTGCGTTGAAAGAGGATTCCCTGGCGGAGTAATTAGGAAGCAGTTAGTTAATTGGTAACGAGTGATTCACCTTAGTAATGAATGAGTTCCTGCCAGCTCCCTTTGACATCGATTCCTCAATTTCTCGACTCTTTAAAGAAAATTTTTTTAGGACATTCCGAATATTTTTATTTCATTTATATATAATTAGTCTACCCTGCTGTGTAAAGCGATGAGTTGCTATGCTTAAGACCCCTTTTGTGACAGATACATTATTTAATCTACTAAAAGCTACAGGTGGGCCTTGTGGGATCTCCAGAATCCTCAGGATCTCTCCAGCCTGTATTCTGTATTCTTGGTCATTGAACTGCATTACAGTTGTCTAAGTAAGTGTTAAATACCTGATAGTTGCAAGCAATGTAGTTTACGAGCTACCAATGAGAGTGTCGAACTTTCTTGTGCTGATATAGGCAAAGTAATTTGCAAATATTCAATTCAAAGTCTGACAATACGTTCTTAGCGTTTCATAGTGCTGGGTCAATTTCTTTTAAACACCACCAATAAAAGTAACGGAAAAGTTGGTTAAAAAAACCTGTACCACTACAGCCCGTGAAGGGTCTTGGGTTCAGAATGGGATAGAGGCTGTACTGTTTCTTGGACAACGGTTGTGCTGCGAGGTTTGTCCATCACGCTCAACCGCCATATTTCTCCCACTTTATACAGTGAAAGTGAAATATTGAGTGAGCCCCTGGAGGGTCCTGGCTCCGGCCAGATTTAATAAAAGTCTGCCAAGCAGCGGGTTTTAATGGGCAGTAATCAAAAACGGATGACTCCGAAATTTCGAAATTGGACTTTTTCCCACTTATAGTTTAGTCAAGCAATTTCGTTCACATTCCCGGATCATTTCTCATTGTTTTCTGAATATGTGGCTTCTGGAGGGTAAAGCGTAATTTTTGCTTGACTAAACTAGTGAAATTTTTTAAAAAAGTGAATTTTTGAATTGTCGGAGTTATGTACCTGAATGCCTTATATTTTTTCGTCCAGGATGAAAGTGGTACAACTAAATATTTTTTTGTTTTTTTTTTAATGTGAAAACTAACATTGGGCATAGGTTGTAGACATGCCTTTACATAACTGGCCAGAGGGTGTTCCCTTTAACACATGCTTCCGGTCCGACACCTATTGTTCCAACTGGTTTGACCTGATGTTAGAGGGCTGGTGGCTACTTTTGGGGCGATTCGCGTAAGACTTATTACGATTTCGGAAGTATAAAGCAAAGCCCGAAAATGGTCCTTCCCCATTTGCAAAAGCCAAGGCAAAGCCAAAGCCACTAAATGTAAGATCCCGGTAAGAGCACAATTGCCTTATAATACTCTAAGGTAAAAGAAGGGCTTAGTTATAAATAAATTAGGAGGGGAAGAAAAAAAAAATGTCGGAAGTTTGAAATATTAACCACCGTAAATTAAATTAGCCTCATTCGTTCTTGTGCGTTATTATTGACGGATATCAACGAGTAATTATCTGCGACTAAACTTTTCAATTTAAGTAGTTAAGGACTACATTGTTTTTAAAAGTTAAAATTTCTCCTTTCAAAACATATTTACACATTTTCTTTAGTGGAAAACATGTTACTTACAAGTGACGTAAACACTCATAAAATGAAAGGACTTCTCAAAACGATTCAGTAAAGAGCACATTTCTGAGTTGATGTACAGGAAGCATCAATTAAAATGGTTTTGATTTTTTGCGCTAAATTTTTCCGATGCTGTATCTTTGTTAATTGTGTTATAATTTTAATTAACGTTATGTATTTTATTTATTCTAACTTTATAAATATTTACATATAAAATTCCATACCACTAGTGCAGTTCCCTTTCTCTCAGGCGATCTGTTATTTTTTACGAAGCGTTTCTGCTCATTAAGAGAATGTACCAAAATATTATCCCTCTAATCCTAATTCGAAAATTCAAATATTAACCTAAATTTCAAATTCCTACAACTTGTTATGATTAAGAATTAAATGAAGCTTCAGGATCAAGCTGATAACTTAAAAATTTCAAAAATTCTTTTTTAAATATATTTTTCACTAATTTAGGCAAGCAATTTCATACTCCCAAAACTTCGATTTCCAAACCGGAACGAAAACCATGTGAAGGCGGAACATTGTCGTGTCATTAAAAATTGCTTTAATAGACTAGCAAAAATATGAAAAAGTAAATTTTTGAAATTTCGGAGTTATCTGCTCATCAATTAATCTTTCTTCTCAGTAAATGGCAACAATACTGTGTACCATGAGTATCCCTATAAATTCGCCATTAATTTTAAGGTTGCCACAACGTTAAAATATAGAAAAGTAATACAATTTAATTTAAAATATGTAGTTCTTTTTTACTATTGCCTATTTTATATTAAAAAAATGTGACTAACTATTCATCCGAACAAAATTATATACTGTTAGCGGGGAAATTTGTTGACTGGAAGTACTAATGGAGGATGGAAATAGTTGGGGGGTGCAGTCAAAAATTTACACAATAAATAAGTGGAAACTTATTTTTTATTTGTGCCGACGTTTCGACCTACTTTGTAGGTCATCTTCAGGGCCAATAGGGTGGCTGCTCGGTGGAAAAATGTAACTGGCCAAAAATTATATACTGATTTTATCAAGAATAATGACAGCTAGAACTGCCAGTATTCTTGAAACTTGTCACATTTTCCTCCTGGTTTAAAAGCTGGCCAGTCTGTTATCAGACGATTTTAAAAACGTTAAAGGGGATGAATTTAGGACTTGTTCGGACCATGTGAAAACAATGACATATTTCCCCACCTTGACGAATAAATGTACGGTCTGTCAGTTTGAATATGAAAAATAAAACACCATTTTTCGAATAGTAACAATAAATTTAATATTTGATATTAAATTAAATATTTTTTACTTAATGTAAATAAAAAATATTTAATATTTTAATAATAGTAATAATTGATTTTTTTAAAATAAAATATAGGAGTGGAAATATTGTTGTTGGAAGTGATTGTTAAAAGAAGCCGTTATAAGGTCCCTCAATTCCTAGAAAAATGACTGCGTTGAAATTGTGTACATTAACAACAATACATGTTTTTTTAGCCTTCTAAGAATAAAGTTATTTGTCATTTAGTTCCTATAAAAAACAAAAATAATTTCAACAATAGAAAAATGATAAAACATATGAAGTCATTAGAATATGTTAAAACAATATATGAACTGAAATATTTTAAAATGTTAGATTGTTGAGTTTTATACGAAATTATTATATATTTTATTAAATATTAAATTACATACTTTCTAATATGAAATTTTTTCTAAATATGTATTGAAGAAGTACAAAAATTAATTTATATATAATATCGGGACCAAGGTGTGCTGAGTGCTGAGTTGTCCCGGTTCAAATCCAGCTATGGCAGATAAATTATTATCGTATTATGTTAATTACTACAGATGGACAATGTGTGACCAGCAAACCTTCCTGGGGTTCACCTATTCTCTATATAGTGTATATCCTTAATGGGGGAATAACCTGGCGGTTGAGCGTGATCTTGGATTCATCACCTCTTTGCAGAACTATTTTCTTAATAACAGTAAATCTACGGAATCCTTGGTTTTTTTTTTTGGTTTTTTTTTAATGATTTCATAGTTAAGAACATCTCAAAACCATGCATTTTTATACCCGAGTATTATTCAATGTCATATTTTTGTCAATGTAATATTTTTATTCAATGCCATATCTGTCGTTAGAAAACATATTCCATTGAAGTATTTGTAGTCTATAGGGCAGATCTGAAAAGCTATTTTTAGAGCACTTGAACCATTTTCTCTGTTTTCGCAGGCAGTAGTGTCCTCTCCTTCGTATGGTTTTTCTTCCTTGAAATTTACCCAGCATTATCAGATACAATAAGTTATATCACCTTCACGCACGCATTATGTGTCCGTAGTTATGTTCCAATTAAACATTTATATTTTTACATACAGGTGATAAATGAATGATAATGCTGAGAACCGGTAGACATTCCCCCAGGTAACCCTCTGTTCTTTTGAATATATTCAAGACTTGCAATCAGTTGAATAGAAAGAGATCAGGTTACTGGAATAACGTACATACCTTGTGATGGTTTATTAAGGACACGAGGAACATAATAGGCTTCCTGCAACTGAAGTGTTTCATACCTGATGATATAAAAATTATATGTAAATTTTATTCTGATGTGAAAATGGTTCACTGTATACATCTTTAGAAATGTTGAAAGTGGTCGGTGGTCCCACTGTAATAACTCAAAATAAGTCTAACTTAATATATTTTCGCCTACGTTTCGACCTAATTTTTAGGCTCATAAGGGATGAGAATAAAACAAAACATTCAACAGAATACCGAAATAAACAGCACATTACCAAAGACAATTTAACAGGTTTCAGAAATGGTAGGAATAACAAGAAAATAATACATGAAACAAAATGTTAAATTAAAAGATATTTGATGTATTTTTTGTTTCACTGTTACTATCTGTCTTATTTGTTTAATTATTATTATTAATATTTTTTTTCTTTTTACAGGTATGGTTTTGTGTAATGAAAGCTTTTACAGATCTGTTAACAGTAAGTACAAATACACGAGTTTTCTAGCTGAAAAGTAGATTTTTATTTGTTCTGAGGTTTAAATATTATTTCCAAATGTATGATTATAAATCTATAACTATAATGGTCTAGTTGGTTAGAAAATAGTGAAGAAAATAATTATTTTAGTAGCGATAAACTATGTAGGTACTTGTGATTTAGGAGGTCGCCACGAAACCTACCTCCTCATCTCGTGTTACCTCATGTAGCCTCATCTTATCACTTGTCTCATTTGAGTGTACGTCATTAAAATGTTTTCCTTATTGTTTTTGGTTTGTTTGTTCATTCATTTTACGTCACTTTATACTGATATGGCTAATCGGACGATGCTACTGTATAATTTTGCTAAATTTTGCCTATCCAGGTTTAATTAGGATAGGGATTTTGAACGAGTACCTGACATCGTATAAGCGATGCTACAGTGGAAGTCAAAACTTTCCATATCGAGGTATAATCTTTAACCAATACCTGGCTGGCATCATATTGGCTCGGGACCCCCGTTCAACGTCCCTTCCGAAGGACGCCATAACTATGTTTTTTGAAGGGAGTAACTTCAGAACATCCTTAGGCCACCTGCCGGGTTACGAACCCGCGATCTTGGGCTTAGTAGGTTGTTATGCTGACCACTAGACCGCGGGTCACCCCAATTTTTGTCTTGTTAATTTTGTTTATTGTCTGTTTAAAACGAACAGAATAAAACATTGAGAATAGCCGTCTTCGAAAAAAAATACTTCCAGAAGTTCAGAATTCCTAAGATCAAATTATGTGATAAGGGTCATCAAGATTTTAACATTGATAGAAATGGAGGTATTTCCGTCAAAAATGTAGGAAATGGATTTATTTATTTAAATTTAGGAAAAGAAAGATGGTCGGAGGAGTCGAGAATTAGTATTTTACTATTGCATTTTGTTTATTTCAATTTCCATTAATATGAATAAGGAGGTAGGTATCATCAGTATCAGAATTGTCAGTGTTCGGGTTATACGCCTGATGATTACACTCCATGGCGACCGGCTAAATCACAAGTACCACTATCTTATTATTCAATTTTCTGACCTCCGATTAAATCATTTTCTTCTTCATATTTATACGTTCTAACTGATAATTGTTCAATGTTTTTATTGCTTTTTATTTTTATTCCTTAAAATATTTATGTATTTCTTTATGTAAGCTATTTTCTTGTTATTCGTAACCCTTCAGGTAATGACTGGAAGTGGGTGGTGCAGTGTTCTTGCACCGTTTTGTTCTGGGTGGCCTAGGCACGACCTGTCGTTATGAATGAGGGTTGGGTCCATTAGCAGTCGTTGCTCTTACATTACTACATTACTACACTACTATCTAGTAGTTACTAACGCTTCTTGTTAACGATACACATCTTTGTAAATGCTCGTAACCGGTGTTTACAAATAGGTTGTTATTGTTTCAATTTTATGATTACATTTATTTGTTTTCATATCTTCATAAATAAATGACCAAATTATATACCTTATATGCGTGAAATGAGTTAAAAATTATTATGTTAGATTTTTATCTGTGCAGGACGTTAACTTTGAAGTGGGATAATTTTCAATAAAAATTTAAAATTTCTGTTTATATCAAATTTCGTGCTTTAGTTTAATAATAATAATCCTCCAACATTGAAACTGGATCAATATCAAAGAATATTCTTATAAATTATTCAACTTTGTTTAAATGTTTTATGCCTACACAAAAGACTTTTTGCACCGAGTATCCACTCATATTGGCCCTGAAGATGACCTACAAAGTAGGTCGAAACGTCGGCACACATAAAATATAATAAGTTTGCACTTATTTATTGTGTAAATTTTTTACTGCACCCCCAACTATTTCCATCCTACATAAAGTTACTAAACTGTTGATGTTCAAAATGGAATAAATATTCAGAATTCAGTCAATAAAATAATTCTATTGTGATAAAAAAAACATTGCGGTAAAACAATAGTATGCTGTAGCATTAAAACCAAGGAATACATTTAAACTATTGTTTGAAAACTTTTGTCAATAAGAAGAAATGATGAAATAAGTCAAAATTTAAAATTGCGTTCATAACAATAACTGTTTTATATGAATGGATTTTGTTTATTAAAAATACAGATTTAATAATTCATTAATAGAGAGCTTTTCATTACAATCACGTCTTTATTTTGGGCTAAATGTTTACAAAATATACATTACTTCAAAATAACTCACTGTTCTGTTCCTTTACTTCTTAGTATTCTATGGGTAGCATGTTTTTGTTTTGTTAGATCAATGCCTTTCATTGTATGATTTAGTTTAAGCCGCAGTTTTTTTTTCTTCCATGAATAGGCTTTGTTTTCAAAAAGCTTATGTTTATACAATATCAAAGTTTCTTTAGCTAACACAATATATAAAGAAAACTACAGTCCTTCTAACAGTTATTTTAGTTTATATATTTTAAAATTATAATATAGAAAACCGTTTGCGTTTATAAACTATTAGTTTTATGTCGTTAAACACAAACGAACAACAGTACTTTTTATTAATGATCCCGAAAATGACTGTACTGCTTGACTATTGCATATTTTAATACGGTTAGTTTTTTGTTTTTAATTTGTTTATCTTTTATGCAAATGCGTGTTATTTTTTAATGAATAGAAAGCAATCGCATAAAATTTCTAGACATTTTACACAATTTCAAGTTTGGTAATTTATTAGAAGTATTTTGTAAAAGCATAAAAAAGGAATATGATAATTATTATTTTTCATTTTTTCTAAGATTATTATTATTTTATAGAAATGTTATTCTATTATAATGTATTCCTATAAAAAAGTAAATATATATATTTATTTAGATGATTGATTTTAACAATATGGTTGATTAATAAAGATAATTTGGTTTGATAAATAAATATTAATTAAAAGGGTGTACAGCCCCTTTAGCATTGAAGCCTTGCTTAGCTTTACAGCAGTTCCTCTCAACTAGGGCCGCCAAAGTTCATGTTTAGTACATCGTAAAACTTATGTGGGTTTTACATTGTAACGAAAATTAGCGAATGGATTTCAGTAATCATCGCATTTTTATGATGCTTTCTCGGTGAATCAATGACTCGTTGTTGTCTATAGAGAAATGCCTAATAAATTTTATGATACGTGGAGTACACTCCATAAAATTGCCATTACAGAATCATTTCAAATCAAATCATACAAATTGATCTAAATGAGTCTTACTTATTTTACTTGAATGATTTTTTACTAGTTGAATTAATCACTAATGGATGGCTTCAATATTTACTGATTTTTTTTTTTAAATCCCTCAGGAAAAAAAAAGATAAAACAATTGAAATTAGTTAATAAATCGGGCGGCATGAAATAATTTCAGTCCTTTTGTAGCTTTCTCTACCTGTTGGTACCTACAGGTGGGTTTTCTGTTTACAAATTACTTTACCTGATCCTCTTTAGTGTACTCTATTTTGACTAGAGGGTACTACGTAGAATGAAAACATCGTATATGTATTACAGACCCCAATACCTTTGGCATTGGATAACCTGTTTACATATGTATTTTTTTTATACTTATGTATTTATATTATACAGACTCGCCCTTTTCTGTATAGGTATTCCTTACTCGCCGAACCCTAGACATGGGTTAACAATACTGTAGTATCGCTCATGGCACCCGTTAGGTTTATATCCCCAGTAATATTGTAATGGCTGTGATATATTTATTAGCCCTTATATTATAATAGTACGATGATGCAATAAAATTGATAATATAGATATTGAAAATAATCTACGAATAATGAATGATATGGCTCAAAGTAAAATCGTATTAAAACTCAAGTATTACTTAAAATTACGGATAATAAGTATATCATATCTTTGGCGTAGAAAATCGAATTTTTGATTTGTATCTTCTTCTTTATCGGCGCTACAACTCATCGCTGAGTCCTGGTCCCCTCAATTAGTTTTTAGATTTTTGTCTAAACAAAAATATTGAAGCAAGAAATTCTCTTCCATAATAATAGATCATTATTTTAACAATAATGTATTAAGGAATCGCGTCTGTTTACTCAAGAGACAAACAACACAATCCAAAAATCTAAGAAGAATTAATTGATAATCCTCCTTGGTTTATTTTGAATCACACTCTACTCGACGAAATGAGCAATCTTATATTCACAGCAAATATACAACATTTCACTCCTCAACCAACATCACCAAAATCCTTCCTGAATTTTCTACGAGAAGATTAAAAAGACAATGGCCTCAGAAACCATTAATCATTTATAAAAAAATTCTTATTCCCCAAATCGAGACGAAGAAAAAATCATTAGGATCAAATTTGCCGAATGAGATACTACACAGGTGCAAATATAACCATATAACTATCAAATAATAATAATAAATAAATATTTATTATTTTCACCGTTTTTATCCCCCCTCAATTTTAGTAGTAGGTGTCGAAATGTTCAATAAATGTAATACTTAATTTATTTTATACCTTCACAATGTGTTCACGGATTTTTTTTCGGGTATGGTTCAAAAGAAGGCACGTGATCATGGAGTGTCTTTGAAAACGTGTAAGAACCTCAAATACGTTGTTTCAACGCTTCTTTGTTTTGATTCATTTTTTCTTTGTATCATTATTTTTTATTTTAAAGCCAAATTATGTGAAATGTAAACCTTATGTCGGTGGCTATGAAAAAAATAAAAAATCATTAATTCAAAAATGTAGTTAAGGAAAATAATAAAAAGGATTGAGTATGGTAATGTAATCTGTATTATTTTTTTCAATAAATTCGTAATATTTGATGCAAAACCTGAACTCCTCCAATACTCATTTAATTCCACGTTGATTGTGCATTTGGTTCGGTATAAAATAAATATTAAAATCGTATGGTTTTACGGACATTGTGGTTATAAGTTAATAGCCGAGTTCTATGAAAAGTAATACATATTTTATCTGAATTAGTAAATTAGTTAAGTTGGTAAAATCAAAACTTTAAAATTTACAATTCTGTTATCTATAAAATATTGTTTCTGGGTGCTATTTTTAATTCGATTACACATTTAAATCTAAATATTAAAAAAAATCATAAAATAGTACTTTAAGAATGAAATACACATTTATTGATTTTTTTTATTCTAAAAAAAAACAGTAACTCCATTTTATGTTACTGCTAGGTATTTACTTTCAAAATAAACTAATTTATAGTAATATTGGCTGTTAACTGAATAAAAATATAAAATTATGTTAATTTTATTATAAGGTTCAGGTTTAATTATTTTTTCGTTATGAAACGGTGTCTCACTTTCAAAATTGTAAACAATAGTTAATCACTCATTTAGTGATTCATTAATTATTAGAAACATCCGTTTCAACTCACTCCGCACTGTCTTTTTGAGGGCTTGTAATTTAGGTCACAAGCATAGGGGTGGATCTTAATAATTATTATTTTATTTTCAATACTATTATTATAATATTATTTTTATTGTTATTAGCTATTTCTACACGATGTTATAAAATGTACAAGTAGCGCTACGACTCGCTAACTAAATGTTTTGGGGGTTGGAAAGCAGAGATCGTGGGAACGGGGAGGCCAGATTGGAGCGAACCTTTCTCAGAACTAGCCCATATATCCAAGCCGCTCTTTTCATGGCCCAGAACAAAAACGGTAACCCAAAGACCCTACGCAGGAATTCCTCACACGCACTATCTTCTCTGAAATAGCCTGATTCTGTCTGCATTGCACGATAGTTGAGTTATTATATATTATATAGTTATAATTATTAAATCTATATGGAGCAATTAGCCCTTAGTGATTAGGGATCCCAATTTAGGCCCGTCGGATTTAGGAATAAAGTAAGACACTGTTCGTAGTATTTCTTGACTCTTCCATAATTGATTTGATTACGAATATAATACTTTAAGTGTTGTATAATATAAATATAACATAATATAATAACTATAATATAGTATAATAACGGTGATATCTAAAGCCCCTGGTACTTAGGGAAGGAGGAATCTTGGTGAACAAGAGCCTAAGAAGGACAATGGCTTGAAAAGCAGTTATTGTTTATATTACAACCCCATTTCAAGCCAAAAACTTTAAGAATTCAACCCAAACTCAACTCTCTCTGGACAAAATTCGGCTTAAACACTTATTCATCAGAGCTGCTGATATAATATAAATGTAGATTTACTTTTACATTATTGGGGTTCGTGTGTACCTTTTTGTTTGTGGTAATTGTTGTCACAAAGTTAATACAAGTTGTTTTTTTCTTCATTTTATTTCAAAATCATCCCACAATAACATTCTTATAATTTTAAATAATTAATAATATAGGGAAGAAAATGGTAAGGGTGGAATTCAGAGAAACAATGTATATAAGGTCTAATAATTTTATTCTAGAAGAATTAATAATATAGTGTAATGACGTGATCTTAACAATGTATTCATATACAATGATCATACAATCATCCAATCATATGAGCCGTTGATTTTGATTGTGAGACAACTCCAATTTTTGTTATTGCTAGATATTTACTTTCAAAATCTACAAATTTGAAACATTTTTGTAAATTATTAATTTATAATCATGTTGAAGTAATATTATTGTTAATTGGTTAAAAATCTAAAATTATGTTAATTTGTAATAAGAGTCAGCTTTTATTGATTATTTTTACACAATGTTGTACCGTTTTCTGTAGGAATAATAGTAATTAATCATGCTATTACGGTAGTGTGTGAAAATATGTCGAAACTGGGAGTGGTTTAGTTCGTATGAACGATGGTAGTTACTATTTTCCAATTGAAACTCTCAATTTTTAGTTGTTCTATGAAATTACATTTCACGACTTACTATCTTAACCATGGCAACGCCACAAATAATATAAAAAAGTCATATTAATAATGTATTTCATTATAATTAACATTTCTCATTAATTTATAAAACATATTATTCAAGAATATTTAATTTCGGTTCTTAGTGTGTACAGCTTTATAAAGAGAGAGTAAAATAATTAGTGAAATACATAACAGATATACCTTATTATGTATTAAGTGTACGTACTTAATACATAATAAGGTACACATAGTTTGCCTGCACTTTGTAGCCTAGACAACAGGTTACATTCTATTTATTGCTTATAAGGCCGGAAGTCCGGAATGTCCGACTTAAAAGTGTCCCGATCCCTCCTGTAATTACAATTTATATGTATTTATTTATTTGATTGATTATTTAAAGTAATAATTTATTGATGGTTTCGATAATTATAAATTTTAAGACAATGGAGGCTACCGAGATTAAAGTTGTATCTCTTTGTTAATTATCTTTCCCTCAATTTAGTTAGATCGTGTAGTAATATAATAATTCTAATTAAGGCTTTAATGTGATATTAGAGTTGATGTGTTAATCTTCTTTTCGAAATTTTCGTAGAGTAGGTATCGGTAATTAGCTTATTTTATCATTGTTGGAACCAAAACTTTTAAATGCCTTCTCAAGTCTTAACATTGTTATGGTCGAATAGGATTAAGGATCTGTAATACTTTAAAAATCAAATAAATATAACCTGATAATTTCAAAAATCTTGTTATCTTAAGATAATAGTTCTTTTCAATGTGCATTCTCTGTGTATTGTTTAAAAGTTAAACTTTATTTCTATTTCTTAATTACGAATACAAATATTCATCATAATAGGATGTTGATAGTTGGGGGTGCAGTCAAGAAAACACGCAAAAATAGGTGAAACTATTTTATTTTAAGTGCCGACGTTTCGACCTACTATGTAGGTCATCTTCAGGGCTATGAGAAAACAGACAAAAACAGAATAGACTGTAAAAATACATAAAAAGAGGTACAGAAAAATTAGACAAAATGTAGAGATATAAAAAAGAATGATATATAATGAAAGGATATATGAAGGTATATGAATATATATATACATAATATATATATATAATAATGTATATAGGTATATGAATAAAGATGATTACATGGTTACATCTTTATTCATATACCTATATACATTATTATATATATATATTATGTATATATATATTCATATACCTTCATATATCCTTTCATTATATATCATTCTTTTTTATATCTCTACATTTTGTCTAATTTTTCTGTACCTCTTTTTATGTATTTTTACAGTCTATTCTGTTTTTGTCTGTTTTCTCATAGCCCTGAAGATGACCTACATAGTAGGTCGAAACGTCGGCACTTAAAATAAAATAGTTTCACCTATTTTTGCGTGTTTTCTTGACTGCACCCCCAACTATCAACATCCTATTATAGTACCCACAGTCAACTACATATTTCTTTCTCACACAAATATTCATCGTGTAAAGTGGTATGAATTTAGTTCTAATATTTATGTTATTGTCTTAATAGCCTATTTTATCAGCAATAACTGCTACAATTCCCTATAATATCTAGTTCTATTATTTGTATTATATAAAAATGTTTAAAAGATAAAATAAGTTATTAAAATTTTTACTACTCCAATAGAAATGAAGTTCTAACTGTCGATAGCAGTGAAATTCAGGGATTATTACTTCTAAACATAAGATTTATGATATTCTAAGAATACTTCCTCCATTTTGCTAGTTAAGGACCATAGCTAAGGGGAGGGGTAAAAGGTACACAAGTTCTGAGGGACAGACGGCAAATGTCTAGAAATGAAATATTTTCCGGTCAAGTACGCATATAGTTTTTGAAATATATATATATATATATATATATATATATATATATATATATATATATAATTGGTACTCCAACTTATAAATATTTATATCAGACTTGACTGGTAAATAAAATTTGCTGTCTTTACTATCTGCCATACGGAACAAGTGTCCCTTTTGCCCCTACCCTTGGTATTTGACCTGAACTAGCAAAATGGAGGTTTTGGGAAAAGGGCATGACTGGACTAAGAAAATGGAAGGTACTTTTATTGGTATAATACAATTTGCTACATTGATTGTTATAGCGTTGTTTAAAGTGTGGTGAAAGGATTGTAATTCCCATATTTTTATTATTTTAAAAAGCTGCTCTTACTACTTGTATGTTTGAAATGCGCAATATCTATTGTTTTTGTCTGTTGTATTAATAAAAAAAAACGCCAACTTACACGTAAAAACAAAAATAATGTTCTCATTATTTAAAAAATAATGATTAATTTAATTAGAAAATCACGTTATGTTTGTAAAATTATATTATTCAGAGCTATGAATGAATATTGAAGAGGATTTTATTATTTTTTTTCAAGCGGAAATAAATAAAATGGCGCCTGGAGTGGCCGGGGCATCAGGTTTGTTTGGTATATGGCGTTTATAACTTGAAGGAAATACACAATTGAATTTATAGGCAAAGAAGTATATTTCTACGCACCTGTAAATATTAAATTAGTTACCTTTCTACGTTTTGTTGTAGATTTTTTTTTTTAAATATATATATTTTTTTTTGTGGTTTCTTTTTATGAGTATTTATAAGGGATGAGGAGGGAAGACAGACTACATGGTTAAGGATATTTAATAAGAGGGTAGATAGTGCAGAGGGGGGAGGGGATGGCGGGGTATTGATTGGGGTGAGTGTGTGTGCGTGGGTCGGTGGGGATTAGTTCGCAAGCGGGCCGCTCACCACGCCACCGCGCTAGTGGCGCCCTCGCCTCGTGGCTTCGGCCATTTCTGTGTCGGCAGCCGGCGGGTTCTCTAGCTCTTCTAGTATGTCTCAGTGTTACTTCAAGTTATTTGTGCTACAGTCGTCTCCCCCGGCGTCTTATCATGCAGGAAACGCCAGCGGTGAGTTTTTCTCATGTTTTATCTAATTTTCTCCGTTTATTTTATTCATTTATAGTGAGTTTTAGTGCCTGAACTCACACGTTGCAAGCACGCTCTCACAGACACAGGAAACCCTCCCCACCACTTCGACCGAGGGCGCAAGCTCCCGCCAGCACCACGTGTTACATTAAATTTTTCGAATATTAGGTCGCTCCCAGGCTCCTTTTGATACTCGTTACATTCCTTACGGTCTAGCTACTTCCGCCATTCCTGACTTTTCATTCGTAAACTTATATTTCTAGACTGTTCAACAAGTTTCCTTTTATGTTTTGTCCGATTTTGTCGGGTTCGGTCTTGTCCCAGTAGCGTTTGGTCGCTATGGAGGACTCCACGTGTGTTGGGACCGTGGGAAAGCATAGTCACCCCCTTTTCCCGCGATCTGTTGAGTGCGGTCTCGAATCCCGTGCTTATTATTTAGATGTTATTCGGCCAAAACCTGCCTTTTGATATTCAATTATAATTAAAATTTCCATTATATATATAAATATATAACACCTGATAATTAAAGCCTTTATAATAACATTATTTAAATTTTTACTGATTACAACAAATTTATTGCCTTGATTACCTGATAAGTTAAACATTACCCTTTTTTTTCACAAAACTTAAACAATTGTAATTTATTATTTAGTACTTAATAACGTTTTTTTCTGGTAGTACTACGACAGACTTCTCATTTTCAGTTTTAATTATGTTGATTAAAGTGGCTAATTGAAGGGAATAGGATAGACGGGAAGATGTTTTCAGGACGTGGAGTAGCGAAGGGGAGAGGGGATGTTTTTTGGGGGTTGGTCCGCCCTACCTGATAGGAACCTCTAACGGTCGCCACCCCTCAGTCAGAATATTTCCCACCATGTCTACATGTAAATAACTTCCATTGTTGAGCTACTTTTTTTATTTTATTTTATTTTTTTGTTTGCCCCCCTCCCGATTTTTTCCCCTCTTGTCTTAAAGGATACAGACTGTCGCGAGGACTATCTTCACCTGCTTCATCTACAGATGTCTACGTAAAAGTTTTCATTACAGTTGAATTTTTTTGTAGATTTTTTTAAATGTACAGTAGTTAGTTACATTTGCGAAATTAATTTTATCGAATTACCCATATTATCACGAGTTTAATCAAGCACACTTTCCGATTAAAGTAAATTTACGTTGGAACCCTGCCTGTTTTAATTGTAAATTAATATGGAAGTGAACAAGGAATCCTTAGTATGTAATATATGTATGACATTTAATTACACTTTTATTACAATGTAACTGTAACACTAATGTTTTAATTAGTAAAAATTAGATGGTTTTATTTTTAACGTATATATATTCAATACTTAAGTGTACATTAGTTATGGTGTAAACTGCTTGAGGATATAACCTTCCTCTTTGATGTGTTTACCCGTTTCTGCTTGGTTATTCCTGTCTCTTATCTAATCTAGATATACTTGATTGTTCTTGTTTATATTAATAGTCTTATTCTAATAATCTTTAGTTTACAACAATCATTTTATATGAAATATTGTTTAATCATCTTGTTTGTTTTGTACTGCGTCAGTTAAATAATGACGTTCATAGGAATTTATTAGTTTTATCATGTTGGGAAACTTAATAAGAATTTATCTCATGATAACTAGATATAAATATTTTGATTTTCTCTATCGCGTAGGCATGTTTTATCATAGCATTAAGTTTTTAACTTCTAACTTAAATATCTGTTCCGCAGGTTGTCGCCTCCAAGTTTTAAATGTTAATTCGTTTCATTTTTAAGTCAAAAAATACTTGTTATCCTTAGCTTTAGAATGGAAAAGAGGGTGTAATTATGTGCAATGAGTGGATTTCGGTCATCATTTAATCAAGAAATTTAAGTTTCAACTAACATTTTGAAGTATTGATGCTTGTTGAAACGGTCCTTTCTAGATGAAATTATGACCGAAGTATACGTATTTCCCATAATAGCATTCTATTTTCCAGTCAAAATCTCATGGATTAAATGTTTTTTGAGGAAAATATTAAGAGCGAAACTAACGATTAGTTAAAACTAGTGATTATGCTTTATTTATTTAGTTTGTTATTAACATAAAAAATTCTTTTAATGTTTCCTTTGAACTTTCTCTACTGTTGGACTTCCTATACCTTCCTAAGCGACAAAACCCTACATACTCTTCCGCACTGCTTCCTCCATCTTGATTGGACGAGATGGGATATGGAAGCTAACACTAAGCCTTCGACCAAGGAGGCGGGCGGGAGTGTTTGTTGGCTTGGGTAGGGAGGCAGGAAACTGGAGGTTATCGCTTTCGGCCAAGAGGAAATGACTCACTCACAAACGAAGCTCTCCCCCTTCCAGGTCCCACGGCCAATACTCTCACCAGCTCTGTATCCCTTCTTACAACTACGGATTACTAGGAGCTATTGAACACTTCAGGATGTATGAGTCCAAATTAGATGGATCATGACTAGGAGTTGCCAAATCCCTAAATCCAAAAAAATGTATCTTAATTTAAGGATTCTTTTGTAAACACCCTTTTCCTGCGATGTTTACAGACTTCTTTTAAAACAATGTTATTCTTAGGTTGTTGTAATTTGATTCTTTGGCATAGTACGATCCTTCAGTGATTTCACATTTGAACAAGACAAAACCTGTATTACTGTAACCTATGGTATATCAATAGTAATGGTTGTGTATTTTCATTGAGTATTAGCAATATTTGTTTCTTTCTGATCTCATATGCAGTATCACTCATTCTTAAAGTAATGAGTATCAGTTGATTGATTGTTATTGCTTCCATGATTCTCAGTTGTATCCAGTTCAAATAAAAAGACATTTTATTTGACGTTTTAACAGTTATATATATTCTGCCAGCACTTAAAGCTATTTTATTGGCAACATTTTTGTGTATGTATATATTTATGTATTTAGAAACCAACTTAAAAAAACAATTTGCCTTTCGCCAATAACATGACAATTCATTATATTTTGTAATGAAATTATTTCTCATGCTTTTTTACTCCTTTCTTGTCATTCCTAGCATTTCTGTTTATATAACCTGTTTTATTTTTTGGGGGGCCAGACTGTTTATATGGTTATTCTAATTTATTTTATTCTCGTCTTTGATAGTAGCATAAAAATTAATAGTAGAAATATTGGTACCAAAAAAACGGTATATTTATTTCGTGTAAAATGTTTTTACTTAACCCCACGACCATTTTCAACATTTTTGAAGATATATCCAGTGAACCATTTTCACATCAATTAATAGTTATAGGATAGTTTAAACGATTTACAACGTTACAAAACTCGAGAACGTTAAATAATTCTGTTTAATTTTATTATTAAAACAATCCCTTCCGAAATAGTTAATGTTTCTATTGTTATTACAAACTTTTTTAAAAGCTTGTGTACTTGCCTAGTAGGTGAGGAATGCTCCTCGACCCTGCGTTGTGTCTCCTTGGATACTTCTGGCACTCATAGTATGATTGAATCTCTACGTGACTGAATCATCAACCATTCTTCCGTAAATAATTTTCTGTTTAAACATCTTCATTTCCTATAAACCCGAGGTCTCCCGACCCCGTCAGACGGAAGACATAACTTTCTTCAAAGTAATTGCGTTCTAAACCGTTGTTTTTGGTTTTTCGCCGTATTATGTAATCTCCGATCTTATTATGGTAAACATCTGATGCAGTGTCCGAGAAACAGAACTGATATATCGTTAATTATTAAATGTCACTTTTTGTATATTGTTATACACTTCTTCAGATGCAAAGCTGATTTAGATATTAAATTTCTTGATCCAGTTAATATTTTTACGGTTATCTGCTTAGCTAACAGAATACAGTAAATACTTTTATTTATTTTTTAATTAACTAATATTTCTTCAGAACCTTTCATGTCTCTTGGCTTTGACCTTAAATAGTCCAGGTGTTTATCTGGTGAAACTCTGATACAGAGTCAACATCGGCTAGTTTTTCATTCACATTATTCAAAACAAAAGTTCATTTGCAATTTTAATGAGGGACTCTTTTAATAGAAGTTACAGCGTAATCAGTCTTGTAATTTCTAGGCTTATTGCTTAGACATTTTTAATGATTATTAATACTTGTACTTGTTGGCTTTAGACATATGTGCGGCTTCAGAATTGGTACATTTTTTATTTTATTTTTTTATCAAGGCTTCAGAAAATAAGAGTTTTTGCAGGATTTAGGTTAACAGTTTTTGTTAATGTCAGAATTTGTTTTAAAATAATGCAATAAAATTATTTCTTTGTCTATCCCCTTGTCATTAAAAAATAATAGGATGCGTGAGTTTTCTCTCAATATTCAAAACACAACTGTCCCTCCTTATTTTATTCTGTATTAAAATAAATTACAGTACAACATTCATTATTTTATATAGGATTCAGTTTTACTTGATTTTTAATATTTAAATTCTTATTTTGTTCCTTACTACTTGACTTACATGCCCACAAATCATATCCTAGGGCTCTGATGATTAGTCATATTATAGTCATGATATTTTCATGATGAATACAAAAAAAATTCACCCTTTATTTACATATGAGAATCCTTATTTTATCTTTATTTACATATCTTAGTGTTCTTCATACTGAGTGAAGTGCCATTATTTCAGCTTTTATATTTAAATGTGTTATAACTCTATTTGGTTCTAAATAACAAAACGTTTTTCCCTTTAAATTATTTAACAAGTAATTATTTTATATTAAAATTCAAAATATATTGTATCAAAAACAGCACTCTTTTCTAAGTGATGAGTGTTAAAATAATAATGTTTGCTCTCATTTTTATACTAACTCAAATGCGAACCCTCAAATATCTTGATATATTCAAACATTCTAGGAAATATTGTAGGGATAAATTCTTATTATATTTTTATTCCATTCATCAGTTGTTTTCTTCTGGTTTCGAATGTGTAGTTAAATTCTTTCCTGACGTTTCCCTGGCCATATTGCAAGCTTCCTCGGGACTCGTGGTTTAATCTGAGATTGAAAATGTTTACTACACGGTCGAAACCCGAAGAAACACCTGATGAATTGATTAAAAATACTGACCGTGGCAATTTAAGAGAGTATTCATGTTATATTATTTAAATATTTTTTTCTCGTTGTATACATCGAAGGTTCACATTTTGAATAATTGATATTTTCTTTTCTTAGGCTATTATTTTTTTCTATTGACCTTCCGACTTCTTTCATGTCAGTTTTGGTGGATCTCCAGGAATCCAAACTCTTTAAGTCCAATGAAGTTTTTCCTTGGCCACCCGTCGCCCCTTGTAATGACCATCCTACACAAATACTCTTCGACGTGAGGACGGTCTGCCGACGAAGAGGCTGGAGAGGAAGTGAAGAGGACTACTCCCTTCCTGTTGGTCCCATTCACCAATCCCCACTGCACCTTCCATTCACCGGCTTCTGCTTTCAATGGTCCCGTCTAAGCTAACATAGCCACTATCCGTGCCAACCTCAGGGGCATTCACGCCGAGAGTTGTGAAGGATACGTATTATGGTAGTACGGTTGCTCATCTACCTAATTATATTTCTGATTTACAACATAATGTTACTCTGAAATAGTTCAACTCTTACTGCCTTTAAGCATTTTTACACGACATTGGCGTATATTAAAATTATTAATACTTTCGTCCCCCCTCTCCCTTAAAACAAGTTCTGGCTGGTTTACAAATCGGACTCAATGGCACTATGATGAATTAGGTTTGAGTCATGATATTTTTATGATTACAAAAAATATCGTTCGTTATCTTAATATCTGAGTGCCATTCCGTACCGAATGAAATAATCTATTGTTACCTATTATGATGTATTACGGTAGTTACTTAAGTGTTTTTTCCTCCTCCATTCTGACTAAGTTTAAATGATTTTGTTTTTGTGGTTCATTTTTCAAAATTGTATTTATTTTTTTCTTATCCCAGAATATTTTCATTATTATTTCGTCATTGTTCATTCCATTCTTCTGCCCGGATTGAATTGTTTTTTCTTATTTCTGGAAACTTAATTTAAATAATATTTTTAATATATGTTCTACTCTTATATTATATTTTGAACTTTCTAGATCTTTATATACTTCTGTGATCCATTTAGGTTTGTTTTTTCTCTTTCAAAAGAACAAGTTTTATTAATCATAATTTTGTAAAAATATTGTAGAGTTAAAATATTATGCCATACTTATGGAGTAAAGCGGTTCGGTCAATGGTTAAGGTTTTCCATGTGTAATTTACCTTATAACAGTAATTAAAAAAATAAAAACTTGTACCACTACAAATTATGAAGGAATCCTAAGTCCAATGCATAGTAGATACGGTTGTTTCTAGAATAACGGTAGGGCATGGAGGCGATTTATCTGAGTTGATTCTCAACCTCCATGTTTTTCCCCAGTTTTATTTTATTGATGCTTGAGTGAGCCTCATGAGTTTCTTTTGACCCCTTACGATTCATCTGTGGTTTGTTGTCAAATTAAATAATTTATCTGCCACAGCCGGATTAGAATACAGGACCTTTAGCATAGCAACTCGGATCTCTGCACAGAGCCAACTCGCTCCTATCTAATAGTATAATGAAAAAAATATTTTAACATAATATCGAGAATTAAGAGGGAGTATTATATATTAAAGCCTGTTAATATGGTGTTGAAAATATTGAATGGAGAGTGGAGTTATCAATGACCTTACTAATCTCGCCCGATTCTTGGAAACTATATCAACGCTGTCCCTAGTTGTTAATCATTGTTTATATCGTTCACTTTCTAATCATTGTGTTCATTATGATGATCTCCAGATGTGATGTATTTATAATTTACTATTAAACAGATTATGTTATAAATTAATGTATTAACCAATTGAGTTGTAATGGCGGTCATTGACCTAAGTGTAGTAACTATTAGTGTTAATCAATGCTGTTTGTTTTTTTTACTTTTAATTGTATTACACAGTAAAATTACTGGCTCTATACCCTTTTATTAAACAGAACAATTTTTCTAAACACCCTTAAAAAAATGTAATTCAAATAATTTTTAAAAAATGGGCCTTTTGTTAGGAAATTTGTTTATTAAATTACCAAGTAACTTGCTAATGCCATAATAGAAAATACTGTTAGTTATATTATCACTCAACACAGTAATCGATTCCCTTGCGTAAAATATTTAAATAAAATTAAGAGCGAAATACAATTGTAATACCTTTAGAGAGCGGTACATAGAAGACAGGTTTTCGCTTCGAATTAAGTCACAAGTTTTAATTTTCATTAAGTACGGAAAAAATGTTTAGTTATGGGATATGTGAATATTCTTGCAAACATTTCGAAGAAATATAGATGATGATCTCTAACCTGAACAGAATGTGCAAGTTTGATTTAATCTATATACGATCAGTAGTAAAATTGGTATCTGTTCCGGAGTTTGTCGCTTCGAGTTGAGTTAAACAGTTTTTTAACTGTTAATAAGTTTCATTTTTAATATTTTCCAAAAATACAAGTTATTGGGAGGTTTAGTATGGAAAAGATAATCAAGTTATGGGTAATGAGTAGATTTCGTTAATCATTTCTTTAAGTATAAAAAGTTTCAACTAATACCTATTTCGTATTGTAGATAATGTATGTTTGTCGAAACGTTGATTTTTTGATAATATTATTACTGAAGTATACACATTTCCCATAAACTTTTGGCTTTCTTGAATCCAGACGACTGTGCATCTTGAAGACTCTGCCAGACGACTCTGCTCTTCCTGTAATGGTTTAGTTAGGCCTGATAAGGTTGCATGCCGATGGGCCATGTTCCGGTCATCTATTATTTTTTAACAGACAGATAGCCACTCTTGGAGTCATTGCCCTTTGAAATATCTTCCCAATATTCTCTTCTTATTTCTGTATCTATCTCCTATTAGTAATCTCATTGTAAATGATCATTTCAATTAATATTCTGAATGTACGAATTATAGAAGCAAATAAATAAATAATAAAAAAAAAGCTAAGTATTAAACACTTTAATCTAATCTCACGTTTTTCTCCGTAGATTTTTTTTTAAACGTTAATATAATGTTCAAAGTAACGAATTTTATATTCTCATCAAAGGTTCACTAATACAGCAGGTGATTTTTATTCTTTTATATCTTTATTGTCTCCACCAATAGTACAATTTTCATTTCTACAGTAAAAATTATAGTTGTTTGTGGGACGTCTTGGAGCAAGGTTGCTGTCTCTACTTGGTCTTCTTTGGTGTTTGTCTTGATAATGCCTGAAAATTTGACTAGGTTTGACGAAACGTTGACTAGGTGTTTTTCCCATTATCTTAGTGACTTTAGATTTTGCTTTAGGTGTTTTTCCTAGTGCATTCTAATCTAATAATTTTAATCTAAAATTTAATCTAAAACATTTATTTATTTTTGAATATTAATAATAATAATAATTAATATTTAATTTTGGATATTTATACAAAATTAAAAAAAAAAATTTCTGCTTCCTATACTTTTTTATTATTAATAATATTTTTGTCAAATTGGGAATAAATACCTGGGGTGCAGATATATCGCATTCTTAAAAAAAAACACGACATAAAGCCATATTTTGTTATATATAGTCATGTTTGAACCTTTAGTGGAATAAATTAATGACATAAGTTAAAATTACAATAGGAATTCTTTGCTTTTCCAATACTCATTTTTGTTTAAACTCACATGAAACTTTCAAATACCACCCCTCTAAGCTTTTTGGAGTTATGACATAGTTCATTTGAAGAAGGGATGTACAGAAATGCAACAGTGGTTTTTACATCTGGAATAATATTATTTGTATTAGAACGCTTGGTGCAATGCCAATTCCCGGACTATGGAAGTAGAAGATATTGACTGGTAACTGAAGTAGGGAGGGGAAAAATGTACTGGATGTGCCCTATCTTAGGTCGTATGGGTTTGTTATTAAAATTTAAGTTATGATTTGTCTTCGTGAATTCCTTATCTGTTTTACGATAAACCTTATTCTGTTCTAAGCTTGCATATTGAACTCAGCAAGAGAAACCTACATTGTATTCCTCTTGTTATCCATTCTTCCCTAGCGCTCTAGGATGCCCCCCCCCTCCAGGCTTCCTGTTACTCTCCCTCTTCGGGTAGCCGATGTTGATGAACTCCCTCCCTGCTCTCTTCCCGAAGGAGGTAAAGGGCAGCGGATGCAGGCCTTGGTATAGGTCAGTATTGGCTATGGTGGGGGAATGCACATTCCCCGTTACCCCTCCAATGCATTTTTCCCCTACCTACTTCTAGTTAGCGGTCAATATCTTCTGCTTCCGTACTCCGGGAATCGCCATTGCTCCAAGTGTTCTTCACGGTTCTAATACAAATAAAATTATTCCAGATATATGAACAACTGTTGCATATCCATACATTCGTTCCTTCAAATGATCATATGATGGTCATAACTGAGAATTTTTCATGGTGGAAACCAAAATTCTCTTAAATGAAGAGAAACTATTTATTTTAAAGGCAAGCTCCAACCCACCTTCCAGGTCTTCTTCAGGACTAAATATACAAGATACATACAAATTAAAATGATACATAGTAAAGAATTAAAATATATTGGCATATTGGCATCAAGGGATATGATACATAAAATAAATAAAACTGGGGAACCCTTTAGGTGAATATGTTAACTGAGGGGATAGTTTTAGAGTATCATCAAGTAATACTTCGATTGAGTATTCTTGAAAATTAGTTGACGTTATACATTCCTCCACCGAGGAAGACATGGTTCGGGTGGTCAGAAAAAAAATTTCTTAAATAAGTAGAACTATTTAGTTTTATTAAAACGTATTACAAAATATAATTATTATTTAATAATTACATAGTTAATAATATTTTATTTGCATTTACATAGATTTTCTTTTATTTATAGCATTATCATCTTAGTGTTTAACAATACATAGATCATTTGTACTTACAATCATTTCATAAAACAAGACGTTTAACTGTGACTGATAAAGTATTTTAGTGAAAAGAAAAAGTGCAACCAGTGATTAATGTTTTAATTTAGTATTAGTATCAATTGCATAACTATTAAAAGATTTTAGATAGATATAATTATTCTTATATCAATGGTATTCTTATCTTTGGACTTGAGTTTATTATAAGAAATTAATAGGCCGCTAGGCTCGTGTCGAGCATGTTGGAGACGCGAACCCACAAGTTAATTCCCTACCAAAATTAATTTAAATTTGTTAAACGCGGCTAAAGTTTTTATTTAAAAAAATATATCTGCTAGAGCAGTTAAACAGTACTATACTATTCAGGTTGTTATCTGTGTACTCAATCAAAGCCGCACATATCGTAGTGGGTGTTAATTGAAATTTTAATAGGGTAGCTTATGTCTATGTCAGTGACCGACCACATTTCGTTATGGTTTGAGTTGAATTGTGCGCGTTCATGTATTGTGTTGAGATACGGACTATGTTTGCACAGCTCTTGTTGCTTGGGAGATACCAATGTTGTTGATACTTTCTTCTCCTGATATTCTATAAGTGATTAGCATAGCGTAAAGTTGGAAGCTTAGACCTCCTCGAGGTAAGCCTAGGGAAGAAGACTAGGCGCCGGACGCAGTGACCTTGACGCGCGAACAAGCGGAGACAGTTAGCCAGACATAGCACCCCCTTCCACCGTGCCATTACCGTTCCGTCCATCTGTCCTCTTCCTCCCAGGGTCACTGCCTCCTCTATTATATCTCTCGCTCTGTCTTCCATCATCATCATCGCTATTATCATCATTCATAAATATAAGAAGAGAGATAACAAAAACATTATCCTGCCCGTCGTCTACCAAGTAATTATTCCACATTTTGTCATCTTTAAATATCTAATTTCCTACAACACTGCTCGTACATATGTAAATCTTAACTTTTTTTGGGATCAGTTCCGCCGGTTGTCGCTTCGAATAAAGTCACTGCAAGTTTTATCTTTCCTCTTTGATGTTATAGGAAATAAAATGTTTTAACTGACATTTCAAGGTCAGAAGATGATGTTTGTGTGTTCATACGATTATTTCTAGGTGAAATGATAATAAAATAAAACAAAAAATTTTCCAACAATTAACATTTTTTTCTAACTAAAACTTCTATTCATATATAATACCTATTACTGACTGTATATAGAATATAGAACCGACTAACATATACTGTTTAAGTTATCATCTATACTTCAAAATATTTGTTGAAACGTATATTTCTAGATGGAATGATTACCCCTCACGTTTTAGCATTGGATGTTTCCTCGTGAGAACAAAGCATTGCTTGACTAAACTGGCAAAAACTATGTAAACAAGACAAATTTAAAATTTCGGCGTTATACGTTTTTTATCCTTAGCGCCTCATTATATTCTAGTTGTAAATATTTTTATAATTCATAAATTTTAAACGTCCATTTATAATAATTATATTCTGTTTCGCCCCACCTGTTTAGTGTAAGGGAATCCTCAATTATGTTTTATTAGTATTGGAATAGAATAATAAAAGTTAATTCATACTTTCGTCATTTAAGTAGTTGCTCTTTTCATAGGTCTTTAGTGTCTGACGTAAATTCTTTTTATATTTTCTATTATTTTTGCAATGTTATTGATGGTATCCGTTCCGCAGATCGTCGCTTCGAGTTGGGTTACAAGTTTTAACTGTATTTGTTTCAAGAAACAAAAGTTTAAATTATCATTTAGAAGTATAGATATCGGTTGGAAACTTCGTTTCTAGATTACATGATTACCGAAGTATACGCATTTCCCATAATTACATTCTCTTACTGAAGCGAATGGAAAATGAATAGTAATTTAGATTTTTTTTCCAATATTAGACACGATACTAGGAGATTTCAATTGTTCTTCCCCTACTCCTCTCAGTGATGGCTATTCCACCCGCCTCGTGAACTTACGGTTTGGAACAAAGGTAGCGGAGAGTGAATGACGATGTGCATCGACCGCCCCTGACGTCACGTCATCTCATTAGCCTCCCTCTTTCCCCCTCTCTCTTCCCTCTCTATCGCTCTCTTTCGCCTTGCTTTCTATTAATACGCACTGTTTTCCCTCCCTTAGGATGCTAGGAGGGGACGGCGGCGAGTTGACAACGGGAAAGCAGAGGATGTTAAGAAAGTTCATTGAATCCCCTCAAGGTCACGCCGCGCAGTGTCTTCCCCTTTTCAACAATCCTCATTTCTACGCCACATTTTTCGTCCCACTTTTAATACAAAGCTTGTTCCAAACCATGAATTGGCTCTGTGTTTGAGAGGTGTTTAAGTCTACTTCAATTTGAAACTACGGTTAAGTGCCAATTTCAGATGTTCTATAAGTGCCTCCAGACATCCGTAAACTCTAATTCAATATTTCCATATATCTTGGTTAGCAGTTCCGCAGGTTGTTGCTTCGATTAAGTCACAATTAATCATAGCTTTTCATTGCTTTCCTTTTTAATATTCTCGAAAATAAAAGTTAGGTATCTGTTCCGCAGGTTGTCGCTTCGAGTTGAGGTACAAGTTGTAACTGTTAATCCGTTTCATTTTTATGCCATGTTTTAGGTCATATTATCTTCTATACTTATAAAGTTTTGTTGAAACTTTCATTTCTTTATAAAATTATTATCGAAATATACACATTTTCGAAATTACATTCTTATTTTCATACTAAGACTCATGATTATTTTTATTTTCGAGAATATTGAAAAGGAAACGAATGAAAAATTGATACTATTGGCTTATTACTGGCTCGAACTGATTCGATATTTTAGTAGTCTTCATAAATTTCAATGATAGGCGCCCATTCAATTTCTTGCAATTATACTAAGTTATAAAAATAAATTAGTTAAACTTAAGTAAATTATGAATAACCCCCATGTCTAGTTTCCAAACCTTAAATTTTTTAATTATTTTTAATGTGACTTAATAATTAAAATAAAGAAATCTCAATGACCAATGCCATAAAATTTCTTGCTGCAATTAAAATCTTTTAATAAATACAAGTAAAACTTTTGAAGTTTAAATCATTGCCCTAAAACCAAATTTCTTAAGTATTTATTTTTTTACATGAGGCGTGGTGATATAATACGTAAAAAGGAGTTATCTCCTCATATCGGCCTTGGTCGTCCAAAAGCTGATATAGTAAATTTATTCAATTTTAGAACCCTAAATTCAAATTAATCTCTTTATTCTTTTTTTTATTTATTTCGTTATCATACCATCTCCAAGTTTCAGTATCAGATACCAAATCTTCAGGGGTATCGTATAATATTAATAATTAGAATTATAAAATCCACAGGATTTAATTTATAATATTGGTTTCTTTTACTAATGCGCCGGTACGATTGTTTGATTATTTGTTTAACGTCAGTTAATGCTGCTACAGCTAATCGGACAATGCTGCTGTAGGAATCCTAAATTTTCCTTATCCAGGTATAATTAGGAAAGGGATATTTAATCAGTATCTGACACAGCACAGGCTTCCTCTGAATTGAATAAATTAATTTATTATTAATTTCTCCTTTTATCAGATTTAACATGTTCTAGTTTTCCTAGCCGGAATATATGATTCCATTTCTGTTGTCAGTTTTCCATGTTTCTAATTTTTTCGTTTAGAATTTTGAGATAGGAAAAAGTAGTTGGATGTTGGAGGTTAAGTTGTTTTTGAACCGTGGGGGATCATGGAATGGCTTAATTTTCTGGTTTCTGACTTAGTTGAGATTAAAAATATGTTATTATTTTGAGGATCTCTTACCTTCCATGGGTATTATGAATATATCACAAAATTAAATTAAGATTCATTTCTGTCTAAGTAACATATTTTCGTTACACTATCCAGTTAAAACTTGAACAATTATGAGTCATTACAGCAGGGTTATTAGAAAATTTAAACATTTAATTTAGCTATAATTTATTGTTTCTTATTTTGCTAATATCCTTGCCAATTAACGCTAATATGAACTTGAACATTTTCAGGCAACAGTCCGTGGGAAAGACCGGCTGGGAGATCCTTCGAGACCTCGCAGGGAATTCGGAGAATGCGGCCAACATCTTGGACAACTACCTCGCTGCCTCCTACTCAAAGGGTATGCACAACTAAATAATTTAACTAATATATAATAGTGTAATATAGTTCATTTATTAGTAATTAAATGGCATATAATCATCATTGATAAAAATTTTAACAGAAAATATCCCGCTATACTTGTCTAAGTGGTTGGTTAATTCTGTTTATTGGAATTTAAAACCAAATTAGTTTACAAACCTATTAACGCATTACCATTAATCTTTGGCTTCTGGTAATATAAATCATTTTTTATTTTTATTGTGGAGAATTATGTCTTTAGCATCTTTCTCATGCCCAACCAAGCAAACCAATTGTTTACAAACATGATAATTTTGTAAAAAAAAGTCAATAATTTGTTGAGATGTATTTATTTTATAATCAGATTTCCACTCTTACACTTGTAAGTTGAATAAATATCTTGTCAAAATTAGTCTATTGATTATTTAAATATATTTATTATGAATAGAATCGGATTCATTTTCATTTATGACTGAATGTATTGAATGAATTTCATAAAAGCAGAGGTGAGTTTAAAGATGGTAATTTAACACAACATAATCCAAAACAGAAGCAAGTCTGGAGATCAGACCTGAAATGTCTCCGTTACGGTCCTTTCCGCTTTAGAACATAACTTAATAAAATTTTAATTAAAAATTACTTGTCTACAGGCCAGTCTTACAGATAGCTGTAAATAAAACTCCAGCCTTAAAAAAAATATTTTAAAATTAATCGTCTAAGGAACATAATTAGTAAAAGTGAAAAAAAAACAAAAACAAGGTTTGATTGCTAGTAAATCGGAAGTTAGTAAAGTCGGTGATATCAGTTAATCCTACTAACTAAAATTACTACATACAAGTCAGCTAAACATGATTAAATGTTAATGAATGAAAGTTATGTTAAAATGAAGTATTGCTGAATTTATTGGCATGTATATTTAATTAACTTATGTTTCGATCTATTTAGCAACCTTTTTTTTATTTTACTTTTCTTCATTGATAGTTGATATGGTACAGAATTTTGAGTTATAATTTTAATATTCCGCGTTAAAATTTTCTGCATTCCAAACAGTCATATGACCGTTGCGTTTGTGATATTCTCCTTAACACATCGAGTTGCGGGCAGTAACCTCTTCATGCTGGCTTCCAATAATTTTAACAGCGCGCCGGTTACATCATATTTTATCCTCTTTGGAAAATCGTCTTATTTCTTCTTGTTATTGAGAGAATTATTCATTATTTATTCAAAACGATATAATTCGTGGTAAACACACTTGAACATAATGTTAAGTAATTGTGTTAGAGTTTACAACAGTCAATTATGTCCTTACGATTAAAATTAAAATCATTGAAATTATAAAAAGGTACTTCATTATGCTGTACTGTATTTTCATTTATTCTTTTTTTAAGTTTAACCTAACTAGAAGGTTAATAAATATTCGGGCCAATAATATCTATTGCTATAATTTTTAAAATATTCAAATTAATTGGTTTAATAGTTATTAAGAGCTGTTTTTATTACGATGGGAGTAGATGTCTATGAAAGCAATTTGAAATAAATACTAATTAAATTTCTAAAAACATCTAAGAATAAGTAAAATTTGATATTTCTAATTTTTATCTTTGATTAATACACGAATTTTTATTTTTAAAATAAATTGTAGAAATGGACCATTATCCATAATAGCCAAACAAACAACTAGCGTATTAATACGGTATGTAATATTAGTAATCAACAAATATATGACCTTATGGTTCATTAATTCTTCCATTTAAAAAAAAATCGATTAGTTTTACGTTTTTATTACTTCCGGTTTTACTATAAATAGACTAAGCTGTTAACCCATAGTAGTAGCTGGGTGAATATCACAAATAGTGTTAACATCATGTCCGATTGGTATATTTCATACTAAAAGTAGACAAGCCTTTTAAGCTATGCAGAATCTTGAAATATAAGTCTTGGAAAACATGTTCTTTTGAAAAAAAATGCTTTAAAAGGACCTTTAAAGCCCTCCAAACACCTTGATTTTCACTCCCCTGCCATGTCCCACTACTGAGTTCAAAACTTTGCCTACTTAGTTGAAGGCTTTGTATATGCTTTTAGCTAGTAATGAATGGGCCAAATATATATTAAATACACTTCAGAATTATTAAAAAAGCCTAGTGTCACGGGAAAAAAAGAGTTAGTCAGCGTTTTATTGATGTCCCACTCCTTTTTTTCTCTACCCTGGCCTGTTTGAAAACTCCCGCTATTCACTTGTAAACTGGGCTTTTTTGTACTTCCAATGTAGAGTCATTTTGATTTGTTTTCATCAGTCAACACAAAAAATCATCAAATGTTTGAATAAAAATAACGAGTTGGTTTTTCTAAAGTTCTCTTGCCTGGTTCAATTATTTTGGGGAATATTCAAGTTTAATGACAAATCATTTGTACAATGGTAACTTGTAACTTATGGACTACCTTACAATTAACTTTATTAGTATTGTGTAAAAGAAACATGTTACCAGTTAAGCTCTCATAACCTCTAAATAGTCTCTCCCCTTTAAAGTGATCTCAAAAAGCCAGTAATTCACAGGGGGTGCTTGAGCTGTTCACTAGAAAAAAAATTAATCATAATCTTTACAGTTCTCTAGTTTTTGTCTATACTCTGTTACAACTAACAACATAGGTAGGTGAAAATTTTGTTTCAACTGTTGGGATATAACCTATTATTTTTTACGATGTTGGGGCATTTTCATATGCACAATTTTGATTTAGGCAGTGGCTATCACACCATGGGTGCAATATGTTTGTGTGATGTAGGTAAATACCTAAGGTATTTGCCTGGGTAGGAAAGTTATAGTAGGTAGGGCGTTTTTCATTGATTTGAGAAAATTACCACATAATGGTAGACTTGTAGAGTTATGGTGGTTGATAATGTTTCTACCAAATCTCTAACTCTAATTATTGGGTTTTTCATTTACACAAATTTGTGTATTATATATTTTGTGTGTGTGTGTGTGTGTGTGTATTATTACAAATATGTATATGTCCACTCTACAACCAATAAATCCATTTTTTAGGGGTGGTTAGGGTGATACCAGTAAATTTTTGACAGAGGTTATCTTTAATTCTTAGAGAACTAAATGACTTGTCAAAAAATTAACCATTTCACACTGATATTTATTTTAGTAATTCAAAATACCACTTTTTCTGATAATAAAATAAGCGGGATCGAGTTATTTTCGTAGTGAATAAGCGGTTAAGTGTAAAGGCACGCGTGCACCTAAACCGTTATCGTCCGAACTTTACTCGGGTGTTATCGGGAGATCAAATAAAACAAACATGTGTAAAAGAAAGGGAGTGCTTACACCACTATAACCGCCATCGTCCGAAGACGGCCGACCAACCGACGAGTCCGAACTTGTTGGGATTTCTCGCCAGTCTGCCGGCGTCTACAGCGCAAATTTAGTGTATTTATAGTTTAATTTCATAATTCTGCCGTGTTTGTGTGCTGTTGTCCACCTAAACGACTATGGATATTAAAAAATTAATTAGTTGTGTTTATAATTGACCAACCCTGTGGGAAATAAATTACAATAATCGTGATGTTGCGAAACTGTCATGGGCTGAAGTTACATCGGAAATGGATATAGTGGTTGCAGGCATTAAATTTTTATTACAACTCAATTTCAAGCCAAAAACTACGAGAACGATACGATTCAGGTTATCTTAAAGCAGTTAACCCTCTCTGTGCAAATCCGACTTAACCACTTATTTACTTATAGCTTTTAATTTATTAAAAAATAAATTAAATAAATAACTGTTTAGAGTGAATCAACTCTGAATGGAGTCTCTTTTCCAATCGTCCTATTACATTCCACACACTTTCACCTGTACTATGCTGTTAAGCGTAGTATTTTTCAACAGGGTTTCAATAGCTATTTGCGTATATCCTTCTGCTAATCTTTCTATCAATTTTCTTGATAGTAATGCCAATTAACATCGGTATTATTTTTGTTTATTTTCGGCTAGATAATTATCCTCTAGGTATTTGCTAGCTACTGCCCTTGGATGGAACCTAGTACTGGGTTCACATGGCGGACCGTTGAGGCAACTGGTGCAGATACACAATATGGTGGCCCCACAGACAGTTGGCCGTGCCAGCTGCTCCATAGCATCTGCCTCTCTGCCCTTTCATTACCTTCCCAGTTCAGTTTCTCTCTTTCTTTATTACATATATTTTTTCATACCCCCACCTTTATTCTAATTATATGGATAAAACCGAAAACGTTCATTCTAATTGATTAAGGAAAAGGTATGTCCCCTTTTTGCACAAAAGCATTTTGCACAAATTATCTTCTAATTTTTTTAGTATAGTTATGCCATTCTGAGAGGCCTTTATTATCAATAGTAGTTAAATAAAATTTCAAAAACCATTTTTCGGGTTCTTGTATAATTCAATCATGCGAGCCAAAATAATTTCAAGTTCGACATCGAGATTTGGAATGGCATTTGTAAAAATTAAGTTCGTCCTCAACTCAAAATAAGTATCGCGGAACTTCGTAAGTGACATCTTATAAAAAACTGAAATTTCGTGAAAATGAATCATTTTTAAAATTTAAGCGTATTAGGTAATAAGTTTCGCATTAAAATGTTAGGAACTACAATTCTTTATTTTCATGAAATTTCAGGGTTTTTTTTTTTACAAGGCGGCAGTTTCCAAATTCTGCGATATCCATGTTTTAATTTTGTAGGGAGAACAACACTTAAATTTTTACAAATAATACCATTTCGTAAAATTATTTTTCATTTCTTTTAGAATATTTTTCTTAAGTTAAAAATTGTATATACCTTAAAAACATTTACATGCATTGTAAGTTCTTGCAACAAGGTTACTTGATTGCGTAGTCCAGTTACGTCACATTGTGATCTTATGAGTCATCAGTTGGGGCCAATTCTGTGTTCATTGGGCAATTGATAATTATTAATAATTATAAAATTATTCGTTGGAATGTTTTTAATTATTTTAAATTTACCGTTTTAATATTATTCATTAATTTACAATAATAACAATAATTATTAGTAAAAAAAAATTGAGGTATATGAAAAAAAAGTGAAATCCAATTATATGCTGTCTTAAAATAATCAATAGTTTATTCATAGCTGTTAAAATAATTTATTATATTATTATTAACGTTTTAATAATATAAAATCGCTAAATAGGACGTTTGGTTAGTTTATCATTACTTTGAAATTTAATCTTCGACGGGCGGCAATGATACCCACCCAGTATATTATGATATAATACTTACGGAGCTAAAGCTATTACGTATATTCCTAAATAAATTTATACTAGTTAGTATATAATCAATATATTAGTAAATATGACTTATAAATATATTAGTTATGTTTACTGACCCATCTTATTTGTTAAATAGAAACGATTTGAAGCGCTCCCAGCAAGTAGGGTGAACTAGAACAACTTTTATTTTTATTTGATCACTGAAATATACTGATGTTGAAGTTATCATTTATGTTGAATTACAACTTTTTATGATTTAAAAAAAAAAAAAGATTCAACGGAGTTGTTATATTAGTATTTTAATTTGATATTATTAGTATTGTTTATTTCCTCTAAAGATTAACGATATCTCAATCCTTCTTTTTTAGTTTTCATTCAAAACGTCATAACAAACTTAATGCGTCTTTCCATTAATTCGTATTAACGATTTATCTGAGCTTCGGAATACATTTTTTTCTTAGGTAATAACTTCCACAGTTTCATCTTCATATATTCATCTTGACCTGACATCACTGATAATTTTAAATGTTTAATAAGGTTACAAATTTTACAATTGAAAATCAAATTACAGGTTGCCCCAGATACAAATTATATTGACTACGAATTCAACCTCCTTTTAAGTATTGCCGGATATTTCAGATGTATTTATTTAGTGGTCTATATCTGTTGTTCTGTGCGTCAATAAGATTTTTTTTAATTCATCGTTCAATGAAACTCCCATACGCGTATTTCACTTTGTTTTAAAAGAATCATAACATTTGTAAGTTCGGTCATTTGAACTTAACGATTTGATTCATATTTAGTTCGGTTATTTTCTACAGAACTGAATTGGAGAGTGTTTGTGATGTTCGGTTATGTATTATTGATCATTGGTATTTCGATTTATGCCGTTGATACGATCGATAATTGATAATCAATAGTTAAGTGTAAAAAATAAATGTTTAAGAATTCCAATATTTTTTATCCTGATTTTAATCAAATAACATATGCAATATACAGTCATTATGGTTAAGTTTGTATGGATTCAGTAATTTTAGAAACTGCTACCAATGAATGCCTCACGTTTAGTAACCAGCCGGCGGTTGTTGGGGTTTACAATGAGCCATTAGTGAAGGGTGAGTCACAACCCCATAAATTGTGAGTACAAAACTCTGACCCACGGTCATATATCGGGTCAGGGGGGAATTTCAATTTCGTTCAATATAAAATTTCAAATCGTATTTTTATTAATCTTTATTAAATTAGTAATTACCTCTATTTAAGGAATTTACTTCGACCTCCATCCGGACCATCTTCTTTCATATATATATTTAAATATATGAAAAAATATATAGTATTACTACAATTTGTCAACGGGGTTGGAGTTCGGTAAATGGTGGAGACTTTACTGTATCTTGGACAACGGTTGTGCCAGGTAGGTGATTTGTCCAAGATGACTCTCAACCGCCAGATTTTCCCCTTTACTTAACAGAGGCTGCTTGAACCCCATTAGCGTCCCAGATCCCATAGGATCCCTCTCCGGCTGTTAACAGATCTTCAAGTCTTGTCAGGAGCAGGATTTGAACCCAGAGCCTTCATCATAGCGACTTAGCGCCCTACCACTATGCCACTCCGCTCCCCCAGATATAGTCTACTAATATTATTCAAAATAAAAAATGATTACTTAAATAATCAATTTTTTATTTAGCAACAGATTATATCAATGAATCAGGCACATCTTATTTTCTAATGAGGTTCCTTCAGGAAGTAAATGCCCTGTGAGCTTTGCGGTTCTCGTCTTAGCCTAAAACACGAAAAGTATTAGTGGGGAGGTGTTGGAACATAGGTCGCCTGCTCCCCTAAAAAAGTGGCTCCTTTATTACCCGCTGGTCCAGAGCAGCTGCTGCCTGGGTGACTCCGGAAGTGCCCTGAAGAAGGTATTAACTGGTGAAAGAAAAAGAGGGAGGAAGCAGATGCTAAGGAAGTTGGGGCACGCGCCCCTTTCCCGCTATATTTACCACTTCCGCTCTCACCTTCCTTCCTACCTTAATCTAGTCTCGTCTTCTATAGTTATTCTATTTTCTTTCTCGACGCCGGAGTATTATCTCATTTTTTAGTCACTTACAATACAGAAAAAAACTGGATGCTTGAACATCGGCAATGTATCTACAGTCGAATTCTGTCCAGAGAGGGTTAATCGTATGAGGCCGCGTATCCACTATGATCGCGAATCAACGGTGCTCCCCGATCCGCGTTCCCTCCTAATAAAGACATTATTTGTAACATGGCCGAACAGTAATTTACATCCAGGATTCCTTAATATTGGATTTTTTAAAATAAAATCGTATTAAAAGTAGATTTTATATTTATGTAAGATTTTTCGTCTGCCCCTATTGTTCATGCTCATGTTAGACGACCCGTCCACACGAGCCCACGGCTCCCCTTTTGAGTTCGGACAAAAACCGACAGCCGGCGGAGCGCGGATTAACCTCCAAAAACTGCTACACGCTCCGCATCCGGCGGGGATTAACGCGGAGCACAGTTGATTCGCGAACATAGTGGATACGCGGCCTGAGAGAAGCGGAATCGTGCCATTCTCGTAGTATTTTGGCTTAAAATAAAGTTGTTATATTAGCTATAATTCTTTTCAAGCCAATGCCTACAGAAATAACACGATTCCCCTACTTTAAGAACAAGGGACTCATTTTGCATAAAATTCGACTTAACCAATTATTCACTGTAGATATTAAGTATTCAATTATTTCGGTGTTGTACAGGTAGTCTACGAGTAGTCTATCATACTAAACCCTCAGACCCTTCACGGGTTGTGGTAATGTTGTTTTTTTTAGTGAAGCAATTACCTACGTAAAATTACCTCATCTTCAAGTTGAGAACAGGGCTATAACCACGAGAAATGTGGCGTCAAAATGTAGTATTAAACAAAATAGCTCGAATATACTTTTAATACAAGCTATACATTTACTATTTCAGGTAGAAGAATCTTCTGTCTACATGCATTTTAACATAAACATTTAACATATCTTATAACAATTATTTATTAATACGAATCACATAGTAGATTTTGTTATGCAACCCGGAAGCGATATTAATTACAACAGAAAGAAGTATTTTAAATGAAATAAAAACGGTAAATATAATTGATTTTTTTTAAATTACGTTTATGGGATATGAGTAAATTTCGGACTTTACGTTATACCCGAAGTGGGGTTATACTTAAAGCATCGAACATTGTATTTTAAACATGTATTAAATATATAGTCAGGAATATTTGAGGCGTTCAGGATGTGGATAATTACAAATATCAAAAATTGATTGATTGAACTATTAAAAACTTAAAAATATCATTTTTTAGTATTTCGGTGTCAACGGATCCTGAACGCCGCATAAAGTCTATAGTAATAATAAATATATAGTAAGATTAAAGTTTAAATATAGTTTACTAACCGGAAGGTAGTATTTACGATTACTTAACAGATTAATATAAGTCGATGGGCCAAGCTATGCGTCCTTCTTACATGTTCTGATGGTAGTTCTGTTCTTCTGCATAAATTTATTTAGGGTAAAACTTAACATTTTTCATATTAAACTTGTAATAGTTGTTATATTATCTGTTCATTTATAACATCGGCAAGATTTATTTTTAAAAACTCCTGTAAGCTCAACAGCAATCGTTTACCCGTTATATGCATATACCAGTTTGGATATATGTTCCGCAGGTTGTCGCTTGGAGTTAAGTTATTTTCTGTTTATTTGTTTCATTTTTAATATTTTCCAAAAATACAAGCTATCGTGAGCTTTAGTACGTAAAGAGGGAATTTAATTATAGGTATTCATTGCATCAAAATATGAATTTCGAAGTATACCCATTTCCTATCATAAATAATTATATCATATTTTCCATACTAAAGATCAGTACTTGTATTTTTGGAAAGTTTTAAAGGGAAACGAATGAAAAGTTTTAACTTGTGATTCAACTCGAAGAGACAACCTGCGGAATAATTAACCGATATTTTGTATTGAGTCTTTGTTAATGAATGTTAGGAATTTATATTTATTATTACTACAAGGAGACGAAATTGGTAGCTGAGTACAGTGTCGTGAGGAAGGCTGCCTCCCTTGCCTCGGCACCGAAGGATACAGAATGAATCAGCCACTATAAATGTTCCATTTCATTTGTCGGTCGGTGCCGGCGTCAGAGTGCCGACGCAATAGCCATTGGCGTCACCTTGCTACTCTACTATATTCCGCAGTAACCGTCGCCAGCCAACCTCGAGAGTTCTCTAAGTTCTAGGATCCATCTGATTCATTTCTGTCTTCAATGATTCATATGTTTCTATTTGATTCTGCCTGAGTCATGATTGTCGAGCCCAAAACATTTTCTTTCAAATCTACCCCTGACACATTCTCCATATTAAGTTGATAAAACTTCATGTTTTCCTTTTCTTGTCATATCCATTATTCATTTGTCATAATTTATTAATAGCTATTAAATCAAAGGCCGGCCCAGGTTTGGAATATATTAAGCTTTCAGGGAGTACTCAGTTGCATTGTATTTATAAATCTTAGCTTAGTTTTTTTAACACCAGATTTGCATGTATTCTCGATGCTCATCAGTTTTAGTACTTGATCTCTTCTTGGGAAATAATAAGTACGACACTCGTACTAAAACGATTAATATTAGATTAATCTTGTGAGTGCTCTGGGAATTATTTATTAAAACAGAATTTTTAGTATCTATTCCACAGATTGTCGCTTCGAGTTAAGTCGAAACAAATGTTAATTGTTTATCATTATCATTTTTAATATTTTCCAAAAATACAAGTTATAATGAGCTTAAGTATGGAAAAGATAATATGACTATGGGAAATGTGTATACTTCGGTAATTATTTCATCAAGAAATAAAAGTTTCAACTAACATTTCGATTACACCGAAATATACTCATTTCCCATAATTGCGTTATCTTTTCCACCCTAAGCTCATAATAATTTGTATTTTTGGAAAATATCAAACGAATAAACAGTAATATCTTGTGAATCAACTCGAAGCAACTATTATCAAATTACTACCGTAATATTATTTATAAGTATTAGTTCTGTAGTTTGAAATGAGTATAAACTCTTTTCAGTCTTGAATCATCCATTGTTTTATCACCTTGGTAGACAGGATTAAGGTAATCCTAAACTCGGTCTACGGTTAGGATTCGGACTTGGCTCGCATTACCTTCAGCCGGGTGCAGTCACCTAGCGATCTACTACCATGGTGACGTGCATCTATGAATGGAGCAGATGAAGAAAGCAGTGGAGGATTACGGTTCACTATCCTCGGCCTCCCAAATCGTACAAGACAGGTGTAGGCGTCCCGTCGCCCTGGTTACTCATCTCACTGTTATCCGCCGCTTGCTGACGTCACTTCCCCATTACGTAACGTCACTTCTCCCCTCCCTTCCGACTACGGCTGCGCCCACCGTCCTCTGACATCATACCACTAGGAGTGGCAAAGCCCTATTTTATACAATTCAATTTATTGGAAAATTCTGTGTAAAAGTATCCGCATCATTTTTAGGTCAAGAGTAACGTAAGATGTGGATTGAAATATACTCTTAAGTGAAGGACTTCGGGATGGAAATAAAGCTCTATTTGTATAAATAACAAAATAAAAATATATATTGAGGATTCATGTAATAGTTAAAAATTCTTAAATTATTTATCGTTTATGTTTACTACCTATGCCGGTACCCACCCCCTTCCCACGTTCTCAAGAGATTTGTCAATAAATAATTTTATTAATTAAAATAATGTGATATGATACTAAGTTCTTGTATATTCCTGCCCTTGATTTAGGCAATTTTTGGTTTTTTAAAACACCTCACTCCGCGGAATGTTGGCTGAAAAAATCTGTAAACTTTTCTTATAGATGAAACTAGCAATAATTTTAAGTAACTAGAATTTTTTTCCTTTTTATTTTCATTGTTTGCTATTCTTCAATTAGTAGTAGATAAGTAGGATATTGGGAGTAAAAATTATGAAGCTATCCTGAGAACTAAATAAAAACTATCGGTAGAAGGGAAGGGGGAGGGGAGAGTCGGCCATATTGTTTACACATTCCTGACCGAGCGCCATCTTCCTCGCCGGCCCCTCTCCCGCTCCCTACAGCATAAACAACGGGACTTATTGTAGTATATCTTGCTCTTCCTGTCTTCTTTCCTCCACGAACCGTTCTCAGCTCTAATTCCCGAAAGTCTAGAGCGCTCAGATAGTCTTTTCATCGATTAGTCGTTAAGGCAAAGTGCTTGTAAGTTATGCCTTTCTGTGCAAGTGAAATACCGCCCAACCTAGCTGTACAACTGTGCGGAGTCGGGTTGACGGTGTCTCGGATAATGTTGATTAAAGTGATGTGACGAATGTTCATCGTCTTTCGTCAAGTAGTAATGCCTACTACACGACTTGCTACTGATCTCTGCCACTGTGACGCAGTTACCTGGTTAGTAACCTCCACAGGTCCATGTTTGTTATGCGAGTAATGTAGAATTATGGCGGTTCTATTTAGAGAAAGTTATTGTGAAACTAGTTATGTGCCTTTCTGTTGTGCGTTAGTTGTAAAGTTGTGATGATGTGAAAAGAGATAGTGTGTTGAACTTGAACTGGGAGGGGCGTCGGTATTGATCGGCCATCCCCTCCAGAGGCACCACCATTCACCGGCCCCCACTCTCCAGCTCCGTACTACGTACACACCCCCTCCTTCGGTTCTCATTCTTCTTAATTATATTAATATTAAAATTATTATGTGTAACTCGTGATTGTGTGAATATTTTCTGAGTCGTATTTAAGTTTGCCACCATTTCCGAAATCTTCACCTGTAGTATGATCTGGATACTTCTATTTGTTCAGGATCAAACAAATCAACCCTTTGGAATGCTCACAACATGCTTTTGGACTGTTTGGTTTGAACCAATATCATCCTTACAACTTCTTAAGTAATATACCTAATGATCTCAGTTTTTAAAATTAGTGTCGATAGTTGACCTTCTGTAATTTTCTCTCTTCTTACTTAACCTTAAACCCCTAGTATCTTTAGGAAAATTAATCTTTATAATTTCCTCTCCTAAAGATATATTTGATTATACTTACTTAGATTTTAGGAATATTGTCTTGTGAACTTTTAAAATATATTTTCTGTTTATTATTTTTACAGATGAAAGAGTTAGGTGTGAGGTGATAGAATATGTACCACCTTTGGCTTTGTTCTTGTCCGGAGAAGGATGCAATGCAGAGAAGTTGCGCTCTCTCATCATTTCTCATCTTCTTCCGACCATCATTAGATGCTTGTCAGATGAAAATTCACAGGTAAGGATATTTTGCAACATCATTTTAATGTTTTGTCAAAATTATAAATCGTTAATGTTGGAAGCTAGGTTTTATTCTGTGAGAATTATGCGTGTGTATTGATGTAGTATTATACTTGATGTGTGTTCGACATTGTCCTCTTTCTGTTGTCTTATTACAGAAGTATCTTGGTTAATCCTGGATTGCAAATAGTCTGTTAATGAACAAGGTGGTAAAAAATTATTTTTTTACTTTTTCTAGCCTTATATTTTGTTGTTGTGCATTTTATTATTATATTTTAAAGACAATTAGTTCTTTCTGTTTTTATTGCTGGTTTTAGTCACTTCGTTTTTCTATTTATAATTTTAGCTCATGTGCATTTGGTGTAAAGTGTTCGAATTATGTTTTGCACTATGTGTGCCTTAAAAATGCATCTTATTTTAATTTTATAGTTTTTATCAGTAACTATAACAATGCAGTATAGCTTCCATGGAGAGATAACTTATTTCTGAGACTTCATAATTTTTATTTTAAGTTCAAAATATAAGTTTTTAATTGATTATGTAAATATTTATGGTTAACATTAAAATGTGTTACTTTTCTTCTGCCCTTCTAGGTAGTGAAGATGGCTGAGTCAGCTTTGCTGTCGTTTCTAGAGCATTGTCTCATATCATCACATTATATTGAACACAAGGTGTGGCCGGCTATCATATCACGTATTACTCAGAAGAAGAATGTTGAAGCAACAATTGGGGTATTTATTCAATGAATGTATAGTTTAGAAATTGTTTTTAAAGAAGATAATATGTATTATTTGTATCGTAGAAGAAATATATATATTTCACATTTAAGATTACCCATTACCGTTATTACATCTAGTATTTCTACCTTGGATAAAATATTTTTTTCTTTTTAATTAATTACACTGGGAGTTGCCTGCGTGAAAGACATGGGTAGTGAGATGTGTATTACGTCTCACTACCTTGTCTTTCATGTAGTCTTCTCCTGCATGGCTTACAGATTTCGTTGCTGTATTCTAGCTTCCTGCGCCCTACCAGAACAGAACTAACCTCGGGTCGGTGGCATCAAAGCCGGTTTGTCATAAGTTATTAATCACCTATCACAGCCAGCTTTGATGAGCACTGACCTTCTAGGAGATTTTCTTCAGGGATTTTCCGTATTAGTCTGCCGGAGTTTTCAGGGTGGTGAGTTCGTCAAAGTGGTTGTGCAATGCGTCTTAAGGCATATCACAGCCACTTTGATGAGCTTCAACATCCTGATAATCGACTTAAGCATTGATATATAGTTATGATATATTTAATATAGGTATGAATTTGTTAATTTTCTTTTCTTAGTATTTAAACTTATGATATGTTAATATAACTTCTACTGGCTTTAATTATGTCAGATGAATATAATTTGTTCTAGATTTATTTATGACAGATAGTTTTGTTTGATTGTTTTTCATTTGTTTTAATTGTTTCTTAGGTATAAATATTATTTTAGAATTGTTTATTAAATTAACTGTGGTTAATAACAGAGAGCTGTGTTAAACCTTAAGCAGTTATTTATTGGATCATAATAATGAATCTTGGCATTTTTTATCTAGTTATCTATCTATTGGCATTTTTTAAATATTTTGTGATAACATTTTGTATTATTTGTGAACAGATGAGCATACTTTGTTCAAACTGTTTTACTACATTAAGAGCATTATAATTCTATACAATCAAGACTGAAAAAAGTCAGAATATGTACAAAAATAATTATAATTATGAGGTTTTGTTGCAATATTTTCTGTAAATTTTTTTAATTTACTTATGTATTATTTTTGTTATTGTATGGTTATTGATATTGTTTATAATTGCTATAACATTTTCAGGAGAGTTGATCTTATCGACCTGACCAGTCAAAATGGTTGTGAAATGTTTTTATTTCATATCACAGCCATTTTTGACGAGTCAGGTTGTAAGATAAATCATCGTTGCTTCAATTTTATTTATATTTTTAAGTTGTAATTACTTAAGATATTTGTTTTGGTTACAGCGTCTCACAAAGTGGCTGTCGATATTTGTTTTGGTTACAGCGTCTCACAAAGTGGCTGTCGTATGTTGTTTAATCTCCTCATATCACAGCCAGCTTTGATGAGCGGTGTGGTCAAGTTATCCAGCAATACAACTTTAAAGCAGGTCTCCCTGGGTCAAGAATACATTAAGTTGCAGAGGAATGCTGACGTTCGTCAAAGTGTCTGTGTTTATGTTGTTTTGTATCATATCACAGCCAGCTTTGATGAGCGTTGGTGTCTTTTACTCCTCCTTCAGTTTTGTCTAAGGTTCTTGTAAATACTCCTCTGTTTTAATTACTTTGGTTTATTAGGTAAAATTCTAAAGTATTAAACATAATAACTTTAAGATAGTTTTGATTGAATTTTTATAATATTTCATTGGATTGACATGACAACAAATTTTATAGCAAACAATGAATACTTTTTTCCTATTTCAATAAACTGTTACCACTAAGGTTTCAAATAATTTTACTTTTTTTCTTATATTAAAAAAAACTTCTGTATGTAGTGTTCCCTATTAAGTTTTATTATTTTCTCATGAGTATTCAATAAGATTTTTCCTGAGAGGTTTACGTTAGTTTTTTTAAAAACAAATTTTATGTTCCTTTAGGTGATAAGCAAAATGGCACCTTGGATCGGTTCAGACTTGAGTGAACGGCTAATTGTCCCTCTCTTGGAAGAACTGTCTCGAGAATCAGAGCTTGGAATCAGACGAGTTTGTGCTTCGCTGTACAGAGACCTGTGTTCAGTTGTATCCACTGAAGTTTCAGAATCTAGGCTGGTACGTCACAGTAGGAACTTGTAAACTGTACTGTTTTAAGTTAGGCTATATTTTTATTTTGTTTAGGTCACTGTTAATATCAAGTTTTACTATTCTTCATGTCCTATTTTCCCAAGGTTTAATGTATTATATGTAATAAATTCTTAATTTCATTGGTGATTTACAGATTAATATGAGCAATGAGAAAATCATTGATATCAAATTATTTATCTTTTAAATAAATAAGATGTGTTCTTAATTTTGTGAACATCAAAATATTTATTAACGGGTTTTTTGAAATTATGTGGATTTCATACATATAACATTGAACAATAAATATTTATTATGTACAATTATTTCAAAATGTTATAAATCAATAAATTTTATGCCTAAAACTTTCCTTTTTTTCCCTTGTCTTCTATTTTTATAATTTAAATGCACATATTAATAGTGTGTGCCTTACCTTTTTATAATTATTAAAATAAGCACTTCTTAAGAATCTAATCTTCCTTAACTAGCAATTCATTATTTGCTGGGCTTTTCAATTGATAAAATTAAGAAGTTGATCCTACAAGAACTAATATTGTTTCAATTTATTCTTTTATTTCACTTTTTTACCCTCGCAATATTATTTATTTTGTTTCTTCTTTTTGTTAGCTTAGTCAAAATTTATTTTCAACCTAACTAAAGCCTTCTGGTTTTCATATTTTATTTACCTAATCATGATCTTACTTTATTTTTTTTCTTTGATTTTGGGGTTGTGTTCAATCCATTAATGCCCATTTATATAATAAAGCTCATTATTTATTAATTCACAATACTTTTTTAAGCATAAGAAACTTAGTTTCTTCTCCCCCACTTGCTATAAATGGGTTAAACAGCAAAAAAAATCCATTGATAATTAATAATTAAAGGAACAATTTATTTCCTGGCATTCTGGATTGTTTAGTCGTGATTGGTAAGACCCATGGCCAGATAAAATAGTTACCAGTTTTCACCTCTGTTGTCAGAGCTATATTTTTATTCAAAATGTGAATCCAGCTATGTAGGCAGGAAACTACTGCAAAACATAATCCCTGACACATCTGAATGTTTTCTTTTTTCGTTTAGTTAGGTTTGTACTGATTCATAGTAAAAATGCTCAAGTATTTTAATTGACTAGTTGGTTACCAATTAATAAACCCTTCAGTACATTTCTAGACAGCTATAATTATCTCCACCAATTTTTCTTCATTCTGAATTTCTTTAAATGCTGCTTTGGATTAGTTCAGAGAAATTATAAGCAATTACGTCATTCTGTCTGTTACTAAAAAAAAAAAGTGAAGTAATTGTATAAGTGTTCATCCAAGTTAGCAGAATCTTTTTTTAATCATTTAGTAGTAATTTTTTAAGAAGTTTCCTTTATTTAAACCAGGTGATTATTTAACTGTTTTTGTTATTTAATTTTCAGTTCGTAATATTCCTGGGTTTTTTGTTACTTATTGCGTAATTGTGAGGTAGCATAATTTTTTTCTGCCAAAGCTGCCTAAGGTTCTGTCTTGAAATCTCCCTTATCTTTTCTTAGCACTTTGTTCTCTAGCATTCTGTTGACTATCTTTTTTAATTAAGATATTGGTATTGGATATGTCTAGTACTATTGATAAGTTTTTAATTCCTTAAGTAAGCTCTTTTAACTCCCTTGCTTAGTTTAAAGTTTGTTGTGAATTGAGTTATTGTCAGATTTTCCAGATATTTATAGTGGTAAAATCTTAATTCATAAGTATTTTTAAATTTATGCAGGCTTGTTAGTCCAGATCATTATTTCCTTAAGGTCATTAACATAAATAATATTAATGACTAACTGAACTAACCTCTCTTTTCGGTTTTTAAATACCTACAAACTATAGTTCATGAAATTTCTTTTCCCTTTTTTTGAAATAAAATATTTTTCTATCTGAATTCATTGAAAAAGCTATATTTCCATTTATTTTTAGGTTCCTAGTTTTCTGAAACTATGCTGTGATCCTGAATGGGTTGTAAGGCAAACCTGCGCCGAGGTTTTTATGTCAGTGTCTTGCAAGGTTACCCTAGCAACAAGGAAAGCACTATTGGCCCCAGCTTTTGCGAAATTGCTTGTTGACAGGGTTCGTTGGGTGCAGCTATCGGCATTTCAATCTCTTGGGCCATTCATCACCACATTTGCCGAACCGTCAATCACTTCCCTCGGGTATAATAACAATGGAGAGCTCGTTTTAAAACATCGAGGTGCATCTTTTGAGTACAAGTAAGTGCTTTTTTTTTATGGTCATGAACTTATAAATAATGATTTCATTATTTACAAGTTTTTCATTTCATTTATTTTTTACGTTTAGTGGTATGGTTTGTTTTGCCCCTCAACATTTATCAATCCATTAATATTGGCTGTATCAATTTTAATGTTATTATCCAAATAAAACTGGTCAATGAATTAATAATTATCAACGAAGAACAGGGTGAAATAAAGCATCCCTAAGACTGAATAAAATAGGGTTTTAAGTGTTACCTTAAGCCAAGATTGTAAAGAAAAACATGTAATATCAAATGTTTAACATTACAAATTATTAAACTTCTTTTTAAATTGTTAGCTCATCTGTGGCCCCATTAAAGTTATTAGACATTTCAATTGTGCTTTAAAAAAATAATTGGTTTTATTTCTCCACAAATAATAGGAACACAGTTAATTGTGTTTTAAGAGTAATTCCCTGCCAATACTGTAAGCAACTTTTGGAGCGTTTTCTGCACCTCAGATTTTTGGAGTATTAAATTTTTAATAATTTAAAATTCAGCTTGTCCTTAATTTTGTGCAGCTTTTTCTCTTAATCATTATAAATTAATAAAAAAAGTTGTTTTTCTTAATTTTCTAGGTTGAATTCGACTAAAGTTGATGACAAGCTGATAAATCCATTATTCATGGCTTTTATGATGGAAGGAAATAATGGAGATCCTCTAGATTTGGAAATTGAAGATTTCGAATGCAATAATAACAATAAGTTCAATGAAATGTTTGATTGTCGTTTAGAGTTGAATGACTCTGAAAATGCAACGAAGCCTGAGGAAATGTAAATATTTTTTTATTGCCCTTTTATACTTTGATTAGGATTCAGATATCAATTTTTTTCCTATGTCATCAAGCAAATTTTTTGAAATTTATTTCTTAATATTGATTAATATGACCCTATTAAAAACAACTATAGTAACAATCTGTGCCTTATTATTTAGGAATGGTGAAACTGAAGATCAAAACTATAACACTTGGCAATATTGGAGGGAACCATTACCTGAAATAGAGATCGAAAGCATTAATGTTAATGATAAAAATAATGAAATAGAGGCAGAAGATGATCAGAAAAAGGAGACCACCAGCTCGGAAGATCAGCTTGTAAGTATTATTCACATTATTTATTTATTATTATGTGTTTTGCATGATTACATTGTATGAATATCTTCATAAAGTATATGACTCTTTGTTTTCAAAGATGAAATGTTACAGTAATTCTTTTTTTATTTCAGTGTTCACGTTTGGACGGATTAGATGTAAATAATGTTAAAGAAGAGTCGCCAACATCTGATGAAAAATCTGACTCCGGTGTATCCTCCCAAGGAAATCAAAGTCCAGAAAGTAATTTAATTTGTTGTGGTTTTTTTATTACTGTGTACAGTTCAGTTGATTTTTTTATTTATTTCTTGTTTTGTTCTTAAAGACATTCCACGTTCGATCATCCCTACTCCACCTGAAGGACAGGACATCGTACCCCAGGAGTTGATAAACCATTTTGTGTCCATGTCCGACCCTAGAAGGGATTCCGCTCCAGATTTAGCTCACCATTGTGCCTATAACCTGCCCGCTGTTGCCCTGACTCTTGGTAAAGACAACTGGGATCTTTTGAAACCTGCATATGAAACTTTAGCTGCTGACAGACAGGTACTTATGCTTTATTTCATTTAGTTTATACAGTTCTACAGGTAGTCACATCAAGTAAAGTCACAAGTTTTAACTTTTTTTTTATTATTTTAAATATTCTCGAAAATAAAAAAAATCATGAGTTTCAGTATGTTAAAAAGAGTGTATGTTTCGGTAATCACACCATCAAGGAATGATTGTTCCAATAAATATATATCATTTTTTAGGAAGAAAATATGTCATTTGTACTTCCAAATATTTGTTAAAATGTTCATTTCTTGAAGATATGATTACCAATATGCACTCCATAATTACACTGTTTTTTCTATACTAAAACTCATGATTTAATTTTTTAGAATATTAAAAATTAAACGAATGCAAGTTAAAACGTTGGCTTTAAAATAAATAGTTCTGCATATTAAAGAGAATTTTTTCTTCCTCAAAAGTTAAAACTTGTGACTTACCTCAAAGTGACAACCTGTGGAACTGATAAGTTTATTTTTTTTTTTTTTTTCTCATTTACAAAAATTATTATTATCAATTTTGTCATGTAAATTCAAGTAAATCATTGTGTTGTTCAAGGATTTTATATCATCAATATAGTTTTAAACGATATTGGCCTTATAGATGATTTCTTTTTAATAATAATTATTGTGAAGCTTTACCAAAATTGTTCTCTCTTCTGGTATTTTATTTATAAATTTGTGGTAGAAGAACTTTAAAAATTAAAACATGTTTTTTTTTTAATAGTGGAAAGTACGTAGAATTGTAGCAAGTAGTATACACGAATTAGCTGTGATAGTAGGAGAAGATGTTGCAACTCAGGATCTCGTCCCAGTTTTTAATGGTTTTATTAAAGATTTAGATGAAGTGAGGATTGGAGCGCTGAAACATCTTGCCCACTTCCTTAAGGTAAATAAACTCACTATAGTTCCTTTGTTTTTTTATTTTACTGTGTCCATATCCTTTTATAATTGTTCATAGCACTTGTTTAAGTATAGAAATAAAAATAATTAATGTGTAATTTTTCTTATTCACTAACAAAAATTCTCTATCCGTTACAGTTACTTAGGCCTGCTGGTCGAAATTCATTCCTCCCACGACTCACAGAATTCTTAATGACAGATTATGATTGGAATTGGAGATTCAGGCAAGAACTTGCCGAGCAGCTTCTTCAAAGCCTGGGCTTGTTTACTCCGGCTGATACTTGCCATCATTTAGGTCCGGTAATAATGGCTTTACTGCTCGACAAGGTCGCATCTGTACGGAAAGTTGCATTGGTCTTGGTAAATTACTTATTTTTGTTTGATTAGCTTTTAATGATTTGACTGTATTCTTTTGAGTTTTATAATAATTTCTCGATAAATTTTTTATACTAGCACACTTGTAACTTGTGCTTATGATTAATTTACTGAGAGTTAATTTCATTTATTAGAAATTTTTTCATAATTTTCCTCTTGCTTTCAAGTTATTTAAATTTAAATCGTAGTTAAAGTATTAAGCTCATTTAATTTATGGGATTTGTTTTAACAAACAGGTAACAGAACTAGTAGCGCATGTTTCCATTGATGTCAACCTTTTGAGGTCATTATTAGCAGAATTAGCGGAACAGTTTGCTCACTCAAACCGTTGGAACAGAAGACAGACCTTTGCTCTTCTTTGCAGCAGGCTCATTAAGGAAGGGGTCCTCTCTGAAGAAATGTTCGCTCGAGATGTTCTTCCGCATCTTCTCGATCTATCCTGGGACCCAGTTGCAAACGTAAGATTGGCAGTAGCTCGTGCCGCAGCGCAGCACATTTTACCCAACGGTATGTTTTAATAATTATTTAATCTTATTTCTAATAATCTAAGTAAGAATAGTTTAATTAATAAGCATTTTAGTGAAACTAAAACTTTGTCAATAATTCATTGCTCGAACTAAGTTAAACTAACTTGTTTAACAAAAATTTTAAAAATTTTATATTGACCACTTAAGATCACTCTTATTTCTTTTGCTTGCGTTTTCTCCGTCTCTAATATTCCTTCATGCTTTCAGTCCCTGGCATGTTTCCTTTGATCATCTATCCCACCTTCTCTGGTCTTAACTTAATCCTGCAACCCTTCCAGATTTTTCACTTCTTTCTACCATCTCAGACTCTGTGATTTAACTAAAACAAAATGATTTCAATTATTTGTTAAAAAAGTACTTTTTTAATAATTGATGTTATAAATAAAAATTATACATCTAATAAACTTTAATATTTTCCTTTCTAGCTTACTTTGCCGATCGTTCAAACCCCCATCATGAAGTTCTAATGTCAGTTCTGAAGAGATTGCAAGCTGATAAGGATAGGGATGTTCGCTATTTTGCAGTTTACCAGCCACCTAAATCAGAACCTGTTGAGGTAAGATAAAATTTCCCTTCAAACTACATTTATTTATAACATTTTCATGCATAACAACGGTCAAGTTTTAATTTCATTATATTCTTTTTCAGGAACCTACATCAATCAATTCGAGTTCTGAAGAATTGTATTAGTTATTTAACCTTAGACATAATGATAAGTCTGTTGCCTCAAATTTAGGGATTTTTTTCTTAATTTTAATGATAAAGAAAAATGGCTCAAAAACTAAGAAGACAGACACTGCCTTTTAATATAATTTATAAATATTTATATAGTGTAAATGTATTTAACAAAACTTCTGTAGGGAGAAGTGCTGTGAATTTGAATAGATTTTATATTAGTACCTATCAATGTGCATATTGGCCTAAAATTCAAATCTCAGGGCTACTGTTTATATGTGTATAGAAATGGTTCTTTTTACATTGTCTTTTGCATTGAAATGTTGTAAAATATTGTAATATTTGATGCAATGAAACGTTTAGTAAGTTGTTTAATAATTTGTTGTTTTATTATTACTCCTTTCCATTCCTCATTAAATATCCTGATCCACATCATGTTTTAATTTTACCAGTTTTATTTTCTTTTAAGCACTCACATTATAGTACTCATGCATGTGGTTCCAGTTCCAGTTCTTGGTTCTTGGAAATAAATTATGGAACTCCTAAAAATATTACTTTATAATAAATGTAGCATTCAATTCAATCAGTAATATATCTTATTATTGGTTATAAGTTTAAGATCATCCTCTTAATTAAACTTTTAAAGGATCTAAATTAAAATTACTTGTCCTAGAATTCCATAACTACTAAACTGAATAACTATGCTGATGTTTGCTAAACTGAAAATTATATAACATACTGAATTAAATTTTTGATGGATCTTATTTAAGTGAAAAATTATGCTGATGTTGGCTATAATAAAAAAAATTTAAGCAATAGAAATAAAGTGTGTGCTTAAGACTGCACAGCAGAAGTGAAAACTTTATTGGCAATTACAATCAATTTATATAAATATATATACATATATTTATATATACTAAATAATATGTATTATGGGTCGTATTAGTAGAATAAATGAGAAACAAGTCAGAAATAACTTTGAACCCCTATCATATTAAGGGGAAAACCCTTGAGGGTAGAATTGTCCAAATTCATTTTTTAGTGCTCATTTAAGCTTTATAAAGACCTATATACGGATTTCAAGATGCTAAGTTCAGTGGTTTCTGCTGTATGTGTTAGTCAATCAGGTTACAGTTTCATATAAACTTTGCCTGTGTGGTGTGTTGGTAAAAAGTGGCCTATGTCCTTCCCCAGGCTTGAGATTATCCATATCAAATTTCATCACAAACGGATCAGCACAGCCATGAAACATACATTGACACTGATTAACAAAAGGGATGGACAGAAGTTACTTTCATTTACTGTTTGGGTCAGTAAAGGATTAGTATGTATTTTTATTGAAAAGGATTCCTTAGAGTAATGGTTTCACTTGTCAAATGGCAGCAGCAAGAAATTAAAACTGAAAGGAATAGAGTAATGTACATATGTAAATTGATATGTTGTAATTTAGCGGTATAACCTATATTACTGTAAAGTTTCATCCAAATCTGTTCAGTAGTTTTTGCGTGAAGGAGTAACAAACATACATCCATCCTCACAAACTTTCGCATTTATAATATTAGTAGCGAATATATCTAGATTTTGTGAGGAAGCTGCTCAGGGGGGAGCCCTGTAGCGATGCTAACATTTAACTATTAAATTAAATAACGGCGATTACTTACTGACCATATGTTGGAGGTAATATTGAAATGTGTTATAACATAGTACTTTTTAATGATATTTATCATTATATGACCAAATTACGCAATCATAAATTGTAACATGTCTTATTGTGATGTATAACCTATATTACTATAAAGTTTCCATACAAATCCGTTAAGTAATTTTTGCGTGAGAGAGTAAGAAACATACATCCTTACAAACTTTCGCATTTATAATATTAGTAGGATTATTAAACTTAAAAAAAAAATATTTGCAATATCACTTAATTTAAGTGTATTATATACTGCCTTTTAATTATAAGGAATTATTATAACAGTTTGAAATACTTGTAAACATTAGTATTTTATCAACAGCTAACTAAGTAAAAGAGATGGGTTTGAGAGAAGTAACTCCAACAACTATTAAGATTTTGCTGACAATTTTGTTACACCACCAGGTGCTAGACGTACTTATGACAGCAGGTCACAACTTATTCTCTTCACTGTAGGATTGGCGGTTGAGGTTTAGTTTTTACCTTCATATTGTTAGGGGCGATTAACAGGTAGAATAATTATACCTGAATTTGTCTTTGGAAATTTCCATTTCCTGTTAATAACAAAAATACCTGACTGCTGTCCAAGGGATAGCATAGCAGTTCAGATTAATATGAAGTTTAGATGAAAAGATTCTCAATTGAATGTTAGTTTTACCTACTAGATTTGAACTCACTTCATAAATGTCTAATAACATCTTAAAATGGACCACCAATTTTTTCTTTATTTAATACATTGATGTGACATTACATTAAATTGACGTGTCAGACTCATAAAGAAGCCCTAGGCCTGCTCAACCGCTCTACCCCAATCGCCCCGATCGCCTGCTCGAGTGATGCAGACCTTGCTCAGCCTTAGATCTTCACAGACGGCATCCTTCCATCTAGCTTTAGGCCTTCCTCGAGGTCTTACTCCATCCGGATTTCCTTTATACAGCTTTTTAGCTGTTCTTTCTTCATTCATCCTATATACCTGGCCCAGCCACTTGATGCATTGGATCCTGATGAAGCTCGATATTGTTAGGTCTCCATATAACTCATTCAGCTCCTTGTTCCTTCTGATCCTGAGTTGATCGTTTTCTCGAACAGGGCCGAATATTTGCCGTAGAACTCTCCTTTCGGATCTATTCAGCCTTTCCATGCTGGATTTATTCAGTGTGAGGGTTTCACCAGCGTATGTCGCTACTGGCCTAATGATGGTTTTATATATCATCAGCTTGGACTTTAGGCTAAGGAGCTTACTTCTCAGGAGCTTTGAGATCCCAAAACATGCTTTACTAGCTGATACTATCCTGGCTCTGATTTCCTCCTCATCCAAATTCTCGTTTATATGGCTTCCTAAATGCTGGAAACTTGACACGCGTTGGAGAGTGTATCTTCCAAACGTGTAGCTATGAGATGGTCGGTTTTGTTTACTATTCTTTATTACAAAACATGACCTTGGTTTTCTCCTCATTCACCTGTAACGCCATTTTTTCAGCTTCCACTTCCAGCCTCTCAAAAGCTTCTTTTAAAAGAATCAGCAATCTTCCTACTAATACAAGGTCATCAGCATATGCAAGAATACCCAGACTACGGTTAAAGATGGTTCCCTCCATCAGTAATCCTGCCCTTTTAATGACACTTAGCATTACAATATTGAATAGTAGAGGTGCCAGCGAGTCTCCTTGCCTAAGTCCTGTATTAATCTTAAATTTGTCTGTGGTTGAGGCATTTACCCTAATGCTGCAAACTGTGTTTTCCATCGTGCTCATTACCAAGCGCACCAATTTGGATGGAATTTTCATTTCGATTATAGCTCTGAAGAGCTCACTCCTGGATATTGTATATATCATAAGCCGTCCTGAAATCTGTGAACAGCATCCACACTGTATTGTTGAACTCCTTCATTTTTTCGCACATATGCTTGAGGGAAAAAATCTGATCTGTAGCACATCTGTTAGGTCTAAAGCCTCCTTGGTATTCTCCAAAATTTCTCTCAACAGAGGGCAGTAGGCAGTTATACAGAGTTATCGAGAATGTCTTATAAGCAGTATTCAGTAGGCTTATCCCTCTGTAATTTTTACATTCTGTAGTCTCCTTTCTTCTTGTAGACAGGCACTATATATATATACTATGTATTTCTTGATGGTTTCTTGTCCATCTTTCAGTGTATTTCTGATTCCTTCCTCTACTCTAAGGGAAAAACATCTTTGTATTTGCTCATTTTTTATTGTTTCCTTGGACCATTTGTCGATCTTTCCCTTTTTGAAGGGAGACGATTTAAGCATTATTTTCATGATAACGAGGAAGTGGTCGGAGTTGACATCCAGGCCTCTAAAATATCTCACAATATCTTGTATATTATTTAAGTAAGAATTATCCACAAGGATATAATCAATTTGATTCAAAGCGCCATTGGGGGAATGCCATGTCTGCTTGTGTTTATGCGGGAATACTGTGCTCATAACTACTAGAGAGTTCGAGATTGCGAAGTTGATCAGTCTTTCTCCGTTGTCATTTGATTTGTTATTGACTATTCGTTCCAATTGAATTCCGATTCTTTACCTACTTGGGTATTAAAATCTCCCATAACAATCTTCACATCACCAAAGGGGCAACTTCTCACGATTCTGTCCAGATCTTCATAGAAAACTTCTTTTTCTTTTCCTCTGTTGGGGCGTGTATATTTATCACTGAAATATGTCCGGTCCTTCCTCCCAATATCAGGGTGCATATTCTTCCACTGATTGGTTGAAAAACTACGGCTGATTGTAATATCTTACCAACAAGAAATTGTTTTTCTTTACTTCCACTGTAGTAGATAGTTGCTTCTTTTCTTTTGAGAGCACAGGTACCAGTCCAACATACCTCTTGAATTGTAGCGAGGTCAACTTTCATTCGGGTCAATTGTTCTACCAACTCTTGCATAGCTCCAGGCCTAAAAAGGGTTCTCACATTCCATGTTCCAAATCTATAAGCCGTGTTCCATTTTCCAGTTTTTTTCCGTAAATCAGTCCGACATCTGAGGCTTAGTTGTTGAGTTCTTTTAACCAGGTTATTTTTTTGACAAAAGGGGAGTGGTCAGCCCCTCCTTTCAACTCTCCTGCTTTACCCGGGCTTGGGACCGGCAATGGACTCTAGTTAACTAACCCCACAGGAGCAGTTTGATGATGTTACTCATGAAAGATCTGAACATAAATTCATTGTTACTTCTGAAGCACCAATTGTTAGTTTCAGAATCCAGTGTTAAACAAATAATTCACTTATGGACTTATATATGAGCTTCTTGTTATTTTCCCTCACATTGTCGCTCCAAAGGACCGATTTAAGCTCACCAATTGCTTTGCGGGTTGTAATTATCCTTTGTTTTATCTTCTTTTATGATGTTTCATTCCTTTCCATTATATAATTATCTACTCTTTTTATTTTTACTCTAAAATTAAAAGTTTTAAATACTAATAAATAATTAGAGTAATAAAAGAATGAAAATAATATACAGCAGCATCTACAAATGAAAATTAATAAATTTGTATCATTTACTTAGTACTTTTTCACATCTCTGCGATCTTTTAATACTGGATCTCAAGAAGCTGAATCAACCATCAGAGACCCCTGAGCAGATCTTTAAATTAAAATTACATCCTTATTACAAATAGTATTTAATATTTATTTATTCCTAATTAAATGTTTAAGAAAAAACTAGAAAACCCCATTCAAGAAAAATAGGTTTGGTTTTTCTAAATACAAATAAATTATTTTTCTCTTTCTCTCCAATTATTCATTAGCCTGCTGATAAAATATATATACAATGCATTAACTGAATATATTTAGTATATAGATATATTTTTTTGTTTTCGGTTAGTGGTATATAGACCATGTAGACCTATATGGTCATCTTGCATGCGGGAAAACAGACAGTATGCAGACCTGGAGGGTTATTCGACCTCACGTTGCTATGAACCATGGTTGGCAAGGCACAATGGCAGGAAGCATATAGCTCGATAAGCAATCCCTTTGGGGCCAATTCACCATTGCTCTTCCCAATGACATGCATTTGGGTTCAAGGACAATGAAAAACAGTCCAAATCCAAGGACTATAGCAGTTTGGAGTCAGCAAGCGCAGTAGGATAGTTTCTTTCCCCGAACCAAACTTCTGAGCAGCTATTTGTCAAGGTTTGGAGTGAATCATTGCTCACCTTATCTCCTCAAGAAAGAGTAGAAGAAAAAGCTGTTGTGAATAACATACTCTTAGAGGCAAAGTCAATATAACTAAAAGCCAAGGAATGAGGTAGTTGCTCCCTAACAGCACAGCTATGACAATGACCGATCTCGTTAGAGATTGTATAAGAATATTTCATACAACTCTCCAATCCGGGAAAAATATATAAATACATCTTTTACCAATTTTATTGGCCAAATTACAATTAAAAAAAAGAAAGTTGCAGTTGCAGTTGGACTCTTCATCCCTAAGCCGACATGTAGAGTCTAATAGTCTAAATTATTTTTTGTGATTCATTGACTGCACCCCCTGACCATTTTACATTCTAAAAAAAAAAACTACCCAAAAACCACTAAAAAAAAAAAAAATTGTTGCAAACGTTTCACAATCTGAACAGAGAAACTTAGTACAATCTGAACAGAGAAACTTAGTACAATCTGAACATTTGTAATTTTTTTATGTACGGGGCAAGTCGTATCAGCACAACACTTTTGCTGTAATTAAAATAAAAAAACTTAGCACATAATTATACATTTATGCATTATGTGAGAGATTGATAAGAAAAAAGTATTCTTTGTAGAATACTTTTATGTAGAGAATTAATATTTATTGGAATTTTTAACAATACATATTGCTTTTTTTCAACTCAATAAGTCATAAGTAATTAATAATATGAATTAATTTACAAGGATACAGGAAGTTTTGCATGTCCTTATAGCAATTGTAACAATAGGTACTTGACAGCAATTATAATATCCAATAAAATTAAATTAAAGCAGTATTTTAATAATCCCAATGATTATGAGATTTATAGTGCCTGGTAGAGTCTGTTCTATTTCATAGACAACGGTAGTGCAGGGAGATGATTTGTCCTAGATCCTGCTCAACTGCCAGATTTTTCCCTTTATTTTGGGTACCCACTTTATAGAGGCTGTGTGTGCACCAGGAGGGTCCTAGATACATCTCCGGCTGTTAACAGACTTAAGAAAAGTCTTGCCAGCAGCGGGATTTGAACCAGAATTTTGGCATGGCAACTCAGTGCTCTACCACTGACCCACTCCGCTTCCTCAATTTTATGACTGAAACCATGTTAATCCCAAAAAATCTTTTATTCTATTCTTAGGGAGTCTGAAATACATAACTTCTTTGAAAGCTGGAAGCCATTTCCAGTAAAAAAATAATAAGAAAGCAAAAAAAAAAAAAAGAGCTTAATGTAAATAATTGATATTACTCATACTCCTCACTTTTAGACAAATGACACTGTTTGAAATAACGAATATTCAGAACAAAAGTATTGTGGAAGTGAAGAGAGTTCTGAGAAGGAAAAAGAGAAGAAAAATGAGAGAGAGGAATAATAACAAAAATTGAATGCGCATGATTTCTGAAAATGTTTAAAATCCTAACCAGATGATAATTGTGGTAAATGAAAAAAGGCACAAATGTAAATTCCATGAGAAAAAACATTTAACTAAAACTGAAAAACTGGTAAGAGAATACTAGGGTTTTAAGCTAATAGGTACCGTTTTCTTTCATGAATAAAGAAAATGGGGACACTTGCGTATGACCACCCCTTTGCCCTGAAGGTAAAATAAAATGGGAACTGACAAAGAGAATCCATTTTATTGAATTGGAACAGGTTCAGTTTGACAAAGTGACATCGATTGATTGCAGGTGATCTATTGCCCTTAGGTATGCATGTTATAGAATCGATGCTCAGTAAAACTAATGGTATACTACTAATTATATAATAACTATTTAAAAAAAAAAAAAGAGAAATAAAGGAAATAGTTGTAAATCACTGATAATATTGTTTGAATTTTTCTTCATTACTTTTTGTTTTTTGCTTAGCATAAATTTGATCTTTATGTAACTATAAATTGTTTCTCTTATATAATTATTGTTAACTTATTTTCTTTTTTTTTTCTTTCTCTTCTTCTAATCTCTTTTAAAAATATTGTTATTGGAGGTAATTCACATTTTTTTTTCATTATTCTTTCTCACTTACTGAATTATTTGTAATAATTAATTAAATGTAATTATTTTACACTCTAAGAAGTAATATCTTACAATACCTGCATAGTTTTTCTAAAGGTACTTGACCCAGAATAAATAAAGATATTATTATTTTTATTATTATTAAATGTCCATTCGAGAGGAGGGAGTTAGTCATTATGAACAATCCCCAGTAGAGTAGGGGTGGATAGTTGCCGTCTTTTGCTCTAAGCAGGTGCTCCTGATGTCAAGACTTCCTGAAGTACTACTGAAGTCATTGGGTGAGCTGCCAATCGATGTGACAGGCAACTGATAAAGATATAGTTAATATTATTATGAGAAGTGAGAGGATGCAAAATCAAAAAGGGGGCTGGGCTTCGAAATCAGAAGGATATGTGTACAGAAGGCATAAGGGACGGGAGTTAATGATGGCCTCAACAGTAAGAAAATCATTTTGAGTCATTCACCAATTACACACACCAGATGATGATTGGTTTCTTCCTAAAGACTGACGAAATGTGGACTAGCAGACTAGGTGAATTGCCATAAATTTCTTTTGGTATTATTTTCCTAGTGGAATTGTTAAAAATCAAAGAAGTAAAATATTTCAGACTCCCTAAGAATAAAATAGAATAAAAGATCATTTGGAATTTACAGATTTCATTCACAAGATTGAATTGGGTAATTAACTGTTTTGTATTCAACTATAAATCTAATAATCATTGGGATTATTAAAATTATAGTGCTTTAATTTAATATTATAATTGCTGTCATGTTCCGCTTGTTACAATTGCTCAAAAAATAAGCAAAAGTCCCTGGATCCTTTTAAATTAATTGTTATTATTAATTATTTATGACTTATTGTTGAAAAAAAGCAACACATATTGTTAAAATTCCAATTAATATTAATTCTCTACATAAAAGTATTCTACAATTAATTCTCTACATAAAAGTATTCTACAATTAATTCTCTACATAAAAGTATTCTTTTTTCTTATCAGTCTCTCACAAAATGCATAAGTGTATAAGTATGTGTTATACAGATACAGACACAAATTACAAAGCGATTTTGTAATTATTCCTTTTAATGTGCCAATTAGTAGGTGGGCATTGTGAGTCGGTAAATGATCGAAATTTAATTTGGTAAGCTCCTCTGCAAGGATCGTGGTAGCTCAAATTTTTACTTTCGTAAATTTTATTCCAGCAATTTGAAATCATTCAATTCTGCCGCTTAGGCTTCCAAAGTATATTTAAAAACATTTGTTTTCGCTGTACGCAATTAAATTTCTTTTCCTTTTACCTTTGTGCGAGCTTTATCACAAAATATGCATTTTTTAATACTTCCCTGTGAACTAATCGTTGCAGCGTCAAGCAATAACGCGAGCGGTTGTTCCTACGGTTTTTCTACAATATCTCCTTCGCTGATACTGTCTTCAACTGAGGTAGATTGATGCGAAGTTACAGAAGACGTACTTATTCTTAGGGCTTATTCATCTTCTTCTTTTTTTTAAATATTTACTCATCACCACGATGAAACAATTACGACACTTGTGGTGGTACCCTTTTGAGTCACTTGGGGAAAATACTTAAAATACTTTTTTTAATAAATTTTAATTTTTATAAATTAAATTTTTTTAATAAAATTTTATAAATTTAGAAATTAAATTTTTTTATAAAATTTTATACAATTTAATAAATTTTAATTCTTATTATAGAGTATTGATAGTTTTTTTTCATGAACAGTTACAACGGTAATTTTCATACTTAAATATTAAGAATAATTATCAAGATATCAAGCCGTTTCTGTTACCGTGTTTTCATGTACAATTAAATGCATGAAATTAATTGATAAAGATAAACAATTAACATAGTAAATGTTAAGACTGGTTAAAAATAATAAATAATAATGAATAAAATATGTTCTCCCTTTAATCCATAACAACAGAATTACGTGCAACGTTCATAATAAAAAATAACTGCAGCCTCTGATTGACTATCGTGCGCGCATTTCTCGCTCTTCTCCCAGCCCTCTATAAATGAGACGACTTTGCCACTTTTTTACGCACCTTTAACCTCACCTGGCACTACTTTCCCCCCAAGCAAATCGCCTGGCAATATTATTTTCGAATTTTGAACATAATTAGCTACAATCACACTAAAAACCAGCGCTCTATAAATTGAACACCTTCACTTGATTTTTCAACCCCTTTACGGCCGTACCACGGCCACCCCCACCAATGAAAGGCTGCCAAGCGCCCGAATCAATTAATAATGATGTTAAGGCAGACTGATTACGTGGTTTTAATCGTTCTATAAATTGCTGCCCTATTTCCGTGGCTAGCTCTTAGACTAATATGCCTTTGGTCTTGCAAGAGGGCAGTGGGTAGTTCTGGGGGATTGAAACCAAGAATGATCTACTTCCATTAGACCCATTGTACCTTACGCAGCACAGGTGTGGTGGCATAGCACAGGTAAAAGTGGACTCATGCTGGAGAAGCTACAGAGACTGGCCTCTCTGATGATGACAGGTGCTATGAGAACGACTCCACTGCTACAATGGAGATGGTGCTTGGCCTCATACTCCTAACTTTGGAGCTTGAGTATCGAGCCTTGGTCTCCTTGTACAGGCTGCATAAACAGAACATAATCCCATCAGTTTCGGTCTTCTGCAGCTCATGGGAATCGTTCACAAAAATTGAGGCAGATCGCATCTTAGCTAAGCAATCGGAGTCTCAGATCCGTGACTCAATGTAAATCAATTAGAAGGTCAAAATTGACACATTAAAACGGCACGGACCCTGCAACGGCATCAAGAGTTTTACATATGGATCTCTCATTAACCCTGGTGCTGGGGGGGGGGGGGTCCTACGGAACCTATAGGAAGAAAAGAAAAACCTAGGGAAGGAACCTGGGTCTCTCTAGGCAGGTATTCCTCTGTATTTCAATCAGAGGTACTTGCCAAAAACTACTGTCACGGTCACAGCTGGCACATAGAAGAATTACATTCTTCATGGACAGTCAAGCGGCCATAGGTGCACTAGGCGGGCACTGCACAAACTCACGGATTGTCGGGGATTGCTACGCAGCCCTAAACAAACTGGCGGTGGATAACAGAGTTAGTACTGAGTGGGTGCCCGGACACTGGGGCATCCCTGGAAACAAAGAAGCTGATAGACTGGCCAGAATAGGATCGTATAACATCCTTTGAACACCCGAACCAATATGTAGCATTAATCTCGGGTATGCTAAACAAAGAATAAAGGATATTTACCTTAGGAAAACTAACCAGCTCTGGTGCAAACAAAAGAAACTAAAACATTCTAAGCTATTCCTTGACAGCTATAATGAGAAGATATGCAAACTCTCCTGGACCTGGACGGGGAATCACTAAAAACCATTATAGCGGCATACACAGGGCACAGCAGACTCAATGCCCACAAGTTCAGGCTGGGACTGGTGGATGTCCCCGAATACCATTTCTGTCATACAGCGGATGAAACATCTTATCATGTTGTCTGCCTAGGTGACAGGTTTGTTGACCTAAGGTTTACAACCTTTGGACAGGATAGAGTCACTAACCCTAGGCAGTGCGAATTAATCAATTCAGCAAACCTACTTAAATTTGTTGGATTAGCTAAGCTGAGATCATAATAATTGCAGTAAACAATGGAGCAGTGCAATTTTCAAGGCCCAACCAAAAAAAAAAAAAAAATGTGCTAAGGCTTATTTTTTTTATTGTTTAACTTCATAATTACAGCAAAAGTGTTGTGATGATATGACTTGGCACGTACATAAAAAAAGTGTGATACAGCCGGATTTAAACCCGGGACGCTACACCAATGAGCTACCCTGCTCCGTGGGTCGTTACTAAAATATACTGACTCATTTAAATGATCTAGCTTTTCTTAATCACTCAAAACTTAAAAAATCATTATTAAATACAATTCATAATTTATTATGAGCAAAGGTTCTAATCTTAGCTTATTAATTGTAATTATTAAGATGAAATTAAAATAAAGAATAATCATTTATACTCAGAACAATTGACTTTTTAAGAAAAACAATCTACATTTTCAGTTAATTTTATTAATTAGATTTGACTACAAACTAGAAAAAAGAAAAACATTTATGTAAATAATGAAAAACTGAAATTTTTAATGAATTGAAGTGTAAAAGTTAAACAAGCTGCCATCGCCAAAAAAAATGCCATTGTGTTATTTATAGAATTGGTTGTTGAATGGCTGACTTGATTGCCTACCTTTTTTTTCTTAATATTCAAAGTATTTCCCTAATTGTGGTAGCATAGTTATGTTAGTGGATTTAAGTCAGTTCACAGATGATGATTTTACTTTTAACCCTCCGTCAGGCGCACCTCCAAACGAAACAAAATCGGGCGCAGCCGGCCTGAGAGGCCACCCACATATTTTTGTTCCACTCTCCCCCCTAATAGTTTGTTTAGGACCTAATCACTTTACTAGGATCTAAGGAAAGTAAATTTACCACACTTAACAAAAAACTACCTGAGGGGAGGCCCTTCTGAGAAGCGAAATAAAGGAGGGGTGTGTAAAAATGTGTTTCCCTGGCTTCTCAGGCCGGCTGCGCCCGTCGGAGGGTTAAATAAAACAAACAAACATTTTGTTTAGTCTACTATGCAAACAGTTTCTAAGTTTTTCTTTTTACTCACTGAAGCTCTTATGTTTTCAAAATGATTTACATTACAAAACATAATTAAGAGGATAACAAAATAATACAAGCCAATATAGAATAAAAAAGAAAAATATATAGAAAAATATTTGATTTGACAACAAATAAATAACAGTAGTATTACAATTTAAATGATCAAAAACAGTAATTGGAAAAGGAATAAAAATTAGACAGAAATGATTTCAAATTTTTTAATATATTCTTTTCATAAATCAAAATGAAAATAATTAAACTGTAGTGGGATTAAGTATAAACAAATAAACTTACAAAATAAAAGTATCAAATATGGAGTTACAAATAAAAGAAAAACAGCCATAATCGTATTTAAAATGGTAACTAATTGACTAGACAAAAAAGAGAAGGTAAACAAACAATTAAACAGATAATGTAAATATCTAACTGAAATAGAATCTGAGTTTGAAGTGTTGTTCAATAAAAATGATCCTACGAATGTAATCTAGAATTTTTCTTCAATTTTGAATTTTAATATTTTTTTTTACCCACGTGAAATCTTCAGAATTATATACATTCATAACCGTTTTTTGGTCACTGGAAAAATATTTAGTAAACTTAAAATATATATGTATATGCATAAAAATCAAACAGCATGTTATAGAAGGGTCACCAGTTTAATAACATAATTATTGTTTTGTATGCTCGGCAAGATATAGATTATAACAAGTACAATTTTTATGATCTATTAGAAACATTTATGTAGGACACAAAAAAATTAAATTAGGAGTAGTTAGGTTAAAAACTAGTGGATTTGCTGGAGGAATTATTTCTTCCCGAACCCATGAACAAGAATTAATTAATATTAAGAAGAATTATATTGGTCATAAACTGTGCCAATGATGATAAAAATGCTTAGAATCAATTTTATATAGAATTCAATTCTTTAGAAAAGGTACCTCGCAATCTTGTATAGTTCAAGTTTTCTTTTATAATTGTAGTATTAAATATTTAAGTCACTATGCCAAGTCTCTTATCAAAATATCAAGAAAATTAGCATGTAATGTATTAAAAAATATTTAATTTCTTCTGGTAGATTTTTTCAGCAGATGGAACGAGAGCATTACAAAACTTCCCAACTGATGAGCAAATGTCAAGAGTTGCATTTATTTTCAATATATCAGTGGCTTTTCATCTTCTTGTTAGTCCCATTACACTTTTCTAGCAATGGATGAGGAAATGGTTGACTGCTGATATATTAATTGATGTGGAAAACAGTTGGGGTGCAGTCAATATTATTATACACATCATTACATACACAACACATGAGGCTGTGTACAAAGTGGGACCAGTGTTTAAGAAGTATCCAAAAGTATTTATGATTTATTAATAAAGGGTTTTGAATGTCATATCGATTATTGTGGCTGAGGGTTTGCCATTAGTGGGGTAGGAATTCGCTGAGTTTTTTTTTTAAAGAGAGAATTTATGTTGGATGTGATAGAACAGAGAGGATTGCTGTTTTTATCAATTTTGGGTAGAGGAAGTCCACAAAAACAGTAAGTTGAGGAATTATACAATACGTGGTTTTTATTAGTAAGATAAGTAATTAGTTTTGAATTTAAAATGTTTTTGAGATGTTCGATGAATTGGATCTAAAGTGAAGTAGTAGGGCCGTGGGGAACAGAGATATTTGTTGATTGGTCTGAGTACAGCCATTTTTTTCATTGGAATCTGAGAGGTACCTTATAATTTTTTGTTACCTTTGTCTGGTTTTAAGTTTGAGAAATTGGGGAGAAATATTAGAAGTGAAAGACGAATGTAGGAGATAATTGGAAATAATATAATTTATAATCAAGCAAGAAAACCAGTATCCAGTTTCGACATGTTTATATGAATCGAAACATAAATGTTTTGACATTAGTCATTATCAATAGCTAAAATATAAGGATTATGCATCATCCGACAACGTATATAACTCTATAAAGTTTAAGTCAAATTCATCTCTGAAAATGATGAATTTGGAATTCAAAGGAATTCATAGACTAACAGTTAACCATGAGGGATAAGTTGATCCCTACATGATGATAACTTTAGAAATTAATAATATAGTATTGCACTTTCATAGATGAATTTGACTTATTAACTATATTGTTATATAAGTTGTTAGATGATGCATAATCCTTATATTTTAGCTATTGATAATGACTAATGTCGAAACGCTTTAAATAATAAATCATTGGGTTGACTGGATACTGGTTTTATTGCTTGATTAAGGTTATTAAAAGATTGCAGACCAGTGAAGTATATATGAATTAATATAATTTATTATAACAACTCCTTTTTATCACAATATCGATGGAAACCAGGGGCATTATTTATAAACTCATAACCTGTTAAAAGTTCTGGAACAATTTCTTTGGTCGAAGATATGGGAGTGGAAAAATTATAACTTTATATTTGTAGATGAAATATTATGGACTATTAGTGTTAATATTGAATATTAATACAATAAATATATCAAGTTAAATTAAATAAAGGCAAGGAGACTGGGCCTGGAAATTATTGGACAAATGACAAAATTGTGTTTCTTGTAGAGATCAGAGACTTGACTATTTCAAAGACGGATGAGCAAAGGCTCCTTGTGTTTGAGAGAAAATTTTTATGCGGAATCTATGGTCCAGTGACACTGTAAACCGGGAAGTAACTTGGAACGCTACGCATTGACAACATACTGTAAACCGGGAAGTAACTTGGAACGCTACGCATTGACAACAAAACCGGACATAATGAGTGTCATAACCTAAGGGAGGCTTGGATGGGTCGGAAATGCTGCCAAGATGAATGAACAAAGCTAAGTGATGAGCTAACTGTTTATAGATAGAACATAGAATTTATAAGGGATTAGTGATTGGGGAATGAAGGTTAATGATTCAGAAGGACTAGATGTGGTATGGGTGGAAACAACTGGATGTGAAAGGATTGCTCCAGAAGAGGGGTAATAGGATTATGAAAGTCAATGATGCTACAAGATACAATGATAGTGAGACAGGAAGAATTGTGCCATGAGCAAGGGATCAATTGAGGATGTATTGATGAAGGCGTAGGTTGAAGGGATCAGCTTTTGAAGTGTTTTTTTTTCCTTTTTGTTGTCTGGTCTTGGAGAGGTCTTCATGTGTTCATTGATTGAAAATTGATCCTTAGCATTTTTATCAAGAGAACCACCGCTCATGACATATAGGCACTTTCCATTGTTATGGGAAGAAAGTTTGTTGGAACAAATTTTCATAAATATTTCATTTTTCATGTGAGAATATATAAAAATTATTAATTGTACAAAAGAATCTGTTGACCACTCTTGACCTCACTGAGCAAGATGTTGACTAGATAGACTAATTCTGCAGATGAATCTTGCCCTATTGCCTGATGCAGTGGGTCTTAATAGTTCCTTATTTTTCTTAATCTTAATCCCTTTTTCATACATATGAGAAAAGAAATACTTTCTAACTAATCTGAAAAGTATTATAGAACAGCAGCATATAACGGTAACTTAAAAGAAATAACAGCCAGCCTAGTAAATTAAAAAATCAGTAACTAACATCCCATTATTCTTCATGTTAACTGATGAATTTCTTCTCCTTTGATGCCTTAAGTTTTGAATGCATAGTTAATAATTCATTCTCCAGAAATTTGAACTCATCATTTGTTAGATCCAATTCCAGTATTTGATTAAACTGTTCCATTAATCTAGCTCTTTGGTTCTTCGAATATTCAATAAGCGACATTGGTTCTTCGTTCGATACAGAACTGCCTTCTTCTGTGCTCAATGTTGGACAAGAAAAAATCAAATTGTTATCCAAGCTAACAGGTATCAACTCTCTACTAGATTCTAGTTGCTGGATGAACTGGCAAACTAAATGTATGTGAATACACATATTCATTTTTAAGTAAGAATCATCACATGAACACACAAAGGCATGTATACAATAATCGCAGTTATCACAGCGATTCTTACAAAGACAACTCAAATTACCTTTTTCGATTTTATAACCCACATTCTCCTTCAAACAAGACACAATCCAAGTGTTATCACTACCCTCACTGATTGATAAAGAATTCATCGAATTTAAACATAATTCGTGTCTTTTCATTATTTCTCGACTGCTTTCACCTGTGTTAACAGAAAAAAAATTAAATGATATGGCATAAATAATACAAATTTATCTTTTAACAATTGAATACATACCAATTTCTAAAAATTTACTCTCCATGAAATCGATTAACAAATCAACCACTGTATCAATGAATTCTATTCTTTGTTCTTGGTTATAAATGAAGTCAACCGAGCGGTTAAGCCGTTCAAACAAAATACTATAATTTATGTCTGCAACATCTCTGTAACATTGACCCCATGATTGTTTATTATTTTTGAAGTACTCAAAATAATGTCCAAAGCTTTCTAGTTCAAAATCTTGCTGCATGGCATGGTAGATCCCACTAAGCATTTTTTCAAATTCTTCTCTATTTTTTTCTTCGATAAGTACTTCCAATTTGTCACAGATTAGTTGTTGCTTAACCAAAGAATGAATTTTAGATTCTGCATTTTTCTGCCATCTATTTTTCAGCAACCATGATGGATATAAATGTGATGGTGAGAAAAGCATAACTGAACACCAACTATGGAAGAAGTCATCATTGTCAGTCATAACAGCTCTGGATTTAAGAGGGAAACCTAAACAAGATTTTATAACCTCGAAAAATAATTCACTGATGTATTTAGTCAAAATATTACAGAATAAAAATGCACTGGGAAAAGACTGTCTCTTCTCATCAATCACACTTAATACAGCAACGTCAAAGGTATGGTCATCATCATGATGTAGATCAATGCAGACAATATCATTCCCGAATTCTCGCAACTTAATAAGTTGCCTATCAGTAACAACAATTAACAAAAGGTCTTCTGATCTTAGTGAAGGAAATTCTTTGATGATGGTTCCAAAAGGTTTAAAAAATTTGATGTATGAACTATTTCCACTTTCCTGAATTTCTTTGATCCAATATAATATTTTATGATTTGTCTCTTTGGGAATTTCATTATCAGAGGTTGATTTTTTAATATTATGTAAATCTTTCATAGTCACATATTTAAGTCTTTCTAGTTTACCGATATTTGAATTACGAATGTCATCAAGGATTTTTTTGTTAGGAACTTTATTTGATAATTTCGTGGCAATAAATCTTCTTTCTTCTTTGTCTAAATTGATCTTTTGAATTTCCATTTTGTGACCGACATGGGTTTTTGTAAACTTAACGAGAATTTCTTCCTTTCCCTTGAATTTACAAACCTCCAATTTAGCTGGACAATGACCGTTAATTTTATTACTTCCATTTGACTTTAACTGACGTATATTTCTGCCAGACGTCTTAAATATACCATCACGATGACATCTATAGAAGTTTTTGGTTGAACTTTTAAAATATTTATTACGATATTTTACAAACTTGGTTATTGTCTTTCGTTCCATTTTTTTCTTCCATTTTAAATACTGGCCAATATTATCAAACCTAAAAACTTCAGTGACAATTTTAATATTGTGATCACTTTCATAATGCGTGACCATGATCTGTTTTGTCCTACACGAAACATCACAAAGCACACAATTAATTATTTTACTTTCACAATACACCTCGCGATGATGCACTTTTAAATTAGTCGACATATTTTTGTCCAATTCCAAGTTTTTGCCGCATTGACTGCTTGATAATTCTGGAATCATCAAATGCTGATCCTCTAAGTTATTTTCATGATTAGAAACAACTAAAGTAATATTATTCACGCTATTGTCACAGATCAAATTAGAGTCATTCTGTCTTTTATCCCTAATTGCAATCACTTCATTACCTACACCATCTGAAATTTTATGCATGTCAGAAACATGTTTCAACATTAACAACTTATTTGGAAACTCGTTATCACAAATGAAACAAACTACTCTTTTCCCTCGGTTCGGACACATTTTAAAATAAATTCTATAGTCAGTGTTTAAAAAGTAAACATGTAAACATTTATAACCTCTATTATTTTGTAAATATAAGCTCAAGGTTGCATGTTAGGAAGGTTAAATTATATGCTTTTCTTTTCTATTAGGTCATTATTTTCAATCCTTTTATTTATTAATTTTATTTTTATACTGACAATATTTTTTCACACCCTATTTTTTACACAACAAACCATTATTATCAAATGATTACTTGAAGCCAGAAGGACATTGTTATAATTACAGACCGTTTCTACAAAGTAGGAAAAGACCGAAATTATTGTAAAAACAAAACAAAACGAAAACGTATTGTAAAAAACAAAAGAAAAAAATGCAATTAAAACTTGATTAGTAATAATTACTAGTAAGAAAGTATTTATTTCCAAGCCAACGAAGTATATTTATTTCGACCCACATTGCAGGTCTTCATCAAATAGTTTTGTTTCTTCATTTTGACCTGAAGTGTAGATTCTTGATATTTTCAAATAATTATTGGTATAGCTTAATAAAGGAAATACAATAAAGTTATTTATATTAATATTAGTCGAACTAATAAACTTCAGGAGGTCAGGAAATTAATTTCGTAAATAGGATTTAACTATTTATTAGAAAGCCAACGTTTCAAATCACTTTATTATCTCTCGTCTCTTCTAATCATTTTATTGTATGCTATGATTCTTTTCAGATACATTTAAATTTGTCCAATGGTAAATGTTTTTAATTTGAGACTGGTTTATTTGGTACAGCATGTAATTTTTGAGAATTGGAGCAAATCTATAGATATAAAATGCTTTGTTCTGACAGATCATCAGTCTTGACTGACTGACAGATCACCGCAGAGCCAAAACTAGGGTTATGGGAAAGTCGATATTTACACATCAAAATTTACACATAAATAAGTGGATACTTATTTTTTTATTTGTATTGAGCATTGGCTCTTCTAGGTTTTTATAATCTTAACTCCCTCTTTGATTAGTGATCTTTTTCTTAATGACCTAAAAAGTAGGTTGAAACTTCGGCACAAATAAAAAATAAGTTTCCACTTATTTATGTGTAAATTTTGACTGCACCCCCCAACTATTTCGATCCTCCATTAGTACTTCCAGTCAACGAATTTCCTCTCTAACCTAAACCATTATTTTTTTCTTCTTCTTTGAAAATCACTTTTTGGATATGTTTTCTTTCATCGGATAATATTACTAAATAGCTATATTTATTTATTTTTTAAATAGCAGGATTGCGAATAACAATCTTCAATCTTAGAAGGAGAACCCAAGGAAAAGACTAGTAGGAGATAAAGAAAATTGAAGTGAAAAGTGAAAATAGACAATACTATTATTGTCAAAACCCGTGTTGCCATAAAGCAAGGAAGGGTGTTTAAATGAATAGATAACATATTAATTATACTACAGGTAATGTTGTTTTAATTTCATTATCAATTTTCAATTCATGTTTAATTAAAGATTATTTATATCCTGATTAAATAAATGCTGGAAAGAGCGATGGACTAAAATTTGACTCCCACTTATTCACTTTTAATCGTAGTCAAGGCCTTTTGGTTCATGTCGAATTGAAGAAGCACTTCAACTAGTGGGATCCTGCTCAAATTCCATTATGTTTCAACATCAATACAGCTAAAGTTATATCAGAGAGCGAAGTACCTCAGTGTGTAGTGCGCTGAGCTACTGAGCTGAGTATAACCGGGTTCTAAGCCGATAAATTCAAATCAAATCTTAATCAAAAAATAAAATCTTATATTCACGATTTTAGGGATTATATACTTATATAAATTCAGAACTAAATAAAATTGGAATGGAAAGTTTAAAGGAGAATATATGATGTGCTTTTTTAGTTTCTTTGAAAATTGGTAAAATAAAATAATAGTTGTTCAGCTTCAAAACCGCATAATTCCAAAATTAAAAAAAATTACATATTCTCAATTTTCACTAGATTTTTCATGGAATTTTGTCTAAAACATTTTGCCGCCATATTACTCATGGTTTCGTCCTATTCAGAATTTTTGGAATCATTATGCACTGCTTGAATAAGCTAGTGAGAAGAGCAAAAAAAGTCAATTCTTGAAATTCCGAGTTATCCCCTTTTTGATCCCGAACATCTCTCATATATTCAGTTAATGGCCCTTTAAAGAATTGATGATTATATTTTAATTAAAATAATATTAACTACTTGAATAACATCATTAAGTATTATTAAAATGTACACATATCATTTTATTTTTACCCCTGTAAATACTAGATTATTAACCTTCACATTTTCAGAATCCTTGAAAAATGTACTCGAGTCGCCCTAAAAGTGACTTCTTATGTTTTTCGTTTAAAGTAAAAGAGAGGACTCTTGAGGCTTTAGTAGAGCTCTTAAATTTCAGTCACTTAACTCTAATTGGAGCAGGGGACCTCATTGTATTAGTGTCAACTTCAAGTACACAATTGTTTTTTTCGCTTTTGTCAGAATTTTGAATGTTCTCCATGTTCCATCATAAAATAATTATTAAGATTATGTTTTGCACATTATTTTAATTAGTTTACAGGTGTATAAGGAAGAGTCGGAGAAGGGCAGCTCAGTCAGAATAAGACCTTTATTTTTAAGCTGCCTGAGGCTCGACTAATCTCTATAAAGTTCGTACAAGTACCCTTGCTTGGGGTTATAATTACAAGCTTCAACAACCGTTGGCAAGAAAACAATAGAAAGTATAAATAAAATCTTTTAGGGGAAACGATAAGTTCATCTAGTTATTGATGTTTAAAGCTATTATTACTATGAATTGTAGAACTATTAAACGGCATTTTAGTTAAATATATATTATTCTTATATCAATGGGATTCTGACCTTTGAACTAAAGCAAATTGTATAACTCATGCTTAGGCCGCAGGTGTCGCCAGTTTCTATTAATAAAAATGAATCGCCAAATGTTTTGCTAAGCCCAAAACTCGAGAACGGATCTACCAATGCGGCTATATTTTTTCCCTTATTTTTTTTTTTGGTGCAAAGAAGGTTCTTATGGAGAGAAAAATGTAAAAATTACGAGGGAAATAATAAAAAAAAAACAAACACTTGTCTAGATCCCTTAAAGAAAAATAACTGGTCATGATGCAATAACAGATTATTGAATATTGGTGTAAATTTTATTTACTGTAACCCCCCCAACAATTTTCAACATTGCTCAACCATGTCCTCATCAGTCGAGTACAGCATAACAATTGTCCAGGATCCATGATCCATTTTTTCACTTGATTAGTATCAAGCTGAATCTTCGTGATTAGCTTCGTTTCGATGAGACCCCCAACAATTTCCTGTGCGAAAATTCTCGATTGTGGTAGCTAAAAGAGGTAGCAAGGATAAAATATGTCGATTTGATGATTCTCAAAAATTTATTACTAACTGGGTTTTTTTTGTTTGTTAAATGTCAAGATAATTATCTTAGCATAAAACTCGAGAACGGCTCGACCAATTCGGATAATTTTTCCCCTTATTTTTGTCAAGGCCCTAAGTAGGTTCTTATGTCGAGAAAAATGATTTAAAACAAGTGTAGATAAGTGTAAAAACAATAAAAACCCACTTATAAAAAATATTGGGAACTATACAAAAAATAGTACATAGCGGTATGTACATAAAAGAACAAAACATTTATTATTGTAGAATACCAATTTCTTTTATTTCTTTGTTATTGTTTATTTATATGTATATAAGTTACTAAGAATGTATAGTTACAATTTTTGTTTATTTTATTATTAATTTCTTTTCTCTCTCTATTGGAATTTTTTTTTTAATACATTTTTTCTTTCATTGTAAATTATGATACATTTAAATTTTTACAATTGTTTTTAATTTGAGACCCGTCTATTTGGTACAGCATGTAATTTTGTGAATTGTAGCAAATTATACAAGAAATAAATTTAAAAAAAAAGTCATTATTCAATAAAGTTAATTTTTTTAAAGTGATTTAGTGTTGGAGGTTATTTAATTGGCCCCCAAACAAGGACTTGAGGGCTTATTCTAGAAGATTTCAGACTTAGAACTTCAATCAAGAATTCATCTAGGAATTTCTTTCATCAGTAGACTAAGTTATAAAACACTTGCTTTTCAGTAATGATTCCTGAATTTCTTCACACTTATTTCGAGTTATCACTGTGGAACTTGTTCATCAAACTCTCGAAAACTTAAAAGAATTTGCTGGTCTCTTAAGATCTTACTCAAGTCGAAAAAACATTTATAATCAACCAGCATAAATAAATCTTATAATGAACCTCTTAGGAGAAGAAGACAAGACATAAGGTTAGATTTAATTAATATTAGTTTATTTTATAATTTTACAATAAGTGACATATAAGAGCCACCATTTCTCTTTTCGGCCATAATTGTGCTAATGTTAGATATTAAAACACTTAAAGAGCTGTAGTAGAGGTAGTGTAAAACACTTTAATAATGCTTGTTTGTACAAGCCATTCTTTGGATTCACACTTGGGAAGCCGTTTCCACTAAACAATGATTCTATATCGATGAATCCTAGGTTTTGTAGTGATCTGAGAGCTGACATCCCTTTATTCCAGCAGCATCTCCTACTTTACAAAAGGCTGCTGTAACCACCAAACGCTGCTTTTGTAAACAAAAGGCAGAAATTAAAAGGTATAACTTCTGCCCTATTTAATTTAGCCTTCAAAGTAATACAAACATAATTAACGGTTTAACTTAATTTAAGCTGTTTACCAAAGAAAATTTGGTTTGGAATTCGAGCACTTATCATTATGTAAATAATTAATTTTAAAAATCATACACGGGTCGAAAGGCCTGAAGAGCTGGCATATTTTATAACCAAATACCAGCATCAGTAATAAAAATAAATAAAAAAAGTTCAATAATTTCATGTTTTATAGTCTCCATTATTCTTTTATAATTTTAAATACCATCAGAATGAGTTTATTTAACTAATGCTTTAAAATAACACTTTTTTAAAACTTTAAATGCTGTATAGTCAGAATAACTTAGTTTTTCAACTGATAACTTAACTTTATGTTAATTGGTTTAATTTTAGCAACAATAAAAATGGCCAATGTATTTCAAAATAAAAAATTCACATTTGCAATCACATAAAACTGTTTTCCTGGAACTTTTATGAATTGAGTTTAAAGTTTAAACGTTATTCAGAAAAAAAACATTTATCAAAAAAATCATTTAACCCCATTGACCTTTTTATCATTTAATATATTTTAACTCATTCTGATAATTCTTCGAGTGGAACAAACACAAAAGCAAGCCATCACAATTCACAAGTCTATTAAACAATACTGTGCGATTTTACACTACTCAAATCAAAACATCTAAATAAATTTAAAAATGTGCTTTTCATTTAAACAAAAAAGAAAATAAATAGAAGTAAAACAAGCAACAGACCTTACATTAAAGTTTTAATAAATCTGCCAAGTAATTCATAACAATTCATTCATAAATCTAAGACATAACAATATTAAAAAGAACAAAGAAAACAGACAGAAACAAACTACAAACTTAGTATAAACAGGAAATACTCTAATTGTTAGTACTTTTAGCCATGCAGTGCAATTATGTTTAAGCAAATTATCATGCAAATATGTTATCTTTTACCAATGGCTAGAAGGAACGATTTCCATGGGTCTGAGGAGCCCTTAATCAACTAATCTTCAAGCCTGCGTCATCATGACAGCAGTTTTAATTATAATGATTAATCAACAAGGACTTTACAAATAATTAGCTTTGGTTTATTTACAGATATTAAAAAAATAAAATTTATACTTTTTTTTTTATATTAAAGCAAAATTTAGTATTTATAACTTTTTATTTCATTTAATAATTGTTAATATTGATAAATATGTTTTTTTTATTAACCAACTCAGTTTTAGTATGTATTCATTTTTTTATCATAAGAGTGTTAAATAAATAAATAATTAGTTAAATAAATTACTCTGAGGATTCCAAAGAAGAAAAGCTAACTTTTATTTACTTAAAGTTTTTGGCTTTTAGTTATATACACATTATTTTTATCGATAATTTTATTTAATTGTATTTTAGTCAGAAAGAATAAAAATGATTTTTTTTTTTATTAAGTAAAGTTCTTTTACAATACTAAAATTAGTAAATCACAGGAATATGAATATCAGAATTTAAATAAATAATTTCTCCATCTGGATTCTATGCACAATATGTAAAAAAAACAACTAATAAATAAATAATGAACTAATGCTGTATTTGTTGTATATTAATTAATTTTATGAATATAATTTTAAACCTCAGTACTTAATTAATGCTTATGTTCTTAGTTAATCTTAACTGTATTCTTAATGTGGAAGAAAATGGTCTGGGTGGAGGTCAATAAATTTCTCTTTATTTAGTGTTTATTAAATAGCCAACGTTCCTACCTACATCGCAGGTCTTCTTCGGGGCTGTCGTGGGGGGAAGGGTGTTCCCGGTATGAGTCCGCCACAAGTTCTAATCATGAAATTGAATGTAAAACTGACTTACGTAAGATAGCGATGTGATTAGAACTTGTGGCGGACTTATACCGGCACCCCCCCTCCCCTCCACGACAGCCCTAAAGAACACCTGCAATGTAGGTAGAAACATTGGCTATTTAATAAACACTAAATCAAAAAAAATTTATTGACTTCCACCCAGATCATTTTCTTTCACACACTCATATATATATATTAAATTGTTGTTTAATAATATATATATATATATATATAAGGGCTACTATTATGATTCAAGAAGTATCATTAATGTATTGAACTGAGAATTGAAACTAATACATTAGAATTGAAATTTAGAATTTTAAAGTTATTAATGAATAATTGTTTAAAATCAACAATCATATTGCTAAAGTTTGATCGATCTAATTAGTTATTATCATAGCTAATGCCATTTATAAAAAATAGTTATTCCCAACCACCATTTACTTTAGATTAATTGTCATTTTCATATATTATATAAATGTACACATAGGAACTTTTTGTCCCTAATGATTAATTATATACAATTTACATGCTTTTAGCATAGGATCTAAGGGACTGATTAAATACTCCAAAGTATTAGTTTCATTAAAAAAATTTAAATAAAGAAAATATTAGTTAACAGGTTATTAATGTAACGAGATCTTTGAAATGGATAGGATTAATGTGTTTTTTTATCAGATGCTGTCCTTCAAAAGTATGGACTCACCGCTGTCTAGTTTTATTTTATTTTTTATTAATTGTTATAATTTTTAAATGTTTTTATTGGAAAAGAAAATATATGTCCAGGACCGGCATTCGAACCCAGGTCGCCCACATCTATGGCATGGTGCTCTCCCAAATAAGCTAACCTGGCTCGCATCTCGGTCAGACACATCCTTTCTTTTCACTGATCCCATATCCCTGTGTTCTCGTAATTTGGAAGTATAGAAGGGGAAGAATGTTCATTGAACATTACTTCAATTAGGATCTTGTTGACTTACATCATTATATATTATTATAATTTATTTTATTTTTTATTAATTTTATAATTTTTAAATATTTTTATTTGAAAAGAAAAGATATGTCCAGGACCGGGACTCTTTTTTTAAATATTTTATAAAAGGTAATTTATTACATATTATGTGAGCACATAAAAAATATAGCTTATAAAAATAATATTTTAATACATAATTCTAAAGAGGTTTTATCAAAGATAGTCCCTGTTTTTTAGTATAAATATATATTAATAATTAATAATTAATTATATAATATTGATTACCGAGAAAGATCTGTCGTTAAACCTATAATATTGTCCTATAACATTGTCCCTTCTTGAAGAAATAAGTCCAACCATTGGTATATGTAATGCTGCATCGAGATTGTCTGGAATTCCCTCCCAGTTAGAAATTGGTTTAGGATATTTCATTGAAACTAGAGGCTTCTAGACTGGATCAAATTTCCATAATTTGGAACCTAAAATATATGATAGTATTATTAGAATTATTTTTTATAATAAATGTTCTATCACTATAATATAAAATGTTACTAAAACTTAACAAAACAAAAGCAAATCCTTAGTCTAAGACATAATTATGGCTAGTTTAATTTTTCTACTAAAATATCTAATTTACAGTTGTAAAAATTATTGTATTTTATTTATTTAACTTGAAAAATAAAAGCCCTTAAAACAAATTTATCAATAAAAATATTACTATTTAATGGCATTTGCTAGTTCTGCTCATCTTATCAATCAAGAAAGACTTCCTTGATACCAGTTGATACAATTACTTTTTATATTCATTACATCACATTATAATGATTACTTAAATAATTAAATGCATATCAGAATAAATTTTAGTTATAATTTACATAAATTTTACCTTTGAAAAAGTAAATTTTTCCATTTACACTCCATAACATGGCTGCATCAAGATGATCTGGAATTCCTGTGAAACCATCCTTGATTTCTTTTGGATAGTCACCATTCATCTTTTTTCTATTATACCTCCAATAGTTTGTTCCTTTGAAAAAGTATGTTTTACCACTTCTGTAAGTAAAAGCCGCATCAATATTCCCAGGAAATCCAGGCCAAGATTTACTGATAAGCTTGGGGTAGACTCTGGCTATAGACTCTCTTGTGAGTTTCCAATAGTGTTCACCTAAACATGAAAAAATAAATAAGTCTAGAAATTTATGAATAAGGTTAGAAATTATTTAATTTAATAATAAGGTCAACAATGTTGGTTTTAAACTCTTTTTTAACTACATCATTTTCATAATGATATTATTTTTTATATTTTTAGATGCTCTTATCTATTTATTTTTCCATTAGCCAATATCTTTTTATTGTTAATTTGTATGTTATTTTTTTTTATTATTAATTTTTTTAGGCCGTATCAGAACACAGCATTTAGTTCGTATTCAATTTCATGTTATTATGTAAATATTGTAGTATTCCAGTAATGTACACGTTTGGCCAGATATATTTTTCTTAATTTCTGTAAAGTTCTGGTAATCTTAAAAGACCTGGTCCCAGAATAAAATTTATCGTATTTTAAATAATTCGCTATATTTTTGTTTAAATATTCTAATATGTCTGTAAATAATAAAACAGCTATTTATAAAGGCACCATCAATATATTCACAAAAATAATATGAATGGTATGGTTGATATATTGATATTATTTAGTAGGATTTCTCGGTGCGATTTGCTGCTCTTTTAAAAAGATCTCTTTTGTTGTACTACTGATGTGAGATGTGTTTCATGCTCGATATTCATCTATACCTGATTTTGCAAAACGTAGACTACTGATCAGTTATTTGATGGTACTTCAGATATTTAATGTGATGAATTTTGTATCTTCCAACTTTTCTGTTGTCAGTGAATTCCCTGCTACATTTTATTTGTTCGTACTTTAAAAATTATTTCTTTTCATGTTCTCTTTCTTTTCATTTTCATGATTACATAGATATAACTCTTCTACTTATGTGAATAGGAAAAATATATTCTAAATCCACACTTAGGGAGCAGCATTTCCATTCTTAAAATTGATAGAAAAAAATACTACGGCTGGTAATAACGTTGAAGGAATTACTTTATTCAAATCTGAGTTTAAGGGACGTTAAAAAAAAAAAATATATATAAGCCGTTCAATGCACAAATTGATTAACTTCATAAAACAAAAAGTGGAGAAATGCGAGAAAATTGTGTGCATTGTTTTTAAAATTCCCTTTATAATATAAATTCAAATAAATATTGTAGAATGCATAGATAAGATACAGCTTTTACCTTAAAGTATATAAAATCAATAAGAAAGACTAGCCAAAAAGCTATCGTCAGAAATGCTACAATTTTTATGTGATTGGTGAAGTTAATCGATTTGGCAAGTGAAAAAAGTAATATATTTAAATTTTTAAGTTTCTTATCACAGAAAAAAGTTAATTATTAGATATTTTTATTACAAATTTTCCATAAAAACTAATATTAACAGTTTTGTTATGTTATATTACTATTTGTGATTAATTCGTCATCAATATAAATGATGTCCTTTTATCAGCTGTATGTGAGGGCTAGCCACTTCGATTTCTTTACAAGTTTTTTAATTAATCTGTTTAACAGGAGGAATGAATTTCAGCAGATCCATCATGTCTCTCCCTTTTCCCTTGTTACAGATCTACATTCAGGATATAATAAAGGCTGATCTACATTTTTCAAACCCTGCGGTCTATCTGTGGATTTCCTTAAATTTTGAATCTTCATTATAGTCACATTTAAATTGGAAAATGTTTGGATCTTTCTAACTAAATAAAATTCATCATTTAGCCCTTGCTAGTGCGTTTAAATGGTGTTATTGCAACGATTTTTATTAGAGTATGGAGTTAATCAAAATAACCTCTGAAAAAAATTATTTATTATTCAGTGGCAAAAATAAATTGTCGTTTAATGGCGTTAACCTGCATTGTTTGGGAATGATTTTATTAATATAAAAAGTTATGACTATACGAAGTGCTTTTAAACTTAAATTTAAGATTTTTCAAAAAGTGGAATTTGTCAATGTGTGCAGTGAACGGCTCATGTGGTAATATCCAGGAAGAATGGGATTTGCCTCGGTGCTTCTTACAACCGCAAACTTGGCGTGGTCAAAATAAAACTATCTATATTATCTATTTCATACCCTTCAGCTTATTTAAAGAATGTTTTTTATAAGTAGTGGCAGGAAGAATTGTCGTAAGCTGTATGTCAACCTAGAGTACGATTATTCCGGGAATCAGGAACAAGTTAATTCTAAGAACCTCTCAACGTTTTAACTGTTTTCTGGACCAGTTCTTCATCTCTCGTAGCCAGTTCTTAAGCTCACTTACGAACGTGTTCATTGATCCAAAAATTACCTGGTAATTAGTTATTTATTCAATTGATTTTTAAAATAAATTCAATATTAATATAAAATATTACCTAAAATTAAAAATTAATATTTAATATTACAGAATGAAGCTATGGGTCTCCTCTAACCCATCGAATTCCTCTCGTATCCAATCCTTACAATCCAAAATTCTTCGCTAAATCCTTGTGGCTCCTTCCTTTAATACGATTAAAGTCATCCTTAATGACCTCGATGTTTTGGCCCCGATACCAGTATTTTCATGACAAACTTTATTCCCACTCAAACCCACTAGTTTCAAACCTAGTCATTTCTTCAATTCCTTATAATCTTCCGAGTTGTCTGAAAAGAAGTTGCCCCCGTGACCTTCTAAATTTTTTTTTTTTAAATTATTTTATTGAATTGTACAACTGTAATATATACATCTAGTACAAGGGCTGTATGAATAAATAAATGCATGAAAGGACGTGTAAGGCACTACCCATTGGCAGCACTCTAGTTACATTTCTATTATAGAAGGTCTCGAGGCCATCTTCTCTGCAGACGCCTAGGAGGATTGTCCGGGATGGAATTGGAACCAAGGATGGAAACTAGTGGGTTTGGATGGGCCTGGATTTTATTATGGAATGATAGGTATCTGGAATGGGCTAAATCGGTAACATATGGAACGTTCAGGTCATTATGGATGGTTTTACCTTCTAAATTGAACTTTTTATTTGAGTACTACCTACCACTGGGTAGCTTCTCTACTTGTCTCTTCCCAAAGCTCCATGTATTCATGCCATTGTTATAATACAGCTGAAAATTTGAATGGATAAATTAATACAAAAAGACACTGAATTTGTGGGTTTCTTTATCCATTTTTAAAGACAATTTGTTTCTCTTTCTCTATCTGATATTCCACGTGCCGTCCCAATCTGTAACCAGTTCTCTAATAGCTTTCTGTTTCGTGCCTATAAGCACCCATGAGTGTTTTATTTATGTATGTATTTAGCTTATAAAAAATATATCTATTCTTTAGTTTATTTTGTTCACATTCCTAGTCAGAGAATGCCTTATTTTCTTTTTAATACAGACTATTGCAGTAATAAAAAAAAATCATTCTCGATTCAGGCTTTTGCTGAACATTGGCTCCAATTTCTTTTTTTAAATCAGCTCTCTCAATGATCCCATTTATAATTTATTTATCTTGTTGAAATAAATTTATTTATTTCAAGCAATTTTTATTTATTCCAATTATTGAAAACATATAGAAATTTACATTAAACATATAAATAAGCTTCTTCTTTTTTTCGTAGTGGCTTACTGAGGACCAGGTCATTTCAACTGTTTTTTTTTCTCTTTTTATCATTGGCCCAGTACTCCATTCGTCACCGATGCTGCCCCTTCTTTTCTCTGTCATTCTCATTTCCGTCTTCGGCTTTGGTTTTTCCTGAAAACACACACAGGTATCTAGTTTTATCCTGAGACGGTTGCTTTCCAAGACATCCTCGCAGGTAATCCCCATCTCCTGTAAATTTCTTTCCACCTCCTGGAATAATAAATAAACCTTTATTGATATTTTTATGTTCTGTAAAACATATTTCTGAATATTTTAAACATTTGCTTAGAGGACTTTCTTTATACCTGAATTTTTAAAACATAGGGAAAACAAATAGGTACAAACAATAAAAACCTTTGAGCATGTTCAATGAGATTTTTCTTGAAGTTGTCAGTGTTGAAGTGGTCCTTGTACAAATTAGCTTTTAGGCAATGATGACCTAAGGGTATTACGCCTTGAAACACCAACAAACGAAACCAATTGTTACGAACAAAGTAATCCGTAACTACCTTAATGTCACATTTGTTGCTGATTTGGCCCGAATCCGATATCATCATTTTCACGAGAAACTTCATTTCCACCCAAACCCACAATTTTCAAACCTCGCAACCTCTTCAATCTTCGATCTTAAGTTGGTGTTTTTATGTGAGTACTACCACTGGGTAGTTTCTCTACTTGCCTTTATCTCGGAGCCATGATTTATCTTTTATTATATTTACTTGATGTGTTCATAATACAGTTGTAAATTTCAATAAATACATTTAAAAAGAAAGAAAATTTCGCAAAAAATAAGTAGTAGTTTCTTGTGGAATTGAGTTTTCTCGGCTAAGAAATGTTTTTTTTAAATATTACCTTTTTACTAAAATAAATTTCCAGTTGTAACGGACTGAGAAAAATTAAGTTAAATATATATTTAGCGTCAAGGGTACTGGACTTTAATTTTAAATTTTTTTCTGGTGTGTAAAAAAAAAGCCTTTAAGTCCAAAATTCATTTCATCTATTTAGACGTTTCGATTAAAAAATGACCAATATACATAAATAACCACCCCATTAGTCAACAAGAACAAACTTTATCTGTAAAAACACAAAAACGAATAAATTCAACAATTAGAAAAATCAATATTACAAAAACAATCATACAAATACAAGGTGCTATAAAACTATATTTCATAAACGTTATAATTAATATATCATTATTGTCCTTACAATAGTAGAACAAAAATACCTTTTTTAGAAAATAATAGTTCCATTTTCATTATTTAAAATTCGTCGTTTAACTAATAAGTAGCGTAGTAGTTTAAGTAATAAGTGGAGCTGAGACTTTGAACCGGTCCAGATTAGCAGAATGGTTTATTATTGTTTATTTATTATATATTGATTTACAATTTTAGGGAATAAAACATTAAAAGTATCTAAAAAGATTTGTTTTATTAAAAAAAATAATGAGGGCTAATATTAATGCTCGGTCTCACTCTCAGGTCAAAATAAAAACTTGAAATTTTGATTTTGATCTTTCTTTTTTATAATTTTAGAATCTATTTGAGATTTATTTTCACAAATGAATAATTTTGACATAAGAAAAGCAAAGGAGAGATTCCCTATTAAATTTAGACTACCAAACACTGCTTAGTCCTACAGAATACTAAAGGCCCATATATCGAAATAATAATGGAATAGAAATTCCACCTAAAACTATCAATTTAAGTACATTTTTTTGAAAAAAAAATTATGTAAATTTAAATGAATATACATTTTTATTCATAAATATCGATTTTTTTTAAAATTCAGTAATTATTATCTTTCTTTAATTTGTTGCTATAATATAAATAATCATATTTAAACCCCAAAAGTACAAAAATTGGAATATAATTGTAATAAATTTATTCCAAATAAACCAAAATCATCAATGTAAAATTGTAATATATCATGTCATATATTATTAATTTAACAACTATTACGGCTTCAACATGTAACATGCAAGCTAATAGAATGCATAACCGAATATCGTCTGTAAAATAATATATTTGTTGTATTCAAACTTAATTTTGATACAGCTCCAGGGTGAGACGCCGTCTAATCAATTACGGCGCTGCGCCAGTACTAATTCAGTGTAACTACTTACTAAAAATTCGTAATAGTTGGAAATATTAATTGTTACTTTTATTATTTTATATTATTTAAAACTATTGTTTTCGATTTCCCCTGGTCTTGTGAAGTTGTGTAGCAAGTCACAGTCAAGAACTGTGATCTAATTAAACCAAAACAATTACAATTAAAATAAGACCCCAATCTATAATAATATTTTTAATATTTAATTACGAATTTTACAGCTGCTTCAACGTAGATAGTTCTTACAAATTCCGCTAGATAGCACTAGTGCACCGCCGTGAATTGAATAGGCGGCACCCCTGTATTTTAGTCACGATTCTACTTACAAAATAGAATTATTTTAAATTTATAAGTTTAAATATAAATCAAGTTAAATGCTTCGGTAATGTAATACTGTTACAATGGACAATTCAAGTAAGTTAATTTTCTTATATTTGGAAGAAAATGGTCCGGTTAGAGGTCAATAAATTTCTCTTAAATATCAAGAAATATTTATTTCGTAGCCAACGTTTCGACCTACTTTGTAGGTCTTCTTCAGAGCTAAATATGCAAAATACAGACAATTGAAAATTAAAAAATTGTTAAGCAAAGAAAAAAGGATAATAAAAGCATGGTAAATGTAGAAAATGAACATTAAAAAATATAAAAAATTTCCTAAGCATGGTAAATACATTAGAAAGGTTAAAATGATTGAGTGTACAGTATTAATAACCAAGTGACAGGAAGGTAGTGAAATACATAATAGAGATTAAAATAATAATAAAACAGAACAGGACATGTTAACATTAAAGAATAATAAGGTATAAAGAATAAGATAATAAAGATAAATACTAAAATAAAATGGGTAATTGTACACCAATACTTGTATTTCAACTTTAATATTTACCCATTTTATTTTAGTATTTACTTGTATACCAATACTTGTATTTCAACCTTAATATTTACCCATTTTATTTTTACATAATTTATACAAGATCTCTTATAGCATGGAGAAATTCAATTTAATATGAGACTTCGAGTGAGGCGTGGTTCTTAACCATTTAGATATATATAATATAATGTAACTCGATTGCTGTCAAAAAACAGGTAATTTAACCAAGATATTTACAGACTTTTTGAGTATTTTAAATAAGCTTACGACAATATAAACAGGCAAGCAATATGGCGAGAACTGGAAAGGGCACACGTCCCCAGGAAGAGTATAGTGAAAGTGAAGGGAAAATGTTGGAGATGTTCGAGGTAAGAGGAGGAATAAGGCTGGGAGACTGCCTATCCCCGCTCTTGTTTTACCTTGTAGTAAAGAGAGCAATGAGAAAAGTAACGAGTCTAGAGACAAGAATAAAATAGGGCACAAGAATCAACATTCTGGCCTAAGAAGATGAGGCAGTACTAATAGCACATTTGAACAATATCTGGTTCAGATGGTAAGAATGCTAATGGAAGAGGCTTGTAGAGTAGGCCTAGGAAGAAAGATGGCAGACCCCTAGAAGTAGATGGTTAAAATAATTCAAATGTACAGGGACAATACTCAGTTGGGTTGACCGAGAAATAAGGGCAAGAACAAAATCAGAAATAAGATCAAGATATGATTAGGATATCATCAAATCAAATCCTGACTCGTGTTGAGAAATACGAATACTACGATGTACAACACTCTAATGCAACCTGTGGTCCTATACGAGCAGAGACTTGGACTATGGCCCGAAAGATAGGAAGAAAACTTATCATAGGAGAACGCTGTTCTCAGAACGAATTTCGGCCTAGCCAAGGAGAGAGACGGGGATGTACAGTCTGTTGGAAATCGTGGCAGTAACTAAACAGAGTATCATTCGATGTGGTACGGTCACGTAATGCTCCAAGAAGGGTAGATCATCAGGCATGTGGTGGGAGAATACATCAGAGGATGACCCTAGGGAACTAGAACTAGCATGGATCGACGGGATCAAAGAGGACATGCGTACGAAGTGGGTAACTGGTGAAGAATACATGGACAGGAGAACATGAAGGTAGCTAATTGGCGAAACTAAAGATCGGCTGCGGTTTGTGTTAGTAATATAAATATAATATCATATAAAATGATGGTTAGTGACGTTTCTGAGGGTGGGGGCGGTTGTAGAAAGAACCCTTTGATTCATGGGCGTTACAAAGGGGAGAAAGGGCTAGTCTGTATAGTATATGAATATTTGGTATCAGTTCCGCAGGTTGTCGCTTGGAGCTAAGTCATAACTTGTCTTCATCGTCCCCTTTTTAATATGCTCGAAAATAAAAATAATCGTGTGTTGTAGTATGAAAGAAGTGAATAATTCAGTAATCATTTCATCAAGAAATGAACGTTTCAACAAACATCTCGAAGTATGTATAACCTAAACATTACGTTTAAGTCGGTTCTTTAATCTATAAAGTCAGTAATAGTTACTGTACATGGTCTGTAATAAATTTATCTTTATTTTTGAGAATATTATTAAAAAGGAGAATAACAAGTTAAAACTCGTGATTTAACTCGAACCGATAACTTGCGTAACTAATACCCTTATTTCTTTAATATTATTGCTTTGGTGTTACTTGTTTGGGAAATATTTTTGGTTTGTTTCGTTTAAAGTCACTTTTTTGCTACAATGATTAATCGGGCGATGATTAGTGGGAGTCCTAGGGGACAGCATAACCAAGGATTTTTTACTTACTTAAAAAAATCCTAGGGATGACTGCCAGACTACGAATCTACGATCTTGGGCTTGGTAGGTTGCTATGGTAACCACTGGACCACAGGTGGCAACCAAACAAATATTTGTTTAATACGTATATGTGAGAAATATTTTTTAAATACGATATTGTTATTTTTTAGTAACGTGATGATTAATATTTCGTTATTGAACTTCAAAAATCTTGTATTTAATATGTCATAATCCTCTATACGATCAGCTCTTAAGTGGGAAATCCCTACTAACAGGATACCTAGTCATAGGGACTTACCAAATTTCCCCCTCTATCAGTACACGAGGGATTCCCTCCATCGAGGAATTCCCTAAAGTGTGTGGCAGTTTCCCTGAGGCCGCTGAAGGCGAGAGAGGTCAGGCAACATCCAAGCGAATAATTTCCCTGCTCTTGATTACGTGTGTGGCCATCGTTCTTCGGAAGTTCCCTCCTGCCATGTCTCGACAATTCCAAACGGAGTTCATACAAATGTTCAAGGGCGAACCTTGCCTGTGGCAAGTGAATTCTAAGTATTACCACGATCGGGATAGAAAAGAGGCAGCGTACGCGAAACTGATAGAAAAGTTCAAAGAAGTATACCCCAACACCACAAAAGATGACGTTATTAAGAAAATATACAATATGAGAAGCGCTATCCGAAAAGAAAAGAAAAAAATAAAGCTATCTCTGAAGTCTGGAGCGTCTGGAGACTCCGTGTACAAACCCAAATTATGGTACTTCTCACTGTTGAGGTAAGTTTAAGATATGGTATCAGTTCCGCAGGTTGTCGCTTCATGATTAATTCACACAAATTTTTAACTTTTTATTCGTTTCCTTTTTAAAAAATAAATTATAATAATTATAGATGTTATATTTTTAAGAGAAAAGATTTGTCCAGGACCCGGGTTCGAATCCCGGTCCTGGACAAATCTTTTCTCTTCAAAATAAAAATATTTAAAAATTATAAAAAAATAAATTAAAATATATTATATATATATGTTACGTATTTGTCGAAGCGTTCGTTTCTTGATGAAATGATTACGGGAGTATACACATTTCCCATAATTACACTCTTTTTCCCAGACTAAAACTCACAATTACTTTTATTTTCGAGAATATTGAAAAGGAAACGAATGAAAAGTTAAAACATGTGACTCAACTGGAAACGACAACCTGTGGAACTGATACCTAAGATTTAAGCGAATTAAGTGATGCCTTTAATCATTTTTATTTATTAAAAAAATTAACTTCTGTTGTATTTATTTTTAGTTTTTTGTTTGACCAAGACATTTCACGAACTTCTCGTTCGAATAATTGCCGTGATGAAGATAATGAAAATGAAAAAATAAAGTCTGAAGCGAATGTAAGTTCCTTTTATTTATATTACTTCGTTACATAAGGGAAACTCCCTGTATCGCAGGGTGTTCTACAAGGGCTTCTCACCCATGCTCTTTTCAATATTTGTGAATGATTTAGAGGAATATCTATTGAATGAAGGTTGTTCTAGTGTCGGTATTGACCATGAAAATGGTATTATGATACTCATGTATTCGGACAATTTAGTTTTACTATCTAACACGTTAGTCGAGGCACACAAAATAAAATCAAACGTCTTGGAAAAATACTGTGAAATAAACCACCTACCACAAGGTAGACTTAAAAAAGAAACCATGTATTATAACCACAATAAAATTGAAACTGTAAGTTCTTTCCGCTTCCTCGGTATAATTCTCTTTAAATCGGCTCTTTTTCATTTGGCAAGTCTAGACATGATGCCTAGAGCTGCTATCGCTATGAATTCGGTTTAACAGATTATAGTCACCTCTAAAAACTACGCTGTTCAATAGTTTAATTCGGTCAGTTTTATTATACTCCTGTGAAGTATGGTCATTAAGGTACTTACTTAGATGAAATAGAGAAAATTCAGGTCGGATTTTACAAATCACTCTTTTACTGGCCTACTCTAACCCCAGGTTACATAATAAGACTAGAAACAGGCTCATTTTCATCTTCTGGGGTTAGGGAATTACGAGCAGACTTAGAAATAAATAGGAATGATTAAATACAAAACAACAAAAATGTCCAATTTAATATTTCAATTGATTTTTTTTCTTTTTTTGTAGCTACCATATGTCCAAGAGATAGTTGGACAGGCCCGGCTCCAGACAACGAATCATTCTGCTCCACCAACTCCTCAAAAGCAACCGCGTAAGAGAGCCGATAAAAAAGACACTGAAGAACTGGATAACGAGATATCGACACGAGGGAGCGATTGCTTCAAGAAACTACGAACTGAAGAAGATCGTTTCGATGTGATCGGCAAAGCGTTCGCGATCAAACTTCGAGGCCTTCCGAAAGAGCAGATGCTTTTAGCCGAGAAAATAATGAACGAGACGTTGTTTCATGCCGAGATGGGCACATTGACGTTGTCACATAGAGTTGTTGGCGAGCCATACGCAAACCACCTGCCCATGTATTTTTCTCAAGCTTCCTACGGTTGTTCTCCTGGTGGTGATAGCTCTCTCGGATCATGTCCCAGCCCTGAAAAGCAATAGGCTCAGGTCCTTCAGGAGTTGGTCTCGATCAGGGTTTTTATTTTAATGACTGAATAATAATGTTACCGTCAGTTTTTAACATTCATTCCTGGGTACTATATGAAGCTTTAAATTTGCAGCCCCAGTGAATAAGTTGTTAATTCGAATTCGTCTTAACAATTCGTCGGAAAAATATAAAGAGAACATTGAGGTTATGAGACCCGAGGAAATATAAGATATAGATATTTGATGCTTTCAGAATCAAAAGCGGAAAAATCCAAAATTTCAAAACGTGACTTTTTCACATTCTTCCCTAGTTAAGACAGGCAATGTTTTATGCTACCGAAACTTTAGGTTCAGGACCAGACTAAAAACAACGTGAAATATGGTGGCTAAGTGTCGTGTCAGACAAAATTGCTAGACTAAACTAGCGAAAAATTCAAGTTTTGAAGTGTGGATTTATCTGTTTTTGATCATGAACGCATCATTTATGGATATTGGAGAGGTATCTCAATACGTTTAAATTTGTATTTTATAATTGATATTTATTTTAATTGATAAAAGAAGATTTATTTATATTATATCTAATCTATTTATTTTCATGTAAATGTAATATTTAAGTTGTAATAAAATTAAATAAACCTATATGTTTTTTAAATTTAGTTGGTACCACTACTGAAACACATTTCCTGACCAAAAAAGGTTATTTCTTTTTTCTGTTAACAGCTGATGTTTTGTTTACTGTCAACCTAACCTCACTTTCACGCTTCTTGTACATGTGCTCAGTACAATGCCTAATCGCGGTTGTAAAAACTCTGCTGACAGTTTTTGTTATATTTGTGGTGTGTTTGTGATTAAAAAACACCAAAGAAACATTACAGACATTGTCAAAAAGGTTTATCTATCATACTTTGGAACTAAACTTGGTGATCAGGATAAATCTTGGGCTCCGCATAAGGTATGTTATGTATGTGTCGAAGATCTAAGAAAATGGTCGAAAAAGGAGAAAAAACCCCATTAAATTTGCTGTTCCTATGATATGAAGGGAGCCAAGAAATCATTCCAGTATCGATATTACTGGCCTTAACTCAAAAAACAAGAAGGTAATAAGCTACCCCAACATTCCGTCCGCCACCCGACCAATAGGGCACGGTGTAGATATACCGATCCGTGAACCACCAGATGATTTAAATTATATTCCAACGGAAGTATTTTCTGATGTACAATCGGAGTTAGATGAACAAGATGATGAAGAGTTCCAATGTTTTACAGAAAATGTAGAGCCTAAACTGTTTACTCAAATCGAGCTTAACGACTTGGGTAGGGATCTTGGCTTAGGGAAAGAAAAAGCTGAATTGCTTGGCTCTGGACTAAAAGAAAAGGACTTGTTGGTGGTTGGAACCAGCATTTATGTGTACAGGAAGAGAGAGCAACAATTTTCCAAGTTTTTTGAACAAGGAGGTGATTTAGTGGACTGCTCAGACATTCCCGGTGTGATGAATGAGTTTGGTATTGAGTACAAAAAGGAAGACTGGAGGTTGTTTGTTGATCCATCGAAAACTAGTTTAAAGGCTGTTTTATTACACAATGGTAGCATGTACGCATCTTCCCTGTTGGTCATTCTGTACATATGAAAGAAAACTATGAAAACCTAGAAACAGTGTTAAATCTAATAGGATTATTCTGCTCATGGTTGGATGATATGTGGTGATTTGAAAATAACATGCATGGTCAGCACGGTGGTTTTACCAAATTTCCATATTTCTTGTGTGAATGGGACAGTTGGCTTAGGGATCAACATTGGTGCAGAAAGAACTGGCCTGTGAGGAAGTCTTTAAAACCTGGTGAGAAGAACATTCTACGAAAAAACCTCGTAGATCCAAAAACCGTGCTTCTACCACCTCTACATACAAAGTTAGTCCTCATGAAACAATTTGTAAAAGCTTTGCCTAAAGATGGACCATGTTTCAAATATCTCTGCCGAAAGTTTCAACGCCTTTCAGAAGCTATCAGAAAAATGATGTTTGATGTTAACTTTGAATCCACAATGACCTTAATTGAGAAAGAAGCATGTGTATCATTAAAGCAAGTCGTTACAAAGTTCTCGGGAAATGAAAAAGACCCAGAGTATGTTTCTATTGTAGCTAACATGTTACAGAAGTTTAAAAAGTTAGGATGTTTGAGGAGCCTGAAAGTTCACTTTTTGAACAGCCACCTTGATTACTTCCCGGACAATTTGGGAGGTTTTAGTGAGGAGCAAGGTGAGAGTTTTCACCAGGACGTTAAAGTGATGGAAAAACGCTACTAGGGCCGCTGGAACACCATGGATGGGGGACTTCTTTTGGTCACTTCACCGAGAAGTTCAACAAGCGACTCACATTGCATTTGAGTTAAAGCACATTATATCACTGCTTTAACTACCCACTGTAAATACAAACCATAACGTATAGGGGGTTTAGATAGGGGTTTATACTATATAATACAAAGCATATTGCTGGAAAACTATGAGTGATACAAAAAAACTAAGGCCAGATTTAGATTCAGCATATACAAATCTATAAAGATCAACTATTAAAGTTAAGAAAGTTTTTAAAACAATTTTTTTTGTTGGCCTGTTATTGATAGTTTTTATTGAGCTTGTGAAGCCAATCGTAAGTTTTGATTAATAAATAAACTACTTGAAAACGAATTTAATTATTGTTAATATTTAAATAATTCAGACTGTAATTGATTTAGAACTTCAAAAAAGAACACAGTTATTCCAAAGTTCTGAGTTGACATTTGTCAGCAGTCCTCAGAACTATTTATTTCACAGTTTAGAAAAAAACATAAGCCGAAGCCTAGGTACAGATAAAATATCATACATATTTTGCGTAAATTTATTGACTGCACCCCCTATTTTACCCTCTCTAAGATATATCCAGTTAACCATTTCCCCTTCAGTATCGAAGTATAGATGGTGATATACCTAAACGTATGTGTAAGTCCGTTCTTTAATCCATATACTGTCGGTTATTTTAATTTTTGGGAATATCAAAAATGAAATGAATGAAAAGTTAAAACTTGTAGTGACTTAACTCGAAGCGATAACCTGCGGAACTGATACCCCAACTATAAAAGCACTTAAATAACTTGAAAAAACCAAACAAGCATAGCAAAGAGACTATTGCGCTTGAATCACTGAAGAACGATAGATTTCCTTTTTTTTAAACTTAAGTGTTGGTTTGTTCGAAACATTCTAGACAGTTTGGAGTTTAATAATGTTTCATATATGATATTTTAAATAATTAAAAAAATACTTCAACCCCCTTTTTTCCTATAATTGAAGTAAAAGCTCTAGGTTGAGAGGATTTGGGTCAGAGGAACGTTATAGAGTGGGGGATTGAGGGCTTGGCTACCAGATTGCGACACTGGGTGACCTACTTTCCTATCTCATCATTACTTCTATATATGGTTCTGTAAACATCTACGTAGCCCTAATTACTAATCCTCAAGAATTTTCTTCTCTTTTTACAAAGTTTATAATTATATGATTTCTACAAAAAGTAAATATTTTCGAAAATTAACTTAAATTCAATGAGCCGCATTCACATCCGGCATTGGCAGGTTCTTATTTAATCAGTTAATAATGATGGACCCTACGGTATTTGGAGACCTCCCACTAGGGATCACCCATCCTCTTTAAAGTGGGTTCCTTTAATTGGAGAAAAAATTGATCTATGACAAATCACCTCCCTGCGCAACCGTTTTCCAAGAAACAGAACAGTCTCTACCACGTACTGAACCCAAGATCTTTCATGGGTTGTAGTGGTACAGTTTTTTCTTTCTTTTGGCTCTAGTAGCTTTTTTTTTATATCTTTTATTTCCAGATCGGCTATTCCTAGCCTTACATGCTTTTTTTTTAAATAATGAATTTTAAACTTTAACATAAGGTAAAAGTGTGGGGTTCGTCTCATGCAAGAGACACCCCTAACTGTACATTATCAGATTATTTACAGAGAAGATATAAATATATAATAGTTTTTTTTTTATATAAAAGAATTATATTGTAATAATAAACAGAACTACAGTACTATATAACGGAAAACTAAAAGGAAACAGGATTATATTACAATTTGTTGAAACGATTGGTGAGAAAGGTAATAGAGTTCACATCAGAATATCTTTCAAGAGTCTCTCTCGGTTTTAGTCTTGAGGATGAAATAGGTTCGCTTATGTTGAATGCTACAGCTCCTTTGACTGCTGGTAATCCGATCTTATATCTGGGTACTGCTTTTTAATAAATTCTTCTATCGTCTCTAGTTTTAACTCTCGTTAGTTACGTACAAACCAAGGCGCGTTTACTGCGATCCGTAGGATTTTATTTTGGAAAGTTTGCAATTTTTTTCGCTTTGTTGTTGACACTGCACCCCACACTTCACAACCTTACATTAGTGGAGGTCTAAGTATGGCTTTTTAAATTAATTAGTCTGTTTCTGGTTTTAATCTAGATTTTCTATTAATTATCGGATAAAGTAGAGCTAGTCTTGCGTAGGCCTGTGTTAATTTAGTGTTGATATGCTGGTTCCAGGTAAGACGACGATCTAAATAAACTCCGAGATATTTTACAGTTTTTTTATTCCACGGGAGGTTGCTGCCATTGACCACTAGCTCAGGTGGGTCTAAAGAGCGTATAAGGTGAACATTTTTAAACATTGAGGTCAAATTTTCATTTAGAAAAATGGCTCTATTAGGTGAGAAAAATAAATTAATGAAATACTAGAACTGATCTATTTAAATTATTGTATCACCAGTTAGACCACTAGTGGAACGCCAAATTGGAGAAGAGCAAGCGGGACTGAACCAGGACGACAAACAAAGGATCATATCTTCTCACAAAGAAATATCCTCCAGAAATCCTGAGACCGTGACAAGAATATGTACATTGCATTTCTGGATCTCAAATCGGCTTTCGTCTCAGTCTCAAGAGAGGAGATATGGGCTGCTCTCAGAAACAAGAACATACCAAGGAATTTGGTAGAGGCTATAAAATCTACTTATCAGGAGCCTAAAGGTCTGGTCATTTTGGTATAGCAAGAGGGGTCAAACAAGGAGACAGTTTGAGCCCTTTGTTGTTCCTCCTATTCATGGATGAGGTGGGATCCATATGTAGGAGAAGAACTGAGAGAAAATTTCTGGGGCGAAGAAGTCTGTATCCGGTTGTAGTCCAGTTTCTTCTCTATGCGGACGATGTAGTGCTGATTGTTGACTCAGTCGGAATGCTGCAACAAGCGGTGACGGAATGTTGTGAAGAACTCCGACAAAAATGAATGACAATCAATGCCAACAAAAGTAAGATCCTGCAAGTGGGTAAGCGGCTGGAAGAAGTTCACATATACTGCGATGGAGAGGAAATGGAAGTGGTGACTGACTTCACTTGTCTCGGCACAGTAATAGACAGGACTGGGAAGCTGGACGCGGAAATATCCAATAGGATTAATAAGGCAAATACAGTCTACTACCAGATTTGTAATACTGTTGTAGGAAAGCGGGAGATAGGAAGGAACGTCAAACTCCACTTCTTCAAGTCAGTGTACCTGCCGATACTGCTGTATGGAGCTGAAAGCTGGAGAGACTGGAAAGCAGAGTTACCGCGTCGGAAATGAGGTACTTGCGAAGAGTGGCGGGAAAGACGAAAAGAGACTGTATTCGCAAAGAGCGGATTCGCCAGGAACTGCAGATTGTCCCGCTAAAAGAGCTCCTGGAAATCCGACAACTGAAATGGTTCGGCCACGTTGTCAGGATGAATGATTACCGGGAGCCTCTCAAGACGATGGACAACATGCCGGATGGAAAAAGACCTCGAGGCCGCCCAAGGATGTCTTATCTCGAGTACTTCGAACACCTCAGCAGAAAAATAGGAAAAGATCTCCGACAGGCCAGAAACCTAGCAAGAGACCGAGAAAGATTCGGCTCGTGGCTGGACGCTCCCCTACGCTTAAAGGCAGTATAGGGGGAAGCGAAAGAAGAAGTATCACCAGTTTGGAAAATTATATCAAGATGACTTAATTTTCATTGCAAGATTGAGGGAGTTATACAGACGTAACAAAAAAGTTACTTGTTCAAATCAGTACTTATACAATGTTTAAACTTTTAAGTAAACTAACCTAACTGAATAAAAATAAATCAAATCCGAGGTTTTTTTTATAGATTTTGGCTTGGCACTTTAAACTATTGAGAAAAAAAAAATTCTTCAAGTCTCTTAACTCTACTTAAATGAAACCGTTTAAAGACTAAAAATAAGAAATTTTCATTTATTGTAAGCTCTCTGATTTGTTCAAATACGAGTATAAAATTTTAGCACATAGCAATAACAATTTGGTGCATGGACGTAGCCAAAGGTTGGAAGAGACAGGATAGGGACGTTGTGCCCCAACCTGGTAAAAATAATAATAAAACACGCAGTTTTACTATTACTGTTTTAGAATAAATTAAAAGTTACTATAATCGTAAGCAGGGCACCCACTAGAAAAAAATTAATAAGTTCATAAATATTTTCCTCTGTCATGTACAGGAATTAAAATGTTTTTTTTTATTCATTTAACATTACGATTATTCCTAAAAGTTTGTATACAAATCTTCGTAAAATCCTCAGTGATGTAATGGTCCAATCCAGAGTCCGGAAAAAAATGTATCCCTTTGAAATTTTGTTGTGCGTTGTAACAAAGGTAGGAATATATTTTTAAACCTGTGACAAAAACATTTATTTCATACATAAATGTATAATAGCCAATGTAAATGTATAATAGTTTCAAAATGGCAAATCTATGTCATTAACTTTTTTTTGGACTTGTGCCATCAAAATCCTTTAAGTTATTGGAATAATTGTTACAATTTTATCAAAGTGATATTTAATTCACAAATCACAAATTCATGGACATTTACCGAGAATAAATATAAATCTGACATCGTAACGTACGCATAATTTTTTTATCGCTCATGGAATTTGATAAGAAGTGACGTAGTACACCAGAGTGTGGTTACACATTTTGATAAACAATTTTGTTGTTTATCTGGACGTCTTTTTATTAAACTCTTAAAATCTACTCACTATATACGTATCAATACTACTACGTATATATACAATACAAATAAAATAAATAATAAATTATAATATTATATAATGACGTAAGTCAACCAGATCCAAATTAAAATAATGTTCAAAGAACATTCTTCCCCTCGTATACATCGCAAATTGCGAGAACGCGGGGACATGGGATCAGTGAAAAGAAAGGATATGTCTATGGCCGGGGGCGAGCCGGGATAGCTCAATTGGTAGAGCTCCGGACTAGTGATCTGGGCGACCCGGGTTCGAGTCCCGGTCCTGGACACGTATTTTCTTTTCAAATAAAAATATTTAAAAATATATGTAATATAAATAAATTTTCTAATGTAAGCTTTTTGAATCACCGAATAAAAAAAATCGAATTTAAAACACGAGTAATTACTAAAAGTCTAGTTTAGTAAAACAATTATCTATTTGGCATTATATTAATTTGATGTTTTTCATGTTCGCTGGCATTGGCGCTGAAAAGAAAACAAACCCAAAGCTGGACAAAATGATCAAAAATAATAATATGAAACTAAAAAAACTAACTAAAAAAACTATATCTGTAAACTAGATCAAGGGTTTATTCCCCTCACTCATTCAAAAATTATGTCGTGTATGAGTTATTTTTATATCAGCAATATAGTTAAATATACTAGGGTGGTTTGAAAAGTTCTTGGAATCACCGCTAGATGTCTGTGCTATAGCAACGAGGTTCCCGCGCAATAATCACACATCCTTTGTGAGTGAACACGTGGCGTGAGTGGTAGTGGCGACTCTTTGTTGTTGATTTTTGCGTAGTATTTGTGACAATGGAAAAAACTGAGATTCGAGCAGTGATTAAGTACTTTGTAAAGGAAGGTATGAAAGCAAAGGAAATTCATGCCGACTTTCAGAACACACTGCGGGACTCTGCTCCTTCATATTCAACTTTTGCCAAATGGACCAGCGAGTTTGAATTTGGTCGGGAGAGCTTAGATGATGATCCGCGTAGTGGACGGCCAAAAAGTGCTACGACCCCAGAATTTATCGCAAAAGTGCATAAAAAGGTCACGGAGGATCGTCGACTGAAAGTGCGAGAGATTGCTGAAGCTGTAGGGATGTCATCTGAACGGGTATATCACATTTTAACCGAAGAATTGGGAATGAGAACATTATCCACAAGATGGGTGCCGCGGCACTTGACATTGAACCATAAACGCACCAGATTGGAAATGTCCGATCAAACTCTGATCCGTTTTATTTTTTTTATTATTATTATTTTTTTCTTAAATTAGTCTACAGGGAGACTATGTTGAAAAATAAAAGCAGTTCCACCGAGGTAAGACCTTCCTTCTAGTACATTCCGAGAACCTTTCAAACCACCCTCGTAGTTTGCTTTTTTCATACCAATAATTCATCAATAAATGTAAGATATTTAATATAGCTTAACTAACCAATTTATTATTAAATTTCATTTTATTTATTATGATATTGATAAAAAAAATAATATTTATACTTTTTAAGTATTGGAGAGTACCCCCTGTGGCGGGCCTACCCTCTTTGTTCTAATTTTATAATTTGTTCAATCGAACTTCCAATGTAGTATAATTGCTATGTTGTTTATTTTTCTGTCTATTGAAAGTAGAAAAAAAAAGTACCCAAAAATAATAATTCATATATTTCTTCTACATCAATTCATTTTTACTTCTCATCAATTGATTTTTACATTCATTGATCAATTGATCAATTGATTTTTCACGGAGATCACTAAAAAATTGTTTAGTATATATATCAATGACACAATAGATAGATAGAAAATAATTTATACTCACTTTTTCGATCAATAAATAGCACGTGTTTGGCATCCTCTCAACTGTTAAAGATCTATCAATTAATTCAGTCTCAACTAAAATCCACAACCAGTGATTAATAAATTAGAATATACTTTTATTTATACCTTGTTGCTAAAGTGATAAATATTTCTTGGCTGTTGACTTCTCAATTAATTGGTATGATAAATAATTGTTAGAAGTAAATCAACACCATTTTCTGTTTTGGCCACTACGAATCGATATTCTCCTGAACGACTTTAGCTTATATTTATAAAATGTTCTGAAGGTGTCGTCTACAAGCTATACAAACCTCTTTTCAGTGGCGGTTCTTAGATATATCTCTCCTTCAAAAGAACGACATATATCAGCAAATGGCGTTTTTAAGTTAACGCTTCAGTAGCAATTATATTGGTTGAAGCATTTAAAAATGTTCTAATATCTAATAAAATAATTTCAATACCATCATTACAAAAGGGATGCTTTTCTTTTCAGATGCCCAACTTTTCATTTTTTTATCTCTCATGCTACTTTCAAATACCTCTATTGAAAAACTAGGTTTTTAAAATTGTTCGAAAACTCAATATTTAAGGGGTTCGAATAGGAGGTGCGTTCGACAGATTGAACTCCACAGAAAATTAGACTGCTACTTAGAGGTCAATTTATGGTCAAATTTATCATTTATTATTTTTGTATCACTTCCGCTGGTTATCGCTTCGAGTTAAGTCACAAGTTTTAACTTTTCATTCATTTCCTTTTTAATAGTCTGGAAAATAAAAATAATCAGGAGTAATAAATAAATAAAAAATATAATTATATCAAATCTGTGTTATTCGGTATTAATTTAATCAACAAACATTTCAAAGTATAGATGATGATATAACCCAAATTGAAAAAAATCAGCAATAAGTTAGAAATAAACTTGTAGTATTTATAGAAAGGTTTCAAAGGTTTATTAAAATATCTGAACAATAGTTCCACTCATGTTCTTTCTGTTATTTTATTCATATATTTTAACAACTATGATCGTGTGATTTGCCTATAATGGATTCTCCACAGTACACAAAAAACCGTTTGGGGGGGCACGTGCCCCTGTGCCCCTCCCTGAATCCGCCCTTGATATAACCTAAACAATGTACGTAAGTTGGTTCTTAAATCTTCATTCAGTCAGTATAGTTACTATATTGCTCCTCCATAAGAACAATTTCAAACTCAAAACCTAATTTTTCAGTAGAGCCATTTGAAAGATCCATGTGAGTAAAAGAAAAAAAAATTCGGCTATTGGTAAAGCAAAGCAGTCCTATTGTAATGATGGTATTGAAATTATTTTATTAACTTTTAGAAAATTATTGAAAGCTTGAAACTTTTTTAATTTTAACTTACTTCATTATTACCAGAAAACTTCAAGATCAAGAATGATACAACGCAAAATGTGACTTTATCAAACAAACAAAAAATATTGAAAATGGAATTTCATATATGTCTTTCCTGAGTTAAAAAGCTTCAACCAATACATTTGCTACTAAAGGCCTAACTAAAAAATGCTTATGAGTATTGCCGTTGTTCTTATAAAGGAGCGATGTGGTGTCGGTAATAAAATTATTTTTATTTTCGATAATATCAAAAAGAAAACGAATGAAAGATTAAAATTTATTTAACTTTAAATAACTATTGTGACTCGGAGGGACTACCTGCGGAACTGATACCATGTTTAAATGTATATTGATTTCCTTTTAAAGCTTTTCATTCACTACTTCGTAAATTAATTTTTATTCAAATAACTAATTATTTTGGATTAGGATGAAAAAGGTTGCCGCATGGTTGTTGGAATTGGTCTATTCGTTTGCACACTTAATTAAGATTTTATTTTATATAGTCCAACGAAATTACCGATTCACAGCTCTGTCCATTCCTCAAGAAGTATACTGTATCCCATATCCTTAAGCATTTTTTGAAGGAAATCTTAAAGCTCTTCCGAAGATGGCAACATGGCGTGAAGAGCACTTGGCTCAGAGCCCTATCTTTGTTTGGGATCTGATGATGTGGGGCGTAACGAGGGTGGGGGTGCTCGATCAAGGTGCGAGAGCAGTCATCTATCACCTCTTCTGGGGGGAGGGGAAACGAGGAGGGGAAACGGGAAGAGGGGAAGTGAAACGGGGACTGATATGCTAACTTGGAGGTTTACATATCAAACTGTCAGGCCTGCCATGCTCATTATGTTAGTAACAGTGGTGGACGAAATAATAAATTCATACTCCTGTCTATATATTTATAGATATTTATGCATATAAAAAAAATCACATTTCACCTGTCAATATACTCATATATGTAAAGGCATTAGTGGACAAATTCCAATCAAGAAGCCTCAAGTCTCTCAACTAAAAACGGGATACAAAAAATACGTGTTAATATTTCGCCCATTCAGACATCTTGAGAACAGAAAGAGAATAATATCAAAGGAAAAAACGAATGAAGCACATCCTAACCTCAAAATGCACCAAGGCACTAACCAGAAGGAACATCCCACAACCTCCAATACACAATTGCAACTATTCACGATAATGTCTTTTTCTTTTGAACTTTTACTTTTATATGGCTCCCGATTTTCTGTTTTTGTGTCGTTTTATTGGCTTTATTAATTTTTTTCCTATTGTGGCTTTTGAAGTTTGGTTAGTGTAATTTGCATATTCTATTTAGTATCACCTTTCATATAACAAACTTACTGATGATTCAGTAGTCGCGTTTGGGCCTTGGAGGTGATTGATGTTTCCTCTGCCTGGTGTTATGCTGCATTACGAGTTAGGATGTACTTCATTCGTTTTTCCCTTTGCTATTTCTGTCTTTCTGTCCGTAATGGTATTTTTCTTTCCTGTTTTAAGTTTAAGACCTAGGGCTTCTTGGTTGGAATTTTTCCACTAATGTATCTTTTGAGCAGATGCTCTTCTGAACTAATACATATATGTGAATTTGACGTGATTCTATTTGACATGTTCGTCAAAAATCTTGATAGCTGGTTTAGTGGAGCCCCAAGCTCTATTTCGTAAGTCCAGATGGGTCTGGTTATTATGATATTAGTATATGATTGTCATGTATATGAGCCTTTTGTAATTAATTGAGAGCTTAGAGCGTTTGTCGAGTAAATGTTGAAGTAGGCTGAAACGGCGTGCTGTTTCTTGTTGTTTCAGTTTAATATACGGATTCCGCGTTAATGTTTTGTCAAGGTGTAACGGACCAGTTCTACAGGAATCAGTGGGATGTTATTAAACGATACAGGAGGACATGAAGTCATTGGCTTACGACGGAAGGTAAAAGTGATTTGACGGGATTTGTGGGAATTTATTTTAATTCTCCAGTTTTGACATCATTTTTCAAGGTCAGTGATATGGGATTGAAGAGTATGGGATCCTATTACCGGATCAGTGTTGACTGATAATAGACATGTATCACATAACTGTAGTAAGGATAGTATTAGGATTAGTTGGGATGTCAGCTGTATAAACTGTTGAAGGACCTGTTAGTGATATAGTAATAAGTCCTTGTTTCATGTAATATGTCCTGACAAGTGATAATGATTGTTTCAAAATAGTAACTGTTTAAAAGTTAAAAACTAAAAATAGTTGTGTTTAAAAATAGTAACTACCACCGTTCATAGAAACTCCCAGTATTGACTTACTCCTCTTTCTATACTATGCGTTTGATTACTCTCTACCTTTTCTCCGAAAGACTTTTTTTTTTACTTATTTGCTTTTCCACGTCAACGTTTCAATTAATATTATCCAAGCTGTTATGGAGTAGGTACCAATTTAGTGTCTGCAATGTAGCGCAAGATTATGATTAATGTTGAAAGGCTTTTGAAAGTACAGAGCATCACGGAAGTTGAGATGAGCTTAGTATCAATAGAATTCCTAAAAAATTAATTAATCCTGAACTGTCCAGGTGTAAATCGTAGGCGTTAAGGATGAAGTGAAGGATTTTGGTTTGGGTAGTAGTCCATGCACTGAAGATTGTTAGCAGAGGTTGATGGTATCGGCACGGAGCTTTCGGGTTTTATAATGTTTATTATGGTTTAAAAGTAATAGTATCCGAAGATTCAAGCTGACTTGCTTCTATAAATGCCTTAAATGAGATTTGAGCTCACCGGTGTGGCACTGCAATATCAAATGCGGAAAACCCAGCCTGTACAGCCCCCTTAATCTAGCCTGATCTCGGAGCCTGACCTCCCAGCACAACCGTCGACTTTGAAACAGTACATTCTCCACCATGTAGTAAATCCATGACCTTTTTGGGTGCGCAGTAAAATAATCGCAAGAAAATTCAAAATATACAAGAGGATTCTTATTTCAAATTAGTTTCGTTACTAACATTTAAAAAGTATTAAAAGAAGAATTTATTTCGATTAACCCACATAGTTTATTTGAACGCACATTTTTAGTGGACGCAAGTTTATTCTTTGCAAGAGTGTCATTTCCCGAAGCGTCCAACGATAAAAGAATGTGGGGATGGTCAATGGAATTTCCCCTGAAGACGAAGTACTCGCTAACTCACATATTTTTAGTTCACAAAATTCCAGAACCAGTCTTGGATCTCTCCGACCTTATTATTCGAAGGTTTCGCGGTAAAAAAATAAGTAAAGATACTGAGGGATGTGAAATGTAAAAAGTTTACACTCAGCAGATGTGATACACTTAAGATGTGCCGTTCCAAGATGTCCAAGTGCGTTTACGGAAGAGAAGTACACTATTTGTTACGGAGGATTATTGTTTAATTATTAGTAATTATTGTTTAACAACTGGACATTTGTTTAGGAATAGATTGCTATCCACATTGTGGGACGTGAAGTTTCTATTAACATGATATTAATGGCATCCGGTTGGTTTAATAACAATACATTTTAAATTCGTTGTATAGCTTTCAGCGTATTGAGGAATTTAAGAATTCGGGGTCTATTATAAGCGAAATTCAATAGGAATTAAGGTCGGGAATTATATTTTATTTTCTCGATACTACTTATGTCACACCTTTTGTTCAGAAAGTTAAAATTTAGTGTATACTGGGTGTCGATTAGTAACGTTATAGATTAATGTTATCAATGATCAATGTAATTAAATATACGTTATTGTTTAGTTATATTATAGTGATTAATATGATTGATGTATATTTATTATAATCAAGGGCGGTATAGATTGTGAGTTAAGATAACAAAGGCAATTGGAGAACTACTATTTGGTGCTACTGATAACAATAAAGAAATTGAGTTTCATCTATTGTAAATAATTTTATTTTATTTTATTGTATAAACATTACAGTTGGAATTTATAAAACTGCTACTTTTCTTAGCGATCTATACGGTTATGAATCTTGGTCGCTAACTTTGAGGTATTACGTTGTAAGGTATTTGCAAATAGCCTAATGTTTGTGGGAGAACTTAAAAGATTTCGCGATGCCGATTTTTTGAAGATAATGCAATGCACTCTATTATTATAATTGATGGGTTTGTGAAATTGTTGGGCTTAGTAACGAATGAATACCAAAAAAGTTAATGAGAGCTGAGTAGACAGGTATGCTAGGGCGTATGTGGGAGGATTGCGTTGGAGTTTTGGTTTGGATGGTAATTGGAGAACGAAGGTTTGTAAACAGCGATTGATGGTATCGACATCGAATGTTCAGGTTCACTAAGCTTTTTAATAGTATCTTAGAACATTTTATTTATTTTTTCGATTTGATACATATTGATATTTCATGAAAACTCAATTTTTCACTAACGGAGACTTAAATTTTGTCAAAAAGTTTGGATTCGATTCAAATAGTCGGATCCCGATATCATTACTAAATGCAAGCTACTTTACCGATTTTCGATAATATTCTTCCTTTCCGAACTTCTCATTTGTGTCCAATAATATAATTATTATTTAGCTTGTCGTAAACCTATTCCAATTTGGTTTCCTGAGTTTTAACGGTTAGCGACAACCTACTATGCCCAAGATCGCACATTCACAATCCACAAGATGGCTATAAGCTTTGTAAAGGGAGTGAATAATCCTTGGAGTAAAAAATACAGCCCTTCGGAGGGTACGTAAAATGGTGGTCCAGAGCATATGCGGTGTCAGATCCTGATCCTAATAATAACTGGACTGGCAAAGTTCATGACTCCCACTGTAGCATATAAGCATAATGTAACGCCATATAATTCCGATTAGATTTCATCATCACTGTCTTCGGTAGGGGGTCGTATGCTTATAGATGCAATTTCAAACGAAAGAACCTTAAATGTAGCGACCTCGTGGTGTCAAGGAGCAATATAGGATCGAGATATAAAAATCACCAAAATGGCGCTCAGCGTATTTTCTCCGCGGGAACGTCGATATTAGGAGTAGACTGCTGGGGACATAAAGTTTTTATTAACACGATATTAATGATAGGGCGCTTAGCTTATTCGTTACCGCTTTTCTAATTGTTCACTTTTATTGAGATATAGTAAATTAACCTCATTTTTTGTTCTAACGTCGGACACCCAAGTATGTCTGGTGTTTCTTCCTCAAAATGGGTTCTTGGCGTTCTTCAATCTACTTCTTTAAAAATGCGGAAAAGTCAATTTTTGAATTCAATGCTTTTTATAATAATAAATCTCTGGTACCACTAGAACCCATGAAGGGTTTTAAGTAAAGCGCTAGGGTTGTACAGGGAGTTGATTCGTCCTAAATGACGCTCAACCGCCAGGCTTACCCCAATTAAGGGTAGCCACATTAAAGAGGCTGGGTGAACCCCAGGTGAATCCCACAGAGTCCATCCGTGGCTGTTAAAAAATTGAATAATTTATCTCCCACAGTAGGGTTTGAACTTGGGACATTTAGCTCAGCTACTCAGTTCTCTACAAACTGGGCTACTTCGGTCCTTTATCAAAAGAAAACAGAAAATAAAATTATGATAAAGGTCTGCTATATATTTTTTATCATGAAAACATGTAATATAATAGAGCTACCAAAGTGTTTCAGGAAGACAGGTCCTGGTCCAGCTCAGCAACTCCAGTTTGTTGAGCGACTATGATCCTATTTTATAAAGTGTATCCGTAATATATAATAATTTTTTATTCCATTACTTTAAAGTATTAGATTTTATTGGTGGAAAATGTAGGAAGAGACAGGAGGTGGAGATGTTGGAGTGAGAGAGAGGGAGATAGGTGGGGCCGAGTTATTGACGGAAATAGCGGGCCACGTGGCGCGGGCCCCACTGACCTAGTTAGCTCGCGCATGCGCCCTTCTTCTCTCTACCGCTGGCCCCAATAATTCCTTCTCCCTTCCTCCGACCTCCCGTTCTTCGTCTCCCTAAGAGCACGTGTACAGTACGAGCAGGTACTACCAGGAAGGAAATGAAAACAGAAGAATATCAGCTAAAAGCTTGTAGATGGTGCAAAATCTTATTAATAAAGAAAAACATCTTTTTTATCCCTCTTCACAGATATGAATAGTATGATCCATACTTGCCAAGTACAAAAAATGGACAATCAGCAGAATGCTATCCAGTAAAATTACAAAAAAATGGCATGAAAGGGAGTTAGCATACCTATTAAGCCCAAGGTCGCGAGCACACAGCTCGACAGGTTACCCTAGGATTTTTTATAGGGAATAAAGAATCCTTAGTTATGCCGTCCTTTGGAAGGGACGTTAAACGGGGGGATTCCGAGCCTTTATGATGTCGGGTACTCGTTAAAAATCCTTATCTTAATTAAACCTGGATAGGCAAAATTTAGTGTTCCAAATGTAGCATCGTCTGGTTAGCCATAGCAGGATCGGGTGGCGTTAAATAAACAAACAAAGAGATCCCTCATCGACCTACTTCATAGTCTCTTTCATGTTAGGCGTGGCTATTTGTTTTAACAGTGAGTTTGGGTGACTACAGAATCTAGTATAGTTTGTAGTATGTATTCGTCGACCGTTGGTAGTTTTAATTAATTACGCAGGTTTGGGAAAATCCATCTGTGCTGACAAGAATTCCCCACCAAAGGATTCCCAGTTGATAGAGGGGAGGTGAGCCTCCATTTTCATCTCCATACTTGCATTTCCTTTTATATTTTTTGGGGGCTATAAGGAAATGAATTCAGACATCAAGAAAGAGCCGTTTTCAAGAAATTTGTTATATTGATCAATATTAAAAACAATTTTAATTGCTTTAACATTACTGGCATGCAGATACCATAACTACGCGAGTTCAGTATCGTTCAACATTTTGTGTAGGTTATTAAGGCATAGTCAGATGTATACTGACACACAAAAGCTCTTATAGTGCTTGAAAAAATTCTAATGAGGCAAATCACTTTATGTTACACCGGCATTAAAAGATTTAACGAAATGAAGAGTGGAGAATTTTTAAGCGAATATTCAGTAACAGTTCCCGAGAGGCACTTCTTGAAAGTAATGACTTAGCTAGCTCATCAAAAACCATTTCAAATTTCATTGCCTTTATTTTTCCCTTTCATGCCCCAGGCCTCGGTTGCCTTTCTTCTCTTGTCTCTTGAGCGATCGTACTAACTTGTAAGGTATTTTCAAGTATATGTAGGATATTCAATGAATAGGTTGCAACGAAAAGTTGTAAATATTATAGGTATTTATCTATACATATTATAAAACGAAGTCCTCCGCCGCATATATTATAATACTTACCATATTTATATATAACAATAGTATTATAATATTTTTTTATATGGATCATGGCACCATTCCACAAAGAAATCTGTGTTCACATGGGACATGATATGACCCCCTCCATCATGGGAATTCCTTCTGTAAATTGGAGTTGTAAAAAAATATGTTACCCTAATAATACATATTATTTTAAGAATGTAAATAAATGCTTATTTTTGTAGGTTATTGCATACTTTATTAGAAACCAAAGCATTACGATCATATTGCACTAGTATTTCTAAAGTGGCATAAGTCAAAACCGTACATTTCTCTAACAATAGGAAAACTATTACCGAGCTAGGGATAGCTTTATGACACAAAGAGTATCTTCTGGCAGACAAGCTCTGGAGATAGGTTGATACAGTTTTGATGAGTGATAAAGATATATTTACCCATTTCTTTCATGGTCATAACTCACCACCGAAAAAACAGCGATTTTTAAGTATATATATTTGAGTTATATATAGTGATAAAAGAAATAACCGATTATAAATTCGTTGCTATCCCATTCAAAAAAGAAAATACTCGAAAGTTTAAACTGTTAATAACTATAATAGTGTATAGAAATCGTTTTCTTATTTTGTTGCTCAATTTAACCTGAAAGTTATGGAGGATTATATTTCTCAGTAAATTACGTAATAGTTAGATTATCATTAATATATCCTCAATTTCGTCCTAATTACCCTGATTTATAAACAAAAATAATATCCAAAACAAACTCGACGTTCCTAAATCACGATAAGGACCAATAAAAACGGCCATGTTTCAGATAGACCGGATGTTGCGTGAGCAGCAGGTGTTGAATATGGCTGCTGTTTTTATTTTTTTTTATTTTAGAAGAGCGACTTATCTCTTTTTGAAAATATTCTATTTTATTTCACGAAGCGTAAACAGATATCATTGCAGGTAAAAATATTTACAGTTATTGATTTGGCATGCCCCAGGAGTTACGACTGTTGTTGGGATATTATTATGTTTTCAAGACTCATTGGAGGAACGATATATAATATTTTTCTTTTCTACCTATATAGTATTTTACCCAACTTAACATCGTTTTCGAGTTTTTTAGAAAGTAATACGCAGAATACAATTGTAATCGTTTACGTATAAATGTTGAAATTTCGCCAGTGGGTACAGATAATAGATTCGTGAAATATCATAACTATAAGTCTTCACTTATTTGGTGTTTTTTATGACTGCAGCCCCCCCCCCAACTATTTCCATCCTCCATTAGATCTTCCAGTCAACTATTTTCCTCTCTAATATAAAAAATAACATACAAATATTATTAAAAATTCCGAAATAAAACAATGGGATATGAGTTATTGACAATATTGATGTGAATTCATGTAAAGTAAAAGAATAAATAAGTAAATTAGTGAGAACTATCTAAAACGTAATATTTGAAATGTAAGAATAATAGTTGAGCTTTGGGGCTCTACTAAACCATCCAATTCATCTCGTATCCAATCCTTGCAATCCAAAATCCTTCGTAAAATCCTCAATGCTCCTTATTATGTCACAAACAAACTCATCCATCATGATCTTAATATCCCATATGTTACTGATTTGGCCCAAACTAGATACCTATCCTTCCATAACAAGCTCCATACGCACTTGAATCCGCTAGTCTCTCAGCTTGCTTCCCATACTATTCCTGATAACCCTCCGAGGCGCCTGAAAAGAAGATGGCCTCGAGATCATCTACTATAGAACTTTATTGGAGTGCTATCGATGGGTAGTTTCTCCACAAGTGTTTTCATGTCATATTCTACATTTTTGCACATTTACTTGATATAATACCATTATAGTTGTAAATATCATTGAATTAAATAAAAAAAAAAAAAAAAAAGAATAGTAGTAATACCTAATACAATAAAACTTAAAAATGCAACAAATAAACATGTTATTTCACAATACTTTTTCCACCCCGCCCACTCAATGTATTATTATATTTTAGTTTCACTATATACATTTGTACTATTTTTTAAGTCCCTAGTTCTGTATGTTATTTGCAGGTATGTATATGTTAGGTTCACTTCTATGCTCTATTAGGTTCACTTCTCTTGGCTAGTTTAAATTTGAGTTTTATAAAAGCCAACAAAATACATTAAAAAAAAAAAGGAAAAAATACGTTTAAGTGGGACAATTTACAAATGAAAGATTATTTCTAAATCACTACAGACTACAAAATTCTAATCACTGCCATTGATATGTTATAGGCTAAAATAACATGAATAATAAGTGTTTTTATTTGTTTTCGAATTATTTATATTTGTTTTTATTCCATTGTTCCGTTGAATTTATTGTTCCTCAGATATGTAAGAGGAATTGGCACAATATGGAATGGGAAAGTAGGTCACGTGGTTGAATAACTTTGTATGAATGGTTAGTCCACAGGTTGTGTTGTTCCCTTCACTTTCACAATGTTTATCCTTCTTGCCAATATTAGCGAAATATTTTGTTTTAACACACTTTTATTAGCTTCGCCTTTATGTACGTATGTGTGTAACGGAATCTTAGAACTCGATTTCAGGCAACTTCAAACCATCGAATTATATTGATACTCTTCTCGAAGACCAATGGCACTATAATAATTTAATAATATTAATAATGTGTTTCTTTATCCCAATCCAGATTATACATGATTATTATAAGACCTATTTGGACTTACGGAGTAAAGTATTATGGCTCCACTAATTCCTCTCGTATCCAATCCATACAATCCAAAATCCTTCCTAAAATCTTTAATGCTTCTTACTGTGTTACGGACAAAGTCACCCACAATGACCTTAATGTTTCTTGCTGATTCGACCCGAAACCCGACATCAATCCTTTCATCAAAAACTTTATTCCCACTCAAACCTAGTTTTAAACCTGGCTGGCTCTTCAATTCCTGGTAAGGAACTTCTGAAGTCTGTAAAAGAAGATGACTTCGTGAGCTTCTAAGTTGATTTTTTTATTTGAGTACTACCAGTTTGTAGTTTCTCTGCTCGCTTTAAGATACTGGAAGGATAAAGAATCTAGAAAATTCTTCAGAAGCGTCAATAGAAAGAGAAGAACCAGAATAAATATGCCAGAAACATGTAGAAACAAGATGCCTGTTAGGATGATGCATTGGAGGCATTTTGAAAGCTACTCAACACAGACCTCTGCGGAACAGACGTGGGAGAGAACTTAGCATTCAGCAACGTGGAGTCTAACATTAAACCACCCAATGATTAAGAAATAATGGACGCTATTGATCGCTTAAAGAACAATAAAGCACCTGGAACTGATGACTTGCCGGCCGAACTATTCAAGTGCGGGGGCGAAGAACTGTTAAAGAGAGCAAAGGACCTTCTCTTAAAAATCTGGGAATAAGAGAATTTGCTAGAAGATTGGAAAAAGACCGTCATAGTTCCTGTATTTAAAAAAGGTGACAAACTCCAATGCCAAAACTACAGAGGATTCTCTCTTCTACCATGCGGATTCAAGATCTTCTCCAACATTCTGTTCCATCGTTTCCTACCCTTTGCAGAGCGGAAGCTTGGACCCTAACAATGCGGATTTAGGCAATGCGGGGAAGATCTACAACATATCAAATATTCTGCTTCAGAACAATCCTCGAGAGAGGACATGGATTTAAAATAAAAGCCTATCATCTTTGTGTGGACTTTAGGGCTGTCTATGGCAGCCTAACCGGGAAGAAATTTACAACGCACTGAATGAGTTCAATACCCCCAATCAATTAATATGACTGAACCCTGTTGGAGGCCGCCAGAACACTTGGACTAGAGGTGAACGAGGGGAAGACTGAGTTGATGGTCACGGGGGAAGTGCCCCGACCTGGCGAGACCATCAATTTTGACCCCTTTAACTTTGAGAAAGTAGCCCAATTCACCTATTTGGGTTCAATGGTGACTTAGGATAATGCACTTGAGGTGAAGGTAAAGAAAAAAATATGAGTGACTTTGTAATGACTTTGATCTACGCAAGGAATTCTCCTTCTACCACGGCAGACCAAGCTCCATCTGTACAAATCATTAGTCCGCCCAGTTTTGTTGTATGGATTGGAAACATATATAATGACCAAGTTGACCATGATCTAGTCTTTGAAAGGAAGATCCTCCGAAGAATCTTCAGTGATTTTTATAAAGATGGAAACTTGCGAAGGAGAACAAACAACTACAAGTTTACTCAATGTACAACGAAGCAGATATAGTTTACTCCTTAAATATTAGAAGACTGCGATGGACTCTTCATGTGGCTAGAATGGAGGACGAGGCCATTCCTAAAAACGTTTTGAGAGGACTCCCTTCTCCTATTGCACGAGAAGAAGGGAAGACCGAAGCTGAGGTGGTCGGATGGCGTGGAGAGAGACGCGAGGGATATCCTGGATGACGGCTGTCCAAGACAGATACTACTGCAAGAAGATGGTAGAGGAGGCCAGGTTCTTCAGGTCTTCACCGAGTTGTAGCGCCATAGAGTGGTAGTAGTAGTATAAGTGTTTTAAATTAAATTTGATTTCTATTGAAATACCATACCATCAAAATCACTAACAAGAATATTGACTGTCCATGTAACATATTAACATGACCTAATCATGAGCAAAGGCTAATTAATACTAGAACTGCTTGATCAAGGGTCTAGTCGCAACCTACCGCTACACTCCTAAAATTCTTTAAGGAAAAATTACTGAATCCAAAAGTTATCTTGGGAGCAAAGATCTTGTAAGTACACATAGATGAGAGCAGATTTATTTATTACAGCTTTTTATTTCATTTCATTAATAATTTGGCTCTCTGGGCTGGAATATCTATAAAATAACATGAATACAACAATTACAATAGACTGAGATTTGGTGACTGAGGTTCAGCATTCTTTCACAGTTATACACTCTCTTCCTAAATTTTTGGAAAAGGTTAATCTCTTATAATTTCTCATGTACAAAAAGAAGAAAAAAAAACCGTATCGCTTCAACCCAGGAAGGGTCTTGGGTTGAGTACATGGAATAGACTGTCATGTTTCTAGGTAGTAGAGAGAGATGACTTGTCCAAGATCAGTCTTATCCGCCAAGTTTTTCTCCCAATGAAGGGGACAATAATTTATAGAGGCTGGTGAGCCTCATGGGAGCCTGTAGACCCAAAATGATCCATCCGTGGCAGTTAACAGGTTAAATAGTTTAACTGCCACAGTCGGATTTGAATACGGAACCCATAGCATAGCACTTAGAACTCAGCACTGCCGCTTGGTAAAAATAAAGTCATTTCGGGCTTTTTACTTATTTTTTGTGCAAGTAGATTATTTTTTTCCCTTTATTTAATGTCTCTTCAACTGCTGAGGCCATTAGTGACTTTTATATTCTCAGTCGTAGTTTAAATTGCTCCAATCAACTTCGAAGGTTTTAGAAAAAGCAGTTTTTCTCTCTTTTTTTGTATTCCATTGTTATCGTTTTTTAGGAGGAGGAACTTTCAATATCCATGACTGGTCTTTCTTATCGGCATTTTTTACTTTTACGGCATTTTTTCACAAATTGGTAAGCCAGTCATAATTTTTATATTTTATTGGATGAAAATGGAAACACTGCTCTGTAAATGAATAAAATTGAAAGTGGATCCATGAATACGTTAGGACTGTATTACTCTGCTATTATAAAGTGACAAAAGTATCCTGCAATTTAGCTTCAAAGAACATCCGGTCTCATTGAGTCTTCCATGGTTAACAAACAAAACTACTCTATTCAGAAATATAAAACTGTTTAGCGATTTCGTAGCAAAGTGCAAGTTTTCTTATCTGTAGAGGTAATTTTATAAACGCTGTATTGTTTGTTTTATTAACGTTTTTTTTTTAACTGTGAATGTTAAATATGTATATATATATAAATATGTTAAATAAGATTTTTCATAATCTTTACATTTAATAAGTTTTTCAGCATAACCCAAAGAACTCGGGTTCTATTCCGGCTGTAGCAGATAAACTATTTAGCTGTAAACAGTTGCGGATGGACTTGGTATGATCTGCAAGTACTGAACCCCGTCAAGGGTTGTAGTATATTTTTTTTCTCTTCATATATGCAGAATTATAAGAAATTATCCATTATCCAAGAAATTTATGTAGTGAAGAAAATGTATAACTCTGGAAAAAGCTGAACCTCATTCAACAAATTTATGTCGCTTCTTCCTGTCGTATTCATGTCATTTAGATAATGTTTTACACTGCCATTTTTTAGGTGTTCTGTTTTAAATATCGCAGAAAATAATTACTTATTATTGTCCAGCTGTATCCGCCAGTTACCGCACGAGTATGCAATATTCAAAATACTGGCCGAAATCTCGGAGTCTTGGCTGGGGCAGAAACACTTTTCATGTAGGCCTATTGATATCAAAGATATTTTCAGATCATTATGATCACTTACAACCACCAAACATTTAAAGTGTTTAATATTACCCTAACATACAAAGTTCTGCGAAGATTTAAGGTATTTTTTAGGGTTTGTATTAATATATAAATTTTATGTACCAAAATTAGGATTTTTTGTATTTTTTATAATTTAGCTATGCAAGTGCACAACTTGACACGATCTCTAATAAAAAATTTCAATTATGTACTACCTACCATTTATATGTTATGCAGATTACGAACGAACAAAGAAATGCCTGATTGATTAGTAATTATTAAGTGCAGAACTAATCAGTACGGACGTTGAATCTAAAAACCGAAAATTTTACCGGCTGAAGTACTTTATATACTGCAAACAAGGAAGTAAAAACACACACATGTAGCGTTTATACCTTTAAAAAATTCATTTATATGATGAATAATTTTTAATAATGAAAACTGTAAGACATAACCGTATAGATGAAAATTCATCCTTTTAAAAGCAATATTTATATTATTTTGTTGTTATTATTTAGTTTCTTAGACTAGTTTTAAAAGTTGTAAAAATGGTGAGGAACTCTTATTAAAAGCACAAATGGGGAAAACCTTATTTGTGGAAATTATAATAATTCTTAGGATAGAAATCTTTTTAGATGCTTTTATGAACTGTAACATAGACACTCGGCAGCCCAATATGCAAGGAACATTACCACCGCGTTCGGTTGGCTGGCTTTCTAACGAATCGAGGATTCGCTGTTGGTTGGAGGAATTTTCAGCTGGTGACAAAGATTAATTCAAAAATAAATAATTAATTTAACCTATCTACCCAGAGGTGAAACCATCGCATCTACACGGTACTGCAGGGATATTGGCATAATGCAACAAAACCTTATCAAAAAACAAACTCCACTGTTTAATCGGAAGGGACCTAAACTCTTACCCGGCAACGCCAGACTTGATGTTTCACCGCAGACAAGTGAAGAGACTTAACGAGGTGGGTTACAAAGACCACTCACAACCAAACTTATTCGTCAGACTTACGGTTTGAATTTTTGAAAATGATTCCCAAGTTAAAACGCATTTTCAGACTTTATCTCACCACAAAACCCAGAATTTGTCAGTATGTTTTAATTTCATAAATTTGTTTCATTAAGTAACGTTTACCTTAAAACATGTACAGGCGGACTCGCGTGTCCCATCTTTACGTTGAGTTAAAGTTGCCCTTCCCACCCAATCGTAGGCAACATTTCCTTAGTGCATTCTTATACCAACCCATTATATCTCAACACCCTTCATATATCTACTATCTCCTGCCATTCAAATACTCAGTCCAGCAGTAGGAAACAAATTCTCACCTTTCCGATCTCTATACTCTTTTCCAAAGAACCATAACATTCGAGTGCTCCTTTCTCGCCCGTTCTGCCACTATCTAGAACTCAAATCACTTCTATCGTCGGTCATGCTTCTTCCTAACCCTCATTTGAATGCTTATCAAAATCTCCTCAATTCCCAAACATATAGGTACTGATGTAATGAAATAAATCACTAAACAATGGACTTTATTGTTTAGTCTTTTTCTTTTTGTTGTAAAGTGGATATATATTTTGTAAAGAAATTAATACATCCTAGCTGATGTATGTTTGCTGTTATTAATTAATTTATTCTCTTTAGTTGCTTAGTGTTTTGTCATGAATCGTACTTTTTTTTTATTACCTTTTTTGGCACTTCATAAATATTTCATAATTTATATTATGTTTCTTTTCCTGTTGACGTTTCTTATTCTAAAGAGCTTAGTCCATGAAGAAAGCTATAAAGGGCATGAGTCAATAGCATTTGAGGAGGATAGTGCAACGTTATATGTAAAAAGTATTGGGTATTTTTTTAAAACCGTTTATCGCCTTTTTACTGCTTCCCTCCTACTTGTCTATTCAGAACCAGTGAGGCACCCTAGTTATCCGTTAATGGTAGAATAGGAACTAGTGGAGGAGAGCTAGGCTGCACAAGACATGAGATCCATTGAAGTAGGACTTGGAGGACTGGATATACTTGATTCCTCATTGCAAGGGATGTCGCAAGGACCGGTAATCCTCGTTCTAGTCCTCAACTATTGTCCTCCAACTATTTCCTAGTATTGCATCACTTCCTGGAGGGAGGACTTGAGAGGTTTTCCCTGCCCTGGTGGTCGCCATTGTACCTGGCTACCAGGGCGTGCCACCTACCCGATTGTCATTTAAATGTTCACATCTAAAGTCTTTCAAGACTTCAGATATTTTCTGATTTTGTTCCCTACGGAACTTCCGAAGTCCCAATAATCAGCCCAAACCCTCCAATATAAAGACCAGTCGTTACATCCGAATTGTGGTGTAAAGAATTAAAAAAAAAAACATCAAGTCTCGTTTTAAGTTTACTTCCTTTGATACCTTACAAGTTTTGTCATTTTTAACAATATACTTTATTTTTAGAAGAGTGTGGAATCGGGGAGCATTCAATGATTTTACACAAAACAAGTTTAACTTATTTTTGCCAACATTTCAGGCTAACATCAGGACTGAGAATAAAATAAAACAAAATAACCATATTAATAATGTAGTATATAGTTATTTTTGTATTATTATTAATGTAGTAGATAAACCATAACAGGTTATATAAATCTAATGATAGGAGTGATAAGAAATAAATATATAGAGCAAAAAATAAATTATGAAACAGTTGATGAGAAATAGCAGGACTAGAAAGAAATCTGGAAGATAATCGAACATTTGTTGAGTTTGAAATAGGTACTATTAAAAATAAATCGGTAATATTAGAAACAATATATGTGAGGGTTATATATTAAATTGTTAAACGTTTAATGGATTTATTATAACTTGTTAATTTAAGAGGAAAAATCAAAATGAATATTTTCATTAAAATATGAAAGCCGGGAATTTTTATTCTTTCAATTTTTATTACTTAACGGAAAGTAAAGGAATTAAAATAAAATTAAAGGAAGTACAAGAATTATAAAATATCAAATTTTTGAGATATACAATTGAAGATAGTAAAATTTTTAATTATTCCCAAACATGATAATCGGTCTACAGTTTTGAGGCTTCACTAGGCCATCGAATTCCTCTCTTATCCAATCCTAATAATCCAAAATCTTTCGTAAAATCCTCAATGCTTCTTACTGTGTTATGGACAAAGTCATCCAAAATGAGCTTAATGTTTGTTGCTGATTCGGCCCGAAACCCGATATCAATCCTTTCATCAAAAACTTTATTCCCACTGAAACCCGCTAGTTTCAAACCTGGCTGGCTCTTTAATTCCTGGTAAGAGATAAGTCTGAATAGAAGATGACTTCCTGAGCTCCAAGTTAAATTTTTTATTTGAGTACTACCAGTTTGTAGGTTCTCTGCTTGCTTTACTCTCAAGGCATCACGTATCATTCATTCTATTTACTTGAACTAATTTAATGAAGTTGTAAATTTCAATAATTGAATTTAAAATAAATATTTTTGAAGTGTTAAAGAAATATTCATCTATGTACCTCCCATTTCCTCAGAGCTAGTGCGCATTGCGACCTTCTGCTATGTTAAACGTCCCCTTCCAGTCTTCGCGCCTTGAACTTTTCTTCATTGCTTCATGAGTATTATTGTTCGAAATTCTATAGCGCAATAGCGACAATGGGAAGCTAGCGTCACAGTGGAACAATTACTGTGAGGATAAGCACTTGAGATAAACTACTGTGCTTTTCTCGTTTTTATTTATATTTCAAATCACGAATAAGATGAAAAAAAAAATTGTTTACATGTTCACTTCAGAGTTAATCCGACTCCTAAATCTCAAAAATACATTTGAATGAGTGAAAATTTAGTTGTATTCGGGTGTAACCGTAATTATTTTCCCCTTTTTAAGTGGGTACATATTCAAATCAGTGCCGTATATAGTTTCTTAAAAAAGCTATTTCAGCTCCTTAAAAATCAAAAATATACTAAACAACACGATCTGAGAGATTTCAAATGCATTTATATTTTTTCTAATCATTGTAATTTATTGGGTTAATAAAATTTTTCGTATTTGTCAAACATAAAATTTTTCATTTACTTATTTTTTATTGAATTACGTAAATTAAGGTAATTACAACAACGTATTAAACTGCCGATATTTTCGTTTATTTCAATTCCCGGTACTGACAGGCTAAAATAGTTGGTCCGATCCCCTATTGGGGTGTGAGCAGATGAATGAATCTAACCATTCTACAATGCAGTTCGAATGAATGGGTACTTAATACGAAAGCATTGTTACATTGAATAAAAACAAAGCACAAAGCATATGGTGCACTCCATCCGAAATATTATACATAAACTTACCCACTAAAAGTAGATCTGGTAGTAGTTTTTAGAGAGTCCATTTTAACTAATATGACTTTTTTTCTCTGGGTCTATATTATTTATTTTGTTTAAGTATTACCTGCTAGGATGACCAGACATACAGGAGAATATATAAAAAAAAAAAAGCTCAACATATACCTAACAAAATAATTCGCTATTTTCCTATGTTATTATGATTGAACATTATGGATGGTCCAAGTTAAGATAAAAAAATTAATCCTAAATATTGAGCTATTAATGGGAAACTGACTTTTTGTTCAACATTGCAGGTTTTCATCAGTGATTATTTAGCTACCTTCAAATCTTGAGACCTAGTGAAGATCTGTAGGACAAAACGTTGTTCCTCACTATTTAAGACTTTATTTTTGACTTCTGCCCAGACCATTTAATTCTGCATATTTATTAAAAATTATAAATAAAGTCTAACAAAACTGTCTACTAAGATACAATATTATATGCAGCTTGTACAACAAAAACAATTCATTTGGGGAGCACTTTTTTATTAAGTGTTCTTCTCTCTTAGTCAGATGTGTACAATCGATTAATCGAATAGTGACCCGAGGTTAATAAAATCCATAGTCAATGATAATTTAGCGGTGAATATATTTTAAGTCAATATTTTATTGTTTAACCTGTGATTATTACTTGGGTGGGGAATTTTCCCTATGTCGTTCTTGGACGAGTGACTGTAGGTAGAAATTTTTGTTGTAAGACATGAAGGAGATATTATCATAAATAATAATCGAAATGTAGCAAAATTTAAAATTATGAGTTTCATTAAAAAATAAAAAGCAGTTTAAGAAACTAAAAACACTTAATTTCTCCTTTCTGTATGGGCACGTATTTGGTGACTGGAGGTAGAAATTGAGGAATCCTGTCTTACAACAGACATGAAGAAGGTATTACTATAAATTATCGAAACATAAGAAAATTTACTTTTACCGAACTAAGAAAATTAAAAAGACTATGCACCTAGAAACCATCTATTCGATTATTCATAGTCATTCAGGAATTATTAATAGCTTATATAAAAAATCATATTCCTGCAAATCAAGGAGAAAATCATTGACATCAAATATGCTGGGTTTGATACTACGCAGGTGTAAATATAAAATAAATCACAGAATAATAAAAGAAAAAAAGTGTGTGTCAGCTCCGAACGCGACTGGAGTTTACCGCTTTCCGTGTCTAATGGATTTTAAATGTGTTCCTGCCAATTAATCGCTCTCTACTGATACTTATCATCGCGTATTGTTTTTTTTTAATTTGTAAATTAAAAATTAAAAAAAAAATTAATGTGAACTATTTTAATTAAAATTATAAATATATATTTTCTATTAATCGTGCCAACGTTTCGGCCTACGTTGTAGGCCATCTTCAGGGCATATAGTGAGTGCGGTGACTTGTTACTACACTAAAACTGTCAACTGAACTCATATAGATGTATATTCACGGTTGTGAAATACATCCCAAGAAAGGATATCCTTCCGTCCCAGTGCTATAAATGTCGGCAATTTGGGCACACAAAAAACTACTGCAACCACACCGTAAAATGTGTAAGGTGCAGCGGCTCACATAACATTTCTGAATGTCCGCGGCGAGGCGAGCTCAAACAAAATGCTCGAATTGCGAGGGAGCGCACGTCACTCCTTATAGAAAATGCCTCCATAGAAAAAAAATAGAAGAAATAGTGACTAAATGGATGGAAGAAAAGAGATCTAAGCAGATCAGTACTGACCAAAACCTACCCAAAATGACTAAAAGCATGACAGTACGCCCAGGTGTAGAATACGCTTCTTTTCTACAAGGTACCAAAATGACAACCGATTTCTTCCCTGTCTTTACTTTTTTGAAGGGGGCCTCATCTTCAGAGTCCGGTAGAGGTGTATTTAAGCCCAACATTATCACTGCATCTCCACTTCCTAATACACCAATCTCCTGTCTTAGTAGCACTACACACTGCACACTGTACACAATTAAATAGTCACTACACAGCCTTGCTAGATAGCTAGTCAATTTCCTAATCTTATCAGAGCAACGCTGTCGTCTGTTGAGGTTGTATCCAAGTGATATGAATGGACCCCAACAGCTTAAGGCGGAATCTAAATAAGATTAGTAATAGTGTTTGTTTGGATAGGTGTCTTTAAAAATGCTCGTATACACTTCCAGAATAAAGCAATAGAATACACTGTTGCCATAGATACCACACGCATCTCTTCCCGATTAGTCCCGGAATTTAACTTTTAATTTCTATCTATTATGTAAAACAAATAATAAAATCTTATCGAGAAGGGAGCGTAATTCGCCACTTTTATTTAAAACTTGATTTTACTCCTCATACAATTTTCATGCCGTGGGCTAAATATGAAAATCGTTTCTTAAGGAGTAAACTCCAAAAAATTTTTTTTAAATTATGAGTGTTGTAAAAAAAAAAACTTAATTCATTATATACCTCCGAGCTGTACCTTCCTTGGATCTTTTATTAATCTAAGATGGTTGATTTTAATTCGTAATAGGTTGGGATAGTTCACAATATTATAGAGTAACATTTTAAATATATACACTTAAAAATGTATAGAAATATATTCACCTATCGCCGTGTTCACGCAGAGAAATGACTTCCCGCTTTATAATACTAGATTAGTTTTGTTAACATTAATTTATAAGGTGATAATGTTTATTATAGTAATATTTATGATAAATATCGAATTTAGTTCGGATTTACAGCGACCCGACAGGGAATAGGCTAACTAGGGGAAGAGGGCGGCCCAGGTCGTCGACCTTAGCTCGTATTGATCCTCTCTTTCGCACGCTCCGCTCGTCCTGGCAACGTTTGTTCAAGGATCTGTCCATTGTCTGTCCAAAGGTATATTGGGTAGCTATAGCTTAAGTTTGATTAATGAATTGGTATGTCTATCCCAACTGGGAGAACAATCATAGGTTTTGGGACAACTGCATAATCATTAAAAAAAAAACCTGTACCACTAAAACTCATGAACGTTCTAGTCAAAGTATGCAATTATTATTAATTATTATTATTATTATTAAAGACAGATAAAATTACAGAGGCTGGGTGAGTCCAAGCAATGTCTGCAGATCCCACAGGTTCCATCTACGATTGAGGGGTTTGGTTTCAAAATGGGGTACATAAATTTTGTCTTAATTTTTTTTTTTATAAGTTTTTAATACCAGAAATGGTGTATTTCGATGGTCGAAATTTTAATTTTTATATATGTTATATTATAATATATTGTTATATTAAACATTTTCTGGCTCATATGTTTTTTTTCTTACAGATTTAAGCTAGATTTGCAGCTTAATACAAGTTTTGGGTGATTAATTGTTAATAGATTAAATCATTATCTCTAACACCGGATCTTTCACACTAAATAAGTTCTGAAAAAACCCTATATATTATTTAGGCACCCAAGACCTTGGCTATCATATGCGCTAGTAGCTTTAGTGACATATTTTAAAAAAAACAAAAAAAACATTTGCAATCTTTATTAAATCCTATTTTACCCACTGAACTATATAAAAATATATTGGTATTTGGAAACAACTTTTTTAGTGAAATAATTGAATTTTCGATGAAAAAATAACGACGTCAGTATATATATATATAAATTGATAAAATTACATCAATTTTTATAGATACATTGCAATAGTATTTTTATTTTTGTTCTCCATTCCGACCTAAACATTTACATTTGTAATTTGCATTTGGGAGAGGAGTGACTCAGTGGTAGAGCGCTGAGTTGTAATGCTGATGGTCCTGGGTTCAAATCCCGCAGAAAGCAAGACTTTTACTTAATCTGTTAGCGCCCGGGGATGGATCCTATAAGATCTGGGACCCTCCTGTGGCTCACCCACCCTCTAAAAGTGGGTACCCAAAATAGGGAGGAAAATTTTGAGCGTAATTCAGGACATATCATCTCCATGCACAACCGTTGTCCAATAAATTGTACAATCTCTACCAAGTATTGAACCCTACACCCTTCACGGGTGGTACAGGTTCCATTATAACTTTTGTAAGGATGGCAGCCTTTATCGAATATATAACATCCTAGCATACACATTTTCGGATTATAGTTTAAAACTCTACATTACTCATTACTCTGCTTCAAGTACTCCTTTTCCTGAGCGACCTAACTGTTGTGGCGGTAAGTCCCAGCGGAGAAGAGAGAGGAGATCTGAGTCGTGACTGTGTTACCGTTGACCCGAACGGGTGTGACCGCACGTGGCCCACAGCTCCGAGGAACATCGCCCTACCATCGCATTCTTCCACTCTTAGAAAACCTTTCCCTCAACGAGTTTAAATGGTAAATAACAAAATATTACAATTAGTTAAAATCGTTCGATCAAAAGCACAGCCTTAAATAATCTCTTCTTTTCATCTTAGTAAAAAATTACGAAGAATAGTAGCTTGGGATTGATCTCGTGTCCAATAGAGTCGGCAATCACAATCAATTTATATATATCCATACATATAGTAAATTATATTATGTATTATGGAGTAATATTATTATTTTGGATCGTATTAGTAGAATAAATGAGAATTAATTTAATTTTTTGTAAGTTACTCGTACATCCGAAATTTCAGATGTCTAACTTTAAAACTGACGGATTCCATACAATCTTTAAACCCATATCCATGTCCTTCCCCAGGCTTGAGATTATCCATATCAAATTCATGACAAACAAATCAGCACAGCCGTGAAACATACATTGACACTGATTAACAAACGGGAAGGATAGAAGTTACTTTCGTTTACTGTTTTCCGGGTCAGTAAAGAATTAGTATGTAATGGTATTGACTTTATTGAAAAGGATTACTTAGTATAACGGTTTCACTTGTCGTACGGCAGCAGCGAGAAATTAAAACTAAAAGGATTAGAATAATGTACATATGTAGGTAATTTATCAATGTGTTGTAATTTAGTGGTATACCCTATATTACTGTAAAGTTTCATCCAAATCCGTTCAGTAGTATTTTTGTGAAGGAGTAACAAACATAAATCCACCTCACAAAGTTTCGCATTTATAATAGTAGAGAAAATATGTATATTTTGCGAGTAAGAAACACATGAGGAAGCTACTCAGGGGGGAGCCCTGTAGCGATGCTAACAATATATTGATATGCATGCATGTATGTATATATAAACATGAAGTGACTTACCTATATGGTCGAATCACTCTTTATAGTAACAATAACAATTATTATGTTTTTTATAATGTTTAATGTTTTTTAAATATATAATATTAGCACGATAAACCACTAACTACATACACTAACCTCACGATGCAAACCAAATAATTGAAAATACTAAACACAGCGAAGAGCAGATGACTGTATCTTTTTCGCTAGGGTACACTCGGCGGTCCCGAGTTTACCCGATTGAGCCTTTCACCTCAGAGCCTGACGGGTCAGCCTAACTTACTACCCACGAAAAAATGTGTTTGCGGTGCGCCAAAAGAAGTTTTCACTCCAAAAATCAAATTCCATGTTTACTAACAACATTACAGTTTTAACTTCGGTCAGTTACACCTCTCGAAATCGGCAAACTCAGTTTGGTATGTCCGGAATTCAGATCATTATGATAAGGGAAGTAACAAACCACTGTAATCTGATAATAAAATATTGGTTGGATAAATATTTTTCAACGCTTAATTATTTTTATTTCTTTTATTCATCTGATAATTGTTATGTTTAATACAAGTCAACATTAGAATAAAAGTATCTCTAATCGAAAGCGTTGAAGTTGTGCTTTCTTTCATGAATTCGGGTGGCTGCTAATTCATTCATGTTGTTATGTTGTTACATATATGATACAATATATATATATATATATATATATATATATATATATATATATATATATATATATATATATATATATATTTAAGTTAATTATGGTAGGTTAATTGTGTGGATTAAATATATATTATATCAGATGTCATCATAAATAAAGTCATTCACATTCCTTCATAAAACATCGTGAATATATTTTTTCTCCTTTTCTTCATTCAATTTAAGGGAGCGTGGAGTGCAGAATTCATATACTGAAGATTCCGGGTTCAAATCCGGCCGTATCGTGTAAATGATTTAAACTGTCAACAGCCCCCGATGGACCCTGTGGGATCTACAGACCCTTCCGCGGCTCAGAGAGTTAGCTATAACGTATTACCCTAAATTGGGGGAAAACCCGGTGATCAAGTATGATCTCGGACAAATCACCTTGCACAACCGTTGTCCTAGAAACAGTAAGATCTCTACCATGTACTGAACCTAAGCCGTGTCATACTAATTAGTTTTCTTAATTGCTGACTTTATGACAAGTTTTAGAAAAAGGAGATTTTTTTCCCAATGCCGTATTAATGGATCTTGTCAGGTAAATTGAATTTTATATCATAACATATGATGTACGTTGCATCTGTCATAAAGTAATATATTTGTATATAATAAATATAGACTGTATAAAATGATACATATATTTCAAGTTAATTGCTTTTGATGATTGACTCAGATTAAAGATGGCCATGTTTTAACCAATTAGTGTATTGGAATGGAGCCACTTCGAGTGATATATGAAAAATGGGGACTTGGCAGTTAGCTCCGAAAGGATTAACCATCTACATCACTTCCTTTGATCCTTTCCAACATTTTACTAAAACTGTACCTAATATATCACGGAAAGATAAATGCAGCTAATATTTCAAAAATTATATAAAAAGGTTGAGATTGAAATAGAGCAACCTATTATGTGCAAGTTAAGATTGTTTAAAATTGTCCATAATTTTTAATTAATCAATTGAAGGGGGGGTCGCTCATTCACTGAATTAATGATTTCTAGATTGTGGTAGATATATCAACTATTCTGTAAATAGCTGTGTGGAGAACCTCCAAGGGCTCACTCAGACCCTTTAAAGTGGGTAACATCAATTGGAAAAATGACGTTGGTATAGGTTGAATAGAATTTTGGATAATCATCTACCCAACTGTTGGCATAGAAACAATACGGTCCCTGAAAAGTACTAAGCTCAATACCCTTCATGAGTTGTAGTATTACAGGTTTTTTTTTAACGTAATGAATAGTATAATAATAATTACATAACAATCTCTTTGATAAAATTAATTACAATTATTTATTTATTATTTTCGAACTGTTATATCCATAAAATATTTAATATGTTCACTCCCACGGCTTTCCTTATCATATTTTTATTCCTGAGATATCGAATGGAGATTGGCTATTTCGAGAGGTGTACTTGACCGAATTTAAAAGTTTGTTGATACTCTTAGTAAATACAGAATTTGATGCTCTGCTTTTATCTAAGATATTCTAAATTTTATTAATATGCGTTTTGACCAAACCACTTGACCTAGTTATAAAGTTGTGTTACATATTCGACGCAACTTTAATGTACGATGACTTTTTTCCTTTGAATAAATCGTAAAGGAATGAGGTTTTTGGAAACCAAAAAAAAAATAAATAGAATTTTTGCTTACCAAAAGTTTGGTTCTACCTAAGTAGCCCGTTTAGTATTTTCGTTTGTATATAAATTATCTCAATTGTACAATTCCAAGAAATATTCTAAATTTTATTTTAAACAGGACGAGTAAAAACCATACAATTTTGAGAGCAAGGACCTTAAAGTATAAAAACCATATGATTCATATTCCATTAAACAGAAAGGCAGAAACGTTACACACATTATACCTAGGAATTGGTGATGGGCATAGAGCTATAAAGCCAGAAAATAATATTTATACCAGGAATGGATTAGGAAAAGCAAGGATTGGGGGTTTAGAACATCTCAGGAATGTTTGGAACACATTTTGGAAATGGATTGAATGAGACACATTTGGCCAATGCGGGTTTCCTGGGTATAAAGTGTACAGTAAACATTAATTAAATGATTTTAAAAGCAGAATGGTCTCCATTATCTGGCACTGACACCATTCCGATACGACAGTATTGGATTAATTCTATGTAGGTCAATACATATGGAGAATTTCGCATGGCCTGGAAGACCAATGATTCACTCAAGAACTCGACAACTCGAAGGCGTCACAGGACTCACTAAGATATTAATCACTAGAATTCAACTAGATGTCGTTGGTAGACATAATGTCAAAAGACAATAAATCCATCATATGGATTACAAGTTAGAATGTTGGAATATATGATGACTGTTTACCATGAAAACTCCAAACGTACTCTTCAAATTTCCTAAGACAAATATCGGATGGACATGACTGCTGTTCGTACCGTACAGGCAATGTCAATTAGGAAATTACATAACATTAATTATCGGAAATGAACTGAGAAACTAACATTGCGCTTAATTCACTGATCGCCTCTACAGGACAACAGATGTTTTAAAGATAATGAGGACTAAAAGAAAAAAAATCAAATAAAAAATACCACCTAAGATCAAAATTCAGTTTTAAAACAATAGTAGATATAGAAAAGCTATTAACTTGAGATTGTGAGATTGCATTTTACAAATGGAAACTAAAACCAATGCCAAGATGATATGAGAATAAGGAGTTATCGAGAAGTATAACTAGTAATAAAATAATAAAACAGAAATAGATTTATTTAAAAACTTTTATTTTTTCTCTTTATCCCTATATTTGTCCACGCCTGACAATAAAACAAATAGACAATTTTTGGTCTGTACAGTTACAATAAAATGGCATGAGGGGCGTGTTGAAGAACAATACCCGGCGGTTCTTCTCCCGTGGCTTGATTTGATATTCCTATAAGCGCAGATTCCTCATCCATGTTCTTTTTAGTCTCCTCCTTGTGTCCTCAGGCATGAGATTCGTCGCCATTTTTTCTATTAGTGGGTTTGGGTGTCCTTGTAATTTTTCTTGGAACCCTTTGTAGTATGACCTTATGTGATCGGCTATTATTTAGTGAGTATACAAAGTTTTGTTACTAACATTCTAAGGTGTTTTAAAAACTTTATGATGAAGTTATTAAGAATATTTATCCTCATGGAATTAACAAAATCATGGGTCCATATTTACTTTTCAGGATCCACAATTCTTAATTTCGCTCGTTATAGCCTGGAGGGGGCTCATTAATACAATCTGGCCAAAGAGATAATAAAATACGTGCATGTCTTTGTCATTCTATTCAATACTGTTCTTGCTTTTCCTAGTCTGTTCCAGATGAAATTAAAGTTTTCTGGCTCTGCAGATCTAAGCTCATTGCTGATTCCTAAGTATAAAATATACTGAAACGATTACCCGTAAACAGGAATTTTTAAATATTCTGCCTTTCACTTTTTTGGAAAAAACATGAGTTTTTTTGCTCTGGTTCAAGCTGTCACTATCTAGATTTAACAATGCTTCATTTGCTACTAAGGAGATTATGTCAATAGTGGTCAGTCGACAAGACAATAATGGCCAATCATGAGATCTACTCGTATCGCTTGATCTTTCCACTGAAATTTTCCGCTGCTATTTATTTCTGCGTCATAATGGATAGAAGATTGTGAGGATTCTATAATACAGAAGTCAGAAATAAAGTACAAATACAACCTGGGCAACTGTATCAAAATCTACAACAAACAAACACAACCCTGCGAGACTGTATTTTTGTTTCTTTGTTTATTTAACATAATTTTATGTTGTTATCGCTCTAATTTTATGCTCATCGCACTATCCTACGGCGGGAGTACTAAATTTCGCCTATCCAGGTATAATTAGGACAGGGATATTTAACGAGTGCCTGAAGCCGGGCTGGGATCCCCATTTTTCGTCCCTTCCAAATGATGGCATAACCAAGGATTTTCTCCTCCTTTAAAAAAAATTGTAGCGTCCACTGCCGGTCTGAGAACCCGTGATTCTATTTTTCACTAAAGTGCAGTTTTCACAACACTGGTTGTGAATAATTGTTGTGGGGAAGATAGTTCAAGCATGCTAATATCATTAGAAACTCTTAATCCAAGTAATTATTATTATATTATCGAGTAAAGTGGTACTTCCGATGGAATTGTAGGGATCAAAATGGGAAGTAAAAAACTTGATGTTGCTTCAATCTCAATATGAACGGTAATACTTTTTCTCGTATCTTTTTATTGTTTTGTCTTTTAGTTCAGATTAGGATTCAAATGAATGAGATAGTAAATGGTGAACCGTGTGATTAAAGATTTAGCAACTTTCTATTCAAAACAATGAACATCCTTCAAGTAGGTACTTGAGTCCATCCTCGGCGATTATGCTATCATGCAATTTGGGACACTCTTGTACTTGGCTGTTGGGAAGCTTTTTAATTTGACTATGTATTGTTCATTAAATATGCATTTCTATACCACCAACTGAATATCCTTGTAAATTTTAAGATAATTAATTCTATACTAAGATTTATCTGGATTATTTTTTGGTATAATTGATTCCTGAAATATTTGTAAATATTATAAAATTATGTTTATGTATGTTATTGTCTTTTACTCCTAGGATTGCTATAAGATGGTGGTATGATGAAATCTACCACCGCCTTGTACCCCGCGTTGTCTGGAGGGAGCTCTGCGCCCGACGCCGGTGCACCTGAGGACAATCAATGCCTCCCCTCCGCCCCCGATCCCTATTGCGCACTTGGACGTCCTGTAGCCGGTGCATAAGAAAAGGGAGAGCTGAGTGAAATGCCGATGGGAGTACACGTGTCCTAGAGAGGGAGTCACGTGTCGGGGTGAACGACCTATCTCCCTCCTAGGAGCTAAATCAAAGAGCACCCCAACGCAAACAAGTTGTTAGCTCCCATCTTTTTTGCAACTACCTGACAGCCTAATTTATTCTTAAAGACCGGGGTCCCTCGTCCGAGAAAACTTGGGGACAAATTAGGGCTAAAGGTTGTTTTTCGGCTCGCCGGATTTTTGTTCCGAGGTCCTGTGCAAGTTTTTGTTTTCGCCGACTGGGACGTGCTTTTGTCTCTATCCGTATTGCAGATGTTTGATAAACTATTTGGTAAGTAATAAACTGATGATGGAAAAATTCAGATTTCAGCGGATATATCCATTTTTACTTGTTTATATGTGACGTCACTGTCTAGATCGTAATTAAGTTTAATGCAACATCTAGTAATGAACATTTTTGGTCATTACAAGATCATCCTAAGTGGTACGTTACTTGTTAACTACGTAGGTTAAAAGTTTATGATGCTATTAGCGTGCTTGTAACTATCTCAACCCACAACATCCCAATAACATCTATAGTCTCCTACAATTCAAATCCTCTATCCACTCCCAGGGCACAAGATCTCACCTTTCCAATCTTTATACTGACTGTTCCACCACATTTAGGAACTCACTCCTACCTGATATCCGTCATGCGCCTTACTTATTCACATTCAAATCCATGCTTTCCACCTCCTTTTATTAATTCATTTTCTTCACTTATAACGATATTATTTTTTATAATGTTAGGAGCTTTAATTTACTTATTTTTCTCTCAGTTTAATTCTTGTTATTTTAGATTAGACCAGAACATACTATTTAGTTTATATTTATTTTCATGTACTTTCTGTAGTGCATGTATTTTCATGTATTATAATGTTGCCCTTTTGTCCAGGTGTATATTTATTTAATTCTGTACACATCTGTTATTCTTAAGGAACCTGATCCAAGAATAAAATAATTATACAATTCTACTCTTTGTTGTCAAGGTTCGGTCGTATGCTAGACTGAGGAGATCTCTTGAATTACCACTATTATTGTGCCAACTTGCAGATTCTATTGGTGATAAGTATTTCTTTCTTTACTTTAGTAAAGTTTAAAAGTAAAGTTCAATGAAGTAGAAGAGGAAAGAAATACAAAAAAGAGTGACAAGATTTTATAACAATCTCTATCAGCCTCATACTCAACTCCACGCTCATAAATTAAATTGTCTAAAAAACGGCCATAAGCCGGATATTTGCAAGCAATTTTCATTAATTTAAGCCATTAGGAGATCTTAATTATATAGTTACAAATGACAGCATAAAACCCACTTGAATGATTAAAATATAAAAAAGTGACACCATTTCATATCAAAGGTCCGTTTTATTATTTCTAAAATTCAAATTGGAATTAGTGGACTTTTGTTGTTTGCTATGTTTTTGTTTACTGATCGTAATGAGCTGTTATCAGTCGTCTCTCTGTCTTTATTTTGTATAATATTGACTATCACTACAATTGAACGAACTTTGTTGTTTAGCATGCCAACAAATATGATCATGGAAATAAGTTGTAAAAAAACATTACCACCGCGTTCGGGAAAGGGTGTTGGAACACGAATGGGGGGCCATTCCCCGTTGGGTACATGTTTCACGACAGACACTGAAGAAACTATACGACCTGTCCTCCCACTACGAAGTCCTCCCACACCCACCTTATTCGCCAGACTTATCTCCAGCTGATTTCTATCGGTTAAGAAATTTGGAAAACTTCCTTAAGGGTAAAACCTTTGAAAATGATTCCCAAGTCAAAACGCATTTTCAGACTTAATTCCATCACAAAACTCTAAATATTTCAGGTTTAAGATTAAAAATGTAGCACGTTGGATAAAATCTGTAGAAAATGAGGGTAAATATTTTAGACAAAAATGTTTTGATTTCATAAAGTTGTTTTACTAATAAACCCTCCCTTGCAAAATGGACATTTCATATAAAACGACCCAACAGTTTAATACTAGTAAAATAAAAAAAAGTTACATCATATAATGGTACTCTATTTAGCAATATACGATACTACTATGAACTACACATAATGTTGAATTAAACAAGACAACATGGCAAATAACACTGTAAATGAAATATCAAAGGTTTAAGGCGCCCTTTCTGCATCCTTTAGAATCTATCTGTTTTCAAACGTTAGCAATAACACCTCAGTTTTATTGACCAACAGCTGTGCAAGTGGCGAGGATTGCAGTTATACCACTGCTATTCCCTTCAATAGCTAGTGTTTCTTGGGAATCGAACATATGTTTCATAGTTTGTAGCATGTGTAGCAATGTGCTCTTACTTTTTAGAGAACTTAAAGATCAAGAAAAAATACCCTACTTTTAAAATTTATAATATCAAATTTATTTGAGAATATTCTACAACTGTCGTTTGATATATCGCTACCTTAGTATTACAAAGTTCTATGATATACATATATGGAAATCAGAATACCAACGTCAAAGATTCTGTCAAATGGATTGCTTAGATGATGGAATATTTCAATGCAGTTTTATTTCAATGCAGTCGGATGCCATTGAACAGCAGAAAAAGAATCCCGTAAAAACTGTAAATGAAAAATGAAAGAATGTTAATGTTATGGGCTACTGGGTGTAAAATGAATTAAACTATTACTAAATTCAAGATACTAATATTTATTAACAAATTAAAAATACTACAATGAAATTATTTAAAACAATTAAATTATTAAACTAATATAAATTTACAATATCAATATTCTACAGACTATAACCTAGGCCTAACTGTTAACTAATTACTAAAATAATATAAGATATTGCTAATACTAAATAACTAAACTATTTATATAAATTTGTACAAATACAATAATATTAAACTAGGGTTTACAACTACAAACTAACACTTACAGTTCGCTAATTAAAGTCCACCGACCGTAAAACTCTCCAAATATGACAAACTGACACACAGTTTATTACACTTATCACACGACCACTAATTGTCACTGTCACTGTTACTCACTTAGCACTTATCACAGACTTACTGCTATAGGCCCATCGAATGTTCGAGACTGTCGAAAGAGGGGGGGGGGGAGATTCTAGGCTCTTCAATATTTATTGAAGAAATAAAATAACATAGAACTTTGTTACTCCATAATGAGAGCAATAATTATGACAATGTGACGTAGAACCATTATATAACTACGCATAAGTTTACTTTTTCTTCAAATATTTACATATTTTGGCGAAACTAATTTCACAAAATTGTCGATCCAATCCTGCAAAACTTTTATATATGTACATCAGACTATCTATCTTATTTTGGTAAAGGTCAGCTATTACATAATCAATTTTACTAATCAGAGGTACTCCTTCACTTTCTCTTGTTACTGTTCTCAGATTTCGTTGCCTCAGATTAGATTCAGTGAGATTCATAGGGCGTTCGGTACTTCACTTCGTAAAGTAACTTACTGAATTCGAGGGATACGACTTTTCGCCCTGAAAGCGGAACCCCAATATATTGAGAACTATTCCGATTGTCTCAAGCTCCCTTCAATTGCACCTCCTGAATGCATTAACGTCCGAGTACGGAATTTTTCAATGTGATTATATTCAAATTTAGACTTATTTGAGGAATATGAGCACTGGAAAAGCTCATCAAATTATTGCAGTCTTGTGGAATCTGGAAGTATCTATCACTCCATAAAATCAAATATTCCATTAAGGAAAAATCTTTTATTGCCATGTTAAAAATTTTGTATATTGAGCTATCAATACCATCACCAGCTCGTTAATGCATCTCTTATGAATTTGATACAGGTCTAATACACTGTCCCTTTCTTCGCTAAAACATAGGTGCATGGAATAACATTAACCCACGTGCTTCCGAAGTAGTAATTTTTTTAGAATAACAAGGATCTATGTGGAACATGGTATAAAGTATCTTTTAACATATATGTATATTTTGTGTGCTGTTGTTGAGCATGTGGGTTCTCGAGAATACCAGCTGTATATTTTAAGGTAAAACATTGTATTCAGCATGATGATATAAAAATATTAGTACATTCTCTCTGTGATTCCCTAAGTTAATATACATCAAAGTTAAATTTTAATGTTTAATTATTAATATAACAATATTTAATATTTATTTGAGAAATTATAGAAACACAATTTGGTAGATATTGTATTTGTAATCTTCTTATGCGAACCTCCCCTATATTGGTCAGCGAACAGGTACCATAAAAGGGCTTTACGTTGCAATAATTTGAAAAGATCTAAATTTTTTATATGTTGTAAGGGCATGTCTGACTAGTGGAACCGAAAAAACGGATGGGAAAACTTTTGGTCACCGAGAAACCTCGACATTTTCGGAGTTATTTCAGTTTTAGGCCTGTTTCTCAAAATCGGCGTATTTTTGAAAAAAACCATAGGCAACCATTTTAAATTAGATTAAATTTGCTACTATTTGAATCCAACCGCAGTTCTGTTGGTCTGACAGATTCTTAGTTATGTCCCTTTGAAAATTGGTAATTTTTTAAAAAAGTCCAAATTTTAAGTTTTGGGCGACTTTCGTGAGGAGCACCCGCCGAAGAAGTGATCCTATGATGAAAGTCAAGTGAAATGGAGTTGTAGTAAATTTAATTAGCTTAGATTTAAGCACATAACGAGGCCTGTAGTTGTTATACTTCTCTTGTTAATTAAAAAAAAGGAAGATCGGGGAAAGTGGGTGTGAAAAATTGACCAATTTTCAAAGAGGCCTAACTCAGAATCTGTTACACCTACAAATTAGAGCTTATTATATTTACTACCTTGACTTTCCTCGTAGAATCACTCCTTCGGCCGGTGTTCCTCAAGAAAGTCGGCCAAAACTTAAAATTTAGACTTTTTGGAAAAAAATTCATATTTCTTTCGAAGTTGAAACCCATTTACTATGTTATTTTAATTCCTAGCAAGTAACAAAGAAAGATCTGCATACACAAAAATTTTATATTTTTCTGACCATTCTGACGAGCCATTCATACTCTTTCTTATCTTGGCAAAGTTTTAAATTCAAACGACGTTTATATTTGGAATCGTTCAAACACCTTTTTGTGAGATATTATTCTTTGTCTTCTTGCTTCATCAAATACTGGACGTTATACTGTACTTTGAAGACTTTCAAAATAAAACTTATGCTAAAATTCTAAAATTTGCGACATTGAGACTATAAGATGAATAATAAGATATAAATAAGACTACACCTACATTGGATCCGATTCGGTGCTACGTGATTCTATCACTTACGATCCTGGGGTGTATACATTATACATATTTTACTATACACTATAGTAAAATATAAATGTATTAAAAATAATTAATAAATAATCTTGATTTTATAAATTTAAAGAACCAAATGTTATAACTTTCGATGTATTTCAGTCATTTGGTGTGCTAGCGACGTCTCATCGTATCACACCGGATCCAATGTAGGTGTAGCCTTAGATAACAAAGAATCGTAATCGAGATTAAAATATGAATATAACTTTATAAGTGTGATATGGTTTCATATGATACAATAAGCGTACTATACCTCACTTGCTACATTTTACATAAATTTATATATACAATTAATAATAAAAACTCTAGGAAGGATAAGGAGCAGTGACTGTAACCGACATGCACAGGCGACTCAACGCAAAATGTAATAAGTGAGGTGTAGTATTATATCATATCAAACCATATCTCACTTATAAATATGTGTGTTATCTAATATATATCTTATTATACATCTTCATTTCAAGCAAAAAACTATGAGAATGACACGATTCCGATTCACTCCATGCAATCTACTTTCTCTAGACGAAAATCGACTTAGCTACTCATTCATATGGACTGCAGATATAATCAGATATATTCTAATAAACTAAAATGATTAAACAATACTTTGACGTGAGAAAGTAGTGAGATTGTTTAAGGAAACCAGGTCTCAGAAACTCGCACATCCTTATTTCCGCCTTTTACTTAGTGATCTGGATTTCACATCTATGTAATGATAACCTATTATTTTCTTGACTGGTTTCACATTCATTATAATACTTTTATTCCTTTAATGCCATATTCAAATTACTTTTTTCAGTTTTGTCGTTTAAGATGAGAGATTCCTCAAATGAAATTTATTAAGTAAAGGGAACAATAAAAGAAAATCGGATGATCCATATCATCAGCAAGAAGGAAAATCTTGTTTTTGTTATTTTATTCATTGATTTTTATACAATGGATAAAAAAAAATATAATTTTTGTCCCAGACATAAAGTGGAGTGTTAAAATTAACAAATTTTCTTACATTCATACCACGGTTATTTAATGGTATAAGGGGACCTGGAATTTTAAATTTACTAATATTTAGTGCATTATATCAACAGCACCGGTGGATGAGTGGTTCTAGTCGAATTCGAATTTTGTCCAAAATAATTTCCTGTACTCAAGGAAGCGAAATCATGTTATTCTCATAGTGCATAAGTGGTTGCCAGGCATTGGCTTGAAATGAAACAATTGTAATATTATAAATTTCAAGCCAAAACTACGAAAATCGTTATGTTTGAATGTGGTATAAGTCCATTTGGATTTTTAAAAAATCGTTTTTTCTTTTGAATGGTGATGAATTTGAAATCAAATTACAATTTAAAAGTACATATATGCCTTTAAATCATTTAAGGCTTAAAAAGGGTTTAAAATATCACTCTTTCCCAAGTGATAGGTGATAACAACATTCGCCCTTTTGCCCATATTTTAAAAGTATTTCAAATGGAAACCTCGAGATATCACTGTTATAAAAAACTGGACTTACCACTATGGATACCATTTTCAAATACACAAGCTCATATAAGTGTATGTATGTAACTCAAGTAAAGACTAAACTCTGGACTAAATTAAGTTTAACCACTATTTCACCGGTGTTGCACGTATATACATAGTACACATATACATAAAAAGATGCATTTAGATGTATACATAACAATCAGCTGAAATACAGCTCAAATATAAAAACATACGGATTAATAATTCAGATATGGTGTCTGGTGTTACGTGATAGATATTAGTGGTTTAAAGGTACCACAACCTTCGAAATGGTGAAAGCTTCAAATATAGCTCACAAAAACTAAAGCTTTTTTTTCGTGTGAACACACGCTTCTAGGCGTTTAGAGCTTGTGAAAAAAAATGACATTATAAGCAGTGAGTGCCCCTTCACTCTCATTCCCTCTCTCCTTCTTACACACACTCTCTCTACCAGTCTGTCTGTCTCACTCGCTCTCTCTATCTCTCTCTCTCTCTCGCTCTCTCTCTCTCCCACACACACACACACAATGCAACTAAAACACAGAACATACTGTTTCTGTGTGACTGTGTATGTGTTTTATTTAATTTTTAATTGTTTAATAATTTAAATAATACACTGTATAAGTAAGTAGTAGCAGTAAAACGAAGTGGCAAATAGTTGTTGCTATTATATTCTGTAAATGTGCTCTTCTTTTGTAAGAACATATGGCAAATTAAAATTATAAATAGCAAATAAAAAAAATATATGTAGGCATCAAGTTATCTGCGAGATAAAACATAAAAATGGGGAGTCCCTTATCTAAATATACAAAACAAAGGAATAATTGTATAGTGGAAAAAAAATAACAAAGAAGGTATACAAAAATTAATCTAATGGAGATGGTGAAATACAAAAAAGAAATAATGGGAATATTAATGATATAGAATATTTGTTGCAATAAAATATTGTATAGGGTACATAAATGAAATATATAATACAAATGTTAAATACTCTCTTAATAGTCCGCTCACGGATCCAGAAGCTATAAATCCCAAAGTAGAGAAGGGCGTTTTCAGTCTCAGATTGAGCATTGAGGAAGCTTGCAGTATGGCCAGCAAAACGTCGGCAAAGAATTTGACTACACGGTCGAATCCAGAAGGAATTATTTAAGCTAAGGTTTGTAAGAGTTTACCGATAAATTATAGAAGTGTTACATTAGATAAAAATGTAACTATAGAAGAGTTATAATAGACAGGGGATTGAATTAGAAAATAGATGAAATGAATGAATTATAGAAATGAAGAATGTTATATGCAATAACAACTAGCTGGCTCTACAGACGTTGTTCTTTTCAAATATTTAAACCCTGAGATTATAACATTTTATAAGTATATTGTAATCATTTGGACCGATTTAATGAAAATGTTTGTAAAAAAAATCATTAAAATACCAGACGCGATGGCGTCAGTTATCAAAACGACCCACAGAGTTTCGATTAGTAGGAGCCAGCTGGACAAAATTCTTGTTTAAAATTCTAAATTTTTTTATTGGAGTATTGTAAAGATTTGTTATAAATCTAGAAATATAATATTTGTTTATGCCTGGCACACTTCATCTCGTCAGTAATAGAGTCCGAAGTAATGAATCCATAGAAATAGACTATATCAGTTGTAATCAATGCTTCATTTCAACCGCACAGAATTAAAATGTTACTAATTTTATATGAAACAATTGTTGAATATCGATAATATATGTACTCATAGGTACTATATTTTCCAATTAAAAAAATCTTCTGATAGTCAAACTGTATCAGTTAATTTTAAAAAAAAATGCATGTAGGATTTTTCCTCATTTTGAAAATTTGAAGAGCTGAAAATGACTAGTACCCGTTTGTATCCGGGCTAAATTTTATATATTTCATAGCTGCATCTCTCCCATTAATAATAAGATGCTTTATAGCCTGCACACTCGAGTACAACATTTTTTTTAAATTTTAGATTACTAATTTTCAAGATAGGTTTGTTTTTGAAGAATGTTAAAAACAGGTTTATTTTTGTATTTTATAGTTCTTTTCGACCAAATTAAATATTGGAAACCTTGCAGAGGACTCTGAAAGGAAAATTAAAATAAGATTTCTAAAATTTCTGATATATGGAGGGAATCAAAGAGGCGCACAGTGTTTCGATTAGTTCGAGGACAAGCTAAGACAAAAGTCATGTTTAGAAATCTGAAATATGGTATTGAATATTGTAAACAATACTTCAAAACATGGTAATCTAATATTTGTTTGAATTTGACACACTTCACACCTTGAGGGTTAGGGCCCAAAGTAATCATACGCATAGAATAAATCAGTGGAATTCAAGTCATCATTTCAAACTCAAAAATTTATTGTTCAACTACTTTTATCGAACCAATCGTTGAATATGGATATTAATTGTACTGGTAAGTGCTTTTTTTTTTTTACATAAAAAAGTCTTCTGATAATCGAACTATATTATTATTTTTTTAAATGGCCTAAGATTTTTCCTTATTTTGAAACTTTGAAGTGATGGAAATGCCTTTTACCCATTTGTATCCGGCTAATTTTTCTATATTCAATAGCTACTACACCTTTTCTATGAATACTAATTTACATTTTACACTCGAGTACAACATTTTTTTTAGAGTTTTTTATTTCGGAAGATATTTTGTTGAAGAATGGTTGATACACCCAAAGGAAGAAAAAACTCTAATCTCTTAGAGTTTCATTCGACCAAAATTAATTTTGAAAACATTACAGAGGACTTTGAAAGAAAAATAAAAATGATTTTGGCAAGCAATTCTTCCAATTTATTATATATCTTATTTAGCATTTATTTACCACGAGACAACTTTAATTAATTTTATGATTAAAAATTTTTGGATGGATGAATGATGAGCAGTAGGATATATATATATTTATATATATATATATACACACACATTTATTTTAAAAATAATTATAGTTTTTTTTGTTTCTTTAATTTCTTAAATTACTTTATTGTTCTTTATTTCCCATAAAACTTGTATGGATGCAAATATTAATAGTTTCTTTATAATTATTGTTATCGTATTTATATCTTTTCTTTCGTTTAATTCGTTATTACGAGCTAACTCCTAATTTATATTCATTAATTTTTTATTTTCATTTATTAATTAAATTGTAATTGTATTCTACTTTAAGACATTATAGTTTATATTTTATTTTCCATATCACTATTATTATAAGGAACTTGCCCCAGAATAAATATGGATTTTTATCAGTTTTATTATTGTATATTGCCTTAATTATACATTGTTTTCTTTTTAATTTTTCTAATTATTATCCTAGCAATCCTCTTAAATTCACTTGGTGATTAATTAAAAATCAATTTTTATAATTACAATACTTAATTAGTCAAAAGAAAAGCTAAAATGCCGAAAAATAATTTTGTCCAGCTAGCTCCTACTAATCGAAACACTGCGATCTAGTAATTAAAATTAAAATATTGTTATTTTTTTATACCCGACAATGAATTTGTGAACTCATTGTGTTTATTTATAAATTATTATTTCCGCCAGTTTGCCTACCAATGCTGAGGATATTTGGAAGAAAACTCCATTCGCCTTTCTTATTCGGCTCAAGATCTCTCGGTCCATTTGTCCATCCCTACTTATGACAGTACCTTGATAATCGAAATTATCTACCACTTCAAGGTTCTGTCCAAGGCAGTTAATTGTAAGCTGTTGGTCTTTCCTCCCAATATGCATGATTTTGCTCTTACCGGGGTCTATGCACAATCCTTTTCTTTTCAATTCTTGAGACCACTCATCGACAGCTACTTGCAGACGTTCAGGTCCATCTGCAATCATCACTATGTCATCTGCATAGATAAAACTTTGGACCAACACAGGAATCAGGTTCCAGTAACTAACTGTAACTCTAAGAGTTTTTCTTTTACCAACTTTCCACACTTGGTCTATCACAATGTTAAAATGGAGGGGATTCAGACTGTCACCCTGCTTCACTTCCTTACAGATTCCAAAAGGTGCAGATCTTTTACCATTAAGACGATCTATACCCTTCGGGTCCTGATATGCTGACTTAATAGCTTTTATTAGGTTCGGGGGTATATTTTTCTCTTTCAAGGCATTCCGTATTACCTGGTGTGGTAGTAAATCAAACGCAGCTTTCAAGTTGAGAAGAAGGCAAGCTATAGGTTCCGTCCTCGATCCCACGCCTTCTCTGCCACCATCCTCAGGGAGAATAGGTGATCTTGCGTTTGCTACCAGGACGAAAAGTAGCCTGTTCCTCCTCAATATCCTCTTCGTCATAGTTCCGCAGAAGCCGTTCCAATATTCGAGTGTACAGCTTACATACCACCGAAGATAAGCAAATAGGCCTATAATTTTAACATAGGGTCTAACTTCCCTTCTTATGGATGGGTATATTAACATATTTTTGTTCCCACTCCTCTGGTAGCTTCTTTTCATTCCAAATTTCCTGGAATAGCGTCTGGAGAATCTTTTTCAGTTCTTCTCCTCCAAATTTAATAAGTTCTGGAGCAATGTCGTCAGGTCCACTACCCTTACCGAGCTTTATGCTATCAACTGCTATCTCTGTTTCATCCTCTGTGATACAGTTGTCCATATCCTCAGGTTGATCTACCTAAATTCCCATGGTCAATATGATTGACAAATGCGAACTTCTCTTGGTAATGAATTCTCCAAATTTCCAGGATATCTCAGTGGGACTTTGTCCATGTGCGTTCCTTATGTTTCTAACCTGTTTCCTCTCTTTCCTCTGAGGCTTTTCACTGTATTCCAGAACTGCTTAGTATGGTCTTGGCTTCTTTTATGAACTTCTTGCAAAGGTTTCGCTTCTGAGTGTAATCTTGCCAATCAGCCTCATTCTTGGTTATTATGTATTTCTTCCAGGCATCCTTCTTTTCTTTCACTCTTAGGGCTACCTCTGCATTTCACCATCTTGTCCTTTTGGTACTGGGAGTGATTTTCTTTTTACCGCATATCTCCGTTCCAGCTCCTAACACACAATTTTTAACGTTCTGTCACAGAGTATTCAGGTCTTGGTTCTTGTTTATTTCTCTAAGCTCTCTACTAAGAACATCCGTGTATTGTAATTTCTTATCTTCCTGTCGAAGAACTTCTACTGCAAGTCTGTTATAAGTTTTTGGTGTCTGCCACTAGCAACCGGTGATCCGTATTAACTTCTGCACCTCTAATTATCTTAACATCAGTAAAGAATTGTCTGATTTTTTTGGCTATAGACAAAATAGTCGATTATGCTACTTCCTTCCCTTCCATGTGCTTCGAAGGTTATCTTATGGTTAAAGAAAGAATTCCCTACAAGTAGATCATTTGTAACACAGAACTCGACTAATCTTTGTCCATTATCATTTTTAATAGTTTCTCCTCCCCATCGACCCATCGCTCTATAAGTAAATATAATAATTTAAATTTTGAGAAATACTCGTACATCAAACTTCTATTTAAGTGTCAAAATGTCAAACATTAATATCATTGTGGATGTTTTTTTTACAGGTACCTGTATTAAGCTCAGGTAGAAGAAAAATTCACATATGTATGCAGGTGGGCGGGTTTGAATTATCGATTGAGGAAGAATTGGCAAGCCCGACTGCAGTTGTGAGTGTACCAGGAAGTTCACTTCCGTTCGCAACAACATCTGTCACGTTCACATGTTACTAGGAATAATAAAATGAGTAATACGTTGAAAAATATTATGAAAGGTAGAAGTATGCGATTCTAATGGTGGTCAATATTCAGGAGTATATCAGGTAGTTTTATTTTTAATATTTAATAATGCGGTTCAATTAAGTATACGCGACCGAGAATTAATCCATAAAACAGACGGTAGCGCTGAATATTTATTTGCTAAAATAATAAATATATTCCAACACACTAGATCAACGCGTGTATATCCGTTGAGCGCAATCGGAATTCTGCCAGAACAACTACAAACTTGGAAATGTGATACTTTGTATAAATTTAAATAACATCATCTGTGACTTTTCTCTAACCTTACTTCTTAAAACTAATTACTAATTAAATTCAAATTTTAATGTTTTCCTAGGAGAGTTAATCCTCTACCACGTTATTGGCCACCATACATTCCCGATCTCTTTCAATTCAAAACTTCAGTCCACTCCCGTAACACCCGTCTCGACTCTCAGACATGTATATATATATATATATCCTTATAATTTGGCTGTGTCACACATCCATTTACATTATTTTAAAAATAATTTTTTTATTGTGATATTTAAATATTTTTATTTTGAAGAGAAAAGATTAATCCTGGCCTGGATTCGGATCTTTGTCATCCGCATCTCTAGCGCGGCACTCTACCAACTAAGCTACCGGGCTCGTAACCAGGCCAGACAAATCCATTATCTTCACAGATCCCACATCCCCAGCACTCGAAATTTTAGCGAAGTACATATGGGTCATTGCAGTTGTTATTGTTTGTATTGTTCTTTCGTTACTCCATTTTCATAAAAATTTGTATATCTATAAGTATTAATTTTTTTTTTCTTTATAATTATTGTTATCTTATTTATGCATTTTTTCTACTTTCTTTTAATCTGTTTTTAAAAGAATTATTGTTATTGGAGCTTTATTTTAATTTATTAATTTATTAATTAAATTCTAATAATTAATTAATTGTAATTATATTCCACTCTAATAAAATATACTTTATTTTTTGTATTGTCATTTTAAAGGGTATCAAATACATTCTAAAAATCTGAAATGATACTTTAAAACATTGATTTGAGAAAGAAGTGAGATTGTCAGATGATAACATTAAGGAAATCAGGCCACAGAAATTCCCACTCTTTATTTCCGCCTTCTACTTTGTGTTCCGGGTTTAACATAGATTATTTTCTTTACTGATTTCATTATATTATTTTTATTCCTTTCATACCTTTAATAATTCATTTTTTTTAATTTAGAGGATATGAGTGAGTTTTTTTTTCCGTTGAGGGTACAGACCATGAAGATCTTTGGGCGCACGTTGTGGTCATCTTGCGGAAGCACGGACATCCTGGAGGGGGTCAACCAACCTCACGTTGCTGCCAACCATGGTTTCCACAACTCCATAACAAGTCTCATTCTTTCCAATCGGTTTCAAGGGCAGCGATAAATCGGCCTAGATCCAAGGCTGTTTTGGGTCAACGGGGACAAACGAGAACCTGGATCAAACCTCTGGAAAACTGCAATGTGATTCCCGATGAATGTATAAAGGGTATTGTCATCACTTCTACGCCCAGTCTTTGTGAATTGTCTCCAATAGGCTGACGGGCCTCATATAACTATGAGGTCGACTTTGGGATTGTAACAGGTAAACTTTTGCAAACGTTGACCCGCTCGGTCACCCGCCGAATTTTATCATTTTTAGGAAATAGAATTTATTTAATAAGTCGTTAAGATATGAAGGTGAAATGAACCTTACAGATATTAGGAATTACATTGTAAAATGTATTATTGAAATATAATAAACATGGAAACAAAACCCTTTTTCTGTATTTGATTCTCTGGGTATTTTATGCACTGGATTAAAGTAAAAAAAGTTTTAATTTTAAACACACAATGTACACATTTATAACATCCTCTTTATTCATCCCATGGTTCTTTAATGGTAATATATTTAAGAACATAGTCATTTCGAATTTACTAATATTTAGTGCATTATAAAAATGGTTAATATAAATAAAAACAGTAAGTATTATTAAATAAATTCAAACCTGTAGTCGTTAGTGGATCTGAAATTAATATTTCCAAATGTCTTTGAATCTATTCTTACGTTAGATGAATGGAGATTTCTCGAATAGGATTATAATCTATTGGGTCTTATGGAAATCAGTCACTCTTATTGTAGTTTATAACCACACTATGTTTTATTCCCAAACAATTATGAACTTGGGGAAAAATTAATTTTTTTTAAAGCTTTGGTACAACTTATGAGCTTTTGAAACTTCAAAGGGGGGGTAATTTAGAAATGGAAGGGCAAAAACGATCGACCAACTAGTCTTGGAGAGAAGTTCTGGGACTTGAGGCGGACTTTTTTTTAATTTTAAGATTTCTGATTCTAAGTATCTGGAAGTGAAAAACTCCAATTTTGTGAGCACTTAATTTTTGTTCTTGTAGGGCAAATTATCAAACTTCATTATTAAAAATAATAAAAAGACTAAGGTTGTTAGTCTGAATGTTCGATATTTGAACTATATTTTGTGCTATTCAGTTGATATAACCACTGGCCTATTCAAGAAGATCATAGATGTATAGTAACGAATCTTTAATCTTATTTGTTTGTTTGTTCATTTAACGCCACTTTATGCTGCTATGGCTATTCGGACGATGCTACAGTGGGAGCTCTAAATTTTTACTATCCAGGTTTAATTAGAATAGGGATTTTTAACGAGTACCTGACATCGTACAGGCTCGGGACCCCCGTTTAACGAACCTTCCCAAGGACGGCGTAACCAAGGATTTTTACTCTTCTTCTTCTTCCGTATGCTTTTCACTGTGGAGGAGCCTCTACCCAGTCCAGTCAATCCTGTGCCATCATCTTCTGTTCCAGAGTTTTACATTTTTCCATTCGCAACTTGCAAACATATTCTCTATATGTAGTTCGTGGTTTTGCTCCCTATAAAAAAATCCTAGGGCCACCTGGTGGAGTACGAACCCGCGATCTTGGGCTTAGTATGTTGTTTTTTTAACCGATAGACCACATGTCGCCCTGACCTCATATATTCTTTCTCTAACGTTTAAGACGTTATTATTGTAATACTATTTTATGACTTAGAATTTATGAATACAAATATAAAATCAGATTAAATGAAATTATAAAAGAGAGATATGTAAACCGAACTGTCGATAACTTTAGAATAGTTTTAGTACACAAGAGTTGGATAAAGCCAGCTCATGAAGACGATGCATACACCCCGTGTATACCCTCGGAGGGTTGATTGAAGTAAGAGACAACCTGTTGGAGTTATCTCAAGTATATCTTTCAGCTCCCTCCCGCTTCCTCTACTTCCAGTGATTGCTGAGTCGTCCCCTTTCTTTCAGTAATTCCCCACAACCCTTTCACCAATTATAAGGCGATAGGAGATACTGCGGCAGGTGGAGGTTGACTGATAACCTGCCTGATTGCTCTTATCACAGCTGAGCGAGCAAACTTATCGTTATTTTATTTCAAGCAATTAACTACTATTTAATTAAATTAAACAGGCTTTATACTCATACTTGATAATTTATAAAAATTACAATTAAAAGCATTATTTTTTGATTGACTTGTAACAACGTGGTATATGTAAGACTTTGTATTGCTATTTTGGCTTCACTGCCCAAGCAATGATCTCAGGGAAAGTTAAGATCGTTTTATCTGAATAATATTCGAAAGATAATATGGGATGTCACCCTGAGATCGTTACCACTGATGTACAATAATACTATATTATTAATGGCGTAAAACATACCCTCTCTTCTTCAAAGGTTGACGTGGTTGACTGACTGAGTTGTTTAGTAGATAAAAATCCCTTTTCATCTAAGCGAATAACATTATATTTATTATGTGCTGATCCTAGTTACTGGGTTATATATCTACTTACAAAAAAGGAAGCCTTTTCGCCATCAGTCACCTATAACCTACATCTTGAGTGTCTGCTGTTCTGCCTTATCTGCAGATACAGATCCTATAATTGTTTAAAACATTTAGATTTTTAACGTTTTTTATATCCAAAGTCTTACAAGAAGTGATACTTTTTAGTAATGATTTCGTTTACTTAGGCTCCCAGGTGAACTCTGTGATTCAGAGATAGCATATGGAGACTAATAAATACTACTTTGGCATTTGTTAGCATTTGGCTCAGAATGTTGCAAGTTAATCAGAGTAAAGGATCCCATTTCCTTCGATCTAATACATGCATCATGAGAAAAATATTTGGTCTTCACAAAATAACGGTATATGGAGAACCATCAAAACTCAGAGCAATGGGAACTTACAAGAATCCTGATGTTAGAGTTATCATGGTGAGTCGGTTCCCTTGGGTTGGTCATATTGAAGGATGACATCAGACCAGATACCTAACATAGATAGATGAGAACACAGAACATTTTTTCGTCAAAAAAAAAAAATATATATATGCCACCAGAATAGAGGGTACATCCAGGTTGCAATGGCTAGATGATAGGGCAACTGATGCGAGACCTATCCAAGGCATTCCTAACTGGAGGGCAGCCGCAGTCAACTGGTTATTAGCGGACCAAATTTCGGGAGGCTCTGACTCTTCCAAGAGTTGAAAGTGCCACGGAAGAAGAAGAAGTCTTATTGCTTCTTAGAGAAAAACAAATAGATAATCTCGATGGGTGATTTTACCTATAATTAGTGATTATTGTTTGAAGTATTTATTCTCAATACCGACTTTCCAGCTCATAGTTGTGGACCTAGCATCATTTGAACAAGTGCCTGAATAGTTCAAGAGCGATTTTGCAATGCGTTATTTGTTCCCAAGCAGTTTTCAATTACTTTTCACGATATATTTGTAAATTGCAATGTAATCACTAACATAACACAATTAAATACCAGTTTTTTTTCTATCTTGTGATGCCCGGAGCCAGCAGAGGTTAAATGAAACCGGGTTCATTTATTACACCATCGGCTATGACACACTAATTTCCAATCATCAGCCGGCGGATCGAACCATACGGATCGGGGATCCTCCTGGGTTCTCTTCATTTGAAATGGCCTCCCTGCGCCGTTGTCTTAGAAACAGCCGAGTCTCTATAAAGAACTGAACCCAAGAGATTTATGTGTTACTAGTGATGCAGCACTTTTCAATTATTGTAGTTTGATTATAGGTTTGATGTTGATGTTTTTATATTCATGAAGAAGTGCCTTTTATACTTTAGGGCATTGATTTTCAAGCATTTTTTAAATACTTTACGGAAATATTTAAGGCCAAAAAGTTGAAGTTCGTGAGGAGCCTTCCAAAAGCCATAAATGAGCTCATTTTCAAAGCTTCTCCAACAGTTTACAGGTAAATAACATGAGTCCTTATTTAACGCTATATGATTTATGGACACATTTCAGTTTTTTTTTCATCATGGACTTCGATATAACAATTAATATAATTTTCTGTGCCTGGATCTTGTTCTTCTTTCAGCTTTGAACTCACATCCGGAATGAAGCTTTTTTAACAATTAATTCCACCCGCTTCTTAGATGATCGAATAGAACAATATCCCCATTGATGTGAGTTCATATCGTTAACTACTTGCGTTAATCTTAACGGTTTCTCTAAAATAAAATTATTAAAAAGTAACATCAAAACTGAGCAATGAACAATCATTGTACCCCGACAGTGATTGTTGGATGTAAATGTTTCAGTGGAAATTACCGAGGTGTTACGTGACTCGGGCGGTCGCTGGATCCACGTGGAGCTGTAGAGGCCAATGTTCTGTTCACCTTCACTGCATTAAGCTGGGACACTTAATTTTGTTTTATTATTTTTATAGATAATTAATATTATATTACGACTACGAGATATCAAGGGGAATTTATTATAACAAAATTAACATTTTAAAGAACTCTTTAAAAGAAAAAAAAACTAAAAAGTGGAAAGCGTTGGGTGCTTGATGATAATTAACAACTTATGTAAACATTTTAATGACTGTTATTAATTAAACTAGAGTCGTTATGAATAGATGCTCTAGCTTTTCTCAAGTGACACTACTCAAAAACCTAAAAAAATAGAAAGCTGTACCGTTACAACCCAATGTGGTTCAGCTTTGATGATTGATGAAGAGATATTTACCCATTTCTTTCATGATTAAAATTCAAGCACCGAATTTTGCTTTGTTTCACTTTAGAAATAACTAGTGCGATATCTTAATAGCACCCCGCAAATTTTAGTGAAAAAATGAATTTTTTTGTTCTTTTTTTGTCTCAAGGATTCAGCCTCGCATATGGCTTATTACAAAAAACACATTAATGACACTAATGCTTTCGGACATGGAAAATGGCTAATCCTGAAGATCCTGGTCAGGGTAATGAGGCAAAATTATGAAATTATTGTATTGTCATTGGTCCTTGAGCAGTAAGCAAAGTTTCAATTTAATTCGATGTTTTGAAGTGGCTAAAAAACGGGTTCAAAGATATTATATAAATACATACGTACATATACGCAAAGCTAATAAAAGCGTGGTAAAAAGAATATTTATGTGGCCATGATAATATGAATGTGTTTTATCAGAACAAATGTGCTCTTATTTATTAAATTTTTATTCCTATTTATGACAAGGACCAATTTTAAAACACAATGTAAATTAAACTTCTATAATTACTTTTCTGGCTTGACAGGCACTCAAGTTCCAGATTACGTTACGCAATCACAGCTGGAGAAATTAGACTCCACTGGTAATGACGTTTTGGCTCTGGATTTGAACAAGACGGGTTCCGTAGGTTGAGGATCGTTCATTAGGCTAGGGATGGATCGGTTGGGTGGAATAGGCTTATCTAATAGTAAATAATAATCTATTATTCTTAATTAGTTTTAACAATCTTAATTTGTTTATAGTAAGCATTCGTTCTTTTTTATTCTATGTGTTTTGTAGTTACCTGTCGTTCTACATTTTTACGAGTATTTGGAACGATTTGTGTACACATTGTTCATTTTTTGCCGAAGACATGCAAGATGACTAGAATAAATATTTATCAGGAGAACCATTTTTCGTCTTACCAATTCCTTCTAGATGAAAATAAGTCTCTCTATTGCTTAAAAAAGTTGTATTGATGTAATATTATAGTCAGCGTTTCCTAGCAACGGATCGAGGAACAACTTTTTGTTTAGTCTTTTGTAGTCCTCGATCAGTTAAATTATAAATATTTTTAAACATTGGCAGATAACAAAGCCACTTTAAGATCTTTAACACGGAAATCTTTAAGTCGTTATACAAAATATAGCACCGTTTTTGAATTAAGATGGGAGAAATGAGATGGAACTATTTAAAAATTGAAACCTTTTATTCCAATATTTTGATTTGGGAATGTTATTTCAATACAGATAATGCATTGAAGTAAGATTAAGATTTTTTAAGATTAAGATAAGATTTTTAGGAACTATTTTTTTTTCTAAAACAAACAAAAAAACTTAGTTATTTTATTCAATGCAAAATATTCAATACCTCAGAACGATACTAAGTCGTCAAATTTTGGGAGGCCTCTGCATTAAACAGGTATGACTGGTAGAATCAGTGGCAACAGGTAAATAAGTTACTTCAAAAAAGTGTTCAATTTAATTCGCTCCACTTTTAAAATTAACAACAAATGCATGCTATCTTTAAAATCTGTAATGAAAATATACAGTGTAATGAATAGCCCAAACTCATTACATTAAGAAATTGAGATTTTGTAATATAATGTTAGACGTATTAATAAAGTATTCCCACTATGACACTGACATTAGCAACCACTGACGACTAATGACCAGTGAGATTAGCAATGAAAAACAATGGCTTCGATGGAATTATTTTCAATATTCGCACAGCCCATCGGGCTAATTGACAACGAAAGCGTCAATTAATACTGTCTTATTAGAGACAATGTTGTCAATTATTTTTTCGAAAATGTTGAAATTACTCAATTATTCTTGTGCCCATTGTATTTTTATCAGACATCGATCCACCTTAGATTATAGAAACAGTAGCGTCTAAATGGCAAAAAGAATTTGATGAAACTTGTCCTCAAATGGTTTCTGTAAAGAACTATCCATGTATAAAGTACGAGCCAAAGAATAAACAGTGATATAAAACATTATGTTTGCACAACTCCCTACTAGGTTTGCGTTTTAGAGCATTAAAAAAAAATTGATGTTTCTGGAAAACAAAAGGGAACTTGGGGTCACATACAATGTATAATAGCATAAGAATGAACTATGGCCAATAACGCGGGTTTGCAGCCTGGCAGGTGGTCTCAGGATTTGTTAAAGGGAGTAAAAACTCCTTGGTTATCTTTCCTTCGGCTGTAATGTATTAAGTCCCAGGTGTCAGGTACTCTTAAAAGATACCTATTCGAATTAAAGCCGATTAGGGAATATTTAGGACGCCCACAGAAGCATCGTCCGATTAGCAATATCACCCAAAGTTACGTTTAATGAATAAAGAAACAAACTGATAAAATTTAACCATCCTCTTTATTATTGTATATTCAACTCCTTTAACGTAGGGATATGCAATGCGGGTTACATGGGACTAGTTAACACGAGATTCAACCAACTAGCTTGCTAGAGTTGTAGAAGGATAGAAAAATAAATTAATTCTAGGTCTCTTCAGCACAACATATTGTGTGTTCTAGTGTATTGTTCTCCTGCTAGGTTAATACACCATATTTTTCTACTTATCAAGATGAATTCCATCAGTGTTTTGAAACTCTCACTGTAGCATCGTCCGATCAGCCAAAGCACCAAAAAGTGAAGATAAATGAAACAGAATGGGCCATATATTCTAGAAGGTACCTATTATTGTTTCATAGGTTTTCTACCGCAACTAAATACGTAAATTTTGTGATTGCATTTTGTCAATCTCAAAACTTACTTATTTATCTAGATTTGCAGACTTTTTCGGACATTACTATGTTCAAGCTTGCGTAAATGTGCGCGCATCTGTTTGTTTGTGGAAAATAATAAACAATAGAGGGCTGATGCAATTGCCTTGGTGGATTCCCTCAATTGTTTCATATCTGTATTAGCGCAGTGGGATGTCTTCACTGCGTTTCTATTTCTTTCATATAATTTTCGGTAGCCATTTTGAGTCCAGTATCGACTCCCTTCCAGTATCAAGCTCTTTGAGGCTTAGCTAAGTCTTCTTTTCTTGCTTGGTCAAAGGCTTTTGTCAAGTCCACAAAGCACCAGCTTATTTCTTTCCCCTTCTTCACCAGTTTTCGGATATTCGCCTCTTTGTGAAAATAAGGTTCTGAATACTTCTTTGGTATCAGAAACCTTCTTTCCAATATTCGTGCGTTTATCTTCTATGGAACATTTAATGAAAAACTTCTACATGGTTTTCAAAATCCTATAATTTCTTTGTTTTTAAATTTCTATAGATTCTTATGTAGGAAACAATACTTGCTTGCATACAGTACCAATATGCTGTACATTTTTGTGTTATAGTGGTACTGGAATATGGTCATGTTTTTTTTTTTTTAATACAGCCTTTGATTATTCTTATCGATGGCCATAAAAAAATGGCTTTTTTTGTTTTGTTTTTTAAATTTATTTATTGATATTTACAACTGTATTAAAAAATACATCAAGTAAATAGGCTATGTGATACAAAATGACATGAGTTAATGGCAAGTTGAGAAACTACCCACTGGTAGTACTCAAATCACTAGTTCAACTAAGAAGTTCACGTGGCCATCTTCTTTTCAGACGCCTCGGAGGATTATCGGGAATCGAAGAGGAAGCTAGGTTTGAAACTAGAGGGTTTGAGTGGGAATGAAGTTTGTTATGAAAGGATAGATACCGGGTTCGGGCCAAATCAACAACAAATGGGACATTAAGGTCGTTATGGATGACTTTATTCTTAACAAAATAAGGAGCGTTGAGGATTTTACGAAGGATTTTGGATTGTAGGGATTGGATACGAGAGGAATTCGATGGCTTAGTGGAGCCCCAAAGCTCTACTCCGTAAGTCCAAATAGGTCATATGATGGTCATGTAGATGAGTCTTTTGTAGTTAATTGGGAGGTTAGAGCGTTTGTCGAGGTGCAACCCTAAGTATCGGATCTGTTCTACAGGCACCAGTGGGGTATTATTAAAGGATACTGAAGGGCAGGAAGTCATTGGTTAACGACATAAGGTAAAAGTGATTTGATGCGATTTTTGAGAATTTATTTTAATTCTCCAGTTTAGACACCATTCTTCAAGATCAGTGATATGGGATTGGAGGCTTTGGGATGCAATAACTGGATTGGTGTTGACTGATAATACACATGTATCATCAGCATCCGTGGTAAGGATAGTATTAGGATGAGTTGGGATGTCAGCTGTATAAACTGTATAAAGGATTGGGCCAAGGATACTACCTTGAGGAACACCAGCAGATTGGGAGAAGAAGGATGAAAGTACATTATTATGGTTTACCTAGAAAGTTCTATTTGTGAGATAGGATTGAAGGATGAGAAAGTAGGTATGAGGTAGGAATTTACGGAGTTTGTAGAGCAAGCCCGGATGCCAGACTCGGTCAAAAGCCTGTTCCACCTCAAGAAAGACGCCCGAGCAATATGATCCACGTTAAAAAAAAAAAAAAAAAAATGTTAAAACCGGGAATTTAAAAAGTAAAGAAAGAAATTGAATAATAAATAAATAAATGTTCATTGAAAATCAATACGAGAGATAAGTTTTAATTGGACCCTTCTTTTTTATGGACCATTCAGGGGGATTTTTACGATATCGGATGACTCCCAGACCCAAACTCATAAAACAACGCTAAAAAAATGTCGACAAATTATGCAATACACTAGGCCGTGGTTCAAGTTGGCAACATCGGGCGATATTTTCCGATCGTACACAAAATATTTGTTCTGTTCTGGAACTGGCTGAGAGAAATGGTTCGCCATCAGAACGTACAAGTGGATTTCCGTCGGCAAATTGGCCTTTAATGTATCAAAAGCTTTTATATGAAGAATAATTCGGTTTTATCTGTACAAGAGGATGTCAGGGTTCTTGGAAGACGCCGATTATCTTAAATTAGAACTCACAAGATCTAGTAACCGCAAATTGATCCTGATAATGGTGCTAACATGCTTTGCAATTCATCTGTGTTAAAAAATAAAAGAAAAAAGAAGTTAAAATTTGTGCTTTGAATGGTGGCAGCAAAGCTTTGGTATCGAGTACAAGGCCCTTTACACAATCAATCGCTCTCACCCATCTGTCATAATGTGACAGGAAAAAGGGGTCAGTAATAGTTGTAGCTGCCACTGTATCCAGCGCAGTGTGGTTTTTTTTTGTCATAATCCCTCTTCATCATATATTGTATATAAGTTTGTCTAAAATCTCTTAATTAAAGCTAACCTTTTATATATGTGCATATCAGTAGTGCAGTATATCAACGAGGAAATGATGAGGGAAAAAACTTAACAACTATGTGAATGAAATATCCATATTATGAATGAAATAATAAATTCAGTCAGATATAAAAGAGGTATTCACAGAATCCGCCATAAAGAGGACCTGTACAAACAATGAGGATATAGTCATGCATACAAAAAAAAAAGAAAAAAGGAGACTGACATTTTATGTACACTAGACCCGTCTGGACTTCGAAAGTATCTTAACATTGACGGGGACAGAAACAAGGCTTCAAAAAGAAAAAAAAAAAGGTTCAAAAGGTCAAGTCAGTTATGGAACGAATAGAGATCTCTCTGGAAAAGATTCAAGACCTAAACCATTCTGCGGGGAATTTACTTCCTGGTAGTAACTCGCCTTTAAGAAAACTATCGGTACTACTGCCGGGACAGAGGAGAGAAAACAGGCTCACAATCAGAGGATGAAGGAGATTCAGAAGAGAAAACGAACTAAACGAAAAGTTGATACGAGCCCCGTCGTCTAAAGTTGACCGAAACAGCGAAAGAAACAAGCAACCGACAATAAATAACTTAGCGAACCCAAAAGCTCGGTCCCGATTCCATCAATCCCTGTTTACGAACTTCCGTCCACGGATTATCCAAACTATAAACCTTTAGATAATTCTTAAAGAAACCTTCCCACAGTCAGATCATCACTTATTATTGTTTTTAGGAATTTGTTCGTTACTGATTCCAACAACTTTACAATCTCAATCTTTGAAATACTATCGTTTCACTCACATTAACCATGTGAGTCCATGCTCTGCAATCTTGATTTTGTAATTCCTTACATTCTTCAATGTGCTCGTCCTTTTTTGTGATGAATATTCCACAAACTTTATTTTAAAACACCTCAAGACATTTTTAACTTGTTGAGTTAGCTGCTACGTTCAATAAGATGATAAATAGTTTAAACGACATTAGCTAAATAACAATAGAGGTTTCGTAATATGGCACTCGAACCTTATAAGTTGAAATCCTCCTTTTTTGTTTGACAGGTAATTATAAATTCAATTTGTACTTAATTTAAGTGAAATAATATATTTTTGTCCTTATCAGACATTGAAACTAGTGTGGAAATACAGGCCCATTATATAATTTTATGATAAACCATCAGCTCACCCGCTAGGAAATCCTTAATGGCAACCCAAATTATGAGGAACCTCATCCCAGCAAAGCTGATTACTCTGGTTCCTTAATCAATACATTACTATGAATTATTCTTGCGAGTACATCCCCAATTAGCACACACTTCGGAGCAGCCACAATCCTACCTACCTGGCTAAATGAACAACGAGCTTAGCAGCTGCGGTACAAAATTAATTAACGGGTAATTAACTCGGAGAAGAGAACGTGTAGTCGAGGGAAAATAATCGGATTTCGTTCGGAAAGAAGAACGTGCTAAACGTAATTTCATAATCGGAGGGACCAAATTTTTGTTTAAAAAAATGCCGGTGGGAGAAGTCACATGAGGCGTTCAAGATCAAAGAAATGCCAAAATTTCAAAAATTGACCTCGCATTGCTCCCTAGTATAGCCTTGCAGTTTTTTGCTCCCGAAACTTGATTTTGAACCGGACTAAAACCAGGGGTTCAGAATCAATAACGGATAATCACAATATGTCTCAAATTGACTTTTTCGCATTGTTTATATAGTCAAGCAGTTTTATGCTCCCGAAACTTGAGGTTCAGAACCGGACTGCAACCATGAGAAATAGGCGACAATGCGTTGTGTTAGACCAAATTGCTTAACTAATCTAGCGAGGAATGTGAACAATACAACTTTTGGAATTACGGAGCTCTTCGCTTTCAATGGTGAGCGCCCTATATACTTTAAACCGACATACAAAATTGCCATGATGATTTGCACATTACACCCGCTCCCCTTCTTCCATGACATCTCTTTTTTTGGCCTTTCAATAGTTGGAACAAAATCTCTTTCTTAATCACTCACTCATTTATAATTTTTAAAAATATCCAAACTACTTCTCCTTTTTTTGGGACGAATATTCTGTGCAATAATTTATTGTACAATACATTGGGACGTTGTTGTTTCTGCTAAGTTTATATCATGAAAAATAGTTGAATGGACAATATTTTAATAAATTGTATATTTTAAATTTTAGCACAGAAGGCGCGAATAAGGATTCCTGCAGATAATGCGGCCGTAGACCAAGCAGACCGATATTCATTACCCTTCCTGGCTGAGACAGTAACGAGGAGTGTGTCAGTAAGCCTCAGTAAAGTAAAAGTTATCAAAATGTTACCAAAACCACACAGTCCATATCCTACCACAGCGGTCGCAAGGAGGAAGTAGCCATGACCCGCTTAAGGATAGGCCACACTAGCCTCACGTATTCAAACCAACACTTTAACAACATTTTTGTGGTCAATGATAATTTTTATCTTTTTTTTTTGCGTTTGGACAACAAAACAACAAATATAACTTGTCTAATGTAAGCAAGAACATACCAAAGTCCCCATTGATGTGAGTTCATATCGTTAACTACTTGCGTTAATCTTAACGGTTTCTCTAAAATAAAATTATTAAAAAGTAACATCAAAACTGAGCAATGAACAATCATTGTACCCCGACAGTGATTGTTGGATGTAAATGTTTCAGTGGAAATTACCGAGGTGTTACGTGACTCGGGCGGTCGCTGGATCCACGTGGAGCTGTAGAGGCCAATGTTCTGTTCACCTTCACTGCATTAAGCTGGGACACTTAATTTTGTTTTATTATTTTTATAGATAATTAATATTATATTACGACTACGAGATATCAAGGGGAATTTATTATAACAAAATTAACATTTTAAAGAACTCTTTAAAAGAAAAAAAAACTAAAAAGTGGAAAGCGTTGGGTGCTTGATGATAATTAACAACTTATGTAAACATTTTAATGACTGTTATTAATTAAACTAGAGTCGTTATGAATAGATGCTCTAGCTTTTCTCAAGTGACACTACTCAAAAACCTAAAAAAATAGAAAGCTGTACCGTTACAACCCAATGTGGTTCAGCTTTGATGATTGATGAAGAGATATTTACCCATTTCTTTCATGATTAAAATTCAAGCACCGAATTTTGCTTTGTTTCACTTTAGAAATAACTAGTGCGATATCTTAATAGCACCCCGCAAATTTTAGTGAAAAAATGAATTTTTTTGTTCTTTTTTTGTCTCAAGGATTCAGCCTCGCATATGGCTTATTACAAAAAACACATTAATGACACTAATGCTTTCGGACATGGAAAATGGCTAATCCTGAAGATCCTGGTCAGGGTAATGAGGCAAAATTATGAAATTATTGTATTGTCATTGGTCCTTGAGCAGTAAGCAAAGTTTCAATTTAATTCGATGTTTTGAAGTGGCTAAAAAACGGGTTCAAAGATATTATATAAATACATACGTACATATACGCAAAGCTAATAAAAGCGTGGTAAAAAGAATATTTATGTGGCCATGATAATATGAATGTGTTTTATCAGAACAAATGTGCTCTTATTTATTAAATTTTTATTCCTATTTATGACAAGGACCAATTTTAAAACACAATGTAAATTAAACTTCTATAATTACTTTTCTGGCTTGACAGGCACTCAAGTTCCAGATTACGTTACGCAATCACAGCTGGAGAAATTAGACTCCACTGGTAATGACGTTTTGGCTCTGGATTTGAACAAGACGGGTTCCGTAGGTTGAGGATCGTTCATTAGGCTAGGGATGGATCGGTTGGGTGGAATAGGCTTATCTAATAGTAAATAATAATCTATTATTCTTAATTAGTTTTAACAATCTTAATTTGTTTATAGTAAGCATTCGTTCTTTTTTATTCTATGTGTTTTGTAGTTACCTGTCGTTCTACATTTTTACGAGTATTTGGAACGATTTGTGTACACATTGTTCATTTTTTGCCGAAGACATGCAAGATGACTAGAATAAATATTTATCAGGAGAACCATTTTTCGTCTTACCAATTCCTTCTAGATGAAAATAAGTCTCTCTATTGCTTAAAAAAGTTGTATTGATGTAATATTATAGTCAGCGTTTCCTAGCAACGGATCGAGGAACAACTTTTTGTTTAGTCTTTTGTAGTCCTCGATCAGTTAAATTATAAATATTTTTAAACATTGGCAGATAACAAAGCCACTTTAAGATCTTTAACACGGAAATCTTTAAGTCGTTATACAAAATATAGCACCGTTTTTGAATTAAGATGGGAGAAATGAGATGGAACTATTTAAAAATTGAAACCTTTTATTCCAATATTTTGATTTGGGAATGTTATTTCAATACAGATAATGCATTGAAGTAAGATTAAGATTTTTTAAGATTAAGATAAGATTTTTAGGAACTATTTTTTTTTCTAAAACAAACAAAAAAACTTAGTTATTTTATTCAATGCAAAATATTCAATACCTCAGAACGATACTAAGTCGTCAAATTTTGGGAGGCCTCTGCATTAAACAGGTATGACTGGTAGAATCAGTGGCAACAGGTAAATAAGTTACTTCAAAAAAGTGTTCAATTTAATTCGCTCCACTTTTAAAATTAACAACAAATGCATGCTATCTTTAAAATCTGTAATGAAAATATACAGTGTAATGAATAGCCCAAACTCATTACATTAAGAAATTGAGATTTTGTAATATAATGTTAGACGTATTAATAAAGTATTCCCACTATGACACTGACATTAGCAACCACTGACGACTAATGACCAGTGAGATTAGCAATGAAAAACAATGGCTTCGATGGAATTATTTTCAATATTCGCACAGCCCATCGGGCTAATTGACAACGAAAGCGTCAATTAATACTGTCTTATTAGAGACAATGTTGTCAATTATTTTTTCGAAAATGTTGAAATTACTCAATTATTCTTGTGCCCATTGTATTTTTATCAGACATCGATCCACCTTAGATTATAGAAACAGTAGCGTCTAAATGGCAAAAAGAATTTGATGAAACTTGTCCTCAAATGGTTTCTGTAAAGAACTATCCATGTATAAAGTACGAGCCAAAGAATAAACAGTGATATAAAACATTATGTTTGCACAACTCCCTACTAGGTTTGCGTTTTAGAGCATTAAAAAAAAATTGATGTTTCTGGAAAACAAAAGGGAACTTGGGGTCACATACAATGTATAATAGCATAAGAATGAACTATGGCCAATAACGCGGGTTTGCAGCCTGGCAGGTGGTCTCAGGATTTGTTAAAGGGAGTAAAAACTCCTTGGTTATCTTTCCTTCGGCTGTAATGTATTAAGTCCCAGGTGTCAGGTACTCTTAAAAGATACCTATTCGAATTAAAGCCGATTAGGGAATATTTAGGACGCCCACAGAAGCATCGTCCGATTAGCAATATCACCCAAAGTTACGTTTAATGAATAAAGAAACAAACTGATAAAATTTAACCATCCTCTTTATTATTGTATATTCAACTCCTTTAACGTAGGGATATGCAATGCGGGTTACATGGGACTAGTTAACACGAGATTCAACCAACTAGCTTGCTAGAGTTGTAGAAGGATAGAAAAATAAATTAATTCTAGGTCTCTTCAGCACAACATATTGTGTGTTCTAGTGTATTGTTCTCCTGCTAGGTTAATACACCATATTTTTCTACTTATCAAGATGAATTCCATCAGTGTTTTGAAACTCTCACTGTAGCATCGTCCGATCAGCCAAAGCACCAAAAAGTGAAGATAAATGAAACAGAATGGGCCATATATTCTAGAAGGTACCTATTATTGTTTCATAGGTTTTCTACCGCAACTAAATACGTAAATTTTGTGATTGCATTTTGTCAATCTCAAAACTTACTTATTTATCTAGATTTGCAGACTTTTTCGGACATTACTATGTTCAAGCTTGCGTAAATGTGCGCGCATCTGTTTGTTTGTGGAAAATAATAAACAATAGAGGGCTGATGCAATTGCCTTGGTGGATTCCCTCAATTGTTTCATATCTGTATTAGCGCAGTGGGATGTCTTCACTGCGTTTCTATTTCTTTCATATAATTTTCGGTAGCCATTTTGAGTCCAGTATCGACTCCCTTCCAGTATCAAGCTCTTTGAGGCTTAGCTAAGTCTTCTTTTCTTGCTTGGTCAAAGGCTTTTGTCAAGTCCACAAAGCACCAGCTTATTTCTTTCCCCTTCTTCACCAGTTTTCGGATATTCGCCTCTTTGTGAAAATAAGGTTCTGAATACTTCTTTGGTATCAGAAACCTTCTTTCCAATATTCGTGCGTTTATCTTCTATGGAACATTTAATGAAAAACTTCTACATGGTTTTCAAAATCCTATAATTTCTTTGTTTTTAAATTTCTATAGATTCTTATGTAGGAAACAATACTTGCTTGCATACAGTACCAATATGCTGTACATTTTTGTGTTATAGTGGTACTGGAATATGGTCATGTTTTTTTTTTTTTAATACAGCCTTTGATTATTCTTATCGATGGCCATAAAAAAATGGCTTTTTTTGTTTTGTTTTTTAAATTTATTTATTGATATTTACAACTGTATTAAAAAATACATCAAGTAAATAGGCTATGTGATACAAAATGACATGAGTTAATGGCAAGTTGAGAAACTACCCACTGGTAGTACTCAAATCACTAGTTCAACTAAGAAGTTCACGTGGCCATCTTCTTTTCAGACGCCTCGGAGGATTATCGGGAATCGAAGAGGAAGCTAGGTTTGAAACTAGAGGGTTTGAGTGGGAATGAAGTTTGTTATGAAAGGATAGATACCGGGTTCGGGCCAAATCAACAACAAATGGGACATTAAGGTCGTTATGGATGACTTTATTCTTAACAAAATAAGGAGCGTTGAGGATTTTACGAAGGATTTTGGATTGTAGGGATTGGATACGAGAGGAATTCGATGGCTTAGTGGAGCCCCAAAGCTCTACTCCGTAAGTCCAAATAGGTCATATGATGGTCATGTAGATGAGTCTTTTGTAGTTAATTGGGAGGTTAGAGCGTTTGTCGAGGTGCAACCCTAAGTATCGGATCTGTTCTACAGGCACCAGTGGGGTATTATTAAAGGATACTGAAGGGCAGGAAGTCATTGGTTAACGACATAAGGTAAAAGTGATTTGATGCGATTTTTGAGAATTTATTTTAATTCTCCAGTTTAGACACCATTCTTCAAGATCAGTGATATGGGATTGGAGGCTTTGGGATGCAATAACTGGATTGGTGTTGACTGATAATACACATGTATCATCAGCATCCGTGGTAAGGATAGTATTAGGATGAGTTGGGATGTCAGCTGTATAAACTGTATAAAGGATTGGGCCAAGGATACTACCTTGAGGAACACCAGCAGATTGGGAGAAGAAGGATGAAAGTACATTATTATGGTTTACCTAGAAAGTTCTATTTGTGAGATAGGATTGAAGGATGAGAAAGTAGGTATGAGGTAGGAATTTACGGAGTTTGTAGAGCAAGCCCGGATGCCAGACTCGGTCAAAAGCCTGTTCCACCTCAAGAAAGACGCCCGAGCAATATGATCCACGTTAAAAAAAAAAAAAAAAAAATGTTAAAACCGGGAATTTAAAAAGTAAAGAAAGAAATTGAATAATAAATAAATAAATGTTCATTGAAAATCAATACGAGAGATAAGTTTTAATTGGACCCTTCTTTTTTATGGACCATTCAGGGGGATTTTTACGATATCGGATGACTCCCAGACCCAAACTCATAAAACAACGCTAAAAAAATGTCGACAAATTATGCAATACACTAGGCCGTGGTTCAAGTTGGCAACATCGGGCGATATTTTCCGATCGTACACAAAATATTTGTTCTGTTCTGGAACTGGCTGAGAGAAATGGTTCGCCATCAGAACGTACAAGTGGATTTCCGTCGGCAAATTGGCCTTTAATGTATCAAAAGCTTTTATATGAAGAATAATTCGGTTTTATCTGTACAAGAGGATGTCAGGGTTCTTGGAAGACGCCGATTATCTTAAATTAGAACTCACAAGATCTAGTAACCGCAAATTGATCCTGATAATGGTGCTAACATGCTTTGCAATTCATCTGTGTTAAAAAATAAAAGAAAAAAGAAGTTAAAATTTGTGCTTTGAATGGTGGCAGCAAAGCTTTGGTATCGAGTACAAGGCCCTTTACACAATCAATCGCTCTCACCCATCTGTCATAATGTGACAGGAAAAAGGGGTCAGTAATAGTTGTAGCTGCCACTGTATCCAGCGCAGTGTGGTTTTTTTTTGTCATAATCCCTCTTCATCATATATTGTATATAAGTTTGTCTAAAATCTCTTAATTAAAGCTAACCTTTTATATATGTGCATATCAGTAGTGCAGTATATCAACGAGGAAATGATGAGGGAAAAAACTTAACAACTATGTGAATGAAATATCCATATTATGAATGAAATAATAAATTCAGTCAGATATAAAAGAGGTATTCACAGAATCCGCCATAAAGAGGACCTGTACAAACAATGAGGATATAGTCATGCATACAAAAAAAAAAGAAAAAAGGAGACTGACATTTTATGTACACTAGACCCGTCTGGACTTCGAAAGTATCTTAACATTGACGGGGACAGAAACAAGGCTTCAAAAAGAAAAAAAAAAAGGTTCAAAAGGTCAAGTCAGTTATGGAACGAATAGAGATCTCTCTGGAAAAGATTCAAGACCTAAACCATTCTGCGGGGAATTTACTTCCTGGTAGTAACTCGCCTTTAAGAAAACTATCGGTACTACTGCCGGGACAGAGGAGAGAAAACAGGCTCACAATCAGAGGATGAAGGAGATTCAGAAGAGAAAACGAACTAAACGAAAAGTTGATACGAGCCCCGTCGTCTAAAGTTGACCGAAACAGCGAAAGAAACAAGCAACCGACAATAAATAACTTAGCGAACCCAAAAGCTCGGTCCCGATTCCATCAATCCCTGTTTACGAACTTCCGTCCACGGATTATCCAAACTATAAACCTTTAGATAATTCTTAAAGAAACCTTCCCACAGTCAGATCATCACTTATTATTGTTTTTAGGAATTTGTTCGTTACTGATTCCAACAACTTTACAATCTCAATCTTTGAAATACTATCGTTTCACTCACATTAACCATGTGAGTCCATGCTCTGCAATCTTGATTTTGTAATTCCTTACATTCTTCAATGTGCTCGTCCTTTTTTGTGATGAATATTCCACAAACTTTATTTTAAAACACCTCAAGACATTTTTAACTTGTTGAGTTAGCTGCTACGTTCAATAAGATGATAAATAGTTTAAACGACATTAGCTAAATAACAATAGAGGTTTCGTAATATGGCACTCGAACCTTATAAGTTGAAATCCTCCTTTTTTGTTTGACAGGTAATTATAAATTCAATTTGTACTTAATTTAAGTGAAATAATATATTTTTGTCCTTATCAGACATTGAAACTAGTGTGGAAATACAGGCCCATTATATAATTTTATGATAAACCATCAGCTCACCCGCTAGGAAATCCTTAATGGCAACCCAAATTATGAGGAACCTCATCCCAGCAAAGCTGATTACTCTGGTTCCTTAATCAATACATTACTATGAATTATTCTTGCGAGTACATCCCCAATTAGCACACACTTCGGAGCAGCCACAATCCTACCTACCTGGCTAAATGAACAACGAGCTTAGCAGCTGCGGTACAAAATTAATTAACGGGTAATTAACTCGGAGAAGAGAACGTGTAGTCGAGGGAAAATAATCGGATTTCGTTCGGAAAGAAGAACGTGCTAAACGTAATTTCATAATCGGAGGGACCAAATTTTTGTTTAAAAAAATGCCGGTGGGAGAAGTCACATGAGGCGTTCAAGATCAAAGAAATGCCAAAATTTCAAAAATTGACCTCGCATTGCTCCCTAGTATAGCCTTGCAGTTTTTTGCTCCCGAAACTTGATTTTGAACCGGACTAAAACCAGGGGTTCAGAATCAATAACGGATAATCACAATATGTCTCAAATTGACTTTTTCGCATTGTTTATATAGTCAAGCAGTTTTATGCTCCCGAAACTTGAGGTTCAGAACCGGACTGCAACCATGAGAAATAGGCGACAATGCGTTGTGTTAGACCAAATTGCTTAACTAATCTAGCGAGGAATGTGAACAATACAACTTTTGGAATTACGGAGCTCTTCGCTTTCAATGGTGAGCGCCCTATATACTTTAAACCGACATACAAAATTGCCATGATGATTTGCACATTACACCCGCTCCCCTTCTTCCATGACATCTCTTTTTTTGGCCTTTCAATAGTTGGAACAAAATCTCTTTCTTAATCACTCACTCATTTATAATTTTTAAAAATATCCAAACTACTTCTCCTTTTTTTGGGACGAATATTCTGTGCAATAATTTATTGTACAATACATTGGGACGTTGTTGTTTCTGCTAAGTTTATATCATGAAAAATAGTTGAATGGACAATATTTTAATAAATTGTATATTTTAAATTTTAGCACAGAAGGCGCGAATAAGGATTCCTGCAGATAATGCGGCCGTAGACCAAGCAGACCGATATTCATTACCCTTCCTGGCTGAGACAGTAACGAGGAGTGTGTCAGTAAGCCTCAGTAAAGTAAAAGTTATCAAAATGTTACCAAAACCACACAGTCCATATCCTACCACAGCGGTCGCAAGGAGGAAGTAGCCATGACCCGCTTAAGGATAGGCCACACTAGCCTCACGTATTCAAACCAACACTTTAACAACATTTTTGTGGTCAATGATAATTTTTATCTTTTTTTTTTGCGTTTGGACAACAAAACAACAAATATAACTTGTCTAATGTAAGCAAGAACATACCAAAGTCACGTTTCGAGGTAATATATCTAGCCATAAGAGTTATTGAAATCAGCAGCGAAATAATCCAATAAGTAACTTATTTCAAATGCACCTGAACTAGAGTGGCTACCTGACAGTGAAATAACAGAGCGTATTGGGGCAGCAATGAGGATGTTCAAAAAAAAAAAGGAAAGCAAAGCAAAAAAAAAAGCTGTGAAAGGAGGATTCTTGAAACATCATAAGTTGAAGACAAATGTGGTTGTCTACAAGTCTACCTTTATTCCAATCTTGATATATTCTTCGGAGTCGAGTACTCTAAGAACCAAGCATAAATCAAGGATTCAGGATGCCGAAATGAGGTTATTTGGGAAGGTGGAAGGGAAGACCAGAAGAGGTCGAGGGCGTAATAAAACAATAAGGACAGATCCAGTCACTGAAATAATAGAGCGGAAGTGGGTCAGATGGGAGTACAGATGACATCTGTTAACTGTTAAGCCGCACAGCGAGATGTAGATAAAATGCAAGAGTAGAGAGCAAGAGAGGGAGAGGAAGACCAAGACTACAGCGGAAAGACGGAGTGAAGGAAGCTTTCAGGAAAAGAGGAATGGATTGGAATAGAAGAAACTTGCTGGTGCGTGGGAGAGAAATCAGGGTCAATCTCTAGATAGGGTCTCCTCACACTGCGTAAGCGGTAGGCCAGGATGAAACATTATGAATGATATCTAAAAGTTCTTAAGTAAAAGCTTGAGGCAATGAGCAAATATTCTTCTTCACCCAAACGATCAAAACCTTAAACTTCAAATAGCTCTCTCACTTAAAATGTATGTTAGCTAAATAGCCTGTCTTAGATATGTTGTCTCACTGGTTACCAAGTCTTATCTTATCATTAATGTTACACTCCTTCAGTAATTTTCATAATTCTTTACCAACTTTTTAGAGGTGGAATTAAATATTAATGGGAAAAGTCCATCTCCTTGTCCGACTCAAGTTTTTACTTCAAAACTTCTAGATATATTACCTCTAAACTTAGTTTTGGAATATGTACTCGCTAACATTTACCAAATTATATTTGTTGTTTTATCTTCTAAGCACACCTCATTGACAGTTTTAAATATAGATTCCCTGTCGACTGAAATCAATGAAAGTAATGATGCATTTTGGATCTCCTTTCCAAGTAGGTCATGATTGATTTTAAGTTAAAGATCCACAAAGTGTACAACCTACTTTTCGATGCCTCCTTCGTTATTTGCTGATCCAGAAGTTGCATAAAACTGAGCCGATATAATATAACTGTTATTAAACGAATATGTCTTTTTCATTATTGTCTGCTTGTTAATGCCGCTATTATCAAGTCGTACCATAACGGTCTTTGTTCCAGAACTTTCTCGGAACGGAAAACATCAGCAATTATCTGCTTCTTTGAAATACATACATCCATGATATTTACAATAACGGTAGAATGATGCGTTATTTCTTTTCTCCTTCACTTTTAATTACATTAATTCCTTTATAAGGAATTATTTTTGACCATTTTCGAATATTTCTTTCTAAGGTCCGCGAATCTCAGCCGTGAAGAATCCATAACTGGAGTTATTTTATTTACCATGCATTTAGATTCTTCTATGTTTTGGTCTATAGCAGTGATTGAATCTCCATTGGTGGCCAATATAATAGTTAATTTGTTTTATAATCGCAATTTAAAATGAATTAGTTGTCGAAATGAAAATATAAAAAGTGGTTGAAAGGGACTTTCATTAGGTATTTCACAAGGTATCGGGATTAATTTTTATAGGAATAGGTATATGGATTTTATTAGGTATATGGATCCTTTTCCTATGGATGGATCCTATATGGATGGATATTTTATTTCAGCAGGTACATATATTTTATGTACAAAATTGATACTGACATTAACACTGGCCGTAAAATATCTAATGTACTAGTCAGGTCGGATATAGCTTGCTCCCTTATAAGGACTGCTCACTCTTAAAAATCCTTATTTGTACTTCATTTCAATTTTTTCTGTTCTCATCACAACTCGGTCAAAATATGTAGACACAACATTTAATACAAGAAAACCGATACAAAAATATCACATTTTTAGAAATAGTGCTATGAACGCATATAATGAGGTACAGGACTAGAGATTTTAATATAAAAGTTATAACGCTTTTTGGAATTCAGAGGAGCATATCTGGATAGTGATCATTGCCTGGTAACAGCACGCATTTGCCAAAATTTGTAACGTACATAAGAACAGGGGGACTGGCTTACATAGAATAATTACTCGGAAGCTGCAGGAGCCAGAGTAAAAAATCCAGTTTATCCAAAGGCTGTTGCATTGGAACGTGGGTTTGAAATTCTCTTCAAAACGTTGATAAAATAGGGGCTGGCACTTCCGAGATTAAATAATTTTGTAAATATATCGCAAGTTGTCGCTTGCAGTTGAGTTACAAGACTTTTAATATTTTCCAAAAATACAAGTTATCATGAGCTTTAGAATGAAAAAAAGGTTTTAATTACGGGAAATCATTTTATCTAGAAATGAACGTTTCAACAAACACACATCATCTATACTTGGAAATGTTAGTTGAGACTTACCTTGATGAAATGAATACCGACATCTGCTCATTACCCACAATTACATTCTCTTTTCCACAATAAAGCTCGCGATTACTAGCATTTTAGGAAAATGTATAAACAGTTAAAACTTGTATCACAAATCGAAGCGACAACATGCGGAACAGATACTAGTAATTTATCTGTCATAACCGGATTAGAACCTGGAACTTTTGAAAAGTTACTCAGCGCTGATTACACTGTTTGTTTATTTAACGTCACTTGCTGCCATGTATAACGGACGATACAGTGGGAGCTCTAAATTTTGCCTATTCAGGTTTAATTTGGATAGGGTTTTTTAACGAGTACCTGACACCGGACAGGCTCGGGACCCCCGTTAAACACCCCTTCTGAAGGACGGGATAACCAATGATTTTTTACTCCATTTAAAAAATCCTAGGACCACATGCCGGGCTACGAACCCGCGATCTTGTGTGCTAACCACTAAATCACAGGTCACCCCTCTCTTTAAACTGCACTAACCCGCTTAGGTTATAAACTGTAGTAATAATTGAAAATACTGAATTCTGTTTCTTTTTAAAATTTTTAGAAAATCTGAATTCATCCTGAAAAACATATTTTTCCTACTATGCTGGACCTCATTTCCTCTATTCTATATCACCATTTTTGTCATGTATTTAGTACTCCATCATATATGGCTATCTTATAGGTGCCGATAAGATTGACAATTGACCAAACAGGGCAGGGATGGCACAGAGAAGAGAGAAGGAAGGTAAGATAAAGGGAGAGATAATTGCAGGGCGAGAGAGGAGAGGGTGTCGATAAAGCTGCGACTGCGCCCCCCAGCGCCCCTGCGCCCCGCCGCTGCCTGGGTTGGGGCGCCACACAGTCTGCTCCCTTCGACCTAGTCATTCCAGCCAGCTCTGTCCGCTCTATCACTTGATGGATCTCTGTCTCTCAGGTTGATGGGAGCATCAAAGGCAGGGTTTCTCATTACTAAGGAGCCAATATCGTATATATCACTAAATATATACATATGATAAAAAAAAAAAGGAAAAAAAACTTCAAAACAAACCTTAATCAAAAAAATATTTTTCAAATCCTCGATCTTCCAAACTATAAGCAATGCAAAAAATCCCACTATTATTAGATCTCCTAATACCTATGGGAGGATTTAAGTTGGAGTTGCAATAAATGGTAAATTTTAAAACAATCCTTTAAAATACTGCTATAAAAAAAACATAAAGTATTTTTGTATTAATTTTAGGAAGTTGATATCGTTTATTGCAGCTCCAACTAAAAATACACCCCAAGGTAGAGGAGGTATCCTGGGCGGCTAGTTCGCTCGGGGTCCACCCAACTCCAGTGACGTGCTTCCTTGTGTTCCGCTACTCGAATATTTTAGATTATATATTATTATGTATTTTATATTTGTATCATTGTATATTTTAGATTGACAATTATTATGTACATACATGTTACATACATGTGGTTTAGTGGCTAGGTAATGGAAGAACAATTGTATCAGTTCCACAGGTTGTCGATTGGAGGTGAGTCACAAGTTTTAAATTTCCATCAGTTTCCTTTTTAATATTCTCAAACACTAAATTGTGTTTTAGTATGGAAAAAATATGGTAATCATAGGACCTATGTATATTTCGGTAATCATTTCTCTTAGTTACACTCTTTTTTCCATAATAAAACTCACGGAAATATTAAAAATAAAACGAATGAAAAGTTAAAACTTGCGGTGACTTAACTCAAAGTGACAATCTACGGAACTGATACCAGAATAATCAATTTTATCACTAGATTAATGTTATAAGTGAATGTCTGAAGTGTATTATAATTTGTATTCATAGGATTTCCCAATAAAAGTTATAAAAAATTTATATAATTTTTAAAACAGTTCAAAATGATATGGACAAGCTATAACAAAAAACCTGTACTACTACAAGTTTTATTACACTACTATGCTAGTGGTTGTACATGGTAGGTACTGTATTGTTTTTAAGCCAACAGTTGTGTAAGGAGGTATTTAGGCCGAGACTATGCTGAAAAATCCATTGTATCAATAATATTATAGTATATTATTTTTTATTTATGATGGGAGAGAGATATCAGTGGATAATTATTATTTGACTCCTCTAAATATACCCGATATTGATTTTTTTTTTAATTAATAAATTATGTGAATAAACTATAACGAAATCCCGTACCACTACAACCCGCGAAGGATCTTGGGTTCAGTAAATGGTAGAAATAGTACAGTTTCTATTTCTACTACAACTGTTGTTTAGGGAGGTGATTTAACCTATATCACGCTCAAACGCTAGGGTTTCCCTAAGGTACCCACTTTGTAATGACTGGGTGAGCCCCATAATCGACTGTAGGTCCCACAGGTTCCATCCGTGGCTTTTAATGATTAAATAATTTTTCTACCACCTCTGGATTTGAATTGAGAACCTTTAAGCAGAGCAACTCAATACTCTACACCATGAACAACCCCGCTCCCATTTACCTATTTACATGTAAATGCATATATCTATTTAACCATTTACATATAAATTACCTATTTACATAGAGATGTTTATGTAATACGAATTCTGGGTCGCAATAGATCGATATTAGTCATCTGGCGTAGTAATGAAACTTAATAATAATCACTTGATAACTACATTTTATAGCGATTTATTTTTTTTAAATGTTTGTTTCTGAATAACTTAATAACAGATAAATAGAAAGAGACAGATGCTTTCCAAAGGCCTGAAACTCATAACATGTTTTCAGGGATTCTGTCCTCTAGTTTTTAGTTTGAGACAGGCTATGCCAGATAAATAATTTATTCTGTTAACTCCTCTGAATCGACTCTGTCAGATCGTGAGAGTATTCGGGGCATACCCAGCCTCTATAAAGTGCATCAGCAAAGCAACAGTGTATAGATCGTACTGAACAACCTAATGGAAGAAAAAAAACTGGTTGCTAAGCATGCATGATCTTGGCAAAATCAGATTCTTGTACAACTGTTGGCTTAGAAACTGTACCGTACCTACCATGTACTGAACCTAATATTATTACCGCGTGCTAATATTTTTCATCTCGATAGTAATATTTTCACTTATTGTAACTGGCCTTATAATTAATAATTATGAAGGTATACTGGAGAGGTAGAAATCGAATTTCAGGCGGTACTATTTAAAAATAATGATGATTACCAAGCTCACACGGTTTAAAAACTTTCACACAAATAATTAAAAATTATAAATGGTATTTGTTAATATTTATAGGTCAGAGACAATATAAGGTTTAAGTAGCCAGATAATATTATTTAAGTATAAAAAAATTAAGTTTAAAAAAATGGGTAGTTTCTACATGTACTAGCCTTAATTTCAAGCCAGTGCGAATCATTCTTTTTATTTACTTGTTGTATTATTATAATAAAGCTGTAAATAAAAATAAAAATTTATTGTAAATGTAAATTTTTAGTTAAGTTAAAAAAATTAAAATATATGTATAAATTCAATGAGTAATAAATAAATTCTGATATTTAGGAGTATATTTTATTTATTAGAAATCAATACAAAATATAAAACCAATATAATATAAAGAAAAAGTCATATAAATAATATGTTGATTAATGGGGGACTAAATTGATTGCTGATACCTTTATAAGTCATAAATACGTACATATATTTGAGTACGTTATTTTATGAATATTACAAACGTGCCAGCGAACAGTTTAGAGTCCAATAACCACAAGTGTGGTTTCAATCTGTACACTATTGATTGAGAATTATAAAAGTTAAAATGATCGTTTCAAAAAACAAGGAGACCAGGATTAATGACGTAGTAAACTTGGTCTAAGCCAGTTTTGGCCAACACGACGGCTGATGATACGGGCGAAATTCCTAAGGAAGCTGTCCTTCCAGTTACCAGCAAGGAGTCTGACCTAGATAATTTCCACCTCACAGCTCCGTTACGTTTTTTATTCGCCTAAAAATTCTGATTCGTTTTAACCACGAATAAATAAAAATGAAGATGAAACGACGTGTTGAGGTGTTCAGGATGAAAATGGATAACTCTGAAATTCCGAAAATGAACATTTTTTATATTTTTCGCTAGTTCAGTGAAGCAATGCTTTCTGCTCTCGAAACTTCCGGACAGAACCGGACTGAAACAATGAGGGACAAGGCACCAGAGTATCGTGTTATATAAAATTACAAGACTTAACTAGCGAACAATGGGAAAAACTCAATTTTTTAAATATTGGAGTTATCCTTTTTTGATCTCAAACGCCTCGATTATTAAGCTGACCGTTTAAATATGGAGAAGAAAATGGTCCTGATGGAGGACAAAAAGTGAGGTAATAATAAAAAAGTTAAAGAATTACAGTAAATTTTTTCTTTTATGAACATAAATAAATAAATATAATTATAGAAAATATTTATTTTTTGTTTCAATTAATACTCTAACTGCTAAAGTAATTTTTAACTACCCACGGAGCTATTTTTCTCCATAATGAAAAATTCGGACATAGATTAAACTGCAGAAGCAGGCCAAGTTATGTATGTACGATAAGTAGTTTTAGGAGTTGAGAGCTCAATTTTTTTGTTTGGGTATAGCATTAGTTTTTGTTGAGGTTGATGAGAGTGGGAAGAGTTGAAAACTAGTCTATACAAAACTAACAATTGCGAAGTCCGTCTCAGCCCAGACCTAGAAGTTTTACAATGCTGTACTAAGAGCTTGTTGGAGATGAGAAGCATTTTTACCAATGCTCCAAAGAAATTATTTATCACCCAGTCAAAGAGGCAGTACATTGAAAACCTAACTCACTGGGGAGTTGCTATCATTGCGAAATTGCGAAGTGCAGTATTGCAGTATATTGGACTCACATTAGCTTCTTGGGAGGGAAAAGACTTTATCCTTGGAAGTAGCAAGCATTTTGGGTACTCCATATTGAGTATGTTTGAGAATTGGCATTGATCTCCAAACTGTAATGTCATAAGCTTTAATACTAACGAAGTCTGCCATGTTATTCACCAACTAATATGGAGGATTCCTCTAAAGAGCGAGAAATATAAGTTGTCATCTTAAGTATTGGTTCAAACTTTTTTCAACCTTGCATTCTGTAATACCAGTGAAACAAAACTATGGCTAATCGGACGATGTGGAAGTCTTAAATTTTGCTTATCCAGGTATGATTTGAATAAGGAGTCTTTAACGAGTACCTGCTGGTATTTTATCAGGCCTTGAAGTTTCTTTATATATTGAACGGCATCACGCAGTTTTGTTATTGTAAAATAATCTATGCATAATGATAGTTTTATTTATTCTTACCAAGAAGTCAGTTCTCGAATCTTTACAGTATTATCCACTTCTTTACCATACCAGTTGTTTTGCACAATGCCCGAGGAAGGCATTGGACATATTCGAGAGAGCCAGTACTTTTTCTTCCTGAAGTATTTTTGTACTCATATACATGTAATAAGAGGGGATGTATAAAGAAGACCTGGGTACTATTGTTAAAAAAGGAGCTTTCCACACGAAAAGCCATCTCAGAAATTCCGTTCCCTTGGAGCTTATTTGACCGTGTCCAAAGAGAGAGACCGGTAAAAAATAATTGTCAATACATCGTATATAAAATTTTATGACATATTTTTTATTATATAAACTTTGTTTGAAAAGATAAAGTTTTATTTTGTATATAAATATTTAATCACAATATAAAACTGTTAAAGTTCCAAGGGATAACATTTAATTAGTATACCACTTTACTTTTGTAACAGTTACTGATAAAGAAACTGATTCTTAGCTTTAATTTTTTAGAAATGTAGCATTAATGATTGATTAATGGTTCTTTAATTTTGCGTTTTCATAGCGTTTATAGCTATATAATCTATTTGTCCTTTCCTCCTTCTGAGCTATTAATTGCGTTCGCCAGTATTCAGGAAGACCTAGATAGGATTAGTGCCTGGGCAAAGCTGAACAAACTGGAATTGAACGTAATGAAAACTCAGGCAAATGTTTTAGGTTCAAATTCCCCCTTACATCCATCCACACCAACATTAATCCTAAACGAAAACCCCAGCACGTTACGCTCCACTGTGAAAAACCTAGGCATTACTATCCACTAAAACCTTTCTTTCCCACATCGCCGAAATATCCCGACTGTCAATAAGTTTCCTGAAGTTATTCCATTGTTCTCAACATCTCCTTACACAACCATTCCTTAAGCTTCTCTTATCATCTCTCATCTTCCCCCACCTTGGCTACTGTAGGGTGGTTTATGGAGGCCTTTCTAAAATACTTGAAGGCAGATTAAAGCGAATAATGAATTGCTCTATATGATTTGTGCTTGGTATTCCGAGGACAATATTTCCTCGGTTCATTCTTATACCAATCTATTAACTCACAGCATCCTTCATAGATCTGCAGTCTCCTCCAATTCAAATCCTCAGTTCAAGACCATAAAACAAGATCTCCTTTCCGATCTCTATAATTGTTCCCACAGAACCAAAGCATTCGAACGTTCCCTTCTCCCCCGCTCCATCTTAATGTGGAACTCAATCCCTCCTAACATCCGTCATGCTCACTCACTATCATCATTTAAATCTTTTCCAACATCTCCTAGCTTCCCAAAAAGATGCTCTATAAGCAGGTTAGTCATTTGCTTGTGTAATAGAATACTTTATTGTGTTCTTTATTTGTATTAATTTTGTTTTTAAGAAGATGTACATTATGTAATGAAATTATTGCATGCTTGTTCATGCATTTAACAGATGTTATGGATTTTTCTATTCTTTTTTATTGCTTATTTATTATTTTTAATTGTTTGGCACTTTATGATTTGTATTATCATGTAGCCTTCTGGCCAGATATATATTATGTTTCTTTTTCTGTTCATACTTGTTATTCTAAAGGGACTTGGTCCCAGAATAAAGTAACTTTTCTATTCTATTCTAAAAACAATTAAATTAGCAAAATCACTTGAAACATGTTTATTGTATTATTGATTGAAACTCAACATGGCACATGTTTTTACAGTAGTGCGTCATGTTCGTTCTACGATCTGTCAATACAAGATTATAGCGACTAAAACATTTTTCTGCTTCAACACTATTCACAACCCTTTCATCACATCTGCCTCAGCAAATTCTCTGTGAACAATTTTTACAGCCAAGAGTAGCTGTCTACAGTGACTCCATCTCTCACTTGCTCTACAAACTGTCTTTGAAAATAGCTGTTACTATTTACTGTCATCAACAGATTTGAATGTTTTAGCAAGCCTACTTTTACTTGATAAAAGAACAGCTTCTGATCGCTGGACAATCTGACCTACAATCGCAGGATTGAACATTTTACCTGCGTGCTCAAGAAATAGTTTATTGCTGTAGTGTTGACGGATCAGCATATAAGATGCCAGTTTCACAGAACTCTTCTGACAACTCTCTCTTATTTGGGATAACACAACCTGGTTCTTTACCTCCTTAAGGTTTTGGTAGGGAAAAGGCCATCACTCAATCTTTTTAAAGTAAGGGTTAGGGACACCAAGTCCTCGCAAAGCAAATGAGCGTATGGATATTTTGACCCTTCTAATACATCTACCGATTTGACAGATGTATATTAAGGAAAGCCATTTAATTTTAGTTAAAAACTAGTTCAGCTCTTTTAACTCCTTCAAAAAAATGTATCCCACCAAGTTTACTTTATGAGCCCAGCACTGGAAATAGAGCAAACGATTTCGCACCATGATTAAAATGCCTCCTTTTTTTCTGCCTGCGCGGTCGATCCTAAAAGTCTGATAGCCTCTTATGTTGAATCTCAGATTTGGGTTTAGGTGCGTTTCCAGGATGCAGGCAATATCCGAGCTGAGCAGGAAGCCATAATTGATCCCTGCAGGATAATTTCCTCTTCTTCCTATGATCTCCAAAAGGTGGTAATTTTCACTGATGCACGCTCTGTTCTCCAAGCAATACAAGACAGATCAAAAGCACTTGCAAGCCTAAAAAACCTTGTCTCCGCGATAAATTCGATGACAAACCTTGCTAGAACAACAGTCCTCCAGTGGATTCCAGGACACTGTGGAATCGCAGGCTATGAAAGAGCGGACGCGCTGGCGAAAGCAGGATCCCTGATGCCTCAGTTTTCCCCAGTACTCCAATTTGACTTAATAAGGCACCATCGTGGGGCGATGGTTAAAAACACATCCCACACAGGGCCTCCACGATGACTACTACAAATTAAGCAGAAGAGAACAAGTGCTGATAATTAGACTTAAGCCTGTCACAACCGGCTCAAATCGCATATGTACAGGAAGTTCAAAATAGGAACGAGCCCCCTATGCGATTGTGGAGAAGAGGAGCAATCAGGTGTCCATATCCTCCAGTTCCTGCCGACTTCACGAAAATGTCCGCAAACAAATTTGGCCAGAGCCAGTGACATTGGAGAGGAAGTTGTGCGGATGCTTGGAGGGACTCAAGAGAACAACCAAGTTTTTGTCTCTGTTGACTGATATAGTCATTTAAAGGAGGGTCCAGGAAGAAGAAGAGCAAACGATCTCCTGCAATAATATCAAGTGCCCTAAAACAAGCACCCATATAAGGAGCAGAGTCAGACACAAGCCCTTAAATGATTTCCCACTTGATACTGCGCAAACAATCCATGATGGCTTGAGCAAATTAGGAAGAACCTGCCCTGTCCAGGAAGGTGCAAGAAGCTAACTGAACCTCCTGGCTTGCAGTAGGAGTAACAGTCCTGAACACGAAAGCGTCCTTTGCAGTCAGTGGTTTCATCCCCAACGATGACGATTGGTTTGTCCTTGAAATCCTGGCCCTCCTTCTCACGAATTTGGTCACCACATGAATTTAGATGTGTTTCCCGTAATGTTTTCGCCTTAGTTAAATCCCCAGAGCCTGGTATGTACCTGTCAGTAAATTTCAAATTAATTAATACTTGTGCCAAATAATAATAAAGTAGGAATTAGTAGATGGTAAACTTGTCATATTCGATAGTACAAAAATTAAAAAAAAAAACATACTTCATTTCAACAAACTAAAAATACGCGTTAATGTTTCGCGTTTTATCGTATTTAACGCTGAAAACACTATTTATTGCTTTAATTCGCGAAAATATCGTTAACCTTAAGAATCAGTGTCTCTAGTTATTGAACATGTAAATAATTCTGAAATAAAATTATTTCATCGCTTTCTTAGTAATTATTACGAAAAGCCAAGTAATCAGACATTCAGTGTAATTACTACAAGAGGGCTAAGAAAACGGTCCTGGTGGAGGTCAAAGCAATAATTCCTTGAATAGTGATAAACTATTTATTAGAAACCGACGTTTTGACCCACATTGCAGGTCTTCAGGGCTGGATAGACAAGAAACAAACATATTTAAAATGAAATGATTGGGATATAAAAAGAAAAATAATAATATATAAAACATCAGATACATAAAAATGAAACAAAGAGCTTGGTAGTATAAAATAATGATAATTATTATTATTAATAATCATAACGATAATGGTAATTTCATTTCAAATAGTACTTACTACTCATTATTTTACTTTCTTTTTTTTTTGGATTATTTTTACTTGCATGGTTTCTTATCATTCTTATCAATTAATCATATCCCATTGTTTTGTTTACAGTTGTAAACAATACTTTTATTTGTTTTTTGTTGGTTTGTTTATTTAACGTCACTCTTATGCTGCTATGGGCTAATCGGACGATCCTACAAAGGGAGCTATAAATTTTGACAATCCAGGTTTAATCAACGAGCACCTGGCATCGCACAGGCTTGTATTTTATAATTTAAATAATTCCTCATTTGGACTTACGGAGTAGAGCTTTGGGGCTCCACTAAGCCATCGAATTCCTCTCGTATCCAATCCCTACAATCCAAAATCCTTCGTAAAATCCTCAACGCTCCTTATTTTGTTAAGAATAAAGTCGTCCATAACGACCTTAAGGTCCCATTTGTTGCGGATTTGGCCCGAACCCGATATCTATCCTTTCATAACAAACTCCATTCCCACTCAAACCTTCTAGTTTCAAACCTAGCTTCCTCTTCGATTCCCGATAATCCTCCGAGGCGTCTGAAAAGAAGATGGCCACGTGACCTTCTTAGTTGAACTTGTGATTTGAGTACTACCAGTGGGTAGTTTCTCTATTTGCCATTAACTCATGTCATTATGTATCACATAGCCTATTTACTGGATGTATTTTTTAATACAGTTGTAAATATCAATAAATAAATTATAAAAAAAAATAAAAAAATTATTCCTCATATTATATAGTGCAATAGTTTCATTTATATATGTTGTGATATTTATTTTATTTCTTATAATTTTTGTGATACAATTTCATTTTAAATATAGTTTGTTTAATCTTGTCTATCCAGCCCTGAAGAAGACCTACGATGTGGGTCGAAAGATCGGTTTCTAATAAATATTTTACCACTATTTAAGCACTTATTTCTTTCAACTCCCCCCTCATCATTTTCTTTTCCATATGTATGCCTTTACCAATACAACCCGTGAAAGGTTTGGGGTTCATTACATGGTAGAGACTTTATTTTTTCATGGACAACTGTTGTGCAGGGAGTTGATTTGTCCTAGAATCCCCAGATTTTCCCCTTTTTTTTGGGTACCCACTTCATTGAGGCTGAGTGAACCCCAGAAAAGTCCAAAATCCCACAGGATTCGTCTCCGACCGCTAACAGATTAAATAAAAGCCTTCCAGCGAGCAGGATATGAACCTAGGACCTGCGGCTAAATACTCCGCTCCATGTGTATGTGAGGTCAGCTAAAATTATTATAACAGAAAACGAATTATTCCTAAAACGAGACACATGAAGACAGCCTGAACTCTAACGCCACAGGCGGAAACAATTCATCAGATGTACTTCCGCCCTACATACCAGTTCCTAATTGCCACCTGATTGGATCGGGGTCCTAATGACATGGACGTTAGCGGCGAAATGATAGTGTTCCACCCCGGGGCGGTTGGAGGGCGGGTTCTTCAGAAGGATTGTGTAACCAGTGGAAGGTCGATGAACGGTCACGCGGTAATGATGAGGAAAATACTATCGGGGTATTGCAAGCGAAGCCTTTAGTGTCTCCAATAGTAGCTACTTTATAACTGACCAGTCTAAGGTCCGCCAGTCCAAGGATCTTCTTGACCGGGAATAGCGAAATGAATTCATTAAGACATCAGCAGAATTATTCCAACAATGGAAGCTGTATGTAACTGTGCATGTAATGAATGGATGTTTCCTCTGGTTAGTTCCTTGCTCCATTTTGAGGTTAGGAAGTGCTTGATTCGTTGTTCCTTTACTATTATTATCTTTCTCTCCTGAAGACGCCTGAATGGGCGAAATATTGACAGGTAGTTTCCTTTATTTTGTTTACAGACTTAAGGCTTCTTGGTTGGAATTTTTCCACTAATTTATTAATAAGTAATTTTGAGCTTATACTTTTTTTTAAGCTAAATTTATAAATCCATTAGTTTACCTAAAAAAAGGGATAGTTCATAATTCGTAAACAGTTCTGTAGAATTTTTTATCCCTTTCTTAATAATAATGACAAATACAGTATGGATGCAGAACTGTCTATATTCCTTATGTTGCCTAAAGTTATTTTAAGTATAATTCAATCATCAATGTCCGTGGGAATTTTATTTATTATATATATATTTGTTTCTATATTATTCTAAATGAAATCCAGACCCCTTCCTTCAGCGATTCGACAAAAAGGACATACCTGTTCATGGCTAGCCTAAAGTCCGTTTAATAATTTGATAAGCCATCAACATCTGAACTATGGTACTGTTTGCAGCTGGAGATCGTCATGTATGGTGTATTTATCGTTTTTAGGAGAAAAGTCTCCCTGACGATTCGCTAACAGCGGAGTTCTGAAAGTTTTGTAAATTTTTTAAAGTTGCTCTGGAGATATGTTACTGTAAAGGCACACCCTGAAGTATAGTTCGTTCGAGTATTGTGTTAAATATTTGCAACTTCAGTATTAGAGAGAGTTATCTATTTTATACCCTACCAACTTGATTTTCTGATGACTGGAGAAGGTGAGATGTCTATTCAGTACTATGATAAGGTAGAAAAGATGGGCGATGGAGTCAATCTTGCACCAGTGGCTTCTTGGCGTAATGAAAAGATTCAATAATGGCATCCGTCTTTGCTGGGTTTACGCTGATAGTCTTCAGCTTCAGATTATTTGGAGTGCGATACTCTCCGGAGCATACGTGGAGACTGCTACTATCGGGTTGCTTGCAAATCCAAAGACTATGGAAATGGAAGCGTGTGAGGTCGAAAAAATCTCACTTACTTGAATGAGCAAAATCTTCCACTTAGATAGTTCCCCATCAATCAGTATAGAGAGTCGATAAACGAGTTGAAATGTGTGCAACAAACAACCAAAGGCCTAAGTGCTATCCAGGGATAAGACTGCCATAGCTCTGGTTTCGTTGGAAGGTTTTCTTAGTGGCCTACTTCTCTTTTCCTTATAGCGCTCGTATTTTCTAAAAGTATAACTGTATTGATAGACCGAAGTAATCTTTCCTCCCCTTATTGTCTTCTTTTTCCCCCTGTGCAAACATACCAAAACCTAGCAAATCCGAGTGGTTTGTCTTTCAAGTACAACATAGCCCTAATACAAACTGGTAGTTGGTAAAGCATTTTAACCGGGCGTGGTCAATGTATGGAATTTCAAGTACGTATTTCGAAACCTTGATGATCGGTCATGCATGATTTAAGTTCTACCTTAAGATTACAATATAAGGTATTATATATCAACTAAAATCTGTTATGTCAAATTTTATAATGTTAAAAAAGAAGAAAAAAGTGGTCTTGTACTGACTGATACGTGAAAGATGAAAATTCCATATGTCAAGTTGTATGAATTTGTAGAAATCAGCAACTCTTACTGATTTATAAAATGATTCAGTTATCACAGTCATGGTAAATCTCTTTCTTCAGCACAGGTAGATATATGTCTTCTTCAACAATGACTGCAACTGCCTTTCATCATCGTTCTTTGAAATATACTGTGCAAAAATGAATGATATGGCTAATTTTGTGGTATATACTTTACCTAGCATTTATATTATTATATATAAAGAGATATATTAATATTTATATTATATTAATATAATATATTAATTTGTAATAAATATTAATGATTTTTATAATAAAAATAATATTAAAATGCTAGGCTAAGTAAATAGAACAAAATTAGTGGTAGCCCTATTCATTTTTGAGCAGTTTGGAAATATACTATATATAATTGAGTGACTGCATACATCAGTATAAAATATGTTTTCCTATCTAAATCATTTCTTACGAAAATACGCCTGAAATAATAATTTAAAGAAATTTACTTGTTTCGAGAAAAGAAAATGCTTCTCGTTTTGTTTGATTGCAGCGGGAGGATTTACGGTAGACTGAATCAGGTGAGAAAATTCCGGTTAGATTTATTCAAGAACAACTTTGGTTGTAATCTAAACTTTTACAATTGTATAAATAAACTTTTCAGATTCGTTTATTACTTAACATTTCTATAATTTATTCTCTGTTTATCAGGTATGTACGTAATCCACTGCTACGATGCCATGAGTAGTTGATTGTTTTCTCAAAGAAAATTACTACCAGTGGAATTTTATGCGAGTGATACCAAATTAATTTTAACTAAAGTCACTAAACTAATACAGCAAGAAAACAGATATAATGACTGTTCAATATTTCAACAATCTCTACAACCCATGAAAGATCTTGGGTTCAGTACATGGAAGAGGCGGTACGGGTTCTAGAACAACCGTTGTGCAAGGAGGTGACTAGTCCGAGATCACACTCAGCCGAAGAACTGTGATTCATATAAGGAAAGGTTCTTTAGAAATTTCTCGAGATCATTGATGAAGTCTAGTTATTTCCTTTAAAAAGAACTTGAAAAGTTTTGAAATAAATTTTACTATTTTGATTCGCTTTTCATATTAACTTACATTAGTTGGGTCTCTTGTGGCGTATTGGTTAGCATGACAACGGTCTATGCCCATGACGGTTCTTAGTCAGGAAGGTGGCCCTAGAAATATTTAAAAGGAGTAGAAACCTCGGTCCTAATAATACCAGATAGGCAACATTTAGGATTCCAACTTTAGCATCATCCGATTAGCCAAAGTAACATGAAGTGATGATAAATAAATTAATAAACTTACATTAGACATTTAACTTTGTTATTATACAACCTTTTATAGTACTGTTAGGATGGCACTTGAATCAAGCATGATCGACAAGTGTACTTGAAATTCCCCACACACGATTAAACAGCTTTACCAAGTACGGGTTTGTTTTAGCACCATGCTAAACACCCGCCTTGCTGTTTTCCCCTTGTTGACACAGGAAAATAAATAAAAAACCAATATGGAGTTTGAACAGTACATCCTTCCGTAAAAACACTTTATTTTTGGAAAATATAATGGCTGGAAAGAAAAGAGAAGGTGACCACAAAGAAAAAATTCCAACGAAACCGCAACTTTCTAGATCCAGTCGGAAATAACGAGCTAGATAAAGTAAATTTACGACTTATGAATACCAAAAAGAAAAAATACGTATTCTCGAAGTATATTCAGATTCTTATTTGTATATCAATGTAACCAGAAGTTCCTCTTTAGGGTAATATGATAAAATAAGAATAATTATTATTATAAAATTACTAATTATTCATCACTTCATAATTAGCTTTGGAGACACTATAGACATACTTAGTGAAGGCTAAGAATATATATATGCCGTAACGTTGGAACACAAAGAAATAAATTTTGCCGATAGTTACTTTATTTTTTTTTTTTATGAGGTTACAAATGGTGAACACAATGACCTAGTAGTAGATAATAAATGACTTTCTCATTCTAAAAAATACTCGAGAAAGGAGAAACGACAAACTAAACCTCAATATGACACCAGCAGCTTGTTTTTAGGAATGTTATTTCATTACAGAGAATGCAGTGAAATAACATTTAGACTTCTTTCTTATAGTAAAAATTGAAGGAGCAGGTTGGTATGATTGCAATAGACCTTTTTTTGATCACTGCGATTTTGCATAAAACGATTTCAAGGATTGAAAATATCATAAAATTTAAGTTTTCTAGTTATTTTAAGTTAAAGTCGTATTCTATAAGAAAGTATGTCTTTCTGTAGTCGGAGTGTTGATGATATCTATCAGAATCCTTTTTTTTTTATTCATTACCTGCTATATTAAGAAGGAACCCGTAGGCTAGAAGCCCACCGATCTTACAAACTGGCGCCATTACTATTAAAGATTACAACCTTTAATCGGGCGCTGCAATTCTGCATTATGAAATCTCCTAAATTTTCCAGTGTTCTCATTCTTTTTCGGACTGAAAATTCTACATAATACCTCATTTTGGAATACTTCAAGAGGTCTTATGCCACGTTGAACACACCGGGTCTCGTCCGATCACCGAAGTGGTTAGTACTTGGATGGGTGACCGCCTGGGAAAACCGCGTGCTGTTGGCATCAAAGAAAATACCAGTTAATCAAATAAATATATCTGGCTATATGTATCCAATGCCATTAAAAAAAAGAGGTATTATGTTCAATTTACTACTTTTAACGCGAAGACGGTTCACTTCCATAAAGTGAAATCAGAAGGATTTTTTTATAATTCATGACAAAAGTTTAGTAATGTCGAGACCGAAAAATTAAAAATATACCATTTTTCTTGTTACCATAGACCATAAATACTTAAATTTCGTAAGATGTTCAAACCTATTCTATCCTGCAACAATATCACGAAAAATCTCCGTTTCTTGTTGACTATAGTCAAAGTATATGTTTATAGTCTCTAACTGTCTACTTTGTCTTATGCAAATTTACTTCCACACCTATTGATCCCTGCAATACTCTTTGAAATTGCAAGGAATATATTATTGAAATAAATATTTTCTTTTTTTGAGCTTCAAAAAAACGTGAATCTTCTCCTAACGAAATATTGTAAGAAGAATCATCCTGATAAATCGTGATAGGTTACCACCGCTACAAGCACTGACCTCAAGAACCTGGCGTAGTGTTTAGCCATCCACCTTTTTCTCATAACATCGAGATTCGACCTTGGTCCCTTCTTTTTTAACATATCATTGTTTACCATCTCTTAGGAGGGCCTTTATCCAGGTAATGAATTTTTCATTAATGCGGAATCTAGCGATATGAGGACCTCGAATCTAGAGGAAATAAGGTTTCTCTTTACGGTTACCCACTTTCCTGATTGAAAGAATGTTAATTCTGGGAATTCCCCAGGTATTATCTACTGTAGAGAGGCTTCCACGAATTCTTCGCATAGGAAGTTGTCACAGAGAGTTCCATCAAGAGCTATACGAGAGGTCAAACAGTATAAGATTCCAAGAAAGCTTCATGCTATAAATTTTCACATAAAAACAATACTATATCCAATATTGTATTTGCATACATTATGGAATAATAAAAAGAAATAACAAACATCTTTTATACCTGAGAATATGTAGTTGAAAGGAAGTAAGTTTTAAATAGTTCGATTTAAGAGCCTATAGAAGCCGTTAACAGCTACTTAGTTGCATATTTATCAAGCAAACTCCAAGATATAAGTTCAATCCCTATCATGCTAAATACACTATTCATAGAATATCTTTGAGGGAAATATTGAGTCTTTGCTAATATCTCTAAATAATTTTGTATAAAAAAGTTAACTATAGCCATGATTTGGCTTAAATTAAAATGAAGCCACGCCAACTTTTGGCAAATAAAAGGACTATTTGGCGCTATTGAAAGCAGGGTTATCTCAATGTGTAGAGCTCTGATGTGCTAAATATCCAGGGACTGAAACAGTACAGTCTCTAGTGTTTCCAAGAATCGTCATGGGTTGTATAATGTGAAAGACGTTGCTAAACAGGACTTCGAACATTAATTTAAAATTCCGCTTTACTTTTGATCTAAATATTTAATTATTATGAATAAATTTGTTGTCTTCAGTTTGTATAAATCAATTAGTTTTTTTTTCTTTTTTTCTTTTTTTCCTTAGCCCCTTTGGGTTTGAAGATTTTTAAGTAGAATTGAAGATAGGACGGAGAGGTATCTCTTGTACTGTACGATGTACATTTTAAGAGGATGGTGAGAAGGTGGAAGGAATCAATTAGTTTTGGACTGCTTACAGTTATTAAGTTCTGAAGGGAAAAAGTTCCAACGAGTATGACAGACTTTTTTTTTTAAATTAATTTGTTTTATGATATTTCCCATGTAGCGGTTGTTTAATGAGATTTCTCATATTTATTGATCTTTCCGTAAAATTAAATCTTTTATTTCCTTTGAAATTTATTACTAGCAAAAGATTTGGATTAGTTCTCCATTCTTCCTATTCTACCACCAGGTTTTATACGGAACGGCCTACACTAATTGTAACGCGAATATCGCTGTTTGCCAACTCGTTTCCTAAACCATTTTGTTTTTAATGCTCATCTCTATCTGATATAATAACAACAAATTCTTTACCGATGATGACTACCGGTTACCATTATAGAGACATTATTTACTGTTTCTCTTATTGAGTCAGTTACTTTCACCGAAGACGAACTTGCATAAAACGTTTTCTCAACTTCCGTTTTAACGTACCGTGACCGGGACATTAAGTAGATTGGATGCCCTTGCTTTACTTTTCCCTCTCCTGAAAACTTCACATCGAGACTCGCCTATCAGCCATGCGTGCGACCAAGGAAGTTGTTTGGAAGGGTATACCGACCCCGAAGCATAACCACCCCCACACCTTTTTGTGGGAGCAGGTGCAGCCCAGGAACCTGATACCAAGGGTCCGCGGGGACAATATTCAAATTCTATAGGCCATGAGACCTGGGGTGCAATGAACTCCCTTCCATCCCCCTAGGTTCTGAATCACGTAGGGTTAATTCAAGTTTAAAATCCAGCATAATCTCGTTCTTATTATTCATCTTATTTGATTAAGTTGAAACAGAACTTGTCCTTTATGATGGACACTTATCCATTTAATTACTCTATGATTAATACATTTTTGACTATGATCAAAAATCATATTCCCCATTTGTAACAGGCTTCGTATAGATGGGTTCTTAACCCTTTGAGTTGTTAAATTTCTTATGTGTTGTCTACAATGTAACTTTTTTTTTCCAAAACCCCTACAAATAAATATTTTTGGAGTGGTTATTGCTCTTCTTCTTATTGTGCTGTCTTTTTCTGCAATTAATTGCATTCCGTGAGTTATTTTACATTTGATTGGTAATTAACAATAACTACGATGGCGTTGGGGCACACCAAATTTTGGACTTTCTTTTTATAGCAATGTAACTTATTCGTAACTTTTATTTTATACTCATGTATAACAGCTCTTAAATATTAGGATATATAGAGAGAGCGAAGTGCATATAGGACAGAGTATGGTTAGATTAAGAGTAGCCATTATGTTGTTAATTTATACTGTTAGTCCATAGATGGTCCGTAGTTCAATCTAGGGAGTTTATATCATGATGTTTCGTTGTTAATCTATGTTATATCGTACCATTTCACAACAAATAAAATTCTTTCTTACAAGTCGTCACTGTTAACTCCAGTATTCAGCCTTCTTATTCTTCGTATTGCTTCTCAATTGTTCATCATCCGCCATTGGCGATCACCATAGGGAAGGCTTCACGGTCCGTTGCCGTTTTTAAAGTTCTGCATTTGTATTCCGGTCCAATATCGAATATTTTTAAGCTAAGAAACTTGTTTTTATTCTATACCTCATCCTCCTTTTTCTGTGATTATTAGACGCAAGATCCGTTAACGACTTCCCCTCAATACATGAGGTCCAGATAGGAAATTTTCCTGTACATTACAGTCTTACTAATCCCTTATTCTAATTCCCTATTATTTTTGGTTCTTCTTTGCAAATCTTGGTTTGTTTTGTGAGGTTTCCAAGATATTTTAAGTCTTTGTCGATGTACACATACGTTATTAATTGAAAAATTATTTATCATGTTATTTTATTTCTCGTAAATAAAAGTGAGACATTACCTAAAAATTCAAAGAGAGGCATAAATTAAAAATGGGTTGCAATAGGAAAAATCACCAAAACAAAGCCTTGGGTCTCCAAAATACTATAACAAAAACAACCAGTCGATATTTCGCCTACTTCGGCATCCTCCTGCCAAAACTTCGTAAGGAAATCACATCAAAGAAGACAAAGTGCAGACATCTCAAGCCAACATTACATACACTCTCCACTTTTAACAGTCTCCAGATAGCATCAGCTAGATTAGGTTTAGAGGTCAATGAATCAAAAACCAAATATATGCATGCAGGCCCACAAGTGAATGTGCATGAACCATCACATTTTATGGCTGGAGGGTTTAAATTTGAAAGGGTGAAGGAATTTGTGTACCTTGGATCGCAGGTGAACGCGGATAATGACATAAAAGCAGAAATCCATCGCAGAATTATGTCCTCAAATAAATGTTATTTCGGGTTACTGAAGCATTTTAGAAGCAGGGCTATTTCCCAAAACACGAAGGTGCATTTGTATAAGACCCTAGTAAGACCAGTTCTCGCTTTTGCCTCCGAATGCTGGACATTACCCAGTTCTCAGGAAGCCCTTCTCCTAAGGTTCGAGAGGAAAATGTTGAGGAGAATTTATGGCCCAGTTTGCACCAATGGGATATGGAGGATAAGGACGATCGCTGAGCTAGCAAGACTCTACAAGGGCCCAGATATTTTAAGGGTTATAAAAGTAGGCCGGCTTAGATGGGCAGGTCATATAATTAGAACGACCCAGGATGAGATTCCTAAAATGGTCCTAGACGAAAGGATTTATGGGACAAGAAGAGTGGGAAGACCTCGGCTCCGATGGATCGATGGAGTGGCGGCGGATGCCAGGTCCATCTTGGGAATTCGCAATTGGAGAGCAGTGGCAACCAATAGAGAAGACTGGCGAACCAAGCTGCAGGAGGCCTTGACTCTACAGGAGTTGTAGCGCCACGAATGATGATGATGATGATTTGTATTGCAGTCCAACATCGAATATTTTTAAGCTAAGAAACTTGTTTTTATTCTATACCTCATCCTCCTTTTTCTGTGATTATTAGACGTAAGATCCGTTAACGACTTCCCCTCAATACATGAGGTCCAGATAGGAAATTTTCCTGTACATTACAGTCTTACTAATCCCTTATTCTAATTCCCTATTATTTTTGGTTCTTCTTTGCAAATCTTGGTTTGTTTTGTGAGGTTTCCAAGATATTTTAAGTCTTTGTCGATGTACACATACGTTATTAATTGAAAAATTATTTATCATGTTATTTTATTTCTCGTAAATAAAAGTGAGACATTACCTAAAAATTCAAAGAGAGGCATAAATTAAAAATGGGTTGCAATAGGAAATATCGCCAAAACAATGCCTTGGGCCTCCAAAATACCATAACAAAAACAACCAGTCGATATTTCGCCTACTTCGGCATCCTCCTGCCAAAACTTCGTAAGGAAATCACATCAAAGAAGACAAAGTGCAGACATCTCAAGCCAACATTACATACACTCATCAACAGATACCAATATTGTCTCCAAACTAAAGTTATAACGTATTATATAGTCTAATCCTTTTTTCCATTTTTTTACCATTCGAATCATTTCTGTCAATAAATCTGTAATAATTGTTGGCATTGATTGTACTATAAATATTCTTATTTTGACTACTTCTCAGTTCTTGAATGGTATAAAAGGTAGGCTGATACTAAGGCCATACTAAATATGTTATGCTAGACACGAACGGTAGTATCTACTAATATCACAACAAAACTTGATAAAAATAGATTCTTCACTACGGACAAGAACGTAAAATATATATATTTAACCTTACAAGAGCTTTTATTCTTAATCCCAATTTGACGACTGGTTTGGCTCTTTATGATTTCTGATTTGGATGGAACGGTTTGTAAAAGTATTCTTGTAAAAACAAAATAATAGATTAGTTTATTCATCGTTAAACATTGTTTCATCCTCAGCGGTGATCTAAAAATAAGGCGAAACGATGGCAAATAATAAAATGTTTTTTTCTTGTTATTGTAAAATTAATTTCCTGCACTCCCTCGACCAATTTCAACATTGCACATGATACATTCTGTCAACCATTTCCCCATCAATATTATTATCTATTTTCATTAGAAAACAAAATTTAAAAAGCCATCTTATTGGACTAGTGTTTATTTCTTATCCAATAAAACTTAAGTGTTCTAGGAAAGTTAAGTAAGGAGATATAAAGTAATTATTAGGATAGTTCTCTATAGAACAGCAAATAAGGTTATATAATTTTTTTTTTCGCCAAGTAAGTTTTGTTATGACAATGATCGCTGTAGTAATTCTTGTTTGTTAGTTTATTTAATGTCAGTTCATGCAGCTACGGATAATGGTACAGTAGGAGCTCTAAATTTTGCCTATCCAGGTATAATTAAGAGAGGGATTTTTAACGAGTACCTGACATCATACAGGCTCGGGATTCCCCGTTTAACGCCCCTTCCAAAGGGTGGCATAACCAAGGATTCTTTACTCCCTTTAAAAAATCCTAGGGCCACCTGCCGGGCTACGAACCCCCTGTCTTAGTAGGCTGTTATGCTAACCACTAGACCACTAGGTTTTTTTCAGTTTCGTTCTTCCGTTTGTTATCCAGATATACACAACAAACATACACATAGGTACCATTTAGGAAAATACAGACCTGAAGAGAGCCTAAACCTATTTTTTTTTAACTACACGAATTTGTTTTTTTAATTTCCACTTTTAAGTAATGAAACAACATAAAATGTTTTCTCCGTAATATTATATTTTATTTCATATCGGGGCGTATAGGGGTTTCATGCAATGCAAACCAAATCCAAACAGTTGATTGTTAAATGCATTTTTTGTTTGTAGAGGGATAGAGAGAAATATGGGAACTATTTAAAAACAATTTCTAACTTCAATATGTTTCCTGTACCAGTTCTCTGTAGCGTTTTTGGAATAGTACTTCAAGGCTATGTTTAAACTGTCCATAACCATTGGGACGAATTCGATGTTTAGCTTGTGTATTTGAAAGTGAATGATTGTTATTATTTTTGTGTTTGTTGAGTAAAAGATCCATTTGGTTTATTTAATTTAATTTTTTGTTGTCTATACACCTGAAATAGATTTTAAATAATAATATTTTAGTACAGGAAACTGATTGAAAGTGAATTGGAAGATTGTGGTAAGTTGGAATGTGAAAGGTGCCTTACTTTCTCCAATTACTTTCCACTCTGTGGCCTGAACCCAAGGACTTCCAGTCGACAGGCTCTCTTCTGTAACCGAAATAGTTCACTTCCTTCAATATTTCGAAACAATACGAAGAGTTTTATTCATTTTGATTCCATTTTAAAGTTAATCTTCAATTGTCATTTAAACAACTAATTCAAATAAACATTATATGGAAAAATATTACGAAAAATAGTAATTTTATTGGATCTATAAAATTGAGCAAAAACATATAAAATAATAATTAGAGTTCAAAAGCAATAAAATCCCATAATGCAGAAAGTAGTTGTTTGTGGCATGTCTTGCAGTGAGGTTAATTTGATGAATCTGTTGTAACTGTTGACTTTAAATGTCTTGCACGTTGTTTTCTTCGGTGTGATTTTTCTATTAGTTTAGGTTCTGATAGCTAAAATAGCTCGCCTCTTCTCTTCCGTACTCTAAAAATTAGAATTTATAAAACCTCCTTCCAACTCTTCTTTACGGATGTGAGACGTGGCCGCTAACGCTGATGGATGAACAACGTCATCAGGTATTCGAAAATAAGGTGTTGCGCAGACTATTCGGTCCAAAAAAAGGATGAGACCGCTGGAGATTACACAACGGGGAATTGTGAAGCATGCACCCAGTTAATATTATTCAAGTGAAACCGTCGCGAAGATTAAGATGGGAGCAACGAACAAATTCCTAAAAAGTTAATAAGCGCTGTGCCGACTGATAAACGTCTGAGGGATAGGCCGAGACGTAGGTGGGAAGATTGCGTTAAGAATGATCTGAAGGATATGCTTTTGGGTAGTGGTCCATGGACAAAGGTTTGTCTGTTCATTTAACGTCACTTGGCTATGGCTAATCTGACGATGTTACAGTGGGAGCTCTAAATTTTGCCTAGCCGTGTTTAATTAGGATATGGATTTTTAACGAGTACCTGAGATCGTTTAGAGTCGGGACCCCCGTTTAACGTCCTTTCCGAAGGATGGCGTAACTAAGGATGTTTTACTCCCTTTAAAAAATCCTAGGCCATCTGCAGGGCTACGAACCCGCAATCTTGGGCTTAGTATGTTGTTACGCTAACCATTAGTCCACAGGTTGCCCTGGACAAAAGTTTGTAAGCAGAGATAGGTGGTATCGGCATCGAGCCTTTGGGTTCGCTAAACCTTTTTATTATTATTATGTCCTAATATCACGTCTGAATAGGCGAAACGCTGAATGGTTAGTTTTAAAAGTAATTTAGAGACTTAAGGCCTTGATTTAGGGGATTTTTCCTATTGCATTATAAAGTAGCAATTGATTGTTATTCATAATATAGAAAGAACAAATAAATAACTGAATACAAATAAACTTGATCTAATATCCTAAAAATATTCATATAGTTTCTGGGGACTACCTGTAGTTGCAGTATCTGTTAAGAATGTCCGGTTACGTTGGTTAGAAACCGAATTCGATCTATGTAATGTTACACGTGAAATATAATTTGAATCCAAGTCAATTTCACATGAATCCGATCATGTGGCTTCTTTTACTCCAAATATCAATGATTATAATAGTTATCAATACATGTGCCTATAATAAAAAATTGGTATGAAAGATGTCTAATAACTGCAGCAATCTTCAAAGAAGCTGGTCAAACCAGGATTTAACCACAAATATGTTTTTAGGGGTACCGTTTAGTACGAAAAGTACATTATTCAATTCTTGTTCAGATCAGTTTTACCAAAAGTACTTTTATATATATTACAGAAAATCACAAACAAAAAGTTTCTTTCATCAAGCTACTTGAACCAAAATATCAACAATTCATTATAATGTGGGGCAAAACAAGACCAAGTATTCACTTTTGGTTCCTGTGACTTTTAACAGAAGTCCATAAATATTTTTTATTAGAAACATAATAAAAAATGATTAACTATTTACTGGCTACTTGGACCGAAATATCAGTAATTCATCATTTATTTCTATAATTAAAATTTGTGTTAAAAAATATCTAAAATAGACTTTTGGTTTTATTGACTTTCAACAAAGATATTTATTTTTTATTTTAAAAAACATGACTAAGGTTGAAAGTTATATTTTAATTCACTCATACGCCTTATGGTTTAATCGATAAAAAATCGTGACTATAGTCTGTTAGGTTGGTATGTCGTTTTGACTTCAAAATTGCAGTTTTATCGCTTATTAACATGGACCTCTGTAATGGAACTGGCACGTAATATAATTTAAAATTATAAATGCTCCTCATAAGGTAAAAAATTAGTTGAAATAAAGTGTATTGTTATTAAATATTTATTTAATAATTTTTTTAATCTAGAGAAATTCATAAACATCTATACAAATTATTCTAGGGAAATGCATCTTAAGTTACCTGATATTTTTGTTGTATGTTCTTGAGTTATTATCAAATAAACTATTACAATCCTCCCTGCACAACCGTTGTCCTCTTAACAATGCAGTCTCTGCCTCGTGCTAATCAAAAAACCATCACTGCAGATTTTAACCATTACAATATATAAAACTAATAAAATTGTATGTTTATCAGATTTGATTCAATTAAATCATACATAGTGTTTTTTTTACTATCCCATTGTTTTGAAGCAATAAGATTCAATGTAGAGTAAGTTTCCCATGCCATTAGTTGAGTGAAAGGTCTGAGTAACAAACTGAGGAAACAATAATTACTGCTTAGTGCTGAGGCAATTAGTCTTTTCGAGTGGAAAACTGTTTCCAGCCATGGGAGAAGATTTTTATTACAAGTCATGGGCGTAGGATGTTTTAGAACGAAGGAATAACATCATTGAGAGTTGTTGATTATTTCACAAAAAAACCATCATGAGTCGAAAACAGTGTGTAAATCGATGCAGGGGCATCATCATGTTTGGTGAGGTGATTTTTTTTTTTGTTTCCCCACTTTAGGGGTTTTCTTCAAACAAATTTTATGACAGTACTTCTTTCCAGGCCTTCCCGCCAAGAACCACTTCTTCAGTGAGACCCTATCCTGCCATGTCTTCCTGAACTTGGTTAATCCATGAGATTCTTGGGCGGCCTCTTCTTCTTTTTCCTTCAGGGCACCAGTGCATCGTCATTTTTGGAATTTGTGTATCTTCACACTTAGTAGATGAGATGTCCAAACCAATCTAATCGATTTTTTCGAGATGGGTATTATGAATAACGATTATCTCTCAAACTACGGTATTAGGTATCCTGACACGTTTAGATGTTCTGGCTGCCCTCCACCTGATGCACTGAAAACGAAATCCATTCGACTATTAAATACATCTTTTGGTTGTAGAGAGATAGAGTGAAATATGGGAAATAAATTCTAGCTTCAATATATTTTGCGGACTAGTGCTCTGCTGCGTTCTTGGAATAGTACTTCAAGGCTATGTACAAACCCCCTTTCATGACTGGAGATTTTGAATTCGATGTTCAGATTTTTTATTTAAAAGTGAATAATTGGTATTAGTTTTGTTCATGTCCAGTATTAGATCCATTCTATATTTCGTTTCATGGTAAAAGAAAAAAGATCTAATCCTGTATTCAATACTGTGAGGATTTCTATTCAGATGGTACTAAAATATATTATTCTCCATTTTTCATGTTGGGAAATAGCAAGGAATGAGGTTTTGTTACATTTGATAATTTATGTGCTTGATTGTTTGCTCAATCTTGTCGCTTCGAGTTAAATCACAAGTTATAACATCTCATTCGTTTCCTTTTTAATATTCTCGAAAATAAAAATAATCGTGAGTTTCACTATGAAAAAAAAAAAAAAAGGAATGAAGTCATGCGAAATGTTTATATTTCGGTTATCATTTCATTCAGAAATGGTGTAACCTAAACGGTATGTGTATATCGGTTCTTTAATATATATATATATACAGTCAGTCATAAAATTATTTTTATTTTAAGAAACAATATTAAAAAGGCGATGAAAATTTAAAACTTGTTGAGATTTAACTCGAATCGACAATTTGCTGAACTGATACCAAAATTATTCGATTTTTCAATGCGTGGGGTTCCTGATTAAGATAGGAGGAATTTCCTTAGGTTGATGAAGGATTCGTAATTGATTAAAATTACTTTCCAAAAAGTGCTCTTTCTTGGTAGCAGCGGGATTTGAACCGAGGGCCTTCGACATGGCAACTCAGCGCCCTACCCTTCCGCTCCCTGTGCTAGGCAACTTGTCTTAGAAAATAAAGCAGTTATGGTTATCTTGGGCTATCATTTTGGCGAATATAGTTCGTGTTCTGCCTGTCATCGCTAACCGATTTATTCAGGGATTATTACATTTATCTGATAATCCAGGGGACTCCCCCTGGAAGGGAAGCAGATCCCTCGAGATCTTCCTCTCCTTGGTCTTCACCTAGGAGAATTCCCAGAGGTGTTGTTCTGAGCTACTCCTTGCAGATTGAAAAAAAGAGGATATTCCAGAATAAAGTACACAATTTTTTTATTTTTCAATACTACTCCACCACATAACATTGTAATTTGCAACCAACAAACGTGAGAGAGAGAGAGAGAGAGAGAGAGAGAGAGAGAGAGAGAGAGAGGGAGAGAGAGAGTGAGAGGGAGAGTGAGTGAGAGAGCGGTGCCAGAGGAATGTACACTTTCACTACTGGCCTCCTTTCACAGGATTTCTTCAAGCTTCATCAGGCGCTGTTTCCTTTCTAACCCAGCTAAACACTATAATAAGTGTTTTATAATGGTCTGATTGTGAAAAATAAAATGTATGTTATTTTTTTTAAAAATCCGGTACAAAAGTCTCAATATGGTTTTTTTAATTTTTTTTATTAATCTATTCATTGAAATTTACAACTATATTATAACAATACAACAAGTAAGTACCAGGAATGATACATAGTGACATGGGTAAAGACAATTAGGGGAACTTCCCGGTGGTACTACTCAAATATAAAATTCATCTAAACAGGTCTCGAGGCCATCTTCTTTTCAGACGCCTTGGAGGATATCAGGAATCGAAGAGGTTGCTAGCTACGAAACGATGGGGTTTGAGTGGGAATAAAGTTTGTCTTGAAAAGATTCGTATCGTTTCGGGCCAAATGAGTATCAAATGGTAAGGTCATTATGGATTACTTTGTTCGAAACAAAGTAAGGAGCGTCTCGATATTAAAATCTGGTATTATTATAAAAACGGCTTTATTACTCGTCATTTCCCATATTTTTCATCAAAATAATTAAATAATTCAAACCAAAATTTATGCTAATTTATTTTATTTTTTCATTAATTGTTACAATTTTTAAATATTTTTATTTTGAAGAGAAAAGATATTTCAAGGGCCGGGATATATTTTGTCTTCAAAATAAAAAAATAAAAATCTTATGCCTTTCGAATATCACTAATACTGCACCTGTATGAAACTAATTGACATTAATTTTAATAAAGGATTCATAATTGTTTAATCTTTATTGGACTCTTGACGTGAGATATCCATATTTAAATTTCCATACAGATTGATCTAAATTAGCATTTTAGGAATGATTGTATTTAAAAATACTTAATTTAATTTACATACATTAAAAAAAAATTCCCTTAATTTCTTTTTTATCTCACGCAATGAAATTTTTTCATAAGCCTCTTGCCAAGTGGTTCCTTCTGTTTTCTTGTTTCGATTAGCCGTTTATATGGCCCTCTCTCGCTCCCTCACTTTCAGAAAGTGGTGATGTAACTATTGAGTTGTTCAATCAGTTACTCACCCAGCATTTGACAAAATTTACTTACAAGTCAGTTATTATTTTGGACAGCGACATTTTCGATCATCATGAATTAATACAGTTTATTTGACGAGTCCTGAGAGTTGATCGAGGAAATGAGAAATATTTTAGATGGCGTATCATTCCTATCTAAAATTTACTGTTTCTTAGTTATTATAATTTGTTTCTAAACCATTCTAGGTGTTCTTGAAGTGCTTGAGAAACCTTACTAAGGTCTGAACTCGGTGTTAGAATAGTTGAATCATCAGTCAGCTCAGCCAATAGGGTTTCACGGTGTAGGATATCTCACCTGTTGATATTGAAAACTATAGGCCACAAGAAACTTCATTCTATACACTCACTCGAAATTTGATAAACATCTGTATAAACTTCTAAACAATTTTATTCTGAAAGATCGTCTATTCAATACAACTGATCAACTAACGCTGTTTATTTCCTGAGTTATAACAAAAAATTGGTTGTGTCATTGAGTCATTGAAATATTTAATGGACCAAGTTTCTATTTGTATAAAAAATTCGAAGGTTTTACCAGGACATATCAATATCAAAAGGACATATACATCATTGATTAGTGTTTGAATTTTGAATGAGTACATTTGCTTTGAAAACAGGAAAAATTCCGAAATTAAAATTTACCCAACCTATATTTTACATTGTAATTCTTTTTTCTTTTGTCAATTACAAGTTTATTTTTCCCCTACGTTGGTGACATTGGTTTATTTGAAAAAATCAGGTATACAATGTTTAAATGTTATGAGCGTGCTGTCGATCAGCTTATCCTATCCCTCTGTTGCTACTGCTATTATTTATTATATTTACGGATATGTTATACATTTTGTTTACAGCTTTCAAATATTTATGAATGTTACAACTTTTCCCACTGTCAGTTAATTTTTATATATTATAATAAATAAAATTTTATATTATATCTAAAACTAATTTGTCTTAGTTTTATGTATGCGGGAATTCATGTATTCTTAATTGTCACTCGTTACGATTGCATTTTCACAATGATAAGTCTATTTTGTCCAGAATATTATTATCTTGAATTAGAGATATTTTTTATAGCCTATTTTTATAATTCTTGAATCACTACACTAGTATAACCTGTAAACAGAATATCGTATTAATATGAACAATATTTTAAAATTATGAAATTTTCAATTTTGGATGGCATTAAATAAAATCCTTTATGATCTAATAAATATATTGTTTAGGATGTGCGGGGGAGTAGAGTGGCTCAGTGGTAAAGCACTGAGTTGCCATGCCGAAAGTCCTGGTTCCAATAACGCTGCTGGCAAGATTTTTATTTAATCTGTTAGAGGTAGGAGAAGGATCATATGGGATCTAAGACCCTTCTGAGGCTCACCCAGCCTTTATAAAGTGGGTACCCAAACTAAGGAGGGGAAATCAGGCGTTTGACCGTGATCAAGGACAAGTGACCTCCCTGCACAACCGTTGTCCATGAAACTGTACAGTCTCTACCACGTATTGAACCAAAGACTCGTTCACAAGTTGTAATGGTACAGGTTTTTTATTTAGGATATGCGGAATGACGTGCTTCCTTAAGAAAATCCTTTATAGCTTCGAATGCGACGTTGTATTGTTGTGCGGATACCAATTCACTAGATCTTGCATAACACCTATCTGTAAAAATTGAACAACTCAAGTAAACTGCGCAGCTACTTCATATTTATTTGAGTAGTCAGAGAGACGAAATTTATCCTCATTGGAGCTATTAAAAGACTGAGAAGTCAATTGTGCTGAACCCGACATCAATTTCCAGTGGCATATCAGTATCTTAACATATAGATGTTCTCTTGGCGTTGGAAAACCTTTTCTAGACTAATTAGATTTTCATCGAGGTTGCTGGAGAAGAAAAGAACGCTTTGCGTCCGTATGAAGCAAAACGGGGAGTCTCCATACTTGTACATGAACCGCCGGAAGGTCTAATTACTCTAGCCAAACCACTCGTAATTCAATACAACCAATAGGAACTGTGGTTGCTGTATTCTCAACGCCCTATGGTTTTTTTAATCAGTAACTGTGCCTGGCACCTACTAAATATCATCGAGAAATAATAATAAAAATATTTATTTAAGAAATTATTCAAATCCCATTTGGCACAGATCTTCTTTGCCTCTGAAAACCCCTTGAAACCTCTGAAAATCTTTAAAACCTCTACTGAGGGATTAACCTCCTACTGAAAGCTTATGTGCTTACCTCTTTTATTACGATTACTTTTATTATTACAATATTAAAAAATTAATTATGAACATAAAACCTAGAAGAAATAACAGTTCCATAAAAAAAATTATTTTATTATTGAGGTCAGTTACAACTAGCCTTTATCCAAGGTAAGTATCTCATAACATCAACAGCGTAGTAACCTGCGTTAACCCTTCCGTAGTCCTATGCTAGCCGAGGCCACGTCCGCTTCCTCCAACGCACAAGAAACTGGTTGACCTCTCAACCTCGCGATAACACTAGCCAAAGAATGCATGAAGAATATGGTCCCTTAGAAAACAAGGAAACGTCCATATCTTTCTACATCTGTGCTGTGACCCTCGTGGGAGTTCAAAGAGGATAATAGGTCTAAATTAAAGCGAGTTGTATGAAAGTATTTGAGTTGTTATGCAGAAAGTTCCGGGTTCAAATCCGCTTGTGGCAGATTATTTAATCTGTTAGCAACTAAAGCTGGGCCCAATGGGATCTACAGACTCTCTGACATATCACCTCACTGCACAACCGTTGTCCAAGAAACCGTACGGTCATACCATGTACTGAACCCAATACCATCCATCGGCTTTAGTGGTAATAAAATACCTGGTACATTTTATTTTTTTCTTAGAATATATGAAGTCAATCGCGTAATCAATTGATGAAATAAGTTATTGGAAAATATCCCACTTTATAACCTTTAGTTGATGAAACTATAACAATAAAACAACCTGCACGACTACAGCCCACGAAGAGTCTGGGGTTCAGTACATAGTAGAGAATGTACTGGTTCTTGGACAACGGTTTTGCAGGGATGTAATTTGTCCTAGATCACGTTCAACCGCCAGATTTCCCCCCCCTAATTTTGGGAACTCACTTTTAGAGGCTGGGTGAGCCCCAGGAAGGTCCTAGATCCTATGTGACATTTTGATACTTGTGGAAAGAGAAAAAGCTAGAAAGTTGGCAAAAAGTTTTTCCACGACCTACTTTGTCTTCAAGTCTCGAATAAATCTCAGGAACCACCGTTGAAAAGTCGTTGTTAATCACTGAGAAGCAAAACTAAGTTTTCAATACATAAAATCTTCATAAAAAACCAAATGGGCTGAAGAAGAGTATGGAGGTAGTCAAAGATTTCCCTGCTAACTTCATCCTCATTTTGATTCTTACATACGGCTCAGTATCAGGCCCGAAATCCCCAATTTATTGAATGGTTCTTGGTTGATTGGTCGATGTTTTCGATTAATTACCTTAGGTATTTATGACCGTATCTATTGTTGAGACCCAAGACCGTTCAGTTTTGCAGGTATAGTATAGCCCGCCCCGTACCTATTTCTAAGTTATATAACAGGAAATTCATGAATATCTTATAATGATTTTCCAGGATTATTGGTGAGGGTATGCTTTTGGAGAGAGGGGTAATAATACATCTCAAGTTTTATGTATTTATTAGAGAAAAAACTTCAACCGCTAAATATATAAATTAAATATATTTGTGATTTATTTTTTCTGTGTTATTTTCAATAGGAGGGAACTTTGGAGATTTATTAACAATATAGAACTTTATTTTTGTAAAAAAAAACTGGCATTATAACCACGGAACACGTGGTATATAACTCGTTTCATTTTCAATGTAACATCGTTTTTTCATATTTTTACTTAAATGTAGATTGCTGCCTGATTGCTGTCACATAGCTGCCTGTAGCAGTGACATGCATGTTAAAGAGACCCGATACGTACATAATCCTCACAAAATCATAAAGGTGTGTAAGGACCTGTGATTTCTAACCTCCTCATTTGAAAAATAACTCTGAAAAAAACTGTACAGTCCGCTTGGTCGGTTTTCGACAAGGGAAAATAATATAAAAATTTATTAATTGTTTTAATTTTTAAATATTTTTATTTTGAAGAGAAAAGATTTGCCCAGGCCGGGATTATGTAATTTACAATACAATATAATCAGTAATTGATTAATCATTTTTTATGAATGTACTATTAGAATACCCCAACTTCAAATGACATTTGAATGGTTTAACATGATAATAGGTTCAATTGCCCTTATATAAAAGTTAAGAAAGGGACAATAACAATATTCGATTGTTAAAAAAGAATTTATGGTGGGAATTTAACACGCTTCTCTCTCTCTGCTGTATTATTACTGAAGTTTGAGTTTTTATTACGATAATAAAAAGCGGTCTCTCAGTCCAAGTAGCCTTACGACTATAAACTAGGTTCTAGGACCTAATTTATTTCTTAACTCGTAAAATTTCATATTTCATTTCGGTAATAATAGACCAGAAAACAAAAAGACGCTTTATTAATCTGAAACTAAAGTATTTTGAAGAATCTCTTTTTGATAGACTAGCTCGTATAATAAAAAATTCATAAAAATATGAATGTTATTATTAGGTAACGTACAGTAGAGAACTTTAGTAGTCACTTCATAAAAGACGTCTCTTCTAGTAAAATTAATAGATTAGTATGCGGTTTGTTGTGATTTCCAAAACTTATTATAACTTTCCGAATAGTGTACAACATTTTGTAAAATACCGCGGCCAATCAGGAATTATGGAGTACTGATAAAATTGATCGTCATCATGGATAAAAAAAAAGCTGTAGCACTACAATCCATTAAGGGTCTTGGGCTCAGTACGAGGAAGAGACTGTACTGTTTATAGGACCATGTTGTACAGGGAGGTGATTTGTATGAGATCAAGCTCAACCGTCAAGTTTTCCCCTCTATTAAGGGTACTCACTTTATAAAGACTAAAGTGAGCTCCAGGGGGATCTCCAGATCCCAGAGGATCCACTCCCGGCTGTTAATAGATAGCATAAATTATCTGTCATAGCCGGATTTTAACCTGGGACCTTCGGCATGGCAACTCAGCGCTCTACCACAGAGCAACCTTGTCATCGTGGATATCGGCAAAAAAAAAGGAATATTTTGACTCGAACATTTTGACAAACACGAGTTTTTCCTTTTTGCTTACGGAAGGACTCACTCATGGGGGTAATAAGATCGCATTTATATTGCAAACAAGTAATTAGTATCTTAATTTATTTTGAAGAGCTAGTTAGAATTACATCTCGCTGTATTTTAGTATTTGCAACCAGTTTCGATTGTATATTTGATATGCAGTGGACTCTATGAGGGGGGGGGGGGGTTATTGTGGGAAACTCTTTGTTGAGGAAATTGGAGGCATTTATAGCTGTCCAAGATATGAATAAGGAAAATCTGGCTATAGAATACCTTCCAGGTATTTGATTATTTTTTCCGTTTTGAAAAATATTAGTTGACCTTATGTATATATCAGAATGAAAATAGTCCGGGTAGAGGTGATGAAAATTCTCTTATACAGGGAGAAAATTTTATGAGTAAGCCAACGTTTCGACTCACATTGCAGGTCTTCTTCAGGGCTAAATGTACAAGATACAAATACATCAAAACAATACATATCACACAATAACAATATATGTAGTATAATAGAATATTGCATTATGTAGTAAGTAATTCAAATAAAAGCCAGGGGGATTGAATTAGATAATGACAAAGAGTTAATGTTTAAATCCAACAATGTAAGAAATGAAGAATTAAATTGGATAATTATTCATTTTTTACTTTGCTCTAATTTTTAATTCTTCATTTGTTACTTTGTTGGATTTAAACATAACCTCTTTGTCATTATCTAATTCAATCCCCTCTGGCTTTCATTGCTATTACTTACTACATAATGCAATATTCTATTATACTACATATGTTGTTATTCTGTGCTACGTATTATTTTAATGTATTTGTATTTTGTACATTTTGTACAATTATTTTTTATTAATATCTTTATTTTGTACATTTAGCCCTTAAGAAGACCTGCAATGTGGGTCGAAACGTTGGCTTACTAATGAAAAGTTCTCCCTAAATAAGAGAATTTTCTTGACCTCTACCCGGACCATTTTCTTGCTCATATTATTGTTTCCCTGTTGGAGTGGCATTGGCATATTCCATACAGCCATATTTAATTTATATGAAAGTTATTTTACTTGCTAAGTCCAGTCGCTTAGTGGCTACTGCTATTACATATTTTATAATTATTATTTTATAATAATATAAGTGCATTTGTTATTATTTATGTTTATAGTTTTAAAATATTTTTGAACGATACAAAGTTTTTATTAGTCTGATAATTTATTCATAATAAATGATATTTCGGTCCAAATTTAAATCCTTGAGCATTATTTTTATTTGTTTTATGTATTCCAGGCACTCAAGTATAACATCTTTAAGGGTCTCAATATGACGATTAGAACATGATCCAGATTTAGAACTTTCTTTTAAGGCCTTCAAGTGTATTGAAAAAAGATCTTGAAAGAAAATCCTTTGCTCCTGAGTGTGACCTGAGATAGATTTCATAAAATTTTATTATTTTAATTGAAGACCTTGTATTGAAACCTTTTTCAGATAGAATGCGCTCAAGATAGATTTACTGTAGCTAAAATGGTATTTATGATGACAATAAAATTAAACTGATAAAGCAAATATTTGTACTTTGTATTGTAAAAATAAATTTCATTCTTGGAATGGAGTTGTACTCGTACATTACCTTCAGATTCCTACATTAGCGATTAGAGCAATGCGAATTTCTAAGAAGTCATTGAAATTTAATGACAGTTACGTAAGTATGTCGTTTGTAATCTAGCATTTTAGCTAATCATTTGCTTTTATGTCTGATGACTTGGTAGTAGTTGATAGCTTCCTCTTCCTGTTAAATCACATAGCGTACACAATGCTACACGCAGAGTCATCTTTTTAGTCAATACAGGATCGGGGAAACAGATTTATTCTGTTAAACCAACTGGCTAGTTTGTCTCTAGATGTAGAAAATAACCTCTACAGTAATCTCTACAGTAAGGTCTCATGTACTTATGCTGGAAGAAAAAAATATATATTAAAGAAAAAAAGTTGAGATAATAATAGGGTGTCTAGAAAAAAATTGGCCGTTTCATCAAATTCCAGAGTTCAAAAGTCTGTAAATAATGGCGACCAACAGTATCTTTCGACACACCACACTCTCTGGCAAGTTCGCGAGTACTTGTGGACGGATTTGACTCGACCGCTTCCTTCAGAACCTCATCAATATCCATTAATGGTTGCCCGGAGCCCTTCTTCCTTTCTGACGTCGTATCTCCACTGCTAAATTTTTTAAACCAACACCGCGCAATGCGCTGGTCGAGGACACCTTCCCCTTCATATTTAATAATTTCACGAGTTGCTTCAGCGGCTGTGAAATATTTTTTCCAGTAATGTCTTAAAATTACGAGAATTTCGTAGGACACTGTCATGTTTCTTCTTAAATAAATAACTAAACTGATGCTTTTTTTGAAGAAGTCCAGTGTTGGTAAACAAGCTTAGAGAATGCTCTAAAGGGATTATTAAGTGTTGGTAAATAATAAATAACATTAAAATATTTACAGACTTTTGAACTCGGGAATTTGATAAAACGGTCATTTTTTTTATACACCCTATTAATTTTATAAATATTTTATTTTTAAATATATATTATGAATATTTTATTTGTAATTGTTTATACATTATATAAATATTCTAGGGGGAGGGGTACCCCCGTCCGCATAGCTGCAGACCCCTTGTTCAAAATTTATAATTGTTCAAATCAATCTGTTACATAATTGTTATAATGTTTATTTTTCTATTTAGTAAAGTAAATCGACAACCCTTACGTTAACGACTTCTTAATTTAATTATAATGATATTTTAATTATCACTCTTCCATTGCCGTATTAATATTCTGTTTCTAATTAATTTTTTGATTAATCACTCTTAGACTCTCCCACACCTGCGACTATTAAGGTATCATGCCTTTTCATATTTTCCATCTCCAAGTTTTTTTGTATCATGTATAACCATTCTTACTTATTTTAACTACTAATTACTGTATTGTTCTATTTTTTTATATCTTTTTCATCACCTCCATCACATGGAGGACCTTGGCCTCCTCGACAATTTTCCTCCACTTTGGCTAATTTTCCGCGGGTCTTTTCCATCTTCTCATCCTCAAGAGCTACATCGTCCAGCCATCGCATTCTAGGACTGCGCCTTCCTCTTTCTCCAACTGGACGTCCCTACATGATCAGCTTTGCGAGCCTTTATTTATCCATTCTGTGTACGTGATCCAATTATCTTAATCTTGCCTTTTTAATACAAGACCCCATATAGGTCCTTAAGTTCTTCATTCTTTTTGATGCGGAAACGATTTCCTTCTTTGGTTGTGCCATATACTCTTCTAAGTACTTGTCTCAAACAAGTATATATTTTGTATCTTGTTTATTCCAATATTTTTTTCGGTCTTGTTTATTCAGCGGTTATGAAGATCTTCAATGTTCGTGGAAACGTTGGTTTCTAATAAATAGTTTATGGCAATTTGAGAAGTTATTTTTACTTCTTCCCGGACCATTTCCTCCTCCATATGCTTTAGTCAATCAAGTTATAATTATTTAATACTTCAATGGACACTGTTTCGACTAGTAGTGTCTGTGCTTTCTACGTGCTACATATTTAGATTTTAAAAAAATCTGACCTTCAAGAAAACTAAAAGATCTGATCGGCTGCTTAATATGGAACCACATAAAAATATAATGCGAATCTCTGACACAAAATGATTGCAAATAAATAGGATACAATAAATCAGATTTGATTTACTCTATGTTGACGTTTCAGTTGTTTCTGTTTTTTTTAACAGCTTTTCGAAACAACAGTGTAAAATAGAACAAAGTGATATGTTATCGATCAGGGCCGCCAGAACTGAGCAGACATTTAGGATACATCAGCGTCCAATACGTGACGCCAGCTACAAATACGTGGATGCTTCTGTTGACTAAACAGTCTTTTAAAGTTGGTTGTGATGTTGATGAATTTCACAATCGAAACGTTTCTAATAGACCTGGTATTAAATTAATCCCATGGTTATAGACCATTCCAGATCACCTGTGGTCTAGTGATTAGTATAACAACTATGCCTAAGATCGCGGGTTCTCAGGCCAGCAAGTAGCCTTAGGATTTTTTACCTAAACCTTAGTAATGCCGTCCTTCGAAACGGACGTAAAACGGTATCAGGCCTGGGCCTGCTCGGAATCAGGCATTCAAAGATATTTAATTATTCCTGATTATTCTTGGATAGACAAAATTTATAGGGAGCGGAGTGGCTCAGTGGTAAAGCACTGAGTTGCCGAAAATCCTGGTTCAATTCCCACGGCCGGCAAGACATTTATTTAGTCTGTTGGTAGTCGGAGATGGATCATATGGGATCAAGGACCCTCCTTGGGCTCACCCAGCATCCATAAGGGGGTAAGGGTACCTAATATAAAGGGGGGGGGGTTAATCTAGCGGTTGAGCGTGATCTAGGACGAATCACCTATCTTCACAACCCTTGGCTATGAAACAGTACAGTCTTTACCATGTACTGAACCCCAGACCCGTTCACGGGTTGTTGTGTTTCAGTTTTTTGTGCTTTTTTTTGGACAAAATTTATGATTCCAACAGTAGCGTTGTCCAATTAGCCATAAAAGTTTCAATCCTAATCCAAATATGCTTGTGTTTCTATTCCTTTAAATTTTCATTCTTATTTTCATTTGTATTGGTGTAAAATATTAAGGGATGCGTTTTTCCGTTATATAATGAATATATATATGGAATTATTTATTACGTTTTTCTATTATTTTTTTAAACGTAATAATGTTTATTCATTGTTCAATACTATTTTTAATTTGTTAAATGAGTTAACTCAGTTTTAATTTCTTTTAATTAATTAAATTATACACTTCTGTTAACAATACAATTAATTTAATATAGATTAAAGATTGCTTTGTAAGGCACTATACAATACTATATAAGGCCCTGCTGGCATACTCGGGCTCACCCAGCCTCTATGAAAGGGGTACCCAAAAAGTTGGGGAAAATATGGTGGTTGAGCATGATTTGGATTAATCACCTCTCTATAAAACCGTTATCCAAGAATGAGTAGCCTCTTTCATGTACTGAACCCCTGACCAGTTCACGGGATGGATTGGTTTAGGTTTTATAGCTCCTTTATCCTCAAGGACTTACCCAATATTAATAAAAAATTGTTATTAAAAAAAAAAGGAAAAAATTAGTGGTATCCTTCCATGGTATCGGCCATTCGAATCTACACCACCAAAAAAGGGATAACCTTTTCTCATTATACCAACAAAAATTTAGAACACTAGTCAGGTTCGTTACGACTTTTACGATATTCATACCCGGACAAAAAGTCGGTCATGCTAGTCTGCATGTTTTCTTTTTACTAGGGCAGTTCCGTACCTTCTAGGCGGTACTAATACGCTTACTGCTTTAAGGTTTTTCTCTAGACAAAGCAGATAATGGAGTAAATGAGACAAGTAGGTAAAAGTGAGAAGGTGAAGTAAATAATAGAAGAGGGGCGATGGGAGGAAAGTAGGGCAGGAGGAGGGGAGAGAAGGAGGGGATGTAGGGGAAGGGGGGAGGGGGAATCAATACCCGGGCACCGCCTCCCTGACCCACTTCCTACTGCTCCCTCTCGTAAACATATTTAGCCTAGGCCTTCTCTATAGTATTCCCTTCTTATCTTATATTTTTTCCGGTATCTCTTCCGCACGTTGTCGCTTCCAGTTGAGTCACAATCATTTTTAACTTTTCATTCATTTCCCTTTTAATATATACGAAAAATACAAGCTATCGTGTGCTTTAGAGTGGAAAAAAGAATGCAATAATGGGTAATGAGTGGGTTTTGATTATCATTTCATCAAGAAACGAACGTTTCTACAAACATATATCGTTTATGCTTCGAAATGTTAGTTGGAACATTTATTTATTGATTAAATTATTAAAGAACTATACACATTTTCCAAAATTACAACCTGTTTCCCATTCTAAAGTTCACGATAATTGAACTCGAAGTGAAAACCTGCGGAATAATTACCTTTTTTCCACTAGCTTCCTCTTTTGTAAAAGGAGATTTTCATGGAATCCTTTCACGGAGAAGAGGAAAACTCGATGCGCGGTGAAGAAATTGAAGGGGAATATTCAGCCCGTGGATGAAATTCTCAGAATTCAGCGAGATACTTCCTGATATAAACTTATTTTATTGTCGAATTTCGCATACATAATGATTATGCTAATTTTCTAGATACGATCTATAAAAGTAGTACTGAATGGACAACCAAGGTGATTTTCAACAATCGTTTCAATGAAATCTAACAACCTTAAATAATAGGCTACCGCTAATTTTATTGGAAAAATACTGTTTTAAATATGAAGTTTTTGGCTTCGAAACTTTTCTGTTTGAATTTGGCGCCAAAACGGTTAGTTTTGATAAGATATAATGTGACGTCATCAGGGTTGTTGTCAGTTTATCTTGCTACTTTTCCTTGTAACCACAAAATCAACCCCAGATAAACTGTTCCTTAAAGCTCCCATGGATCCAATAAGAAGAAAAAAGTGGTTTTCTCTGATGAGAAGAAAATATAACCCGGCTCCTTCTACACCCTATGTTAAAATATGTTAAAAGATGATTATCATGATTATGTTATCATTCAAATTATATGTACAAATCATCCTTAAAAGAAATTAATGGCTTCTTATTATAGATCTTCTATATTGAATATAGTGTAAAGTGCATGTAAACTCTCTCATATTCAAACACCATTTCGCAGTGAGTTTGATCTTTTATTTTCCTCTTTTGTTCCAGGTAGAAGAAGTAGAAAATATCATTAAAGTTAGAGTAGTAGAGGTCCAATAGTTCAAAAAAAAAGCAGTACCAACCAAATTTCAAATGCCAAACTAAGATGATCCTAGCACAGCCATCTCAACCAGGACCTCTTGGAGTCAAAAGAATGAGACTATCACTAATCAGTGATGTTTCGCAACCATCAATATTGAATAATGAAAACGTAGAAAACACAGGATTGAATGTCTCAGAACCAATAATGGAAATTCCTACATCTTCATCAAAAGTGAATGCAGAAACACAAGTATCATGGACATCAGAAAAACACAATGCTAAAAAAGATCATCTCAGAAGTAAATCTGTTCAAATAAAGGCATGTTGAAAGATAGGGCATCATCGCCTATTTTAATGGTAAAAAATATGCAAACATCATCCATGAAGGTGCCAAAACTTCTTGCCTGTGATATTTATAGTGATGACTCCAGTGATTCAGATATCATTTCATAATATGTTGATGATAAAACAGACAAAGATTTTTCTATGTTAGAGAGGAAAATAGTTGACTGGAAGATCTAATGGAATAGTGGATGGAAATAGTTGGGGGGTGCAGTAAAAAAAAACACCAAATCACTGGAGACTTATTTTTTTATTTGTGCCGACGTTTCGACCTACTTTGTAGGTCATCTTCAGGGCTAATAGAAAGAGTGTCGGCTGGGTGCACCGTGTAACTGAACCGGATAGATCGCAAATTGCGAGAACACGGGGATATGGGATCAGTGAAGAGAATGAATTTGTCTGACCGGGATGCGAGCCAGGGTAGCTCAAGTGGCTGAGTATCATGACGGAAACATGGGAGACCAGGGTTCGAATCCCAGTCCAGGACATATCTTTTCTCTTCAAAATAAAATATTTAAAAATTATAATAATTTAAAAAAATAAAATTAATAGATGGAAAAAAGATGATGGAGTGACGTTAAAATGCTTTATGTAATCCTCCTGAGTCCATTTGCAATAAATATATTGATTTATATATGAATAAATGCTTTATGTATAAATTCATACTAAGAAAAAAAACCCAACTCCACTACTTCTACAACTCCTGTAGAAGGAATGACGTTAAAATGCTTTGTGTAATCCTCCTGAGTCCATTTGCAATAAATATATTGATTTATATATGAATAAATGCTTTATGTATAAATTCATACTAAGAAAAAAAACCCAACTCCACTACTTCTACAACTCCTGTAGAAGATTCACTTTTAGCTCATCACATCGTAGGAAGCTCTGATTTTTTTTTTTAATCATTACTATTATTTATTTACGTTTTTATTATAGAGATATCTCCATTTAACGTCATTTTATCATCAAGCATGTTATCTAAAAAAAATAAACAACTGGGGTTTATATATGTCACATTCCCAACTGTTCATTTATGATAACTGCAACTGAATAAACAAAGGTCTATTCAAGAGATATTTCAATTGGGATTATTTCAATTGTGCTTTAGAATTGCATACAGCAATCTATGCTACTGGTCCATTCTACACCGGCATTTTTAAATTATTTTTTTTAAGAATTTGAACTAAACAAATACCTAAGGCAATACCACTTTTATAATCTTAATTCCAGACACAGTTAAATAGTTTATTGTAAGTAGTTGAAATCTCAGTAATCCTATATTGAATAGTTGATTATTGTTGGGTAGAAAAAGTCACTTTGTTTGTTCCAACGTCACACACGCGTCACTTATTACTGTTATGGCTAATCGGACAATCCTACAGTGGGAGTACTAAATTTTTCCTATCAGGTAATAACAGGATAGGGATCTTTAACGAGTACTTAACACCATACAGGGTATGTCTCCCCCGAAGGACGGTTTATGAAAGGATTTTTATTCCCTTTAAAATATTCTAATGCCACCTGCCGGGCTGCCAAGCAGGGCCTAGTTAATGCTAACCACTACGCATGTGATCAACGCTTAATTTCAGTTTTTCTCCATTGGTGATTATTTTTTATTCAAATGTCAAATTCCTATTGAAATCACGTGGCGATTTTAGAATAATAAAACAAGTGATTTCTCAAATTAAAATTTATATCATGAAATAAATTATAAATAGGCTTGCTATTAAAAATATTGTACAAATACTGCTCCAGTTAAATAGAGTAAGATAAATAATAAAAAGGACATAAATCAATGTAATATTTAAAAATTGAAGTAAATAAAATTAGAGAAGAATAAATAAAAGAATTAACTACAAATAATAATATATCTAGGTCTTTAAGCCCTCTTTAGGAGCGGGGTAGGTCATCAAGCATTGTGGCAGAAATATTATCTAATCTGTTGAAAGACACAGATTCACCCTGTAGGTTTTGCTGATCCTCCCTCCTGGGCCAAACCCGACTTCAATAAAGTGGGTACCCTTAATTGTTGGAAAAGTAGTTGAGCGTGATCTCGGACAAATTACCTCCATGCACAACCGTTAGCGTAGAAACGGTTCAGCCTCTACCACGTACTGAACCTAAGAAGCCTTCATATAGGTGCATTTCTACTAAACATTGTTGGAAATAACGATTTACATTCCGTTTAGATATTTATTTTATTTCAGGTGGTTTAAATGACAGTGAGTTTGGAGGAGCACTGCTAAGCTTAGAGCTTCCTGAAGTTGCAGATTTTATCAAGAATTATTTTGTTTGCATCGTTGATTCGAAGAGAGTTTTGTCTTTCAGGGTTTGTGTAGTTTCCAACAACTCAATATTTATTGTCTGATATTCCTATATTTACAGAATTTGATGAAGAAAAATAGTATGATCTCTGAGAACTCGGAGAGCTACTGGGAGGTATCCAGTTCTGAGGTGAACAGTCTATCTTCAGGAGTCGACGAAGCGCGCATGACCTGATCTTCACCACGTGGTATATAATAGGGAGGGATTCAATTTCCATGGAGCCTCCCTCAGCCAAAGTATCCCGACGTTGGACGCAATGAATCTTTGTATCAGGCTGGAAATGTGGTTAGGGACCAGGAACCACATATCATTAAAGTTCCAAACCATATCACAGGAAATATATGAGTATATGTACGAGTATATTCATTCAAACGATTCGTGCTTATTCGAAAGTTCATTCGACTAAGAAGCTATTTCAAATTACTTCATTTATTACATATCACCAGTGTTTTGCTATTTATATAACTCAAAATATGCTCTTTTCGGTAGTTATATTTTTAAAAATAATTATAATTATAATATGTTTTGTTATTTTTGTTTTTAGGTATAATTCATTAGTTTTAATATAATATGAGCAATTGAATTAGTTTATATTCATATGGTTCTCTTTATTTATTTTTTTGCTGAATACCTTCTTGTTTGCTGAAACTGATCGTACTCATTTTGATATTGCGATTTATTGATGAGTATAGTAATAGAGGATTTGCTTTTTTTATTTTTCCTAATACGTAAATCTTATTTAAGCCTCTTCTGCTTAATCCTCTCCTCGCATACCGCCTGGTGCGGCAGTGCAAGGGTTCTTCCTGTAGAGTCTGATCCATTGTGCTCGGTCCTGTTTCATCTCGTCTCCTTCCCCAGTCCAGATTCCCGGTCACAAAAGCCTTCCTGAAACCATCTTCCCAAATATTCCTCGAGCTTCCTCTACTTCTTCCTCCGTCCACCTTCATGGCATAGATGAACTTGGCTATTCTCTCACCTGTTATTCGCGAGATTTGCCCAAAACATCACAGACGATCTTCCTCCAGAGTTTCCTATAGTGATTTTAAGCCGATATTGTTCCTTATCGTGGTGTTTCTCACCCTGTAAGGGTGGGTTTTCCTTTCAATTTTCCGGAGGAATCCCATCTACATGATCTGAAGTTGGTTCTTTATTTACTGGTTAGGGTCCATGACTCGCTGGAGTAAGCTAGAGTAGGCAGAAATGTATTCTTGTAAATTATATTTTCTGTTTTTTTCGCATGGCACTAAATAGCCTTCCTGATATTCATGTATTTTCAATGATAAGGATTTTAAATGTTTCCACTGCCTCCCGTCCATGCCATTCTAGCCTAATTATTCGGTCTCCAAGGGCTTGAGTTTTTACCATTATCACCATCCTTTACTTTTAGGACTTATTTTTATATTAATGTGGTCGAGTTCTTCTTGTAGGATTTTAAGGTTGAATTGAAGGTCTCTCCCATTCCTACCAAATACCACTCTATCGTCGGCGAAAGCACATAGCTTTAAGTCACATACCTAGTAGTTTAATCAGACCGTTTTCCTGTTTATAAGCCCTATATAGTAACCCTCCTTTTGTTCTTGACATTCTTCAGGTACAGGACGGAGATTCTACAGGCCGTATCTAAAACCAAAGTGAACAGTAGTGGACTGAGGCTGAATACTTGGCTGATACCTGTTGAAGTTTATAAATTATTTGGAGCTGATATTGGAGGTTCTAACTACATTTCTGCATTTAGCGAAGAGACTTAATATTGCTTTCGGAAGTGCTAGTGCCACACATTGCCCCCTCAATTCCTTTTCAATGTACTCGACATTTTATAGCTCCAGTAACTAGTATTATTTTTTTAGGTCTATGATTGATCTATATATTTTTTTATGAGAAAATTAAATTGACTATGTTTTGATTTATTGGAGATCGAGGAGTCCTGCCTCTATTTCGCTATGGTAAATTAATACACAAAACTTGAAAATTATTTTTGTCTTTGTTTTTCATTTTATTTCATCTTCCATCTTGGTGTTTTAAGTTTTATATTATATTAATATTTTATTCATTTATTATAATTATAATTTTCGGGTTTTGAAATTTTTTCACATCCCGCTCCTCAATACTGTTTCCTCCAATAACTCCTGTCAATACAATTCTCCTCTGAAGAGTTGTATCAGAACTTAAGCTCTCATTTTTTCTATCCACTGCTTCAGAGGTCTTCCACGCTTTCATCTCTTCTCAGGACTGTAGTTAAGTACTCGAAGGGACCATCCCCCCTCATCCATTTTATGATGGTCTTTCAATGCAAGTATACTTTTATCTAAATTAAATATTATCTCTTTTTGTTTTAATCAGGAACAGAAGAATATCTTAAAAATTGAGAAGCAGTGGTATGATACCATCGTGCTGAGAATTTGAGTTATTATCTAAAAGTTAAACTGATTTTAATTGGCTGAGAGGCTAATGTATTTGTTTACGGGAAAGCGATATCCATTAACGAGTTAAGGTTATCTGATCACTATTTTCCCTTCCGAGATAAAACACACAAGTATCGGATAATTTTAATGCTCTTATCAAGTAATGGTTGAGATAAGCGTGGACAGATATGCGACAATTTATCCTTGCTTCGTACGATAAGGTTTCCCATCGGTTAAGATTTTCCCAGTTACACTGGTAGTTAAGAGCCTGTTTATTTATGATATCAGACAGAACTTCCTCTAAGTTAGAAATATAAATTAGTCTGAATTTAATTATTTAAAGATGTAGCAATGGGTTAAACTATAAAAGATAATTTATTTTTCAGATCAAATGTTGCTATTACGGAGGCTAAAATACCTAAACATACAACCTAACCACTTCAAACTTATCGGTACAAACATTAATGACAGACATATTACTACTGAATGGACAAGGAGACTGAAACGTCTCGGAGGAGGGATCTACTACCGAGAGATGAAAGACTGTGCCTTCAATGAGGCGTTTCTTCATTCATAGGATAATCAAAATATCAAGTTTGTTATGACGATGCGTGAGATCAGTAATAATGGCCTGGCTCCAAAAAAGCTTGACGTGCAATTTATCAATTATTGGTTTTTGGCCGTCTTTTCCACCTTTGGGAGCTGAGTGGCTCAGTTGTGGATTCAAATCCCGCTGTTGGGAAATTTTATTTTAATCTGTTAACGGCCGGAGATGGATCCCATGGGATCTTGGACATTCCTGGGGCTCACCTATCCACTACAAAGTGAGTACCCATAATAGGGGGGGATCAGGCGGTTGAGGGTGATCTAGGACAAACTACGTCCCTGCACAACCGTTGTCCACGAAACAGTACAGTATCAACCACGTACTGAACCCAAGACCCTACATGGGCTGTAGTGGTATAGATTTTTTTTCCATAGTTTTAAATTTCATTGGCGATACTTGGAGAAGAACTTTTGCCTCATTAATATGTCTCATGGGTTTAATATGCTGAATTAATATTATTATCATTTCAGAGATTCCATTATCTGTTTTGGAACATAGATTAATCTATACATTTAGAGTATTTCCTTAATTTCAATTACGATTTATTCCTATGTGATTTTCAGCACCTTAAAACACAGGAACAGAGAATTTGACATATCCTCCGGAGTTTTGGGCGTAGGCTATTGATTGGGTTTATCGTCTTTCTCCATCTTCATGGCTTTATCGTAATAAGTTGGAGATTAAAAATAACAACCAGCTTCGTTCCCGACCCTTGTTATTGCTCAATGAAGTGAGAGTATGGCCGAGATCTATGGCTGCCTACGCTGGGCTACACGGTGGTATGGGCCGGCCCAATCTATAACCCTACATATTAGATGAAACAGTTCCCTGAACTATCGGAACAGAACGAAAGAAGCAGCTGGTTGCCAGAGGAGTCCTCTATATAATTGAGCGCTATAACAACGCCACTGAGTTAACAACTTCCTCTCAATGGTCTCACCGCTGCCATTGTTGCAACTAATAGTCGACCTCTATCCGTGTAACAACAATCCAGCAACTTTAGGCAACAAAGGTACAACTATCGGGTTTTGAATGTTATAGAAAAAAAAAAGAATGAATTTCCTTTCTCTTGCTTCCAATACTTGCTTTTGATAATAACGCTCCTTCCAAAAACAACGTCATAAATCAGTAAGAGGGAAAAGAGAGAGAGAGAGAGAGAGACCTTTCGAAAAATCTAATTTTTCATTATTTGAAAATTCCATGTCTTGTCAAAATTAAACCAGATGAGTTAAAACAATAAAAATTATGGTATTCGTAAAGGAAAGCATTGGAATGGTGGTATTAAAATTATTTTCTTAATATTTAATAATGTTAGTTGACCTTATATTATATATATGGGGAAGAAAAATTCCCTTTTATAGGGAGAACTGTTTATTGAAAAGCAAACATTTTTTAAATTTATTTATTAATTTATTTTATTTATTTATTTTATTTTATATTCCTATAACTAATCGGTATATTCTATCATTTCTCGTATTTTTTTTCAAATACCATTAACTTGATTACCTGATTTGAATTACTTATTTGGAAGTACTGGATAATTATTGCTTCTGTTTTTATATTTATCTGAGTCCTCCTACTGGAATGATTATATTAAAATTATTTTGTTCATCTTGAATAATTTTTTTTTTTTTTTTTTTTTTTTTTTTTTTTTTTTTTTTTTTTTTTTTTTTTTTTTTGGCTAAAGACTTCCTTTGAAGTCCTATACAGCCCGTTGAATAATATTACTTGACTTTATATACATGAGGAAGAAAATGGTCCAGATGGAGGTCAGAAAAATTGTCATAAATAAGAAGAACGATTTATTGGATAGCCAACGTTTCTTTTATTTATTTATAAAAACGTTATTTTATTTATTTATTTGATTTTATGAAAATATAATTTTTTTCATTGGTAATAAGTAGTCTATTATGTTTTTTCTAAGTTTTGTTACTAGATTTATTGTTTCCTTTCATTCTATAATTGTTTTTCAATGTTATTATATAATTTTAATCATCCCTTCTCATGTAAAAAATCGATATTTTATTTTTAAATATTGCCCTTATGTTATGGATAGGTAAGAAATATTTATGCAATTTTTTACTTTTTCAATTGTTAATGCTTTGTTTTTTAACTAGTACCTCTGTGTTATTCATAGTGTCCAATTCACTCCTGTTGTAACCGTTCTATAATTTATTAGTAAAATCTTCAATAATTTATCTTTGAATAATACCTTAATGTCATGTTATTCTAAACTGCACTTAATTAATAAATTTTGTTGTATTTACATTACCTAGCATTTTAATATTATTTTTATTATAAAAAGAATTATTTTTATTATAAAAAGAATTAATATTTCTTAAAAATTATACTACATTAAATATTAATGTAGTTATTAAATATATAATAATATAAAGCCTAGGTTAAGTATATACTACAAAATCCCTATTCCTTTTTGGGCAGTATATATTTTCCAACAGCATTTCTATTATTATTCTATTGTCTTATTTATGTATCCTATAATTTATAAATTCTTCTGTAGAACTAATATTCCAATTATTTCTGTGTATATTTCACCATCCCTATTTTTTTCTTATTTTTTTTTTCAAATGACATTCACTTGATTAATTTGCTATACTTACTTTATTACTTATTTGATAAAAGTCATAAAATAATAATACTGTATAATTATTCCCTTTGTTTTATATTTATCTAAGGGTCCCCCATCTTTATTTTATCACCCAGATACCTTGATGCCTATATGTATCATTAATTTACCATGTATCATGTTAATTTGTCTGTATCTTGTATATTTAGCATTGAAGAAGACCTGCAATGTGTGTCGAAACGTTGGCTTTCCCATAAACAGTTCTCCCTATTAAAGAGAATTTTCCAGATCTCCACCCGGACCATTTTCTTCCACTCATTTTATTAATCATTAGACAAATTTTAAGCTTGAAACTTTTTTTAAACTTATTATAAATAGTTTTTACTCACATTGTTATTCCCATTATTCCCATAAAACTCCAGATTCAAACATGATACAACTCAAAATATGCCTTTATTTAAAAAAAAACAAAAAAAAAACGTCATTATATCATACATGGAGATGGATCATCAAATATGTCGTTCCAGAATTGAAAAACTTCAGCCAATAGAATTGCTAAGGTATGATTAACCCAAAAATTGGCATTTTGGGGTTAAGTCGTTGTTCTGTTATCACTTATTAAAACGAACAAAAATTAAAAAAAAAACAACTTTGGTGCCTACTATGAAATATATACTTATAATTTTACTTGAAATACGAAGTATTTCTTGAAATAAAGTATCTCTTTAAGTTTCATGGGAATCTAGTTTACATTATTTTTCATTAAATAATTTAAAAAACCATTAATTATTAACTCCAAAAACTAATTAAATTTAAGCATTTTCCTCACTTTTCATAACTTTTTATAGCTTTATATTAGAATTAGTGTTTTAGAAAATCTTCTTTCTTCTGCTTTCCAACGGTAGAAAAAACATCTATATATCACTAGTTTTATTTTAAAAAAGAAGATCGTTCTCCAAAAATATCAGTCGCTTATCAATCCTTTTTCAGGGTACACATTTTTACCTTTTTTTATTACTGAAAATACTGAGGGACAATTAATTATTACAAAAAATTAAGTGGACTTACAGGTAGAAATTTTAAATATTTCGCATTTAGGACAGTTAAGCTGTGTGTGTGCATATATATATATATATATATATATATATATATATATATATATATATATATATATATATATGTTATCTGTTATCAAATATGAAAAACCTAGTGGTCGAAGGTGATCACCAAATCACATGCATCCGCACAGTAATGTTTGATGTTTAATCTTTAGTAGTTTACTATTTATTACACTTCCCACTTGATATGATGCCAAATTGATTTCTAAACCGTCACCTGATAGAGTTATTTGTAAGTATATGGTTTTTAATACTGTGAAATTCGGTATTCTTTTCTATTTTTTAATGTATCAATAACAATCCGTGTAGATAGCCATTTCAAGTTAAAGCGCAACATAGCCTTTGGAAACTGTAATTGCACTATGTCTTTGACGTTTGTTCATTTATCTACAGTTCTCTTACGTCTTACTGTGTCCTTCCTATCTGGAAAGTTACTAATTATAGAAGATTAAGGATAAGAGACGTGAGAATAGGATATGTGACACCTAAGTGTCTCAGGATCCTTCAGAAGTCTGTCGTCAGCTATTTGTTAATTGAAGTTACTTTGGATAGTCAAAGTGCAGACATGTCAAAGAGTTGGTTGGGGGAGTAGAGTCAGCCTAAACTGGGTCACCCAACCTCATATTGCTGAAAACCATGGTTTCTGCATGGTATAGCGGGCTGCTCATACCCCCATAACTGCTCTTTAGCACCTGTTTAAAAGTCTCCTTCCCATCGACGTACACTCGGATTCAAGGACAGTAAAAAACCGTTCAAGATCCAAGAATTATGGCTGTTCGGGGTAAACGGGCGCACGAGGACCTATATTTCCTTCCCCGAAGCAGGCCGTCCATCGACCAAACCTAGCGTAGGATGTCATCACTCCTAAGCCAGGTCTTGGTGGGGAGGATGCTTGAGGAATCCCTAGACCGGGATTCGAACCCACCACAACCCTTGGGTTAGTAATCAGGGGGACTTTTGGAAGCGTATTAACCCGTTCGGCAACCGTGACCCCTCTATATAATACTGTGTGCGTGTGAAGGTGTGTAAATATACTTGTGTTAATATTTCGTATTATTTTATGGAACTTTTATTTTTTATTTATTTCTGTATCACAATAATTGTTATAAAGGATTTATATTTGTAAAAAATCAATCTAAATGCATCATAAATATGAGTTCATCTATTTTTTTTCGTAAATACTAAGAACTTTTCCTAAACCAGATTGTTTTTCCCTTTAAATAGATTTATTATATTTCAAGTTTTATAGCTTAATTTTTAGATCTATCCGTAGATTAATATATATTTTTATTCTTGAAATAAATAATAATATTTTTAAAACTCATTGATAAGGGGGAAAGTAGGTCAGAACTACGTTTTCCACATCGCCATGCCACCAGGCTGCGTACTGTGTTCTAATTGTCTTCATGAATAGGTTATTAGTTCGAAACTATTGACCTGATTCTCTTGAGTGTCCCCATTAGATTCATATCGTTTTACTGTTTGTCGGCATTACCCTACAAATATAGGGTAATAATAAAAAATAAAAAACTATTGTACTAAGTTCGTATTTTATTACCAAAAATTATACTTATTTTAATTCAATTTATTATACTTTTTTCTATTTGTGTAGGTTTTTCTTATTTTTCCTACTGTTATAAATGTGTAGTGCTCTTTATTTAATGTTAATTCAACTTGTAGTGTAAAATGTTTTATAAAAACATGTATAATTAATATGTTACAAATTGTAAATTGTTAAAATCAGTGGAATAAAAACTCTTTATTATTATTAGGGTAATAATGATAATAGGGAGGAGGATAGTATATATATATATATATATATATATATATATATATATATATATATATATATATATATATAAATATATATATTTAATATTTCATCGGCTTTGCCTTGCGAAGGATTGAGGAGCTAGTTTTTCTTTATTTTTGGTCGTTCTCGATCTATTATAATATACTATAAATAGTTTAAATTTGGCAAATCAAGAAGTCTCTTTTCCTGATTCCTTTCAGTCGTTACAGAAAATATAGCACTGTTTTAAATTCAAATGGAAAGAATGCAATGTATCGATTATTTAAAAAATAAAACAAGATACATCTTATTCCAATTTCCATTTTATTTCGAAAGTATTTCGATACCAACTATACAATTTTCACACTATAAATTTCTTTTTTTATAATTAAAATAAAGATTTATCGCACATGTGCTAAATTTAAGTGTCAACGGTTCGTAGTATTAATGTGATATTTTATATTAATTTCAATCTAATTCTTGAAGTTTTTTTTATATTTTTGTCAGGATGATTTAATATTTATATAGATTTAACATTTCTTTATTTACTTAAGGAATGAAATCAATTACGTTTGAAACGCACATTTTAATGAAGTGAATCGTAATATTTTATTTTTAATTGGAAATTACCCATCAGCCCATAATTATTTGACTGTTAGGCATTTTGGAGATGTTAATATAAGATGAGTTAATCTACAAAAATGCCTCATAAAATATATTTTTTTAAGGTTAAATTCCTAGTTCCTATTTCTACCACTGGGATCTACTAGCCTTTATCTATGACATCATGTATCATTCCTTATAATTCCTTGTATTGTTTAAATGTTTTACTTATACTTGTAATGTTTAAACCTGTTTTTTTTTTTGCACCGTGAACGGGTCCGGTAGAGAATGTATTGTTTCATGGACAACGGTTCAGCAAGGAGGTGACTTGTCCTAGGTCACGCTCAACCGCCAGATTTTCCCCCCTTATTTTGGGTACGATATTTTTATAATATTTTATAGAGGCTATGTGAGCCCCAGGAGGGTCCTAGATCCTTTACGATCCATCTCCGGCTGCAAACAGACTAAATAAAAGTATTGTTATAATACTGTGGTAAATTTCGATAATTTTTTTTTAAATCCTACGAGTCGCTTAAAAACCTTGAAAACAAGTAAATGTGAGGATAAGTTAAAGCTTTGATAGGAATAACGCTGTATAGATTGCCAACATCTTCCACGAGCCCTTCAGAACCCTATTTTGGGGAGATCAACCTAAATCCAATCCTACCGCCCCAACTTCGGGGAGCATTCCAAACCCCTTTAACAGATCTTATCCCCTTCCAATTTACCAACTTATCCCATTCATTTATTTTTCACTTTTCGACTTTCTGAGATTACTGGTTTATCATTATTGAGAATAGAATTGATTCTTAGAAAACTGCTGAAAATGATTCTTTGGGTATGTAATATTGTTACGGGCTACTGGGTGTAAAATGGACTAAACTATTACTTAATTCAAGAATCTAATATTTATTAACAAATTAACAAGAATACAATGAGGTTATTTAAAACAGTTAAATTATTAAACTAATATCAATATACAATAATAATATTCTACTAAATGTTATCTAATTTCTAAGATAATATACAAATAATATAAGATATTGTTTATACTAAGTAACTAAACTATTTATATAAATTTGTACAAATACAATAATATTACACTATAGTTTACAATTACAAATTAACACTTACAGTTCGCTAACTAAAGTCCACCGACCGTAAGACTCTTCAAATATGACAAACTGCCACACAGTTTATTACACTTATTACACGGTCACTAATTGTCACTGTTGCTCACTAAGCACTTATTACAGACTGATACTAATACTAACTAACTCACACACACTGCCACTAGTTAACGACTGCTACTCACTGGCTTATTACAGACTCGTCTTATTACTACTGCCGCGGCCGAAAACGCTGTCCTTTTTATATAGGCAAGGTAGGTCGTGGTGGGGCATTACTCGGAACAAGGACGAGGACCACCTAGACCGATCTAGAAGGCTCTACGCCATTCTATAATCCCTTCTGCTTAATCCCATTGTTTGCCTAATCCGCTCAGCCGGTCCTTCTTCCCGCTCTGACCGTAACACTGCCCCCTCCCTAAAAGTGCTCTGCCCCAGAGCATAGTCCGGAGAAATCGGGCGGTTATGAGCTTCCCTCGATGGAGACGCATTTCCTTTCCAGGGGTTGAACGTGCACACCAATATGGCGACTCCAGAGTTGGCGAATATCTGTTCAAGCATGTTCCTGACAACCTTCCACTCCAGGCCGTCATATCCACAGCCCAACTTAGGGATCGCGAGCTTGGTGACACGCAGTCTCAGAAGCTTACTCCGCAGGTCGTCGAGGCTTCGCCGCAGTGCGTCATATGTGGGCTTCTGATCAGTAGCACACTTGGTAACTAAGTAGAACAGGTGTCGGCCTTCGTGCGTATGGTGGAGTGCTTTCCCGACGCGTGGTCCTTGGCGTTCCAGTTCCTCAGTTCCAGCAAACTTCTTCCTGAAGACCGTTGCAATCCCTCGGGAAGTCCTCAGATCTTCGGCGACACAATGGGCCAGAGAATAGTCCGCGGGTAACGAGAAGATATCTCTGTATACTATCTGAGTTACTCTAAGGGAACCTAGTACCTTAGGTTGTGCAACTGATACCTTACTGGTCTCCACGTTGTTGAGGTACCTGACTTGCTGGTCTTTTGTCGGGCCATGGTCTCCTTTGTATGGGGCCAGTCTATTAAAATGGACTACCCTGGGTTTTCCTTTTGGCTGCTTTCTGATCCTATAGATGACGTCGTTTATCCTATTGATGATCTCAAACGGGCCATCCCAGGAGTTCTGAAGTTTAGGTGAGTAGCCTCGCCTTCTTCGAGGATCATGTAGCCAGACCAAATCTCCAGGTTGGAATCCACCTTTCTCTGCCCTGATGTCGTAGCGCTCCTTCATTCTGTCACTGGCTCCCTGGATGTTTGCACGAACCTTCTCGTGGATGTTATCCATCCGCTTCCGTAGATTCGTGACGTACTCCTCTCCGGTAACTTCCTCATTAGGCTTGAACCCGAACTTCAGATCACAAGGCAAACGAAGTTCTCGGCCGAACACCACATTTGCGGGGGTCTGCCCCGTTGCTTCATGGACTGAACTGCGGTAGGCTAACAGGAACAAGTGAAGATACTGGTCCCAGTCTCGCTGATGGTCGGAGACCACTTTAGACAAATATCGACCCATTGTCCTGTTCATGCGCTCCACCATGCCATCCGATTGAGGGTGAAGAGGTGTCGTCCTGGTTTTCCGTATTCCCAGTGCTTCGCACATTCCGGAGAAGACTGCAGACTCAAAGTTTCTTCCCTGGTCAGCGTGAAGTTCCATGGGTACTCCAAACCGGCTGACGAGCTGCTTCACAAGTACGTCTGCAACCGTGACTGCCTCTTGATTCGGAAGGGCATAAGCTTCCACCCACTTAGAAAAATAGTCCATGGCCACGAGAATATATCGGTTACCTTCGTCCGTGACAGGGAAAGGGCCAGCGATGTCGATCGCTATCCTCTCGAACGGTGCTCCCACGTTGTACTTCTTCATAGGGGCCCTCTTTCTTCTTGTTGGTCCGTTAGAAGCCGCACAAGTCGCACAACGCCTGCACCAGTCCAACACATCGTCCTTAAGGTTTGCCCAGTAAAAGCGTTCACGAACTTTTTCCAATGTACGGTGAACTCCAAGATGGCCGCCAGTTACACCGTCATGTAGTTCCCTAAGCACTTCAGGCACTTTATTCCTTGGAACGATGAGCTGTAGCCTACGCTGATCTCCTTCCGCGTTCTCCAATGCCCGTTTCAGCAGCCCGTTGTCCACTAAAATGGAGTTCCATTGGGCCCAGTACGTTTTTACATTCTTCGACATTGGAGCAACATCCTGCCAGGTAGGTCTTCCTTGCCCCGATACTTTCCATTGTTTTATCTGTTTTAAGTCCGGGTCCTCGTCCTGTCCCTTCGACACCTCTGCGTCTTGCCAACTGTCGATGACAACTGTAGTCCTCAACACCGCTGCCTGCTTCTCTTCTTGTCGAGAACAATGCTTGCAGCCTTCATCACAAGGTCTTCTTGACAGCGCATCCGCATTTCTGTGACTTGTCCCAGAACGATGAGCAGATTCAAAGTCATACTCTTGAAGGCGCTCGATCCACCTCGCCACTTGTCCCTCTGGTGACTTAAATCTCAGCAGCCACATTAGAGCCGCGTGGTCCGTTCTCAGGAGGAACCTTCGTCCGTATAGGTATTTATGAAAATGCTCTATGGACTTTACTACTGCCAGAAGCTCCTTCCTCGTGACACAGTAGTTGCGTTCCGGAGCTGAGAGTGCTTTGCTGAAATATCCAATCACCCTCTCTTCTCCGTCTTGGACCTGAGAGAGGACGCTTCCAATAGCGATGTTGCTGGCATCTGTGTCAAGTATGAACTTGCCCTCGGGGCGTGGATAGCTCAGAATAGGAGCACTAATCAATTTGCTCTTCAGCTCCTCGAAGGATGCCTGACACTCGTGATCCCAATGGAAAGTCCTTTTCTCCTCGGTAAGTCTGGTAAGAGGTTTTGCGATGTTAGCGAATCCTTTCACGTACCTCCGGTAATAGGTGCAGAGCCCGAGAAAACTTCTCACCTGGTGCTTATCTCGAGGTACTGGCCAGTTGGTGATCGCTGCTATCTGCTCTGGGTCAACAGCAACTCCGTTGTCTGACACAATATGCCCCAGGTAGTTGACTTGCCTTCGGAAGAGATTACACTTCTTCGGGTTCAACTTAAGGTTCGCTGCACGCAGTCGTTCGAAGACCTTCTCCAGATTCTTCAGATGGTGATCGAAGGACTTTCCCAGCACAATGATGTCATCTAGGTACACCAGGCATACCTCCCAAGAGAGACCTCTTAACACATTTTCCATCAGCCTCTCGAATGTGGCAGGAGCATTGCAAAGCCCGAACGGCATTACTGTAAACTGCCAGAGCCCAGTGCCAATTGAAAACGCCGTTTTCTCTTTATCTTCAGGTGCCAATCCAACCTGCCAATATCCACTGCGGAGATCCAAGGTAGAGAAGAGTTTACACCCCTCCAGGGTGTCCAGCGTATCGTCAATCCTGGGAAGCGGATAACTGTCCTTCTTGGTGACGTTGTTCAGAAGACGGTAGTCTACGCAGAACCTCGTTGTGCCGTCTTTCTTCTTCACCAATACGACAGGAGACATCCAGGGGCTACTCGAAGGCTCAATGCCACCATCAGCCGTCATCTCCTTTATGATCTTCTCGGCGTCCTCCCGTTTGGCTAACGGCAGCCTCCGCGGGACCTGTCGGATGGGCTTCGCATCCCCGGTGTCAATCCTGTGCTGGACGATATCCGTTCTGCCCCGTGGTCCTGGTCCGATCTCGAAGACGTCATGCCATCGGATAATCATGTTCTTCACTTCCTCGCTCTGTTCAGGTGAAAGGTCGCGGCATGACTCGTTCACAAATCCTTTTAGTTCTTCTGGCAGTCCTCGGAGCTCGGTGGGACGACGTTGCAGCTGACGAACCACTGAGGTAGCGGTTGTACACTCCCCGACCGGTGTTCCTTTCTTCAGCGTTACCGGGAAGCTGTTCAGGTTCATTAGCCGGATTGGAGTGGTCCGTCCGGCCTTGATGAGAGACCTAGCAACCAGTACGCCGCGTCCGATCTCTTGTTCTTCGTGCGTTCCGGGTTCCAGTAGTACACATTGACCCTCTGGTAGATGTCCTTCGACCGTCCCATGCGTCACGATTTGGCTCTGTGCAGGTAAAGTGGTGTCTTCTAGTAAGAGCACTCGTGCATACAGATCCTTTCCCTGCCGAAGGATGACTTCCTCGTCTCCCATCGTCAACACACCTTTCGACATGTCCAGCTTGATCCCGTATGCGATCATGAAGTCCATGCCCAATATGACATCTTCATCGATTTCTGCCACGAGAGCGCGGTGCTTCAGATGTTGACCCCCGATGATGAAGGTGGCAACTGTCTCCCCGTAGACCTTGGCTGGCTGTCCCGTGGCAGTCCGTAATGCCCAAGTTGTTGGTAAGATCTCCTCAGCTGGAAGTGTTTTCGAGTTCAAGATTGTCATGGTTGCGCCGGTATCTATTAGCAGACTTCGTAGCTGCCCGTTCACCATCCCATCAACGTAGAAACTGTTCGTTCTGCTTCCTATTGACGCAACTCTGATGGCCTTCCTGGGGCCTTTGACGTTACGGGTTGACAGTTGCCCCTTCCCATCAACCCTATTTAGTTTTCCTGTGGCTTTTCTTGCTTCTTCGATGGACACTTGCTTCTAGGGTGTCCAAGTTGGCCGCAGCTCCAACAGCGTATCTCCTTCTTACGGGTCCTGAGAGCCTCTAAAACTTTCGTCACTAGGTCCTCGAAGCTGGGGACTACATTCGGCTCCGCTTCTGCTGCTCGTACTCGTGCATGGCCCCGTACAGACTGTCTAACAGCCTCGAACTCCATGGCCTGGGATAATGCGTCTCCCAAAGTTTTCGGCCTGGCGAGCTTCACTGCTTGCTGTGTCTCTGGGTCCCGAAGTCCATCCAGGAATTTGTCGACAGCCAAGCTTTCGTAGACATCGTCGGTGACCGATGGGTAGGCGTTCCTTACCAGCCGGGCAATATCCGCTTCAAATTCCTGCAAAGTCTCGTTGGTCTTCTGGACCCTGCTTCTCAGCTGTGAGCGATACAGCTGGTCCATGTGGCGGTGGCCGAAACGCATCTCCAGTCTTCTGATCAGCTCCCCGTAGTTGGACCGCTCCGACATGGGTATCCCCTGCAGAACTCCCAAGGCGTCTCCACGCAAGGCCAGGCACAACGCTGAAGCTTGGGTCTCCTGTGACCACCCGTGGATCGAAGCCGCTGTCTCGAAGAGAGTCATGTAGTCCTCCCACGGCGTCTTTCCGTCGAATACTGGAATGGTGTTGTGAGCTGGTGGCGTCCCATTATTGGCGGGCAGAATGGTTTTATGAAGACTGACCTCGGGGGAACGGTCGGTGTCGTTCGTCGGTGGGTTGCTCTTACGTCCCTCGAGAGCTTCCATTCTTAGCCTAATTTCGTTCACTTTTTCTCCTAGCCTAGATTCTATATCAGCTACTTTATTATTTACATCGACTAACTTATTATCTACATTAGCTAACTTATTATCTACATTAGCTAGCTTATTATCTACATTTTCCATTAACTTAGTCTCTAATGTGCCTAACTTAGACTCTAATGTATCCATTAAATCATTTTTTACAGTACCTAGATCATTTTTAACAGTGCTTAACTCATTACCTAGTTCATTTTTTACATTGCCTAACTCATTTTTAACAGTACCTAATTCCTTACCAAGCTTATTTTCTACATTGCTTAACTCATTACCTAGCTCATTTTTAACAGCACCTAATTCATTTTTAAAAGTTGCAGACAACTTGCTTAAATCAGTTTCAAACAGAACGTCATCTGGATTTTCCCCTAACTCTACAAAAAATTGACGTAAGCGATGTTGCAGTACACTTTTATTTCCGGAAGAATCCAGATCACGTTCTTCTAATTCTCGTTTTAAATCTGCAACTTTTAAATCCATTAATTTAAGACTTTGAGAAGCCATTTTTCATACAGTAGCCCAATAATTACAAAATAATAACAATTACACAAGATATCCCACTTCTGACACCAATTTGTTACGGGCTACTGGGTGTAAAATGGACTAAACTATTACTTAATTCAAGAATCTAATATTTATTAACAAATTAACAAGAATACAATGAGGTTATTTAAAACAGTTAAATTATTAAACTAATATCAATATACAATAATAATATTCTACTAAATGTTATCTAATTTCTAAGATAATATACAAATAATATAAGATATTGTTTATACTAAGTAACTAAACTATTTATATAAATTTGTACAAATACAATAATATTACACTATAGTTTACAATTACAAATTAACACTTACAGTTCGCTAACTAAAGTCCACCGACCGTAAGACTCTTCAAATATGACAAACTGCCACACAGTTTATTACACTTATTACACGGTCACTAATTGTCACTGTTGCTCACTAAGCACTTATTACAGACTGATACTAATACTAACTAACTCACACACACTGCCACTAGTTAACGACTGCTACTCACTGGCTTATTACAGACTCGTCTTATTACTACTGCCGCGGCCGAAAACGCTGTCCTTTTTATATAGGCAAGGTAGGTCGTGGTGGGGCATTACTCGGAACAAGGACGAGGACCACCTAGACCGATCTAGAAGGCTCTACGCCATTCTATAATCCCTTCTGCTTAATCCCATTGTTTGCCTAATCCGCTCAGCCGGTCCTTCTTCCCGCTCTGACCGTAACAATATTATCATCTGCGACAATATTGCTATGAAATCTAATTATGTATATTTTATCCTTTTTTATCTTATCTATATTTGTGTATTTTGTGCTCTATCAATCAACTGTATATTTAAGAATAATGTTGAATTGTTAATTATTTTTACTTTTTTTTGGATGGAAAATATGTTTCATTATATTTTTTTTTGGCATATTTAAACTTAAAGAGAGAAAAGGAACAATAAAGTAAGAAACTGATGCATTCGTTATTCTTCGATTCATTATTCACTCATTCATTATCGACGCATGGAAGATTGTTGTTGTTTATTGTTATTTCTTTTTTTTCAGATCCTTTACCATAATACAGTATCTTTTCAAATTCTGTTTGGTCTGTCAAGAAGTCTTACTCATTCATATTCCATATTTATTTTTCTGGCTGTTTTCTCCTCACCCATTCTGCAAACACACTAGCCACCATAGTTCTTCATACTCTTACGAATCGGTAGCAGATCTTTACAAATTCATAAATTCGACTTAAGATCTTTTATCGAGCCTTTGAACGTCTATAATTGCCTTTACGCGAGTTGAAGTGCTGCAGACAGTTTGAGCTTGGTTGAAGTACTGAGTAATCTGTATCTTAAGGGCTTACCATCATTTTGCACTTGATTTCTTCTTCATTATCCGTGTAATAGCTCACAATCGATTCCAAGCACTTAAGACTTTTAACACTCTCATACATGTAGTTTCCAACTACGTAGTGAATCTGCTTGTAAACTGGATTCTTCTGCCTCAATTTTTGTCTTATCACATTGATTTTAGTTTTATCCCATCTTACTGTACAACCATTCTTCCTTCTTCCGTACCAAACACCCTAAATACAGACCTGATACTTTTTAGAGTCGTGCCTGCAATGTATCAATGTGCACTTTGATATTCTCCGTATTGATTCCACGGATGGCTTTAGACGTTTAAGTATGATAAAACTAAGTAATGCTTGCTTAAGTAATGCTAGTAAGGGAAAAGATATGTCCAGGGCCGGGACTCGAAAGTCTTCCCGACCCTCGACTTCGAGTCCCGGCCCTGGACATATCTTTTCTTTTCAAATAAAAATATTTAAAAATTATAACAATTAATAAAAAATAAAATACAATAAATTATAAGAATATATAATGACGTAAGTCAAAAAGATCCTAATTAAAGTAATGTTCAATGAACATTCTTATCCTTGTATACATCGCAAAATTACGAGAACACGGGGATATGGGATCAGTGAAAAGAAAGGATATATCTGACCGAGAAGCGAGCCAGGATAGCTCAGTTGGCAAAGCCGAGTTCGAGTCCCGGCCCTGGACATATCTTTTATTGTCAAATAAAAATATTTAATTCTTTCAGTTCCTTGGAAGCCCTAAAGGAGTAGTTAGATGGAATTAATTTGCTGCAGGCTGGTTTCTGTTTTATCAAGAATCTTCTTCTAGGTATGTTTAGAGAACCAAATACTAGTCTATGATCTGAATCAAATTAAAAAATTTCTTCACGCTTTTGATTATTATTAAATGCATAATGTGTCTTCCATCGGTAGGAGTGAGTGCAGACTCGTTCCATATGCATTGAAATCTCCAAATACTATCTCCATGTCACGGTGTGATAATTTCTGTTAATTGCGCCCAATATTCTATTTTTTTTCCTTTCTCTCTTCCTCCCTTTCCTCAATCGATGGTGACATTAAACCATGGTAGTATAATAATGTTTTACCCAATATAACACTACTATTAGGACTAGGGTAATTCTAATATTGGTTGGTTATAAATCGAGGATACATGATTAAATAAGTCATAATAATAAGAAACCAGTCCCAATCATGGCTTATCATCACTAAATCATGTCTGTTTTTCCCTCACTTATAATAGGAGTGAAAACTATTTCCTCATTATGAATATGACAAACATGGCTGTGATAATTATGCTAAGTAATTGGTTTTTTAGTACCGGAACTATTAAGAAAATGCAGAATCCCCATTCTAAACTTAATTACTTTTGTGAGAGTTTTAAGTAGTTTCCAAAAGACAGTAAGATTCCCGACGCTTCGTTGTCGAGCATCAGTAACTTGATACTTTTTTTATAAGGAGCGGATAGTCACCCCTCATCTTAACCGTCCTCTGTAATCCAGACTTGGGCAAAGGTCCAGTAAACTAATTGCATTAATTTTGTTTACATTATATGATAATGAACTAATGAAGATAAAAAAATAACAACTTCACACACAATGGTTTGTTTTAACAGCATAAAATCATGTCTCTGGTTAATATACAAGATAATAAACAGTTTGGTCAAAAGGTATTTAGCTATGAAACTGGAACCACCGATTTTCTTTATTAAACATACCTCTCTTTTCTAATGAAGCATTGTTCGTTAATTTTTGTAAACATTGTTCGTTCCTCATTCGTTTGTACATGGAAAATTCTTCCGGGTAGCGGTCAGCTGGGGTGTAGTAGTTAGCATTGCAACCTTAATATGAGGTCCCAAGTCTGTACAGCCACGGGCTCGTTAAATATCCCTATCCTCATTATAACTGGGTAGGCAAAATTTTAGTCACCCACTATTGCATCGTCCGATTAACCACAGCATCATTAAAGTGGCGTGGAGTAAATAACCAAATAGATAAACAATATCTTTTGTGTTTAGCATAGTCATTTAGAAATCCATACTCAACTGCTTTTTAAACTTGGGTTCAAGTAATCTTCTGATCTTAAGTGGTCGCATATAATATATGGCTATATAAAATAACGTATTACTTTTTCTATATATGTAAGCAGCAAGGAGGATTTTCGTTCAATGAAAGTTAATAGAAATATTGAAGAAAATGATTATTGAAGTGATAGCGTTACGAAGATTAAGATGGGCTTGTAAAGTTGCTGGGATTAGTAACTAACGAATTCCTAAAAAGTTAATAAGCACTGTACCGAATGGGAAGCGTCTGAGGGGTAGACCGAGGCTTAGGTGGGAGGATTGCATTATGATTATCTATACCTTCATATTAAGAGAGTAAGAGTATCCGAATCTGGCGTATTCCGGTTCCTGGTAATAGTCTATGAACGGAAATTTTTAAGTAAAGATTGGTGGTATCGGCATCGAACCTTCGGGTTCGCTAAGCGTTACTATTATTGATGAAGACAATGAAGTGACATAATATGGATGGGGGTAAAAATAATAAAGTTCATTTTATCACCTTATTTTATGCTCTGTTCGAAAGACCACATACCTGCTTGCATATGCAAATATTTATGTTCCTGTCCCCAATAACACTGAAGATACATGATGGCGCTCTAACCACAACCGCTATATACGCTAAGTACTTATGCTGCCTTAGGTTATTCCGGGTCGTCTATGTGATACATTGAGAATGGTGAATAAACTGTGGCCAGGAATATTAAAAGTTGTTGAGAGTTGAATAATTTACCTGGAAGAGGCTCTGATGGGAGGGTACGGGCGTAACTCGACACCAGCCTTTCATGGTTCCAGCATTCCCTCACGGTCTTTGTCTTTGCCTTCAGTGTTGTCACTACGGAATGAGATGTTTGGTTTTTTGTATATAGGTGTAGCGTCGGATTAATGGGGTATAGAGGTTTAAAATGGATATGTCCTTAATGGAGCTATTCGTAGTACCTTTAACCAGTCCTTTTGTTTTTATTAAAGTGCCATTTAGTGATGATGAGTGACAGCTCAAGCAAATTTCTGTTGAACTTATCTTCAATTAGGTTTGTATGTCTGAGCCAGTCCAGTTCTTATGTTCCTCAATCCTGCTTACGTCCAGTGGAACTTACGTTCCATTGTGAGCTTAATCAGAACCAATATGTTATCCCTCTTAAGATATAGATTGAGTCAATGTAGATAGAGTAGGCAATATGGATATCAGAAAATGCCCGTCACCTACTTCTAAGATTCGTAACAAGGCTTACTTTTGTTTTTCATTAATGAATGAAAAAACATTTCCTTAACGAGGAGGATGGCTATCCTTTTAAGATTAATATTGCTTTCCTGTCACGAAAGAGATAACGATGTCCTTATTATTCCCGGAATACCACACTAGGGTCTGAGGATTGCTCTAGCCGGAGCCGTGAAGCTTATCAAGGAATCCCCCGTGTTCGGTAAGGAATTATATGGTCGATTTCTCAAATTAGTTGTCCATAAATCTATGATTGCTTCCACCAATTTCTGAACATTGTCCATATATATATTACCTTGTCGATTTATATTAATATTTCCTTGATTAATTCGCTCAGGTACTGCATCGATTTGGATTCCTTGAGCTGGTACTGCTCAACAGTTTAATATATCTCCTACTGTTACTACTACCAGCAATCAAGAAGGGTTTGACTTTCAATGATCAATCATTCGCTAGTTTACTCAAACAATATTATTCCCGAACCTTCAGTTTCAGAACAGGAACAAAACCAAGAGAAATAAGGCGGCAATGTGTCCTTTAGACAAAATGTGAAAAAGTAAATTTTGGAATAATCCATTTTTGAAACTGAACGCCAAATATGAAAATTATTTCCTTAGTTAATATTTTTATTTTTTAAATTAATATTTTAGTCATTCATTTCCAAAACGTCCTTTACCATACGGTGAAAATTTTGGCAAACAACGAAATAAAGCCTATGAATTTATATTAGGGCATACCAATTTGGAAATAGTATCCTTAAATTAAAAGAAAAATGCTGGATTTATTTGTTTTCTATTCAAGAATGATATCTTACATTGTTATTTAGTTATTTTAAAAAAATGTTTAGATAAAGGTCGTTTTGGAACCAAAAGATGGATAAGAGGTGGTTTGAATCAAAAATAGAAGACAAGGAACAGTTTGAATAAAAAAACTTCACAAAAACAGGTTTATCCTTGTCTAACCTTATAATAATAAAACTATTATGAAATAATATAAACTTGCCAACATGGTTCTAATTGAAGGGATTAGGAATAGTTGTAATTACAGTGAATGTAAATTTCTTTTAAAATTCTTCGGCGTCCTCCATAAGTCCACCTTCGCTTTCTTCATCTGACTGCGCAGTAACATTTTCTGGATTTTCCTTTCCAAAAATACTGTTTTTGTAATTGATTAAATCTTCATCAACTGCCCAATTTGGTCCAAAGTGAAGTTCAAGAAGATTCTTGATATCTGCAACCTTAGCTGTCTTGACAGGAACTCCCGGGAAAAGAAGCTGCAGTTCAAAATCTTGAATTTTATAACCAGGCTGAATGACTTTTTTGCATTGTCCAAAATTCGTGTTATACGAGGGCTCTCCTGAGACAAGGACTTGAGTGTTGGGCACATTGCTTTTTGTAATTATAAACATACTTGCACAGGCACATTTAAAGTGCGGTTTCTTCTGAAACTTATCACAGGCTGTCTTCCAGTCGAAGACATTGCAGTTTTCAATGTAAATTCCATCATGAATGAGTATAATACTGTTGTTACTTGATTAAATTCACAACTTGAACTATTAATATTGTAATTAGCTAAATACTGGCTATAAAAAGAGAGTGCACACTTCTGAAATATCTTAAAAATACTCAACGATTTAGTATGGAAAACAGTATAATAACCATCAATTTCAAAGGTGCATATCCTTTCGTCAAAGGTAGCGAGATTTGTTTTCAAGCTGATCAGCAGGTCTACCACAACAAATTTCAGCTTTGAAGTATTGGACAAGGGGTATAAATTAGTATTACAGAGGAAAATATTACTCAACTACATTTGGCATAAGAGACATTTTGAAAACATAATTGAATAAATCCATTTATTACTATGTGGGATAGAGGACGATTTGAAAACAAAATAGTTCCTGTTAGGTGGTGGTCATATAAGATTGGATAAAGGACGTTCAGAAAGCAAACACGAATTTTGCACAAGTTTGAGATTTATTTTAAATGGTTTAAAAAACGTTTTGTTACTAAATATTTGGTCAATTTGATAGGAAAAACTATATAGATTGTCATGCTGAGAGTAACTTAATTTCGAAAAAAATTGGATAAAGGACGTTCTGGAAATGAGCAACTCATTTATTTACGTTGTCCAGTAATGATTACAAATTAAATTAATATTTTTTTTGAGATATAACAATTACCCAGGAGAGTGGGTAAGATGTGGTGTAGTGGTCAGAACAACAACTTTCTATTTCTAAGATCTAGGGTTCACCGGTAGTTGGCCCTAGGATTTTATAAATGGAGTAAAAATCCTTGGTTGTGCCGTGCTTCGTATGGGGCGCAAAATGGAAATCCCGAGCATGTGTAGTGCCAAATACTCATTAAAGATCCCTATCATAATTATTACGGGTTAGGACATTAGTTCTGAGCTGTTTTGCAACCCGAAGAAGCATCTATTTGCCACCATTATTTTTCATTGTTTTTCATTTTTGGTATATTATTTGGGTACTAAGATATAAAAAGTCATTCACGCTCTTGAGGAAAGTGGTATAGTTCAGTATACAGAGCTATGAGACGCAGCGCTGAAAATCCTTGGTTTTACAGTAAAACTTTAAACACCTGGAGGAGGGACAGTAAAAATTATTTAATCATCTCTCATCCATAGATAGAAGCTATGAGATCAACAAAGCCTGTGGTCATCATCCATCTATTGCGAAGTTGGGCCTCTCAATTGGGGGAAAACTTGAAGGTTGATTGTGCTTTCGCCCAAATCACCAACTTACACAACCGTTGGCTTATAACAAGTTTATTCTCCAGCAGGTACTAAACTCAAAATCCTTTCTAAATTGTACTGATAGAGGTTATTTAGAAATTTTTCTGGGAATCATGTCCATATTTGTCCAAATCGTCCATTAAAAAGAACATTATTATTAGAATGAGATATTTATTATAACGGTATAGCCACAATTTAGAGCTCCCACTGTAGCATCGTCCGATTAGCCGTAGCATCATAAAGTGGCGTTTAATGAATAACAAATCCAGGGTAAAAAAATTATAGAAAAAGCTACTCAAGGAGCAGCTCTTTGCAACGATTTCACACTTTATTTATCACGCCCGTCGAGACTTTTTCTGTAATATTTTGGAATATTTTCCACACCACGGAGGACCTCTCACGCTTCTGATATTGTTGAATTAACATTTCATTATAGAGAAGAGACTGAAGGTAGTGGATTGAATTAGGCAGGAAGTTGTTGGCCCTTATCATTCCGATCTTTCTGGCCGCTAACAGAACTATTGTACAGGACTCAGATCCCTACCACCTGCTCTCTCTTGGATTACGCCCTGTCATTAATACCGCATGCTATATCACAGGGTCAATAACATCTACCTCCTCTCTAAGCCTTTGCTTTCCTGAGAAATGAAACACGTAAATTACTTCTTTCTAGTAATAATTTTATGTTAAAAATGTCGGTATTGACAATTAGCTAAAGGCAATAAAAAAGGTTCCCAGAATTACAAATTTCAAATTTTATGTTAATACAAATCCTGTATAAAAATGGACGAGATGGTTTTTTTGTAAGGGAATCTAACTAATACTAGTTAACAAGATTTAATTAGCTGAAGGTACAAAGGAATGCTGCTTCTGGCAATGTTTATTTGGGATTCACTAAATAAAAAATAATAATTACGTAACGCCTAATGAAGCTTCTCCAGCTCAAAGCAATAACTAGTCTGCAGCCGACGAAATTGAATCAAATCTAAATTCAGCAGACATAGGATAGAAATCCCCAATAACTCGGTTACTGAATCAGGACCACGGGAACCTTCTGAATGTTAGTTACTATCAATGCTTGTTATCAATAGCCCCGACTTCATAGCTTTGGTTAAAAAATACCCCGGATTAATTAGACAAACAATGTTCAAACCCTTCTCCATGACCAATAATAATAATAATTAGTGCTCATCTTTTGAAAACATCCCCTAAGGGTTTCACTTGGAAGCGTGGATTGAAGACACGTCTAGCGTGTTTCATCTATTTATGATAGAAGCCTGCTCGAGTCCAAGATCAATGTTACTAAATCAGCATTGTCAATATCGGAAATTACAAAAAACTTGACATACACATATGAATACACATATTATATACGACTTTCATCCCTAGAAAATGAAATAATAAAACCACATTTAGAATAATATTTAGGGGACAAATTATTGCAACCCTCCCTTGCAGCTATAAAAACATATTACGAACTATTAGTCCAGAATAATTAATAGTTGATCGTAAAAATATAGAGTACTGGTGGAGAAGAAGAATATAAAAAGAAATGAAATAATACAGTTGTACGGGTAAGGTGACAAAAATAATGCCTTGAATAATGAGTCTATTTATTTGAAGCCGACGTTTCGACCGACGCTGTAGGTCTTCTTCAGGGCTTAGTGGTCGCAAGTATGAGAGAATTTACTGTAGAAGAAGAAGTGAATTATTTTATGTTGTGCAAATCCAAGTATCGACACCAAGCTAGCTGTACCGAGCTCCAAGAGGTCCTGGATTACATAAAATCCATTAATAGAATCTGCCAGCAGCGGGATTTGAACCTATAACCTTCGGCACGGGAAATCAGAGCTGTACAACTGAGCCCCTCCACTTCCCACGTGTAGGTTATCGGTATATAATAACTTTTTATCTGAAAATTCTATGACTGACTATTGACTATAACAAGGCCAAACATAGCTAAAACTGCCTTCGTAAACTAAAACTTGCCTCCAAATCCTGTTGATGGAACAAAAATTGGACGGTTCTGAAGTGAATTCTACGGGCTAAGCAGTAAGTTAGTTGCGTGCGGAGGCAGTAGAAACAAATTCCAACAGGATCTGTGAAACCGCTGGCTCAGCTCTCCGCTACTGCTGACCAAACGCTGATCAATTCCTACTATCTGTCTAATCTCCTTAGCGATGAGAAAATGAGGATTAAGGAAAAAAAGGTCAACTCTCTAGTAATCTGTCTCAATAAATATTTCTGAATCAATGACTCCACTAAAATTGCTGTCCAATTTGAAAAAGTAAGTAACTCCAGCTAGAGTAGCTCATTGAGTAGAGTGCTGAGTTGCTGTGCTGAAGGTTCCGGGTTCAAATCAAATCCGGATTGACCCTGTGATAATCAGAATAATGTTAACATAAACCTACAAATATATAACATAGCTGACAATTCTTCTATTAACAATATACTTCGCATATAAGTAATGTTTATTCTAGGTAGGTATATTATTCTTATTAAAACTGAATTTAGTTTAAAACTTATGATTGGGTGCGCACATCATTTTTAAAAATTTAATAACATGTTCTATAGTTTCTTTGTTTTTAATATTAGCTTTCCTATCGTTCACCAGTCCAATTTGATCCTGTCCAGCTTCACAACCCCAAATACCCTGGCAGGATGCACGACACCGTCAAATGTAACGGCAGGAGATGGATGCATGGAGGAGGTGTTCCCGTCGTCATTAGATACTCGTGGGTAACTCTAGTGTGAACTATCCATGGCACTATCTCCTTAAGGTCAGCTCCGTTAAGCATGACATAGACATACTTACGTGACTTACATTACTTTTCAATTATTATTTAATACTTATTTAAGATACTAAGTATTAAATAAACATAAAAGTAAAAACATAAAGGGTCTTATGTTAAATGGATGGTAGAGACTGTTCAGGACAGTGGTTGTAAAGGGAGTCATCACCCTCAACCTCCTGGTTTTTCCTACAATATAGGTTACGACTTTATAGAGGCAAGGTGAGCCCCAGGAGGGTCTGCATGTGGTAGTTAACAGATTAAATATTTTATTATTAAATAGTGTAAGTTTTGAATAATTACTTAATTTAATATATGTGCTGCCATTTCCAACGTGCCTTTCTTTTTCTTAAAAAGTAACTATTTCTTTAATTAATCGAGGCCAACATTTATGTATTATCGAACTGTACTTATATAACTATAACGGTAAAATTTGTCTCTTGTTTATAAATAAATATTACCTGTAGATATTAAAGTGTATAAAAAAATGTGTTATAATACTTTTACATCATTTATTGTTATTATTAAACATTAGCCCAGTTGGCAATAGTAGGGTATCTATTTGTGGGCACTGATGCCTAGAATATAATTTTAGAACGTTAACTCTCCTATTATTGGGCTACGTCAACATATACTGTCCCAGCTAATAAATAGACTAAGAAAAAATCAATGGTGTCCATAGTTAATTTATAGTATTTTAAGCTTTAAAATCGTAAAGTTAAATAATAGGGAGCTCTTAAAATTTATGGATAGCTGATATTGTCTAGCCAGGTTCTCGTTTGTCATTTTTCTAAATTAAGAAACTTGCCATAACGTTGCAGAAATTTTAAAGCGAATTAGGTGGGTGCTGTCGAGAAGGATGTGGATATCCCTTGATGCCGAAGGAAAAAAATTGAATATTGAAGGATGCTGAAGGTAAATCTAAAAGTAACTTTAATGTGTTCTCACTTCTCGCTCTATGTTTTCGAACATTAATACACTACACATTCAAATAAAACGGAATTTGATGCGCCCGAAAAATCTACGAGCATCACTTGAATAATCGGTATGAACATTTTCAATATTTTATATTATCATGGGAATAATCCATTTAGACTTTCATTACCATTGCATGCAATCGGAGTCATCTCAAACATTTAAGTGCTATTTTTCTACTTTTAATAAATTCAAATATAAAGGTTAAAGGCATTCATTCAATTGGAACTTATTGCATTCGAAGATTGATCGTTCAAGGTGTACTGGAGAAGAGAAACTGCAGCATATATTATAGCTTTAGGGAACAACATCTTAACTTCGGGGTTGGATTCGTTGTCAGAGAGCGGAGAGCGCTACAGACACTTTGGTTTCTAGACAATTAGGCTCCAAATCTCCCAGTTAAGAAGACAGTATAAATTTAGAAGTATTACCATGTTACCACCCTCACAGAAGATGCAGATGAAGAAGAGATTGGTGCCTTCTACGAGCAGTTGGAGGAAGAAGCTTTAGACACATGTCGACCTGAAGATTAGAAACATGTAGATTTGATATGAAGATCATCAGGCGTTTGGCAGGGTACCTCAAAACCTAAAAAAAAAGGAAAGTAAGACATTTATAACCCCACAGTCTTCACGGCCAATGCATCGATAATAGGCGGTGTCTCGTGAACTTTCCAAGTGCTGAGAACATAGCTATTGCAAGTGCTATGTTCCCTCACAAATACATTCATAAAAGAAAATGGATATCACCAGATAGGAGGTAAGTTAACCAAATTCTTGTAAAGTTTATCACATTCTTTATTTGTGGCAGAATCAAATCAGCTCCATCACAAATGTTCCCGTTTTCAGAAATGCTAACGTAAACTCCGAACTCTTTCTTACAATAATCACAGTTATAAGGAGAATAAACAATGTCCAGACTATGAAGGATGAGCACAGATGCACAATAATATGTAGATCATTATATGTCGACACTAGACAAGAATCTATCTGAAAGCCACGTATGAACGAGGAATGGGAGAACTGCTTTTCTGCTATTTCACGGACAGCTGAAGAAGTTCTGGGAACAGTTGAAATAAAAGCTCGAATACCGAGTTTTGACGATGGGTGTAAAATTGCCACAGACGAAAAGAACCTGACATACCAGTCGATGATTAGCAGAAGGACATAGCACAGTTCTGAGGAATACAATGATAGGTGAAGAAGATTACATCGTAAAAAGAAGAGGGAGCACAAGCACCATGGACTAGAAGAAATGGAGAAGTCTCTGGGAGGAAATCGAATGGTACCGGTGTGGATTCATGGTTGGAAAGTCCAATATATTATTAGTCAACTCCAGGACACATTATCACTATGCATCAAACTTTGGAGAAAGGTAGAGAATATGTATTTAGTTTACGTTATGTTTATTCATTTTAGCTTCGCAATAATTTCACAGAAATTGATGTGCTTCCAAAATGTGTATGTCGTTTTCCTTGGGATGCCTCCTCTTTAAGCTCCACCTAGAAAAAACAAGAAATCAGTCATTCAGACAATACGCACTTTGTTCAACGAAACAGTTCAGTTACTAGCGTAAGATGATATAGACCATCAGAGATTTTGCCATAAGCATTTTTGGATCTCGATACTGGAGCAAGTCGCCTCGGCAGTATCGTAAACCAAGAAAAGGAAGATTGGTACCAAATTTGCATTTGATCCTTACAATTTACACGTTGAAAGTTTCAAAATTTGCATACCTTGGAGCACAGTGACGTGTGATAGCAGAATCTCGGTAGAGACGCAGAAAAAACGTTCTTAGTGAATCGCTGCTAATATGGACTCCGCTCACACCTGTTTTGATGTAGGGTTCAGTGACTATTGCAAAGGCAAATTAAAGGGATCTCTTTACTTTTGAAAAAAAATTCCTTCGAAAATGTCTTTTTATTTTAATATTTATTATTTTGCTTTTGTGTGTCAAGGCCTCGAATAATCTTAAAATATTGCATTTTACTCAGTCATACTGCTTGTTTCATATCATATATTTCCTAGATACGTGGTTGTTATCCACAATATATCTATTCATTTTCGGTATAAATATACAAGCGTAGGACGACAGTGGAAGTAGCTTGCAACCGAGACAAAGCTTCTACCAGTTTGATCCCAGTGGTTTCTCAACTTCACGATAAGATGGCCACATAGTTAACATTGTTGCTGCCTCAGAATTCACTGCTCAACTTCTCTTCCACAGTTGCTAAAGCAACTTGGAGAGGTTTGTGTAAGTTGTGTGAGTACTCTGTTAGCTCACTGTACATTAAACATGGCTAAAGCGGAGCTCGTGTGTGTCTCGTATCTCTGTTGGTTTGTTATTAATAGTAAGATTTATTGTTCATTTGTACTCGCAACAATGTTTATGTCACAATAGGAGACGATACTGTTTATGTATGGCTCGGAAATGTATTACTGAAAGCCTTGGCAATTGGGATTGAGTGACGCCATTCAGATCAAATGTTATCGTTGAGTGTTGGTGCGCATAAATAACCTGCTGAGGTAGTAGATTCAGCACTGCGAATCTGCATTGTTCAGAAGAATCCTGAAATTATATATCATAAATGTAAATCAATATAGTTGGACTTATTTGGTGGTATAATGTTCGTATAACTTATGTATATATCCACATCGGAGTAAAAAATAGAACTTTTCACTATAATTTAAAAAAAATGTCATTAAAACAAAATTTAACGTGAATTTCTTGGATTCATAAGTTACAAATATAATGGAATGTTTAATGATTTTCTTTTATTAACAGTTTTTATTCACAGAGAATTCGCATGAATTTCATAAACTACAAGTACTAATTTCCTACACAATGAATTAAAGACAAAATTGCATTGAGGAAGACTAATTTGAAAATAGTGAGATGCTTTCAGTAACTATTTTACTGATTTGAAACTGTTATTTACATGGGTCTTAATGTTTATATATTGTCTCCGTGTTTTCAATGATTTTTTTCTTCTTTTTAGTGGAAAAATTCCAACCAAAAAGCCTTAAGTTTCTAAATTAAAATAGGAACCGAAAATAACTGTCAGCAGCACATACTTCGACAGGTATTTTCGTTTCCTGTTTTAGTTTAGAGACTTAAGGTTTTTTTTTTGGGGGGGGGGGGATTTTTTCACTAATGTTTCTTCAATATTATTATAATATTCATTTCAGGAAAATCAAAAACTCATCTTATATTTTCTCCATAGATGGGTGGTTTTTTTTAAACTATATCTACTGATTATATGCATAAGCTAGAACTCACCGATGGTATAAAACAATGGTCTTTAAAGTTTTCACATCAACGTTTTGCCTAAAGCTAAGTTATAATTATATGACCGTTTCTGTCCGAAGAGTTTAGTATAGAGTGCGTCAAGGCCATAAGGGGATACTTTTTGTTTTCATTAGGATATTTGTTTATAAAAAAAGTAAAATAAATATATAAAAAATAAATTTCCTGATGTCGTAACCATTATTGGACTGTCCCAATGATAAATATTTTTAAAAATAAAATGTTCCGTAGATTATAAGCATATCTAAAATATAAAGTTTGCTCTGTCATTAATTTAAATTATTTTACATTTAAATAACTATTTTAATGACTAAAATGTATGTCACAGTATTATGATATGGAATGATACTTGATGATATTTTCCCTACTGGAAGTGATTTGCCGCCAATAGCATTGATATACCACGCTGTTTGGTTTAATAATTAATAATAATTACCATAAAATCATCCAACTTGATAAGATACATTGTCCATGAAAAGTGTAATCGACAATTGGTCTCCTTTCAAAGCGACCTAAATGATGCTAAACCAAAACCTGGGCAGTACAGTTTAATGTTTTCCCTTCTGACCCTAATAGCCTATTAAGGCAATAATTCCACATTAATCCGCTGTGTGACGCCTCTTGTCGCGTAGGTGCACAATTATCTCAAATGTCAGTGCCACCTTCATCCCTGACCTGTTATTTCTGTGACCTTCCGTGTTGTCATTACTGCGTTGAAATGCTTTATCCGTCTTTTATATATAAAGTAAATCAAAACATACTGGATCGTGATTATCGATTGGTTCAAATATGGTTTTTAAGAAATGCTTTATTGTTTATTAAAAATATAATTTAAGTTCTAATTGCGTGCATTGGTTCCAATGCCAGCAAATGTGTATAGAGAACAGAGTTGGAGATGCTCTACTGTCTGCTTTGCCTGTATCAGGTACCTTATACATCGATTTTTTCGATAATGTTTTTTTGATTTTACTAGCACTTTGAGGACAACTCATGTAGATTGCTATTACTACTGCTAAACATGAAAGCGATAATAATGAGAGTGTGAGAGTTTTGTTAATGCTGATTTATGTTTGGATAAGAAGCATATATTAAAGATGTCAATAATTAACGGAATTGAAGCATTAGAAATGTGGATACACAGGCGAATGCTTGAAATGCACCCAAAGTTAACCAAGTAGTGCCAGGAAGAGCCAATAAGCATAATCAAGACAAACCGACACAGGAGGTAGATGAAGATTTTCTACGATCCTATACTTCTAATTGACTTTGGAGCACCAAAATTTATATTTTTGGCATCTGTAGTCCCTTAAAATGTACCTTATTCGATTAAAACAGAATTGCATGCTTTTAATCAACAACTATTCCCTATTCACTATACCCTTGCAAAAAATAAAACAGTTTAAATAATTTGCATATTCTCAGTTAAATTGAATTGCACTTCCCGATTACTCTACCATTTCCAGGAACTTTTGTCATGTGCGCATTGTTACCCCAAGGTCGGAAAAAAACATTTGCAAATGTTTGTTGAAATTAGTGTAGAAGCGCAAGAGCTGAATCACTCTTTTGTATTTAACGAAAAAATTTCTTTAAAAAAAAAACTTCGATAGGTTTATCATTGGTTTTTATATAAAATGTTATGAAGTTTTTCTCTAATAATCATGCACGGTTCCCTCACTCTCCACAAGGTTTTGTCTTTACTATATTGTAACAATGGAACCATTAAGTTCTAACGTTCATTACCAACAACAATTACTGACAATAATACATGCTTTCTTTTACACTCAGTTTTGATAACTTTTATTTACATATAAAATGTACATATGTATATCGTCAAGTAAAAGAGTATTGCCATTACCATTGCAAACATAGAGTATGACTCCATGCTTCAGAATTAGCTCCCTCATTAAATTGAAGAAATAGAAAAGGGGTCGAATTCGGCATTTATTGGTTAGTCAACATGTAGTTCGAAACGCAATTATAACTCATAATATTGTCTTATAACATTGATACGATAAACAAGATGAGCTATGTTGGTAAGTTATATAAAAAATTTATTTGAACGCATTTATTTTCTTATAAACTAATTACCAATTATAGAGAATTATTATGATTTATGAAATAGAAATAGAAATAGAAATCTTTTGGTAGTGATGTGTTTAAAAAAAATGTAGATGTTGAGCAAATTTGCCCATTCGTATCTTGAAAGATTTACGACAAACATTATTATTACAGGATTTCTTAGTACTGGTGCCTACTACTTCATGCTTTAGATAGAAGTCAAAGAAGATTTGGAATAACTGGAATCGACAGTGAATGAGTGCTGAAGACCTGTGCTCATCTTGTCCAGCGCTGGACAGCTCTCACTGCTCTTAAGTACTCCGAAAGGCTTGCTGGGGGCTAGGTGGTCATACGGATCTTCTTTTCTATCAGATGAAACATTTTGGTACGTTGTTGTATTGTATATTGTTATTACACTGTCTACACTTTAAATCTGCTTGATGGAACTATTTTCTAAATGCCTTTTTAGTTATTCCCGCTGCAGGCAAGACTTTTATTTAGGCTGTTAGCAGCCGGAGATGGATTATATAGGATCTAGGCCTCTAAAAGTGGGTACCCAAAATAAGGGGGGGAATCTGGCGGTTGAGCGTGATCTAGGACAAATCACCTCGCTGCACAACCATTATCCAATGAAACATTTCTGACTCTACCATGTACTAAACCCCAGACTCGTCACGTGTTGTAGTGGTGCAGGGTTTTTTTTCCTTTTAGTTATGATGGTTAATTGTGTTGTTTTGTATTAGCGGTTGATTAGTAATAGGTGTTTACTGGTGATAGCTTTCGTTCTACCTAAAATCTCCGTTTTTTTAATGCTAAAATTCAAAGTGGTAGAAGTAAAATTAGTAGACTTCTGTTGTTCACTACGTTTACATTTACAGATTTATTGTAATGAGCTGTTATTATTCCTCTCTTTTGTTATAATATTAATACCACTACAATTGAACAAACATTATAATGTAATTTTTTTTATGAGTTTAAACTTGGACACCCGGCAGCCCAAGCTGCAAGAAACATTAACACCTCGTTCAGAGAATGGTGTTGTAACGAACTGACCATTCGCTGAAAATAAATCACTCCAATGGAAATTTTCAGCTGGTGACAGAGATTAATTTATAAATAATTGATTTATCCGTTCTACCCAGAGGTGGAACCATAACATCCAAATCGTACAGCTGGGAGGTTAGGTTTTATTGTTTATAGACGCACAACATCCATGGTCATCAGCGTCTTTTGGTTCAATATTTATTTCATTATTATTCCTTATTATTCGTTATTCTTTTGCTTTAACATTTATTTTCGCTTCACATATAATTATAAAATTTGACTGAACATATTATTTTGTTTAAGAAAAGTTAGCACTGTATCTGTATTTGTGGTGTTATCACCCCGGATAGTCGGGGTTTTTCTATCAATCCCCAAGCCATGAAAATATGTATAATACAGGGGGCAGTCCTCCAAGATGTGGGTGATAGTTAATTGCACACTGCAACTTCCGCAATTTGGTGGAGCATCTCTTTCAATCAGATATCCATGCGTCAGACGCGTTTGACCGATTCGTAGTCTTGTGATGACTACTTCTTCTCTTCTGTTGCTGCGGCAAGAACTTTTCCAGGGTTTTACTTCTGCTTTAATCCTTTTCAATTTATTATTTTCCTCAGTTGCCACACCTGTATCCACGCCATGAGTGCTTGGCGTTTTAGATATTGCGAAATGTCTGATAAGGTGAAAACATTTGTTATGATTAGTGATGATGCTGCATTCTTGGCTACTTGGTCTGCCGCTTCATTGGCTTTGATTCCTACATGAGATGGTATCCAGACAAATACTAACTCCTTGTCCATGCTTTTGATCATCGTTGAATAAGCTTGGGCTTTTTTAATTACGTTGTCTTTCGTATATATATTTGCGAAAGGCGTTATTGCAGATAGAGAGTCCGTGAAAATAACGAAATTTTTTTCTTGACGTTGCATAATATGATATTGGGCTGCTTTGATTGCGTAACATTCTGCGGTGAAATTACTGGTTGTGTGTGGGAGCCTGTATTTAATTGTATTAGAACCGATAATTATAGAACATCCAACGTTATGGTTTGATTTGGACCCATCTGTATAAGCTGGCTATTTCTGTATTTGTCAACGATTTTTTTAAATTCCAAAAGATATGTGTGTTCTGATGTGCTATTCTTTTTGTGTTTTCTGAGCCTTAAATCTATCGATGGTAGTTTCAAGGTCCAAGGTGAGTAGCTGTTTTCATTTGTGCTTGTTTGAAAATTTTTGATTTCTTCAATATATCTTCTTGCTCGTATTCCAAGTGTTTCTTTGTATTTTCTTGTATTTATTTGAAAAATATCTTTCCATGCTGGATTATTATCATTGAATTTTAATCTTCCAATATATCCGGATGCAAGTTGATGTCTTCTGACAGCTGGCGGAGCTAGACCGGCTGACAGCAGGGATATTGATATTATTCAACAAAAACTGATAAAAAAATAACCTGTATTAGTTAGCTGGAAGGGAACTGCACACATACTTGACAATGCCAGGCCTTGTGCTTCACGATAGACAATGAAGAAACTAAACGAACTCCGCTACGAAGTCCTCGCACACCTACCTTATTCCACCAGATTACCTACCTCATCTACATGGGATTTCCCTCTGTTCAGGAATTTAGACAACTTCCTTAAGGATAAAATGTTTGATAATGATCCTCAAGCCAAAAACGCATTTTCAGATTTTATTTCACCACAACACCAATGCCTTTTTAGTTATTCCCTCTGCAGGCAAGACTTTTATTTAGCCTATTTTTTTCAGTTCTAGGACAGAAAATTTGATAACGCGTTTGTAAAATGTCAAAATATTTAGAATAAATTTTTTTTTAAATAGTCTTTCCTTTGAAAACGGACACTTCAAATGAAACTATCTATATCACACCATGGCAAGTGTGATTTCATCTTGTGAACTGTTAAAAATTTGAATATTCTACGATAACTGAGAGGCCTCTTTTCTAGAATTATCCCTCCGCTTTTATTACTTTACATTTAGTTCTCGGCAGTCTCTCATTCCTCAATGTTAATGGAATCACATATTTGTTGAACCTGAATAAGTATTTTGAATTGAGAAATCAGGTACATAATAGAAGTATAGAAGATTTTATTATTCAGGGCTGGTGAGGAGATAGTCCTTTGAGAAGGGACAACAACTAAAGTGAAAGTAAAGGACGGTCCTCGAGACGCCCTTTGTGACCGGGACCGTCGTGACCTGAATCTTCGCTGACCCTTGTCGCTGACCCCCTCGCTCGGGTATAATCTGGAAAGAAAGACTCTGGCGGTGAAGTTTATTTTTCAACACCACGAAAGTACGGGGAAACATTTTGACACTTAAGGAAGAAAAATAAAATTAAGAAGACATAAGCTTGTATGGAATATCGTAGGTCCAAAAGTAGCCTTCCAGCGCATTACAATTTGAGTTATACAATGTTTTAGGGAGATTGTTCAGAGGTGTAAGTAGCTCATGTGTTTAGAGTGTGAGCAATGAATTGCTGTGCTGATGGACACGGATTAAAATGCAGCTGTGGCAAAAAAATTATTTTATCTTCGAAAATTTCATTGACGTATTCCGTAATTCGATAAGATTGGATTAAATAGAATATTTTGAAATATGCGTGAGATTCAAAGATAGTTATTAAAATCCGTCCTCGGCCCTTATTTGAAAAACGGAGTCAACAAATATTATTTCCATTCTTCTGACATTTTCCCAGATCTTTAGCTAAACCTTAGAAACTCCTACGTCCCCGCAATCTTTAGATCACTGGGAATGTTGTCGATTCCAGCTGGATCGGAAGTACCTCTAATTTCAATTTTTCTCGTGGTATTTCGACCTCCATCATACCACATTCTTCTATAAATGTTTCAGCGCCCTGATATTCATAAGCTGATTCTAGACTTTTATTTTCGGTTTTCAAAATACCAAGGAAGTCACTTTTAAACTAATTCTTAACGGGCGAGATATTGTTATTTTCATATTCTAATTCTATTCATTGAGTTTTAAAACCGTTTACTATTTATAATATACATTTATACCTATGTAGAATATCAAATTAGTCGATCTGTTAACAGCAATGGATGAATCCTGTGGAATCTACAGACCCTATTGCGGCTCAAGCAGTCTCTATAAGATGAGCACCCTTGATTGATGGACAAATCTAGTGGTTCAAAGTGATCTTGGACAAGTCACCATACTCCACTACTTAATATTGTGGTTTAGAAATAGTTTCTAGAATATAACCTAGAAACAAGACATTCTATGCAATGCGCTGAACCCGACACCCTTCTTGGGTTTCAGTGGTACTCGTCTACATTGAAAGATCCTTCATGGGTTGTGATAAGGCTTTATTCCATATTATTTTATTTTCGAAAAATTGTGGCTTTATTATTATTTTATAGTTTTTTTTTGTGAGTAGAGATCAATTGCGATAATTCAACAAATATAAATTGAGATAAACCTATTTAATTTTGCTAAATACAACGTAATTACTGCAATAACCTGTACTATAGTATTAGAGCATAACATAAGAACTGCGATATATCCTCGGCGCATTCTTATACCAATCCATCAACTCTCAACACCCCTCATATACCTACAGTTTTCTCCAATTCAAATCTTCAGTCCAGCACCATGATACAAGAACTTTCCTATCTCTTTACTAGTTCCCAAAGCATTCGAGCGTTTCTTTCTCGACCGCTCCACCAGAGTGTGGAACTCAATTCCTCCTATCATCCGGCATGCTTCTTCACTATCCTCATTTAAATCATTGCTTTTCCAACATTTCCTGGCTTCCTAAAAAGAATGACTAAGCAGGTTAGTCATTTGCTTAAATGAATCAGTATTGAATAATTTATTTTGTTGTTTAGTCGTTATTTTTATTTATTTTTTTGTAACGAAGATATACATTATGCAATGACATTACTGCATCCTTGCTCATGCATTTAACTGTAGTTATTAATTTATTTAGTATCTGTAATTGCTTAGTATCATGTAATGATTCGTACTTTTTATTTATTTTTATTTTTGTTTACTTTTTGTTACTTTATGATTTGTATTATGTATCCAGACATTTATTATGCCTGTTTTCTGTTCATGTTTCTTATTCTAAAGGGACTTGGTCTCAGAATAAAGTTACTTTTTTATTCTATTCTATATTACTTGCATGTTGCATCATATTTTATTACATAATTCACTCTTACAGCATTAAAAAAAAAATCATGATTCGCTACGGTGCAACGCGGCGTAGTATACGCCCTTAAAAAGAAGTGATTGTGGCATATAAAGGTGTTAGGGACCTAGTGACCTCGCAACTGCCGGAAACAGAATGTTTTCCCACTCCGTCCTTTCATTAATAGCAAATGGCTCTGAGCTCTGAGCTCTACCATTCATCTGGCTCTGACTTCTCAAGGATCTCCATTTGTATGCGAGTACTTATACTCCATACACAAATACTCATCTCACTTCACGTACAAGATATTTACAAGAAATGAATGGGATTATATCAAAAACTGATTAGTTTGAATAAAAAGAGCCTTTCACACTTTGAAGTAATTTATGTCTTTAGTTCCAATTAAATAAATAAAACAAACATGTTTTGCACCGATTAAAGATCTTATTTTGTAACTTTATGCTACATGGAAGGGAGTATAGATGTGCTGAAGATCCCGAATTCAAATCCAGCTGTGCCAGATAAATTTTCTAATCTTTTAATACCCGTGGGACCTGCAGGCCTTCTTGGGATTCACCGAGCCACTATGTTATAGATAACCTTAATTTGGGGGAAACCTGACCGTTGTGCGTGATCTCGGTCAAATCATCTCCCTCCTCAACCGATGAAATAATACAATCTCTACAACTGAGCCCAATTCCTTCATGGGTCCTGAGATACTTCATTAGTTACAGTGGTACAGGGTTTTTTTTCCTATAAGTCTAATATATGCAACAAGCTATCGATATACCTATACCCTTTGAAATGGCAATTAGGACGGTTAGTAGGAGAGGTAGTATGAAGGTTAGTTACTTATGTTGTTAGCATCGACAAATACTTTACAAAAAATTACTACGATAGGTGGAAAAGATGATAAATTAGTGAATTTTTACATCAATCTAGAGGGATAAATATAAAGTGGACCCAGCCATTCCAAGTTGGAACCTGCCATTCCAAGTGGATTTTGCCATTACAAGTGGAACCTGCCCTTCCAAGTCGGAACCTGCCATTCCAAGTGGATTTTGCCATTACAAGTGGAACCTGCCCTTCCAAGTCGGAACCTATCATTCCAAGTGGATCTTGCCATTACAAGCGGAACCTGCCTTTCCAACTTGGAACCTGCCATCCCAAGTGGATTTTGCCATTACAAGTGAAACCTGCCTTTCCAAGTTGGAACCTGCCATTCAAAGTGGAATCTGCCATTCCATGTGTCTTCTGTCATTCCAAGTTTACCCATTTATTATAAGTGGAAGCAGCCATTCTAAGTGACACTAGGACCATCATATCACAATTCGAACCATATTCGACAGAATTACAGTGGAACCATTTGCTTTCAAAGGACGGCATAACTCAATAATTCAATTCGAAGCAATATTAAAATATCTGCTAAGGTATAGTTTTATACACAAATTATACATATTCATAAATTTTAAATTGGTATGAAGGAAATATGAATTGATGGTAAAATACGGGTAATAAATGTGTTTCTATTTAATTTTTTTTTTTCAAAACATTCGGAATGCAAATCAGGATTCAAAGTTTTTATTTTATGATTCACATAATCGCTGTTTGTACTTTGTATTTGTACACTGATAAAAAGAAAAGTACTTCAGTTCAATGATTTCTAACTACATTGTTAAATCTATTAAATGTTTTTGTAAATCATTTTTAATAAACATTTCCTTCTTGTCGGAGTTTTTTTTTGTTATTTCTTAGTGGTTATCTTTACACGTTTTAACGAACTACAATTCTTTTAAATATATTCTTTCTTCGATTTAAATAAATTAATCAATTGTTGACTAACTAAATCCTCACGGAAGTTTCCAAACCTGAGTCCACCTTGACGTCAAGAGACCGTTTAATCTCCTCGACCGCAGGCTAACAACTTTAATGGTTACTTAACGTCCTTTTGATTGAGAGGTTGAGCTCTTGACGTATTTGCATTAAAAATGAGCAATGGCGCGTAGATCTGAAGCACGTGCGCTCAAGGACTGCCTTCTTGTCCTCTTCAAGGTGATGCTGGTCCTGACGTATGTCCGAAAGTCGAATAGATAAATAAGTATTTTTCCTATTCAGTGCATGAGCCAAGGCGATAATTGGTTAGACGAATTCATACATATTTGTAAACAGCTAGCTCATTGTTAGAGTGCTGAGTTGCTCTGCTGAAAGTCCCTGATTCAAATCTGGTTGTTGCAAATAAAGAAATTAACCTGTAAACAGCCATTGATCTGCGAATCCTCTTTGGGTTCATCCATCCTCTATAAAGTTGGTAGACTTAATGAGGGAGCACCTAGCAGTTGTGCGTGATCACTGCTAAATCACCTATCTCCACAACTTTTGATTAAACATAGTACATAATATTTTCTGATACATATCATGTACTGAACCCAAGACACTCTACAGGTTGAAGTAGTACAGATTCTTAGGTGTAGTCATAAATCCATGTTGTCAATCCTCCACAATTTCTTAAGGTGTGAACTCGATATTTGATAGAAGCCAATTTCAATCATTACAGCCAATTTGCAAAGATGAATATAAACTTTGATTTTTATATGTTTCTGCAATAACAGTTCTGGTCCGCACTAGAGGCAGAGCAATTATGATCGGACATCTCAAGGCCAAGGGATCTCCGTAACACTAATTACATGTCTTTAAGAATAAAGGCTGCCTTGTGCTGCCAACCGGCTATAACTCGCAATATTCACAAAATAGCAATGTTTCTGCCATTCGAAATGAGATTGCTTCGAGTTGAAGATGAAACCTATCGCTGTAAATAACACATAAATAAAGTCGGATGTTAATGGCCTTCAAACATTTTTATAATAATAACATTTTTATAAAGTATGTAGTCGACGAACCCTACGTTACGGATTCTATTGTTGAAGGCTAAGGCAAGTATCTTCCAAAAATAGATAACTTGAGTAGTTTCTGTGAACGAGACTTGAAACTTACTCTCAGGTAGTGAGATGATTTGAGAACACCGGAATCTGATTACAAAATCCCACGACTCCAAGGATTTTGGAATCTGACTCAGGTGTTCTCCTAATAATCATCCAAACTCCATCTATCAGTAATTTCTCGATTTAAGTATTCTGAAATTGATTCAGAAACTTTGTGCTCTCGATTGTGTGACCAGTACCTGTTATTAGTACTATAACGTATACTTTTTCTTACTTAACGACTTTATATTTAACAAATTTAATTTTCAAATGAATTAAGCGATCCCTTGGTAATTTTATATTAATGTACTTTACATAACTGGTGTTTTCTTGGAGATGCCCAGATATTCTGATCATCTATCTCAAATTCTGAAACCTAAACCTTGCATTATTATAAGTAAGCATACATATTATATTATAATTAAATTTTAAATTAAAGCTTGCCCATACTGTAATGCTTATTAAGCTAAGTATTGGATTCTAATACAACTAATAAACTTTATTGCTTTATATTTCTTTTTCTTTCAAAGTAACACTCCGAAAGGGCCGTTAATTTATTGGCACATTCCATACTACAGTATATTATATGCCTTTTAACTACTTATTTAAATTAATAAAATATTTGATAATTACAACGAAAACAAAAACGCTATTACTCACATCCTAATACAATAACTAAAAAAAAAAATAAAAAAAATTGAGTCTATATGTTTTGCAACTTATACTTATTCTTTCATCAAGCTAGTATCTTTGGCCCAATCCTTTATTAAGTTTATATAGCTGACATCCCAACTCATCCTAATACTATCCTTACCACGTATGCTGATGAAACGTGTGTATTATCAGTCAACACCAATCCAGTTATTGCACCCCAAAGCCTCCAATCCCATATCACTGATCCAGTTTTGACACCATGAAGAATGGTGTCAAAACTGGAGAATTAAAATAAATGCTCAAAAATCACTTTTACCTTACGCCGTAAACCAATGACTTCCTGCCCTGCAGTATCCTTTAATAATATACCACTTATGCCTGTAGAACAGATCCGATACTTAGGGTTGCATCTTGACAAACGATTAACCTGGAATCCTCATACGAGACTGAACAGACAAGATACCGCTCGACTTTTCAGGCTACTTCAACACTTACTAGACAAACGCTCTAAGCTCCCAATTAATTAAAAAAGACTCATCTACATGACCATCATACGACCGATTTGGACCTACGGAGTAGAGCTTTGGGGCTCCACTAAGCCATCGAATTCCTCCCGTATCCAATCCCTACAATCCCAACTCCTTCGTAAAATCCTCAATGCTCCTTTTGTTAAGAATAAAGTCATCCAGATTGACCTTAATGTCCCATTTGTTGCTGATTTGGCCCGAACCCGCTATCTATCCTTTCATAACAAACTTCATTTCCACTCAAACCCTCTAGTTTCAAACCTAGCTTCCTCTTCAATTCCCGATAATCCTCCGAGGCGTCTGAAAAGAAGATGACCCCGTGACTTCTTAGTTGAACTTGTGATTTGAGTACTACCAGTGGGTAGTTTCTCTACTTGTCATTTTCACATGTCATTATGTATCGCTTAGCCTATTTACTTGATTTATTATTATAATACAGTTGTAAATAGCAATAAATAAATAAATAAAAAATATTTATTCTTAATTTGATGTCAACATATATATATATATTGATTAGCAATAAATTAATTTGTTCAATGTTTTTGAATTATTAACAATTAGATAAAAGTACTATCGCTCATGTACCAAGTCTCTATATCCTTTCGGAATATTTCAATCGTGAAATATGATAACAAATTTAATCACGCTTTCTCTTTCCAAAGTTATTTAATTAAATTGGCTTTTCACAGAGTGCTTTCTAATTTAATTAAACGGGTTATTATTAATTGAATGAAGTGTAGAATACATAACGGATCCATGTAAGTTTGCATGCCTCGCCTCGGCTGAGTATCGATCTCTTGAAAGAATAAAGAGAAAAAAATATGGCTGTAGGTTCAGCAAATGCTTATTAATTATTAAACTTAGCAACAAGTTTAAGGGGAGATATCAGAGAGAAGAATTTTAATTTTAAGTGTGTCAACTAAACCAAAATATGTGTAACTAACTCCCAGGTTAACGTTGTAATGTCTTACAACTATTGCTACTACTAGGTGTTTATATTTTATGAAGTTATTGTTATAGAAGCGTGAAGTATACAATATTTTTAGGTGTTCAGTTAGCACGATCCACCGGTTTTATAGAATAAAGAAACTATTTGGGCTTTTTGGCTTCTATTAAAGCCAATTTTAAAATAACAGAATAACACTTTGCCGCCTTTATGAGTAAAAACTTTGAAATACTTCAAGAATTTCGGAATAACTTCAAATTCAAATTTATGTGAAAAAGGTTACAAAATGAATTTTGACAAAGAAGAAATGGAAAAAGTGCAGAGAAAACATTAATGTAAGTAGAGGAACGTGGCTAGAGGACTCTAGAATTAGCATTTTATTATTACATTTCGAATGATTCTATTTCCATTAATATAAATAAAAAATTAGGTGATATCAGTGTTCAGGTTATAAAACAGGGCGGATAACAGTCCCTGGGTACCGGCTAATACACAAGTGCCCCTCTGTAAAGTGGATACCATTAATTGGGGTGGGGGCCTGTCATCTTTCTGCTCAACTATCTAAGAAACAGTACAGTCCTTATCATGTACTGAACTCCTTATAGCCCATTATGGGTTGTAATTTTGTACAAGTATTTTTTTTTTACTAAAAATTCTCTCTATATATATTCAAGTTGAAATTATTAATTACAAACAAAGAATTGTGTACCCCTGTTGCATCATTGTGGATCACTGTTGGAGTAATACCGTTGTTATCTGTGGGAGTAACACTAGTTCGTTATGGAACGGTTGTGATTTTAACCCCACTCAAATATAATGGTAAACTAGTGTTGTGACTTATGTTTTTCCCTTATATTCTGCTATTGAGTGCATTTGGTGAATCTACATATTTGTAATATATAGTTTTCTAATATTTATTGTCGTAAACGTTTTAAAAAATTAAAGAAATGCGTATTATAGTTGCCCTATCCCAGGATCCCATTAACTGTAACAGTCTTGGCAGACGAGATAGATTAGTCCCTGTTAAGAAGAGGATGTGAAGTAGGTCGTCCCAGACCCGAAGGAGGGCCGTCTATTTCAGGACAGCTCTCAATAGGTCACTGGAGCTCGCTAGGAAGGCTACAGCTCTGAACAGGTGGTGGCCACCCATATATATATGCACACATAGACACATATATTCTTCATACTAAGAATCTCGTGGATGAACCGAATGCAGGACAAGGCAGGATACGGTCTCAATGAATACGATGCAATTGACAGGATGCAATTAAAATAGTATCCTAAAATTTGGTTGGATAAAACCTTAACTTTGGGAAACTCTTAATAAATAAATTAAACATATTTTTAAAGTATATAGTAATATATAGAAGAGCACCTTTGAAACACCGAAACGTTTGTGAAGAAAAGAAAGAGCTAGGGGATTTAACGGATGATTATATTCCACAAATATGTAACTTGAATTTGTTCTTCTCTCCTAACAGCGAATGAGGATTTTTTTACAAGGAACATTTTTAGAGACAAACTTTTCTATAGTTGGGTTTATTAAATTTGTAGGAATACAAAAATTATATACAGTAATAACTATTACAAAGCTCTGCTATGAGAACCTAAATTAGATCAATAGACTAAATAATAGGTCCCGAAGATTCAACTAGGTCAGTCGTTTGCATTGAATGGCAGGAATACATTTCAAAAGCCAAACATTGATAATAAAACTCATAACAAGTTAAGGAAACATTCATATCGTGAATATTAATAAACATTTTGCATTTAAAACGAAAATTAAGTCAATCGTTACAACATTATAAAACTAAGACTTGCATTAAAACAATTCAATCGATAAAATCCAAAAACCCTTGATTGTCAATATTATTACATATATGGTTTTATTGCTTGCACTGTTGTATTATGCCAATGTAAAACTTGTACACATTGAATAAATGCATTCAAAAATAGAACTTATATCTCAGATCTTTAATTAGCGATCGGCCTGCACAAACAAGATGGACAAACATACCGCACGCACTAGACCGCGACATAGATCTCCACTTATCCATAACACATAACTGCCTACAAGAGAATGTTATCAAGGAGTACGTAAGTTACAAAGTATCTCAGAGAAAATCTTTTGGACGTTTTGGATGTTCCTGCAAAATAAAAAATAAATAAATAGATATTTCTTGTGTCATACGATTGAACAGAAACTAATACGACCGAAGAGCTGAAATATCATTGTCTTTCTAATTTACAATTAGGACACTTTCGTGGATGATTTGCGATTCATCAAAGTAACAGACTTCATTGGCATTCTTAATATTTTATTTTTGTATTATAATAGGAGTATTACAATTGTATATTATTTTAATTATCTCCAAAAATGAAAAATAACGGAATCGAAATACCATAGAGTAAAAGAGGGAGTATTATTGACTTCCCCAAAATCCTTTATTAGAAAAATATTATTACCTCACCTGATACTATCTGTGCTAGTGTTTGGGATTTTTCATGTGAGGGAGACTAACCTACCAAGAAATCACATGTACACCAAGATCAGCATGGGTTGGACGCTAAGTTAATCAAACGGCTACAGACAAATTAAAAAATTGAACTTGAAACCTGTCCTTCACCACGGAAACGTCTGTTATAAAATAATCCCGGATTTTTATAAAGGTCTTAATTTTATAGCCATTCCATGGGGCTCTACCGAGTTCGTACAGACTTGGAGACGCTTAAACGTTGAAGAATGAAATTAATAGGTAATACTATCGATATGACAGCTATACAAGAAGCTGATAAGGCCCGGAAATCGTGAATTGACCATTGGCGGGTACAACGTATCCTTCAATGGAATGAAACCGGCACAGCTTTTATTTTGAGTCCAAAAACGACAGTGACATCCCTTAGCTCTGCATCTGTCAATGAACTGAAGAGGAAGCATAACTAACTGGTTTTTTTGGACTGTCAAGGTCCGGGGAAAACCTTATACGAAAAAGAATTAGGTGGAGAAAACAATTATAATGACTAAGTGATACTTTGTGGTCGAGATGAGTCAAGCAACAAAGTTGGACAAGCATATTTGAGGTGTTCAGAATCACAGGGAATAACTCCGAAATTTTACAAATTAAAAAAAAAGTGAAAAAGTAAATTTTTGAAATTTGAAATTACCCGCTTTACTTTCCAAATAAATGCTGTAAAGATTATTAAAATCCTTGAGATCAAATCTTTAGGGACATATGAAGATGTAATGAGAGCAAAAACTCTTGATTCATTATGAAACACTCAATCAGATCATTCTTTCATACATAGGTTCGGGACTGGACTCGCGTGGTTCATTGAATAATGTTCAAACATTTTATATATTTTTATAGAAAGGCTTGGTTGATCGAAAAAAACAATCTATTTTAGGTCATAAACAATATTAACAACAGCTATTAACAATATTAAAATACAGCTGGGTCATCACCAATAATGGTTTAACGGTAATGATGTTACCTACTATATGTACCCTTTATGGGTTTCATGTGGCCTTAGGATTTTTTAAAGGGAGAGGAAAATCCTAAGTGATACCGTCCTTAGGAGGGAGCATAAAATGGCAGTTCCGACCCAATGTTGTGATTAACTCATTAAAGATCCCTAGCCTAATAATAGCTGTACAGGTTCCTCATAGAACGACGCATACTAGAATTTATCTTCTAGATCAATATTAAAGAAACGGTTACTTCCAGAATATTATAGGCAAAACACTCCAACCGTACCGTGATTAACTTAATGTAGTTGCCAGAAGTTTGTGTATTTCCTAGAAGTGACTTTCCCTAAATTTCCTGTAACTAGTACGATCACGCGATCCCTTTTCGATCGTTGCTACCAGGCCCGGGCTCCTGGAAGGGAACATTTCCTACAGGCTGAAAGGTTTAACGATAGTTATGATACCCTTAGGCTGGACATCAAGGCAGATTGAAATGGTAGATTGAATAACGTTGAGTGACTAGTTCGAAAGGAATCCATTGGGAGCAGCATGGATTAAATTGATAATACGCTCATCCTTCGAGTTAGCTTCGAAAGGATGTCTCTTCTCAAAGATGTTTAGCAGTGATAAAGATAATTACAGTTCGTGACCAGCGAAATGCATTCCATTTCATGCAGCAGTAGCGAGATCTTCTGATGGCCGTCAAATCAGGGGCTCAATTGTTGATCTGAAGGATTATAGTTCAGCCGTTTCTGTTTATATTTATGAACAAGAGCTTTAAGAGGAGAAATTCTGAGAGATATTTAATTTTAATGATATTATTTCTGGAAGGAACAAATTAGGTGAGGGAAAGGCAGCAAATGTAACATGCCTCTCACCTGGGATTCTCTTGTTTTCCTTTATAATAAGAAAATATTTTGTAAGTTGTAATAAGAGTTAGTGACTATAATTTTATACTTATGGAAAAGATGCAGCCCAGTCTTTCATGTTCTACAAAGCTTCAGTTGCCTCCAAAGTTGGAAGCCAAGGGACTTAAAAATCATGATTAAATGGAATGAAGGAATTCACCGTCATGAGACACCTCTAGTAATAATAATAACAAAAAAAAAAGTTCCACTACAACCCATGAAGGGTTTGGTATTCAGGACATGATGGAAACTGTACTAATTCTTAGACAACGGTTGTGCAGGAGAGTGATTTGTCCTACATCACGCTCAAACACCAGCTTTCTCCCCTATCTTGGATACCCACTTTATAGAGGCTGAGTGAGCCCCAGGAGGGTCCTAGATCCAAGAGGATCCATCTCTGGTTACTGACAGATTAATGAAAGTCTGCCGATTTATTCAATCGATCTGAGGATTACAGAACCTCACAATCACTCAGGTGTATAGGATAACTCAAAAATCAATGATATCCCAGCTTATTTCTCGTTGCCAGTGTTTGATCTGGCATCAGTTAAAGTTTAAATGATGAATAATGGCTCTGAGTCGTCGATTCGGTCATCATCGATAAGGATGAAAACTATAATACCAAATCATAGTTAGATATGATTTTTCAGCGATAACAAAGTTGCTGATTTCGTAATTTTTATCGTTACTCATAAAGAAACCCAATGGAGTTAATAAATAAGTTTTATGACTGAAAACAGAATTAGTAATAAAATGCTCCGTGGACCCTAATCACCTAAGATTGTGGAATCACACTGACTCATACCCCAAGGAAGAAGTGACATCATACCTGAATAGCTTCTAGGAAGTCGGCAATTCGGCTGGTTAGTTTTGGAAACTTTTCACGGGCTAGAGCCTAGTATTATAGAACACATTAACTTTTTTCGATTCTACAACTATATTCAGTTAAGCATTGTTTTTGACGTATATTCATGCGTAAAGGAAATCATGTTTACATTGGCTGTGTTTGATTTGGATTGAGGATTAAATAGGTTAATATAGTTTATACTCACGAGAAAAAAAAAAATTAACGAAATTCGTCTATTGCTAGTATAAAAAATTAAAAGATATCTAAAATCAGTTTTTCCAGAGAATACTAAAAATCTACTTCACGACTGTTGATCCTGTGTTAAAGGAAGTTTGCGAATTGGATTCCATTTTTTTTTATCAAGTTTTTACAAATATATAACTACAACGTAAAAGGTTTCTTTCTATGTACACATCTTCAGAAATATGTCTGATGATCGCCTGGAAAAGAAAATAGGGAATTTTATCAAACCTTGGGCAAAAAGGCTTAAGATTCTTCTTATATTCTTCTTCCGGGATGGACCGTGTCATGCCGGTGCTATTAACCAAGTTTTCGCTCATCGTGTTGTGAGCTTTTTCAGGGTTAGTCAGTTATTAACTAAATGCTTGGTTAATATCACCGACATGACACGGTCCATCCCGGAAGAAGAATATCAACGACCGTGGAAGCCTAGGTGAACATTTAAGCCTTAATATTTTATTGTTAAGGGTAAGGGAGATCACTTTAATAGGTAAGTGAGAGAGGTCAAGCTCAGTGCCTAGAGTGCTGAGTTAGGATGGTAAAGATCCGTCTTCGAATTCGGCAATGGCAGATAAAGATGGACCTGTCGGATCTGAGGACCCTCCTTGGGCTCACCCATCCCCAGGTGCAGTGGGTGCCCATAATTCTGGGAAAATATGGTGGTTGAGCGTGATCTCGTAAAAATCACCTCCCCTTACAATCGTTTTTCTATAACATTATACAGAAATAGTACAGCGTGTACCAAATACTGAACCCAAGACCTTTTATGGGTTTTTTTTTCAGGTTTCATTGTATAGATATGAATAAAAAAATGGAGGATTGATGTGAAATAAAGAAAAACTACGTATTTAAACATTCTATTTATTTTTTATGAATTCAACAGTTTCACATCAAAATATTTCACAGAAGTTGTTTATTTTTTATTTTCATAAATTTTGTTACATAATTTTTAGTTTACGTTTGTTTATTTCTGCTGTAAAACCCTTATGTCATCTACTGAAGAATATATTTTGTTTACTTCTCGGAGCTCTTGATCTATGTTTATAAGATAAAAACATTTTTCTCTTTCGATAATTAAAATGGGGGAAGGAGATATTAGTTTGGACTTTATTTATCCTTTCAAATTTACATATTTTTATGTTTCATTGCAAATTCATAATGAAGGGAAATCATTAGTAATAAGTTATGTTTATTCAATATTAAATTTTTAATCGTCGTAAATAGAATATTTTGTTAACACTTATGTTCAGACTAAGTATCTAGAAAAATAGTATGTTCTATAAATATTTAAAAACATTAAAATTGTTTACATTGAAAATTTGTTTACACGACATGATTGTGTATTTAAGACTAATTAGCATCAATACTCTCTTGATGATGACGCTATTAAAGTAATTGCTTACTAAGAAAAGCTATTGTAAATTATCAATGAAACAGCCTTCTGATTTTTTATTTGAAAATGTTTAAAAGGCTTGAATAGAATAAAATAGAAATAAAAACTCTGCCTTCAGAATAACAAAGACGTGTGATAAAAACAAACGACGTTTCTAGCCAAGTCATTAATAATGTTTATTACTATTTTCGTGTTTTGTAATTTTCACTCATACCGGTCCCCAATACTTCTTCCATACAATCCTACTCTGTCAGTCTTCTACCTGCCATTTCTTCTCTGACTTCTTCAATCCATTGCTTCCGAGACCTTTCAAGTCTTCTCTTCTGAGGACAGTACATATTTACATACTCAAAGGGACAATCGCGTATCGAGATGCACAAAGGCTGCAACCTGTAGAAACGGATATTCGGAGAAGAAGTTGTCGTATTACCAGAAATGAGCGAAATGAAAAACTCCATAAGAGATAATGTTAAAGTGGAAACGATAATGCAAAAAATTGGGACCAAGCAGCTGCTATGGTATGGTTATCTGAGAAAAAACTTTGCTGCAAGGAGTTGAAGAGGTGATGGCAGCAAGAGGCTTGGCGGAGGTTGTTCGGGACGACCGAGAGTATTGGCGACTAAATGTATTGGGTTTCGGAATAGGACCCAAGGTTGTAAAAGCCCGGAAAAAAAAAAAAAAAATATATATATATATAAGTCAAAATTAGACTGAGATACATCAACTAACCTTTATTGATTATACAGCTCGTATCTATCTTATATCAAATCTTTTATCAGAGAGAAAAAAACATATGCTTAACTTTTAACCTAAAACTAATCCTAATAGTCTATTTAGACACATATACCCCCCCCCCTTCCAGTTTCACAGTTAGAGCTATCACAAAAAAACAAGAAAAGAAAAGAAACAAAGGAACATACAAAAATAAAAGAACAATTCATAAAACACACAAAAACAACAACACAAAATGTCTCTCACATGTACAATAGTCTTTACACACACATAACCAGGCCCCGGATTTATATGCTACAAAAACCATCAAAATATGCCTTATGATATGCCATAAAAAGTACCAAAATATGCAGTAAAAAGTTTGATTAAATACAATATAAAATGCTAATTTATTTTGCAAGGTAAAGCCAACTCCACCTGGTATGGTATTAACTTTTTTTCTGAGTATTTGAACTAATTTAAGGCCATCGTCAAGAGACATCTTTGTTCTTCAAATCTTTTTAATAGACCAACAAAATACCTTAAATTAGCTTCAATGAAAGCCAGTTCGTTCAGAGTTGTGGGCTTATTGAGAATTAGATTAAGTTTTTGCACACATTGAGCTTCATCAATTAATTCCATTTCTTCCACTACTTCTTTAAACTGAACGAAATTTCCAGCACAGAATACTGCCGATTGGAGCAATGTGCCCCACCTCGTTATAATAGGGACTGGGGGTAAAGGCTTTCCGCCGATTTTTCTTTATCTTTGTTAATTCTTGAAGGGGCTTTAAGAAACATTTTAAAGAGTTTATTAACGTTTGGGCAAATTTCTCGTATTTTTCGTCCCCCAGGATCTGTGGCCTCATGAACAATTATGTAAATGTAATTTTCCTCTATTTTGGTTTTAACTTCTGCAATCGTTTGTAAATAACATTGTTTAACATATTTTTTCCTATTACTACTTGCACTAGCTATCACCTTATTAGTATATTTAGATTAAAAGTCACGGAATGGTGGTTTGACGAGGTTCCATAAAGGAATCCCTGATGCAACTAATGCGTGGCAGAACTCTTGATTGAAGGTTTCTTCCTCATTGAGTCCAGAAAAATGTCCAAGCAAGGCCTGATGTTTACTTTTTCTCTGATACGCCGACAAATGTGACTCTGTAGAAAATATTGTTAATTAATATCCAGACCTATTTTCATTTGAAATATTAAATAATACTAATATGACGAGCAGGTTTATGTGAAATTATTTTTTTATTAATCCCAGTAGTGAATTTACCTGTTTTTACATGTTGATGGAGATGGAATTTTTTCTCACAAGGAATCCTTTTGTCACAAGCACTACACACAACTACTGTACCGTCAGTAGTAAAAATCATTTTATTTGTCCCGTTAAAAAATGACACCCAATCAATAAGTTTTGAAGAAAAAGAAGACTTAGTTTTCGGCATGACTTTATCCGTGAACTACTAAATCAAGTAACTGCGACTGTTGCTTCCCCCGCTCTAGTGCTATGTTTCGAGAAAAACTTCTTAGTACCTTCCATCCCAAATAAAAACGGATTCAGGACTTAATATGAACCGTCAATATTAGGCAATAGGCGAATGTTTTTTTTCTTTATTCGTAAAGCAAAACAATATTACTGTTTGATTCATAGTTTAACCTATAACTTATAATGTGATAAATATTAATTGACATAAAAGTTATCACCTAATTTTAAAAAAAAAATTACAGGAGAAATCAATAAAATGATTGAAAATATGCACGATATATGCAGTTTAGGCCTAAATATGCACATTAGCCAAATTATGGCCAAATATCCAACGATATGCAACGAAAAAGTGATCATAAATGAGTTAAAGCCAGTTGTTTCGTAAAGATATCAACTCATTTTATTAATATACTGAATCGGAAAAAATATGCAATTGCATATAAATCCGGGCCCTACACATAACTTAATAGAATAATAGAAAGTTATTATTTTTGAACTCTCTCTCTCTATTTGGTTTTTATTGCCGCTGGATATAACCGAGGTTCTATCTCCTACGTTGGTGAACATTTTTTTTGTATATTCCAAAAAAATAAGTCATACTTTATCATTCTTAACCTATTTCCCCAAAAAAACTCAAGCGGAAAACTAATGGTTTTTTTATTGCTTTTACGGGAAGAAAAATAAAATAAAAAATATTTGTATATGATAATTTTTTTTCTTGCATCTTTGGACGGCTTCTATTTATTAGCACTTCTAATTTCTCATTCACAGTTCCATTGACTTTAATGACTTTTACGACTGATTTCAAAAAGAGTAGAACTAAACGGAAATTTCACCCATTATTTAAGACCTGTCCAGATATGTTAAAAAATAATCAATATTGAAAATACAGTAAGGATCGTTCCTCAAAATTAAATGGAATCAAGAATGAACTACTTCAAGAATGAAAAAAGTACTTCTTATAAATGTTTTATTTCAAAGATGGCGACTTTTCATTAATATAATATAAAATAATGATTTTAACAATTATTTTTTCGTTGCTGTAAATAAAACATTTTATCAGAAAATCAATTCTTTATTTATGGGAGGTTTTAAATTAAAAATTCACCTCAGTCGATCCATTCCCAATATTTAATATGTTTCTATTGGTGAATCTACGCTATATTCCTTTTGGCGAATAGAGGTACAACTTTTTTACTGTAGGAAGCGCAAAAAGCACGGTACTATTAATTGTCATCACGGCTTTATAATTTAAAGACTTTATTTTCTAGAATACTTGGATTTCTAAGCGAAATTATACAACTTAATATATTCCATTACATATTTCAGGTTTGTTTTTTTTAGAATACTTTTTTCATCGGAGGAAAATATTTATAATTTTTTATTTATATATGTATGTATATGTACATACATTTATATTTTTTTATAAAGGTAAGTCGTAGTAAAATCAAATAGTACTGTTTACACTGAATAAAATATACCTAAAAATTTTATTTGATCTACGTCCTTGACATTAAAGGTCACTCTTTCGTGGACAGTTAAAAAAATCTTTCTGAAAACTATTTTCCTTTTAAAGGAACAATAATAGATCAGATTTTTTGTTTTTTGTTTCACTATTCATCTCGTTCCCATCTATCAATCTGCCGCATTAAATTTTATGATTTTGGGCGTAACAATTCTTTACAGATTCCGAATTAATAGGGTGTATAAAAAAAAAAAAAAAATGACCGTTTTATCAAATTCCAGAGTTGAAAAGTCTGTAAATGATGGCGACTAAAAGTATCTTTCGACACACCACACTCCCTGGCGCGAGTACTTGTGGACGGATTTGACTCGATAGCATCCTTCAGAACCTCATCAATATCCATTGTCGCCCGGAGCCCTTCTTCCTTTCCACCGTCGTATCGTATAAATTTTTCAACCAACGCCGTGCAGTGCGCTGGTCAAGGACACCTCCCTCTTCATATTTAATAATTTCACGAGTTACTTCAGTGGCAGTGAATTTTTTTTCCACTAATGTATTAAAATTACGAAAATTTCGTAGGGCAATGTCATGTTTCTTCTTTGAAATAAGTAACTAAACTGAGGCTTTTTTTGAATAAGTCCAGTGTTAGTAAACAAGCTTAGAGAATGCTCTAAAGGGATTATTAAGTGTTGGTAAATAATAAGTAGCATTAAAATATTTACAGACTTTTGAACTCTGAATTTGATAAAACGATCATTTTTTTTTTTATACACCCTATTACATAGAATGTTCTTTATAATTTGTAAACCAAACGAAAAATCTATCTAGAATTGTGGAAATATTATTGGATTATTTTAGATGGAAGAGTTTGTAGCATAGCTTGCTTGAATAGTTCTAGATAGAATAATAGGTAACAGTAGCAATAAATTTATATTTATTAGTTGACCGTATAAATGTAAATAGTTAGGTTCACTCCCACACTTGAGATCTACATTTCAAGCCCAGAAGATCTGCAATGTGCGTCGAAACGTCGCTTTCTTATAAATATTTTATCACTAAATAAAATTTATTTATTTCACCTCCAATCGGACCATTTTCTTCTCTATATTAAGTTTAATATTATTAATTATTATATCTATTTATAATTAATATAATATTTAAATTAGTATAACATCAATTTTATTGTATTTCTAACATATTATTATTGAAAAATTATCTTCATTTGCGTGTTATTGCTAGTTAATACAAATTAGCAGGAACATGATTGATCTGGCCCGGGTGATTGGTCAAGTTGGTGCAGGCTAAGTTCCAACAGCACTCAGCCGTCAGTCACAGTCAGTTAACGATTCGGCAATCCAGAGCTGGCAGTGTATGTTCTGGTTCATTCTTCCCGAAATTTGTTAATTTGTACAGTAGTGAGCGGTATAATAATGACTTTTCATGTAAATGTTTTTAGCAAGCATTACCTTGATAACTCTTGCCAACTGATAAACACCCAGGATTGCATTACAAACTCCGCCAATTCCTACCTCCTACATATTTCCTCACTATGCAATCCTATTTCACCAACAGGTCCTTCAAACTAAATCAAATAATGTATTTTCTAGCCGCTTTCTCAATCTGCTGGTGTTCCTCAAGGCAGTATCCTCGGCCCAACCCTCAACACAGTTTATACAGCTGACATCCCAACTCATCCTAATACTATCCATACCACGTACGCGGATGATACATGTCTATTAACAAGCAACACTGATCCAGTTATAGCATCCCATACTCTTAAATCCCACATCACTGACCTTAAAAAATGGTGTCAAAACTGGAGGATTAAAATAAATTCCCACAAATTCCGTCAAATTACTTTTACCCTCCCTCGTAAACCAATGAGTTCCTGTCCTCCCGTATCGTTTAATAACACCCCTCTGATTCTTGTAGAACAGATCCGGTACTTGGGACAAAAGATTAACTTGGAATCCTCATACTAGACTGAAACGACAAGAAACAGTACACCGTTTCAGACTACTTCAACATTTACTAGACAAACCTGCTAAGCTCTCAATTAATTACAAAAGACTCATATACATGACAATCATTAGACCTATCTGGACTTACGGAATAGAGCTTTGGGGCTCCACTAAACCATAGAATTCCTCTCGTATTCAATCCTTACAATCCAAAATCCTTCGTAAAATCCTCAATGCTCCTTACTTTATTACGAACAAAGTAATCCATAATGACCTTAATGTCCCATTTGTTGCTGATCTGGCCCGATTCATGACAAACTTCTTCCCCACTCAAACCCACTAGTTTCAAACCTAGCAACCTCTTCAATTCCTGATAATCCTCAGAGGCGTCTGAAAAGAAGATGGCCTCGTGATCTACTAAGTTGAACTTGCTATTTGAGTACTACCATTGGGTAGTTTCTCATCTTGCCTTTATTTCGTGTCATTATTCATTTTTCATTATATTTACTGGATGTATTCTATTACACAGTTGTAAATTTCAATAAAAAAAAAATCTATTTATTCAGCAGTTCTACCCAAACCAGGTTATCTGCAGATCCAAAATTGATAAGTGGTAAGTTGACCAAGAAGAGAAATCAAAGAAGAATGGAATAATATGATCTGAGGGGAAAAAGGAATATATAATACGAGCGGAAGAAAATCAGAGTTAGACCTAAACTTCGTTTTCTGCAAGATGTTGAAGACGACCGTTGGTCGTTGGGTGTCGAGGGATGAAGGAGCACAGCCGAAGACAATTTGTATGAAGAAGCATTGCAAATACTATTGCGCTGTACGAGTGGTGATAGTAGTAGTATAGTAAAGAGGTAAACAAAATCAAAAATAGATATTTTTTTAAAAATAAGTTAAAACTTACAACTTTTGCAGACCCTAGTAAGTACCCCGAACTACGTTCAGAGTTACCCCCGAATATTTTCATTTTAATCATGCCATTTTAATAGTACTCTATATTACGTTTATTAAAAGTATTTATAAATATATTTGATTCTTCTGTTTGTGTGTATATCACTGAACTCATCCAAAACGGTAGGACCAGTTTTGATGGAATTTGTTTTGTGTTCAAGTTGATTCGATAATGGTCTAGATTCACTATTCGATCCGGTAGAAAATGTTTTTTCTTCATTAATTCATTCTTCTCCTAAACGTTTAAACAGAACAACGTCTGTCGGGTCCGCTACTTTCCACATATTTTTCCCTTTCCTGGGACCAACTTTTTTTAATTTGCAGCACGTATTTATTAGTTCATATGAAAAAATTATATGTATAATTATGTGATTGTGTTATCTCATCTATCTCGGAGGATAGATGGACAGGATCTTGATATGATAAATACTTATATGATTTCGATATCGTGAATATAAAAAAATAAAGAAAATGCGCCCGATCAATGGTCATTAAGAAACCAATGACAAATGATTGAGTTGAACCAGTCTAAAGCGAGTTCGACCTTCATTAGCATTCCATTCATCTTGGGCTTGTTGTATAAATGGATGTTGGATGCTTAAAAAATAATAAAACTATAGAAATAGTATTTAAATTAATAAAATGATCGATTGAAGTATATTTTTCAATTGGAAAGCTGATGGAAAAAACTACGAGGAAGATCAAGAAAAAGGTAGATAGAAGCAGTTAGAAAACATGCACGGTCATAGTCTAATACAGGAAGAAGTACAAGATAAAAGGAATTGGAAAAAGGACAGGGTAAGATAGTTGGTTGAAGTGTGTGAAACCCTCAGTATGAGAAACCCTTTAATAAAAATTAAAATTTCCGATTGATTAAATTTTCAAAAATTAAATTCAACCGGTAAACTAATAATTTGCATCATTCTTGCTTGAAAACTTCAACCTATTTCCCGAAGAATTTCTTTCTTTCGTATCGAGAAATGATGGTTGCAAACTTTATGTAATTTTTAGGTTTTTAAATTTATTTGTCGAAATTTTCAACTGGTTTATGAAATGAGATAATGGCAAGTAGAAAAACTACCCACTTGTGGTACTGATTATAGTAGTATTGTAGTAAATATATTTAAATTAGCCTATTTGTACTTCGAGTGTCTGAGGATCGAAATTTTCAATTTTTAAATATCCTAATTTAAAAGATGCCGGAAAAAAGTAGATTTAAAAAGAAATATATCGATATTTTGTTACAACACTTCCAACACAGTAGTGGTAGCAGATATATTTTTTCTAATAAAGAATTAAATAATAAGAAGATAAAAAATATCTAAATGAGTCATAAGATTATCTTATTGTGATTTCCTTCCTAATTTATTTATTTACGTTCTGCAATATAATTTATATCTCTCTATTTTTTTGTGTAGTAGATTATTTTTAATAATACATTAATATTAAGTTTGGTAAATTTTAGGAATTCGTTTAAATTAATTCCATTTTTTAATTTTTTTTTATGTGAAACATCTAATGGCGCGTTTGGCGAGTGAGAGCAACTGTTGATGTCGTGATGTCGTGATGCGATAACTTCGAGCAGCCCCGAGGCTGTGCTTCTAGTTAAATTTATTATTTAACATTAAATGTGCTCAAATTTAAGTTATTTAAAATTATAATATTAAACATTTATTTAATATTAATAGAATTATTATCCTTATAAAATTACACTTTAAGTGCTTAAATGCCTCGTTAAATGTGCTTCTCAAATTACATTAGATGATGGGAGACAGCTACTCATGGTTGATGTAAATATTTCACCTAACAAAAAAATCAAAGATATCTCATTTTTACGTCGTCATTTACTCTCGTACAGTATAAGTGGTTCAAGAATTTTAAACGAAAATTTAGATGAATTACCCATGATTTTATCTGGAGACTTTAATGTAAATTTCGCAAAAGATGAGTCAGTACCATTGAGTAGGTTTCTTCAACAATTTTTTCGGTTGTATATTAATAATAATCCAAGGGAATCTACAACAAAATATTGCAGAACAATATGTATGTCCTAGACGTTGGCATTTTGTACATTGCACAATTGTAGATCTTTGCCTTGTTTTTATGTAAGAATTTTAATTGTCTTCTCAAGTTTCTGTTAGGAAACGCTTATTGACAAAGGGTATTTTTTTGTTTGTGATAATTACTTATTTGATTTTTTACTTATTTAATTCTTGATAGAATGTGTATACTTAATATTTTTTTAAATATTACGTTAGTTGATACGGTACTTTCCTTCAATTTAGTATACAAATCTTGTTACCTATTGATTTTTATTTTAAAACTTTGGATTTTGGTTTTAATTGAAATGGTACAATGCGGAGCGGGTTCAATCATCTCTGTAAAATATATTTCCAACAGATCCCTTAAATAAATCCCTTGCCCTTTCCGTTGAGGGAAGGGTTGGAGCTCGGATATGTTTACTGTAATCGTCTTTACAGAGCCATATCAGAGATTAAATAATTTCCGGTTTTTATAAAATATTAATGAATTAATCTAAAATGGATGAAGTGAACAACCTTCACCCCAATGGCCGAAGGGTGTGCGTTCAAAGCTGACCCCTCAGTTTTGTATTGTTTTTGATAATTACTTCTCAAATATTAAATAAAAATGACTAAGCAGCTAGTTGGTTAATTTTATGGAATTTTCCCAAATTCTTCCATAATTATTTTTTTTTTCATTTATTTATTATTTAATTTTCATTATCACCTGCGCAATTTCGCATCCAGCAAATTTTATTCAAGTGTTTTTCTCTTTGCTTTTCTGTATGATCATCGAGTTTCGGAATAAAAATATCAATAGTTGAGTAGGTCTCTTGGCCAATGTCTTTTTAATCTTTTATTATCAAGTCGAGGTAACAGGGAGTAGGAAAGCGGAAGAACGAGTGGGTTTAGGTGATATTGTGTCGATGAGTGGCATGTTATGTATTTGTTATGAATATACATTTTATAGTGAAAATGTTCATGTCGTTGTGTATGGTGTAATTAGAAATATACCATGGTGCATTAACAATTTTTCTGAGAAATTTGGACTGTGTTGTTTGTATCTTGTGTATGTGAACTTTTTTTGCTGAACCCCAAACTCCAATTAGATTTTAGTGCACTATTATAAGTAAGTCGTTTGTTCCGTAAGTCAAGTGAAGATCTGTAGTCCAGAAGATGTGATAGTTGTATGTACCGTCTAGTCAGTTCTTGTCTTTATAATTTTATGTGTACGTTCCATGTAAGTCTTTTGTCCAAGTATAGTCCGAGATAACCTACATAATTTTTGGAAGGTACTTCGTCGTTGTCAATATTGACTGCTGGACACGAAGCTTTGGGTAGAGAGAAGCTTACATACCTCGATTTTGTGGCGTTTATTCTGATTTGCCATTTATAGAACCACTTTTCTAAATCAAATAAATGATTTTGAAGAGCTATAGATGCTAGGTTTCGGTCTCTGTGAGAAGAAATAATGGCTGTATCGTCAGCGAAGGTATAGATGTTGGTGCAAGGGTGCTCCGGAATATCAGAGGTGTAAACAGAATAGAGAATGGGGCTTAAAACACTGCCTTGCAGTACACCCCTGTATTGAGGAAAGAAGGAGGAAATCGAAGAGTCAACGGAAGTACAGAAGAATCTGGGCCTTGGAAATGTTTTGTAAGCACGTTTCGGCCACAGATGAGAGCCTTAACAGTGTAATTTACAATCTAAATTACCATTTAACTTATCTACTTTTCTTTAGTTAGTTTATTTATCTATAATTAGTTTGTTACAGTACTAAGAAATTAAATGTATACTTGATTTTGACGTTTTATTCGGTTACTGTTTTTTTTATTTCCCTTCTCCCATCTAGCTGTAATCGTAATTCAACGGATTTGATCAAAGTGAAAGAAAAGGTATCATGGCTTGGGGAGGAATAACATCTTCTTCCACTCGAGTTTATTCACATCAAGCAAAGTAGGTATTAATATTATTATGTACTATATTAATTTCGTAGTACATGTTTAAAAATTATAATAAAAAATATTGTGTTAATTCAATGGGAAAAAATCTGTTATTTGTATTCTTATTCTGTATAAAGTATTCTTTTATTTCTCCCGGGGGAAGGGGGGAGGGGGGTAGTATCTAAAGATGCTAAAATTTCAAATCCCATAATTTAAAAAGTAAAAAGTCATAATTTCCACCTGCAAAAATTCATACCTACATAGTGCCGTATTTCCTTCGCATTTCGCATAGTGGCCACACAGGTCTCAACCATGTCGCTCAGGTCACCGACGCTAAATCATAAATTTTTCCCCAGCCAAAAGCCGCTAAACATTACTATAGAAGTTTTCATTTAAAAAGAAATAAAGTACCGGTATTACTTAAACGGAAACAAGTCCTTAAGAAGAAATAACGTATTTTTTTTTAAGTTATGTTTTTAATTAAACTTTGGATATAACGATTCACCAACTTCTAAAGCTTATATAAGAGGGTTTATAAACTTATGAATTTCTTTAAAATTATCTTCACTGGAAAGAGTGGGAATGCAATTAATTATTTTTCTGTCTGATTCTTACTTTCATTAAATGTCTCCGGTTGAGTGCTGATTGAACAACTCCTAAATTCTTTCGAGCTAAAGATTTCCCTGAATTTTCTTATTCTTATATTATTTATTTTATATTTTTTACAACTGTTACCATAAGCGCTTCATTTAGGGTCTTATAATGTGGTCAAATTTTCACTACATTTTATACAAGTTATTTCCAATAAAATATGAGGGTTAAGGAATGGAAAAAAATGTATAACAATATTTATAAATTTATTGATTCTTTGATAGGAAATAAGTTGAAATGCTGTAATTGTTACAATAAAATGGCATTAAAATAAAATATATCTTTTGATAATTACATACCTATATATTTATTTATAATAAATGATAACAAATAAAAATAATTATTTCCGATCCCTGACACCACAAATAAATAAAGTCCTAAAGCAATGTAATCAGAATAATTTTTTAAATATATTTATAAAGCTAAGAGAAAACGTTAGTAAAGGATTTATGAACAAGTACTTCCTCTGTAGAATTTAATATATATTTCCTGTTACTAGATATTGTGATATTAAATGTTATTAAAATATAGAAAGAATTCATTTATGTTTTCTAAATTTGAAATAAACATATTCTCTAAGAATAGAGTAGGAAATGGTATTTTAATTCACTGACAAGTAAAAATTAGGAGTATTGTTTAGAATAATTTAGGAGTTTTCTATTTCTCAAACACCTTCCATAAAAAAAACAATATACCGTGAATCTTTTAAGCATATCAATAACATAAATATATCTTTGCTTATTTAAAATTGTATTTCATCTTTAATCTTTTCATAAGGAAAGTGTAGTTGAAATTCAAAATGCTTCATTATCTTTTTTAATGATAAAACACTATAAATAATTATTAATGGATTCCTGATATTATTTTTGGGAAAATGAAAAGAAATAACTATACGTTATTAATGTATAATAAATGTATACAGTGGGTTCATGATAATATAAATATTGACGTTTGGTGATTATTAACCTTGATATACTTACAAAGTTATGTTCATTCAATCTCTTTATTATTGTTATTTCAGTAAATAGGACAATAGCTAAATAAACATTTTTGTCGGGATCATTTAAGGGAGATGAAACATTTACATGACGACATATTAATAATGTAAGCATCATTTCTTCAAACATTATTAGAAAAGTTGATTTAAAATATTTTTTAAAAAGATATTTTTTATTTTTGTTTTTTCAGAAAAATAAATTGTAAGTCAAGTCATTGTAATGCTCCTAATTAGTCTGATATATAAACTTTCGAATAGACCCCGCAGAATTAATGAAAAAAAAAAATAATATATTGGCTTACAACTTAAGAGTTTTTTCTTTAACATTTTATTTTTTATTGGAAATTTGGTAATTTTTCAATTGCGTTTTTCTGTACTTGGTGTTTCTAGTACACTATTTTAAAGTAAAAAGGTAATTTATAAAGTTAATTTTCTGGAAAATGTTACTGCAAAACTACTTTATATTATTTTTATAGCATATTATTAGTATATTATTTTTATATATTTATATTTTTAACCGATATAGTTATACAAAGTACATATTCTTCCTAATAATATGATTAAGAATGGTCTACGTTTTCTTATAAATTAAAATTTGTTTCTCATTTATTGGGTATTCGATCCCTATTAATTCATAAGGTAGATTTAATGAAGAAAAAGTCATGAAAATAAAGAATAACAACGCAATTAAAGATTGTCCGTTATGTAATTTTTAAGTTAATTTTCTGGAAAATGTTACAAAGGTAGAAATATTATTATTTTCTGTTTGATTTTTTAGTTAGCGATTAATAAAACAATTTACACTTATTTTATATCAATCAAATCAAGAAAAGTTCTACTTTTATATAGAGTTTAAAATTTGTTTTCCTACTTTTTAGATGCAAAAACGCGGGAATAAAAATTTAAATATAATTGAGCATTTTTTGTTATATATGTTCAAACTTTATATTTGTGATATATTATATTCAATTCGGCAGAATTTAAGCTTTAGTACAGACCCTTTTTTGAAATAAAAGAATCATATATTGACTTACAACGTTATATATATATATTTTATTTTTAATAGTATATTTGATAATTTTTTTAATGCTTATAGTGTTTCCAGGATACTATTTTAAAGTAAAAAGTAATTTATAAAGCTGATTTTCCGGAAAATGTTACAGCAAAGGTACTAAGATTATTTTCATTAATTTAATGTACACATTCCAAATAACAATATAATCAAGATAGGTCTACTTTTTCATATAAATTAAAATTTGTTTTAAAATTTTTTGGACATTCGGAGCCCATTTATGCATATGCTGGATTTAATGAACATAAAAAGAATGAATATAAATTGAAAACATTGTCGGTTAAATGTCTTGTTAACATTATGCACTCCGTTGAATTTTCCGCTGTAGCATTCATTATCGGCACTTGACACCATTTTTTTTATCACTTTATCACTCAATAAAAAAAACGAAAAAACACTGAACTCCTCAATGCATTATGTTACAAATCGAGATGCAATTAGCGAAATAAAAAAAAAAAGGAATCAATACGGCAAGACGATACGTACTTAAAATGACTGAAATATGGAGGTTGCGGGCGGTGGGCGCTGTAGTGAGTGAATCCGGTAGACATGTGCTTGCCCCCACCCCTCGCCTCGGCTCGCTCCCAGTGCTCCCTATCAAACCTCCTTCGGCGCTCTCTCGTTCATGTCCTTCTTCTTCGCTCTTAGCCTCAGTACTTAGGTAGGAAATCACTCATTTATATCTCTATATTTACTTAATAAATCCTCATTAAGTTGTGTGGAAATGTGCGCAGAAATTTTTAAAATATCACAATCGGGTAGATAGATCTTGCCGAGTCCGCAGTTGCCAGCTTCTGTTTATGGTAGGCTATGTGATTTTATGTTTTAGTATATCTGTTATTCAGGCATAGTATTTTTTTAAATTTATTATATTATTTTATTTTATTTATATTTCAGCTACATTTAACACTTAAATAATTATTAATAAATTATATAAAAAAGGTACATTAATTATTCATTTCCAACTGAACTCATAAAAGAACTTGAATTATAATATAATGAATAAAACAACTCCCTATTTATATATAAATAATAATAATTTTCTTTTATCTTGAACATTATATTATATTTAGGCTTAAAAAAATTAACTTATCTTAATTTTAAATATCGTAATTTGTTTTTAATAATGTTGTTATCATTTTCATATTTATTTGTATCGATTACGTTTTCGATTAAAAGATACATTTGTATCACCGAAACTACACGTGCCGACCTTGGAATCCTGAGTGTATCCGGAGCTCAGATATATTTTCCCCCTATTCCTAATTTTTTCTAAAATAATAAAATTAATATTTATTATAATATTAAAAACACTTAAATAATTGGTAGTTCAATATTTTTTATATTTTATATGATTTCTTGTAAATTCACATATATTACGCTAAGAACGCTTAAAAAGAAAGTATAGAATGCTTTGGTTTTACTGAATATTCTTTCTAATTAAGAATATTTGAACCAAATACCATTTTACGAAATATTCACAACTTCGTTTAAGTTTACTTCAATAGCATCCTCTTTTTTTTTTTACTCCTAATTCAGCTCCGTTTTTACGAGTAGATTTTCCGTAGTAGTTCGGTTTAGGCCCGGTAGATGGTAACAAGGGCGGTACGAGGAGCGCGAAGTTCCTTGTACCACCGCTAGATAGCGTAGGCTTGACCTATTTTCCCCCTGACACATCATTAGTGTGTCCCAGTTTTGTCACATTTCACAAACCTACTTCCACATCGATGTCAAATATTGCGGTGGATTCATCATGTTCAGGTAGTGTAAAATATTATGGGTGTTTGCAATTGTTTAAAACAGTATTTTTAGGTTATTGTATTATTTTATATACTGTTCAGTGAATGATTTAGTTTGAATATTTATCTTCTGATCGAATAGTTAAGTTCTGCGTGTTTTCATAGTTTAATAAATGATGATGTTTTATCGAGAATTGTAGGGCTCCGATTTTTTTGGATCTGTTCAGATTTTTTTTAGATTAATATTTTATGTATGAGTTCTATTAGGATTATTTGGATGTATAAATTGTCGTTGAATTATTTAATAAATCTATTAATGTTTGATAGTAGTTGTGTATTTGTAGGCCTAGCTGAGGAAGGGGATTAGGGCGTTGACCCACCCTGTCCTTGTGCACGTGGTAGGAATGCGGTGGCTACCCCTCCATGGTGGGGGGCGCACGTGTGGGGGTGTGACGTCAGGGCCAATCGGGGAGGTGGTGGGGAGGAACGGACCAATGGGAGAAGAGGAAGCGGCAAGCGGCGGCGCAGACACTCCCCCCCTCCGAAGACCACTACAGCTCCTCCATTTAGTTTGCAAGCGGCTTAGGGTGTACATTGCCTCTTCTACTCTCCCTCTTCCCTGATCAATAGTTGACTCCCTGGTTCAGTGTGGCCTCAAGTGCTCGTGTGTGCGCGGTTCTTAGTGATGTGTTTAGTGCCTTTAGTGATGGAAGAATACTCTCACCTAGGAGGATACTCAAGTCGGTGTATGGTTTTATCGGAGAGAGAATTGGGCTTGGCTTTGATTATTTTAGTCAGTCTTTTTCTCTCTCCTATAGGCCAACCGAATTAGCGTCGCTATTACTACGCGCCATATCTTCACTATTTCCTTCTTCCATTTTATTCCTTGGAAAGTTCTTCCATTCCCTCATACGTCATTACCCGATTGTGAAACCACCGCTGTCCTACTTTCCCTCTATTCACGATCAATGCGCCATTTTGTATCTTATCCGTACCCCCAGATTATGTATTCCTCGTTTCCAAAATTTTATTTTTATAAGCTTCTGTTAAACGCGGAACAATGTAGTGATGTTTGTTAACGTTTGCTTGCCCCCAAGAACTTATAGCTTTTTTTTCATATCCACTAAAATTTATGATTACTACTTTCGGATTTTATTTCTATACATAAAGTTTTTATTCAGTAACTTTAATTAAAAATTATAACATCCTTTTTATTTCTAAAACATAAATTTTGGGCAGGCAACTGTTTTTTATTTTAATTTTGTACAATAGTTATATAATGTATTTATCGTATTTATCCCTAATATTATTCAACCATGTCAAGTGATTTTACATTTTGTAAATAGTGCATGATATTTGAATGGATCCTGGATAACTTGTAGTAATATATGTATAAGATATGTATCAATTATATCATCTTTATATAATGTCATATTTTTAATACATCAAAATTTTTGTAGTACATTTTCTGTAATTTTTCATCCCATTTATCATTTTCAGGTGTTTCATCTAGCATTACATCATTTAGTATTAATACTCATAAGTTCGCTATTTCAGCTTTTAAGCTCTTATAATTTAACATAAGATCATTTCTTGATACATTAATGTTAATTTACAGTAATTCATTTTTACTCTAATTATTTTTTTTTTAATTTCTCACTGGTTTTTCGATAGTTTTATTATGTTAAAAAAATTTATATGGAGCAAGGAAAATACTAAGACACAGGAAGTATAAAGCAATATAATAAAAGGTAACTTTATGGATTTGGTTTCAATAAAAAAGTAACAAATCAAAAGTCTAGTTAATACTTTTGAACTGATATTTAAAAATAAAAGTTTTGGTTTTATGCGTTCAATGTTTTTAAAAAACCGTTCAGGGAATTTTTATTAACTTCAAAAATTATCATAATTTCAGACTTCTAAAATTATCCTATAATCCCCTTTCATCTGACTGTAAAATATTTACTTTGATAGTTATTAACTATATTCCTAAAGAATTTATTTGAATTTTTTTACATTTCAATATAATATTTAACTTTAATATTGTATTAAATATATATTAAAACACGCTACAACAATAGAGACAAACGGAATCTAAATCGATTTTTATATATAATTTAAGTTATCCTGTATTCATAATTTGGAAAATTTTAGTTTAATTTTTATCGGACTTTAAACTTAAAGTTTAATTTATATTTCGATTGAGATGTAGTGTTTCATTATTTATCAATTATTAGAGTAGCATTAATTGACAGTACTACGTATTTGTTTTACTGTTTGCTAGGTCAAGTCCGTTTCTTATGTCACTTGTATTATTTAATGGCCTACTTCATTATACATTTTCGTATGCGAATATTTATTTAATGTTAAGCCGTATAATAAATAATTATATAGATTGCCCGTACTGGCAGCGTGGCCATTTTTGTTAGGCCCGGAACATCCTTGTTATATCTATCCTCTCAATTGCATGAATTGCGTCTTTAGTTTGTCGAGAACATGCTATATCTAATTGGGTCAGACGTTAGTTTATCGTAATCATTGAAAATAACGACAAAAAGAATATTTGCACTGTTTTTATCTTATTTTTGATTAGATAGCTATTCCGCCAGTAAACCTAAGAGTTTCAATTCCTTGATAAAACGGTTATGCAATAAATTAAATTAAAAAATATTTTCAACCAGGAAGTAATTGTTTTCAATAATATTACATGCTTCAAAAAATATTATTGTTATGTTGTTGCGTTTCAATCTTATATTCTCTTTTAGTAATACTGTAATGACGGATGCCGTTTGTTTGTTTATTGGAAAGAATTAGGTATGTGTTTTAGTATTGTTTATGTAATAGATGTTACCTAGACATACTATTTATTTTCGGATGAAATATACTCGGAACTTATTGTTTAAATATGCATTTTTTGTAAGTATTCTGAATGAGTTTTGCTATAATCTTCCGTTTTACTAAACTTTGTGGTTTTGATTTCATTTTAATTACCTACCTTACTAACGTAATAATTAAAGTAATAATAGTAAAGTAATTAAATAGTAATACCTACCTTAATAATTTGTTTTATTAAAAATTGTAAATGTGCTGAATTTCTTGTAGGGAAGGGAATAATCAGTTAACTTATTCTTTTCTCTGAAATTTGTTTTATTACAGGTAAACAATAATTTAACTAACGAAATTTCTCACCTAGCGTGTTTCCGTGTGATCGACGGAACAAACTGGTATGTAAATATCGCAAACTAATTACAAATATTGTTCAAATTTCGTTATTTAAAATTATCGACGAATCAACTAAGACCACGAAAGAAAACGCCAAGAAAATAAAAAATAAAATCAGGAACAAAATTCTTTTAAACCTAAACTTAAGATTAGTAAATGAGTTTATTGACCTCACCCAAGCCAAATAAAACTGCTCAGGAATCTTGTTTATATTTTAGATGCGTTGATCTACCAGGTGCGTGTGATCCACCTGGTATTATCCACCTGATATTTATTTATTTGAGAAAAAATAAATATATAAATGCTAAAGCTATATTATTACACTGATAATCTATTCGATCACCACATTTAAATAAATAATTAGAATAAATTAAGGAATATTTTAAGCATTTCTATGAATATTGTTCCTATCCAGAATATGTTCATGCATGTATTATGCTGAGCTTATTTTTATTAAAATTTTTATAAGAAAACCAACATTTGTGGTATACAATATGGATGCCATACAATTTTGAGCTACAAAGGTTTAAATTTCAATTACTTTGTCTTTAATAAGTCTTTTTTTTATAGGCTCGAAACGCCTGAAAACAATATATGTTTATTTTTGCTCGTGCCAATGATACATGTTGTATATAACATATATCCCCCCAAAAAAATCTGTATTTTCTTCTGTTGCCTACCGATTAATAAAATAGGAAAATGAAATTTATTATTTAAAAAAATATTAAATACGTTGTTTCAATGAACGGGGATATTATTTTTTTTATTTTTTAAAATGTTGATAGTTTATTTTTAACTTATTATGAAATGTAAATAATATCCACAAGTTTTAGCACAAAAGCTTTTAAGAAATTATTTTGTAGATCCTCTCTTTTTTTTTTATAATTCACTAAATCTAAATGCTTTGTGTCCTTACACGGTTGTTGTTAGCTTCCGTTTTTATTCTTTTATTTATTTATTCTAACTTTCAGTTTTAAAGAATAAGTTTATTATAGCATTAATTGACAGTACTACGTATAAATTCAATTCTTTTTACTGTTTGCTAGGTCAGGCCCGTTTCTTATGTCCCTTATATCATTTAATGCCCTACTTTATATATTTTTTATAGGGTTGATAAAAAAAGTACTTAATATCCGGATTAAAAGTAGTTTCGAATAAGTTACCATTATAATTTATTACTTATATAAATAACCAGCATTTTTTTAATAACTAAACACGTCGGTAAAGAAATGATGTAATTTCAACTTTTGACAAGCTGTTAAAAGGCCTACATTTTTTTTTAAACTGTTAATTGATTATACAAACTTTAATAACACATTTCAGAACCCACCGGTCATTGATTACTTAATATACAAATAAAAAAAAAAAAATAAATGTGCCTAAAAACTTATGACCCTCGGAAGTAAAGTTATAATTTTAGATATTAATAAAAACTTAAATAATTTAATAGAAATTATTCGAATGTTGAAAATCAACTATTCTACAATTTCAATAGTTGCCTATATTTAATAGTAATGAAAAAAATGGGCATCAGGTATATGCATAATAAACAAATATGTATATAACAATAAATATAAATATAAATTTTATATACATACATATAAAAAAATTAGCAATTAATAAAAAATAAAATATGAATTTAATTCTACTGTTTTTACAAAATCCGTGAGTAAAATTGGTAGTTTTCCTTGATAAAATACGAAATATCATGTTTCATTGAATTAATTTATTTAAATTTTACTATTTTTTTTAATAAATAATAAATTTAGGTACATTACTTGTTATATTCAATAACTCAACTATATTGGACCGTAAGTCGACAGAAAAACGATTTTTGCCGTAAAAATTCTAATAGGTTGAGGTTTGCATTGTTCAAATGAGGTCCATTGTAATGCAAATGGCAAAACTCATTATTTTTAGGAGTTTTTCTCCCCTATTGTATTCATTTATAGCTTTTGTGAGTTTTCAGTTACGGGTAGTTATGGAATTCTGAAGTAACCAATTTGTACAGAAGGAGAAAATTAATAAATTCTTGTTGAGTATTTACAAATTTAAATTGTGTGTGTCCGCAAGTTTTAATTTTGCAATAAAAAAATGTTTAAAATTTCCCGACTCATTTATATAATACTAAGATTAATTAATTTTACGGTATTCCATAGTATTTTTTCCTTTTGAAGTTATCTTCATTTAGTTATATATTTAAATTAATTTTTTCGTAATTTAATTGTTTTTAGTACTAATCATAAATTTTTTATTGTTTTTTCCTTCTTGCGCGCACCATGTATGTTTTAACACCTAACTTACACAATTTAATATTTCATTTTATATATTTTTAGATTGTATTAACCTTAGAATATTTTATCCCTCAGACATTCAATTCTATATCTTCAGACGTCCTTGATGATAAGGAAGTATTTATGGCAGTGAACTTTTCAAGGAAAATAATCGCGTTCAAGTTTTGACTACGTGTAGATGATCGGAAAGATACGTTGATTCATAAATTAGTCATAAAAATAAAATAAATAATATTTATTGTTTTTCTGCAATGTATATATTTCATATTTAAATAGTATTTCTATTATGTTATGGTTTAAAAAAAAATGTTTAAGGCACGTAACTGTTTCAAAGATAGTGCAATATTATATAAATATGTATATTTTTTACTCTTATAGGGAATGATTCATTTAACTGTTTGTAAAATTTATATATGTCAATTATAAATATTTTGTATACATCTTTGTTTATCATATATGTTTTGATCTCTTTTTGTAAATAATTAACCAAAAGGTATATGTTAGTTATTATGAATTATTTTATAAAATTAATAAACAAGTGGATGTTAATAATTGTGAATCATATTTGTTACAAGCCATATTAGGTAAAGTCGTTAGTACACAATAGCTCATGCAGTCGTTTCATGAGGAAAATTGCGATTTAAACTAATCGCTTCCTGGAAAAGTATTGTTTTTGTTCATTCCTCAAGGTTTTTCTCATTAAAATTGTATTAGCCGGAAAAGTTTAACCTTGAATTAATGACGATGTTTAGTTTGACCACCTTATAAAGTCTTCACTTCATAATTTGGCACTACTTAATTACAAAATTGAATTTTATTCGTTTCTGTAATATCGTCAATTATATTCGTTTATTGTGATAGTTTTACATTTTTATATTTGTACAAATTTTCAAATGAAAAATCAGGGTTTTGTAATGAAATAAAGTTTGAAAATGCATTTTGACTAGAGAATCATATTCAAAAATTTTACCTTTAAGGAAGTTGTCCAAATATCTGAAGTGATAGAAATCTGTTGGAGACAAAATAAGGTGGGTTTGGGAGGACTTCGTAAACCAGCTCGTTTTGCTTCTTCACTCCCTGTTATCATATGTAGGTCCAATTAAGTTTTTTTTGTCCAATTAAGGTAAGTTATGTTGCATTATGCCAATATCCCAGGAGTACTATGTAAATGTAATGGTTTCTCCTCTTGATAGAAAGGAGAAATTAATTATTTATGAATTAGTCTTAGTCACCTGGTGAAAATGTATCGAACCAACTGCGAACACCTCTTTCTCGAACGCGGTGGTAATGTTTCTTGCAGCTAGGGGAACATTGCGTCTTTCCATAGCAACATTAGATGGCATACTAAACTATAATGTGAACTTAGTTCAATTGTAGTCATTATAATTATAAACAAATAAGAAAGGTTTGTAAACAGCTGATTACAATGTGTAAACATAAACATATTAAACAACATAAGTCCACAAATCCCTGTTTGGATTTAAGAAATAATAAAAGCTTATATTCTAATTAGTCAAATAAATACCCTTTAAGAAATAACATAAAAAACAAGGCTACAATTTAAAAACAAAACAATAAAAAACGGACATTTTATATGAAACCACCTAATAACAACTTATAGCATGTTTTTTTTTAAATTTATCAATTCAAAATTAACAACTTTATTGTAAAAATGCAAGTATATAAAATGATACGTAATGACATGAGATGGAGGCAAGTAAAGAAAATACCCATCGGTAATATTACATTTTCATAAAATTTTAAAATTCATAATTTTTTTAACTTGTAAAAATGCATTACCATGAATATTTGCCTACATGTGTGTTGTTTAACCAATAGTCATTAAGAATAGCTAGTTTTGTTAAATATTATAAAAAATGAAAATCATAGAATACATGGTAGATAATAATTAATTAATTATTAAGTGTAAGGCCTCCTGAGGCTTCAATGACTATCACTGCCCTTAAATAACTGGGAAACCCCGATGGCGGTTACTGACGATAGATGGGCCGAGGAGGGGAAAGGTTTAGGGTGGGGTCCCTTCTCAAGGGAAGACCCTTCTGTCATGGTGGCCCTAAACCTTTTATAGTTTGGTTGGCTGTAAAATCCTTCCACTGGCAGTTGTATAATAACAATAAATAAATAGTTTATGCCATTCTGAAATAAAGAGTTTATCGATAATAAAGTTGATCGATATTTTTTAAACATCACATTTACAGTGCTGTAAAAATATTAATATATGTATATAACTAAAAAAATAAAGCAATATCGTGAGAATGATTTTAGGTAAAAAATTAAGAAAAAAAATCCTGAAGATACCTATTATAAAGAATAAGAAAAACAACACAGAAAATATTCCAAACCTGGCAGCAGACTTAAGAAAAAGATAATTGGATTTTTATGGATGTATTAGTAGTTTTCCCCCGAAAAGATAAGAATAGATTTCTTGTGTACTTATAAAACGCCAAATCACACCATTCATTAGACAAGAGTTAAAATATATAAAATAGCTAAGTTAAAAAAACCAAAACAAAATGTTATATTAAGGACTGAGCAGGTACCAGTAATTTTATTTTGATAACATGGTTTAAGACAGGTAATTAAAATAAAATATTCAAGATAATTTTATTTTTAACTTATTATAAATGTAAATAATTGTGATTGTAAATGCAAGTAAAGAATTGTAAATGTAAATAATTTTTATGGTCATTGGTAAATAATTTTTTGGCTCTATTTACTGGCTTTCCCTCCAAAAGACACACCGATTGATTTCTTTCTTACATACAAAAAGTCAAGTCACCTCGCTGTGAATTAAAATTGATAAAATAGTTTAGATGAAAAAAAAATATATTCATTTCATTTCTATGATAACATGAATTATGTCCGGTTAGCGAAAAGTAATTAATATTGTATGTTCAAGATAATTTTATTTTTAACTTATTATCAAACGTCAATAATTGTCTACAAATTTTAGTAGTAAGAATTTTGTATAATTTTTTTTAATTTCCTATATTATTAACTATCCTGGAGGATACGATATTAATGAATAAGTAGCTCATGACTGGAAGACCTGGAAGAAAATATAGTCCTAAAATTTGGAGAACACCTCAACTTTAGGGAAACACAATTAAAAAAAATATAAACACTGAATGTTCTTTTATACAACATGGTTATAACATAACATATAATTTCTCACAGAATTCTGGTGCAGGAAATTGGTCATGTGGAAAACCTAGGTATCTATTGATCTGAATTTAAATTTAAAATAGTTCCTATATACCTTCGAATAGTTCCTTGATATATCTGAAACAGAATATGGTTACTATTAAATACTGGAGGTGGCCACTAACCTTGGATTATTAACCTGGAGTGGAGATTTATTAACGGTTTATTATTAACCTTTAATATGGTGTTATTAAATAATATTGATCGCCGTTTGTTTTCATTTACCTAAAAATAAATTCTTATCTTCTATTTTATTTGTTATTATAGCCTTCGTTAAGCTCTTAAGTCTTAACTGTCTAATTATTTTTAACTTTGTTATTGTGTGCTATCCCAGAGCCTTTCTAATAACTTAACAGCCCTGAATACTGTTATTCAGTCAGACTTCATTTTTTAATCGTTACTTCCTTATGTTTGCAATCTAGACTATATGCATTGTATTTTTTTTTTATGAATCCCTTAAAGAAGTCCTGCAATATCGGCCAAAAATCGTTTTATACATTACATTAGTGTTACATTTTTCACTGAGCAGCCACTCCTATTGGCCCTGAAGATGACCTACAATGTAGGTCAAAACGTCGGCACAAATAAAAAATAAGTTTCCACTTATTTTTGTGTATATTTTGACTGCACCCCCCAACAATTTCCATCCTCCATTAGTTCTTCCAGTCAACTATTTCCTCTCTAACATTTTTAATTAATAGTTGATGAATTATTTTTGTATCTCCATTCAGACCATATTTTAATTTATATTTTTTAAAGTTGACTAATACAATCATTCAAGAATAAAGTTAAAAATTAAATAAACAAATTAAACATTTGAATTGGAATCATTTAATAATATCGTACAGCATTTTTTTTTTTTCTTGAGTTGAATATAATTAGATAATAGATTAAATATTTTTGGTATTCATTTGCATTGTGTTCCCTATAGCATTTTGCAATATTTATTTATAGTTTTATAATAAATTTACCATAACACTATATATAAATCTTTAAAGTTTAATTAAATTAATATTAAATAAATTTTGTTAAGATTTTTTTCCAGGAAGAGATAAGAAAACTGTTCTATTTTTTTATGTATAAAGAAACAATGGGATTCATTGATCCGAGATAAGAGCGGGCAAAGATTGCCGTATTGAGTCCTTTCCATATTTACGCAAGGATCGATTTAGGTGAGATAAGGAATAGTGGTTAATATAATGTTCTCAGAATTCTTCGATAAAAAATGGATACTTGGAAAACTTGGTTTGTCTGTATTTAAAATAAAAACTAGTTTAAAAAATTTAAGAACACCATAAAGGCTAGCCGAACTAAAAAAAAGAAAATGAAATAAAATAATAATTTAAAAACCGCTTTAATAGGATACAAAACTAAAAAGTAGAAAATAATATTCAATATATATGATAATGAGTGTAATATGAGAAAATTCGTTTTATCTTAAAAAAGTGTGGGTTGCTGAGTCAAAATTATTGAATATATATGACTTATTGAAAATTATTTTCTCCTAATAAAGCATATTTTTAAAATTATTATTTATTTTTTCCTTTTAATTCGACTGTCAATGAACGCGTTTTTAAAAGTTTGTTTTAACTAATATTTATTTTATACTTTTTAGCTAAGCTGGATACAAAAGCCTGTTATTTGTTTTTTAACTGGGTTTTTTTTTTAGTATTCGAAACTTCTCAGTTCCTGATCCTGCCAGTAGTCATATGACTGTCTGAAATATTAAGCCATCTACGTATATGCCTTAATGCTTGGCACAGACACTACCGTGTCTTTGTAAATAAAAAATCGTTAATCCTGAAGATCCGACATTGGAAAGTGAAGCAAATTTACAAAATCATCGGTCCTTGAGAAGTGTGGAAAATTTCAAATTAATTCGATATTTAGAAGTGGCCGAAAATCGAGTTCAAAGATTTCGTTACATACTTACATACATATTAGAATGTAATAAAAGCGTGTTAAAAATAATTTAATATTAACAATTTCTTGATAAACTTGCATAAATGAAGCAATATTTATCTTTTATTCCATAGCAATTGTGTTCATTCATAGAACAAGAAATAACATTTTTCTTTTGAGAAGTATGAGTGTTCATGTGGGCTGTTAGTTGTTTAAAATCTGGATAATATAGTGCGAAAAGAGAATAAAATTGTATTATTTAAAATAATATTTATTTTAAGAAACCCATCTAATAAAGCATAGGCATGATTAAATAATACTGCATTTAATAAGTATGTGTATGTGTATATGTGTATACACACAGCCTGCACTCCCTGACCCAGAGCAAGGTTATTAGCCAATGAATAAATAAAATGGATTCAATAATTTATTAGCAAAATTTACATATTTATCAAAAAAAATCTAACCCTACAGTAGTACTAGCTTCAGCTGCCTGGTATAAAAATAAGTCATTACTTATTGGCATAGAAGTCGCCAGATCGATGAAGTGTTCCTATAAATAGGCGGCAATGCCACACCAGACATTCAGACGTCTGTTGCCCCCTGTAAAATTATTTAACACAACCTCAGTTATCCGAAGTTAACTATAATTTTATTTAAATTTTAGTACGTTAACACGAAAATACTGAATTAAACTAAACAATTTGAGGTGAATTAAGATTTCCATTAATTATAAAATTCCAATTCCAATAGGGATATCATTGCATATGTATATATTATTTTAGTTATGATTTAATTTTGCATAATGTGTGCAAATGTCATCGAATGTGAACAGGAATGCCATTATTACTATTTAAGCTTGTGGAACTCCTCAAGGTAGTATCCTTGGCCCAATCCTTTATACAGTTTATACAGCTGACTTCCCAACTCATCCTAATACTATCCTTACCACGTATGCTGATGATACATGTGTATTATCTGTCAACACAAATCCAATTATTGCATCCCAAAACCTCCAATCCCATATCACTGATCTTGAAGAATGGTGTCAAAACTGGAGAATTAAAATAAACTCTCAAAAATCACATCAAATCACTTTTACCTTACGTCGTAAACCAAGACTTCCTGCCCTTCAGTATCCTTTAATAATATCCCACTGGTGCCTGTAGAACAGATCCGATACTTAGGGTTGCATCTTGACAAACGATTAACCTGGAATCCTCATACGAGACTGAAAAGACAAGAAACCGCTCGACGTTTCAGGCTACTTCAACACTTACTAGACAAACGCTCTAAGCTCCCAATTAATTACAAAAGACTCATCTACATGACCATCATACGACCTATTTGGACCTACGGAGTAGAGCTTTAGGGCTCCACTAAGCCATCGAATTCCTCTCGTATCCAATCCCTACAATCCAAAATCCTTCGTAAAATCCTTAATGCTCCTTATTTTGTTAAGAATAAAATCATCCATAACGACATTAATGTCCCATTTGTTGCTGATTTGGCCCGAACCCGCTATCTATCCTTTTATAACAAACTTCATTTCCACTCAAACCCTCTGGTTTTAAACCTAGCTTCCTCTTCAATTCCCGATAATCCTCCGAGGCGTCTGAAAAGAAGATGGCCCCGTGACTTCTTAGTTGAACTTATGATTTGAGTACTACCAGTGGGTAGTTTCTCTACTTGTCATTTTCACATGTCATTACGTATCGCTTAGCACATTTACTAGATGTATTTTTATTATACAGTTGTAAATATCAATAAATAAATTAAAAAAAAAAAAAAGCTTGTGGAACAGAGTAAACTATTCAATTAAACCAATAAAGATGTAAATATTTCGTTAATATAACCATTCCTACTTAACATACAGAATTATATAAAAAATCTTTCTATTATAAAAATAAATAAAAAGAATGGTTCCTTTGAAATAGGCTTTTTATATATGAACCGTTCACTGCACAAATTGACTAACTTTACTTTTTGAAAAATCTTAAATTTAAGTGTAAAAGCACTTTGATTAGTCATAACTTTTTATATAAATAATATCTTTCCCAAACAACAAAGGTTAACACCATCATTTCGTTTAAACATTTTTTGGCCACTAAATAAGAAATACTAAATAAATAAAAATAATAAATACTATTTCAGAGGTCATTTGGATTAACTCTGTAATCAAATGAAAATCGTTGCAATAGTACCCATTTTAAACGCACTAGCAAGCGCTAAATGATGAATTTTATCTAGTTAGAAAGGTTCAAACCACACCTTTTCCAATTTAAATGTGACTATAAGAAAGTTTTCTTCTAACATAGTATTATAAAAAAGGCACAAGTTCTATTAAGTAGAATTTTACTTCAACTGCTAAAATTGTAACAATATAGATAGAAAAACACTTTGGGAAATAAGCATTGGGAGCAGATCTTTGGGGCTCAGCAAAAAAAGTCCACATACACATGACACAAACAACATAATCCAAAATTCTCAGAAAAATTGTAAATGCACCATGGTATATTTCGAATCACACCATACACAACGACATGAACATTCTCACTATAAAATCATATATTCATAACAAATACATAACATTCCACTCATCGACACAATATCACCCAAACCCACTCGTTCTTCCGCTTTCCTACTCCCAGTTACCTGGACTTGATAAGAAAAGATTAAAAAGACATTGGCCACGAGACCTATTCAACTATTGATATTTTTATTCCAAAACTCGATGATCATGTAGAAAAGCAAAGAGAAAAACACTTGGATCAAATTTGCTGGATGCGCAATTGCGCAGGTGCAAATGAAAATAAAATAAAAAATAAGTAAAAAAAAAAAGAAAGAAAAAGAAACCACATGTAGTATTGTTTGTTATAACAACTGACTATTCTTAGTCGTTGCTATTGACCAAAGATACATCTTCCTTTAAATTCCCTTACTTTTTTTCTATAAGAGTCCATCATATAAAAAAAAAAATTCTATTTGGCTGAGTTTACTAAAACTGCTAAAGTGAAAAAAATATTAATAGAAAAATACTTTGTTAAATAAATACAAAAAATAATCGATTTTGTATTATTGTCTGATATAACAACTGACTATTGTGGTCAGTGGTCAACAATTGTCTAACAATAGTAACCAATAATTGACACAATTATATGAGCCGTTCAATGCACAACTCCGTAAAACAAAAAGTGGAGAAATGCGAGAAAATAGTGTGTATTGCTTTTTAAAATTGCCTTTATAATATAAATTCCAATAAATTTTGTAGAAAGCATAAATAAAGATGTAGCTTGCGTCTACAAGTATATAAAATTAATAAGAAAGACTAGCCAAAAAGCTGTCAACGGAAATGTGACAATGTTTATTTGACCGGTGGAGTTGATCGATTTGGCAAGTGAAAAAAGTAATAAATTTAAATTTTTAAGTTTCTTATCACAGAAAAAGATAATTATAAGATATTTTTATTACAAATTTTCCGATTTCACCTGGCAGTCATAAACAATTGAAAAAAAATGTGTTTCTGAGGACGATCGCCAATTTAAAAGTGTGCGGCAACGTGTTAAGCAACCTACTTCCCCCCCAAAAAATATTTGTTTCACTAGCCTCTGGTTTAGTTTACCGGATTTTTTACTATGCTAGATTTATCTCAGCTTTTTATCGCCTTGGTATACCATTATTATTTCTTCATTGGTGTACCATATTTGTTCTTCTGAGAGTAAAGAACCATTTTTATTGCTCATATTGTTCATCAAAAAAGATCCAAGAAGTCTGGTATAAGTTGATTGAGTGATGTATTTTGCGGTTGGCAATGAACAGGTCGACTGCAGGTCCTGGTTGAGCTATGTCAGGAACGCGGCCTTCGAACTTTCTAATTATCTCCAGCTCAAGTATAATAACTGTTTATGTCCAGAAAATCGCGATAATTTACATTAACACCATGCCTATTAATTACATAATATTGTATTTATAAGACACCGTCATATTCATTGGTAATAAAGTGTAATACAATGTGTATAAGGTTATATCTGCAGCTTACCTGTATTGAGGGAAGGGGAATCGTGTCATTCTTGCTGTTTTTGGCTTGAAATGGAGTTGTAATAAAAGCAGTAACTCCATTTAAAGCCTAGGGCAGACTTCACACTACGAAAATAACAGGTTTCCGCTTCTCTCGGTACAAGAAACTAATTTGGAGAACATTTGACCTAGCCACTTATTCACTGAGGCTGTAGATATATTTATGATCATACAAGTGGGGGTAGTTTTATATTTGTAAAGTATTAATAATAAATGAGAAAGAAATTTTTTTTTGTAATAACTAGTTCAGTTGTTTTAACTCTTTAATATAAAATTTAATGTTAAAGTATTAGTTTATCACTACAAGTATTTAATATATTTATATACTATTTAAGGTATATTTTTAAAAATTTTGTTATTGGAATTTACAACTGTATTAAATAATACAATTATTAAATATTATGGTTGGTAATATTAAAATCGTTTAAAACATAATAGCCATAACATAATTTGTTTTCTTATTTATTTTTTTAAAAATTTTAATTACATTTTTCTGTTTAATTTTTTACGGTATGGTATTTATTTACTAATAAATTTATTCCGATCGAATTGATTCCGATGTTCTCTATTTAAAAAAAACGAAGTACTACAACCCCTAAAAGGGTATTTGGTTTAAAACACTCCAAGACTTAGATTGTTTTGTTTGTAGGGCAACTTTAGTGCAGGGAGGCGCATTCCCCCCTTACTATATAGTGGCTGGGTGAACCTAAGGAGGGTATTAGTAGATTCCTAAAGGGACGCGTACACCTGAACCGTTATCGGCCGATAACGCCCGAGTAAAGATCGGCCGATCAAATCAAACGTATGTAAAAGAGTGTGCTTACACCGCTATAACCGCCATCGTCCGATGACGCCCGTTCACCGACGAGTCCGAACTTGTTGGGATTTCTCGTCGGTCTCCTGTCGCCTACAGTTTAATTTATTTATTTATTGTCTTATAGTTTAATTTCATAATTCGGTCGTGTTTGTGTGTTGTAATCTAAACGACTACAATATCCATATATTGAAAAATTAATTCGTTGTGTTTATAATAGACCAACCCTGTGGTATAAATATTAAAAAAATTACAATAATCGTGATGTTGCGAAACGTTTATGGACTGAAGTTGCATCGGAAATGGATATAGCGGTTGTAGACATTAAAACATTAATCCGCACAATCAACTACAGAAGACCGTCAACGTCCAACGCCGGCAACAGTGTGTTCGAGTAATTGTGTACGCCTTCGTCCGACAAAATCGGTTTTGGTGTACGCTTAGAATAAGGGTCCACTCGTTGCTTTTATCTGTTACAGCCATTTATAATAATAATAATAGTTTACAATAATTTATCAGATCCCGGAACCTTCAGCTTAGCATCTCAGCACTCAGCATTCTTTTAAATAAATAAAAAAAGATATTGAATGCTTTATATTCGATTTTTTGTTTTGATTGTTTTTTTTCTTTGTTTTTTTTTAGCGATTAACACAGTTTTTATCCCTTATTGAAGTGTAGTTTTTATCCCCGTAATATAGGTTTTCTAATTATTTAGAAAAAACAAATAAAGGAATTTGAATAGATTTATTTAATTTGGTTATATTTTACTAACTTTATAAACATATTTTTTAAACCTCGTTTTCTGCATTTCAGCAAACCATAATTTTTCCTATGAAACGATCATATTAATTTATAAATTATTGCTATCATAGATTTTTTTTGCTTAAATACCATATATTTATCAAATAGTAATAATCCTATATCAGGTAATTTCTCTGCAAATACAATATAATAAGAACACATTCGTGAATATATTCTGATGTTTTGTGTTCAGGGAAACGCTATAGTTATTAATAATGATAATAATAAATATTAATTATTTTACATATTTTTTCCAAGAAGAGAAAATAGTTATTTTAATATAACATTATCGATACAACTATATAGTACAGTTAATTAAAAAAACTACATCATATTTTATTTTATTTAATATTATTTATAATATATAGGCATCATGCAGATCTGAAACAATTGTGAGGAATATGGACTTCCCTATGGAAAGTTATTAATTATTTGATTGTTATGCGGAACACAGCTAGACTTCCATAGTGTTGGAATCCTAATGAATTTTCTGACGCAAACACATTCGTACGTGTACATAATTTAATAGATATTTAAATGAAGCTTTCATTCTCATAATGAAAATTTTAAGTACGGCTATCTCGTTATCGTAAATTTATTGCTTCTCTTATGAAGGAAACGATCTTCGTTATCAAAAGATTTGGATGATATACTAAAATGATAAAAATGAATAAATATTTCATTTTCATGTAACTAGACCTTAGATAAATAATAATAATAAATCCAGACATCAGCTTTAAAAAAATCCACGAAAGAAGTTAAAGGTTTCTGTTTGGTTTGTATTTGGCAGTATTGTTTTTAAAAAATTAAAAATTTTAAAATTTGACCATCAGTAAGGTGTTGAGGTTTAATATTTTTTCCAAAAGGAGCTTTAATTTGTCAATTTGTTTAAGGCACTTTTATTCGAAATATATATTTGCTCTAATACTTACACCACAAACTTCTTACAATTAAATTATAATAAATTTAATTATAAAATATGTACTTTTTAATACTAATTAGATTTGGATAAATTTCATTTTATTTTTATCTATAATATTGAATATAAAAGTAATTAGCATAGCTCTAAGCCAGAATTTTTTTCTTTTTATTTGGCCGTCCCCAGTTTTTTTTTTTTTTATGTTTACGTTTACTGTGAGAAATTTTATTGCTGTTACTTAAAAGCACCGAAGGTGGGAGTTATTTCGCACAAGCCAGCTAATTACGGTTTTAATTATATTTATTAACGGGCATATTCTGTAAATATAACGGAAATTGAATGCGAATTTCCAGGGAATGATACGGTGGTAATTATTGCTATGTTTATAATTTACTATGGTTGGGCGGACCGAGATCATTATCAACAGGGGATTTGTATAATTATTTTTTACGACTGGGTAATGGTTCGATGAGTTACACTCTAGATATTATATGTGCGGTATTTTAATTAACACATCATTAGTAATTACTAATTAGAACACCGCTGAGCCGTGATAAAAGTTTTAATCAACTCGATAGTCGTTGGGCGAGAAATATTATATAAATTGTTTTTAGTTCTATTTACTGTAAGGTGGTTTGAATAAATGTTCTTTTGGCAGTGACAAGTTTTATTTCTGTAATTTGTTATTAAAACTTCATAATTGAACCGTGATTAAAAAATACATAAATAAATTATTGGGTTCGGGTTACATTCTGGTTAATTTCATAAACCAGCTCATTTTTAAAGTGAAACTTTTTTTCTATCGCCCCAAAATTTTTTGTTCATCTATAGCATGTCGCATTACATTATCTTCTCGCATTACTTATTTCATATGAATATTTGATGAAGTATTTTAATTTTTATTCGGTTCATTTGTATATATATTGTAAATATATATTTTTATTTTATATATGTTTTTATAAAATATTTATTTTTATAAAAATATATATTTTTCTCATCTTAGGGGATAAGAAAAAAAAATCCGGTTCATTCAATATATTTAATTTTATTTAGGCCTTCAGTCATCTTCTCAAGCTGAAGTACACTCTGAGCCGCCGGAAAAAATTAGTAGGCTGCCGAAAGATGCCATGCCGAGTACTATCAGGGGTGTTGGATTTAACACGTTTATCGTTCAAAGTGGCGAACCTATATCCAAAATATTGTTACAAAAAATTCTGCATCGAAAGCGACTAAACACGTAAAGATGCCGCAGATATCGTCAGAAATGCAAGCGGCTAAAATTGGGCGCCAGCTATAATCAAGGCACGATCGGCAGTGATACGAGTACAAGTACGAGTCGAGATACAAGCATTTACTTATTTTAGTTACCATAAAATGTTAATTACATTTATAAACTGAGACTCGAGGCGAAGATGAAGTTATTGATAGAATAATTGAAGTTGACAACGATTCAATGATTTAAATAAATATTGCTCTTACTTTTTAATATGGGTTTATCATCTAAATGATAGTATTACTTATGTATTCCGTACTCTAATACGCAAATTGAAATTAAATTTTATAATTGAATATTTTGTCTGCTATAGATTTCCCATTATGATTCCCATTTTTCAATAATTAAGTTAAGTTAAAAACCGCAATTTTAATACCCCAAAATTTTTTAGTTAAATGCCTACAAACCGAAAAAAAGGTTCACTTGCATCGTGGTTTATAAAACCACACAACTTTTTATTTATTATTAGTTATTCGGGTACCACTACAATCCATGAAGGTTCTTAGGCTTCGTACGTGGTTGGGACTGTACTGCTTCTAAGACAACAGTTGTGCAGGGAGGTGATTTGTCCGAGATCACGCTCAACCGCCTAATGTTTCCCCCTTTTTTTGGATACCCACTTGATAATTTTTGTAACTCTAATCGAATCGACAACCTGCGGAACAGATACCCAAGAGTTACTCCAAAGTTTTAGGTATTCTGTACTCAGTCCTCATATATTAATTATTAAAAAAAAAAAATTTACTTATTTTATTTCAGTATTTTATAGATATTCTTGATTAATATTAACCATTCCCTATAGAACCAACGATCTTTCCCTACCTGGGATTGAAGCGGTAGCCATTGGAACAGCCGCGCAGCACTCCCTCCACCCTCTGCTAAAAAATATTGCCCTTAAATTATTTACATCCTTCCAATGCCTACTCCCCCTACATCCCAACTTCCATTATATTCCTCGTGTATCTTCTTCTAATATTTAGACTGAAGAGTAGCCGCTCCATTGTTTTTCCAAGCTCTTACTCGCTCAATGTAAATATTGAACGTGGAAGAGGCACGCTTGTATTTGACCCCGATATTGCGTACGTCTGAATCATCAGGGACTGTTAGCATGGTCGGTTTCGTTCACGTCTAAATCTTTGTCTTTATCTTTCTATGCTCCACGGTAGACATTTATGCTTATTTTTCAAGTATTATTAATTCAAAAAATTGCCAAGTAAAAAGTATGTGTTTAAATAAGTAGATAGTAAAAAAAAAAAAAAAATCATATTTACATTTAATACTTCTGTAGAGTAATGTAATCGATCAAAGTTGTAATGTTTTGAAATAGATGGAAAAAAATATATAAAAAATAATGGATAGTTAGTAAGAAAAATATCGACATTTATGTATGGGTAACAATAACTCATTTTTATTTTTTTTTAAATACAATTATATAAATTAACAACCACAAATACAAAATTCCTTAATGATAATTATTTAATTAAAATTCTTTTTCATTTATTGGCAATGCTAATATACGGTTTGATAGATTTCCGTCATTATTATTTCAAAATTGATTGGAATTGGTTTTTATTTTTAAAATTTACAGTTTGTCTAATTTTTAGTAGAAAAAACCTCGATACAATCCGAGTGCCCGCTCAACCGTGTTGAGCTGAAAAATTACTTAGTGTGTTGATTTTTATAACAGAAAATATAACAATAACATAAATAATGTTTATGTAGGAAAGAAATTCGTTGACTGGTAAGTACTAGTGTAGGATGGAAATAGTTGGGGGTGCAGTCAAAAATTTACACAACAAATAAGTGGAAACCTATTATATTTTATGTGTGCCGACGTTTCGACCTACTTTGTAGGTCATCTTCAGGGCCAATAGGAGTGGCTACTCGGTGCAAAAAATAACTGGGGTTACTACAAAGTAGGTCGAAACGTCGGCACACATAAAATATAATAAGTTTATACTTATTTATTCTGTAAATTTTTGACTGCACCCCCAACTATTTCCATCCTACATAAATAATGTTTAGATTAAACCATAGGAATAACGGTTAATATTATTTAGAAACATCTGTAACTCAATCGAGGTGAAAAAATTAAATTTTAATTATTATTAAATAAGGTTAGACAAAGATTAAATTTAAAGAAATATAAAATATAGTATAACTAAAGAAATATTTATGGACATGTAGCTCAATATGTATAAGTTTTCGGGCAAATGAAGTTTTTTTTTGTTGACCCTAAAATCTTTATCCTAGTAATAAAACAACATATTTTATAAGATGTTATAAAAAAGAAATACTTTTTATAATGAGTTGCTTTGCCTATTTTTTCCTTATGCGTCACGTTTTTTTTTTTTGGTTTTTGTTTTTTATTATAAACTTTCTAAGAAATAATTTATTATTTGATTGTGGTTTTTGTTCCAAATTATTGATAATGCTGATAGTAAAAACAATAGATATAATATTAAAACGCTTGTAGCTATGTCGGAATTATTTAGAGAGATCTGTAACTGTATCGAATTGAAAAATTAAATTATATCAATTAAAATTTGACAATAAAACAGTGTATACAAGAATTAGAAATTTTTTAAAGTAAACGACAGATATATGTAAAAGTAGTTCAATATTTAATAGGTTTCGGGCAAATGTAATTTATTTGGTATGAGTTCGGCAGGTTGTCGCTTCAGTTAAGTTTTAACTTTTCATTCGTTTCTATAGTAATCTTCTCGAAAATGTAAATAAGCTTACTACTGACTGTATGAACCGATACCGTAATTATTTCTAAGGACCTCCACCCGGACCATTTTCTTTCCCATAAAAGAAATTGGTCCAAATGAATAGGGACACCACTACTTTTGTTGTGTTTACTTTGCCTAGCATTTAAATATTATTTTTATTATAAGAAGCATTAATATTTATTTTGGAATTATACTACATTAAATATTAATGTACTTCTATACACATTATAAAACAAAGTCCTCGGGCGTGTTTATTCGCGGTAAACTCAATAACTGCTGCACGGATTTTCATGCGGTTTTCACCAATAGATGGAGCGATTCACCAGGAAGGTTTTGGTGCATAATTTGTCAAGGTTTTGTAATAACGTAATATAAATAAAAGTGCAAAGGGCGTAGTAACCTAGATGTTGATCGCCCGAAGAAAAAACATAATCTAATCAAGGTTTTGTATAAATTGGTTGGAATATAACAATAATTGTTGGAAGTGTAGGAAAAAATATAAGCTCCAGGTAGCTTTCATGGAAAACGCTGCCTAATCCCTTTGACATATAATGAAACAATGCATGGCGGTATATTCCTTTTTTATAGATCTATAAAAAAGTCAGAATTAGCATATATCTATTTTTTAAGGAAAGCTTATTAAAGGGTGTCCCAAAATTAACGCAAGATTTGAATTTGTCGCCATTTGTGCAGTAAAGTGTTGGAAACCCTAAAAAAAAAAACAATTCGACAGCTGACAGTTTAGGGTTAGTAAAAATGGAGCGTTACACGATAGAACAACTTGTCTTCTGCAGTTCGAAAATTTCATACAAAATATGGTCGGAATAGGGTTTTAACTTCGTCAACTGTGATCCGTTGGAGACGCCAAACATACTGTTCGTCTAAAAACAAGCCGTTCAAATGTCAATATCGAAGGAGTGCATGAGAAGCTGGTCAAGCAGTGACTGTTATTGGTGCTCGATATCGCGAAATGATAACACAGTTCTTTCTGCCGAAATTGGATGATATTGATGTGGCCAATATGTGGTTTCAACAAGACAGTGCCACATGCCATACAGCCCGTGAAACAATTCAATTACTGCATGAGGCATTTCCAGGTCGTGTACTTTCGGTGATCAGAATTGGCCCCCTAGATCGTGTGATTTAACACACGACCAAAAAATTCAAGTACAAAGTATTTGAAATCACAGGTCTGTGTCAACAAGCCCACAACCACCCCTGCATTAACGGAGGAGATTCAACGCTGCATCAACGAAATTCAGCCACATTTATGCATAATGGTCATGGAAAATTTCGAGGCCATTTGCCTGATGTGTTATTCCATAAATAACCCTATCCTATGTACTTTATGATTTAATAAAAAAATAACAATGAAAAGACTAAAAACTGTGTTTTCTATTTAATTTAAATCTTGGGTTAATTTTGGGGCACCTATTTTATCTTCTAAAAAATGGATACCGTACAATGCGGTGTTTGGAAAGCTATTTAGATGGATACAGTATTAATCCTGATCAACTTATATACTTAAGTTACCTTAAGCATTCCATGGGCATTATTAGAGTAACATATACCAATATACCATATAATTTAAATGAGTATCTTATGGGTCGTCGCAAAAAATTAACGCGCATGAAAATAAATTCGTATATAACGAAATATTTTGTTTTGTTTTTATGCTTATAATATCTCCATAATAAAATACATTAGATAGACAAAACATCACCCGTGATAAGGCGGGGCCGGTCGCTAGTATTAATTATTTAATAATATAAATGCTAAGTAAAGTATATACTACAAAATTAACAATATCCCTATTCATTATTGAAATAATTTATTAGTTGATTTTGGTTTATGTTTCGAAATTTTAAATAATACTATTAATAATAATAATATATTTAATATTAAGTAGGTTATAGGATGATGACAAAGGAGAGAGTTGAGAAGCGATGCAGGAGAAGAGAGAAGCCTCCAGTGTAGAGGAAGCCATGACGTCACTCTTAGTCAGCGGCCACGCCTACCCCAACCTGCTCCATTATACCCCCCCCCCCCCCCTCCCCCGCTCTCCTGTAGTCTCTCTTATGTACTATCCACCTTGTTAGAGTTATATAGTATATATGCATTATGTCAGTGAGCTATAAACTAGTTTAGTATTAATTGTATATTTTATGAGGAACAGTATTAAAAACTTTATTATGAAGGATATTGGCCATGAAGGGCCTAACGGGAAACTGAGGATAATACATTTTTTTTAAAGACTAATGGATATGAAAGTATTCAAACTTCTTTAATTAATACATATGAATAAATAACATAAATATAATGTATTACACACACAAACTACAAATGTACAAATGACCTCGATATTGTGTACATCATCCTGAATCATCAGGAACGAAGGTTGATTTCCCGCCCATCATACTATAACGTTGTAAAATTGAGTTAGACGCTTGTTTTTAAAAATATTATTAGAGTTTCACAAAGTGGGCTGTTGAAACGGTTTCTTATGAGCAGATAATTTCTTTAAAGGATATTCATACTTAAGATAAGAGTTGTATAGCTTTGAAATAGCTGGATGAAAATATTCAAACTCTTTCATTGATACCATGCATTAATCAGTTTTTAAAATGGATATATATTGGGTTGTAACATATGCATCATCAGTGAAGGCGTAAATTTAAATTATTAGCAATAAATTATTAAACAATGCTTTTATTAATCAAAGTAGGATCTTCCACTTTCAATACACTTCTCCCAACGTGAAACTTCCATTTCTATCCCCACTCTGTAGAAATTAGGTGTTAAGGAAGAAGCTAAGTCTTGGAAGGCCGATTTCAGAGCATTTTCGTTGTAAAATTTTTCATTTATTAAAAAATTATCCATACAACGGAAAAAGTAAAAATCAGATGGGGAATATGGTGGGTGGGTGAGGAAGGTGTTCCTCATTTCTGTTTCGCAACAGAAGTGAGGAGCGCGTTTCAAATCGGGTGAGCTGCTGGGCCTCGATTAATTCATGTGGTACCCATATTTCCAACTTTTTTGTCTTACCAACTTCCTTAAGGTGTCTGGAAACAATCATGGCACTTGCTCCAAGTTGTGAACCTAATTCACGAGTGGTTTAGGAAGGGCCCGCTTCGACCAGCTCTTTCAAATGTTCGTTGGTCAACTTAGTCTTCTGTCTAGCACATGTTTTGTTGGTAAGTTCATAATCCCCAGACCGAAATTTTTCAAACTAACGGAAGATTGTTCTTTCGCTCACTGTATTTTCACCGTAAACGATATTTATGTTTCGGAACGCTTCCGTGATGCTATGCCCAAGTTTAAATTCGTAGAGAAAAATTATACTAATTTCCTCTGAAGACATCATTTTATTCTTATTTATTTTTAAAACATTGCTTCACTTTCAAAAGAAAAAGTAAGACTGATTGTGAAAAATGAGTAAATGATCTTACAAACGGCATACATAACATAATTGTTTGTGTACAAATAATCTAATCCCTAATCAAAAGACAACTGCAAATAAACGAAACTGACATTTCATCCGTTAAGATCCAATAGATATACTAGATATATTATGGACAATAAATTATATTTAAAAAAATTAAATATACTAATGATCTCGCTATTGAGCACATCTGAATCATTAGGAACTATTTGAAAGAAAGAGAGATTTCCCGCACATTTTAATATAATATTTCAATTTTGAGTTATACACTTTTTTTTTATTCAAATACTACGTATTATAAATTTCACAAAATGGACAAGTAAAAATATTTATTATTAACATATATTTAAAAAAAATCTTTATGCTTATTACTTATACTATTGTAAAGTATTAATAATCGATAAGTGTTGAATAGCTTTAAAATAGTGGAATTGAAATAGTCTATTAATTTTATTTAATACCCAGCATAAACCAATTAATATTAAATAGAAAATAGAAAATGTGTAATATTGTATATTACCTTTAAAATTTTGTATATTACCATAACTCAAGTTATATATCTTTTACAAAAATCAAATCATCATAATATACCGAAGTTCATTTGTTATATTAAACTTTATGTGGAGATGAAAGAAATAATAAAGGAACTAATACCTAATCGTATGTAAGGTGTTAAAAAACGTAATGCCTATATTTTATTTTTAAAACAATGTTTTTAAACATTTTTATCTGAAAATGTTAACAATAAATCGATGCCAATGAATCAGATTCATGATTTATTATTTAATATATGGCTGTATATTAGTTATATTATATGAGTAGGCTGTATATATAGTTATATAATATATGGCTGTATATTATATCGCAGCAATGTAGAAAAAATATTGATATCTGGAAAACAATTACTATATATTTTTTTGTATTTGTGTTTTTAAATATTACTCTTAAAAACAAGAAAAAGTAAAAATCCATTGTATTATTTACGTGTTATTTAAAATTTTATTTATGTACTTATAACCTTTGTATTTTTCCCTTATCCTACTGTCATCATTTACGTACAGCAAAAGTTCTATTGTACATTTTTTTTCTTTAGTTTGCCTGCTGTTTGTGTAGTGGGGACTACACAAACAATAGGCAAACATGTTTGTTGGTATAAAATATTGACGAACTTTTAGTTCTTACCCAAACTTTCGTTTGACAAACTGTCTCGACAAACATTTCTCATAAGTTCCCCAGAATTTTCATTGGCTTTTCAGAACTGTATTGCATATGCAAACATTTGTTTATTACTATATGACCGATTATCATTTGTTATTCATTTTAAGTGACAGTGTAAAATATTTGAGTGTATGAAAGGAGTGTTTTATTGATTTACTTTATATTTGTCATGTAACAGTTAAATGTTCTAATTTTACTTTTTTTTTCAGATTTCTGATAACATTATGAGAAATGTTAACATTTGACAACAGTAGTTTTCAATTTATATTGCTCAAATTCTAATACTTTAACATTTAGTTGATATTGTTATTAGTTTTAAACAGACATATTATCATTGTTAATATACTTTTGTTATTAGCCACCTATCCAGTATTGCTGCCTAATTTTTATATAACTTCAGAGTAAAATCTGTTCCTATAATTTTCTGCAGTTTGAAGTAACTTCAAGAATTTCAAATTTAACTACTTTTTGGTTCATCCTCATTGCTCCCCAGAAACTACAACTTAACATAGTCCCGTTAGTAAACAGACAAAAATGAACACTGCATGAATTGCTTATGAATCAATTAATATGGAAAATGGTAAGAATTTTCTCATATATATTTCTTACTGGAGGATTCTAAACATTGACAATTGAATGAAAAACGAAAGAATATGTCTTTTTCTTACTTTTTTAAATTCTCATTCATTAATCAATGAATGAGGGCGTTCAGAATGAAAAGCGGAAAACTCTGAAATTTCTAAAGTTGATTATTTCACTTTTTTCGCTTGTTAATCAGGCAGTTTTGTCTAAAATGAGACAATTGCCGCCTTTTCCCATGGTTTAAGTCCGGTTTTGAACTTGTAATTTCGGTACCTTAAAGCATTCTTGACTAAGCAGGCGAAAAAATGTGAAAAAGTCAATTTTTGAAATTTGAAGTTATCCACTTTTGATCTTGGACGTCTCAAATCATAGTTTTGTAAAATGAGGTAATTTAATTTATTAAAATCAAGTACAGAGATCATTACAAGGGTTAGAAATATAATATTTCATAAAAGCCGGCAATATTTTTCTCACGGTTATAACTTCCAGTGCATGCCGTAGACTCAAAAATATGAAATTTTTGGGACATAAGACTTATGTGGCCGTTTAGTTGATCTTAAATTATGAAATGATTAATCTCTTAGCTGCCCAACTGTTGCCAAGTTTGGTGATTCATCACGGGGCCCTCGAAGACCACGCCTCCTCCTGGTAGTGCGCCCACATTCCTAACCTGAAGGAAATTATAATGATCGACTGGCGACATTATGGCAGTGAGGTAAAAGATCTATTCTATAACGTAGGATGTCAATTTAAGACCGATTTACATCAGGCCTGACAACTTACCGCCAACTGTTAGGTAGTTCAGTCAAGCGTACTCGCATTTATCCGACTCATTTAAAAAAATATTTATCACAGCAACATCTTTCGATAGAGAATGAATAGTTTTAATAATATCCACGAATGAAGAGGACGATGAAGTTTGGAAAATAATGAGCAGGGATTCGCTAATGGTGAACAATGGATCAAAGTTTTTCAATACTTTCAGTCTCTGAAAGATGTTGTGAGGGCCAAATGAGGCTTGAAATTTTCTCAATTCTCAATGAACTGTAAATTTTTACTGATTTGGCAGAGTATTTTTAAAAATGGAGCAACCCGGAGGATGTATGGATCCTATAGTTGGTATTGCTTGATTTTATATATTAAGGCTCTAAGTGAAACGAGTTCGGCATAAAAACATAATTATTCAAAAACATCATCTATAATCTTTAACGAATAAATTATTCAAACTCTCTCTACAATAATAAATTGACAGAAATATATGATTTGTTCTTTTTGAAAGTACAACTCCATTTTTTCATGTGACGAGATATTAAATGTTTTGCATTTGAAATAATATTAAAATGTGGTGACAAAGATTTAACAGTTACTAAAACTTTCTATGAGTTATTAACATTATTTAAAATAATAAACTGTTTTTTTGATCCAAATGGACAAACTTTATAACAACTACTCTCAAAAATAACAGCTCATACAGCTGTTAAAACAATAGTTCCAATGTAAATGCTTATACTTATATATTTTTGAACCCTTGAAGCTCGAATCTAGATTACATGTAATAAAATGTTTAATCCCAAATATGAGCGCTGTGTTGCTATGGAGGTCCTTAGTTCAAATCCAGCTATTAGAGATAAATTATTTAATCTGTTAACAGCCATGTAAGGACTCTGTGGGATCTATTGACCCTCCTAGGGTTCACACAGTTTCAGTAAATTGGGTACTCTTGATTGGGGGAAATTTCGTTTGGGCATGATTTCTCGGATAAACCACTTCCCTGTACAACCGTTGTCTCAGAAACAGTACAGTCTCTACCATGTGCTGTACCAAATGGGTTGTAGTGGTATAATCTTTATATCCTCAAATCAGATTCTAAACCGTTTCAAAAACTGTTTTATTAAATCTTAAAAAAAAAAATCAATTTGTAGTATTATTTCGTATGGGAGCGGGTCAGCTCTCTCTGATCTGATCTCTTTCCTTTCTCTCTGATCTCGAATGAGTTCGAAACTGACTGTAGAAGATAAAATATTTACTCCTTTAAAAGCCTGTAACAAAATAAATAATAAAAGGACTGAGGTTGAGCGTGAAGTGGGTCAAATCACCTTCCTGTACAACCTTTGGCTAAGAAACGGTGCAATCTTTAACTGAACCTAATACTCTTCATGGGTTTCAGTACTACTGGATTTGGTACAATTATCTTTAATGGTCTTGGGTTCTTTACTTATTTAGAATAGTTTTTTTCCTAACTAACTATTAAGATGATATAGCAGAGATTATATACAATCACTAGTTTTTTTCCTCTTCAGTCAAGAGTATTCTCTTTTTATGAAGGCTGGGAGTGCATCAGGATGGTGCAGATTTAACAGTGCCAATCATATGATTAGTACAGAATAAATTATAAAACAGAATAAAAAAGTCTGCAGAACAGAACTTACAAATTCGTTGCACAGTCACCGAGGGATCCCATTTTGACTCAAATTTAAATTTGTTATTGAATATTCTGTTCGTTAAAATTGTGTATTCGCGCTTCAACACACGTGTTGAATAATTTGCATTATAACGACTGATGTAATGTTTTAAGTTCGCAGCTTGTGACGAAAACCGGTTGCTTTGATGCTAGCAACTGATGGGGAGTTCTAAGAACTAGTTTGCATTCTAGTATAGATCTCCACCCATGATAGAGACGTTGAGTAAATCCGCGAATATATTGCTAGCTTGTTACGGTAGATTTTAGTGATTATTTCTTTCAGATCATTCAAACTCCTTGGAAATTTTGATGAGCGACGATGCCAACAACTAAATATAACCAAAAAGACATTACCACATAAACTGCTTACAAAATATTTCCAAAATATTAATACTTGTAAAAGAAGCTGCTTCATAAGTATCTGATTAATCTTTACGTAATAAAGTGTTAATTATAATCTTCAGTTCGAAAGTAAACGGAGACGGTCATTTTAGTATATTGATACCAGATAAGACTTTGAATAATGGAATATACGAAGTTCTTAAAACATGGGAATAAAAGATCTTAGTTCTAGATAAAATTAAATTGAATCATTTTAGCATAAAGCTTATTGAGTATCACTATTAAAGATGTTGGATAAATACATTTGATGACAAAAGATATTTATTTTATTTTAAGTTTATTTAACAGGGATGACTGCTCACTAAATTAAAATTTTTATTCCGAATAATTGAAAGGAGTTAAAATTTTCAAAAATGTTAATGAATGTTGATAAATGTATTTTTTACAATTCAAATAAATTTTAATTCTCGAAATTCTCTTATTGTGTTATTTAGACAAAAGTTATTTATTTTATTTTAAGATTGGCAAATTTATTTATTCTTTATTTAACAAGATGACTGTCCACACTTAACAAATAAATAAATAGGAGCACAATTTAATTTGATACAATTTTTTTTTAGTTTTACAAAAGTAAGAAATCTTCATTTTTCTTTTTGTTTAAGAAACTGATGATCACGCCATTTAAACTGTCCTCTCTGAGCTTTGATTCTTTCCGGTCCTATTTATATTCTATTTAATAATATTTCTGATTTGTACAGCAAGGCAGTGACGCTGAAATACGCAATAATATGTTTACAATAAGTCAACATTCAATGAAATAAACATAATAATAGATATAAATTTTTATTTTCAAATCGTTCACTTTGTGGGTGTTAATATTCAATAAATCAAAACTAAGAGGTTGAAAGTTGGCTAGTGAGCGTTAACATTATGTATTCATAAGATATAATTGAAATTGTAATGAAACAATAAATATTAGAAATAGTTCTACAATATTCTTGTACATGGTTACAGAATGATAACGATTCATATCTTATTATACTTTAATATTGGTTTTTCTCCTTTTTATTGTATTTTATGTATTTGCTATGGTAGTTGAGTATAGTGAGTGCTCATGACAATAGTGGAATGTATTCCCCACCATTACTAGAACCCTTCTCTATCGCATTATCTGCCCAGAGATTCCCCACTGAATATCTATAAATGGTAGGGTAAGGTTCTATTGTAGCGTGCTTGTTTTAACCTATATAGATAAACTTATGTTGGCCATTACTGTAATTAATATATTTTTTTATCAGTTCGTATTAATGCATTCATGCCCTAAGGTTTAGTAGTAGAGAATATATTTAATAATTATATAAAGATTTGAATCTGAAAGTTATTAACTGATTATGATCACAAGGGATAGTGAATAATATTAAGTGTTCAACGTCATACGATGTTATTTTATAAAAAATAATAATTAATCAGTCCAATAATTTTTGGTACTTAATCCCCAATCGTTAAAACAAAACTGTTTGTTTAAAAACCAAATCAAATCTAGGAGCCACATTATTAATAATACTACGCCAAAACTATATATAATTAAAGTATGTCGGTGACCTGTAGAATGAATTGAAATTTTTTGATTTACAATGAACTGTAAACAACTACCAGTAAGAAAGCTTAAAAAAAATCAAGTTTATTCAGATTGAATGATTCTGTTGTTTCCCGATCAACGCAAAAATGAATAGGGACATTGTTAATTTAGTGGTATTTATTTGCCTTCCATTTACATTATTTTTATTATAAACGAATTAATATTTATCAGAAGTTATAGAAAAAGACCACAATGACTACTAACCACTTAGGAAGTTAGTTTTTAGATATTTATTTTATTTATTGTTTTATTTATTTCCTTTTTTTTAAATGATGTAACAATTTAATTCAATTAGGATTGATTAAACATGCCCTCCCATTTACCTTAACAACTCATCTATCCCGCAGACGGATAAAAGTACATTACCTTGGACTAACGTTTGATAGGAGAATGACATGGCGTCCTCACGTTAAGATGAAACGCCAATCACTGAACCATAAGCTCAATTTAATGTACTGACTATTCAGGAAAACATCCAAATTAGACATAAGACAGAAACTAAATACGTACACTTACCTACTAAAACCAGTTTGGACATATGCATTACAAATTTACGGGATCGCTAAACAGACTCACAGAAAACGACTGCAGACTTTTCAATCAAAAGTACTAAGACTTATCACCAAAGCACCATGGTACGTCAATAACAAAACTCTGCACACTGACTTCAAAATACCAACGGTTGACGAACACATACGAACATGCGACAAACGCTTTCAAGAAAAACTACACGGACATCCAAACCCGTTAATAGAACGAATAGCCTCTACTCTCATGCCAGAGAACACTAGGAGGAGATTAAAAAGAACGTGGACGAGGGATTTGTTATCATAGGAAATTGAATCAAACCAAGGGAGAGGTACCGCTGGGTACTGTTCTTCTTCATGCCTTTCAAGTCATTGTATCATGTTTTTTTTAGTGTCAGACTATCTGCTGATTGTCACTGTTTTGTATTTGACAGGTGTAGATAAAAATATAAAGAGAAAAAAAAATTAGGATTGAAACCAATATGTCTAAACAAAACTCACATTAATAGCATTTTGGCCTTTTACATGATGATTATGAGATTTATGAAATCGTTGTTACAATCTTCATTGAATTGATGAATGATTTATAAAAACAGCAACAGTCTAAAAAAAATTACTATTTATATATAATGAAAAATATACATCCTTCAATGATTTGACACTTAATTGTTGGGATAGCCACAATTTGGGGTAATGAGCGTCATTGTATTTTACTCTACTGTCATAGAAATAGGCAACTCAAGTTGTAGGGCTTCATTAGGAGAAAGATAAAAAATGTTGTGGAATTAATTCAGTAATTTTACAATATATGAAGGCAAATTAATGCACATTAGAAACAGTAAATATTGTTGAATGAAATGTTTACACCCTTCCTGCTTCACACATGTTAACACTTTACATCTACTTGTAACATGGTAACACTTTACACCCTTCCTGCTTCACACATGTTAAGGAGGAAAAGACTGAATTATAATCGAATAAAATGAAATGAATAAAAGGAGAAACATAAAAAAGAAAATTGGGTATAACAGATGAGAGATAAAAAAAAGAGGAATAACGAGGTATGAGCATTGAAGAACACTCACTACTTGATTGCCCGCCAGTTGGCAATAGAATGCCTAACTTTATGTTTCGTGAATAGCCATCTAGTGCAAGACAGAGGAGATATTTAAGTACAACTAGACCACTCTAGTGGGAGAATGTGGAATATATTATATGAAAAAATAAACATGGAAATAAAAAAGAGACAATAAAGCGATAAGAATAAGGAGTAGTCAGTGATAAATTGAGTGAAAAAAGGAGGTTGAGGTCAAACCTATACCATCATAAAGTCGTGTATATATGTATATATATATATAGATATATTTAGAATTTTTATGAAATGGATACCCTTAATTGAGCGTAATCTCGGACAAATGGCCTCTCTGCACTGCAGATTTTTCTAACTGTCTTAGAAAAATTAAAATTTCTACCATGTACAGAATCCAAGACCATTCATTGTAGTGGCACAGGTTAGGTTATAAACAAATACCTAATGTTGGCTAAAATATATTCCTCATATGCCTACTTATAAATTATAAATCGGTTGCTAAAAAGTGATCCTGATTAAAATTAAAATAAGTTCAGCCCGCAAAGTATTACTAAATTATCACATATTACTTTTTTTCAAATATATACGGTTAATGTGCTCTTTATGCACGGTTAATATAGAAAAAACTTGATTTTTTTTTCTGAAACCTGGAGATGATTTTTTATTCTGAAACCAAAATACCATGTATTGAAACTAAGACCCTTCATGGGTTGAAGTGGTGAAATTTTATCTTTGTAGTATTTTAAACTGGAGATATTAAATAAAACTTTTTTTTTTGACATGTCAAAGTTTAATGTTAATCAACGAATGATTATATGTTTAGACTTATGAGAATATAAAATGTTACATTTTTAATAACTTTTTTAGTCTGGAGATGTCGGTCATTCATGGATATCTACAGGGCTTTAAGGAGAAAATTTTAGTTTAATAAGTTTTATCGAAAAAAGTAAAATTGTTCCAAAACGTTCCAAGCCGTTACTGGTACTATATTCTGAAAAAGATTTATCCCGCAACCGCTAAGGTCTCGGTTTTTAATCTGGCTGTGAAAGATAAATTTTCGAACCTATTATGTGGCATTAATACGTTTTATCCAAATAAAAATGTTGCTCCGAAACGCTCTACGGAGTTTTGGTGGTATTATAATTAACGGAGGGTTTTTTAGCTATTTCGCAGTTACTGAATTGCAACGAGCGTGGTAGAAGTAGGAGTGGGGTACGTCAATTTGCTGAGCGGTCAGGTGCTTTGCTGAAGTCCTGGGTTCGAGTCAGCCTGGCGCAGATAAATTATTTAATCTATTCAAGAGTGACTTACTCAACCTAAATAAAGTGGTTACCCACGATTGGCAGAAAACCTTGCGCCTTAGTGAGTTCTAGTCCAACTTACCACCCTCCACAACCGTTGTTCTTGAAACAGAAAACAGTGTCTCTACCATTTTCTGGACCTAAGATCAATCATGGGTTGTAGTTGTACAAGTTTTTTAATTTTATCTTTGTATTGTATTTTTACTAGTATTGATATGGTGTATTATTGAATAAGCTAAGTTAATAAAATTGTATTATTGAAGGAGAAGTGCGTAAACAGATTGCGGCCTTGGCCGGCCCACTACTCACTCCCTCATGAGGTGCCCCCTGCTCGCTCCGAAACCGGATTCTCTAACCTTTCCCAAGCTATCCCGGCAACCATTTATTTTATTTTTCTGTTGGGAATTCCTATCTCATGGCGCGGCTTCAATGAATGGACGAAAGAACCGCGCTTTTTTGCCACGGTTTAATAAATCATGGACTTTCCTGTTATATAAAACCTGCCCCGAGTGTTGCCAATACTGAAAACTATCCAGTTAGATTGTCTTCTAGCTGATAATCAAATCATCATATTTGTAATTAGCTTTGTAGATTCGAATCATTTTTCGGTAGTAATATCTGTGGGAAAAAGAATTATATACTGACATATCTCTCCACGCACCAAGTCTCTTTTCGGAGCAAAGAACGAAGAAGAGGAATTCCATAGATACGTCCATTTTTCATTAAATAATATAATATTACAAGTTATTTATTGCCAAAAATTACTGAAGTGTATATGCGTTTCCTCATTATTCTTTAGCTTCTACGAATATTTGTGTTAAAAATAATTTTTTTAAAATCTTTAGCTTTATATCAGAATATTATAAGTTTATCTCATTACACTTATTTCCGAAAATATGTTTCCAATCCATTTTGTATCATCAATAACAATTGATTAAGAGACTATTAATTATTATCTAAAAAAAAATAAAAGCTACTTTGATGAATACCATGAATGGCTATAATTATTTCTTATATAAACAATGGACTTTTGTTCTTAGTGTATTCGGGGTTTCAACCCTTTTTTTTTATTTTATGAAAATGCACATAGTTAATTATATTGAATTGATGAGTAATTACATTAAATTAAGTACGAACTTATAAAGCAATCTCTAGTTCCAAGAGTTGAGAGCAGATATTTTGATACAGTGAGTTGGATATATAAGTGTGTAGATTGTTTAATAGCTAAGAAGAATGTTCCGGGTTTAAATCCGGCTGTAGTAGATAAATTATTAAATCTGGTAACAGCCAAATATGAACACTCTGGGATCTACAGGCCTCCTGGTGCTAACCCAGCCTCTATAAAGTGGGTATCCTTAACAAGAGTAAAAGTCAAGGGGTTAAGCGAGATCTCGGACGAGTCACCTTCCTGTACAACCTGTGTCCTAAACAAAATACAGCAATATGGTTAAGAATATTTTAAGCCCAAGACCTTCTATGGATTGTAGTGCTAAGGTAAATAAAATATACGTTTATTTACTAAATATGGAGTACGTTTATTTTGTTTGTTGTTCAGATTGCACCAATTTGAAAGTTTCCCATTTTTAGACCTCCTACTTCCAGTACGGTTTTAGCCTTCTTGACTAAACGCCAAGAAAAACCTTTTTCAGTTTTTCCAAACATAACACGTTTCCAGTGCATTTAAAATAACAAGTGGTCGTTACAAATTCCTAATAAACTTAAATTTATAGTTATATTTATTACTTTTTGGAGTTTACTCCTTAAGAAACGATTTTAATTTGTAGCCCGAGGTATGAAAATTTTATGAGTAGTAAAATCGAATTTAGCTAAAAGTGGCGAGTAACGTTCCTTTATCGATAATGTTGTAAAATTTGTTTTACATAGTATATATAAATTAAAAGTTAAATTCCCGGACTAATTGGGAAGAGATATGTGTGGTATCTATGGTAACAGTATTCTATTGCTTTATTCTCGAAATCGCTGAACCTTTGATGAAATCGTTTTAATTTTAATCGCATAACACAGTACAGACGACCAAGCATTAATCACGGAGGAGTCTGTGTCTGTCAAAATTGAGGAAGAAATCCTCAGAGCATTAATCTAACTAAATCTACTACGGGGGACATTTGAGCTGCGAGATGGAGTTTGCCTAATGGTAAAGAAATTGTAATGGTCACTGTTTATATATCAGTTAATCAGAACGTTACAGACATAATAGATTTTCTCCACGAGGCATTGTTAGTTTATACAGGGGGGGGGGGTGAAAACTATTTAAGAAACGTTACCATGAACTTCCACTCATACTTGGCGGAGATTTCAATAGTTATTTTAATAAAGATAAAAGTTTACACTTAATATAATTCTTGAAAAATGAATTTAATTTAGACTTTATTTCTTAGAGATTACTCGGGACGACCAGATATGGTAGAACTATAGATGCAATGCTTTCACGATACGTAAAACCCCTGTAACTTCTGACGTACACTTATCGTATTTTAGTTACCACAAACCATACTACTCCCAAACAATACTATTCTCACAGTATTTAATAATGATGATAATACTATTCACGGACTGATGTAAATTTGAAGCAAAGAATATGGATAAATCTTTATATATTATTTGATTATTTTTTAAGATGCTTTCGTTCACCCTCTTTTTACACAATCTACACAATAATAGTTGTGTAGTACAAACACAGTATTTTTAAAAAAATTTTCTGAATAGTTATCGAGATTGGAAAAGTTGGATTGTCCAACTTCTGATAAGCCTGCAAGAAATACTGCTTGGTTTATTCTTTCGGAATCATCATCATCATATGTCCTCTAGAACCGCCTATGAGGCGTGATGAGGAATTCTGCACAGCCCTCTCCAGTTCTGCCGGTCTTCCACCAACTGAGTTCTTCGGAATATTTATATTTCAATAAGATCAGGTATACTCCACTCACGACTTTCCTTATCAGTTTGATTTAGGAGTCGGGGTAATTAGATTATCTCCTTAGAGCACGAAGTTGCAACCACATGATTCTCTCCACTACTATTTATGTGCTTAAGATAAATCACTGATGCCATCTCCCCAGATGTGCTTCTCCCCAGATGTTCTTGGAGAGCTGATGGAATTCTCCATTTTTCTTGTGTGAAGTCACTCTTTCATCAGTCAACTACGCCGGATGATCTACTTCTAGATCAGTCAATGATTGAAAAAATCTCTATATTTTTTGTTTTTTTTCCTGCCCTCATATAGGGAACCTATAGCTATAGGTAAAAGGCGGGTCGCAATTTCTGAAAGCGCTGTTCTATTTTTCCCGACAGGATGGATGACTGGATAGATTTCCTGGAAGGGGATTGATTGGTTCGAGAGGCAAGGAGCTCTGCTCTGGCAAGTTGAGGCAACCCATGTTAGAACGCCTATTAAGTAAAGGAAATGTTTTTTTTATTGTCATAACACCTGAATTATGAACATTGTTTAAAATTAGTAAAATAAACATAAACAAAACTCCAGACAGAATAGTAATATGGTAAATTATTAATGATAGAAATGTAAACAACATAATAGGCTTTTCTATTGGGCTATTAGTATATTGTAAATTAGGCTAATTTATTTAGTTTAAAACTATTTATAAAAAACCTATCTTTTTATATTAGATATTAAAAAAAAAATTAAGTTTTTTTTTCTTCTTTTTTTGCGATCCAAGGGTTCATTCAAGGGAATGAAACTGTCCAACACTTTTCAATGTTTAATATATTTAACAAATAATGTAAATGTTTGGGTTTAAAGGGAAAATAAAAGATTAATTGAGCTTCCATTGCTATATATGGCAAGACCTTTAAGGAGAAAATAGGTCAATACGTTTTATTGAACTCGAAATTTAAAGCCGAAACGTCCTAAGCCGTTTTGGTGGTACATTCTGAAAAAGAGTTTTTGCAAATTATTTTGGAATATCGCTATAATAAGACCGATGTAGTATTGGGAACGAGGTAGCTCAATGAGTTACTTTACTGAAGGTCCGGGGTTCGCATCCGGCTTTGGCCGATATGTTAAATTATTTAATCTATTAACTACAGTATCAGCACTCCTCCCTGCACAACCGTTGACTTAGAAATGGAACAATCTCTACCATACATTGATCCCAAGACTATTTATGGATTGTATTGGTACAGGTTCAACCGCAGACGGTAAAAAACATTTCATATTGCAAAAAAAAAGGTAAAAACAAATATTTATCAACGAATTTTAAATAAAGGTTTTATGTATTTTAAATCACAGTTGGTTTATTTTTTCCTACAAAAATTAGAATTCGAGTGTCAGAAAAGTAAACTACACTCATTTTAGTTAAAACTTTTTATTTCTTAGCAAGATTTTTTTTTTTTTTACATTTATCACATTTAAGGAAATTATAAATATCTTAATTGAAAAAAGTATAAATTTTCTGATTTTAAAACAGTTGTTATAGAAAAATCATAGACTCTATCAAATACCAACGACAATGATACCAAAACCATTCATGGGGTGCTTATTTGGCACACATATAGTACAGCTGATCTAAGTCTTTTAATGTTGAATAATATTGGTTGACCTTGTATTTATGAGGAAGAAAATGGTCCGGGTGGAGGTAAAAAAATGTCTCTTATATAGGGAAAGCTGTTAATTGGTGATGCAACGTTTCGACCCACATTGCTGGTCTTCTTCAGGGCTAGTAGGGGGTTTGACACTAGACTAGAAACAACTAGACTACAACTCTAGTCTACTGTCAACCCCCGCCGATCCTACTAGCCCTGAAGAAGGCCTAAAAAATTTGGGTCGAAACGTTGGCTTTTCAATAAACAGTTCTTCCTATAGAAGAGAATTTTCTTGACCACTTGACCTCCACCCGGACCATTTTCTTCCTTCAATCTTTTAACAATTACTATCCAATGCGTTGGTGAAGTAATGAGTACTTTAAAAAACTCCTTGCCTATAAATTTTTTTCAGAGCTAGTACAATGTTCACCACTCAATAAATGTTTGATCTGCATATTGGCAAACCTTCAAAAGCCATTTCAATAACTATTTTCATATTTATGAGGCCACCCCAGAGTGCTTTAGCCTACAATTTAGCCTCCCAAGGGAATCACAACCTCCCCTGCCAGCTCTGCTACCCTCATTCCTTATTCCTACAACTTCCAGCATTCCATCCCAGGAACGAGAAGTAGATCGTGTGTATAACGGTAGAATTCACCGAAAGCCGAAATATATTTCTTTCTAAGTATTGTTTGAATACATATATCAGAGATTATCTTGGGATTATGGGTTACCATGATGAGTAAAAAACAAACTCTTACAATATCTCCTTGATCTTGGTACTACTAAGGCTACACCTACATTGGATCCGATTCTGTGCGACGTGATTCTATCACATACGATGCTGGGGTGTATAAATTATACATATTTTACTATCCATTATAGTAAAATATAAATGTATTAAAAATAATTAATAAATAATATTAATTTTATAAATTTAAAGAACCAAATGTTATAACTCTTGATATATTTCAGTCATTTGGTTTGCTAGCAACGTCTCATCGTATCGCACCGGATCCAATGTAGGTGTAGCCTAAGACTGTAACACAGCGATGGCTGCAAAAAAAAGGTCCAATAGAAAGCATCCATCTTAGTGTCTTACACTTCGGCAAAAATAAGTTGGAGTTTTCTGACCAATAGCCTTGAGCCTCTTTTGTGATATTAGGTGCCTGTACATGCAGATGCGATTGTTTAATTTTTTAGAGCATCAAACCTATACAAACAGTGTAATATAAAGACGTGAAATTCCTTAATGAGCTTCATGGGTACAAAGAAAAAGCAATACCTACTCATTGTCGCTATGGAAAGAGCTTCTATGGAGTACCTATCTCAATTTATTTCTTGTCCTTTATTAGGCAACTTGTTTTATTATCTTCTATTAAATTTAACTTATTATTTATTTTTTCAAAGGTAAAATGTTTTAATTAATCATTATATATTTTATTTTAATATATGTTAAAAAATTAATCAATATTAAATTTTATATTAAAAAATTAGATTTTTTATCTAAAACTTTTATTAGATCATCCCGTACTTCTTTCCCTCCTAAAAATAAAGAAAAAAAACATGTACATTTTATAGACACATTTGATTTTTCATTTTTCAAGACAGAAGAAATGTATTTATGAAGTTTCATCGGATTTATTTCCACTTTTTTATGTGTTCTTTATCCTGTTCTGAAATTTATTTATTACATTTAAACACTTAGAGTAGTAATTATGTAATAGCCTAAGCACTCACAAATAATTCAAATTGTACTAAGATAACATAGGGCTTTACCGTAGGGTTGGTGGAAACAGTCCTTTGATGGTGATCAAAATGATTCCAAAGGCATTGAGCATTAGATAATAAATAATATATAAATATAAATAATAAATAATAATAAAGACAATTATCTTATTTAACCTTGGAAGTCCCATTCAATGTAATATCTGGTTTTCCATTGATATGGCTAATACTACCGATGTTAAAAACAAATTAAAACTAGAAAAGGTACGAAGAAACAAAAGCCTTTTGTTGATCTATGGACTATTTAAATTTTATTGAAAATGATTTTTTATGATTTATATTTGTATATTACTAGAATATGTAATGATTATCATTTAATAATGGTTTGATGTTTTAATTATAAGGATTGTGCTTCTGGAAATCCTATTTATTGACATAATAAATAATTTAAATACGTTCTAATGCATTTAAGGTTCTTGTGATATTGCCTTACTTATAAAATATTATTACAAAATCATTCGTAATCTACAAAAGGGGTCTCGGACAACTCTCCAAAGCTCATTGAAACAGTATAACAGATTTATATTTCAATGGTAGGAAGAAGCAAATCGGACTTCCATTAACAATGGTGCAGCTAATTGAACTAAAAGCGTTTAGAGATCCGAACATGGATACAATTCTGAGAGTGCCCAGAACCAGTGAAATAACCACAGCAATTGTTTGTCGTGAACTTTTGAAAATTTTCGTAATTGATTTCATGCTCGTCATGATGTTTCCAACAGAGAATAATTAAATTAATTAATCATTTCAACAGATTTATTGTTTACTGTTACTCTGTTCTCCAATTCTTTTGAATATATAATAAAACAAAATGAGATGTAGACTTTAGCGTTGGTCGGACACGTGGGCCAGTTGCCTGTGGCCTGACCAAGTTATTCGCGGGTGGCCTTGGTGACGTCATCGGCTTCGCTCTAACCCGCCGGAACTCTCTGTAGTGACTCTACATCCTCTTAGAATACTGCCCGGACTTATCACCAGGAAATATTCAACTCAGCATTGAATTGTCAGTGTTAGACAAACTCACAATACCTCATTTACCCTTGTGATGATCATAACAATGATTTATACTTCAATGAGGTACTTTTTTTATTTCGAAAACCAATAGTTGTATTAGAATAATTCTAATTTTTTTATTAGCTAGAGCTCAAAAAGAGCTGATAACTTTGGATTGGTAACAATTTTCGAACTACGAAAATATTGATTTCTTCACATTTTTCTCTTGTTTAGTCAAGCAATGCTCTATGCTCCCGAAACTTGAGAACAGGACTTAAACCTTGAGAAATTAATTGGCAGAGTGGAGTTTTAGACAAAATTGCTCGACCTAACTAGAGAAGAATGAGAAAAAGTCAATGTTTGAAATTTCGAAGTTATTCGCTTTTGATCCTGCATTAAAATGCTATTGGAAAATGTAAAAAAACAACAAATCTTTATTTATCTATAATATTGAAGACAGACATTAACCAGTAAATGTTCGCAAAATCAACTTTAAACAGGGCTCACACAATGAATAGAAATTAACTTCAATGAAGATGAAATGCAGCGCATCTCTATCAACAGTCAACCAGAATCATCAATCAGAGGCACTAATTTAACTCAACTTTTAAGGAATGAAATCCGTATTTCTTTTTCTTCTTCTTAATTTTCTCATTTCGCTCCTCGCCTACCGCCTGATGCTGATGCGCCTTCTCCATCTCTCGTCTATCCCCAGTCCAGATTTCTTACCACGAATAAACAGGACAGCTTCCATGGTTTTCCCAGGGTTTCCTCGGCTCCTTCTTCTATTCACCTTCATTTTCATAGGTGAGGTTAGATATTCTCTTGCCTATCATTCGTGAGATATGCCCAAACCATCGCAAACGATTATCATCCAGAGTTTCCTTTAATTATTTTACCGCGAGATTTCTCCGGATCTAATCTCATCTAATCTAATCTCACCCTGTCTCGGCGAGTTTTTCCTTTTATTTTCCAGAGGAATCTCATGTCCATAGTGTTGGGTTATGTGTTTGCTGGATAGGGTCCATGATTCACTAGATTAAATTAGTTTAGGCAGAAGTGTTGTCTCTTGGACTGTCCTCTTCGTATGTTTCGAGATTTCTTGCTTTCCAACAAAGTCATTTCGCAAGGCATGAAATAACCTCCCTGCTGCAGCTATTTTTTTCTCTCATTTCCCAGTCTATAATGCTTCGTACGTTTGTCCTATGTATGAATTTTTCCACTGCCTCCAGTTCTTGTCTGATTATTTGATCTCCAATTACTAGAGTTTTTCCCATTCCCACCACCATTGACTTTTCCGGGCTTATTTTCATATTAATATGGGGAAGTTCTTCCTGTAGGATCTTAAGGTTAAACTGAAGATCATTTCTAATCCTTTCAAATTCCACTACGTAGTCTGCGTAAGCGATAAGGGACGTTTTTACAGGCCATTTTTTAAATGTTTGTATGTCCTACATAACCCCCTCCCTGTCTTGTTCTTGTCATCCTTCAAGGCCATATCTAATAACAAAATGAACAGAAGTGCTGCGTGCTTACCTAAAACCGGTCGAAGTTCTAAACTCTTTGGAACTGTGATTGGAGGTTCTAACTACATTTCTGCATTTAGCTAATACTTAGAATTGCTTTCTGGAGAACAAGTGCCATACATTTTTACTTTAGTGCCATTGTATTATGCTGGGTTTTGACCCTTTGAAAGCTTTAACCAGATCGACAAAATATTTGTGGGTTCCCTAGCCCTTATCGAGGAGCTACTCTGAAGCCTGCCTGATTGCAAATATCCCGTCCTGAGTGTCCCTTACTTTCCGGAACCCTTAATGTTCACCTCCTTGTAGCGGTCCCACGATGTTTATGTCTTATGGTATGTTTTCCAAAAGTTTTGAGTAGAAATTGCAAGGGATGCTCAGATGTGATATTTTTGCATTTTCTATTGTCTCCTTTTTTAAATAAAGGAACAATTACGGAGACTACCCATCTTTCGGATCTTCATTGTATTCCATCCCAGGTTGAAGAGGCATTACAGGATTTTCATTCCTTGGCTTTCCGATTTCTTAATCATCTCTGGTCAGATGCCGTGATTTCCTGCTGCCTTTCCCATTTTAAGTTTGGCTAAGGCTTCGAAAATATCATCCTGATCCACATAGTCATCCTCTTCCATGGCTTCAACATCCATGAATGCGTATCTGCCGTTTTCTTCAGGTTTTAGTAGCTCGTATTTGTCTCGAAAATGATTGTCTAGATACATTGAAAAACCCTTCAAACAGTGGCACAGAAGTCAAGAATAAGTTCGGAGCATTTAGACGAGGATCAAGAAGATACTGAAAATCCATGGTATGATATCAGAGATTGTATTACAGAGGTCGTGGAAAATATAAAACTAGTATTGTGAGAAATGAAAATAAATACAAAAGCATACATCAAAGATAGTTAATAGACCACGCACACATAAATGTTTTGATATTTTGTATCCCTTATTGGCGAGTTTACCGAGGCATCTCCCACTTTCTCCCCTGATTATTATGTATTTATCCTAAATCAAGTATAAAAAACGTTACATTTATTAATTGAGTTGAACATTCCTCGAGTGGATAAGATTATAACGTACCCCGAACATGTGGACACTTGGCCTCCGTCCCGTTAAAGATCCCGTTGGTCTGCGTGGGCCAAGCGCTTCCGCAATCTGGTCCTTCGCTGTGCACCATCAACCTGTTTATTTCTGATAATGACTTCATGCACCGCTTCCCTTCAATTGTTAAGTAACCTGAAAGTAAGATAAGATAGCAAGTGAAGGATGATGTATGAGTAACGGTGGGATTCAGAATTTCGGTAGATTTCGAGTAAACCGGTTAATTTTTCTTCTTGGATTTTGGGTCGAGTATACAGTAGTGATTACAGTTTCTAGGACAATGGTTAGGCAGGCAGATCATTTGCTAGATATCACGCTCAACCGCCAGTGTTTTCCCCATTTTAGGGTACCCAATTTATGGCTCCATGGGGGTATGCAGATCCTACAGGAATACACCTGTTAAATGGTTAAATAATTCATCTGTCACTGAACTTGAAACCCTCAGTATAACCTACTTAGCACTAAGCTACTCCGTTGCCTTAGAAAAATATACAATATAACAATTATACAACAATGGGATTTCGAGTGATTTAAACAATTACAGAACTGGAAAAATGGGGGTTGGTCTACCGCTAAGTGGGCATGGGTGCCCCCCTAGTTCATATACAAAATAAAACTGGTTCATAATTGTGACATAAAATGTATGTTTATTATCTTAAGAAACATTAGTTATACTTAATAGTCGTGTAATTCTTCTTCTTCTTCTTCATCTGCGCTAGAACTCGACGCTGAGTCCTGGTCTCCTCAATTAGTTTCGCCCATTGGTCCCTCTCTCTTGCAACGGTTCTCCACTTAGCCAGTCCAAGAAGAGCTCTGCTATCTGTATCGACCCAACCCATCCAGCGCAATCTGGGCCTCCCAACTCTTCTTTTCCTTCCTAGCAGCGTCAGCATAATTTTGCTGGTTGGTTACTCTCGTCCATCCTGGCCACATGACCTGCCCCTTTTTTACGCTGACTACGTCCGTATCATTATGTATCGCGGCCAATTCTGCATTACTCCACATCCTCCAATCGTTACCTGAGCGTACTGGTCCATAAATGAGACGTAGTACTTTTCTTTCAAAGACGAGCAGCTTATTTTCGTCGGTTTTGGAGAAGCTCCAGATTACCGGCCCGTATGTGAGGACTGGACGTGCAACGTCTTGTACAGAGTCGCTTTTGTTTTCCTAGAGATTAAGCGATTACTTTGATACCGCCGCGGGCCAAAGCCATGCCCTCCTTGATATTTCTTTAAGGCGGCCTATGACAGTATTAACAGGGGACAACTGTATACAGCGATGCATGAACTGAAGTTCCCTAAGAAACTAATCCGCCTAGTTCGACTCACAATGTGGGTCAGAATAAATATCAAGGAGGATCATAGCATCAAAGTAACATAGCATCGTCGATTACGAATTCCGGAAATGTACTTGTCGAGAAATCGAAGACCGGAGTAACTTAAATATTTTTTAATTCGACAGTTGAGTCTTGAGAATAGTACATAGGATAGAGGATACTGGCAGGTAGAGTGGAAAGGAAAAAGAAGGATTTATATGAAAAATGCAGACCTTTCCTATGATAGAAATTCCGTGAGACATCCCGACAGAGAGGTATTTTTCTCTGAGACTCCTCATATTTGAAACTCTCGGAAAAATATCAACAAAAAAAAGTTTTCTAAAAGTTTTTTTTGCCATAGGAATATTAATTATGTTGGTGGAAACTATTATTAGTGGATTCCCAATGAATTACCAACCATCAACTTTACTAGAGCTGAATAAATATTAATTGTTTTTATTGCGGACTATTATTAGTATTACTTTTTTTTAAATTTTCAGAACAATTATCCTTATTTATTTTGTTCAAGGAGGGGGGGGGGGGTAGCTCAGCAGTAGAGCAATGAGTTGCCGTTCCGAAGGTTCCGGGTTCAAATTCAACTATGACAGATAATTAATTTAATCTGTTGACAGCTGGAAATGGATCATCTGGGGCTCACCCATAATGTAGGTAACCTCAATTGGGGAAAACCTGACGATTGAACGTGATCTACGAAAAATCACCCCCCTGCACAATCGTTGTCTAAGAAAGAATACAGTCTCTACCACCTAATGAACCAAAGACCTTTCATGGGTTGTAGCGTTATAGTTTTTTTTTTTAATAGATATATAGTGTTCAGATGTGGGAACAGACAATATGAGCATTAAATAACATTTTTCATCCATCAATAAATAAATTTAAAAAAATTAACATTACTTTAAGTTATAAAATGATGGAGGACTACGTACAGTAAAAGAAGAAAATATATAAATGAGGGATTAATAGTAGGTGAACAAGACATAAAAAGAAGATAATATTGTTTAGATGATACGATTATATTAATCATAGTCATATTGAGTAACATTAAATATAGTTTTAAAATTGATATGTATTCGGTGGGTATATAAAGGTGATAGTAAATAAAGCGTTATTCCCTCTAGAGATTCTTTCCTTCGGCCAATTCAGTGAGGCAGTGTAGGCACTGATCGTTATTTGCAATATTTTAAGTATGCATAATAACAATATATGTATGTATAGCAAAAACGACCCCATACTGATTCCCTGAAGGCAGAAGAAGAGGTCGACCAAGAATTTGATGGATTAATCAAGTTCAGGAAGTCGTAGCGGGATACAGTCTCAATGAAGAAGTTGCTCCTGACAGGGAGACTTGGAAAAAAATATTGCCGCAAATTTGGTTGGAACCCAACCAAGAACCCCAACTTGAGGGAAACCCTCAATTAAAAAAGTAAATAAATAAACAATAGGGTAATGGGATCATATTTCACTTTTATTTAACTTATACACTGATATTTTTTATTCATTTTCTGAAACTCATGTAGATATTAATAAACTTATATAGTAATGTATGTAAATTATACCTATAGTAATGAAATGTACTATAGTTAAACTAATATAGTGATGTATAATATAAAACTTTGACTATTGAATATGAAGACAGTGATTGGATTGACCGAAGGAAAAATAGTTATCCGTTTTAACAGAAAGGATGGCTCTTTGATCGATTCACAAGGTTGGCGCTTGCGTAATGAGATCCCCAATGGTTCACCATACACCAATCCTCTTCACCTCGTTTATGTCTTTTCCTCATAGCTACTTCAGTATAGTTTATATTCCTTCCCCTTCTTCAGTGAGATAGGATGGAATTCTAGAGCTATTAATATTATAGAACTGAGAACGCAGGAAGTCTTGTCCTGTTTTTATTAATTTCTTTGAAAAAGATCTAAATCGCAAGGTTTATCTAGATAACTAGTTCAAATGATTCCTGATTCTAGTAATTAAAGTAGTTCCAAATTATGCCTTCCTGGAAGTGTACTGTTCTTTTATGTAAAAAAAAAAGTGTACCACTGCAAACCCTGGAGAGTCTGGGTTCAGTACATGGCCGAGACTGTACTGTTTATTGGGCAAACCTTATGCAGGTAGATGATTTGTCCTAGATCACGCTCAACCGTCAGATTTTCCCCTTTATTTTTGGTACTCATTTTATAGAGGATGGGTGAGCCAAGGGAGAGTCATAGATCCCTTGGATCCATCTCTAATCGCTAACAGATTAAATTAAAGTCTGCTAGCGAGTAGGATTTGAACCCAGGATCTTCGGCACGGCAACTCAGCCCTTTGCCACTGAGCCATTCCGCACCATTTATGTAAAAATTATGTATTCCATTAACAGTCGTAAATCTCTGGGATCTGAGAACCCTTGTATAAACCGTTTTGATTTTCTTTGTATTATTTTTCGTTTGAAAAAAAAATCAAAATGACGGTCTGGACTAATATTCCAAATTTTCCCGATTCGACTTTTCGTCTCGTAATTAAAGTAATTCTAAATAGCCTCATTATTCAGCTCTAGTTGCACAATGTTTTTCTTTCCATGAAAATAAGCCATGAAACGATCAACCCTCCAATGTTTCGGTTTAATAATTTAGGTTTTACCATTAACTTCAGTTCGTTAATTGATTATTAGATTCGTTTATATTTACTTCAAAATTAATTGCCCATTTCACCCGTCTGGATGCTATTATGTAAACGAGAGGTAAATCCACAATCACCTCGTTTAATCCTTTTATTTTTTAAGAATTGCCCTTTTAGGAACATTAATTATCACAAAAATTCTTGAGGATTAACTAAGCTGTAATATGGAATATAGATATAAAATTGAATATATAGCAGCGTTGCTGCTCTCCAGAACACAATTTCAAGTCCGGCTGTGGCACCTAAATCGTGTATTCATTCTGTCAACAGCCTAAGTTCGGTGCGATCTGAGGACCCTTCTACGAACCCTTACGATTTATTTTATAACTTTGATACCCTTAAATTGTAGCAAAATTTGCCGGTTGATCTCGACAACATTGGCTTGGAAACAGAACAGTGCCTATTTCGAACTTAAATACCTTAGTGGGTTATAATGCTACATGTTTTACCTTCTTCTTATCCGATATGGACGTTGACTACCTGTCATGTTAATAACATGAGGATATTAATTTTGTTCGTGGCACTTCTAAATAATTGGACTGTTGTGAGACCAAACAATCGCCTTAAATTATGGAGCCAAGAGTGCCTTCTTTCTTGGTCCCCTCTTACTATCAATCTTTCCCTGCATTATCAGCTGCAGTAGATTATATTTGTCATCTAGCATGTTGTGACCCAGTTGTTCTAATTTCCGCTTTTGTATAATATATGGGATTTGTTGATCTTTACCTACCCGACTGTTGTACTATTCTTTGTTAGTCGTTAGAAAATTTGGCTGACAACATTTGTCTGCGCATTTTATGTTTGAAATAAGTATCCCAACACTCAAGCTATTTCTTCAAGTAATGTTTATGACGGGGTCTGAAGCGCCTGTTATACCCAAGATCATGGGTTCGCAGTATTTTTTAAAGGAAGTTAAAATCGGTTCTGCAGTCCGTCGGAAGAGACGTAAAATGGGGTCCCTGTCCTGCATGATGTCAAGCCCTTGTTAATTATTTTTTCTGTACCTCTACAACCCGTGTTGGGGCTGGTGCTCAGTACATTGTACAGACTGTTCTGTTTCTTGGACCAAGATTGTGCAGGGGAGTGATTTGTCCTAGATCACTTTCAACCGCCTAATATTTCTCCCTTTTTTGGGTACCCACTTTATAGAGGCTGGGTGAGCCCCAAGTGGGTCCTAGATCCCAAACTATCCATTTCCGGCAAATAATAAGGATTATACACCTCCAACCTTGCCTTTATTCATTCAGGACTCAATTTGATTTCCTTTTCTAGTTTTTTATATATCGGATACTTCGATTTCAGCACCGTTGTACTAGACAACCTTATACTAATCACTCATTCTGTAATATTGGTGTATTTTGTTTTTATAAGAAAGTAATAATAATAGCATGTGTTTGAATAGATTTTTTGGAATAAAGTGATATTTTTACTTCTTATTATAGAATCAGAGTCTACGAGGAAGATACAACGAGTGCTGAAGCATGACTGGGATGAAATATCGCGTCGCACTGACCGCGGCAAGAGGAAGGATAAAGTGGTCGCTGACGTCATCAAGGCCAACCGCCAATATCTTGAGCCAACTGGTCCACGTGTTCATTCCGGCCTCTTCCTCTTGGGTTTTATGGACCTTGTTAACGACCTGAGTTCTGAGATTCTTTATTACAGTCCCGGAAGTGCGACCTACCGGGGTCCATTGCATGAGTGTGTGTACTGGAAATATATTTCCACGAAAATAAAATAGAATGCAAGAGCAATTTCAAACATGTGTTGGACATTCATTTAAAAATATTTCAAAAATGCTTTATCGGAACAGTCATATTCTCCCCAGCAGCGTAGCTGAAGGAGGACTTACTGGGCGCGAATTAAAAATGAATGCGGAATAAATAAAAATAATATTTGAAGCTTCATGACGAAAAGCGGATAGCTCTTAAATCTCAAAAATTGTCTTATTCTTATTTTTTAGACAAGCAATTTCGTCCAATATGACACTTTTCCGAATTATTTCTCAAGGTGTTAGTTTATTTCTGAACCTGAAGTTTTGTGAGCATAAAACATTGATCGACTGAACTAGTGAAAAACTAAATTTTTGAAATTATAACTTATCCACTTTTGTTCCTAAACACTTCATTTAACAAATCATGTTTATTTATCGTTTAAGAAATGCTTTAAATGTCAAAATAAATCGAAGCTTCTTTTGTCGAATCTAAGTATCAGAATTGATAAATCCATCACCCTTCCAACTCTATTTTAAGGATGTGAAACATGGCCACTAACGCATTTTTAAAGGTATTCGAAAATAAGGTGTTGTCTAGAATATTCGGTCCAAAAAAAGATGAGTGCAGCATGCTCCGGCTTGTAAAGTTGCTGGACTTAGTAACGAACGAATTCCTAAAAAGTTAATAAGTGCTGTGCCGACTTGATTGGGAGTATTGTGTTCACAGAGATCTGGCGGATTTGAGTATGGGGGGTATTGGCATCGAGTAATTAGAGCAAATTGAAAGTACCCATGAGGATAATGCTTTTTGTACTCGTTAATCATGAAGTAAAGTTGTGACTAAAATGCTCCAGTAGTACGAGTTTTTGAGTATTACAATTACTTTAAGCACATCTTTACTGTCTGCTGAGTAAAAGTTAATGGGGATTCCATCACTCCCCGTAGAGTTGGAGTAAGGGGTGTCATATATTATAAGGTCGGTGGGGGAAATGTTAGATAAATAAAAGTTATCTGAGTCATATGATGGTACCAATGAAAAGAGGAGCGGAAACGTGTCAGATAGAAAGGTAGCAGATAAAAATTATGAATACGTTTCTTTCGTGGGGACACTAACGAGGAATAGGATTTACGAAGGGAGAGTTCGCGATTGAGCTGCCATTTTGATTTAGGATTGAGAGCAGTCGAAAGGGCTTCCTGGAACTGTTTGAATTTCGCTAGCTTTCGCTGATTGTTGACTCTGCCAAATTGCGAATTGCGCTTGGCAGTAATCTGTTAGAAAGTGAACGTAAAGACCTACACTTCCACCAATCCGGCTCATCCGATCATTGTGGATTATTATATTCCGATCATATAACTTTGGACAAAGTTATAATCAGGTATGAATTCAGGAATGGCAAGTTCTGAAACTGTAAAAGTGAGATGAAAGTTGTGTTCAAAATATTGATGGAATTCGTCCTGATGAGCAAGCACAGGAGGTTAGGACACTAAACAAAAATTTATGTTATGCTAAAGAGACCTAGAATAAATTTCTATTTCCATCCAGCTATAATTTTAGTAAACGAGTTGAATCTTTAGTTAACGGTAGTCCCTACCTGTGGTGTATTGTTAGCAACAACCTTTTATGCCCAATGTCGTGGATTTGCAACCCGGCATGAGGCCTTGGGGGTTATTTAAAGGGAGTAAAAAATTCTTGGCCATGACATCCTTCGGAGGAAACGTAAAATAGCGGTTCCAAGCCTTTGAGATGTCAACTACTCGTTAAAGATAGGCAATATTTAGGACTCTCACGATTAGCCTTTGCAGCATACAATTTAATGTCACAAAGAAACCGTAGTCTCAGTAAAACCATAATGCATAAAACATCACCTTAAAGGATCAACATAATAAAAGATTAAACCTTAACGTTAAAGAGATACCAGGGAGAATATTTTTATTTAAAACACTACAAGTGGAGTGCATTATTCCTCATTTTATCCAAATTAGTTACATTATTAACCTGCTTGTAAGCTATGTATATATTATATATTATTTAAATAACTACTAATGAATAGTGAAGCATTTATTTAGTTCAGTTTATTAGTTAATTATTTCTTCCTCTTCAAGTGCCATATTTGTTCCGAAGATCGGCGATAATCCGGACAGTTAGAACTATGGATAAGGCAGATGTGAAAAGTTATTGTATTGGTCACTGGGACCATTCTCTCATGCTTCGCAACCTGGAATGTCGTCTCCTTCCTACGCTTCTTTCTTGAATTTTTTCCTGCATTAACAGCTGAAATAAGTCATATTTATCTCAACGTATTATGTGTCCTTCCATCTGCTGTATAACCGTATCGTTTGTAGCTCTGTCCCTCCAACTTATTTTGTGAATTCTTCTGTCCAACCTCATCTCAAACGCAGGTAGTCTTCCTATTTCTGTTTTATTTATGGTCCAGCATTCTACCCCCGTAAAAAGCTCTGAGAAAAAATCGTATTTTAGTAATCGTAATTTCAACTCTCATGCGAGGTCTCGGCTGCGGAATGCTCTCTTCATCTTCACCAAGGTCGTTCTTGCCTGTTCTTTTCGCATTCTGATTTCTTCTGAACTGTCATTCTGCCGATTGATCGAAGCGCCCAAGTATTTCTGAGTATGAGTATATGAATTTTTAAAACGGTTTGTCTTTTTTTATTTATTATAAAGTAAAAATATTTTACTAACTACCTTAGGTATCTGTCACCTAAAAAGAGGAAGGCATTATGAATAATTAACATAGCTATTTAAATCATTACAAAAAGGAGATGCTACCAGTATTTGTTTCGAATAGTGTTATTTGAGCGTAGTGTTATTTTTAAATTATTAATTTTCCATTTATTTATTTGGTACGTATTATTAGTATTAAAGACAGATCCTTAAATAATGTAGTAGAGACTATCATTAATATAAGAATAACTTTGCAAAAAGGAGCTTATAATGCTTAAATAAATAAATTAAAAATTATTGTTGATTAGATCTTTTAACGAACCCATCTATTTAACAAATCAATCTAATAATAATCAACGATGATGATGATTAGACCTATCGTCCGTGAAAATATTTAAATAATAGTGCAATACATATATGGATAATTTTAGAAATGTTGGTCGACTTTCGTGGGGAACACTGGCCGATGGAGTGATTCTACGATAAAAGTGAAGGTATTAAATTTATATAGCTTTAATTTAAGCACAGACCAAGGCCTGTAGGAGTAACAGGTTCTGATTTACGCCCCTTTGAAAATTGGTCTTTTTTCCAAAAAGTCCAAATTTTAGGTTTTGTCCAACTTTCGTGAGGAACACCGGCCGAAGGAGTGATCCTAGGATGAAACTCAAGTGAAATGGAGTTGTAGTAAATTTAATTAGCTTTAATTTAAGCACATAACAAGGCCTATAGGTGTTATACTTCTCTTGTTAAATAAAAAATAGGAAAGTCGGGGAATGCGGGTGATTTAAGAAAGTGACCTTGTACGCCACGAATCGATCTAAAACAGCTTGTTTATTGTAAAGTACAAATATTTACTGGTAAATTACCTTTACAAAAAATGATGGTTGTAATATTAGGCCCCAATCATGCAGGGGGTGGGGGCACCTAGTCTCCCCGAGGTTTTTCGGCCACCAAAAGTTTTCTCATCCGTTTTTTCGGTTGCAAACTTGGATATACACTACTCACGCAAGCCCTCACAACATATCAAAAATGCAATTCTCTTCGATTTTTTGCGATCCTGCTGGCATATATTTGGACTATTTGGAAAAAATGAGCAAGGGGCGTAACTCAGAATCTATCAGGCCTACAGGCCTCGCTCTATGCTTGAATTAAAGCTAATTAAATTTACTACAGCTTCATTCCCAATGGCGTTCCTCGTAGGATCACTCTTTCGGTAGGTGTTCCTCACGAAAGTCGGTCAAAACATAAAATTTGGATTTTTTTGTGGAAAAAATGACCAATTTTTAAAGGGACTTAACTCAGAATCTATAAGAGCTACAGAGCTGCGGTTGGGCTCAAATCATAGAAAATTTAATTTACATTAAAAATAGTTACCAAAGTTTTTTATCAAACACGCACCGATTAGGAGATATAGGCCAAACATTGAAAAAGCTTCGAAAATGTCGAGGTTTTTCGGGCACCAAAAGTTTTCCCATCCGTTTTTTTGGTAGCAAACTTGGGTTTCCACTAGTCAGACATGCCCTTACAACTTATCAAAAACGCAGCTCTCTTCAATTTATTACGACCTAAACCCCTTTTAGGCCTATCATTCCTGATACTTTATCATTGTATAATAAGTATAATTAATCATTGTAATAATAAGAATACCGGAGCGGGGTAGCTTAGTATGTAGAGTCCTGGGTTGCTGTTCTGCAGATCCTGGTAAAACATCCAGCGGATCCAACGGATGGACCATGTTGGATCTGGAGACCCCCGCTGTAGCTCACACTGCTTCTAGAAAGTAGGTACCCTTCATTGGGGGAAAACCTGGCCGTTGAGCGTGATCTCGGTCAATTCACCTTCCTGCACGACCATTGTCCTAGAAACAGTACGGACTTCACCATGATCTGAACCGCAGACAAAGGTTATAATGGTACAGGTAAAAAAGGTAATAATAAATGAATATTGCTGTTGCAATAATTCATTTATACTTTAGCTTGATAATAATAATGTTGTCTCTCATAATTATGTAATGCTAATTTCATATTATCAATTTCCATTTTAATTTATTTTTTTTTAGAAAAAAGTATTATAAGTTGTCTGAAATGATGCTAATTTGAGATAGCTATCGCTGTTCTGTTTTGGTCAGTCTGCAACAACAGAAACCAGGCACGTGTGTGAACCTTTGCCAGGTACTAGAATAGTTTTATTGTGAAATTGAAAAACGTTTACTGCAGACTAAGTTGTTCAACATGTTAGAATAATACATGTTACATTAAATATAATTGTTGATAATCAGGACTTCCATATTTTCCATACCATCTTCCCTTAATGACAACACACCCTAACAAACGTTTAACTTGAAATACTCATACTAGATTGAAGCGGTGAGAAATAGCTTGCCGTTTCTTGCTACTACGACATTTACTAGACAACCGCTCTTAATTAGTCCTCAATTAATTACAAAAGACTCATTATACATGACAATCATAAGAACTATATGGCCTTACGGAGTAGTGCTTTAAGGCTCCACTAAGCCATCGAATTCTTCTCGTATTCTATCCTTACAATCCAAAATCCTTCCTAAAATAATCAATGCTCCTTTATTTGTTACGGATAAAGAAACCCATAATGACCTTAATGTCCCATTTGTTGTTGAGTTGGCCCGAATCCGATATGAATTTTTTAATGATAAACTCTATTCCTCTAGTTTCAAACCTAGCACCTTCTAAGTTGAATTTGTCATTTGAGTACTACCGTTGGGTAGTTTTTCTATTTGTCTTTATTTCGTGCCATTATTTATCATTCATTATATTTACTTGATGTATTCTATTATATAGTTGTAAATTTAAATAAATAAATGTTAAAAAAATGTCTCCAATTATTTCGGTTTTTATTATTGTTAAGGTGGAACGTCAGTTTCTAATAAATAGTTTATCAATATTAAAGGATTTTATTTTACCCCCACCCGGACCATTTTATTCTTCATATTTATACGGTTAAAAAATAATTATACTAGATTTATTATTAATAGTTAATATTAAAAAAAAACTAAACCACTACAATCCATGAAGGCACTTTTGTTCAGTATGTGGTAGAGACCGTACTGTTTCTTGGACAACGGTCGTGGAAGGAGGCGATTAATCCGAAATCACACAGAACTGCCAGGTTTTACTACAGCTACAGGAGTGTCCTAAATATCATAGGATTAATCTCCGACTGCTAAAAGATTAAATAAAATCTACCAGCAGCCGGATTTGAACCCAGGACTATCACCACAGCTCTGCTACTGAGCCATTTCGCTCCAAATATTCAATACTAGCACTGATATAATGATAATATTATTATTAGTTAGTATTAATAGTTAATAATCCGTCCTTACCCAATGGTATTCTCCATTACAATACACTACTTGACGATATTGAACATCCTACCTAGATGAATGAATTTAAATGTTTTATGACACCTCTGATGCAACTACTAACTACACTGACGCAATATCTCCTGTCTAAGATATCTAGAGAGTAGAAAAATCTTTAGAATTATGAAATGGTATCCTTTCGTGCTGAAATGAGCTAGAAATATTTTTGAAAGACAAGCAGACAGAGGTTGTATTGTTGAACGAGACACCCTTGACGAACCAGACGCAATTACTTATAGCTACATTCGACACCTTCAGGATTGGCCATCCTTCAAATAGAACTAAAAGCGCCACGCTTATTTTAGTTAGATGATTTATCAATCAGAGCGTACACACTATAACATCCATTAATCTAAATGTCTTAACCTATGGATTATCTGTTGTGGATTCAGTATGGCAAGTAATGCATATCTGCATTTCGCTATTCAAAAATATTACTGCTTATGGAATCATATACCATTCTCCTTGTAACTCTGTACCACTACAACTTATGAAGGGTCTTGGGCTCAGTACAGGGTAGAGACTGTAATTAGATAAAAGTTGTGCTGGGAGATGATTAGTTCGATATCTTGCTTAATTGCCAGTTTTTTTCCACAATTAAGTGTCCCAAGCCTCTTTATAGCTGCTGGGTGAGCCCTAGGAAGGTCTCCAGATTCCACAGGGTCTATCGGTGGATGTTAACAGATTGAATAATTTGTCTGCCACAGCCAGATTTGAATCTTGAAACTTCAGTATATAAACTCAGCATTCTACCAACTAAGCTTCTCCCTGTACTCAGAATATAATTATTCTGTAGAGTCCTTAGCGACGGTTCAAGGTTTTGATAGAATATGGCCATAATGAACTTCTGCTTAGGAAATTAAAAACTTATATTCCACCTAAGCATTTACTAATATTTCAGTCATATCCGTAAAATAGATTTTCCGTTAAAAAATTGGTTTTTATTTTACTGACATCGGGCAAATAAAAAGTGGTATACCTAAGAGAAGCCTTCTTGGTTCTACCTTTACAGCATATTTAGTATACAGATATTTCCATTATTATAGATTATTCATGAAATTAAAATTTTATAAATTTGGTTTACTCCTCCTAGAAGTGTCACTTAAATATTCCCTCTTTCTCTTTTGTAATACAAGTATCTAAAGTAGGAAACAATTCTACAATTCTACAATCTAATGTTAATACCCCACTATCTTTTGTTTCATAGATCGTTATTATTAACTAATTAAATCATTTTTAATTTTTTCAAATTATAATTTTGTTGTCCCTTCAGTAGGTGTTGTTGTAGTTGTTCATTTAACGTCACTTTATGCTGTTATGGCTAATCGGACGATGCAATAGTGGGAGCTCTAAATTTTGTCTATCCAGGTTGTCCCTTCAGAATGCTGACTGAATCTGGAAGATTTCCTGAACACTTTTAGTATCCAATTTGGCCGGCGATGTAATATTCTGATTTAACAAGCCGTCTTTGTACTTCTCTCTCTCAACCTATACTTAACATTTCTTTGTGTTTACTATTCGAGAAACAAACAGTTGCGAGAAATAATTGGACACGATGTTTCAACGTTACCATGCATCTCTCCTCTCTCCCTGCATACATTATCAAACTGAGGATGTGTATGTGGAAGGATAAGGCACTTACAGGAGCGATATGAATATTATAACAAATATATTGGTTTCATGACCATTTTTAGACATATGGATTGAAGCTTTGGACCTACTATAACATGTGTGCAATATATTTCTATATCATAATTTTGCCATGGACTAGAACACCTCAGCAGACAGCCAGGATAGTAAGGAGCAACCCAGGAACCTAGTCACCAAAAAATATGTTATACATTCGCAGCAAAGACAAGTCATTCACAGATGTATTACCACCCAGAACTCAACAGATTTGGAAATAATTACTATGAGTAATAAATTGATTCTTTTGTTGTTATCATTACAAAAGGATATACAATAATTTAGTATATTTTTTCTTTCACTGTTCTCTCACTCAACATATATTATTATTAAATATAGTATACACTACGAGAACGGGAATGTAACAATTCCCATATAGAAAGGATGATATGATTCCACTTTGAACATGTTCCTTTGATCCAAGAAGTTGGGTATGGAAATGATTTGCCCGAGATTACACTCAACCGCCAGATTTTACACCAGTTGAGGGTACGCTATATAGAGGCTGGGTGAGTTCCATTATTGTCTCCTGATCCCATAGAGTCCATACTGGCTGTTCAAGAATAAATAACTTACCTGCCATTGCCAGTTTCAAACCCTGTTACACATTGAGCACATCTATTCCTATTTTACACTGTGCTGATTTAGTTGATAACGAGCTTGATATGTTTTATCTTCTGCCCCGGTGAATACGTTGTGAAGTAGAATTTTCTCCTGCACTGGAAGCTATTATCGTAGTGAATTAGAGGTCGTCAGGCTTCGGCTTGAAATGGAGTTATTGCTTATATTATGATTGTATTTCAAACCAAAAACTACGATCATCACCCGATTCCTCTTCTCACAAAATTCGACTTATTCACAGAGGCTGCATATATAATAAGTTGCAAATCTATTATAATGATGTTGCATTAATCACTAGCCAAGCAATTTTTTACAGAGGAGGATTTTTCTGATTTTGATATCAGATTTGCGTTTCTCTCCTCACGGTTAACGTCTCGATAAAAGTGTAAAAGTGTAGTTAAAACAAATTTTTGTGAACATTAGTTTATTACTCATACAAATATTTTGTATCTAAAACCGTCAAGTAATTAAGTAAGTAAAACTGATGCATTCGATGTGCTTAGTTGGAATCATTACACATTATTTATTGTATTCGTTAAGTTAATGCACTCTGTAGCAAGTCTTGTATATGAGATTATGTGGAACATAGATTTTTTGAGAGAGCCACTATTTAATGGTTCTGCGGGAATAGGTGCTGCCGGGAAGACATCCGGATGTTGGAAGAAATCCAGAACCAGGCAGCTGTCTCTTAATTTCAACTAAAGTTATGAAGCGCATGGCTCTTTGCATAACTGACATTAAAATTGTAGTAGTGTGTTGTTAGGCATAACATCTCACTGCCGCAGACAGTCTTATTGCCATTCAGGTAAAGAAGGCAACAACAAATAAAACAATAATAAAAAATAAAAGTATTAACACGTCAACCAGTTATTATAAGAAATTCTGTTTAGCATAGTCGAAGATGCGTTTTGTTCCGATCTATTTATCGAAAAAAATGTTTTAATTATAAGAAGCTCTCAATTTTCTAGTAGAATCCTTAAAATATTTCTTTCTTTGAACTCCAATAGAACCCTATGGCATTTATGATTTATAGTTTCCAATAGTTTATTATTGGTATATATATAGTTTATAGTTAATTCTTTTTTCCGAAAATTTGTATTTCAGCCTGAGGAAATATTTTTTTTCTTTTCAATATATAATGATATTTATGACTACTAACAATGAGAGAATAGTAAACGACCCAATAAAAAGAAATGCTTATCGGTCGATCATACAATTACAGGTTACGATCACTTCAAGACTGCTTTAAGAATCAGATTAAGACAGGTTATGTGTTCGCCACATTAGTCCACAAGTGATCTACTCACAAACTAGTCTCCTAAACCTGCAAATTGGACCTAACTCATCGACTTAGATGGTATCTGTGATTATATTAACCACGGGTTTGGAGTGCTGTGATGAAGAAGAGCGCGGACTAGTGGCTTCCCCTGAAGGGATTGGGGTAGCGTGGGTTGTTATTGTGCGGGAATCTGGTTTGGTCGGTGCGGAATGTGTGGCTAACTGTATGTAGTCAGATCTGCTCCGGTCAGTAACCTTCCCTCAGGAGCAGCGCACCACCTTCATCACAGGGTTCCTAGCAGGCGTTTAATTTTCGCAGTTGAGGAATATCTGGTTATCTGTCGTCAGTGTATTCTGTATATATTTGCCTTATATAGGATAATAAAGTTGAAATTCTAGATCGCTGAGTAATGCTTTATTTTGAAGTTGTGAAGCCATAATTCTTTAAGTGTTTAGTGTTAAATAAATATATTTTGTTTAATGTTAAATAAACATGAAAAAGAAATCTTGTCTAAACAGAATAATCGACTGAAATTTTACGAAATGAAAACTGCTTTATTTTTAAATTATTACTTTAAACATTTAAATAAATTTATTAAGCAAAAATTAGTTAATCTTGAATAGCATTAGTTGACTTCATATATTCATCCCTGTGGTCGTTCATCTTACAGAGGGTTTATAATGGGGTCAAGGGTTGACAGTTAACTACTCCTACAGATAACTAGGTAGTCAGGTTGGTACAAGCTCTGTAGAAGACCTGCAATATGGGTTGAAACGTTGGCCATGCTTTAAAATGAGCATTTCTCCTTATTTAAGAGAATTTTTTCTGACCTCCACCCGGACCGTTTTCTTCCTCAAAAATTAATTAAGTATGTTCATTCTAATGAATCGATTATATCTTTGTCCCAGTGTTAAAGGATACCATGTCCAGATTATAGTTATTATTTTAAGTGAATGAATTAAGCCTTTATTATAAAGAGAAATATTAAACAAAATGGTTTACAAAAAACTACTAATATTTACGAAAATATATACATATGTATTTGTAAAGTGCCTAATATTGTAGGTTTAATCAAAATAATCAATAATAAGATTTTCTTGTTGAAAGATGATTTAATTGATTAATTTAATAAAATAATTGCTCTTTATGGGCCCTCCCTTGCGGGAGTATGGTCTAACTTCCCGGAGTGACCAGCTCTAATGGGAAGTGAAGTTCGACATTAATTCCTGTCATTAATTAAGCAAATTGTCATAAATAAATACAACGAACAATAATTTCATTAGTTATCAACGCCGTTAACAATGTAAAATATTTTATTTAAGCTGTTTCTATAAGTAACGAAGAAACAATTCTTAATACCTCAAAGTTATACATATACATTGACTCACCTGAACAAATACAAAAATGTACTCGTAACGTGGTGCCCTTCACCTCCAGGGTACAGAAATCTTAATCAGTAAATAACTATTTACTAGCGTTTCGGCAGGCCTTCATTAGTGTTTGAATGTCAACAAAATGGGAGTCTTATTTTAAATTTCAAAATGGAATACCTTATTTGGGAACGATATTAAAGGTTCTGAACAGAGTCCTAAGAATAGAACAATAATTTTATTCTGGGACAATAAATAACAAATGTGTACATTAATAATAGAAGTATATCCTACAATTACTGGACAAAAGGCTATATAATTAAAAATATATGGTATTTACTTAAGGATATAAAAAGTAAATAAAAAACAAAAATGAAGTTCTAATCATCAAAAAACAAATAAAAAGTAAAGTAATAATACAAGAACATTAATAATGTCATTAGTTTTACTGATGGATATGAGCTAATAATTACAACTGATTAGAGAGCATATTTCTGAGAGATGTATAAATGTAAAAGCATGCTTTTTAAGGAATATAGGGATGAAGCATGGCGGATATTCTGCGAGAATGAGTTCAACACTGTGGTGGAACCGCCGAGAAAGGAACGATCGCATGTTTTGGTTCTGTGGTGAGGCTTGAAAAAGCATAATTTTGTTTTATAGGAGTGGACAGATCATTTGAATTGAAGGAGGGATGTTAAGAATTGATGGATTGGTATCTGAATGAACCGAGGAAATATTAATATTAATAATAGTAAAGACGGCTTAACTTGAGACAGGTAAGCTTTGACGAACACCTGAAATGTAGGTCGAAACTTTGGATTATAATAAATTGTTGCTTATTAATGATTCAAGTTTTATATTTGACTTCCATCCCGGACCGTTTTCTCTTCAATAGTACTTTCATTGTTCTTTTTATGCATGTTTGTTTGCTTTGATTGTTTTACTTTTTCATTCATATAATTATAGTACATGAGAGGGTCAGTCGAAAGGGTACTAAACGATATAGAAGAAGATCTTTTTCTGTTTTCTATAAAATGGTCCAATCCTTCGGGAACTGGAAATAATAGGACGATCTCGGCGTTCCGTGATAGTCCTTCCATCTGCATACTTCCTTAAGCAGAAGTCGTTCATCTTTCACCTTCTCAGAACCAGTCCGATGTGTGAAGTTTTTTTATTTGTTCTCCTCCGCGTTGAGGTTTTATTGTAGGATAATTGTGGGGTTGAGTCGACCCCAGACGTCACCGGAGATCCCTAATCACAAAGCACGGGTCCGTCGCTCCTCCCTCGTTTCCACCAGTCCGTCTCAAGTCAGCAGCCAGCGAATGCTGAAACTAAGTAGTCAAGGATTTATTTCATTCAGCAAGGTCATATCTCTCATAAGAAATCATTTCAGGACTTATTTAATTTAATATTTAACTCGATAATACAAAGAGATTGAATATATTTTTAAAATCTGGTCCGTACACGGTTTAACGTACTACATTATAAATAATGTTAAAAATTCACGTTTAGTTTTCATTGAAGCACTTATTGTATATTCAATAATTTAAAGTTGAAGTTGAGGTGAACTTAAAATAAAAGGTGATTCTTACTCGCTTGGAGAAAGGCCAATTTCGACTCATATGCAGACATTTGCTTGAAGTAGGGGATCAACATGCTGGATTGGCTAGCTAACAGCAATAATTTTTTACCTCAAGCCTTTTGTAGTTATTAAAAATAATTTAACTTCTTAACAAAATATTGGAAGCTAATCAAATTTGCTTCTTAAATAAACGATGATTACACAAATAAACTTGATAATAAAGATTTCTACAAAAAATAAATTATATAAGATTATGTTATTTTTTATAGGAAAAAAAACTTTGGGTTTAGTTCATCGGTGTCAACTGTCTTCTTTCTAATTCAACGGTTGTCTCCTGTCCGAGTTAACGTTCGACCGCCAGGTTTTTCCTACAATTGAGAGAACCCATTATATAGAGGATGTTTGAACCCTAGGCGGGTCTGCAGATCCCAGAGGGCCCACCTATGGCTGTTACCAGAACCCTGAATTTTCAGCACAGCAACTCCAGTGTTCTACACACTGGACTCCCTCGTTCCTCTATAGGCTTTCAGAAATGTTGAATAATGATGTTTTTATAAATATTTCACTTTCCAATAGCTTATTATGTATCTATATCGCTCTTGTTTGTAAAACTTTGTTATCCATATTTATTACTATTAAGAATTAAAAAAACTAAATAATTATTTCATATATAAAAATGTGGATATTTTAGAGGAAGAAATTCTGTATAATTCCTGATTGAATTCTGACTGTTTCAACATATAATCTAACCGGTATCAATATCAATTTATTTTTAAATCTATTTTGACCAAACTCATTTAGATTTTTCCACAACAATTAACGTTAATTTCGTATTAATTTTGATTGACAACTCACGCACCCACCTGTCATTCTGCGAGATTTGATAATTTGCATCATAAAACCTGTATATATATTGAAAACTGGATTCCGATGTTTTCACGATTCGCCCCCTCTACTTTCTTCTCATTAAAAATGTTATCAAGAGTTCACCTGTGTTTTAGGTTTCTGCATTAGGAGTCTCCACAATAACTTTTTGCATTGTAAAAACGATAGGTAAATGTTGATTATTAAAATAGAAAATTAACAGATTTTCTAGCAATTTAGTAATAAGATAATTATCTGAGTGAGGCGATAACGAAAATTATAACAAACCCTAGCTGATGCGGTTCGAACTCAATGGCATACAAAGTTAGTGAGCGTACAATGGGAGGGAGAAATTAATGGTAAAACTTGGAAGTTTGGTTGCAATAGTCATAAACTATTATTGCTTCCCCTTCCAGAAATTTATACCTTTATTTAATAGTACCTTAATGATAGAATATTGGGAAGGAAAACTTTTTCTGTTTATAATAAGTTTGAATATATATTTTCTTAATGTTAATAGGCACTGCTCTCGAATACTTAAGGTAGCTGAAACACTAGTTTTTTAAAACTCATAAAATAATTACTAAGCTTCAGGTAATTGTAAACTTTTTTATTTCATATTGTAAATGATCCGAAAAGCTAATCAATTCTTAGAATAGAAAAGAAAATAATTTTATTCTGGAGCCAGGTCCCTTAAGATTATAAAACGAAACGTGTACTCTGGCCAAGAAGCTACATAATAAAAATCAGATGTTATTTACATACTATTTAAAAGGTAAAAAGGACCCAAAAATAAGTCATGAATAAAAAAAATATATATAAAAAATTAGTATCAGAGAAGAAAATTAACGAAATGTCATTAGTTACTTCCGATGGATATGAACAAATAATTATAAATGATTAAAGAGTATCTGATTGGGAATAGAGTAGTTGTAAAAGCCTATGCTTGAATGAGAATAGTGAAGAAGCATGGCGGATATTAGGTGGGAGTGTTCCATACAGTGGTGGAGCGGGCAAGAAAGGAACGCTCGAATGCTTTGGTTCTGTGACAACGGCGGTAAAGGTCGGAAAAGCAAGATCATGTACCCTGGGATTGGACAAAGGATTCGAATTGTAGGAGACTGTAGATAAATGAGTGGACTGATTGGTAGAAGAATGAACCGAGGAAATGATGTATACGGATGGAAGGGAAGAGCGACTTTAACTCGTAATTAAGGTGGGACACATGAGACCTCCTCGAAGCATCGAAGACATCTTCTAAAAACAGTTTTCAATTCTTGCCCTAACCTTCAAAACCACTTGCAATTGAGGATAATACATTGGACTCGGAGTGGTTACGCTTAATTGTTTTGTTATGTTAGTAACTAAAGCATTTTGCGTTATATAGATTAATAAATTGGGAGTTACAAAATGGTCATTTTAAAAAAGAAACAAATTTTTAAACAAAAAATTGTTTGGTTACATTTTAAATAATTAAGTAAATAATAACAACAATTTAATTGTTTAAAGTGCTACATCGATACGAAAATATCTTTATGATCATTATTTTACGTGAAATATCTGAATATTGTTAAGGTAAGACCTTACTGACAAATAAAAATATATTATTTTTAGAATACATGTTCTTTGGCAAAAGCATAACAGTCTGAGAAGAGATCCGGTTTCAGTGTTTCCAAATATAGAAAACTCAATACCCTTATGTCATATTATACATTTTGACGGTCAAAGAAAAAACGAAAATCTTATGAGTGTTAAAGTTTACCTTTTCTTATTCGAATTGATCTATTATAATCTTTGATTATTAATAAAGTATCATTTAAACCATTTATCATATCTGCTGAATTCAAATTTATGTATTTATATTGTGAAAGTATAAGCGATTACTTTTATTCATAACTTTTATTGGACTTATAACGTCTATTTCGTTCATGGGATTTCAAGGTGCAGGAATGATGTCATTCACAAGGAATATAAGGGGTTAGGATGGTTTTTTTATGCATTTTGGAATAGCGGTTTGCTTTAAATTTTTAATACAGCAGTATTTGAATCATTTACACTCCAAGCTGGAATTACAGTCACTGCTTATTCTAGTGACATAAAAAAAGTAATTACTTTTATTTTTTAGCGATTCTTTTTTTCCAAGTTTCCTTTTATTTGTCAAAGTTGCGTGCTCAAGTGACCTTGTTTGAGAAGTTGAAAGTCTAGTTTTATTCAGACAATTATGTAAACCACATTATTTAGTAGTTTCGTTTTACTTGATGAAATACAGGGTGTTTAAGCGGATCTTAAACATCAGCATTAACCAACAATATTAAATTCCAAAAAAAATCGAATTAAGAGTTACAATTTATAGGGTACAGCTATGAACTCATAGAAAACTGCAGACAGTAAGTAGTTATAATAAGTTATAAAAAAATAAGAAAACAAAGTTTATTAACAGGATATAAATGCGAAAGTTTGTGAGGATGTATGTATGTGTGTTACTCTTTCACGCAAAAACTACAGGACGGATTTGGATGAAACTTTACAGTAATATAGGTTATACAACAGAATTGTTATTCTACCTATGTGTTCATAGGCTACAACTTAAAATGATTTTGTGTAATTTGGTCATATTCTATACATGATATGACATGATGACTTGAATATGGCATATGATATGATATGCTTTGTCCTGAATGACTTACTGGCGGATCAACGCACAGCCTAAACCGCTGATCTTAGAGACCTGAAACCTAGATGGTGTGTTCTTTGCATGACGTAGGCATCCGATAAGAAAGGATTTTCCGAAATTCTACCCCTAAAGGTGTGAAAAAGGGGGGGCAAAGTTTCTTATTCGCAAAATCTAAATATCTTCGCTGAAAAAACAAATCAAGTAACATAGTTCACTTCTCGCTGCTGCCGTAAGACAAGTGAATCCGTTATACTAAGTAATCCTTTTCAATAAATTCAATAACATTACATACTAATCTTTAACTGACACGAACAACAGTAAATTTCTGTCCGTCCCGTTTGCTAATCAGTGTCAATGTATGTTTCACAGCTGTGCTGATCCATTTATGATATAATTTGATATGGATAATCTCAAGCCTGGGGGAGGACATAGGCTCCTTTTTATCAACAGACCACACAGGCGAAGTATATATAAAACTGTAACCTGATTGACTAACACAACCAGCGGACAATGCACAGCAGAAACCACTGGACTTAGCATCTTGAAATTCGCAGATAGGTTCTTTGCATAGCTTAAATGAGCACTAAGAAAGGAATTTGGACAAATTCCACCCCCAACGGTTTCCCCCTTAAAATAATAAGGGTTGAAAGATTGTATGAAATCGGTCAGTTTTGAAGTTAGATATCTGAAATTTCGGATGTACGAGTAACTTATAGTTAAAAAAAAACATTGAAGCAGGGGATAAACAAACTTCCGATCAAATAAAGCAACCCTCACTAATGGAAATATTAGCGACAATATAACACTCCGATCGACACGTCCATTAGGAGATTAAAAATATAAAGGTCGCGATTGATAAATATGGAGATTTCACATTCGAACTGAATGAAAGGCTCATATCTATCAAAAAACACTTAGAGGAGCAAAACAAATATATTGAGGACATCGTAGCGGAAAACAAAGCCCTCAAGGCACGTGTGGGGAATTTGGAGGTACGCCTTAATAAATGCGAACAGGGCTTATTATCCAGGTCCCTAGAGATACGAGGGATCCCTGTAGACCTCTTCTGGCCTAGTTGCAAGCATTAGTGCAGGCCTGGGATTGAAACTAAATATCGAGGACCTGGACATGGTGCAGCGCCGTAAAGCGAAGAATGATGACCCGCGACCCCCACTAATCATCGCACGCTTCAAAAGGCAATCAGTGAGGGATGACCTGATCCAAAAGAGAAAAGTCAAGAGAGATTTTACCAGGCGAGATGAAGGTTGGCAGGAAAATGACAGCCACCTCATTTATCTAAGCGAGGAAATGACTGGAACAAACAGACACCTCTACTGGTTGGCACGTCAGAAGAGGGCAACGGGGAAAATAAAATATTTGTGGTTCTCTGATGGTAGAGTACGATGCAGAAAAGAAGATAGGCGCCAATTGGTCTTCATAGATCAAGCTCGTGACCTGGACGTATTAGGCTGACTACTGGAGACCTGTATGCACTCAAACTGCACGAATAACCATGGCTCTCACCACGGTGCTCACGGGTTCATTTTGAATGACTCGGGCAAACTCAAGTGTTTCTTAAAAATTTTATTTTTCCAAGCATAGACATCGGGAAATTAAGTTTTCTTTTTCATATAAAATTAATTTTCATTTTTTATTTTCTCTCTTATCTTCTTTTTTTGGTCTGTTGTTTAATTTATTTCATTATTTACGTATCATTTTTCCTTTCGTTATTCTTTAATTTTATTATCTATTTTTTAGTGTCAATATTTATAACGGCTTTTAGTAATAACTCACCTCTGATAATCTTTTCTTTGCACGATCAAACTTTTCAATTAGTGCTGCCAATAAAATTTACTCCTAATAGCTTCCTCTCATTATCTCCTCCGTTTTCAAATCCCGCTCTAGTTCTATAAGCTTTGACGAGATACCCGTCAGACTACTCAAACTATGGCTCTTAGATATCCTACCTGTCCTACTTTTCATATATAATTTCTCACTACAAAACGCAGTATTCCCGACTTCTTGGAAAAAAGCGCTAGTCCATCCTATAAATAAAACCGCTACCCCAGTATCTCCCAAAGACTATCGGCCAATCTCCATACTTTCCAACCTTTCCAAACCTCTCGAATGAATAGTCCAGTCTCAAATATCAAATTTTCTCGAACAGTCCAAATTCTTCGATCCGCTTCAATCAGGCTTTCGTCCTGGTTTCTTCACTCAATCTGCCGTTACCAAAATCACTACTGACATATATAAAGCTATGGCAACAAACAACTGTCCGAGCTAATCCTACTAGACTTTTCTAAAGCTTTCGATTCATTGGACCATTCTATCCTTTGGACAGGTCCCAACCGGTTGTTCCATGCCCAACCATCCCCCATCCTCTTTCCTCATTCTATCCTCAGTTGTGGCATAGGGCTCAAGCATCTCTCCTCTCCTTTTCAACTGTTAAATCAACGATATTCCTAATTCGGTTCACCATTGTTTCTACCATCTATATCCTGACGACTTCTAAATTTATTTATTCTTTCCTCCTTCTGAGCTATCATTTCCGTTCGCCAGTATTGAGCATGACCTAGAAAGGATCAGTCCCTGGGCAAAGCTTTACAAACTGGAATTGAACGCAATGAAAACCCAGGGCATTATTCTAGGTTCCAACTCCCTCCTTACAACCATCTCCACCCTCCCAACATTAATCCTAAACGACTACCCAATCAGTTTTAACTTCTCCGTCAAAAACCTTGGCATCACTATTGACCAAAACCTTTCCTGGTTTTGTGTCACCAAATTATCCCGACGGCTAATTAGCTTCTCGTGTCATCCTTCATCTTCCCCCACTTTGACTACTGTAGTGTGGTATACGGGGGCCTCTCGAAAATGCTTGAGGGCCGCTTAAAAAGAATAATGAACTGCGTTTTAAGATTTGTCCTTGGTACTCCGAGGCAATCCCGGGTGTCACATCACTATGATGAGTTAAAGTTGCTCTTCCCTCTCACTCGTAGACAATATTTCTTTAGTGCTTTTCCATACCAATCCATTAACTCGCAACACCCCTCATATATCTACAGTCTCCTCCAATTCAAATCCTCTGTCCAGCACCACAAAACAAGATCCCGCCTTTCCGATCTCTACATTTCTTCACACAGAACCATGGCATTCGAGCGTTCCTTCCTCGTCCGCTCCACCACTGTGGAACTCAATCCCTCCTTTCATCCGCCATGCTTCTTCACTTGCTTCATTTAAATCCCTGCTTTTCCATCATCTCCTGGCATCCCAAAAAGACGCTCTCTAGGCAGGTCAATCTTCCGCTTGAATAAATAACTAATGAATACTCGATCTGGTTACCTATGCGTTTTGTTTATTTTTCCCAAAGAAGATACAGACTTTATAAATAGTTTATTGCATGGTATCCCTTAAATTTATTTTATTTAGTAATTTCGTTATTAACTATTGAATTAATTTTGTTTATAATTATTTTGTTAATATTAATATATTTATTTTCGACAATTGGTTAAAATCCTGGCAAGTTTTGTACTTTTAATTTTTATTTCTATTTCTATTATGTTTTTGTCACTCTTGATTACTTCATGATTCGTGGACTTGGTCCCAGAATATAGTTTGTTTTCTATTCTATTAAAAAAAAATTAATAGGGATTTTGCAGGGAAAGACTATAATGTTATAAATTACAATCTTAATGAAAACTTTATAAATTATAATATTTTATAATAATATACTCATACTAAAATAATAATTATTAATTATTAATTATTAATAATATCTGTCACGAAACTTTATGTGGCAGACCAAATTCCACGCGAGCGATGCCGTGAGCAAAAGCTAGTACATATATAAATCTTTACGCTCATATTCAACCTTCTTATGGGAAATCCAACCATACAGTGATGCTATATCGGTGTAAATATCGACCAATGCTTCATTAAAGCTCAAATTTAGACAAAGTTTCATTTTTTACAAGAAAACTTCAACAAAAGAGAGAAAAATAATAGTACAATAAATTCTATATGATATGATGATAACATAATACAACAGAGTAGAGAACAATACAATATAATATTAAACAATATAAAATTAGTAATTTGAGTGCTACATATTTCCTCAAATTAATTAAATAAAGTAACGTTTAGTAACAAATGTTATTATTTTTTTCAGTTAGACCATAGAACATGAAAACTTTTCGTCATATTGCAGACCCAACCTTACGTTGCTACGATCCATAGTTTAAATGGTGCAGCTGCAGGCTGACCACAGCTCCATAACTCCATCCCTTTGGCGCCGATTCACCTGTGTACTTCCCGCCAGTGAACTCTCGGATTCAAGAGCAGTCACAAATCGGTCTAGATCCAAGAATTGTGGTTGCTTGGGTCAGCAAGCGTGTAGGACCTATACTATCTTTCTCCAAAGCAGACCTCCCCTTGATCAAACCTCTGGGAGGCTATTGAAATCCTGGAAGACCACAACACTATTCCCTATCGATATATTCGTATACATGGTCGGGCATCAATCCTACGCCAGGTATTTGTGAGTTGCCTCCGGTAGGCTGACGGACCTCACATACTTGATGGGTGGAGGTTATATGCTAGATGAATCGTGGAACCGGGATTCTAAATCACAACCTTTGGGTTTGTAGGCAGGTCGACTTTTGCTAGCGCATCAACCTGCTCTTCAACCCTGACCCCTTAATTAATGTTTTTTATTGGTAGTCACATTAACCATAAAACCGCCTCTCGCATCTACGTTAAATATTATCTAAGTTAATTCTGTTTCACTATAATCAGGTTTGATATATTACTAAAAAGCCAGGATAGAATTCCGAATCGTGATTGTAATTGATGTTTTTTGTATTATATTAAAAATAATACAATTTTGATCAGTTGACCTCCTACTTTCTGCTCAATGAAACTTATAACAAAGTTTCAACTCTAGATGTAAAATTTCATATATCATAGTTAATATAAATAATTTATATAAAATAAAAACAATATTACAATCTAAGCAGAAGTCTCTGGGTCCACACAGGCATAAAGTTTTTGTAACATTTAAAAAAAAAAAAAAAAAATTGAAAGTTTGCCTGTTTACGATGGTAATAATACATAAGTAATAAAGTAAATAAAAAGGGGGGCTAGGATGTTATGTTTATAACTTACTGCTAATGGGAACATGTTTGAGTTAGTCCACAAGCGGCCAAATATTTGGGTACAAGATGACCAGATGCATTACATCGACCAGAACAGGACTCCTCTGTTTGCTTTGTCATAGTTCGTAGCACCATCCATGGCATTGTTATACTATTCGAATTGTAATATAATTTACTTAAAAGCGATTTATCTCTCGTAAAATAAATTGAGTTACTGATAACCTTTTTTTTTATTATTCATACAATTACGGCTATATGTTCTTTTTCTTCTACATCCATGGTGCTACAACTCGTGAAGAGTCAAGGCTTTCGATCTGTATATTTAAAAAATATAAATATTTGAGGAAATATATCACTCAAATTACTAATTTTATATTATTTAATATTATATTGTATTATATACTATTCTATTGTATTGTACTCATATTATATAGTATTTATTGTATTATTATTTTTCTCTCTCTTTCTTCTTCTTCATATTATTAGCATTATTAATAATAAGTTCCTGATACTAATGTTTATAATGGTGGAATAATATTGACATAAAACCTTTCAGTACATTTATAAGTAGTGTCTAATTTACGTATATACAATAAAGTAAAATATAAAAAAACTTATAATTTTTGGATGATAATACGGAAATGTATACCATTACGACATAGATAACAATAATACGTAGTAGTTTTTCGGACGTTTCTCATGATATTCTAAATTATACCTGCATCAATGTATTAAACTATAATTAATTTCAATTAATTAATATCGATTAATTAATCTCTTGAGTAATGAATTTCAAGTACACATATGTAAAACCTTACTAAGTCGTTAAATTATGTGGATAACAATTAAATAACTACCGTTGATTATAGATGAGACAATTTTAAAAATTCGGTTACTCATTGATAAACTATAGTTTTTACTACATCTAAGGAATTTAATATTTAGAACCTTTTCCAATATTGTTTTAAAAGAAAATAATTAAGTCACTTCCACAGTTTTTATCAAAGGTGCTGTAAATAAATTAAATTCCTTTTAAATCTTGTTATACCCTTATTTATTTTTTCTTTATTTTTCTTCGGAACTCTGAGTTTATTTTCAGACCTCGCATAACTTGAGTGTTTGATCATCAAGGTTTATATAGTTCTCACATGGCCTGGAGGAAAAAAATAAGTACTTTTACACAATTTTTGTTAAATTAATTATTTATTCGAAGAAATCTAAAAATTATTCGATATTAACAATACAATCATAAAGCAAAGCTTAACTTGTTTGTTATTTTTATTTACTTCATGCCTCTTTTAACCGATATATCAATAACTCCAGTCACCTTCCAATAACGTGATCAATAATGATTCCCTTCCTCAAATAAAGTTTGTTGATATCGCGAAGGTTAATGGCTGTTTTAGTAATTTTAAAAATGTTTATAACGTAGACAGCAAGCATTCGAGTGTCTTTACACTAGTGCTATCTACGTATTACAATACTTAGGTATTTGATAAATAGATGTGATTCCCTGGATATAAGTCATCGGATTAAATTATCTGGATATTTTTTATTCAATTTATTAGATAAATAGTAATAATATTATAAATGAATACTTGTCTCTTGGTTTCCCACAGAACAGGCTAACAAATAAGATGGCAACGGCTAACTCGACAACCAGAGGAAGACTTAAAAGAAGTTAGATGAGAGGAAATACTCCAAGGAAAATGAGTTACTGGGTTATATTATCACCATTCTTAAAATTCCATTTTTATCCTTTTACAACACATTTTCTGATTTCACTTTCCAGGTACGAATGAAGATCTAAAAATAGGCAGAACTTTTTAATTTTTCAAAATATATTAAAATATATAGTAGAAACAGAAATAGACTACTTACTAAGATTGTGAAATGATAATAAAATTAATTTAACTATTATGATCATACCATGGGGTACACTAATAAAAAAAAAGGTGTTTGATAGAAATTTATAATTTATGTAATGTATTTGTTGTATAATTGTAATTTTCGTATTATGTGTTGTATTTGTATTTTTTAATATTGTATTAGTAGTTTTTTCCCACACCTTATGGAATGGATATCATTTGTTGATATAAATAACTATATAAAAATAAATTTATATATCGTAACTAGTATGAGTTTGTTGACTAAACCGAGAAATGTACAAGCTTGCAGGAGAAGAAAATAAAAAATATTTTATTTTTTAAATATTTTCTTTTGAAGAGAAAGATATGCCCAGGACCGGGATTCGAACCCGGGTCTCCCATGCTCCCTCCCACTCCCTTTGTGGGAGACCCGGGTTCGAATCCCGGTCCTGGACATATCTTTTCTCTTCAAAAGAAAATATTTAAAAATGATAATAATTATTTTTTTTAAATAATTTTAATTAGAGATTTTTACTAAATTCTTATATCCGACACCTGTGATGTACGCAATGAAGTAAGAAATACTTTGACTTTCATGAAATACTTTTTAGTTTTTGCAGATACCATGAAAACGTGATGATGTTTTGAATAAGGCTATACCAACTTATTCGTTATCTTTTTTAAATAAAATAATCTTTAGAAGACTGAGAATTCATATTAAGTGGTGTTACTGGATTCTATATGACAGATTTAAGCTGACGTTCCACAAGAATGTGCAAGGAGACAATTTTGCACTTCATAATATGTATTAGTTCCGCATTGCATTATATTGCTTGTTGTAGATAAGGTTTTATAGCATTCTATTTTTTTTTTTTTTTTTTTTACTTTTTGGAATATTTACGTATTTGATTATCATTTCAGCTTATATGTGAAAAATATACTAAAATATAGGCATAATGTAATAGAAAAAGTACGATAATTATACCAAATTTAAATAATTATATCAGAAATATTAAACGGTGTAGGTAATCTGTACTTAATCTGTATATATGTATTTTTTTTGTTATTACTAATTTTATCACCACTTTGTAATTTTTTTGGAAAACGGTGTTACGAAACTACCTAAGTTGAAATCAGGACTATTAATTTTGACATGCACACTGTCTGATATATTTGACAGAATATACATCAGAAGTTCTGCCTCAAACGAAGTCTACCTGTTCACGTCATTGCTAATAACGACTGCCATGAACTAAATTTAAACAGGCCAGAGTGCACTTGTATTTCTCTTGGGCTTGGCTCAAATCCACCAGCAATTCCCTTGATGTTTATGTATTTCACAACACGCTTCTCTCATTCTAACATCTGTCGTAAATGTAAAAAAAAGAAGTAATAAATACTTAAATTTCTAGGTTCATTATTACGGCATGAGTTCAGAGTAATTAGAATGGCACAGTGGTATTTATTGCATCAATTCTCGTATCCTACTCGTATGCATGAGGGTAACCCCAGTAGAGTTTATAGGAAAGAGAATTTCATTTTATCCTCAAGTAACAAATTTCCTTACTGAGTTAACTAATTATTATTTTTTTAAAGTTTACCACAGGCATTTCATTAGCTGCAAAGATATGATCATACCAGCTACACGTATGCTTTTGTGTGGAGATTCCTCGAGAGATTTGCAGCAGTACGTGATTCAGAGACCCATGTGCAGGCATCAGAATATAGAAGACTGACAATTTTATAATAGCTTTAAGTAACAAATTTTTCTTATTGCTGTAAACTAATTTTTAGTATTATTTTTCTACATTCAGCAGATGTTACGTTAACAGCTCCAAAACATTATTGTTCCTAGCAAATCGTGTGACCTTTCAAGGAATTATAGGAATGGGAGAATTAAAGTTCGAGGTTCAGAAACGCATTTAAAAGTAAATTTTAGATTTCGGAGGACATAAAATAGAATATTTTTTTACATTAAATAAGAAATATTTCTTTCTGCTATTAATTATTTTTTTATGTATATTTCTTCGACAGACGACCACTGGTACTGCAAAGATATGATGATCCCATCAACTTATAAGCTCTTTTAGAGCTTTTCTCCAGAGAGTTGGGGGTTCAGAAATCCATTTAGAAGGGAATATTAGATTTTACAATTCAGAGAAAAAAAAATCTACTTAAAGTAAATAATATATTTTTCTACTGTTAAATATTTCTTGTTTTTATTTTTTAATGCACGTGATGAAATAATTTAATATAGTTGCTGGTATTTATTTCGATGTTTCTTCCCAACGTATTATACCATTCATGTATAAAATATTTTCGATCTATAGCGATTGCTTTAGGATTGATAATTGATATAAAATTCATACAAAGTCATCTATAAGGCACAAAATCACATACAATGTCATAGGTAAAATACGTTTGACGATACGCACTGATTTTGAATGAACCTTGAAACAGTTTATTCACTCTCCTGAATGGTGGAGTAATTCACTTTCGATACTTTGCATTTGTATCGACAATGTGGTTGGTTCAAATGGTGTCACAAATAAAAATAAAAATTCATAAATCAATAATTCTAAAATTTGATCTTTTCACTTCAAAAATTTTCTTTCACTTAAATCTTTCCAACTTCAAATAAATATTAAATTATGAATCTGTTTAGGATAAAAATTGTAATATATTTTTTTAAATTGTGACACTCTGATCCTTGTTTACTGAGATAATGTATAAATTAAATATGTAAAATAGCGCTAAAAATATTTGTTGTTGAAGTACGAAACTGCTTTCTTACTTTAAGATTAATTTTGAAGAGTATTAATTTGGTGCAGAGGTATCTAATTCATCATCTTACTGAAACATAACAAATGCTTGATTTTGACTATGTAAAACAGATGTTTTGGAATAACGCTTTGAATAAGTAATATAGAAGTACTAGAGAAAGGTTGAAAATGTCCGGAATGTGCGGTCAAAATATTAAACTAAAATGATCTGTTTTATTTATACCAACAATTCGACCTAATTTTTAGTTCATTATCAGAAATGAGAATAAAGCAATATAGATTAATAATATTTGTATGTTATAAACATACGTTGGTACAAATAAAATATGTTGTGCTTGCTTGTGTAAAATTTATTGACTGCACCCCCCGAACGTTTCAACAAGGTACATCAATATTTAAATTAATTAATTATCAACATGATAAAAATATGCGAATTAAAATAAGGAATAAACAATTTTAATGAAGGATACAATTTGTCTGGGGGTGCAGTCATTAATAACACTAAATATGGTTAACTTATTTATTACAAGTCCCAACGATTCGGCCTACAGTGTAGACCATCTTCAGGGCTGAGAAGGAAAAACAGAAAATAACTATAAGAACATTGCAGTACTATACTACAGTAAAAGTAACTATTTTTCTTATAGTTGTTTTTCTGTTTTTCCTTCTCAGCGCTGAAGAAGGGCTACACTGTAGGCCGAAACGTCGGGACTTATAATAAATAAGTTAACCTTATTTAGTGTTATTAATGACTGCACCCCCAGACAAATTGTATCCTTCATTAAAATTGTTTATTCCTTATTTTAATTCGCATATTTTTATCATATTGATATTTATTTAATTTAAATATTGATATACCTTGTTGAAACGTTCGGGGGGTGCAGTCAATAAATTTTACACAAGCAAGCACAATATATTTTATTTATACAACGTATGTTTATAACATACAAATATTATTAATCTATATATAATTCCCATTTCTGATGATGAACTAAAAATTAGGTCGAATTGTTGGTATAAATAAATCTAATCATTTTAGTTTAATATTTTGACCGCACATTCCGGATATTTTCAACCTTTCTCTAGTACTTTTATATTACCTATTCAAAGCGTTATTCCAAAACATCTGTTTTACATAGTCAATATCAAGCATTTGTTATGTTTCAGTAAGATGATTGAATTAGATACCTCTGTACCAAATTTAATAGATTAGTACATATTTAATTTATACATTATCTCAGTAAACAAGGATCAGAGTGTCACAATTTAAAAAAATATATTACAATTGATAGTATATTTATAGTAATTTATATTACAATTTATAGTATATTTATAGTAATTTATATTACAATTTATAGTATATTTATATTAATTTATATTACAATTTATAGTAATTTATATTACAATTTATAGTATATTTATAGTAATTTATGTAAGGAAGAAAATAGTTGGGGGTGCAGTCAAATAAGACACTAAATAAGTGGTTACTTATTTTAATTACGTGCCGACGTTTCGACCCACTTTGTGGGTCATCTTCAGGGCTAAGAAAGAAAACAGACAAAATAACAGAACTATAAAAATACATTGCAGACTAAGTATATGATAAATGAGAAAAAAATATATGTAGAGAGGTAGAAATTTAGAACAAAAGTGAGGGATATATATGAATAAAAAATTACAGAGAAAATGTACACAACGGTGGTGATGCCAAAAAGATTTTTTACAAAGATAAAGGAAGGAAGTAAACAGAAAGTATTTAAAAAGAAAAAATATAAACATCAGATAATAGACTCCTGGGGAGTTTACATAAGTAAAATGAAAGAAGGTATAGCCAAAATGATATTAAAGTACGAATAAGGGAATAAGGGTCGAAACGTCGGCACGTAATTAAAATAAGTAACCACTTATTTAGTGTCTTATTTGACTGCACCCCCAACTATTTTCTTCCTTACATCGATCATCCAGTCAACCATTTTCCTCTCTATTAGATTTAATGCTTTTATGAGGTAAGTTTAGTCAATTATATTCTCAATTATGAACTCATCTAAAATAGGTTCTAACGTAACTAATTATTTTTTTAGTAACAAATGTATGAAACCAACTCCTGATTTGTGTAAATTTACTCGAATAGAAATGATTTTGAATATTTCTAGTTGTATAATATTATTTTTTATGGTGTAAAGAGTTTAAAAACCTAAAATATCTATTCTGCATTTATTAATGCTGAGAAATATTATGTACAAAATAAAACTGTATGAAAAGAATATTGCGTCAGACTGGTTTATCTCTCGACTGATAGCGAGATAAGCGTGGAAGAATGACGCCATTATTCTGTGTATTTTGGTCCCTATCTCCTTTTCACTGCGGCTCCTAGGATTTATATGCAATAATCTTATTTTATTATCATTCATTATTCCACGGTACCCATAAAGATAGGATTATTACTTGAGGTCTTCGTATGGATGTGTCGAATAAAATTTTTATTGAAGTGGTAATAATGAGAAATCTATTGTGTTTATCCGAAATAAAATATAGTGACACTAACATAAATTTTAGTCATTTCAATAGAGCATTTTATATGATAAAAACAGGGTAAGTAGTAATATGGTATATGAAGGTATGCCTGGTAAAACAGTAACAATAATGGAGGTTCATGAAGGTAAATACAGGTTAGTAATAGTCGTATTTCTGGCTTCGATGGCTCAAAAATAACTATAGCACATTTTTTAAATTGATATAATACTAGCTGACCCGGCCACGCGTCGCTGTGGCTGTTATGTTTTTAAAAAATATTAAGTTAAAATTTGAATTTTTGTAGAAACAATGACTGGATGAAAAATTTAATTAAATAGATTTTTGATTTAACATATTATTCATCTTATATCCAAGTATAGTATATAATTAATGAAAAATATATACAATTCTTTAATGATAAAATATAAAAATTAGTTTAACGAATGAGGTATATCATGGTTGATTTTTAATTTTGGCTAATAATATTATTTTAAATTATAAATATTTATTTCAGTTTAATTGAGCGCTAATCGATGAACAATATTTTTTGTTAATCTGCCCTTTCCTAAAAATAGATTACAAATAGATTAGATCGTTTACTAACACGTGAGCATGCAACATATTATTGCCCATGGGAGAAACATGGATGTCCTAGGTCCAAACCGCAAATGGACATTGTCTGGCCTTGAGTCTCGTTGTTGGTCATACCAAAAGCCAAGCGTATAGCAAATTGAAGTCTTTTGAACGGTATTATGGGTTCTGATGGTATCATTGGAATACGTGGCAAAAAGATCATTTCACGTGTAACATTGCATGATTTAGGTGGATTCAAAATACGCAGAAGAATAATAGGTGAACAGATCTTCAACCGAAGATTGTGTAGTGGCATTCCTGGAATATCGAGATAATTAAAAAATTCGGTTGGATAATTTACGGCTTGGTTTTCATCAACAATAGTATCGATTGATTTAAAGGACATTATACCACCTGGTAACAACTGTTGTAGTTGAAAGTTAATTTCGTCAACATCAGCATTTTTCGCTGCCAAAATAACACTGAGCCAATTATGGTCCCTGTAATTATTTAGTACGTCCGAGAAGACACTCCTAATTAATTCATTTTTTGTCTGAACAACAGAGCTGAAATTTTGTGGCAATTGTTAATTTGGATGCAGTTCTATTTCACAGTTTCCACTATCCAGCAATAGAAAATCTTTGTGCTAATATATCATTTTGTAGTTGTAATCGCATGTTTATGGTCAGTCGAAGTGTTTCGACATTTCGCCATGAGAACGATTATATTAAACATACGTTAATCTCATCGGAAAAAGTAGAGCGAGGAATGACTGGAAATGTCTGTCGGAAATCACTAGATAGTAATAGAACTGCACCACCGCACCGAATAGGTTGTCGTTGTTAAAATATTTCATAGTTCTATTTTAATTAATTAATTAATAATTATTAATTACACATCACCATGAATTTTTTAAATTAAATTTCAAAGAAGTAATTAAACGCTTCTATAACTAATATACGTATAAAACACGTGAATAATCTTAAATAAATGAACATGTGTAAAATAAATTGTAGCCTTCCATACAAACATTCATCCCCTATTTCAACCCCTTACAACCCTTTTTTTCGCATTAAAAAGTAGCCTATGTCCTTTCTCAGAGTCTAGACTATCTCTGTACCAATTTTCATTTAAATCGGCTCAGTAGTTAGGCGTGAAGGCGTAACAGACAGACAGACAGAGTTCCTTTCGCATTTATAATATTAGTAGGGCTTATTTATATTTATATTCAAGTTTATATTATGTGATGCATGTTGATAGAAATTGGATTTAAGTGATGAATTAAAATTTTTTCAATAAAATTGTTCGCCTTGGGTGATTAAAGATAAAGTATTTAATTAAAGTCAAATTATTTTAATTTAAATTAAGTCGACCTTTTGAATACTTCAATGAAACAAATAATTATAATAACACGAAGTTATTAATATAAACTGACAATCACCGTGATTTTGTGATCTTTATCATGTAAGTAGATTTTTTAAATAAAATTATAATCCCTATTATTATAATAACTATTCTTTTTTTCGGGCAAATGGACAATTCTGTTTAAAAGATGAATAAAAAATTTGTTCTTGGTAAATAGCCGGAATAAGGAGCCGAAATATTCGTCGATCAAACACAAAATCCATTTTTTTTTCTCATACAAACCATGTGCAATTGCTTGGTACTCATTTTCTTAAGCCTACAAATTGGCAGGTACATAAAATAGTAGATAGTGTGGAAGTATTCCATCGCGTACTGAAATTGCCTTAAATGGATACATAACCAAATACGAGTATTGTAAGTAAATATAAAAATATATGATAAAAATTGAGGTATTGCCTTCTTTTTTTAGGACTATTCTGTATAAAACAAATGTAGTATGATTTTTATTATTATAGTACTTGAAAATTGAAGTTATTTTGAGATGAATCATAATTACAACAAAGAGATTATATAATTTATATCAGTTAAAATAAAAATCACGTTAGATAATTGTTAAAATAATGTTTTATATATTAAAATGTACATAATTAATCAAATATTCATTTAAAAGCTGCTATTTTTGAAAGTCGTATAAATCCATTTAGATTTAAAAAAATAGTTTATTCTTTTTAATGATTTTAATGATTATTATTTCATAATAAAATTAAAAAGGTATAGGGTTTAAAACATCACTCAGTGCTTAGTGATATAAACAATTACCCATATTTTAACGCTTATTTAAAGGTTTCAAATGAAAACATTAAGATAGGACAGAATGAACTTTCAAAATTTACAGCTCAATTAAATTTCTCACAAAATATGCTTGAAATTTTTCAAATGATTCTACGCATTTCTAATTGCCTCAAAATCCAAGCATATTTTTTATTATTGGCTTGTCATTCGCTGGTTATATATCTAGGAAGGGTAAATCACGTTCAAACTGTAGAAAAACAAAATAATGTTTTTATTTTTTTTATTTGAAGAAAAGATATATAGTAAAAAAAAAATAGTTCAGAAGACGGTTTTATCTTTTCTGTCCGGGAAGCAGCAAAGGAAAACCTCCAATAGTATAAATATTGATACTCGGCAAAGAAGAATGTGGATCTATTTCTGTTATCGTTGGGTTGGAAGGCGTTTTGTAAATGAGTAATCATATCAGCTTAGAACCAGCCCCTTCCCTTGTCTGAAATTAAAAAACATGTCAAAAATGGTTAGACTATTGGGGAAAATGTGCTTGGTAAGGGTGTGAGAAGTTCTACAGTGTATCTCTATTATGAGTAACAATTATTATTACAAAGCCCTATAAATATATGTCTAACGTTTTCATTAAATGCAAGGGTTATTTGATTGTTAAAAGCAAAACAATTGATTAAAAGTACTTTTCTACACTCAAATATTTTACACTTTACACTTCCACTTAAAAATAGCAAAAGACAATCAGACATATGGCAATAGACATAAATGCAGTTTTAAAATAAAATTATGTACAATTTTATTTCCAGTACTCGAGAACCGTGATAGATACTTTATGTCACGATATTATATTATGAAACGGACGATGCTATAGTGTAAGTCCTAAATGTAAAAAAGATGTTTTGTTTTTTTCAACAGGGTTCTTTTAATAGCAATTAAAGTTTTAATCAAAATATTGTTACTTTTAAACAGGTATATTGATAATTCTGTAGTATATACTTTATCTAGCATTTATATCATTACATATTTAATAACTACATTAATATTTAATGTAGTATAATTTATAATAAATATATGAATGCTTTTTATAATAAAAATAATATTAAAATGCTAGACAAAGTAATTACAACAAAATTAGTGGTATCCCTATTCATTTTTGCGCATTTTAATTACTATTTTAATTAAATTAGTAATAGTAAGGCGTTTGATATAAAATGAAAATAAGAACTGATACATCTATTTTACAATAGTTTTAACTCTTATATTAATTGCCACTCAAATAAAGGTCATTCAACGAACTAATCGCACGTCTAAAAGCGTTTATGTTTTTGCGCTATTTCAAATAAAATGGGAACCATGAAGTCACCTCTCCCCACAAATAGCAATGGCGGCCTAGACGAACAGACGAAAATAACTGAAACAAAGCCAATTTAAGACTGGCCGGCAGACCAATTATTATATCTAGTAATGATATATTTTTTGTAAGAGATACATCTCTTATGAGCATACTACTGGACTTTCCCCTGCAGGACTACTATTAGTGAGGAAAAACTAAAAAACGCAAGATTATAAGAAAGATTTAAAATGAAAAAAAAGTCAACTCAATCGCACTATTGGTCAAATTGAAATAGATTTATAGAAATGATTTTGAAAACAAGGTAGGAAAGTTGATAGTGATGTCAGAGAAGGAAGCATAAAAACAAACAGGAACAAAATGGACGGAAAAGAAAAAAAAGTACAAGGAGAAAATATGAATTTTAGAAGAGATTTCAGAATGCTTTCCATGATCCTCTTGCGTCAATTCGCAATAAATAAAAATATATTCATCATTTTATTGTCAGATGATATTGTTCTTATCCCCAATATTAACATTTGAGAGTCGAAAATCTTTACATTTACAAAAAAAAAAAAAAGAATTGGTGTGGCGTGTTTTTATTGTTATTGCCCTGTTGAGCATTTACAGTTTAGCTAAACCTTGGTATATTAAACTTTTAAGGGTTTAGTTTGCTTGGCTTGACATGAGATGTGTGTTTTTGGGTCCAATCCTAATAGAAGTACTACAAAACGCGTTTTAATGAACCGACACTTAATATAAATTATTTTATTTTTTATTTTAATTTTAAAATAATGAGACGAAGCTATAAACGTAATACGAAAATTTAATTTAAAATAGTCTCTCTCCGAATAATACGTTCATATATTTGATGAAGAAACTGTTGGGAAAACAAGTCAAAACTGGCTCAGAGTTTTTATAAGATATCTCGTTCACTTGATGTAGTTACAGCCAATGAAGTGAATAGGGTATAAGCTGTTCCAGCTTTCAGTTTTCCCAGCCACTGCTTCAAAAACGTGCTTTATTATGTTTTGACAAGGATTCAGATTGTCGTCACTTTACCTCGCTACCTGTTCTCCCCAAGTCAGTTGAAGTAGAGTGTCTGCCTTTTGAAAGCAATGATCCGTTGTTTATTCATTAAACATCACTTTACGCTGCTATGACTAATCGGACGATGCTTAAGTGAGAATACTAAATTTTGCCTATCCAGGTGTAATGAGGATAGGGATTTTTTCAACAAGTATCCTGACACCAGGCTCTGGCCCCCATCTTACGTCCATTCGGAAGGACGGCTTACCTACGAATTTTTTACTTAAAAAAATCCTAAAGCCACCGACCGGGCAACCAACCCGCGATCTTGTGCAGAGTAGCAATGATTCTTCACATCGATCTGATGTCTGTTTTGTTGGAATAGACTCGGTAAGAACTGATATTGTCCAGTGAACAATGTTTGTTAAATAATTTGATATAGTAAGCTTCAACAACTTTTTTTTTCTAACTGTACATCTATACCGAATAAATAATAAATCGGGATAAATTATGCTAACGATTGCAATTTGGTTCTAATTTTTCGTCTGCTTACCCGTGAAATGGTTATAAATTACACCTACGTTTATTCAATTTAAAAAATGAATAGAATTTATAATATTTCAGACAAGCTGCAGCACAAAATCATGATTCTTGGACAATTTACTTCACTTCCATCGCTTTTTTTTGTTTCAGGTCCAAGCAGACCCAAGAGTCATGGTTTGAACAATTGAACAGTTGAACAAAATTTTCAAAGTTTCTACCACTTTAAATTAAGAAAAAAAAAAACATTTACCACCACAGCCCATGGTGTGGAGGGATTGGAAGAGACATACGAGAAGGATGATAATTTGTCCGAGATCACGCTCAACTTCCAAATTTACCTCGAATTAAGGGTAGCCACTTTATAGAAACTAGTGGAGCCACAGGAGATTATGTAAATCCTACATGGTCTATCTGTGGCTACTTACAGATTTAATAATTTATCTTTCACAGCCAGTCTTTTAAGGGGGATCTAAATACTTGTAGCACAGTATCGTTAATATTTGCACACTAAGCTTATCCAAATCCCAATTATATTAATAAACATTTAATTATATAATTAAGTGCATTGCAACGGAGATGCAGACGACACGGGTTCAAATCCCGGCCAGGACAAATCTTTTCTCTTCAAAACAAAAATATTTAAAAATTAAATAATTAATTTGATGATTATGGGAGTTGGGTAGAATATAGTCCATGCAACACTTCAGCACGGCAACTTAGCGATCAGTCATTCGCCATGTTGAGTATGACAAGGAGCTGAGTCCGAGAAGTACTTTACTGGTTGTTGGCAAAGTGACCTTGAGGAGGATCCTATCAGCAATTCTTCGGTTCCAAGGTCTCGAACCCGTGGTTGAGCTGTCCTCGTTATCAAACATAACTTAATAACATACTTATATATATATATATATATATATATATATATATATATATATATATATATATATATATATATATATATATATAAAAAGGTATATATAAAATAAAATATTATGTGCTGTTACTAAGGAACTAAAATCCAAAAATAAAATTTTAACGTGGCTGGCTGTAGAGGTTTGTAATAAATCAGCCTGTTACTGAAGGCAGATAAAGCGGTGGTGGATACAGTGATGGATGGATGGGGTACCCATATAACATGGAACCTAATTGTTAAATAAAATATATAATTCCTTAGACTTTAAGTTTTCATGAAAATTATTAATGGCTGTAATAAATATATCATTCCAAATTTATTACTCTGAAATTCTAATTTATTTTAATAGGAGATCATATTTATAAATCTAATGGCAAGAAAATGATGCATGTTTCGTTGTGAATAAAAATATCAAAAAAAAAAAAAAAAAAAGTACAGAAATACCTCTAGTGGGTATAAAAAGGTGCCAAAAAAATAAAAATATTTCTAATTGACTGAACACGATCGATTTAACCACTTCTTTAAAATTATGTTTAGCAAATACAGATTTCAGTAAGAGTGAAAAATGCCAAAAATATATTATGTTCGATTATAGTTTGTACAAATATTAGAGGTAAGATCTGCTTAAAAACGGTGCAATGCAGAGAGAAATGTAAAGAAAATACTTCAGAAGATGACTCAGAAAGAAATCGATTAAATATTTTCTTTTACTTACAGATTTTTCTCACCTATTCATATTAGTCCAGGAGCCAGGAGCCATGGTCCATTTTTGCACTTGATTAGTATCAAGCTGGATCTTCGTGAATAGCTTCGTTTCGATGAGACGCCCAACAATTTCCTGTGCGAAAATTCTCGATTGTGGTAGCAAATCAGAGGTAGCAAGGATAAAGTAAGTCTATTTGATGATTCTCAAAAATTTAATATTAACTGGTTTTTTTTTTGTTAAATCTCAAGATCTAATTATCTAAATTATCTGAAAAAATATTTGTCCTACAAAATGTATGGTTTGATCAAAAAGTCTCCTCCTTCCAACGTGTATCGATAACGAGGTCATCAAAAATGATTACTAACCAGCTTTTTTTTAACTTCTTCTTTTTTGACTTCGTTATTGATACATATTTGAAGGAGGGGACTCTTTGACGAAACCATACATTTTGTAGGACAAATAATTTAGATAATTATCTTGAGATTTAACAAAAAAAAAACCAGTTAGTAATACATTTTTGAAAATCATCAAATCAACATATTTTATCCTAGCTACTACAATCGAGAATTTTCGCACAAGAAATTGCTGGGCGTCTCGTCGAAACGAAGCTATCCACGAGGATTCAGCTTGATACTAATCAAGTGAAAAAATGGACCATGGATCCTGGACTGTATGTATAACCTCCGAACTTACAAGCACGAGAAGGATAGTTGTGGATACTATTAAATTGCTGGATAGGATAACTGTTTCTTTATAACTAACAGTTGTGTGATTCTGGTAGGTGCTTGTAAAAAATATAAATTATAAATAAATGCATAGTATACAATATGCATACTTATTTGAAAGCAGAAGATAAGAGGGATGGTTAAGGTTGTGGTTGGTAAAGGATAGAGCAGGAGATATCAAATTTTAGATTAGTAATGGCATTAATTGCAACAATTCAATATTAATAAAAAGCTTATCACAACAAATATAATAATTTATTCTACATTTTCAATAAAAAAGGATAAATATTATTTGTTGTAGAAAATATTAATTAAACTGATTAAACATATAAAAAAGGTTGAAACAAAGTCAATATCTAATGAATTACTAAGAACATATCACATATTGATATATTTATTAAAAATATTAAGAATTTCAGAAAATAAAATGGATTGCTTAACATTAAAAAAAATAATTATCTTGTTCATTGCTCATCGACCCCACATATACATTTTTTTATAATGCAGATATTTATAATAAATTACTCTACTCACACCGCTCCTTTTATTGAAATTCTTTTATTAACCAATAGAAACTTTTTTTATTTTAACTTATGTCATTATTCCCATAAAACTGCAAGTTCAAATGTGTTACAATACAAAATTTGATATTATTAAAAAAAAAATACATGTTGGAAATGAAATATCAGATATTATATCGTATTATCAGTTCTTGAATTAAAAGGCTTCGACCAATACAATTAATACTGAAATTTGATGGATTTATAAATAGTTAAGCAATTTCGTAAAATCTATGTAAATTTCATAAATTTATCGAAAAATTAGAAATGATTAATCGAGGTTGATATATTCCATATTCCTTTTTTACAACGGAAAAGTTTTTTTTTTAATATTTTTTTTATTTCTTTTTTATGTATTTTATTTTAATTTATATTAATTTAATTTCGGAAAAGAAATTCCTGATCGAAATTTAATTTAAAAACAAAATGGCATATTACTACTGACTTCTTGACTCAAAAATTCTAATTTTTGCTTTAGGTCGTGGTTCTTATTAAGGAGCGATATGATTAAAATACCTTCTAATTATTTCTACCCTTTTTATATACATACATGCATATAAAATGTATAGCTACACGAATACCGAAAGATTGGGCGGTACATTTTACTATTTGTATTTGTCAAACAGAATGTAAATGTGGATTCCAACATCCTTTTTTGACATTAGAATACTTTTGTAAAACAGAATCCCATTTTGCGACATCTAACACCAGGCTTAGACAGAGTAAATTAATTTACAGATTTGCAGACAGTAAATCCACCATATTTAGCAATGTACGTATAATTTGGCATGAGCATGATTAATCAGAATTAACATGTAGAATTGTGTATACATATTCAAGAGTCATTTTGCCATTGATGAAATATTGAATCTTAAATCAAGTCATCGTTTGTAAAACTGATTAATTAATACTAACGAAATCCAAATAAACGGTTTGGAATGTCATTGGAATGGACATAGAGAAGAGCTTGGTTGCATAACAGGGTCGTAGTATTACATAAACATCGTTTGAGGCTCCCCCACCATCGCGTAGTGTAAGTGACCTCGTCTTTTTTTTATTGTTCCCTCACAAGCGGAAGTCCATTGTTGAGCTCATAAAAATTTCGGGAAATAGTAATTATTGAACCCGGCTCATACGCCGTTCTCCTCTGCCAATATGTAGTTTCTACATACTTGATCTCGATAAAAACTGCTGGGAACACCAAGTATGTTTTGTTACCATAATTATATACTTAGTCTTAAATATTGTAAATATTTTCCTAGTGGATATGTCGACAATTACATTGTGAAAAATCTTATTAGAAAGAAAAAAAAATTGGCCCCACTGCAGCTCAAGATTGGTCTTAAATACATGGTTGATTCTTTACTTTTTCTTTGTCAAAACTTCAGTTGTGCTGGAAGGTCAATTGGTCGTATAATATAAGTAAAAAAGGTACTAGATGCACAACCAGGAAGGCCAATGCGCAACCAGTTACGTTTTATAACAGTTACATTTCTAACAGTTACCTTGGACAACGTTCTTAAATATTTTTATTGGGATTAGAATTTGCATAACATAACATGCAATATAATAATAATGGAAATAAATAAATAGAACAAATAATAACATAATTGAATATATAACATATATAACAATGAAATAACATAATGAAATATATAATATAAATAAATATAATAATAATAGAAATAAATAATGGATTATATCAACAATTTAAAATAAAAACCATCCCTAACCTCCAAACAAACAACAAATCAGCAACAAAGATAAATGAGGATACAACAACAACTCTAGAAATAATGAAATATATAATATAAATAAATATGATAATAACAGAAATAAATAATGGAATATATCATCAATATTTTAAAATAAAAACCACCCCTAACCGTCCCTAACCACCAAACAAACAACAAATCAGCAACAAACAAAAATTAGGATGCAACAACAACTCTAGAACACAGGAAGAAAAAAAGAAGAATGAATCTGTATACAATGTAACTGTTACTGTTAGAAATGTAACTATTATAAAATGTAACTGCTTGCGCATGCGTACAACATTGGCCTTTTCTGGTGGTGCATCTAATACACAAGTACCTTAAAAAAATTGAATTGATCAATTATATAGAGTTGGATGTACTAAATTAATTATTGAGAATTTCCCATGGTAAATGGGTTTGATTTTACGTTAAACGCAACTCTAATGATTCATTACCCCGAAATTATTCCCCCCTTTTATTTCCAACTAAATGCCGAAGTGCGATATCTAAATTTCTTGAAAATATTGCATTTAATTTATAATAATTACATTATTATATTTAATATGTAATTGCATGGAAACAATAACAGATGGAACAAATGGGAAAAACTGCCACTGGTTTGATCAGGAATGTCAGGCTTCAGTTGATGAAAAGAAGAAGGCTTACTTGAAGATGATTCAGAGAAGGACTAGGCAAACTGTTGAAAACTATACAAAAAAGAGAGAAGCCACCAAAAAACTGTGCAGAAGCAAGAAGAGGAAGAAAGAAGAAGAAGACCTAAAATCGATGATAGACGATTTTGAGGGTAAAAACAGTAGAAGCTTCTACCAAAGGTTGAAAAGGCTAAGAAAAGGATTTCAACCCCGAATAGGTTTCTGCAAGGATAGGGATGGCACTCTATTGGGAGACAGAGAAGATATAGCCGAAAGATGGAAAGAATATTTCAATGATTTGCTTAACCCCGGCAAAGAAAATTCTCAAGAAACCACAACAATATACTTATCGGAGCCAATAGTAGATGATATGCCTCTAGAACCACCAGACCCAGAAGAAGTGGAAGAAGTTGTCGTAAAATTAAAAAATAACAAGGCACCAGGATTTGATGATATTCCCGCAGAAATGCTTAAATACGGCGGTGACCTATTGCACGGTGAAATTTATGAACTAATCCTGGAAATATGGATTAAGGAAGAAATGCCCAAGGAATGGTACAAGGCCATTATTGTGCCGATACACAAGAAGGGAGATAAATTAGAATGCCAAAATTATAGAGGGATAACACTGCTTTGTTCAATCTACAAAGTGTTACCAATACTACTCTTGGGAAGATTAATGATAACAGCAGAAGCAGTTTTGGGCGACTATCAATGTGGGTTCCGCCCTGGAAGATCTACTGTTGACCACATATTTACCATCAGGAATATGCTTGAGAAATGTAACGAATGGAACGTAGAACTTCACCACCTCTTCATTGATTACAAACAGGCCTATGATAGCATAGAAAGAAATGAGCTCTACGAAAACTTGATGTTTCTTGGGTGTCCTAAAAAACTTATCAGATTGATAAGAATGACACTGCAGAATAGTAGTGGTGTGGTTAAGGTCCAGGGAGAAATGTCCAGAGACTTCCCTATTAAAAAAGGAGTTAAACAAGGAGACCCTATATCTCCAGTGTTGTTTAATTTGGTGCTGCATAAAATAATAATAACAACGAAAGCAAGAAGAGAGGGTTGTATCTATAAGAGCATGACCCGACACCTCGCATATGCTGATGATGTGATTATCACAGGAAGAAATGAAAATGTGCTCTTGGAAGCATTATGGGAATGGGAAGAGGCAGCTAGGAAGGCAGGGCTCATTATAAATATGGATAAAACAAAATACATGCTCACATCCAGGAAACGGCCGTCCAGTGGATATCTCCAAGGAAGAGGGTGCAGATTTGAAAATGTTAAGACATTCAAATATCTTGGCACCATTATTACAGAAGACAACAGACTGGAACATGAAATAAAGGCAAGGATTGAAAACGGTAACAGATGCTATTGGTCCCTCAGAAACGTGTTCCAAAATAGAGCTGTACCCCGTAGTCTCAAAATAAGGGTATATAAGACGATACTTCGTCCTGTCGTTGCCTATGGTGGGGAGGCGTGGACTCTAACCAAACAGCATGAGAGATTATTGAATGCATGGGAGAGAAAGATTCTTAGAAGAGTGTATGGCCCAACCAAGGAAGGAAATTGTTTCCGCATTAAAAGGAATCAAGAACTTAAGGACCTATATGGAGAACCTGACATAGTTTCTTGTATTAAAAAAGCAAGATTGAGATGGTTGGGGCACGTTCACAGAATGGACAAAAAAAGGCTCCCAAAGCTGATTCTGGAGGGACGTCCAGACGGAGAAAGAGGAAGAGGAAGGCCTAGAATGCGATGGCTGGACGATGTGGAAGCAGACCTTAAGTGCCTGGGGGTAAGAACATGGAGAAGAGCAGCGAGAGATCGGTCAAGGTGGAGGAAAATTGTTGAGGAGGCCAAGGTCCTTCATGGACCATAGCGCCATGTAATGATGATGATGATGATGTAATTGCATTATAGATTGGTTTAAGTACTTAATCTACAACATTAGAGTCGGTAGAGCTATAGCTATTAGCAATAACCAATAATGAGTAAATACTTCTTATGTTAACTTATGTTGTAGAAAAAGCTAAACCTTACTCGGGCCTAAAAACAGGAGAATCCTAGGAAGTAACGTAGGTGTCCTAAGTGCTATAACCTAAGGCCATAAGGATTAAAATTATGGCGTGTTGTCAATTGTTAATATGAAACTATTTAACAATTATTGTAAATTATTACGCAATCAGAACGCAGTTATGGACCGTAGGCGTTGCCCTCTCCATTTCCTGGTTGGTTTGAGGATTGCGCAACCTTCACGATATTCCCTCAAGTGGGCGGTGGGTATGAAAACCTTACGACCTTAATGTTATTTTCATGGAGGGGCTTTCTGCCCGCTGAGTAATGTTATATAATATAATTGTACTAATATAAACTTTCACATTTAGGGATATAACTGAAAATAATAAAATACTAAGAGGGTTTTACTTAGATCTGTAATTAATTTTCTATGATTGCCTTAACTAATAATAATAACTACTGTTAGTTGTTTGAATTTATCTTGAAGCAATAAAAAATCAGAAAAAATAGCTTTTAATATTAATCCATAATAAAATAATATTTTAATTTATTTCTTAACGCTTACGTAATCCACTAACAGTGTCGCAAAACCTTTAGAAAATTGACATTCTAAATTCATTATAAAATATCATTTATAAAAATTATTTCTTTTTATAAATTTTAGCCACATGGAAAGACAGGTTAAGTTATTGTTTATTCATTTAACGTCACTTTATGCTGCTATGGCTGATTGGACGATGTTGTGGAGTGAATTTTAAATTTTACCTATCCAGGTTAGGGATAGGGATAATTAGGATAGGGGTTTTTAACAAATACCTGACACCGCACAGGCTCCGGACCCCTCGTTTTACGTCCGTTCCGAAGGACGGCATAACCAAGGTTTAGTTTTCTAAATATGATTTACTTTTTTTTCCATTTTTTCCATGGTTTTAGCAAGATGAGGATGACTATTGCTGTTTATTGTTTCGGTCTAAATCAACAGAAGTATAACAAACTTGCCATCTGAATCTTTCTAAGGTACATTTTTTAACAAGCGCTTGGAATACCGTAGTTTCTTGGTACTCTATCTCCCTTTGGCCTGCGACTTGTTTTTAGTTTTTGTGAGATATAAACAGAAAATTCTCCTTACAAAGTAAATACTAATGTGTCGTGTCGTTTTTCTTCTAAACCCCTATACATTGTACTAAAATCTGTAAAAATGTAATTTTCATATAAGGATATAAAAATAAAACATAGATGTATCTCTTTAACGGATGCTACAGAGTAATGTGAAAAGAGAACCAATAAAATGTTCCAAAATGTCAGATTGTTAAATAATTTTATGACAAATTATCATGGAACTTAGATTGCAGCTTGATATTTTTTTGCGTGGGCAAATCTATCAATTTGGTACTGAGGTAGTTAATCTAGAAACTCTATGATAATAAAATAGGGAAATATAATCAGGGACTGGATACCCGAATGCATCTTTGATTTTTTTATGATCTTGTTTGATTATGCATCTATGGTTTCTATGGATAAAAACTTTTTATCATTTATTTCCTAGATTAGATCATTTATATGCAAGAATCTAATTGGTGTAATAATTAAATATTTCGACAACTATACACAATATTAGCTGGTTAGTGTCTAAAAAAACATGAAGGATCTTGGGTTCAATACTTAGACTGTAGTATTCTATGCCACAGTTGTACAGGAAGGTAATTTGTCCGAGATCACACTCAACCATCAGGCTTTTCCTTTAATAAATTTTACCCGTTTTATGCTGGGTGTCCTCCAGGTATATCCGAAGATTCAGATAACTCAGCACCCTACATGAGTTACTATGGCTGAGCTATCCCATCCTACAAAACCCCAGTTTAAGTGTGGGTAAATAATTATACAACGAAAAAAAAATTTTATTCGTTAAAATGAGTGTTTAAGAGTGGTAGATCACGTATGCGGATGACACATGTCTATTATCTGTCAACACTGATCCAGTTATAGCATCCCGAACTCTTCAATCCCACATCACTGACCTTGAAAATTGGTGTCAAAACTGGAAGATTAAAATAAATTCTCACAAATCTCATCAAATCACCTTTACCATCCGTCGTAAACCAACGACGTCCTGCCCCCCTGTATCGTTTAATAACATCCCTCTATGCCCTGTAGAACAGATCCGGTACTTAGGACTACACCTTGACAAACGCTTAACTTAGAATCCTCATACTAGACTGAAACGACAAGAAACAGCTCGCCGTTTCAGGCTACTTCAACATTTACTAGATAAACGCTCTAAACTCCCTATTAACTACAAGAGACTCATATACATGACAATCACTAGACCCTTCTGGACTTATGGAATAGAGCTTTGGGGCTCCACTAAGCCATCGAATTCCTCTCGTATTCAATCCTTACAATCCAAAATCCTTCGGAAAATCCTTAATGCTCCTTACTTTGTTACGAACAAAGTAATCCATAATGACCTTAATGTCCCATTTATTGCTGATTTGGCCCTAATCCGATATCAATCTTTTCATGACAAACTTCATTTCCACTCAAACCCACTAGTTTCAAACCTCCCAACCTCTTCAGTTCCTGATAATCCTCCGAGGCGTCTGAAAAGAAGATGGCCTCGTGACCTTCTAAGCTGAACTTTTTATTTGAGTACTACCACTGGGTAGTTTCTCAACTTGTCTTTTCATGTCAATGTATTCATTCATTTTATTTACTTGATGTATTTTGTATACATTTGTAAATTTCAATAAATAAATAAAAAAAAAAGTAAAAAAAAAGAGTGGTAGGCAGTAATTGATTTCACGATTACTTAAGATTTCTATGTATTTTCTAATATTATCAAAAACAAGGAAGAACAATACAGTAACAGTGGTATTAAGAATGGATTACATGGAATATAACTTTTTTTTTTTACAATAAATACAATAATATTCCATTTTCAGTCAAGGAATATAGTTCCGAAGGAATGGTTGGTAATGAAACCGGAATCAACACAGAAAATTGACATATTCACATCAGATATTTAAATCACCATCTTCGCTTTATTATTTATTAGTAAGAATCTGTTTTTCATAGTAGACATACAAACAAGTTTTATCTTCTGGTTATCCCTGTTAAAAGGAATTCCTTACTTCAGAATGCACATTGACCAGCAATTATCAGATTTAGTACTAAAAACTGCTTATGGTATTCCAACAGAAGGAATTGAGATTTGGGAGCAGATAGTTATGCTGATGTTCTCACAAATCTGATAAAGGAATAAATATTCACTTCCTTCGAAAGCACTCAATGGCTGTCCAACATGCGAAAATCCAATCTGTACCTCAGGCACACAATGGTCCTATTTATCGATTTTTTTTTACATGGCGCTAGATTCGATAGATATCAATAATGTGTATGTCTATAACTTAGTATTGTTTTTAATATATATTCTTTTAGAAACAATAATCGTAACATTGATAATTAATGCTAGAATTTATTTGTAATTAAAGCATTCTGTATGGACAATACATGAATATGTGTTCATATTACAACAAATATGTAAAAGAATATAATATGTTAACAGGAATATATATGACGGAATCTGGAGACCCATTGGGGCTCACCCAACCCCTATATAGTATACATCAGCCGTAATTGGGGGAAACATGACAGTTGAGAGCTATATCAGATAACCAGTACAGTCCTCACCATGTACTGAATCCTAGACCTTCAAGAGTTATAGTACAGTTTTTTTTTTAATGAATATGTAAACAATAAAATTATTTAAATGTATGCATCTAACTAAAAATCTGTTGTTCTGCAATATTTAAGTTGGGACTTTGGTTTTTAAATTTTCAAACTATTAAATTTCCAATCCAAGTTGAGTGCTTGCTCCGGGAGTGTACACATGGCGGCCATCCTTTGATCCCTGAGAACAATAGGCTTATTGTTGTGTGACTTCTCTGGAAAAGTTCCCTTATTCTTTTCAGAATAAAATTCTAATTGGATATTGTGATTTTAGTTAAGATTTAGTGTGTATATTATGTACACTTGTGTATAATTAGAAAATACATAAGAAATATGTGAGAGACTTAAAAGTTAAAAATAAATATTCCACATATCGCATCAGTATTTCTTAAGTGTTACAACTCTAAAATCGGTGTTTCTTCGGTGAATGTGACCGTGAAAGAAACAAAATATATCCCTATCACTCGTCCAAACAGTATCAATCTAGCATCATAGCTCGTCTGCCAGAAGCTACTTATGTCACTCTTTGTGTCTTATTGATATCCCAAGCATACTAATAGTTTTCCAAATTATTAGGTTTTCGACTTATGTCACTTAAGAAAAATTAGTGCCATACGTAATGTATTAAATGTCCAAATTATTAAAAATTGCGTTGATAGTATTGATCACATACGATGCTGGGGTGTATACATTATACATAATTTACTATACATTATAGTAAAATATAAATGTATTAAAAATAATTAATAAATAATCTTAATTTTATAAATTTAAAGAACCAAATGTTATAACTCTCGATATATTTCAGTCATTTGGTTTGCTAGCGACCTCTCATCGTATCACATCGGATCCAATGTAGGTGTAGCCTAAGAAGTACAGTCCGCAAGAGAGATTTTAACTGCAATTTTAGGTTTGAAAAACATCATAACAAAAAACAGTATAACAAAAAAGTTATAAAATACTTTTCCTTTAAATTTTATTTAAATTATCACTTTTTTAAAAGGCAAATTTTTTATTTTGTGATGTACTTAATATTTAAAAAAAATTGTATATTTTATTTTGGTACTTGTATATCTACCGTTACCCATGAAAATTAACTCTTATCTTTTGTAATCACTTGTTTCATTTGAGTTATTTGTGTGTGCGTTATTGAATGGTTTTCAGTATTGGTTTTTTAGTGTTTTTGTCTTGTTAATTGTATTTATTGTCCATTTAAATTTTTGGATTGTTTAAATTTAATTTTGTGTTTTTGTCATATTCCTCTTGTTATTGCAAAATTGGAATGAACAGAATAACTTTGGGAATAGCCTAATTGTTAGAGAAAATCGTCCCTATACGTCCCTTCCGAAGGAGGATATCATCAAGGATTTTTTGCAAGCCATGAATTGGATATTATAACGAAGTAATAAATAGTCGACTACATTTATATGCATATATTTATTAAGTATATAAATTTATATATAGTCTTACATCCTTAAGTGAGGAGGGTAAATTATCATAAGAATTCACATATCGGATTTCGAACCCACAACTATTGGATTGGTGTTTGTTACCTCTAAAGTGTACATATCTGTTATATGTATACGAACTGGAAAATGAAATATCCTCTATAGAAAATTTCCCTTTATTCTTTAAAACTACTGAAATATATTTTTAAAAAAACTGAATCTTTCTTTATCTTGTCGCCCTTAAACGTTGAAATGCGAAGACAAAAATAAATATTGCATGAAATAAAATAATAAAAATGTTCCAATCCTTCTGTGCTAGGCGATGAAGAGGAGAGGAAACGCAGAAATTATGATAAATGCTAAGCCCTGACCTCTTGCACTTAAGTTCCACGCCGTTAAAGCTAAGTCCCTTGCCGACTTTATTACATGGTCACAAATTCTAGTAATTCACTTTACGGTGAAATAAGTGCTTTTAAAACTCTATTTCATGATTTTGTTATGTGCCTTGATAAAATTGCTTTTACCCTTTTAAACTTTAAAGGCCATTATAGCTGTAAAGGTGGTGAAAACCGCAATACTTCAAAAATTCTCCAGTAATTAAAAGAATGGAATGATGGAGCCAAGATAGCTCAATTGGTAGAGTTCCAGGCTAGCGATCTGTGTGAGTCGGGTTCGAGTCCCTGTCCTGGACATATCTTTTCTTTTCAAATAAAAATATTTAAAAATTAATAAAATCAATAACTAACAAAACCAAATCAATTATAATAATATATAATGACGTAAGTCAATAAGATCCAAATTAAATAAATGTTCAAAGAACATTCTTCCCCTCGTATACATCGCAAATTGCGAGAACGCGGGGACATGGGATCAGTAAAAAGAAAAGATATAGCCATGACCGGGGAGCGAGCCTGATGGAGCCAGGATAGCTCAATTGGTAGAGTTCCAGACTACCGATCTGGGTGACCCAGGTCCGAGTCCCGGTCCTGTACATATCTTTTCTTTTCAGATAAAAAAAAATTTCAAATAATACTTTATGCAAATACATTTTGATAAAATAAAGGTACTTGAGTATGAGCCGGTGCCCAGGCAATGTTATCCGTCATTATTTATAACCTGAACACTGATAATTATGATAATGATGACATCTGCCTTCTTATTCATATTAATGGAAATTGAAATATACAAAATGTTGTAATAAAACGATAATTTTAGACCTCTATAATCATGATCCTCTTCTTAGATAAAATATTTTCCCTGCACTTTGGACGAAAACATCTCCATTTATATCCTTTTCAAAATTCCGGACCCTTAGATGTATATCATAGAGCTCCCGAGCCTAGGCACGGGTAGACGTGGATAGATAAATTTCAGGACTCCAACTGAAGCATCCTCCGATGAGCCATATCAGCGCACGTTTTATTAATAAACAATAACCCGTTCTCTTCTAATATCCTCAACAAATTTTTTGATAGACTGTAAACATTGTGGGATTGATTGGAATTGTGTTGAGGAATGAGCTCTATAATCTACAGTGATGATTGTGTTATTTTATTAAACTTCTGGCATGTGTACGCTTCCAGGCCTCTTTTCTCAAATTAGATACTATATTTAAAAATACATAGATTTGTGTTTTCATTTATCATGAAATTTAATTGTGGTACAAATTAAAAACAACATATAAAAACCTTGGATTGTACACCTTAAGTTTAACTTAGAGGAGACGGATGATTTCTCTGATCAGTAGATTAATAGACAACAACATTTCGATTTTGAACTGATAATACATTGAGAAGTTTTTACCATTTTTATAATTAAAATCAATTTGATTTAAAGTCGTTTGTTCATATTACGCCACTTTATGCTTAGCAGTATCCTTTAATAATATCCCGCTGACTCCTGCTAAACTAATCCCATACTGTTGTAAAGATGTACCCCTCTTTAGAAACGTTTAACTTGAAATCCTCATACTAGACTGAAAAGACAAGAAAGTACTGCTAATTCAACATTAAAGAGACAGATACTCTAAGCTCTCATTAATTAATTACAAAAGACTCACATAAAGGACCATTATCAGACCCATTTGGACTTGGAGTTTTAGAGTTTTAGGGCTTTGTAACGAATAACGTAATCCATAAAGACCCCACAGATCTATTTATTGCTCATTTGGCCTGAATACGATATCGGTCCTTTCATGACAAAATTTATTCCCACTCAAACCCACCTGTTTCAAACTAGCTACCTTTTCGATTCTCGGTAAAAATAGCACATCTAGTTCTTTTAACATACATTGTTTATTTAGTTTTTATATAGGAGCCTTTCAATGTTTTTCCTGCTATCGGCTTGGTTAATTAATTCAATGAAACAACGATGCTATTTCATTCTGTAGCTCTAAGTATCGGAATTCCTCCATCTTTCTATTATACCAAGAAATTGTTAGACAGTTGCTGGCAGATCTGGTTGACGAGGTTGTCCGCTGGCCACGTACGTCGTGGGAACCGCGGGGTCATCGGACCCTGGAGGCCTCTTACCCTCCTCATCCACGCCACTTCCGAAACTGCCTCGAACAACGACCTCCGCAGCTAGCCTTTGGTTTATTTGTCATCCGGGATCTCAAAATGCGTTCGGCAAGATGATTATTAGCATTAAACATTATATAACTCGTAAAATAAATTGCAACTGCTACAGATCAAAAACCAAACAAAAACAACAGCCATCAATTGAAATCGCAAAATACTTTTGTGAAAAAATTCCCAATCGATTAAATACCAAATGATAGTGAGGCAGGTACTACTTGAGGAGTCTGCAACGAAGCAACTTCATAATTCGTCAATATCTTCTTCAAAATTAAAAATTTAGAAAATTACACGCTCGTAGAATATAATTTAATAGAATACTCGTATAATAGAAAAGAAACTTTATTCTGGGACCAAGTCCCTTCAGAATAACAAACATGAACAGAAAAAGAAACATATATATATATATATCTGGCCAGAAGACTACATAATACAAAATCATAATGTTTTTTTAAAGTGCCAAAAAAAAACATGATTAAACAACAAAATCAATTATTCAATACTGACTCATTTAAGGAAATGACTGACCTTCTTAGAGAGCATCTTTTTGGGAATCCAGGAGATGAATGAAGAAGCATAGGATGAAATGAGTTCCACACTGGAGCGATCGGGAAAGGAACGGTTGAGAGATCTAGTTTCATGGTGCTGGACTGAGGATTTGAATTGGTGGAGACTGTATATATAGGACGGAGGTTGAGAGTTAATGGTGGTATAAAAATGTACCGAGGAAATATTGTCTTCGGAAGGGGGGGAAGCTACTTACCTAACTCATCGTAAAGGTATGACACGCGTTACCGCCTCGGGGTACCAAGGAAAAATCTTAATGAGCAGATGATTATTCGCTTTAATCTGTCTTCAAGCAGCTCATCCGTACTTGAAACAATAAAGGCGTACGTATCCCAGACAAACGGTATCTTCTTCTTCTTTCGCTTCCCCCTACAGTGCCTTTCAGCGTAGGGGAGCGTCCAGCCAGGAGCAGAATCTATCCCGGTCTCTTGCTAGGTTTCTGGCCTGTCGGAGATCTTTTCCTCTTTTTCTGCTGAGGCGTTCGATGTGCTCGAGATAAGACATCGTTGGGCATCCTCGAGGTCTTTTCCCATCCGGCATGTAGTTCATCGTCTTGAGAAGTCCTGGTGATCATTCATCCTGACCACGTAACCGAACCATTTCAGTTGTCGGATTTCCAGGAGCTCTTTTAGCGGGGCAATTTGCAGTTCCTGAAGAATCCTCTCGTTGCGAACACAGCCTTTTTTCGTCTTTCCCCCATTCATCGCAAGTACCTCATTTCCGACGCGGTAACTCTGCTTTCCTGTCTCACCGTCAATACCCAGCTTTCAGCTCCATATAGCAGTATCGACAGGTACACTGACTTGAAGATGTGGAGTTTGGCGTTTCTTCCTTCCTCAAACGGTATCAATATCCTCAAAAAATACCCAACCACCGTCTCGTAACAACTGATTTACACCAAACAACCACCCACGAGCCAGCATATTTATACGAAATTTCCAAAATAGAAACAGACTAGTTCAGGAAATACTGAGAAGCATAGTTAGGCTCTATTATGATGAAATACATGTGTAAAGTGGCCTAGAAAAGAGGCAGGAGTAGGATAAGAAATGAAACCATTAAGGAAGAATTCAATATTCTTCCTGCAACAAAAGAAACCGTCGAGAAGAGGTAGATATGATGCTATGGACATCTATGCAGAATGAGCTTTGATCCTAATCCATGTAGATTTATGGAGGTGAGGCCAGTAGGCACTTTATCTGGAGGAAGATCTCGGCTATAGCTGTTTATCTAAGTTGGGTCAAGTGAGAGTAAAAATGGTGCAGGAGATGAAAGCTCTTGTTTTCATTTTGGATACCTGCTGAAAGGCACTGACTAGGAAGCTAAAGAAGTAGATGATAAATATTCTGGATACCTCATATTTTTCTCCAATGCTGGCAATGTATTGACGTTTTTCGATAAAGCCTAACGGCCTAAGAAAACTTTCCAGAAACACGTGAAATCTGCTCCTCCGTTAATTTATAGTGAAGTTAGCTGCTGCCTATTACTCAACCAATCTGTTTCGATCTTGAGATCTTAATAAAATGTATATGCTGATGTATGTCAATTCCATACCAAAGTGCAGTTGAAATATGATATGGATTTTGAAAATATAATTCTATTTGATTGACTATATTTATTGTCTGTGTTGAATATTCCTACATGGCTTTAGATAAGAATGAGGATTTATTTAATTATTATTATCATGTTTCTTGTTCAAGGGTTTCCTTACATTGAGGTTTCCTTCAACCACATAATCTTTCCTCAACCCCTTCTCTCCATCTTTTCTGTGGTCTTCTTCGTCGTTTCTTTCTTTCAGCATTCCAATCGAACATTAAATTGGAGTACTTTTCCTCCTTCATTCTTCTGAAATGATCATACTATTCCAATCTCTTTCTCTCATCCGTGGTGGAACCCAATCGATGACTTGGTTCAACCAACATCATCCCGACATTTTCCTCTCCTTTTCTCTATATTTTGTAGGACGTTTTTTAGGGTTTGCATTTTATCTCTTATTTCGTTATTACCACTTCTTTCTAGCTAGGAAACCCTGGCAACTCTCCTCCAATTGGCCATGGCAGAAGCTGGTATTGTCCATTTCTCTGATCCACTAAGCAATATGCTTTTAATGATGGACTTGTAAATGACCACAATACTGCTACAAAGGACCGAGTTCAGGGTACCAAAATCTTTTCGGGTTGTTTATATTCTTCTTTTTATCTCTTTTTCGTTTCTTTCCGTTATATAGCCCAACAATTTAAAATGTTCCACACTTTTTATTATAATTCTTCAAGAACGAGGTCCACCTGATAGTTAATTGTTATGCATTTAATATTTATCTAAATTTTAATATTTAAAATACATATAAATTATTTAGTTGCAGACTGTGGAAGATAGTTTATTTAATCTGTTAACAGACTCTAATTGACAGATGGACTCTTATTTTCTGTGGATATTTATTATTATCTGTGGAATCTAGAAACCTCGCTCAGCCTCTATAAAATGGTTATGCTTAATTTAATTTGGGGAAAACCTGGAGGTTGAGAGTGATGAAGGATAAATCATCTCCTTACAAAATTGTTATTCAAGAAACAGTACAACCCCGGCCACGGACTGAACCCAAGATCCTTCATGGGTTGTAATAAATAATAAAATATATAAAGTAATGCATTTTAATTAAAATATATGAATGAGTCGGATGGAGGTGCTATCTTGTATATTGCAGGAGGAGATAAGGCTAGATAAGGACTGACGAAGGCCACTGGGATTGCAGGATGTCACACGTCACCAGGAAGTTTTGCATCTTCATCAGCTACACCATTATTTCCGCTGCTGTCATTTCTCTCCTAAGCGCGATCCATTCTCATAGAGTTAGGGTATTATAATATAACTAATATTTTATTGAATAATTATGGTCTTTTTAGTAACATTAACAACGTTCATTGGCTAATGTTACTGGATAGGAAAATATATAACGAGTTTGTACTTTCAACCATATGAGTCCTCAACATTTCAGCCAAAGGTTTTACCAATTGTGGAAATAGACCATTTGAATCATAATTATCGATTAATAATTCGCATTTTGAACACATCCTTATGAATTATTTTAGATTTGGATCTTGTTACCAAAAAATAAGACCGAAGAAATGCGAAAAATAAAAGGATATTCTGTGGAAAATACTTTTTTAATACCACTTACTTGTATTAAAATATATTTTATAGGAAGGAAAGAAAATACTGTACCGCTACAAACCATGAAAGGTCTTATGCTTAGTACATGGTAGAGACTATACTGTTTCTAAGAAATGATTGTGTAGGTATGCGATTTATCCCTCTTTCTTTACTTTTTTCTATTCTAACGATTTATAGAAGCTGGGTGTGGCCCAGGAAGGAATGTAGATCCTACAGCGTCCTTAAGTAGCTGAAAATAGGTTAAGTAATTTATATATGCACCCGGACTATCAGCAAAGCAACTAGGCGCTCTACTACTGAGTTACTGCGCTGAAATACACATACCAGGAACCTAGTAAAAAAAAAAATACATAGTCTTTGATAAATATATAGTGCTATAACAACCCCTCAATACACATCTTGTGAAGCTTCTTGGGTTGAATATCATCTGGTTCCTTTCACTGATCGAATCCATTCACCTGGAACTGGTTTTATATTCTTTCAAATATTTTCCTTTTAATAGAATTGAGTGCATGGATGGATAAAAGTGTAGTGAAATCTGTTAGAATTATATAGCAGGAATTTACAGACTCTAAAAAGCTATTTCGTAGAAAATTAAATAGAAACTTTATTTTATAAATACTATACGAATAACTCCCTACGAATCTGCTGTAGAATTTGCAAGTATTATCCAGTAACAGTAAAAAAAAAAATTAAAAATAATTATCCTTATGCGAGAAACTTCAAAGTCTCTAAATTTGAGCATCTTTTATTACAAAAAAAAATTGTTATAAAAAAAGTCTATAATATTATTTTTTTATATTTCCTATCGACCACTTATGATTACTCAAACACTTTATTTCTTTCATTTCCTCTGCTGGAGTTATCCAGTATTCCTTCATGCGTTCACTAGCATGTTTCCTTTGATCTTCTGTCCATCTTCGTCCAACCTTCTCTGGTCTTTCTTCATCCGAAATCCCTTTCAAATTTTTCTCTTTGCTCTAAAATTCACTTCTTTCTTTGTTATGAGACTCGGTGATGTTCAACTTTTTTAACTTCATTAGTCAACATTGCAGTGGTCTTCTGCGAGTGGAATAATTGTTTGGCCATTCTATGCCTGCCCGTTCTGTATAGATTCCCAATTATAATTATAATTCATAATTCATAATAATAAACACATTTAAAAATCCGAATTTATCAGCATCAAAATAATCTCAAACCTAAAGCTAAAACGAGCACAGCATTATCAGCACATTGTAAAAAAGAACTACACACATTCAATTTTAGTAAACCAAAAATAATTCATAAGGAAAAGTGCACCTTAAAAAGGAAATATTTAGAAGCTTTGTTCATAAATTATAAATTACAGAATACAGTAAATGATAGAGAAGACGCAGGAGAAATCAGCAAATTATATTCTTCCATTATTTTAAATTAAAAAAAACATTAGAACATAAGATGTCTCATGCTCTATAAACAAATCAGACAGAGTAAAATAACCTGACCCTATTACCTACTAATAGATCTTATAAAATAAATATTCCAATTTCATATTTTAATTAAAAGATATAATTAAAATTTTAAAATGAAATTTATAAAAAAAACAAACAGAGTTATTGTTGTTTTATAGATGTTTGATCTTAAGCATTATTTAATATTCAAAATTACTTAAAAGAGATATAGTCTTCCAAGGATCAAAGTTTGTTTTTTAATGTGTTTTCTTGACCATGGAGGATAAATTATGCCCCAGAGTTTTTACTTAAATAAAAATTAAAATGATTTTAATTTGGAGGTATCTATACTTAATTTATTACTAGTTATTTTGGACAATTTATTAAATTTTTTAAAATTGTTGAATTACATAATTTAGTGTAGATGTTATTGTTTTTTCCACAGATATTTTAACTTGTAACTGATTGGTTACCTATGCAGGAAACAAAATGTGATAAGATTGAAAATGACACATTGTCGAAATGTCTCAAGAGATAAATAAGGATCAAAGAAAATTTAATCGACTGGGAAATGTTTTTTTTCTTTCTCTTTCCCAATATAAATTATAAAGAAAATGAGTCCAGTATAGAAGAAAAAAAATTATAAAAAGGAAAAAAGCGAAAAAAATTATAAAATAATAATTCATTCTGTACGTTTATTGTATTATTTTAAAGTGTATGCATGCAGTAAGAATTTCTAATAATTTTTTCTATATTCTGGGTATCATCCAAGGAAAAGCATCGAAAACCAAAAAGTTGGTGAAATAAGCAACACTACCCAGCAATAAAATAGATACTATGCACCGCCCTGAACAACATACTTTATCTAAAGATCATGCAATACTTTCATGAGAAAAATCAACTCGGTTTTTCTCTTTGACCTTCCTTCGAAACCAATCCAGGCTACATTCATGTTTCTTATCAAATAAAATCTTCATCATTTAATGACTCTTACCGTGATTCCTCTTCGATTTCCCATTATCTTTTTAGACGTCTTATCAGGTATTATAAACGTAGTTGCTAATCGATACTTGTTTTTTTGTGTTTTTTATTTACCTTCCCTGATTATATATCATGCGTCTTTGTTGCACTGTAGGTTGAGTTGCTGTCAGCATTCTCTTCAATTCTACAATGATGCTCCGTATCCACATTGTTAGGACCCGAAAAAAGTCTTCTTGCTACAATTCTACTGGGATGATTGTAGGAAATAATTTTAACACCTAAGTCTCATCTCCGGTGTTTTTGTGATCCATCCCATTCGTGTAATGTCGTTTTTGACGGTGAAAAATGGATATTGGTAATTTCATATATAATAGAGATATATTTTAATTAATAATATAATATGCAAGTGTTTAAATAAGTAACATAATTACCATGAAAGAGTGGAATGAAGCATGAAGCACTTGTTACTTCAGTCACACCTGTCGCTAAGACAGCTGTCTCAAACACACGAAAAGAGGTCACGTATCAATTCCTTTGTTTCCTCCATTAACGTCCCTACGTTCGTCAAATTACTTCTGGAATGAAGATGAAATAATATGCTTCAAAAGCTTGATGATGAAGTTTTATGCTTCAATCGTTTTATTTTGACTATTTTATTTAGGAACAACTTAAAATCCATAGCGAATACATTAAGATATTAGTTGGATAACAGTGGTCGACAAAGATCTTCTGGAAAGGAAACGAGCCAACGAACAGTCCATATTTTGTAATATGTTCTTGAATAGACACACCAGCTATGATTTAGTAACTGAAGTTACAGCTAGAAATTAATTACAGGAGATTCGGTGGCCATAGTTAATAGATAAATTTTCCTCATAATTGATAAAACCATGCTTATATTTTTGAAAATTCAGGATATATTAGAATTTCGGGCTCTTGAGGAACACCCCTTTAATATTGTTTATGTGTACTTGTGGAAATAGATTAAAGTCTATGAATGATATAGAAGAGTGCGGCTATATAAAAGGATATTGAAGAAGTGTAGGAAAAATACGAATTTCGTAGCTCCGCAATCTGAGAGAATGGTTCAACTGCCCTCTAACCAAATTTTAAAGTCAGCAGTCAATAAGATGCAAACAATCATAATGATAGCCAACTTTCGACAGCGGGTGGAACCTTAAGAAGAATACACGTGTGGTGGCCAAGTTGGCTAAGGCTCTTGCAAAAGGCCATCAAAGCTAAGCAAATCCGACTGTCAGAACTTGGATGGGTGACTGCGCATCGGGAAAAATTTGCCCGAGATCCTTGTTGAAAATCATGTTGAATAATTTTATGAGAATAATAATAACATTGCATAAAAATATTTAAAGAAAATAAGATACTATATTCTGTGTCACCTATGTTGGTCATTCATCACCACAGAAGAATGAATGACCAACTTAGGTGAAAAAATGTCAAGGTTTTTTATGCTTAGGGACCACTTGCTTAGTGACTTATGCATTCAGACATTATGTGGGTTTGTAGATGAAGTTAGCATGATAGTAAGGTTCAGTTTAAATATGAATTTAAGATCCATTATATGGACTCAAATTAATGTTGAGAAATTCATCCTTCCTGCCATTAGGCCTACCATTGCTTAATTAGTCGAACGAATGATTTACTTTAAAATAGCTTTGTAATAAAAGTGTTTACGAATTTTACTAGTCAGATTCTCAATATTACTATATAAAAAATTGTTTTAAATTAATTTACAAATATATTTGGTTGTAAGTTTTGGTAGATTTTCACAAAATATTTAAATCTTAAAAAAGAAGATTAGAATGAAAACTGTTTTAAATGATGTTGAAAGTTTTTTTTTCTTGAATCCTATCAGAATAATTCAGTTGCTTGTATTTTCAATATGAATTGTCGAAGATAACTGTTATTCAATAAAATAATATTGGTTCTTTTGAGGGATCAGATTACCTTGGCAGGAAGCCAAAAGATTTTGTAATGCATCCATAATTAATAACTAGATCCATAATTATGCAATTATACAAGCATTTAATTACTACTTTGAAAGAAACATATGTAGATTACGCGCTATTAAATCATTTGGACATAATGATATGCATATTGTATTTTAAATATTTATGTGTGCAAAAATGTTGAAACTGATGGTTTTTTTTCATATATTCGTATGTTTGTTTGTTTTTCTAGCACTCCTCTGTTGGCTGTGTGTTCGGTACAGGAAATTCGAAGTAAACGGTACACCCACATTTCTTATGCTTTTAGTTTTTTCATTGCCCACTTTTCCTTACAGCGGCTTAAAATACAGTTATGTATAGCATTTTGACAGTCCTGTTTCAGAGGAATAGGCTAGTGTGATTAATATTAATCGCTCTTCGATCTAGGACTTAAATTAGGGCCATCGTCTTCAGCTCCAGGTCATCAGATAATCAGGATGGGGGTCAACGGCTCATCTGTTCAGGAACCTCTGCAACGGAGGTTGGACTACCGCCCAGATGTGGAGGAGCACGTGGAGTGGGCAGTTGCTGGGCGAGGGCACCTGTCGCCGCCACCTGCCAGATTGCTAGCGGTCAATCCAGGCCCGTTACCTCCATCCTTCCTGTCTTCTTCGTAACATCCTCTCTCTTCGGCAAGTTTATTAATTTGAGGAGGAGCGGAATGAGGAGTTTATTAACTAACAGAAGGCAGGCACGTGTCAACCTTAGCAGTCACTGGAAGTAAATAAATGGATCCAGTGAGGTCTTCCTAGAATATTTCAAATCTCGAAAAATTGGAAACCTGACTTCTATGTACCATGAGATAAAATGTGAGTTTGTACTTGTACTTTTGAGTATACATCTACGGGACAAATGACTTCAGTGTGCTGTTGCTAGGAAAGAATAAGTATGAAAGTACATTACTTGAAACAAGAAGAATTCATCTAATTATAATGATATAAATGAAATCGAGAGATAAATCCATACATAATAAATACATATATAATATAATATAATCTTGCCGATTTCTTATTCGTATTTATTTTACTTATAAAAAAATTGATTTAGCCTTTCGTCTAACAATACACTTTGTCGTCTGTTTCCCATGGTTTGTCCATATTTTCTAGAGATTTCGATAAAAATATGATGATTGTAGTGTTTCATTTTATTATAATATGACAGACTAAAATAGAAATGTTTTTCTAATATTATTATTCTCTAAAAGTGCCTATCTTCTTTGGATATTGGCGATTATAACGGCCCATCTGATCTCATATGGCATATCTGTTTTTGTTTTTTTTCTGACCGTTTTTTGTCTATAATTGTGAAATTATAACAATTTTTATCATTAGGTCTTCTTTTTTTATGTAGTGGTTTTTCTTAACCATTGATTAAAGGTCACATGTGGTGTAATGGTTAGCATAATAACGTTCTATGCCCAAGATCGAGTTTCCGCAGCTTTTTAAAAGGACTAAAAAATCTTTGGCCGTCCATCATAGGGTATATAAAATGGCTAATAGGTGCTAAAATGGTTAAATGGCTACTTTAATACTTACAGTTACTATAACTATTTTCACAAACAATATGTTAAGCTTACAAGAATGAAGTTTAAAAATAAAATATTTTAAAGGTAATAAAAAAAAAAAAAAAACCCCACATAAAAATGAAATACCTGCCAATCAGTCAGCTTATTAAATGAGACTTACTCACCAGCAAGGTGAGCATGTACATATAATAAATTGAGTGAAGCAATAAAACACATCATTAAATGTACCCATAAAAACATTGCGTGAGTTTAGGGCCCCCTGCTGTGTTGTGGTTAGCACAACAACGTTCTATGCACATGAGAAGAGCTTGCAACCCGGCTGGAGGCCTTAGGCTTTTTTAAGGGGATCTTTAACTAGTCCCGAGTCAAGTACTAGTTAAAGATCCCTGTCTTAATTGTAACTGGATATTTAGAATATAGGACTACCACAAAAACATCCTTCTTATAGCCAGAGTAGCATACAAATGACGTTAATTGAATAAACAAACCTACCCATAGGTTTTTATTTCATTGTTTCAGTGATTATTACTTTTTTTCCCCCCACGAATAGGCCTTAAAGACCAAGCGAATATCACAACTAATGCTTTCTCTTCATCCGCTTCCTCTCCCCCCTCATGAGCTCTGCGTGCCTAAGTTTTCTCTCCTCAGACCACGCAAGACCCTTTTTGGGGCGCTTTTTCCCCACAAGAACCTTTATTCCCTTGAGCGTCCTTCTGTATTCATCTCGGTCAAAACAATCTCGGTCTGTTAGCCTCACTTGGTTCATATCATCCCTAAGTTGTTTGAAATATCCCGTTGCATTTTTGAGACAGTGGATTCGGTGAAAAATTTGATGGTTCAGTCTTTCAGGATTCATCCTCATCATGTGTCCATAGAACCTTAGCCTTCCCACCCAAACATAAGTTTCTAAGTCCGTTGTTTCCCTATAAATTTCTTCATTCGACCTCAACCTGTATCCTTCAGGTGTTCTCCTAGGTCCGTTCTTCTGAGAATTCTTCTTTCTATTTTCAGAAGCCTGTTTAGGCTGGGAAGACAAGAGGTTTCTGTTCCATAAAGTATAATCGGCTTGATGACTGTGTTATAACGTCGTATCCTAGCTTTAATAGATAGGTTCTTCTTGTTGTAAATATTACTGGTGGCGAAGCTTAATTTCTCCAATTTGGCGACTTTCTCCTTAAAACCATCCATCCGACCCATTGCTGCATATGATTTCTCCAAGGTATTTAAATCTCTGCGTCACTTTAATTTTCCCGTATTTAGTTTCAACCTTTTTCTTCTTAAAACCCGAGTCTGTGGTCATCAGTTCCGTTTTCTCAAAAGATATTTGTAAGCCTGCTTTCCTCGCTAATTCCGAGAGGGTGTTTATTTGAGCAATTGCCTCTTCTTCTGTCTCTGCTAAAAGGGCAAGGTCGTCCGCATATGCGAGGCATTTAACTTTGACGTGATTGCTCTTAGTCCCTAGGGTTGCACCTGAATTGTTGATTTTCCAAAGCTCCTTCATGATCTTGTCCAGTGCCACGTTAAAAAGCACTGGAGACAAACCGTCTCCTTGTCTGAGTCCCGTTTTGATCTGAAATGGTTCACTTATACTTCACTGGAATTTAACTTTAGATTCAGTCCCTGTTATCGTCAGCCTTATCAATTTTATAGCCTTCTGGTCAACTCCGTATTCTTTTAGTACCTCAAGTAACGTTTTCCTATTTACCGAATCATATGCCTTCTTAAAGTCGACGAAAGAGATAAAAAGGTTCTTTTTACTTTTAGTCCTGTAGTGCTTGATTAATAGCTTAAGGCTCAAAATTTGTTCCTGACAAGATCCATTTTTTTCTGAAACCCCCATGGTATTCCCCGATTTTGGAGTCTACCTGTGGGTATAACCTGTTTAGTAAAGCTTTTGAAAAATTTTTGTAGGTGACCGGTAGTAGGGAGATTCCCCTGTAATTATTCACATCAGTTTTATCACCCTTTTTCAGTAACGGGTGTATCAAGGCTGTTTCCCATTCTTTATTGGTTAATTATTTTTTGAAAGCAATGGAATTGAAGAACAAAAAAGTTGTTAACCCTACCTCAAACTTTTGCTATTCACGTTCCATGACACGTAGAATTTGGATTGTAATACAGAATTTGTCTGTCCGCCGCCGTACGCTGAACTCTTTAAGACGCTATAGCTGTTACAATGCTCGTCATATTCCGGTGCTGTTTTTTAATTTTGTGAAACTAATTTTCTTCTTTAAAATGATGTAAAATTTGTTACTCCTGAAAGTTGCACCCGAATCCAATAATTTATTCTATAAGTTGGCTTTACTTTATTGTATAGATATATCCATTAATGAAACCATATTTTCCCGGATAAAGGTCGAGGTATTTTTTTTTGCGAAATATGCTCGTGAAATGTTATGTTACTGTTAACTAATTTCATAGTTTATTTTCGTTTCTACATATGTGATAAGTGAATAATTATGGATTATATTGATAATAAGTGATAACTTGTTCACTATTATTTTTACTTATTTATTTATTAATATTATGGTGTGATGCGGGGAAATTTGTCTTTCGCCGGTAATCAAATCAGGGGAGCTTAAATCAGTGGTTGACTATTGCTTATTATTTATTTATTTATAATTAAAAGGACCGGGATTACTAGCAGATAATATATTTTTTTTAATTTATTTTTAAATCAGTGAGACGATGTACTTTTAGTGCCAAAATGAGCTTAATTTGTTTTGGTGGTTCCCCGAGTTCCGATTAAAACGGGTTAACGTTTTCGAGGATCCAAAGGATTACGTAAAATTGTAGTGAATACGCCAATCGTCGTGGATACTGACTAGTGAATGTGAATACAACCCCAGCCTTGAATACAGAGGTGGGGTGACGTTGGTAGGACCTCCCATCCCATTGCTACGACTCTCGAGTCAAGTATCCAGGTTAGTATCCGTAACGGGTACATTACCGGTACTTCTATTCACTACTTTTCAATATCGGCTACAAATTATACGATAGATACAACCTTACCCATCCCTAGTGTGATGTCACACATCGCTGTTTTATTCGCTTGATACCAACAAACAGATCCGACTTTCTTTCCTCGGTAAAAATGATTCAATATGCATGACGTAATATTCTTCGAAAGCTATCACCTCTCGGAATTGGAAATCTGATGACGTCACATATAGAGAACAATGAAACCCATAAATAATTAATGCAACCGCCGGCTTCGAGTCAGAGCTGGAAGAAGGAACTGCTTTACGATTCATTCAGCCTGAATTACGCCCCCTTCATTCACTGTAATCTCTTATACGAGCTCTATAAACTTTAATATTTTCTAGGGAAAAGTGCGCTATTATCTGAAGATGCGCATTACAGATGATGAGGCTCCTTATGAAAACTCTTCAAGTTTACTTTAACCCGCCTGATTAAGTTCAAGTTTACAACTTCAACACTCAGGTGCAACGGCTTCTTGTAAGTTCATGCTAAGAAAAGGTTCCATTAAACTAAACAAATATTGATCTTGAGTATTTTTTGAAGTTATGGGTTTATAACTATAAATACTAATACGAATTTTCAAATATTAAGTCCCTTTAGATTTCTAGGATACCTGATAATTTAATTATTTATGAATATATTTTATAAATATTTACATAAAAAACTATAATTTATAAATTTATATACATTTTATACTCCTTAATCCGTGAAGATTAAGTTCATTTATGTTTTAATATTGTGATAACTAGGGGGCACCCCCAGTCCTTGTTTTATAAATTATAAAAAACTGTTCATTTAGTAGTACTACATTAGTTATTTCATGTTTTAGCAAAGTTACACCCATATTATTCAAGGAATTTAAGTTCAGATTAGGGCTTATTTTGTTTCTCCTAAGTGAATAGGTATTGAATATTTCGCTTTAAATAAAATTTTTTTTTTTTAATTTTAGGTTTGTTTAATAGATTATAATAAAAAATATATAATTTATATGAAAAATGTCTAAATCTTATTTCACTCCATTCTCTGTGTTGAAATAACAATCCTAAAATTTGAATAAGATTAACTGGGTTTATTTTTTAAATTGATCCATTTTTTTTCATTCCAATTGTTCAGTGCTATATTTTATGTAATGCCTTAATGAAACCAGTAACAGTGGCTTTGAGATTTGTCAATTTTAAAAAAAAAATTGTGATTTAAGTGATAGCGCACGACAAAAGGCTAAACAATAAATTAGCTCCTTGACCAGTTGCCAGCAACGCCAATAAAATATTACAATTTTTTTTTATAATAGAGAGACGTATACATAATAAAAGCAGATATCAAAATAGTATAGCACAAGGAAAAAAAAAAAAAAATTCGTCCTAAAAATCTGCCGCGCGTGTTATTTAGACGTAAAAGAGATTTATGGAGTTTTCCCCTTGTTAGATTGATAAGTAGAGTTGCCATAGTGCTTGCAGCTGACAGCGGATATTTGTTTTCCAGTTCAACTTAGAAACAGAGAAAAACAAAAGACGGAAAGACAGAATAGAATAGACATTTAATTAATTTTCGTGAATAAAAAAAAAACCCCAAAAAACCATTATGACCCCGTGAACGGGTATGGGGTTCAGTACATGGTACAGACTGTACTGTTTCATAGACAACGGTTGTGCAGGGAGGTGATTTGTCCTATATCACGCTCAACCCCCAGATTTTTTCCCCCTTATATAGAGTTCTCACTTTATAGAGGCTGGATGAGCCCCAAGAGGGTCCTCGATCCCAAATGATCCATCTCCGGCTGTTAACTGACTAAATTAAAGCCTTGCTTGTAGCGGGATTCGAACCAGGACTTTCGTGATGGAAACTCAGTGCTCAATTACTCCGCTCCCTAATTTTCATGAATGCTGCGGTTAATATAAATAACTGTATACATTAATTACAGTTTTTTTTCCTCTACCATAAACTCCAAATACCGCATTTAATGATTAGCCATTTCCAATTGCTCTATTTCAATTTTAAAAGAGTTTTCATTCTAAAAGAGATTTAAATTAAAGTACGAAAATTTCAATTATCATATTTCTATGGATTAGAGTAGTTAAATTACCAATCTCAATCTGAAGCAGTAGGCCATGATAAACAATTTGGAATAAAAATGATTTACAGATTTATTTATTTTTCCCTGAAAATTAGTTTCACCTTACAAACAACATAAGTTATAGGTTTAATTTTACTTTAGGGTTCATTTTACTTCCCCTTTTCTAAATTAAAAAATATTTTTCATTAATTTAAAATACTAAAATTTCAAATGTCTCTAATTTGAACATATTGTTACGATCAGAGGGACAGAGGAGCCGGCTGAAGGGATTAAGATAACCCGGAAGGGATCAAAGCGTGGCCGAGACACATCGGGAATTGCGTGGAATGTTCTAGATGTCCCCACCCCAATCTACCTTGCCTATATTAAAGGCCAGCTGTTTCGGCGAGTCAGGGAGTATCAGTCTGTAATAAGTGCTAAGTCAGTAACAGTGACAGTGATAATTAGTGGCCGTGTACTAAGCGTAATAAACTGTGTGTCAGTTTGTCATATTTGGAGAGTCTTACGGTCGGTGGACTTTAATTAGCGAACTGTAAGTGATAATTTGGAGTTGTAAACCATAGTGTAATATTATTGTATTTGTACAAATTTATATAAACAGTTTAGTTATTTAGTATTAGCAATATCTTACATAATTTATATATTATTTTAGAAATTATATAACAGTTAGGCCTAGGTTATAATCTGTAGAGTATTGTTATTGTTAATTGATATTAGTTTAACAATTTAATTGTTTTAAACAATCTCATTGTATTCTTTTTAATTTGTTAATAAATATTAGTATCTTGAATTAAGTAATAGTTTAGTCCATTTTACACCTAGTAGCCTATAACAATATGTTTAATCTTACAACACTTATATTAGTTACGTGTTATATAACATTTTCTACTGCGTATTATTTGCAATACGTGATGAGATAATTATGCATTGAGTAGGTAGCGTGCTGTGGTAGCCTATGACGCATGACGGTACGTATTTAAGTTGTTAAGGAGTCAGAAACCTTCCCTACTACATTCAGGAGTTCCGTGTAGTTGAAGCATCGCATAATGTAAGCTGCGCAATAATGACAGGAATGTGGTTAAATTTGAGGTATTTACGTTAATCATAGTTTTTAAATTATGTTTGTTAGAAAGTGCATTAAAATTTACCAGTTGTTATTTTTTACTGCAGAAAAATTGAGTCAAGTTATTTTAAAAAATAAGTTCGTTATATTATTGTGAAAAAGAGCAACCAAAGTCACCAGCAAGTTGATATCGGTTGGCTTTTCTCAATGTTCGAACGTCCTGTTCAAGATGATGACTTTTCATGATTAAAGAAAATAGAATAGGATTTAAATAGAGAAAACAAAACTCTGTACCACTACAACCCCTTAACGGGCCTGGGGTTCAGTGGACGGTAGAGACTGTACTCTTTCATGGACAAATGTTGTGCAGGGAGGTGGTTTGCCCTAAATCATGTTCAACACCCACATTTCCCTGCTTATTTTGGGTACCCACTTTATACAGGCTGGATAGGGCAAAGGAGCATCATAGATCCCATATGATCCATCTCCAACTGCTAACAGACTAAATAAAAGTATCATCATGCCGGAAGCGGGATTCGAACCAGGAGATTCGGTATGGCAACTCAGTGCTCTACCTAGGTGTGGTTTAGGACGAATTTATTTTGTTTTCCTTACATTACAATTGATATCAGCTTCTGTTATGTCTACATCTCTCTATTATATAAAAAAGATGAAATATTTTATCGGGATGGCTACCAACGGGTCAAGGAACTACTTTCGTTTAGCCTTTTGTCGCGCTCTATCACTTAATCGCCCCCAGGCTCAACTCCGTAAATCCAAATGGGTCTTACAATAGTCATGTTAATGAGTATTTTTTAATAATTAGGAGCTTAGAGCGATTGTCTAGTAAATTTTGAAGTAATATTCCTGAAACAGCGAGCGAGTTCTTGTCTCTTAAATCTAGTATGAGGATATCTTAAGTTAAGATGTGTTGAAATGAAATTCGGATTTGATGAAATGCAGGAATCAGTGAAATGTTTGTCTAGTAAATGTTAAGCATCCTGAAACGGCGAGCTGTTTCTTTTTTGAACTGCCCATTCAGTTATGTATGAGAATACAAAGCTAAACATTTGTCAAGGTGTAGTCCTAAGTACCGGACCTGTTTTACAGGGATCAGTGGGATGATATCAAACGATATAGGAGAACAGAAAGTCATTGGTTTCCGACGGAGGGTAGATATGATTTTACGGACTTTGTGGGAATTAATTTTATTCCTCCAGTTTTACACCATTCTTCAAGGATAAGAATATGGGATGCTATAACTGGATTAGTTTTGACTCATAATAAACATGTATCATAAGCATACGTGGTAAGGATAGTATTAGGATGGATGGCCATGCTGTATAAACTGTATAGAGGATTGGGCCGAGGGTACCGCATTGAGGAACACCAGCATTGTGAGGAAAGAGGGATGAGTAGATATTATTATGGATCACTTTGAACGACCGGTTAGTGAGATAGGATGGGATAATGAGAAAGATGTAAGGGATAGGAACCGACGGAGTTTGTAAAGCAACCCAGGGTGCCCAGACTCGGCCAAAAGCCTGTTGTTTGAGGAAGACCGCCGAACAATATAATTGACGTTCCAAAGCAGAGGAAACAACGTCCACCACACGATGACATTACTGAATAGTAGAGTGTGATGTTTTCCAAAGCTGGTGATCTGGTATAATATGGTTTGCATCCAGGACGGCATATATAACCATAAACAAAACAAAACTTATTTAATAAGCTAATAAATATATTAGCATATATATTTTTACTTAGGAATATATATATTGTTACGGCCAGAGAGAGAGAAAAAGACCGGCTGAAGGAATTAAGATGAGCTGGAAGGGATTAAGGGATAAGAAAGATCTAGAACGATATCGAAGCGTCGAGAATATTCGAGAAGCCCCCCACCCTGTCCAACCTTGCCTATATAAGCTGCCAGCCGTTTCAGCATAGGACAGTAAGCTACTTAGGACGAGCACCAGAAAGAGGAACTACACAAGGCTTCAGGATGGAGACGAGATACTAACAGACCAGGAGCAGGCTGTTATGTTTGCAGATCACTTCGGTGACTTGATAGCAAAACGGACCATCGACATGTCCGAATTACCGACAGAAGAGACCAATTACATGTTTGCATCTCCGAAGGAGCTGAAGGCGATACTCCGTCGTTCGCGAGGTGGTAAAGCCCCAGGCTCCGACGGGATTTAGACTGTACTGTTGAATCATCTACCGAGGAGAGGCTAAGCTCATCTGACAAACCTCTACAACTCCTGTTTCAGGCTGAGATACTTCCCTGAGGCATGGACAAGAGCTACCCTCTTCCCGCTCCTGAAGCCTCCGAGAACCGGCAATCAGCCAGCCGACTACCTACTATTAGCCTGCTTCCGCATATAGGAAAAGTTTTTGAGAAAATTATTCTTAATTATCGGAAGTAGCTCTGAATCCACCGGAAGCTTACTCCGATTTTATAACTCGGAGGCATATCAAATTCTTTGATAGTCTCCAGCACTGCACTAACCCGGTATTCAGCACTTAGAGACCAGCAAGCCGGCCTCAGCGCTGGCAACAGTATGTAAGTTCTCTCAGTCTCGACTCAGGTGCATTATTATTCCTCTCAGATTTAGTTTAGTTTAAAGTTTTTTTTTTAATTTTTAAACAACCAGTGAGCCCCATCACTGGATATCTGATCCTTGTTAACCCATAACCATAACCTTTAACTTCATCAAAATCCTCTTAAAATGCATCCGGTGCAGGAAAAGAGTTGTATATATGTATATCTATAAATTTATTAATATACGGTAGTATGTAAGTCTGTTTCAGATGATCGTTTATCCAGGGGCTTTGAAAAAAAAAGAAAAAATAAAGCCTAGGACAGTAGTAAAATTGTTGACTTCTGTGACAGTGAACGGTGACCGTCCGTGTGAGTGACAGTGACAGTTAGTGTCAGCTAGTGGCATTGTGAACTAGTCAGTGATAAGTGATAAGTGAGTGTGATAAACTGTATGCCAGTTTGTCATATTGGGAGAGTCTTACAGTCGGTGGACTTTAATTAGAGGATTGTAAGTGTTAATTTTTAGTTATAAACTATAGTGTAATTTTATTGTATTTGTACAAATTTATGTAATTAGTCAAGTTATTTAGTATTAGTAATAGCTTATTGTAATTGTATATTATTTTAGTAATTAGATAACAGTTAGGTCTAGGTTATAATCTTTAGAATATTGTTATTGTAAATTTATTTTTTATTTTATTTAATCTACTCCTCTTCTACCGCCAACGGTGTGAGGATCTCTCCTGTAGAGCCTAACCCATGATTGTCTCTCCTGTACTAATCTTCTTCTCCTTCCCCATTCCAAACCTCTTCTGTCAAAGGCCTCCTGGATTGCGCCTTCCCAAGTCTTCCTTGGTCTTCCCTTCGGTCTTGTACCTTCCACCTTCGTCTCATATACAGCCTTTGCCACACTGTTTTCTGCCATTCTGGAAACGTGGCCGAACCATCTCAGCTGATGCTCCTCGATGATATCCTCCGCTGGCCGAAGCCCCACATTGGACCGCATTGTTATGTTTCGCACTCGGTCTCTTCTGCTCTTCCCTTCCATTCTTCTTATATAACGCATCTCCATGGCTTGGATTTGGCTCTTGTGCTTTTTAGCCAGAGTCCAAGATTCACTTGAATAGGTGAGAATCGGTAAGAAGGTGTTTTTATAAACTACTTTTTTTGTGTTTTTGACACTTCTGTTTTCCCGATGAATCCTTTTTTGAGGGAATAAAAACACCTGCTGGCAGCTTTTATTCGTTCTTTTATTTCGCCATCTATCCAGCCGTGTTCGTTGAGGTGTGCACCGAGATTGTAAATTTATATTAGTTTAATAATTGAATTGTTTTTAATAATTTCAATGTATTATTTTTAATTTGCTAATAAATATTAGTAACTTGAATTTAGTAATAGTTTAGTTCATTTTTTACACCTATTAACCCGAAACAATATATATATACTCTAAGTAAAAAAAATTGTTAATTTCAGCCTCTGAGTTTTAGCTTCCAACGAAACCTTTTGGTTAGCACTTATTTAAAATAAAAGTGCTCTACTGGCTCTATAAGTCGAGATATTCTTCAGACTATTTCATTTGTGACTATATCGTATAATTGGTAAATTATATTTAGAATATTTTTAAAAATTTTACCTGATGCAAGTTTTTAATTTTTTATCGGAAATAAAATTTACCCGAAAAGGGCTAAAACGCGATAAATATATTACAGAGATCTAAGGGTTCAAAAAGGAGCGAAGAAGATAGAAGGTGAGGAAGGGTGGGCTATCACAAAGGGATTTTATTCCCTTTGTGCCAGGGAATATAGAATAGCTGCCCTAGGCTCCTCTTGTGACAGACTCGGCTAGGATCCCAAATCGTAATACTCTCTTAAAAACCCTACTCAATTTACAATTGATCAAGTGAGGTATCATTTCCCAGAGTTAAAATCAATTGAAATCCTCTTTTTATTCAACTCAGCACAACATGGACTAATTTTTTAATATTTATTTGGAATAATTGTTTTACAAAATCTTTTATTATACTAAACGGAGTTTTCAACAATATATTTTTTTCGACACCATTGACAAGAATCGTCAGAGATATGCCCTGTACTTTTTAATTATTAATAAAAAGTTTTATTAAAATCGGTAGCATCCTGTTTAAAATTGGATTTAAGGATCTTTTTATCGTTTAATTTTATCTAACTTGGAAACTTCTGTGGAAATGTTGATCTTCATTTTTCATAATTCAGTTCCATTATAATATTATAACAAGTAGTTGAGCTATTAGGTTTTAGTTAAATAAATTTCTTATTATTTATTAGTGGTGCGTCTTGGGGTTCAGATACTCACAATGGTAAAACTACATCGGGCTTAGATCGGGGGGGGGGGGATTTTTGGTAAATGCAAATTAAAAATAAAACGAATAAACAGTTAAAACTTGTTGTAACTCAACTGGAAGCGACAACTTGCGGAACAGATACCCGAAATCTTTCCCATTTCCTAAAAACAGTACCATTTCTTTAGAATATAAAGAACGGTGGTCTCGTATCCTCCAAAACATCACGGATCATTTTTCTTATTTATAACGATGGATTCAAATCCGAAAACTCAATGGCTTCGTCCTTCGTAAGTCGCCACTCAAAGCACACGTTTAAACTACATAAATTATCTTCTGTTTGACAGCTGAACTTCACGCGATAACTCCGTATTTCTCCTTATCTTCAGCTGAGACGACTACAGCAATACTGTCACTTCCTAGAGAGCTTAAAAGAAACCCGATTAGAATTAACCTTAGAAGAACCGTAGAACAGAATAAGTCTATAAATGTTTTGTAGATCTCTGGTCAAATAGGCATTAAGGGTAATGAACTCGGAGAAAGATTATTTAAACAGTACAATAAACGTCAATTTTATTAAAAAATTTCCAATACAATTTAAAAAGATGAGATTGTTTGAAAATTAATGTATGACATTTTTCATTCAAATAATAGATTTTTTTGTTTAGTACAGACTTTAAAAGGTTACATAAATTGTATTTACAATGTAATGTGTTATGTGAAATTATAATTGAAACTGAAAGGATCGTAAGAGGAAATTTTAGTAGATAATATTAGAAGTTTTGAGATGCTTCAAAGTGGGTGGAGTGCGTGATTGAGTTGATTAAGAAGTTCTTGGAAGATGACGAGTTTGCATTTTCTTAAAACTAATTAATCATAGCTTGTAGGTTTCACTTTATCGTATTTTATACCTTACATTATTCGTTCTATTGAAAATGAAACTACTTGATTAATTTTATAAAATTATATTCTATAATCTAGTTGTCACTCACCCCCAATTAATTTAAATAAGTCAAAAACTAGGAAAATTCGAGACGTAAGAACCTACTAAAAAAAAACACTATATCCCATGAAGGGTCTTTGGTTCAGTATACGGTATATGGTACTATTTCTAGAACAACGGCTGGGGAAGGAGGTGATATGCCTGAGATCACGCTCAACCGCCAGAATTTCTTCAATTAAGAGCACCTACCCACTTAGTAGAGACTCGGCTAGCCCCAGGAGGATAGATCCAGGATAGATCCCCCAGGGCCCTTCCGTGGGTGGTAGCAGATTAAGTAATTTTTCGCCCACACCCAGATTTGAACCTGGAAGTGAATACTCTATTTACTAGGCTTTCCTTTTGCCTTGATTTGGAGAAAAAACGGTCCATTTTAGAAGGTCTATTAGTTTCAAACTCAGAAAATCAAAAACTATTTACGCATCCAGCTCTTATTGTACTAAATATATCCATCCTTAATAAATTAAATATCTCTTATGTTTTAAGGTTTAACCAAAAATATACTGATATACCTTCCTTATTAGATAATCTATTCAAAATTCATTTCCGTAACTTGCCATTCCAAGTATCACATCAATAGAATAATAGTACAAGAATAAAAAAATAGACTGCCTAACGCTGAATAAATAATAATGTGTGATCAAAGTGCAGTTATGAAGTACCTATGAATAAATGTAGGTATAAATAGAATGAGTAATCGTTCTGTCACGATGATAAAATGTTTATGGGTAATAATTCACGGTTATACAGATGATGGGGAAAATAACGATAGAGCATGGTACAGGCTTCTATAAATATATTCGATGCTACTGTTAGATAGATAAGTTTGAAGGATACAAATAAAATAAAAACGATTGAGACAGATAAGGAAATTCCACGTGGCACGGGCTATAATTCATTTACTGGTTTTACCGCGATAGCAAAATGACGCCAGCTTGTGATCTCCCGCCTCTTCCAAATGATGATTGATGCCCACCGTTTATCTAATCGTTCATGGTCGTGGAGGAGTGGAGTGGGGGAGGATCGAAGCAGATACCTCAGTATGCCAATGTGACCAATGCGATCATTGAAAGATAAATGGATAACAACCACGGCGCATATGCTGATTCGGAAAGTCTAATAGTACTTAAATACACAATTACTAAGGTCTTAAGAGATAAATAAAACCTAGCCTGAGTTTTTGATAACATACCAGTAAAAAAACCTGTACCTACTACTATAACTCATGAATAATCTTAAGTTCGGTACATGGTAATAAGCCTGCAAGTACATCGGTTGTGCAGGGTGATTTGTTCGAGGTTACGCTGAACAGCCAGGTTTTCGTCCACAATTTAGAGAACCCACTTATAGAGGCTGAGTAAGCCTCAGGAAGGTCTGTAGATCTCAAAGAGTCCAGCCGTGACTTTTAACAGATCAAATAATTTATCTTACATGTTTTATTTACTAGAACTCAACCAGTAATTAAAACTGTTCACTTTATTTATTTAACGCCACTTTCTGTTGCTGGCTAATCGGACGGTACTGTAGTGGGAGGTCTGAATTTTGCCTATTTAGGTTTAATGAGTATAGGCTTGTTAACGAGTACCTGACATCCTGCAGACTCGGGACCCCCTTTTAACGTCCCTTCCGAAGGAGAACATAACCAAGGATTTTATACTCCCTTTAAAAAAACCTAGGGCCACCTACCGGGTTACAAACCCGCGATGTTGAGCTTAGTAGTTTGTTATGCTAAACACTAGAGCACAGGTCACCCAACTACTTACTTAACTTTGTAGGTGTTGCAACAAGGGCTGCCTAAACTTGTTGCAGAGCTCCATACCTCTCGATCCAACCAATCCTCTTCCTGGAGGCCTCGGCCAGCCATCTCATCCTGCTTCTGGGCCGTCCGCGCCCTCTCCTCCCGATCTAGAACTCGTTTCGGTTAACATTCGTCTGAAATTCTGTTCACATAGCCGTTCCATCTTAGGCGGCGTGCCCCCATCCTTTGATTTACCGATTTACTCATCAATCATGTCGACTTTCTTAATTTCATACCATTTTAGATGAATTTCCCCCTTTTTTTAAGTCAGCGAAATCTTTATATTACTAAACATAATTTTTTAAGCTGTTTGTACAAATAGTTATAGTTTTTTATAGTATTAAGAGTAACTAACTCAATTGTAATATTTCATACAGTTGATATAAAATTTAGGAAAAATAAAAATAATACTCAAGTAGAGCGTAATATATTATAGAAACTCTAGAATAGTTTTTATAACTTGTGACTCAATTTGTATAGGGTTATTCCTTTAAAACAACTTTTAAAAACAATAATAAACGTGAGTTCTGTAGATTAATTTTTAGTTATTATGATAATAGGAAGTGGTGTGCCTCAATGTTCAGCTATTATCCTGATCATAAAGTTGAGGCTGGCTGTGACAGATAGTTATTACATTATATTGTATTTTATTATTTGTTGCTATACTCTCCATCTCTTCCCTCTTGGAGAATCCATCCTCTTCACTTCTTCTAACAATAGGAGTTGAGGATAAAGAATTGATTCGAAGAGTTTCCTGAAGGGCTTGGAGACTCCCTTGCAAGTGGAGCATTGAACCGGGAAATAAGAAATCAATACTTAATCTTGCAGACCAATGGACTTATTCTTTTTATTTTCTGTAGGTCCCTTTTGACCGTGGGCTAAATTTAAAGAACTAACCGTGAGCTGCGTAGAAAATCTTTTCTATGAACAAGTCTTAAGACTGATTAATTTTGAAGTTAGCTCAATTTAATCGCCATTACAGATTTACTTATGATACCAGTCATTAAGACAACAAAATAATCGACAAAAAGCAAAATTTTAAAACAGGTCAACTTAATATATATGTACTAGCTATTGCCCGCGGCTTCGCTCACGTGGAATTTGGTCTGCCACATAAAGTTTCGTGATTGACAATTTTAAATTAGTAAACGAAAGTTACTCTTACATTCAAAATTTCAGATGCCTAACTTCAAAACTGATGGAATGTTTGAACCCCTATCATATTAAGGGGGAACCCTTGGGGGTGGAAATATCCAAAATCCTTTATTAGTGCTCATTTAAGCTATACCAGGAACCTATCTACAAATTTCAAGATGCTAAGTTCAGTGGTTTCTGCTGTCCGTTGACCGCTGGGCCTGTTAGTCAATCAGGTTACAGTTTTATATAATCTTCGCCTGTGTAGTGTGTTGATAAAAAGTAGCCTATGTCCTCTCCCAGGCTTGAGATTATCCATATCAAATTTCAAACTTTCGCATTTATAATATTAGTAGGATATATACATGTGCCACTACAACCCGTGAACGTGTCTAGGGTTCAGTCCATGGTAGAGACTCCACTGTTTCAAGCACAACGGTTCTAGAGGGAGATGATTTGTCTTAGATCACGCACAACCGTCAGATTCCCCCCACCCTTATTTTATTTACCCACTGGTTATCTATAGGCATATAGGGCGAGTCCCAGGAGGATCTTAGATCCCATAGGATCTATCTCCTGCCGCTAACAGATCAAATAAAAGTCTGCCAACAAGCAGGACTCAGCGCTCTATCACTGAGCCTCTTCGCTCCATATATATAAACACACAATGAGCTCCACGGACACATAGTTATCTGCACACCTGGTCAACTACGCGCAAATAGTTCTCCTTATTCTGTTGGAAGTTGATCCTGTGACCTGCCTCTTCATAAACTTCCTTCAACCTGAAGACAAACTGAATTCCTGGAAAACTTTCTTCCGGGCCATCACCACGTCATCATCCGCGAAGAATAGGGTCAGCTCGAAGCATTCGTGATGAATTCCTTCTTCTTGACATTGCCTCATTCATTGCATCGCAAGGTCTGCCAAGCAAGGATAACTTATAAAAACTCGGAGAAAGGCAATACCCTTGCTTCAGCAAAAAATAGTTCCCAATCAGTGGAGGCTAGATGGAGCTCCTTATTCCTCGTGTTGCACTTCTGAATGAGCTGCTGAAGAACAAATATATTGTCCATGCACGATCTCCCTGCGGTGAATCTAACCTTGTCTAACGGTGTAGAGAAGTTAGATTAAAATATTTTAAAAAAAAATGATACTTTTCCTATGAAGAATTTTATTCACATTAGAAGGCTCTAGAACTGTCAGGGTCTCAGAATACAGTAAAAAACCGAGGTTTAATAAGAAACGTGTTAATTCATTATGTACATAGATATATAAATTGATCGGAAATTTAGTCTTAGAAAATTTAGGTTCTGTGCCGAAGAATTCATTCCTTGCAAATAAACGAAACCTTCTAATGTTTTTAGGTGAAATGAAATATAAAAAAATGGGGTGTGGCTGTGCCATGGACACGGCTGTGTGTTGTTACGTTACGGATAATACGTTAAATATAATAATACGTTAAATACGTTTACGAGACGGATTTTATATTTTATATACATTGTGGTGTAGTATTTTCAGGTGATTTTCAAACTACGCCCAAATCAATGCTCTGACTGACTATTTTTGAATAACTGACTTTATCAAGGACTTCGTTCCTGACCACAAATAGTTCTATTTAGAAATTTTCTGCACAATATATAAATAATAAATACTCCTTCAGGATGAACTGAGTGGTGATCATGGTAGGATTGCCGGCTGAGTGGGAGGCGACGTGGACTTGTTGAAGTGGCCGGATCGATCGTGGAGTGACCCAGTTCCGCCAGGCACTGCCAGCCTCGCTATTTATACCCAACATCCCTTCTTCTCTTATCCCTCCTTTTTCGCCTAGCCGTTCCTCCTATCTCCGCCGTCCTTAAGTATTTGAAAATAAGTATGATAATCCCTATCGGGCAGGATCCCATTAACGTTTTGTCGGAATATTTTTAAAAAAGACACGTGCTATTCAAATTGTTATAGCTAGTTTCCTTTATGGCACAATTTCTATTAGATCCCATTATTACGCAATACAAAAATATTTTTGAATTAATATTTTCAGTAACTCACTTAAAATCCCAGATTATTTACAGGACAAAATAATAATATTTTTTTTAACCAACTTGTATTAGATGGTTTGGATATATATCATATGGACTATGATATATATTATTGATTACTATGATATTTTTATTTTTCAAGATATTTTTGAACCAACTTGTATTAGTGAATAACTGGGGAGCGGGCTAACTCAGTGTGTAGAGCGTTGAGCTGCTTTGCTGAAAGTCTCGTCTTAAATCGTGGAATTGTAGATTAATTATCTGTTCACGGCCGCAGATGGGCACTCTGCGGCACACCCGGCCTTTATAAAGTGAGAACCCTTAATCCGGAAAAAAAAAGCTGGCCATCGAGCGTCATATTGGAAAATCATCATCCTGCACAATCGTACTTTTACAAACAGTTCAGCCTTTTTATCATTTACTCAATCCAAGACCCATTATAGTTTGCAATGGTTCCTATATTTTTTTAAATTATGAGTCTATTTTATCAGTGAAACTCTGAATAACTAATTAAAGTGAGTAATTAACAGTTAACTATGCCAGTACCTCCTGAGTATTCACTGTTAAGCAATGCTGAAACCTAAACCATCGAGTAGGGATCTAGAGGAAAGATAAATGTGATAGATGACTGGGAGTTGAGTTGCCGTTCCCACGGGAGAGGAAGATAGCTCTACATCTGTACTTCATCTGTTATAGTTCGCAAGGGCGATCTTAGTCATCATTATATTCTTGCAACACTTTTTTTAATTGTTTCATTTTTGCCGTGATTTGTTCTAAAAAAAAAATTTGTTTTCTTAGAAAAATTTATGGCGCTGTTCTCCGGGATGGAATCTGGACCAAAAGACCTACTAAGGAACTCTATGAAAATACAGAAAACATCGCAGATAAATTTAGAAAAAGAAATCACTGCCAATGCTAGTAAATTAAAGTCTAATTTGATGAAAGAAACAAGAAGATATGGAATTATTTAAAATCTCCAAAGATTAAATTCAGAATAGACAACAATTCAGGAAAAAGATCAGGAACAAGAAAATTGAACAAATATATATATATATATATATATATATATATATATATATATATATATATATATATATATATATATATTTAACGCAAAACTACTCCAATAAGAAATCGATATCCATCCAAGCGAAGATTAGGCACCATAATGCAGTTATTAGGACACAAGCAACATATGGATAAGAGATGCTTAACAATGAACTAGAAAAAAGGGAGAGAAAAATACTATGAAAAATTCTAGGAGAAATGAAGATTTGTATAAAAACAGAAAAAATCACAGATAAAATGAGGAAAAGAAGGGTAAAACTGTAAGGACATTTAAAAATAATTGAAGAAACAAGGATTACAAAGAAGATTTTTAAATACTTAATAAACTGACAGTTGGGTGTATAGAAACAGTGAAGGAAGATGCCAACAAAATAGGTGTTACAGAAGAAATAATGCGTGACAAGAACCGCTTCGGCCTAGTGATAGAAAACGCAACCTATGAAGAAGACAAGGCTATAAGCCTCGACAGAGAGTGTGGACAGATGATCAGATACGGGTGGTTGGAAAGAAAATGAAGAAGTTCTGGGAAGAAAGGAAGAAAAAGAAATACCATAAGCCTTAATTTATGTGCGGTCCATAGATAGCCAGATTAATAAATAAATAAAAATATATTTACATATTAAAAATGTATATATTCTACACTAAAGTCAAAAGTTTAGATCAAAAAAGCTTAAAGAATGTTAAAGTTTTTATTGCAACCTCCCATTTTATTTACAAAATACATTGTCACTTATGAAAAAAATTATATTATAGAAAAAAATGTATACTTTTTGAGCCGGACGACTAAGATGGCAGCTCCTCTTACGTGAAGGTTTGCACAATCAGTTTTATGTGCCTCCGGCAGGGCAATTATATCCCAAACAATATCGTTGGATACAACAGGGACCATATTGAAACAACCATAACAATGTTGAAAAAAGAACGTAGTTATAGATTTGATTTCTAGACGGAAGTTGTGCCCTTAAACTGGTCTAGAGGAATTACAGCAATTGGCCTATCCTTCAAAGCATAGCAGATAAACAAGCGTTGACGGTTATAAAAGATGGAACAACACTGACCATACTTTTGTTTTATCGCATGCAGCATAAAAAAAGCATTAATGAGAGAATCGCATCGGAGGATTTTTTCACGAGTTACTACCAGAACATGATAGTCAGGGTACGTGGTAAATGATTGAGAAAGGTGTCATGGGCTATCAGAAGAAGCTCCAAAAAAATTTGAAACATCATCGATCCCCATTTCCCGAACATTGGAGTACTTGATACAGCTGAACTCGACGTGGTATCCTGCTAATGGCAGTCATTGATGGATATTGACCTTTGTGATTCAAGGAGTTGTGTATATCATCAGCGAGACAGAATATACGAGACTGATGGAAGAAAGGATTTATCCCTTCCTTCTTCATGAATCATTTATGAAGAAGGAAGAATGTGGTGAGCAAAGGGAAAGCAGAGATAGATCAAAATTAGCGCCAATAAGAATTCTTTTTTTTTCAAGGGTGCTGAATTATAAATAATTCTCTAAATATCCATTCTTAAGGGTTACACTGCTTCCAGATTGATAAGGGATCAAAGTCTAGACTCATGGAGGAGGAGGATTAACTGATGCACTGCTCACAGAAACTGGCCAGGAAGAGTGGGTTAAGATAAAAAGATATATATATATAATATAATTTATATATAAAACTATAAGTATACATGAGTTTATTCTGAAGATATTCACAAAATACTACAAATTAAAATCGAGGCAAGAACTCAAAGGGGTAGCAATACATTTTTAACAACGATAGAGTGGAATGCACGAAGTAATATTTTTAGTCATACTAATTTAAAAATATAATAGAATGTTGTAAACATATTGATATATAAATAAATTATAATCATGAGAAGTAAAAAATAATCTGGAACATTTTATAATCTGTTGGTTTGAACTTGCTTTGTCAGCGTCTGCATCAATACAGATTGTCTGCAGAAGGAAGACTAGTGGATTCAAAATCTTGTAGTAATATTTCTGTGGGATAATATTTTTGAGGAATAGTAAAATGTGGGTGAAACTATCAGATAAAAACGAATGTTTAAGTAAAATAACTCAATTAAGCACAGAAACGATTAAAAATTTCACAGTTTGGTTTTAATTAGACGTCTTACTTCAACACTTACTAGACAAACGCTCTAAGCTCCCAATTAATTACAAAAGACTCATCTACATGACCGTCATACGACCTATTTGGACTTACGGATTAGAGCTTTGGGGCTCCATTAAGCCATCGAATTCTTCTCGTATCCAATCCCTACAATTCAAAATCCTTCGTAAAATCCTCAACCCTCCTTATTTTGTTAAGAATATAGTCATCCATAACGACCTTAATGTCCCATTTGTTGCTGATTTGGCCCGAACCCGGTATCTATCATTTCATAACAAACTTCATTTCCACTCAAACCCTCTAGTTTCAAACCTAGCTTCCTCTTCAATTCCCAATAATCCTCCGAGGCGTCTGAGAAGAAGATGGCCACGTGACCTTCTTAGTTGAACATGCGATTTGAGTACTACCAGTGGGTAGTTTCTCTACTTGTCATTATATCACGTCATTATATATCACTCAGCCAATTTACTTGTTATATTACTGTAATATAGTTGTAAATATCAATAAATAAATAATAATAAATAAAATAAAAAAATTATACGTCTAATTATGATATAAGAGGGGGGTAATACAATGTAAAAATCAATCTGGAACCTAAAACTATTGAGTTTCTAGTAATTCATGTAATTTTATTTCCCTCCACACAAAACCTAACGGTGATAAATAAAACATCAAAATCGATGAAATCGGAGGAAAAAAGTAGTCGTTCTTCTGTGAACTTATTGATGGAACAAGTTATAATTAATGTAAGGTTACAGGAAGCAGTTCCTCCATATAAAGGTAATAGGTCCTTCTAGGAACTTATCGGCTCCATTATTTTTCGTATCTTTTTAGTGTTTGTTTTCTCTGTATATTTTCCTCAAAATACGAGGGCGTTCATATTTCTCCAGTATTTAAAAAAAAAATGTCTGTAGATATTGAAGGGAGATTGACTATTTGTCCTCATTAAAAGGGCCTTTAGATGAATTCACGCTGTCAAAAAATTCATAAAACCAATAATGAAAATAATTTCAATTTAAATAGCTTATTATTTTCATGGTATTCATGGCTTTGTGGCGGAGTGCGAAGTTGCCGTACCGAAGGTCCAGGGTTCAAATCTGGGCCCTGGCAGATTTTATTTATCAGTTAACAGTCGGGGATGGATCCTTTGGGATCTAGGTCCTTCCTGGGGCTCACCCAGCCTCTATAAAGTGGATACCCAAAATAGGTGGAAATACCGGTATACCGGTGATTTCGTACAAATACCGGAGTGTGATTTAGTACAAATACCGGAGTGTGATTTAGTACAAATACCGGAGTGTGATTTAGTACACATACCGGAGTGTGATTTAGTACAAATACCTCCCTGCACAAACGTTGTCCCAGAAACAGTACAATCTCATTTTCATACTAACGTCCACAATAACTAATAACAAATACAAAAATTTCTCTTCGTTTTATATTTTTTATAGCTGATTAAAAACTCAATATTTTTTCTTGAAAATAGTAACATTAGTTTAGTAGATTAACTAAATAATAAATAATAATGGAAGAAAATAAGATGGAAGCTTTTACTTGTATGATCAGAAAGTGATTAGTTACCATTATCAAAATAGCTTCGCTAATAAAGCTATGATACATAATAATAATAAATTATTTATTTTTGAAAAATAAATCAATCGGTCATGATGTAAGAATCTATTAATTGATGCTTTTCTTTAGTGATCCTGCATTTCCCACAGCTCCTGGCAGTGACAGCTTTGTCAGTCTATGCTTAAGAATATTTTTTTGTTTATTCATGTAACTTCACTTTACGCTGCTATGGCTAATCGGACGATGCTACAGTGGGAATCCTAAATTTTGCCTTTCCAGCTATAATTAGGATAGGGTTTTTTAACGAGTACCTGACACCGTACAGGCTTGGAACACCCATTTTACGTCCCATTCGAGGATTGACACAACTAAGGATTTTTTACTCCATCTACAATGAGTAATATCATTGGTTATGGTTCAACTATACATCCCAATTAGAGTACAAACCAAGGGGTTTTGTATAAACATAGAAATTATGTTTAATATTTTCATATTATAATACCTGATCAAATGAATAAATGGAAAAATTATTTTCACTTAGTTAACTTTAATAAAATTTAAATTAAACTCTCATAGCTACCTATGAAATTAGTCGGATGGTTCGCCTAACCTCATCCTCCTAGTGTGTTTTCGGCCACTGCACATATTCATGACGTCGAGCTGCCCAAGAGAGAGTCTATTGAACCCCGATGTATATTCATAGGGTCCAAGTTGATTCAGCTAAGTATCGATCAGACCTCAATAGCTGAACAGTTTCGGTTAAATGGTGAAGTGTTAACAGAATTGGTGAAGGTTGTTGTGGTAAATGATTAATAATTCCACATTTATCTATTTGTAACAGCCTTGAAAATATTATACGCTATCAAATTCATTGGATGGTACCTGCAGTGTAGTGGTCACGATAGCAACCTCCTATGCACAAGATGCCGGGCCAGACAAATGGCCTTATGTTTTTTTTAAAGGGAGTAAAAAATCATTACTTATGCCGTCTTTGGTTGGTACGTAAAATAGTGATTCCGAACATGTGCGGTGTAAGACAGTTGTTAAAGATCCCTGTCGTAATTATACCTAGATAGGGAACATTTAGAGTTCCCACTATAGCATCCATCGTCCTACTTACCACAGCAGTATAATGTGACGTCAGATCAATAAACAAAACAGTTCATTTAACATATTGATCAACACAATTTCAACGGAATCTATTGATTTTTTACCATTCCACAGAATATGATAAATAATTTAATTACTTAGTAAACTACGGAGGATCAGATATTTTTAAACAAAGTTTTGGAATAGTGTTTTAACTGTTATTTTTAGTCATGGAAGCATTTTATTTTGTTGTAGCATAACTCAATTATTAATAGTTTTGCCATATTAAATGTCAAAATTACTCAATGTTCTGATTAGTAATATTTAATTTTTGTAGAATTTTCACGTAAGGACAGCAAAAAAATCAAGACGTAGTTTCTAGAGAATCGAAAGATTAACCTTGTTAATAAAAAATATGAGATAGGAAGTACAAGCCTTGGTATGTAAGGAATTCCTAATAACTGTTTATGGCTGGTAGTACGCTTCTGAAATGATAATTTGTATCATTGCTACAATCTTGGAATGATTCCTTTGCAATCTTTTTAGACTGAGAGGATAGTATTTCTCTGGAGAATGATAAAACTAATAAAAGGAACTGTAAGCTATATGAAAAAATTACAATAGCCAAATTTAGTACATAATATGGAATATAAAAAAAACTAAAAATTGTTTCCGCTCCTTAGACGCAGAATATATACTCTACAACATATATTTCTTATGAGCTTTTCTATAAAAGAACTCATTAATAAGCTGCAGGTATAGAGATTATTTTTTACAAATCGTCGTCTATTCCATGTTTTTTTTTAATAGCTAGCCGAATCATTATGTGGTGGAGTTCATTACAAGAATTATTTGATTTTATTTAACTTAGCGTAATTTTTCGATAACAATTTTCTTCTAAGAATTATATTACATCAGTCTGTATAGCGCTGACTTACTTAGCGTGTGCTGTGAATGTGCTGGGTTCGAAACAGGCTGGCGCGGGATAACTGGTTACTTCTGTTACATCGGTGAATCGATCCGGTGGGGTACGCAAACCCTCTTGGTGCTCATCCATCCTTTCTAAAGTGTGTATTCATAAGTGGAGGGAAAAACCTAGAAGTTGAGCGATACAGTTTCTTTCCAATTTATAGTGTATGCATTAGGATTGATAACTGATATAAAATGATTAAAGTGGAGTGGTGTAGCTCAGCGGTATAGCGTAGGTAATTTATTTAATCTGTTAAAATCCGGGGATAGACTCTGTGGGATCTGGAGACCCTTCTGGGGCTCACCCAGACTCTATAAAGTGATCTAGATCAAATCACCTTCCTGCACATCCGTCGTCCAAGAAATAGTAATGTCTCTACAACGTACTGTACTTCAGACCCTTCATGATTACAGTGGTAAATGTTTAATATTAAATAAATTAGTAAGTAATTCCTTTCAAGTAATCTGTTACGAATACGCAACTTTTGTATAATATTATTTTCCAACTACCTATATGAACCGTTTACTGCGTGATTCAAGGAGTAGCTCACTTTCCCTCATAGCCATTGCAAATAGTCTACTTAGCTATTGCAATCAGCCTGTTCCACATTTCAATGACAGACCACTGCATTTAAATGAAATGGCCCTTCTACGACTGCTCACTGAACTTCTGAACAGATCATACTATAATGAAAAGAAATTATAAATATAGAAGAAAATGGCCTATGTGGAGGTCTAAAAATAATTCCTTAAATAGTAAAACTGTTTATTAGGTACGCACTGACTTGGAATCAGCCTTAAAACACTTTTTTTTTCTCTGCAGAAAAGTGATGATTTTCTCTTTCGATACTTCACAATTATGTCAACGATATACCTGAATCAATACGAATAAAATATAACATACAATTTTTTTGTAACTAAAACTGGTACTTATGCATTAGCCGGTCTGCAGGGACTGTTATCTGTCACTGATCATCAACTGAAACCTGATAATTCAGGTACTGATAATACTAACCTTCTTAAAGTGGAAATGGAAATATACAAATTGTAATAATAAAATGCAAATTCCTGATCTCCCTTGATATGCTCCTCTTCTGCTTGAATAGATTAGGTTCCCTCCATTTCTATCCTATTAAAATCCATATGATGACCTTTTTCACAAAATTTCATCTTTGGAATAATTCCGAACTTCAAGAAATATTTTACTGCTTCTTCTTTTAATGACATATATTCTTAAAGTGTTATTCCATTCATTTTTAATAGACAATAACAAAAGGATTTAAAAAAAAAAATCATATAATTTAATTTAATAAACACTGCAGAAATATAATATATACTAAACAAAATCAACAAGGCAAATACATTGGAAAAAATGGGGCGACCTGGGGGCTACTAGTGAGCATAACAAACTACCCAGCCCAAGATCGAGGGTTCGTAGCACGACAGGTGGACATAATATTTTTAAAAGACTAAAAAATCCTTGGTTACGCCGTCCTTCGGAAGGGACGTTAACCGAGGACCCTGAGCCTGAAACTGGATAGGCAAAATTTGGAGCTCCCACTGTAGCATCGTCTGATTAGCCATAACAACATACAAGTGGCGTTTAAAGAACAAGCAACAACATTGAAAAACAATAAAGGAGGTAGTTTTCATGCAGACCGGCAAATACACAAGTAACCTAAAACAATTTCCAAGTTTTGCATCGTTGAAGTATCTAACCTCGCCTCTTTAATCAGCCTAATATTTTATATCGATTAGTAGGAGGGATCGATCCGCGGCCTACAGGCTGTCCACAACACCACTCCCAGCCGAAATAATAGGGCAGCCATGGAGGGTGGCAGTCCTGACCAGCCTACTCTAGGGCCAGTTGGGCAAAAAAATAGTTACTCCCCCTAGAGCCGTTTAATGGCGGACAACATGGCCCCGCTTGGCCGTGGGTATGGTTGCCATTGGTCGCCCTGGCAGCGGTGACGGAATCATCAACAGGCCTAATGGTCTGACCTCTGGCTCTTCCTAGCACAACTTAATAACCTTTAGGGAACGTCGATAATGTCGATCCGCGTTCCTAGAGCCCGTAGTCATTAGAATTAATTTACCTAGGAATCGATCTTTATATGGTCATCTGGTTATTCTACAACACAGAGAAGCCAAGTCCAAAATATTGCGGGCCACTTTGGGAATGCATCATAGCCGGCCGCAATATTATTTGTAACCACATTAGATTTAAACCCCCTATATATATTTTCTTGGAGTCAAAAGTTGAAACATGATGAGCTTTTGTGTTCACAATAATTCTTATATGTAATCATAGATAATAAGCAAATAATTATATTTAATGCACATTGTAACTATCAAAATTAACCAACATTTATATTGGTTTATTATTATTGTATGTTATTCCATGACTTGAGATCGGTCGCAAGCCCAACCACCTTCAGTTGTTGTCATCGTCAAATGTTTAGAAACTTTCCTACCGTCCTGGAGTTCGAGGCATGTTGAGCCTCTCTTAAGAAATCAAACGGAAGTTCCAGACTCTCAGTGCCCTCCACTGTAGACTAAATGCCCAATCTATTCGAGGATACTACCACGCTTGCCAGACGGTATAGTTCTTTCGGTTCACCGACAGCGTCTGATACTTTCGAAGGTTATCGCTATCAGTTCATATAATTATTGTTAGGATCACAATTCCAATAAGATTCCTCTCCCACAGCGTTAAAAGGATGATATCAAGTCTATTGGGACGTATGAACAGTAATTAAATACTAATCCCTGGACAACTTGTGGAAATCTTTTCAAAATAGCCTATTTGGACTGATAGCAAGGCACCGTTTTGTCCAATAAATTTAATTTATTATTAGGGTGGTAAATCTTTGCCATATTTTTATGCTTATGGAGAAATTTCCTAATAGTCAGCACGTCACATCCAACTATGATATTCTTGATATATTCAAGAGTCACTGAACATAGTCGATATCAATTATATTAGTGTCTTTTAGGTCAGGTCTTCTATATGACTCTGTTGCTATGACATGATTTTAAATCGCAAGTGCAAAGCTTTCTGTTTCGGAGAATGGGCTTCTAGCTGCTTTCCATTCAACCGATTTTATCCTTTATATATGGAGACTTAATCGGTTGTGGAATTTTTCATGAAGAGGCTTGCCCTTCCGTTTCACAGCCTTTTATATACATATTACAAAGAGAGCTTTTCACTTTCTGAATAGACCAGGTGGGGACAGGTTACGAATGGATTTTCCACTGTAATAAAAATAAATAAAAACTATACAATAATGAACTAAAAAATAAATATTAATTAATTACTGACGGGTAATAAATATTGAATAAAATAAAATAAATTAACTGATTGAGGCAGTGGAAATCCATTTCACACAAACCTAATTGGTCACCCTGCTATTTATAACCTTCCTATTTCACTCCTGCTACAAGTTTATCGACATTTTTCAGTTTAAGTGCTGTAAGACCTGGTTATGGCTAATTACATTCCTGATATATCTCTACTTGTTTTAAAAGTATATTTCGATATAGGGCTGATCCTTGCTTGCGACAGGCCTCTTTTATGTTCAGAATACCTCGTAAACCTTCTTTTCTACGAGTAGATATGTACATTCAGGGTGTGGGACCTATTAGATGGTAGCTTGATTACTGTACTATGGCGAACTTAAAACTCAAAGCCGCTATGACCTATTAATACTTGTCTGATTGCTGCCCATTTAAATGGCTCTTTAATACTTTTCGCAACCTCATTCTAAACACCATTAGAAGCTGTCGCTGCATGTTCTATCTCAAAATTCTGCGGTGCTTATGCATAGTGACGTATTTATAATGTTGAGAGGCATCCAGTTCCTGTCTTCTTCATTTATCTGCACATTGTCGATACAGATTGCTTTTATCTTATTTGTATGAAGCTCCGAACATGTAACGAGGCTAAACGCCACCATTCTTTCCATACTTTCTAGTTGTATCATAGTTAATTAGAATCTCAGGAGGTTATCAGGATAAATCATAAATTTTATCAGATATTCTGGTAAGGGTTCTCTGACTCCTTTTTTCAGTTTTTTCGAAAGGCAAAACCGCAAACACGGCGATGGTCCGACATTGGACCAGGAGCCAGAGGGAAAGAATCGAATTATCAACATTTTAAAAAAAATACAATAATCATATTATGTATTTAAATTGTGATTTGCAATCTTTGAGGTTCCATTAATCGAATTCTTCAACACTGTGCAAACGCTCTAAGCTCCCAATTATAAAAGACTCATATATATGACAATCATTAGACCCATCTGGACTTACGGAGTAGAGCTTTGGGCTACTTGACCATCGAATTCCTCTCGTATTCAATCCTAACAATCCTAATTCATTTGCAAAATCTGCAATGCTCCTTACTTTGTAACAAATAAAATCATCCATAATGACCTCAATGTTTCATTTGGCCCGAAGGCGGTATGAGTCCTTTCAAGACAAACTTTATCCCCATTCAAATCCACTAGTTTCATCTTCCTCGTCAACTACCGATAATCTGCGAGTCGCCTGGAAAGGTGGCATCGGACTTGCAACATAAATCTGTTATTTGCTAGCAGCTGGTAGTTTCTCTAATTGCCCTTTTCATGTCATTATTTCATTCGTTTACTCGTCGTATACTAGTTATACCTACTACTACTAGTATGGCGCTATATCCCTCTCTTCGGCCTTCTGCTTCTATACTTCTTTAACACTTTAAGGTCATCCTCTTCTTTCAACATCCATTCACCTCCTGCGTGGGCGGTCAACTCTTATAATTATTATGATACATTTTGTATTATATAAAATAAATAAAATATTTCAACTTTTTATCTTCTAAGACTCTTATTGATTGAAGGTAAAATGTTTGTCACTGCTATCATGGATTCCATCGTTCAACACGAATCCACTATTGGCCAAAACTTGTAATGATATGTCTTGTAACAATAAGAATTCCTAAGGCTTTGGAGTTTAATCCAAGTTAAGAGTCGGATGAGGAATAAGAGAAGATTATTGTGGAGCGGAGCAGTTAGCTTAGCCTGTGAATAGAATCGTGAGAACGGGGCGACCACAGAGATGTCCTTGGGCGGCCGCAGGTGAGCGGGCCCTAACAAAGCGTAAAAGGGAATCGAGTACTGCCCTTTATAAAGGCAACTCAAAGTACCAGGTACTGTGTAAGATTCCCAATTTTGAGTCAACAATATGCCAAATGTAGTATATTTTGAAATTATTTTTATTAGATTAATTCTGCAGCCCTGGTGAATAAGTTGTTAAGTCTAATTTTTTTCCAAAATGAGTTTCTTGTACTTAGGGAAGCGGGATAGTGTTATTAACCTAGTCCATAAATGGCTAAAAATGTAGCTATTGCTCATGTTACAACTCCATTTTAAGCCATAAACTACCATAATGGTACGATTCCCCTTGTAGAATTATTATGTAAATTATAATAAACATGTATTTAATGATAAAAGGTTATCTGTACCTTTTTATTTTGTTATCTTAAATAGTGATAAACTATTAGAAAGCGGCGTTTTGACCCACGTTCCATATAAACAACTGCGGTTGGTGGAAATGGATTCTAAATAACTATTTCGTTTAGGTTGATTGCACCAATGTAGCGGGGTAAATGTGAACATGGATATGTGTTTGTGTGTCTACCTATCTATTCATCTAACCATTACTATATCCATCCATCCATGCAGCCATCTTACATAAATATTGGTACCTATCTTCTCGACTATTAATAAAATAATGTGTTTCTTTCAATTCATAAACTTTAGACACATACTCCTTTATCGAGTATTGTTTTTCAACGTTTTATAAAATGGATATATATGAATTCCCATCTCTCCGCTGACCTTCGATACAGTTTTAATAGATTCAATTTTTCAGAGGTAATAAGGGAAGCTCCGAACGAATACAGTTTACAACAGTGTTATATCTGGACCGAACACTTCCTCATGAAAGTCAATCAGTAGAAGACCAAGAACCAAACAACATGTGGCTAGGAAATTTAACATGTTAACCTTTAGCTCTGTGATGACATTTAAATTTTAAATGTGAAAGAGAGCCTGAGGACGCAGAAGACCATGTTCCGATTAAGTGTGAAGTGTTGAGTTAACTTATTTCGGTTTCAGACTTTTATTTTTTCCTTTAGTTTTATGTATCTTTATTTAAAATGGGGAGCACTCATATGAATATAGTATCTGAATAAATTGAAACGGAATCATATTTAATAAAAACATTGTAAGTGGGAGCATTTTATTTCATAAACTTTTGTTGAAGCCAAGTTTTGTATTGATATTTTCATTCAGTTGATTTATTTTTATAATGAAAATTTACCAAGAAATTTATTAATTTAAGAAAATAACTACACACTATATTCATCAAATAACGTTATATTATTCAAATTACTAAACTAGATAATACTGATGCCTGAATATTCTTCAATTCGTTCAGGTTGCTAGACAGTTCCAATTCGTACGATTGGACGTGTTCTATGCAGGGTAAAGATAAGGGAAATCATCTACTTCTTGTGAAAAAATGAAAATTATGAAAAACGTATAATTTACATTACCACCAATAAGAGATTTGCATTTTAAGCAATAATTTTGAAAAAAAAATAACAAGTCGTTTGACGTTGTCAAAACAATAAAACAAATTAGGTGATTTTAGACCATTTTGAACTAAAAAAAAAAACCCTTTACCTCATCAATCCACTTCTCCCTTCCACTACAACCCACCAATGATCTTGAGTTCAGAGAGTACTTCTTCTTAGTCAACGTTTTAGAACTCCAGGAGGAAGGTCTACAAATCCCAAAGGTTCCATTGTATGACTGTTCACATATTACTTAGTATAAAAAAATGTGTACCACCACAATCCATGAAGAGACTACGAGTAACTCGTATTTCTAGAGCAACGGATGTGCTGTGTGGTGATTTATACGAGTCCACTCTCCACCATCAGGTTTTTCATCTAAAGTACTAGATTTAGTTATTTATTTAATCATATACATCGGGATTGCTCAGCCAACGATATCTTACTAACATAGGTCATTCAAAGTGAACTATAATAATGTCTATTCATCCCTCTTTTCTCAGTCTGCTGGTGTTCCTTAAGGGTACATCCTTGGCCCAACCCTCTACACAGTTTATACCCCAGACATCCCAACCCATCCTAATACTATCATTAAGACATATGCTAATGATACATGCCTATTATTATGTAGTATTATCACTAACACTAATCCAGTGATTGCAACCCATACTTTTCAATACCATATCACTGACCTGGATGAATTGTGTCAAAACTAGATGATAAAAATAAATTTACAAATCACCTTTACATTCCGTCAAACCAAAGAATTCCGACAGGAACAGTGGAGGCCACTCCAGTATCGTTTAATAACATCCCACTGATTCCTGCAGCACAGGTACGGTACTTAACACTACATCTTGACAAACGTCTAACTTGGAATCGCAATACTAGACTGAAACATCAAATGCTCGCTGCTTCAGGCTTCTTCCACGCTGTGTAAACGCTCTAAGCTCCCAATTATAAAAGACTCATATATATGACAATCATTAGACCAATCTGGACTTACGGAATAGAGCTTTGGGGCTCCACTTAGTCATCGAATTCCTCTCGTATTCAATCCTTACAATCCAAAATCCTTGTAAAATCCTCACTGCTCCTTACCTTGTTACGAACAAAGCAATCCATAATTACCTCAATGTCCCATATGTTGCTAATTTGGGCCGAACCAGTTCTTTCATGACAAATATTATTCTCACTAAAACCCACTGGTTTCAAGTCTGAAAAGAAGATGGCCTCGTGACCTTCTGAGTTGAATTTTTCATTTTAGTTCTGCCAGCTGGTAGTTTCTCTACTCTCCTTTATCCCATATCTTTATATATAATTCGTTCTACTTATTTGATGTATTATTATTATCCAGTTATACATTTCAATAAATTCATAGAAAAAACAAATTATTTGATGATTATACCTGAACCCTTTCAGTGCGAACAGTCGATAAATCGACTCTTTATTAATGCGTATAAATATCTTTTTTTCAAAAATCCTTTCGCACTTTATGCAGAATATGTGAAAATTAGCTTAGCACTAAAAGGGTTAACGATTACTGAACGCCACACACTTCAGCGTTGCCCAGCCAACATATCAGTCCATAGAGCTGTATATCGATCAGGATAAGCGAAGTGTTGTGATGATGGGAGAGCCGCAGTGCAGCCTCTGCGTGTCTCCCATCCTGATCTCCGATCCTACTAGCCAATTGTGCAGTATCGGATGTTCTGTTCTATTCGTTCTATTGATGTGAGATTAATGTGAGGGATAAGGTAAAAATTAATGTAAGGAAGGAAAGTAAAAATCGAGAAAAATTAATGGTTTAATTATTAATATTAATAGGTTTAATATTAATCTCTACCGACTAATGTTCCACATATTCCTGCAAAATAACTCTGCCGTCTTGCATTTATGTGGATAATCTCACTTTAACATAAAAAAAACAACTTATTCTATATGTCACTTTTGTTCAGTGGTTAGTACAACAACCTACTATTGCCAAGGTTTCCATCCTGGCAAGTGGCCTTAGGATTTTTAAAGGGACTAAAAAATCCTGTTATAGGACATAAAATGGAGTTCCCGACCTTGTACGGTGTCAGGTACTTTGTAAAGATCCCTATCCTAATTATATCTGAATAGACAAACTTTAGGACTTCCTGTAGCCCACGTCCGATTAGCCATATCCAGCATAAAGTAATGTTAAATGAAACAAACAACAAACATTTTACCTACTAATAAATACACGTTCTTCAATTTAAATGCAAAAACATAACAACATTCATTCATTATCATTAAATAACATTCATTTATACTTACATTTGAGGCGTTTTCTTCGTAAAATCTGTTCTAGAGAAAATATATGAGCTGAGTTCATTGCAAGAAGTAATTATATTATTATTAAATTCAATTATAAAGTAAAATTTAGGTTTTCCAGTGTAGGATCGTCCGATTGGCCATATCAGCATAAAGTGACGTTAAATGAATAAACAAACCAAATTTTATTCTTTTCTAATTTATGAAAAAAGAAGATTTAAGTACTTATTTCATTCCGAATGTTATGTTGAACTTTGAATTCAGAAATCTGGTGAGCCGTGTTATAAAATTATTTATTTTATTTAAAGGTTTATCAGGGTTAATTTTGTCAAGGCGAATTCTGATTACAAAATAATTATTTAAATAATATGAAAAATAAGTTTCTAAATTAATTATTTATCAAAATTTATCGAAATGTTAGTCAAACCACATCCTACTACAGCAGCCACTAGGAGGAAGTCTCCTTGTCCTGCTTCAGACCAGGCTTAACTCGGCTCATGCCAAACTCATTCTTCCCTTCAAACTTAAATTAAAACATAACTTTAATTTTAAATTAAATAAAGGAATGTACTATTACTGTAATTAATATAATTCATGCAAAAAAGTAGCTATAATTTTTTTTGTATTCAAACAACGCCTATAAAAATTATTTCACCCTCTCTTTTTTTTTTAAATGAGATTTTTATTGTACGTGTGGTTTTGTTTCTCTATTATATGTTTTAGGCTTTATAATATTACAAACAAAAAGTATAATAACATATTTATATTATAATAAATATTTATTACAATTATTTAATCCTCAGGAACTTGTCACATATAGAGAAATGTTTTTGGCGGGAGATCTGTTCTCCAGCTGAATTATTTAGTTTACTAAATGGTGTTAATTGGAATGCTCTGAGTAATTAGAGCCAAGAGTTGAATTAGTTCGTTTGTGAATTATTAAGTTAACAGATAGTAATTATTTCTTGTTAATATATTAGTTAATACTTTTCCAGAGTTCATTGTTACCTAATAATTAAATATTGAATGAGAAGCGGGGTAGCTCAGTGTATAGAGGCTCCGGGTTCCAATCCGGCTGTGGCGGATAAATAATTTAATCTGTTAACAGTATGGACTCAGTGGAATCAACAGACCCTCCTTGGGCTCACTTTTCCATATTTTAAAATAGATTATAGTTTTTTCGTTAGATTATTGTAGATAGTTCGCACTCAATTTCACAAGAGAAGTCCAAAAAGTTATAGTTACTAAATTAAAAGCTCTTTAATTATTTTAACATCATTTGGTGCCTTTAAGATCTTCACAATTCCGTTCACTGTTTAATAAAAACATTAGTTTTTAAAAATATTTCTTTATAGTGATGGAAATTATACTTTGTTTAAAATGTTTAAGAAGGAGATAAAGTATCACTTGTTATGCAAAGCTTTGACTAGGGGTATAAAATACAACAGGTTATCTTTCAGGAACTGGGGAAGGGGACAAATTTTGCATTGGGGGGAAGAATTCCTCAGCTAGGCAATAGATGCGATTTTCTAACAAACTATAAGACAAATGAAATGTATGAATAATTCGGAAAATTTAATTTAATTTAATTAAAATATATTACTGCTAGACTAATATAACTGCTCTTTAATAAAAAATAATAAAAGTCTCATTCTTTCTACTCCTTTCACACTCCTCTGACATCCCATTCATCAGGAGACCACACCGTACAATATTCAAAGTGTTTCAAACATTGGGTGAGTGACATTACTTGTGATATGCAAAACAAGCCCTGAAGAATACCTGCAATATGGATCGAAACGCTGGTTTCAAATAAATAGTTCTTCTATGTTTAGAAAATCACATCTGTTGCCTAGCTGAGGAATTCTCCCCCCCCCCTATGCAAAATTGGTTTCATCCAACATTACCTTATGCTGATATGGCTAATCGGACGTTGGCTACAGGAGTCCTAAAGTTTGTCTATTCAGATATAATTAGGATAGGGATACAAAGTATCTGACACCGTACAATTTCGGGAACCCCATTTTATGTCCTTTCCAAAAGACGGTATAACAGGATTATTAGTCCCTTTAAAAATCCTAAGGCCACTTGCCAGGATGCAAACCTTGGCAATAGTAGGCTGTTGTACTAACCACTGAACAAAAGTGACATATAGAATAAGTTTTTTTTTTGTTTTTTTTTTATGTTAAAGTAAGATTATCCACATAAATGCAAGACGGCAGAGTTGTTTTGCAGGAATATGTGGAACATTAATCGATGGAGATAAATATTAAACCTATTAATATTAATAATTAAACCATTAATTTTTCTCGATTTTTACTTTAACATTGTGTTATAACATTCCTTATTCCTTACATTAATCTCACATCAATAGAACGAACAGAACAGAACATCCGAAGATACTGCACAAATGGCGAGTAGGATCGGAGATCAGGATGGGAGACACGCAGAGGCTGCACTGTTTAAAAATTTCTTTCTTTGATCTCCACCTGGAGCATTTTCTTCCACATCCATATAAGTTCAACTAGTATTATTTTTAATAAACAGAGAATTATTAAGGAATGCCCTTAGCAGTTAAACGGACAGCAAGTAGCTCAACGATACCAGGGATGTGGCAATGCCTCTGTACAGCTGAGCGTTTCCTCACTCGTGGTCGTCCTTGCTGCTCTTTGTGAGTCCTCTCCTGGTCATTGTTCGAGAACCGGTGCCCTGGAGGAAGCTCACCCCTCGCCCCTTAACGCAACCCTTCCTCTTTGCGTAAGAGCTCAGAAGGTTCTTGTCTTCATTACGCAATATAAAAAAAAAAGACTGGCCTTGTTGTAAAAACAAACTCTTGAGTCATCTAAAAATGTAATTCAAGACGATTGAAATACCTGAGTGGGTTCTGCATCTGCTTTACTAAGCATTGTGTCTATGAATATATATACGATGCTATTCATATATACATAGGCTGATATAATTTTTCTGTTTGTGTATATGTAACTGAACTCTTTTTATTTTATTTTTAATATTTGTGTTTTCAGGTGGATTTGAGAATGGTTTAGATTCACAATTCGATCCGATAGATAATGGTTTGTAGAAATAATTTATTCTCCTCCTAAATGTTCGAAGACAAAAACATCTGGCTGACATCTCAAATGCTCGGGACCAACATGTTTCCGAAGTACAAATAACTCCCTTTGAAAATTCCTAAGGCTACCAACCGCACTTCTATCCAGTGATTTTAGGCGTAGCAGGTTGATATGCTAATCACTTCTCTACAGGTGATCCTCAATAATTAATACTATTAAGAGGAAATTATTGTAATAATTGTTTTTTTCTTGAATTTACAAAAATTGGTCCTTATAATTCTGATATCATATTTATATTAATGATACTTTATACCCTTGAAAATAATTAAACTGGTATAGTGGATTCGAACTCATTAAAATAACTTAGAAAATAAAATCTTGAATTTTCACAATTTTTAATTGGAACATGTACTATCTTATCTTGCTTAATAGTTTTTAAACACCTCATTTCTTGAAAAAATAAAGCTTTACTTACACCACTATCATACCCACAAGGGAGCAGGATTTCTCAGTTTTTAGAGCTCAGATGTACTGAAGGTCTCGGCTTCAAATCCAGCAGTGGCAGATAATTTTTTTAATCTATTAATATCCACGGATGGACACTACAGGACCTGCAGACCCTCCTGGGGCTCACACTGTCTCTATAAAGCTGGAACTCTTAATTAGAGGAAAACCCTGGCGATTAAGCGTGCTTCCTTATCATAAAAGTTATAATTACCAATTGTCATGGTTGGTAGTTGTTCGGTTTTTTTTTATGGTTAACGAAATAAATTACAATCCGTTCCTCAATACAGGCTAGATTTATTGAGTGCAGCCGTACTATGAATAGTTGTTTAAGATATTACGTGAATTTAACTCTTCACCGTCAAGGATATGCAGTGGGGATCGAAGATCTAGCGTATTTTTAATGCTTAAATAAAGCTCTCACTAAATTTGCACGTGGGAGTTAGATGAGATCCACAATTAGTGTTCCTCGGCTTTTAGTTCTGGTTGACCTTGGTCATTTCCCGCGCCTTTCTCTTGTGTCCGATTCTCAACTTAGCAATGGTTCGCTGGTTTTGTTGTGTTGTTTTTTTTCGATCAAACATCACTCTATGTAAATGCATATATAAAAAAAAAAACAATGCAAGATTCCTTATTGCTTGAAAGAGATGTCTGGGTTTCTTCCTTGCTGATTTAACCATTTTGTTAAAATGATTTATAAAACATTATTTTACGAAAAATGAACTTGACATACAGCACTATCAGTCCCACCTGTTCAAATCAAAATTATTTTGATGATGGATTGAATTGGTCAGGGGGCTCAGTCAAAGATAACACAAAATAAGCAGAACTTATTTTCTAATTGTGCCAACGTTTCGACCTCCACTATTTCCTCCATCCAAGAACTATTTTCATCTCAGCTATGTCATCCAGTCAACTATTTTCCACTCAAACAAAATTATTTTGATTGAGAAAGTGTGGTAATGCGGAATAAGTAGTAACAATGATTTTTAATTTTACCTCTAGAAGAGGAATGTGTAATTTATTCGAATTAAAAATGTTTGTACTAACTAGTTATTTTTTATAGGTTAGTCAAGCAATTTTCCCAGCACGAGACTTTAACACCCGTTTTTCTGCTATTTCACCCGGTTCTGAACCTGACGTAGGATAATGCGTTGCTTGACTAAACAAGTGAAAATGTGGAAACGTCAAATTTTGAAATTCAGAGTTGGTAAGGTCCTGAACGCCTCAAATAATTGCTTAGAATGGTGAGTTAATTTAGATAACATTTTTTTTTTTATTCATTCTGGAATAAGGCTGTTGGGTCTATAAAGAATAACAAATAGTACCTTAATCCTATTTTTATCATTTTTTGCCTGTTCTGTTTTACAGCGTTTCTTTCGATTGTTGCTTACTTGACATTTTAATAATCTTAAAGTTTGGAGTTGTATTTGCTTTTGATCCTGAACGCCTATTGGGAATTTATTTTATTTTTTAATTTGTTCCTATGAATGAATTTTAAAAACATTAAGGTATAATAGCAAAATGTAATGTCTAGTGGGTATTGGGATACGTGCAAACACCCAATACCATACCTATGAGTTATTTCTATTGATTCTTTTGGCTACCTAATTCAACTTAAATGCCGAAGATGCTCTGAATGAAATACCGTAAATCAAAGGAGGACGGCCGTAGTGAGAAACAAACAGAGGAGGAGAGATAAATAACCGAAGAGGACTTGGCCGGGTTACAGAGAAGAGAGTAGGGCGGCGCTAGGACTAACCTGATTGGCTGGAGGTGGGGAGGTTCCTCCATTCCCCGCGGGGATGAGTCCGGCTCTTGGTGCCTCTTCCTGTATCAATACCTACCTCCCTTGTTAACGAATCTTACTCTACATTACAATTTTATTTGTTGTTTTATAATTTTTTCAAAATTTTATTTAGATGCCCGACCGGAACATTTTCGAATGAACCTATATTTAAAACATTATTTTAGGATCGAATAATAAGCTGTGTTAGAATTGTAAATCTTGATAATTAATAATTATTAACTCATTTAATAATAATTGCATGCGGAACACTCAGAAAGGCACTCGTACCAAGATTCTATGTAGGTAATAAATGTAGGTTATACATGAGCTTCAATTTTGAAAGAAGTGAGTATAATAGTTTTAGTATATGGTCAAGAGTATCAAGTCAAGGTATCCAATTGTCTTTGTCCGAGGAATCACTACATTGTCGAGCCTTATTAGAAGGAAATGCAGATAAGACAGGTTTTTATGTGTAACGATATTTATTTTTATAGTTATTTTATGTTATATTTGCACCTGCGCAATATCGCGTTTAGCTAATTTGCTCCTATTGATTTTTCTCCTCGGTTTGCAGGGATATTCAATTTTAGATGACTGATTAATGGTTTCTGAACATGTCTCTAGGTCATTGTCATTTTAATCATCTCATAGGAAGTCCAGGTAACAGAGGTGTAAAGAGAAAGAACAAGAGGATTTCAGTGATGTGTTGACGAGTGAAATGTTGTGTATTTCCTGTGAAAAATAGTGGGAATGCTTTATGTCATCGTGTAAAATTTGATTCGAAACAAACTAAGGAACCTTTACAGTTATTTCTCGATTTTTTTATTGTATTGTTTGTATCTTATGTATATGAATATATGTATATATCAAACGTTTGAATTGCTAGACCCCTAAAGTTCTGCTCCATATGTACAAATAAGACATTTATTAATTTTGTTTGGTTTATTTAGTTAGTGAGTTTACTACCCCCTTGTGTAGTACATCCTCCATTATTAGGTTTACAGATCCCTCATGATCGATCCATGGTTGTTATTGGAATAAATAACTTATCTGTCACAACCGGTTTCGAATTCGTGACAGCTTAGTATCTCAGCACTCTACCAAATGAGCTACTAGGCACCCTAAACTAGAGTGAACATTAAAAAAAATTACAAGTATTGCAGGTTCAACATTTCTCAGCTAATTTGTTTAAATTGATAATATAACCGACACGAATTTTTCAAAAATTAATTTGCGGTTAGTGATCTGCCTCAAAAACTCTAACATTTATGAAGCCCTTTACTGACATAGAAGAAAACTTAATACGATGAGCTCCGGGAAGTGACGCTAAAGTAGGGTAAATCCTTATTCATCTTTATATCTTACTGAGAGCCGATTAATTCAATAATTAGTCGTGGATAGGCGCTTGCGCACTTTTTGGTTCTTTATTGCATCATTTGTTTACATCAGTGATGACGCAACACGATAAGCGTCGAAACAGAGAAACGATAAATGTGTGCTTTATTTGTTTGCACAGACTGACACCCGACTGTTTGTCTGGTCATAATGACGATGAATGTAATTACAGAATGAATTCAGTCCCATAACGTCAATTAAATATAAATAATTGTGAATAATCATACACTTGGATGACTAAACGTCTCATTTAACATTACCATAATTATAAAAATATATGGCGTCAGCTGTATAAAGTCTGCTGATAAGAGGAGTATATTGACCCCATGGCTGTAGGCGCTCAGTTCGCGCTAAATCTGTTTCTTTATTTTGTAAGAGCTGGCTCAAAATCAAATGATTACAAATCGTCAGTTATTCAAGTCGAGAAAATCAAACGGCATGTTAAGGAGTTCAATATTCTAAGCTTATATTGCAAATAATAATAATCATAATAAGGGTTAATCTTAATCTTCGTGACGCTATCAGTTGAATAATATTAACCGGGTGTATGCTTCGCAATTCTGCGTTGTGTAAAATCCTTAATTCTTCAGTGGTCTCATCCTTCTTTGGACCGAATATTCTATTCAACACCTTATTTTTGAATACCTTTAGACGTATTATAAATTTTGATTCTTAGATCTTGCGAAAAAAGACGCGACCATAGTAATGCCGAAACTGAATAATAACAAGCATTTCCTGTCCTTGATCGTGTCTTTATTTCCTCTTGAATTTCATTTTTTCTAGTTACCTAAATACTTAAACTTATCGACTTGTTCAAACTTATTCCCTCCAACAACTATATCCCAAAAACCTTCCCTTTTTCTGCTACTAACCATATACTTAGTCTTTTCCTTTTCCGTTGTGTATCTAACCTTTTTAATAATGTACTCTATAATGAATATTGAATAACTTACTCTACATTCTTAAAGGTGAAAAAAAATCTTGTAGATACGAAATGGGAGTTATTAATTTTTTTAAATATGGATTGTAAAAGACTCAACATATTCTCTTTTTTCCTAAAAATGTTCTTAAGACGTTTATGTTTAAATATTACATTCAAACAGATGCTTCAACCGCACCCATTTATTAAAATCTTCTAAAGTTTACTAAATATTTAATATTTCCGAAGAGCGGAATACCTACCTGTAGCCAGCATGTGAGTGAGAAAAATACGACTAGCGCTTATTTAGAATAGAATAGAATAGAATAGAAAAGTAACTTTATTCTGGGATTAAGTCTCTTTAGAATAACAGATATGAGCAGGAAAAAAAACATAATATTTATCTGGCAAGAAGGCTACAAATCATAAAGCGTGTAAAATGTGACAGAAAACAATTTAAAAAGAAATATTTAAACAAAAATAATAGTAAGTAAATAAACAGTACAGATCTTGACAAGATATTAAGCAATTAAAGAGAATAGATTAATCCATAGCTTTTGTTAAATGCATGAGCTAGCATGCAATAATTTCTTTACATGATGTACAGAAATTATTGCTTCTCAAAAAGCAAAATTAAAAGAACTAAATAACACAATGAGTTATTCTATGCATTACATTCTAAGCAAATGACTAACCTCCTTAGAGAGTATCCTTTTGGGAAGCTAGGAGGTGTTGAAAAAGCATGGATTTAAATGATGATAGTGAGGGAGCATGACGGATGTTAGAAAGGATTGAGTTCCACACTGTGGTGGAGCGGGCAAGAAAAGAACGTTCGAATTCTTTAGTTCTCTGTGAACGTATATAGAGATCAGAAAGGCGGGATCTTGTTTTATGGTGTTGAACTGAGGATTTGAATTGGAGGAGACTGTAGATATATGAAGGGTGTTGAGAGTAAATGGATTGGTATAAGAATGAACCGAGGAATTATTGTCTTCGGAAAGGAGGGAAGAGCCACTTTAACTCATCATAGAGGTGGGAGACGCGCTATCGCTTCGAAGTACCAAGCACAAATGTTAGAGAGCAGTTAATTATTCTCTTTAGTCTGTCTTCAAGCATTTTAGAGAGGCCTCCATATACCACGCTACAATAGTCAAAGTGGGGGAAGATGAGAGAAGATAAGAGAAGCTTAAGGTGAGATTGTGTAATGTAAGATGTAAGATGACGAGAACGATGGAACAACTTCTGGGAACTAATTGACCGTCGGGATATCTGGGCGATGTGGGATTTCCAAGAAAGGTTTTGGTCGATGGTGATGCCTAGGTTTTTCACAGAGGAGGTGATCGTGATAGGATGATTGTTTAGGATTAATGTTGGGAGGGTGTGGATGGATGTAAGGAGAGAATTGGAACCTAAAACAGTGGCCTGAGTTTTCATTGAGTTCAATTCCAGTTTGTTCAGCTTTGCCCAGGCACAGATCCTATCTAGGTCTTCCTGAATACTAGCGAACGCAATAAATAGCTCGGAAGGAGGAAAGGACAGATATATTTGGAAGTCGTCAGCATATACATGGTGGGAACAGTGGTGAACAGATGTAGGAAGATCATTGATATAGCAGTTTAGCAGAAGAGGAGAGATGCTTGAGCCCTGTGCCACGCCTGAGGAAAGAGGGAGGAAAGAGGAAAGGGGATGATTAGGTATGGAAACTGTTTGAGATCTATCAGAGAGGAAGGATTGATTGGAACCATCAGATAGAACTGTTAGAAAAGGACAGAGATTTGAGTTTCCGAAAAGGATAGGATGGTCCAAGGAATCAAAAGCTTTAGAAAAATCAAGAAGGATAAGCACTATGATTTTGGTAAGTGCCGATTGTGTGGAGAAACCGGGACGGAAACCTGATTGAAGTGGATCAAGGAGGTTGGACTGTTCGAGGAAATTTGACATTTGTGACTGGACTATTCTTTCTAGAGGCTTGGAAAGGTTGGAGAGGATTGAGATTGGGCGATAGTCTTTGAGTGAGACAGGGTTAGAGGATTTATTGATAGGGTGGACAATAGCTTTTTTCCGGGAGGTTGGGAATACTCCGTTTTGCAGTGAAAAATTTTATATAAAGAGTAGGACAGGTATAATATCGATAAGGCAGGATTTTAGCAGTTTGACAGGAATCCCATCGAAGCCTGTGGAGTTGGAGTGGGATTTCAGAACAGAGGAAATAATGTCGTTGGGTGAAATGTCAGCGAAGTAAATGTTGTCAGGGTTGAAAGATGGTGCTCGGGAAATTATGGGAGAGGATGAATTATTAACTGAGGTGGACAAAAAAATATGAGTTTATTTCATTGGGAGAGGCTGGAAAGGGCCTAGAAGAAGATGAATTAAGGAGAGAAAGCTTTTGAATGAGATGCCATTTGCATTTAGAATCGGGAGCAGATGAAAGGGCTTCGTGGAAGTGTTTGGTTTTTGCCTGCCTGATTGTCGACTGTGTCAAATTGCGGAGAGCCCTAAACGCTTGATAGTCATCAGTTAACCTTGTTCGTCTAAAGCGTCTTCGCTTTATGTATTTATATTTGAATAAGCCACTACGGGCTACGTTTCTTCAACTCTCTGCCTCTTTTCTGTCTCCTCAGTTCCCAAATATCTAATGTTTTTTCTTCCATTCTTTTGTCCAAGTGGCTCCCGTCTTCTTTTTAGGTATTTCCTGATAACCTATTTATTAATACAGTTCCGCCTTCAGAGATGACTCCTCTGTAATATCTACTGGAGTAATCTTCATTTCCTCCATGTATTTTTCTACTTCGGCAAACCAAGTATTCTTTGATTTTAGTATTTTTGAGTATTTGAAATGCCTTTCAGTTAATCGTCTTCTCCGCATGTGTTCATAGAATGAAATTCTTCTACTCCGGATTGCATCTGTGATTTTTTCTCATCTTTCTATATATAAATCTTTGTTAAGGCTTGATGGTATTTATTTCGAGTATTAATTGAGCTCAAGATTTTTTTGAGTATTGACACTTACATTGCTATTAAAAAATCTTTGACCAATGTTCCACAAGATGTTCCTCACACAATGGAATTAGTAAGTCAAAACTATATCTCTTCTTTATTATTATTGTTAAATATTCTATAAAATATATCTGTCCCACTACAACCCATGAAGGGTCTGGGGTTCAGTACATGGTAGAGACTGTACTGTTTCATGGACAACGGTTCTGTAAGGAGGTGACTTGTCCTAGGTCACGCTCAACCGCCAGATTTTTCCCCTATATTTTGGGTACCCTATTTTTATAATATTTTATAGGGGGTGGGTGGGCCCCAGGAAGGTCCTAGATCCTACATGATCCATCTGCCGCTGCAAACAGACCAAATAAAAGTCAAGGCCTGGAGCGGGAATTGAACCAGGATTTCCGGCATATCAACTCAGTGCTCTACCACTCAGCCACTCCGCTCCACCTATAAAATATACAATCTCTAATAATCCTTCAAATTAGCTAATTTAATAAGAAAATAAATTTTTACCAGAGAGCCTCGGATTCGGATTGATTACACGGAAAAACACTTTGGAAACGGACACGGACCCTTCAATTTGGAACTTTAAATGTACAGAGCTTATCATACAAGAAAAAAGAGGTACAACGGAAGATTTATGCTTCCCAGCTGGACGTAATTGTGCTTGCTGAGACTAAGATTAAAGGGAAAGGCCAGGAATGGATGGGGGAGTGTTGGAGCAGGGATTTCCCCTGGTCCAATATATATATGGGGTAGGGGTTTCCATGATGGGGAAGAAGAAGCTAAAATGTAGGATCACGCATTCCAGGAAATTTCCGAAAGGTTGATGAGAGTGGATCTCAACCTCTGGGGCAGATGTGTTGTGATCATAGGGGTGTACGCACCAGGAAACCATGAACCTCATGCGAGTAAAGATGGATTTGAAGAGAGCTTGAGAGAAGAAAAAGTGCAGCCTAATGCAGAAATCATCCTGGCTGGGGATTTCAATGCGAGAGAAGGACGGGAAGTTGGCAGTCAGGTTATCGAACGATTTGGTGAGGAAGTGGTGACAAATAATGGTCGGAGGCTCATAAATAACTGCGAGTCATTCCATCTAATCATTCAAAACACATTCTTCGAACATGAGAAGGTCCACCAAAGAATACGTAGCAAGCCGGGATTCCAGTCTTCGAAGTTGTGTTACTGCATTACAAGGCAAAGATGCTCATTTGAGGTCAAAGACGCGAGGGTTTTCCGAAGGTGGCAGGATTTGATCTAATTCAGGAGTCTTGGGGAGTGCTGAAAAATATGAGAACTGCGAGAAATGGAAATTTACTATCTCCCATTAAGGAAAAGGAGTTGGAGAATCACTACAGAGCCCTCCTTAGTGAAGATTGAGCGCACAACTGATAACTCTTTTGACGGATTTGATTAACCTTGTTCTCAGGGGAGATGATATCCCAGATGACCTGAGGGCTGGGTACGTATTGTCTATAAACAAGAAGGGTGATAGGTAAGTGTACCGGAACTACAGCGGAATCTGCGTACAAAGTTCTAATGCTAGAATTATTGGTAGGCTACTCCGGGACAAACTAGAGGAAGTACGGCGGGACGGTCATGTAAGGACAATATTTGTGGTACAGTATTCGTCAACTCATCGTCAAGTCTCAGGAAAGGAAGCAGGAACTACACATGGGCTTTATAGACCTGGAGAAAGCAAATGACAATGTGCCTATAGAGAGGTTGTGGGTGGCACATAAAAAGAAGGAGTCATTAGTGGGGCTCTGATAAAGGCTGTGAAACACCTATAAAGCGACGACATGTATCGTATAAGACCCCTTTCGGACCTTTTTTCATGGTACTAAGGAATTGAAACAAGGTTGTAGCATTTCGCCCACTCTCTTCAAGATGTACCTTCACGAGGCAGTGAAACCATGATACAGGCAATGCATGATGTATGATGCAGGATGTTGGGCCGTTCATTGACGACGAACAACTACTGTTCTTTGCTGACGATCAGTTCGTGTTTGCGAGGTGGAAGATCTACCTTGAAATTATGGTGTATGCCCTAACGATGTTCTACGAAACGGTGACCTTAAAAATTAACTTTGAAAATACCGAGTATATGGCAATCGAAAATACTGATACTAGTCCGCACCTCGTTTGACAGCGAGGCCTGTAAAAAAGTAAATGTATTCAAGTACCTAGGTTCTTATTTGGATCATACCGGGTCGCCCGTGTATGATGTCAGAAGAAAGATGGAGCAAGCACGAAAGGCAACCAGAATGCTGCATCCGGTCCTCTGGAATACAGAGATATCTAAAGAAAATAAACGCCGTATTTTCACAACCATTTTGAAAACGATACTTACTTATTTCTTTGAAAGCTGGACCTAGAGCCCCGATTGTACTGAAATGTGGAGCCGGCTGAGATGGATTTCTGGACGAGGTGTCTCCGTGTAACCAAGCTGGATAAAGTAAGAAACGAAGACATTCGACAGAGGATGGATGTGGTTCAATCGACAAATGAAAGGATGGGAACACGCCGCCTAGAATGTTACGGTCATGTGAAGAGAACGGTGTTCGAATGTTGGCCAAACCGAGTTCTGGATTGGGTTCCACCTGGGAGGAAATGACGCGGACGGCCCAGAAGCAGGTAGATGGAGGGAGTCCAGGAGGAGATGGCTGGTCGAGAACTCCAGGAAGGTTTGGATGGATCGGGAGGCATGGAACTCTGCACCTATCAGTTGAGGCAACCCTTTTCGGAATGCCTATAAAGTAAAGTAAGTAAGATTTTTACCACAGGTTTCATGTATATTGTGTACTCATTTAATTAATTTAAAATTTAAAATTAAATTACCTACTTACGTATGTACGTAGATTTTAATTATAGGTTCCTTTAACCTTAATTTCGATTACCTGTAATGATTATCGGAATTTGGTGTGGAAACAAAATGAACCAGTGTATATTATTGGGTATAAACTTAACATCAGAAGGATAGAAAGATGGTTCTGGCCGTGTCGGCAACGCATCGAACATTAAGGATATTGTGGAAAGTGGAGAAAGTAAGGAGTATGGGGTATTTTCTCGATGGATTACAAGTATTGAATACGAGAAGAATTTGATAGTCCCGTGGAGCTCCAAAGTTCAACTCCGTAGGTTCATAAAGTCCTTATGATTGTTATGTAACATATTACATTACATGATATATTATAAGGATAGGTGATGGGCTAGAACATCAGCTGATATGATAGATGATGGGACATAGGATTCTTCCATGAGAAAGACCGTCAAACTTATAAAAGAGATATGAATTCAAGGGCGGATTTAGGGGGCACGGGGGCCCAGACGGTTTTTTGTGTACTTTGGAGAATCCATTACAGTATATACTGATAGGCAAATCACATTATCATAGTTGTTAAAGTATATAAATAAAATAACAGAAAGAACATGAGTGGAACTATTGTTTTGATATTTTAATAAACCTTCGAAACGTTTCTATAAATACTTCAAGCTTATTTCTAAGTTATTGTTGATATTTTTGCTCGTCTGCCCGTATGCCCACCCCCCCAGAAAAAAATCCTGGATCCGCCCTTGTATGAATTTAATTTAATTTAAATATGAGAATTTACAGTCCAAGTCATTTTAGTTGGTTCTTATTCTTCGACCAGCATGTGTATGAATTATTGAATGAATAATTATTTTCGCAAAAGTTGTTAAACGTTGTAATTGAAACATTAACAGATAATTGCGGCGGTTGTTAACCGATCTATTAATAGTTGAATGACAGCCGCATTGGTGGCCTCTTTATCAATGACGTTTGTCAACAATTTCCTTTCATTAACGGTTTCCTTTTCATCCTCTGCTTCTGTTGCTCGTGCTGGAGATAGAACAGAACATCAATTGCGAACTTGCTAATTAATGTTTCTTATGAAGGTCATCGGTAGAAACACCAATATAATTAAACAGAAACTGTTCCTAATTGAAAACTCACATGAGTCTCTATTATACTTGTCTTTCGATAAGGCTGTAGTGGATGAATTTTATCTATAAATATTTGATCTTGCATGAGATTGTTTCTGTCATGATGAAACTTGCATTGGCAAAACGTCGACCGTTTTGTTTTCTAGTATTTTAGATACTCATCTTTCGTATGTGAAATCTTCCATATATGTTCTAATTATTAACTATTTGAACTAGTTATTAATTAGTAATTTGATTTGTAATTATTTACTAGTAATTTGATAAGGTTTGTAGGTTTTAATTCCAATATCAAAATAAATATATAACAAAAAAAGTCCATAGAAAAGTTGCATTAGTTCATTAAGGTAACATAACATAACCTGTAGCACCTAATAAAATTAATTATTAATCAATTAATCTTAAGGGATAAACCAAAAAGTTATTCAATGAAATTCACTGATTAATATAGGATACTTTAACGGTTTAGCCGCATGGACAAAAATGTTGAAATAAGGAAAATTTTAACTACTTCTTGGACAAACAAAACTAAATTGAGGAAAGGTAACAATCCACACGTAACGATAGTTTACTAGAAAATGAATTAAAGATGGTCGCTTCAATCCCCTTCGGTCTACCCTGATAGGTACCAGCAGGAGGTAAGCAATGAGTAGTCGTTACATACATAGTCGTTACTGGTAAAATAATAATATCAATAACAATAACAACAAGGACAAAGCAATGCTTTCCCTTAACTTAACTGGAAATAATTCCAATTCCCTAGGCTATCATAATTTTTTGAAACCAACTTACTACAAGTTATTATTTACTAATAGTTAAATACAAGCATCTCTTTTACTGCACTGGGTTCATTTTAAGAGTGACCATGTATATAGATGGACCATAATGGAAATCAAAGTGACTTTCTTTTCTGTTATTTTGTCCACTTCTTTTTTTAATTATTCTTCATTTAGAAACTATATATGATCTAACAATCCTACAATTGAGTGATTTGCTGACGTCATATAATATATAATCGAAAACAAGGACTGCGAAACTTAATATAAATTGTCTAAGCTTTGGAAAATATCACCCATAGATATCACAGTAAGCTTCCCATCCATAGATGCTGCTAAGATTCGTTTAGTGTAAGGTTTACAATTTTACAACTTCCGTATTTATTAATTCTTTTGTATTTATTTGAAAATAATTATTAATAACACTCATACGTCATATACGTCTGTTCTTGGTCGGAAAGAAATTAATTGTATTATTAGTTGTTGTAGTTGAAAGTGGCCGAAAGGAAAACCTCATCATTTTTAAGGATGAAAAAAAAATTATTCTTTCTAGACTATATTAATAATGATATTATTCCTTAATATTTCCGAAAAATATTTATTTAATAAAAAATAAGAACGGTGAATAATCGTACCTCATTAAACCATTCAACTTGATATCCAAAACATCATGCAAGCCACAAACTGTCGAGAGCACTTAACACATAAAAACCAAATATTGCCTTTCAGTCACAGTATTTTCGTGTGTAGGAAACATACGATACACGTCCGGGGGGGGGGGATAAGATTACTGCCAATGTGTTACATTTCTCTTTGAAATATTTTTACCGTTCGAAGGTAAGAGGCCTGTTATAGCCAATGTATCAGGTGTCAGAAAAATAAATTTTAAGTCGCATTCCGAAATCCGAGAATAATATTGAATTTAAGTGGTCACGAGTGAAAAAAATAATTAAGTGAATCTCGAGGATACGGAGAGTCTGATCAATATAGAATTTTAATAAGTTCAGTAAAAATGGTGTTCAACGGAATCATTAAATCAGACAATAGTAAGTACTTCGGAAATCAAGAGCTTCCTTTCATAGAAGTATTGTTTCATGAAGATAAAAAAATTATATTTTTTATTAAACATTATACCCATGTTTTTACATACTAAAATATTGCTAGCAACTTTAGGAAATAATTTGAAAATTGTTTTAAGTTAGATTGCAATGATTGCGGTGAGATTCCTTTAATGACGAGCTAATAAAAACACATAAATTTTACAATGATACAATACCGTTTTTGGGGCTTATGCGTTTGCTTCTACCAGCATAGAACCAGAAAATTTATAAACAATAAGCAACACATGATACATATGGATACTGAAAGTGGATCAAGACAAAAACAACGATACCAAGTTAGACTAAGAAAAATCTAGTAAAACCATATGAATTCGAGTTCCACTACTATTTGACATGAAGGCATTTATAAATCCAGTAATATCTATATGTTCTAATCGTATATATTCATAAAAAAATGAATCAAATTAAAGGTGGTTAAATGCCAATACTCAACGGATAAAATTGTCGACGTCATTTTATGAACTTGATTAATTATGTAAAATCTGAGAACTGCCCAAAAAAAAAGTATGATCAGTAGAGGATTAGTGATGATTTTTACACTATTCCATTTTATTTAGAGGACTGAAAGGCAGCTTGGTAATGTTAAAATCCTCACAAAATCGCCAAGGAACATTATCTACGATTACAATAAAATATATTTAATATATTTCGATAGCTCATCTAATTGAAATGAGATTTTACAAGAAAGGAGAATCAACTATAAGAAGCAACTATCAATCAGTTTTCCTACGATCACATATTTTCTCAATTAATACCTCAGCTGATGATATATGAGAAGGTGAAGAAATGTCAATTTGGAAAAAAAATCTTGTACCACTGTAACCCACGTAAGATCTTGGATTCAGTGCACAGGAAAGATTGTACTTTTTCAAAGCCAACGATAGCGATTACAGGATTAGTTAAGATTAGGCACAACGGCGGAGTTGTTCCTCCTAATTAAGGGTATTCAATTTATAGAGGATGAGTGGGCCTCAGGAGAGTCTGCAGATCCTACAGGGTTGAACTACAGCTGATGGCAATTTAAATAATTTATCTGTCACAACCGGATTCGAACCCACAACCTACAGGTCAGCAAATCAACTATAGTATATAGAGTATATAGTGTATACTACTACTTTCCAAAAAGCCTTGGAAGCTGTTTATCAGTTTCGTCTCAGCCTATGGCAAACTTATAAGGAATTGACTCATATCGACTAAATTTACCAAGTACACCAACAGGATAAGCATAATGCGCAATGGCGGGTTCTATCAACTTGGTAAAGATAAGAGCCTTTAGAAGTTAAAAGTAGTCTGAGGCAGGATGAGTTATCTCCCCTTCTACTTCTTATCGCCCAACAAGCTATCATCAATAGGACAGTATCGAATCAGGGTATAAAAAGATGTTTACAAAATGGCCCCCCTTCTAGTCTTCAACAGATAATGTAGTCATTATCAGGATATCTTTACGTAGGAAAAGTACGGCCTTTGATCTAGAGGCTAAAGAAAATTGGCTTACATATTAACGAGGGAAGGAAAGCAGAGTCATTTTGGAATAGCTCTTTAAAACTCTTAACACTTTTGCTTTCTTATCAACGTTAATCTAAATGAGAAAGTAGAAGAGAGAAGGTAAACTAACACAGAAAAAAAGAGCTTTCTTTTTTCCTTTTTTTTTATTACAATACTCATTATGACCAAACTTGTCTATTAACAACTTTATGCTCTAAAAATCCTTAAAAGACCATTAGTCAAATAGGAAATCGTGGGTACTATTATTAAGGGAACAACCTACTTGACTGGTTGGAAAGATATTTTTTTTTTTAATTTAATTTATTGATATTTACAACTATAATATGATTATAACTAGTAAATCTGCTGATATGTACATTATGACATGAAAAACACATGTAGAGTAACTACCCATCGGCAGCACTCCAATAAAGTTCTATAGTAGATGGTCTTGAGGCCATCTTCGGAAAGATTAGTTTTGATAATTCCAGGACCCATTTTTATGTAAGGACGCAAGGCATGGACACCGACCTTTCCTAACGAAATGCTATTAAATACGTGAGAGAAGAAAATCCTCAAAAGAGTTTATAGCCATGCAAAGGAAGGGGAGCGGAGGAAGATCTATGAGGAAATAATAAACTCCAATGGGACACCACGTATTGTTGCCACCATAGAAAGGCCCCGAAAATGATGGCTGGGGCATGTGCAAAGAATGGAGCGAGGTAGACTCCCTTAAGTAATGATGGAGGGGCATCCGAATGAAAGAAGCAGAGACCTAGACTTCATTGACTGCAAGATGTGGAAGACCTACATTCGTTGGGTGTCGGGAGATGCAGAGGGGCAGCCGAAGATATGTGGAGGAGAATAGTTGATGAGGCCAAGGTCCTGCAAGGGCCCTAATGCTGTTATTGATAGCTAAATAGAAAGGGACCATTTGTGAGAATGGTCCGTGGTGACGGAATTAAGACTAATTCTAAAAAAAAATACAATACCTAATACATATATAAAATAAAAAAAATAGGATGTGGATGAGTCCTGAAAAGGTTGCCAATAAGTTGTTTATAAATATCGGTTCACGGGAGGATGGTGTAAGGTATCAAAATGCCGATGGATGGATGGTGCAGATTGAGATCTTCGGGGACTGAAAATGTCTATTATCTATGGAAGCGGGAAAAGAAAAGATTAACATCTGTAGGGGATGTCAACGCCATGAGCATGCTTTGGAGAAGAGTAAGGCTCTAAGAGAGCATCGGTTCTAGATAATTTTGGTAATAAATTTTTAATTTAATCGAGGAATAACATAACATGACGGATAGATTTCTGCCAGGCCTACGATAGTCTTGACAGGAATGAACTGCTCAAAGTAATGAAAACTCTAGGGGTCCCGGAAAAGCTAGTCGGATTGAGTGCGATGACCTTGGAAAACACCAGATGTAGGGTGAAGATTCAAAATATGATATCAGAAGATTTTGAGGTTGAGAATGGTCTGCGCCAGGGAGATCCCCTCTCACCTGTATTATTTAGCATCGCACTCGAACAAGCTGCGAGATCAATCAGGACCAACCCAGGAGGAACAATATGTAATAGGATGACCCAACACCTAGCGTATGCTGATGACGTAGTGATATCAGCAAGGTCAAAAGCGGCGCTTTCAGGAGCTTTGCAGGAATTTGAAGAAGCTGGGAAAAAATTGGGTCTGGTGATAAATAAGGAAAAAACCCAATATTTGATTTCCACAAAAAATGATGGGCAGGAAGAGCTGAGCCATGTGCAACTGCTCCACCACACATTTAAGAAAGTGGACAGCTTCAAATATCTGGGGGCTTTAGTGACAAGAAAGAATGACATTACTGCAGAAATTAAAGCAAGAATTTCAGCAGGGAACAGATGTCTCTTTGCACTGCGAAAAACATTAAGATTTCGAAACTTGTCACGGAGGGCAAAATTATTGATTTATAAAACAATCCTAAGACCGATTGTTACATACGCTTGTGAAACGTGGGTCCTGACACAGGAATGCGAAAAGATGCTGCAGATCTGGGAGAGGAAGGTGTTTCGGCAGATATTTGGGCCAGTATGTAATGAAGGCCAATGGAGGTCTAGAAATAATAGAGAGCTCAGGACCTATACAATGCACCAGACCTAGTCACCTTTATTAAATCTACACGTATAAGATGGCTTGGGCACGTAGAAAGAATGGGAGAAGATAGGTACCCAAAGAAGCTATTATATGGCAAACCAGGAGGCAAAAGAAGAAGAGGAAGGCCCAGGCTGCGATGGCTGGATGATGTAGAGAACGAACTGCAGAGGATGGGGATCAGACAGTGGAGAGGTCGAGCTGCTGACAGGGAGGACTGGAGAGGCGTTGTTGCGTAGGCCAGGGCCCTGCAAGGGCTGTAGAGCCATGGGAAGAAGAAGAAGAACATAACATGACAGGGGCATTAGGACTGGAATGATAGAATTTTTTTTTTTACAGATGCTTTTGAAAGAAAAACTTCTGTGAAGAGTGGAGTGCAATCAGATGCAGTCAGCAGTCTCAGATAATGGCAGCCTTCAGTCACTGCATGATAGCTCGTGCATCTAGTTCCTTCTACCCTCACGCCAAAACACTTTTCCTCGTTTAGTTGATAGAAAACCTTAGATCAGAAACATTCTAAAGCAGTGTGTAATTATGAAAACTACCAATGAGTACTGTTTTTTTTATGCAGTCCGTATTTGATATTAATTATGCATTTCAGTATACAATACTTCTGTATTTTTTGATAATTTAATGATTCAACATTTTTGTTGACAAAACAAAATGCATACAAAGTACTATTACTCCTACAAAGATGTTAAGTTTTCTCAACTTATCTACTGAAAAAGTTTTTGTTATCAACTTTCAGTCAAGCATTGCTATCAGTGAGATTTATTTTTTCATTAGTTATCCAGGGCCGTTACTGAGCAAGGACATAGTTTAATCTAAGGCTTAACACAAAGATATTAGTGTCAGGTCACATTCCGTCAATTATCGGATGTAGAAACCATATAAGGTATTTTCAAAGAATTTAAAATTTGGGTAGCACAACAGCTTTCCTGTTGGGACAGTTTTTAATTTAGTCGATAATTACTAATAATTTAATTTATTTGTAGTTTGGACAATTCCATTACAAATTTACGGCATCGCTAAACAGACTCAGAAAACGACTACAACCATTTCAATCAAAAATTACTTAGACTTATCACTACGGTATGCCATTAAGAAAATTTTGCATATGGACTTAAAAATACCAGCGGTTGCCGAACAAATGCTTTCAAGAAAATCTACACGGAGACCCAAACCCATTGATAGAACAAATGGCCACGACTCTCATGCCTGACACTAAGAGGAATCTAAAAAAAACATGAAAGAGGGATCTTTTGTCATAGGAAATTAAATCAAGCCCCAGAAATGATACCGGTGAGTAATGTTCTTCTTCATGCTATTGTGTTTTATAACATTGTCAGCCAATCTGCTGATTGTCAATTTTCTGTATTTGACCGGTGTAGATAAAAATATAAAGAGAAAAAAGTTGTATAAATCGAGTGTAATTCAATTAAAATTTACATAATTAAATTCGTTAATGCGAAATTATTGAAAATAAGTTAGATCAGTCTAAATTTGCATAGATATTTAGCTACTCGATGTATAACTTTTTTCCCTACAAACGGTTGGATTGATTCTTCGTCCCATAGAATTATACTCGTACATTCTATTGATATTAGGATTTAAAAAAAATATATTATAGCCAAGGATGAATATTTAAAAGGAAAAGGATCTGAAGAATTATTTATCTGGGAAATAGAATTAATTATCTGGGATCATTAATATATTTTACAATATATTAATAATTGATAACTGGGATCACATAAATGAAACTGGTCTATTATAGAGAAGGCAAGAAATCCCTTTAACCAACTTAGAAAGGTGCTATGCAATCTAAATTTGAAGTTGCAGACTCGAATCAGAGTTCTCAGATGTTACGTGTTCTCTGTGCTATCATACGGATCTTCAAATAACATCAACAAGAATTCGAGATGTGTTGTTGTCGGTGAATGCTCAGAATTTCATAGGTGTGAAGTTAGCAACGAAAGCATACTTGAACGGATACAGAAGCCCCTCGAGAAATTGGGCAGCATCAAAATATATAAATTGACATACTTCAGTCGTATGATGTGAAATGAAAAGTACCTGCTGTAGTTAATCATACAGCGCAAGATTGAAGGAAAGAGAGGTCCAGGCCGCAGGCATCTCTTCTCCAAGCCATGGACAGGATTGACATCAGATGAGATCAAATGAATCCCATCTCAATTTTAATCGTCAACATTCAAAAAAGGATGCGCACATTTAGAAGAAGGTCTGAAAGTACCAATATGTAGTGCCTAAACATTGCCAGAAAACGAGCGTTAGGTTTTGAATGAATCAGGATAGAAAGGTCTAAAAATGGCACTGTTCTTCTTAAAGGTCTAAAAACATATGAGGTCTAAGACAAAAAATACTCCTATAAAAAATCAAAATCCTTATTAAGAAAGGTCTAGTTAATTTTATTTTTTTTATCCTTATTCTTGATATGTCTTGAGATATCGAAGCAGAAAAAATGGAAAAGAAACTTAGCTAACATAGGTTGTTTTTTTTTAAAGCTAATCACTGCATTTATATGTTTATATATACAGATACACAACAAATAAGAAGAATTAAAAAAAAAACAGTGACCTAGATACCTGCTCAGAAACCTTTATTATTATTAATTTTTAAATATTTTTATTTGAAAATCAATAGCTAATAAAATAACATACTTTATTATTATTATTTTGGCACTACCTGCAAGAACCCGGCCTCCACCACCACAACCAGCCAATCTCTCCTCCAGTTTTGTACACCCAGCAGTTTCAAGTCCTCTTCGACATCATCCAGCAATCTGATCCGAGGACGTCCTCTGCTTCGTAAGCCGTCTGGTTTTTCATTGAGCATTCTCTTTGGTATCCTGTGTTCTTGGATACTTTCTACATGTCCCATCCATCTAATTCAGGCTTTCATTATCAACGCCACCATGACCGGCTGTCCATATAGTACCTTCAGTTCCTCATTCTTTCTTCTTCTCCATACCCCATTTTCGGCCAATTTGCCCCAGATTCTTCCTAACATTTTCAGAAACCATTAATCAGTTATAAATTTCATAATCCTGCAAAGCGAGGAGAAAAATCTTCAAATTAGCTGGATATGATACTGCGTAGGTGCCAATATAATACAAAAGAATAGTAATAAATTAAAATATTAGATATATATTATTAAGATATCGAATGAATATACTAGTAATGAATGATCGAAACGTTTAATCAGCAAGCAAATCCTTTTGATCTTTTATCAGGACAGAAGAGAGTAGAGATAAATAGTTTGAAAGATGTGTTCGATAGGAGGGAGCTACCTGAGTAGTCAAAAGGTTGGTATTTCTGTCTTGGCAGGGAGAGCCGCTGTTTCTGGGAATTAAACTTGTTTTTATAATTAGCATTAGTCCAGCCGCTCTCCTAGTCAATGGCAGCTGCTCATTTTCTGAAAGTTAAGGAAATTATTTAAATCAAATAATCAGACTTTATCTACTTATATATACTTTAAAAATCTTGATCCTTTTTTAAAATGTCAGTATGATTACATATACGGAAATGATGATCCATTGATTAAAAAAAACAAAATCACGACAATTACTTCATTTGTTTTAGTTGCAGGGAAGTTACTTATTACAGATGTGATACTACAGGGGAAATATAATGTAATAGCTGCAATGTATAAACACATTTCCTACTATAAAATTTATAAATTGTAATATTATAAATCATAATCATAATACCAACAAAATGATTTAACACACTATGTATTTATTTGTTTTCTTTCTATAATGTTCTTCCATATAGTTCCTTGTCCCGTGGCTGTAAATTAATTACTCAATCAGGAATTGGTGGGCTCACCCAGCCTTTATAAAGAGAATAATCTCTTAATTGAAGAAGAAACAGCAGAGATTTCTCGGCCTTATCTCAACTCTGTTCAATTTTTGGCTTATAGTAAGTAAAATCATAGGGTACAGATAAACAATGAACTGAACCCAAGAACCTTCATTGGATGCGATGCTTATGTTCTATTACTATTTTTCACATCAATTATATTGATATCAATTACTCAGCACAGTGATCTCCAGTTATATGTTCATAGTTCATAGACAAATTATATTAAAAATGAAAAATTATTTTAAATATTATCCTAGTTTGGTAACTTAATATTAACTTTGATCTGTTAATGCGAAATTATTATTAATTTATTTTTTATATGTTACAGCAATATATAAATTTTTTGAGTTTAATTTAATTTTTAAATTAAATTAACAGTCAAATAGGATATAAAAGGTCAGCAGTGGCATGGGCGACACTGAAGAGTTTAAGGACTCAGTAACGCACAAGTCAAAGGTGAATCTGATCACCATACCCGATTGGAAAAACTATTTCAACGGCCTCATGAACGAAGACCAATTCCAGGAAGACATCAGCTGGGTGTATGAAGGGACAGATATGACTGTTGATGAGGATCAGGTCGAAAAGGAACTGAAGCTAGGGACAAATAATAAAGCACCAAGGGCAGGTGGAATTAATTTCGAACTTTTAAAATATGGAGGGAAAAATGAAAATGTATAATTGAATACTGGGTGGTGACCCGAGATACGAAAAGAAATAAAAATAGGTTACATTAGTCCAATCTATAAAGAAGGGACAGGAAAAACATAAAAACTACAAAGGAATCTGCGTTACTAACCCTTTTGCCAAAATATTAGTAAAACTTATAAGAAGTGAATTAGAGCATGAGTTTAAATGTCCAGAAGACCAATATGGATTTATAGTGGGGAGATCGTGCATTGACCATATATTCACCCTAAGGCAATTGTTGGAAAAACATCAAGCCGTTTCCAGAGACATCGAACTAATATTTATAGACATGGGGAAAGCGGGAATCATAGTGTCCCTCGAAGACTATTATGGCAAGCCCTCCAAAAAGCAAACATTAATATTAATAATAAAGGAAATGTACAAAGGGAACACCTGCCAGGTCAAAATTAGACCATAGCCATCTGAGCCTTTCCCAACCAGGAAAGGTTTGCTCCAGGGATGTTGTGCCTCTCCTTCTCTGTTCAAGATTTATCTTCATATTTGTCTGAAAACATGGAGAAGGAAATGCGAACCCATGGGGATTCAGTTGAAAGAAAATGTGTTCCTATATAGTTTATCCTTCGCGGATGACCAGGTCATTTGGAGGGCTTGCCATAATAACCTTCGAGGGACACTATCATTCCCGATGTCCCCATGTCTATAAATATTAGGATAGGAGCACAAGACACAGAACATACTGGATATATGTTAAGAAAATTAAATGAGGAATTCCAGCAATGGGGGGATAGCTATTAATGCTGTGAAAACGGAACACATGACAGCCACTAATGATCATAATAATAGAACTAAACCCAGAAGGGGTTCTAAAAAGAGTTAGGCATTTTAAATATCTTGCCTCCGTAATTGAGATAGAATTTCAGAGGGTAAAAAGGCCATATCAATGCTCGAACCGGTACTATGAAATAGAAACATTATCCCCAAAACAAAAAAATATATATACAATAGTATACTACTAAGCATTATGACGTATGGATCAGAATCTTGGACGTTGAAAAGCAACTTCAGTAGATATTAGGAAGATATTGAGAAAAAACGCCTGAAAGTGGAAGGCAATTTGAAAAGAATGCCTGAAGGGATACTACCCAAAGTAGTACACCAATGGAAAATTAGGGGAACAAGAAGACGAGGAAGATCAAGGAAGACCTGGGATAACGAAGTTGAGGAATCCATGATGGCTCATGATCTACGGGAAGAATGGACCTTAGATAGGACATTATGGAAGGAAGCCATCCAATCGCTAGGTTAACCCCTTGACGCTCGTTTTTTTTTCTCACAAAAATGTAACCAAAAACATCAGTTTTTTTTATTTTGTATTTAAAAAGTTTCTATTGTTTAAAAAAAATTAAAAAAAGAACAAAAAATAGTTTTATTAATTCAATATAATATTCAATATAGTTCAATTCTTTCTTATCAAAATAAATAGAAATTAACATTGAGTAAAAAAGAATTTTTCATTTTATTATAAATTGAAAAAATCATTTTCATTTTATTTTAATATAATGTATATAATTATAATCATTCATTTATTATTTCAAAAAACATCTACAGAAAACTGTAAAAAGTTGTATAAACTATAAGAAAAGAAACTATATGCAGAAGCCGGTACAAATGACGGGCGACTGGCAAGCTTGTTGTATGTAGGTCCCTAATACGAACATGTCGAAATCTGCGAGTAGCACTCGGGTTGGTGCGTTAGAGTATGCCGACCGCACGCAAGCGTTGTTCGTTCAAAATCATTAACCGGTTAAGGAAACCCACTATTAGTGGAAACTCCTGTTAAAAAATAAAATCAATTTATTGTTTAAACAAGACTAACAAACTTCAAAAGTTTTTCTTATAAAATTAGAAGAGAGTAATTATTGAAAAATATGAAAATATTGTTGTAAACATCTTGCAAATGAATGACGCTTATAAATACACCTTAAAACTTTCATTTTCTGTAAGCTGAGGAACATGAGGAATTTTATCATTAGAAACACATCTACAAAGAGAAGTTATAACAGGGTATGGAATGAAGCTACGGGAATAAATAAATTATTTCATGTTATATTAACTAACATTAAAATCGGAGTGGCTCAGTAGAGCGGTGAGTTGCCATGCTGAAGGTCCTGCGTTCGAATCCCGCTGTTGGCAAGATTTTTATTTAATCTATTAGCGGCCGGAGATGGATCCGATGGGATCTAGGCCCCTACTGGGGTTCACCCAGCCTCCATAAAAGGGGTAATATAAATAAGGGGAAAATCTGGCTGTTTTGGAAAATTTTGGATAAATCACCTCCCTACAAGTTGTCCAAGAAACAGTACAGTCTCCACCATGTACTGAACACCACACCCTTCATGGGTTATAGCAGTGAAGGTTTTTTTATTTATTAATTAATGTTAGATTATGAAGAAATTGGAAATAATTTTGGGTAATTAGTGCTGCAGTGGCAGTAAGGAGATGCCGTACGGCCCTGGAGCCCCCTGAATAGATTTGGCTGGTTGAGGGCGGTTGCATCACCCGTTGAGTCAGCGGAATGCGGAGGCCCCTTCAGTGTCAACACAGCTTGTAGTCTTGTAGCCTGTGGTTTTGTACTCCTATCCTCGAGCTTGTAGTAGTATGTATGTATGCATACATGGTAAGGAAAATATTAGCTGCTCAAAAAATATATTACATGTTAACACAACTATTTTCGGTTCTGAAAGAAATCATTACTAACCCATTGTTTTCAGGTTTGTACAACGTAATGTACGCCACCGGTGATGGGAGGTGCAGATCTCTGTATGGATGTATAAGTCCGCTTATGGAGAAATAGGCTGCTGAGATGAAGAATCACAGCCGGACACAGAATGTATTTCTCCATTTAAAAAATATTCAAAAAGAGATTTATCTGCCATAACACCTGTTTAATGTGTACGAGAAGGTACCCGTCGTCGCATACAGGGGAGATACGACTCAAAAAGAGAAGCGTCCACCTACTAGATAGGTTTGAAAGAGAAATCCTGACAGCAAACTTTTTCTCATCTCTACCAAGATATTAGTATATCCACATTTCTCAAGAAACAAAGACTAAAAGAAGTGCACTTCCGTTTCAAGTATTACTTATTTCATCATCCTAGATCGTGAGCCGATTCATACTAGAGTGTGTGCTGGAAAGTACTGAAATTAGTAGATGCAAATAGGTATTTGAAATATTTTAAAGTTCTCACCTCGCATAACAACACTTAAAAACGGACAGAAAAATTTAATGCCTTGTTAAGTTTAATGACATAAAAAATACCGAAATAACTGAGACGGTTTAAAGCAGTGGTTCCCAACCTTTTTTGTACCATGCTCTCCTCCCCTGTTGGAATAAAAGCCTTCCATAAAGCCCTTCCACGATAAATTGAATAGGCATGTGAAAAAAAAATTAAGACATTGAAAACAATGAAAAAAAACTTTGAAAACAAAACATTCAGCTTTACAGTCACGAGATAAAACATTGTTTTTCAATTTAAGATAAAGTAGTGAAAATAATAAAAATGAGAAATTTGAAAAAGTGAAAATTTTTTTTTCATCTGGTCTCGCGCCCCACCTCACTTACATGTCTCAACGCTCATGTACCATTGGTTCATATTTCATATATATCCTATTTCATATGTCATATTTATTGTAAATAAACATCAACCCATAAAATAAATCACTGAATGCCTTAAAATGAAATAAATTTTAGTACAAGCCAATACAATAAAAAGAAAAACCGCTACTACTATAATATACAATAAGAAGAAAAACTACAGAAACATTTTTTTATAGGGGCTTCGGAAAAAAAATCACTTTAAATCACTGAAGGTGTAAAGGACCCTTAAAATTAATAAGCTTTTTATTACTAACAACTTACAAGGAGGTAATAACACAAAAACTTAAAAAAGAGTTAAATATTATATTAATGTATAATATGAGTACGGTTTATATAATGTTTAACTTCCCTACAAAGATTAGCGAACATCGCGTTTTTCTTTCGTTGTTAGCGAAGAAGCTGAACGAAAAAAAAAATCTCTGCTACCTCTTCATAACCTCATTTTGCCAAAGAACAGAATCTAATAGGCTTAACTCCAGAAACTTACCTTCTTCCTAAATTACAAGCTCCATCTCGAAAGTTTTAAAAAGTCGCCTTTTGAAGTTGAGAAGAGTTTTATCAAAACTGTAGGGCGATTTATGATACCAGAGGATTCTTTTAAAATTCCTCCGATATTAAACATTCAAGATATTTACAATAAAATAACCAGACAGAAATAATACTGACTCATAATTGCTGGCTTAAGAGAATCTAAATCGAAACTGGAAAAGTGGGCGGTTAAATGCATCGGTAAATGGTGGATACCATCAAGGGTGCGCCGCTGTAGAGGCATCGCATATATTTATGCAAATTCAGCGAATGCCTTAGTCACTCTAAAGACAATTTGAGGAAAACTGGTGCCGAGCGCTGGGGCGTATAAGATTATCATCTAAAACGTTACTTGTTAGTGAGATTGACCTCAATGCGGCTCTGGTTCAATTCTGGTTGGTACTAAGGTTTACGTGAGAGCGGAGAATCTCGCTCGAGTTGCTGTGCTGAAGATCCTAGATTAACATCCAAATGAGGCAGATAATTATTTATTCTTATGACAGCTATAGATGGATTCTGTGATGTCTGGAGACCCTCCCGGGGCTAACCCAGCATCTATTAAGAGGATATCTTTAATAGCGGGAAAGTCAAATCACATCCCTGAGCAACCGCTGGCTTAGAAACAGTTCAGTCTCTACCATTTGCTGAACCTGAAACTCTTTATTTGCAGTAGCATTGAGGTCTACAACACTGAAATTTGACTTTTCCTCTGTGACAGGGACACGTTTCTAATTTATTGTGCATATGAGTAATATATACTATAATACTCGTATAATATATGAAAAAAAGATGGTATTTATACTTCAATATAAATTTAAAATGGATGAAACAGCAGTATAAAGTTAGTTAATTAAAAAATTCGGCAAATGAAAAAAAAACTTGCACATGTGGGAAAGTTTATCTTCCTATAATAAAATATTAATAAATAATCAGTTAAAAATAGTTTTAAAAAACTCGCTTTAATAGTAAACAAAAATAAGAGTAGAATTTTCAATAAGTTTAAAATTAGCATAGAGCGGTCAACAAAAAAGAAGTTTGTAATAAAGCGTAAAGTGCTTGATGTTAATTGTTGTCAATATTTTAACTGATATTGGTAAAAGTAGTCATTAAAGGAACATCATAAAAGCTACCTCACTGTTTTCTGGATAAAATTATTTTAGTTCGTCACTCTATTCTTGTTGTAAACTTATAGAAAATTATGTTATAATGTTTATAGTCCAGAATTCATGGTCCATTTTTGCACTTGATTACTATCAAGCTGAATCTTCGTGAATAGCTTCGTTTCGATAAGACGCCCAACAATCTCCTGTGCGAAAATTCTCGATTGTGGTAGCTAACAGAGGTAGCAGGGATAAAATACGTCGATTTGATGATTCTCAAAAATTTATTACTAACTGGTTTTTTTTTTGTTAAATCTCAAGATTATTATCTAATTATTTGAAAAAATATTTGTCCTACAAAATGTATGGTTTGATCAAAGAGTCCCGTCCTTCCAACTTGTATCAATAACGAGGTCATTAAAAATGACCTCTTTTACTTCTTCTTTTTTGACTTCGTTATCGATACGTATTGGAAGGAGGGGACTCTTTGATCAAACCATACATTTTGTAGGACAAATATTTTATCACCTTTTTCAATCATTTTCCCAGAGCATTTTCTTTAACATTTGATGGTGCAGTTGTCAATAACAGCATAGTCAATCACCTTGGCTGACAAATTTCTAAAACCGATTTGCAAACGTCATTTTCTGGTAGTCAAATCGATGGTAATATCCATATAATTATGGACCCTTACCGCATGATAAAATTGGAATACTTTTGGGGAGGTAGAATTATTAGTTGGGAATTAATACAAAAATAGAACAACCTTCAGTCTGAAGAAGGCTTGCATTTAGGCAATAAATAGAGGATGTCGCATATTCAATATCACATGCGAAAAATGAATGTCAAACTAGCTGTCCAAACGTTAAGCTCATCGGTAACTGACCCATTACGGTGGTGCCATGACAACAAAATTAGGGGTTTCGAAGATGTAAAGGGGACTGTAGTCTTTATAAGAACATTTAACAGATTGTTTGACATTTTGAACTCAAGGAGCATCATTCAAAAATATGACAAAGCTCCTATGCAACAATCTAACATTGTTAGAATTAGAAACTTTTTAGACAAGGCCGACAAATATATTTAGGAAATGTATTATGTATTAGTTTGCAATAGCTTAAGGTGGACTGGATTTGTTGGGTTTAGAGTTATTATCAAAAGTGTTTTAAATACGTTTAAAGAATTAATAGAAGTAGAAACTCCTAAAATATTTACTTAGAAACAAACTGTCTCAAGACAGTATCGACATTTTTTTGGTTACATAAGGTCGAAATTCGGATGTAATAATAACCCGACAGCCAGACAATTCATGACAGCATTTAAAAAAAATCATGGTGCATAAGGCTATACGCTACTCGGAAGGAAGTAATTGTATTCCTCTTGAAGAAATGAATATTTTAAACTTCCCAATAACTCTGGCAGAAGGAATTAATTGTCCCACGCCCCCTTTAGAAAGTAGTAATAATATCTTGGATAATAATGCATTGGCAATTGCTAATGAGCATAATTATGCTATACTCCAATTAACTGAATACAACCTCAGCCCTTTCGCCCACGAAGTTATCTGATATATTGCCGGATTTGTTGTCAGAAGCATTGAGGCAAAACTTAAATTCACTGTTTGTGTCAGTGCACTGAGGGAAAGCAAAGGGTTTCACGCCTTTCTGGTTCACACCAAAAATCGTGGAGGCCTAACATTTCCGTCCAGAGATGTGATAAAAGTTAGTAATTCGGTGGAATTGGCAGTAAGGCACTTTTTAACTGCTGAAGGTTGAGCCGATTTAATAAAAAAGAGGGGACAATATTTATTTAAAAGTGCTATCTTCCCTTTAAGAGAAAGACATTTTTTCTAGTTTAACAATCCATAAATTCGATCAATCATTCGAAGACAATCATGTTTTTTATCTTATAAAACTAATCGCAGAAACGAACATAAAAATTCGACTACACCATTCTACAAAAATGTATTCAGAGAAGCTGCCGGAGCAGATTATAAGGGAGCAAAATTTAAAAACTACTTTATTTATTTATTTATTTTTTCTTTTTTAATTTATTTATTGATATTTACAACTGTATCAAAAAAATACATCAAGTAAATGGGCTAAGCGATACATAATTACATGTGAAATTGACAAGTAGAGAAACTACCCACTGGTAGTACTCAAATCACAAGTTCAACTAAGAACTCACGGGGCCATCTTCTTTTCAGACGCCTCGGAGGATTATCGGAAATTGAAGAGGAAGCTAGGTTTGAAACTAGAGGGTTTGAGTGGAAATGAAGTTTGTTATGAAAGGATAGATAGCTGGTTCGGGCCAAATCAGCAACAAATGGGACATTAAGGTCGTTATGGATGATTTTATTCTTAACAAAATAAGGAACATTAAGGATTTTACGAAGGATTTTGGATTGTAGGGATTGGATACGAGAGGAATTCGATGGCTTAGTGGAGCCCCAAAGCTCTACTCCGTAGGTCCAAATAGGTCGTATGATGGTCATGTAGATGAGTCTTTTGTAATTAATTGGGAGCTTAGAGCGTTTGTCTAGTAAGTGTTGAAGTAGCCTGAAACGTCGAGCGGTTTCTTGTCTTTTCAGTCTCGTATGAGGATTCCAGGTTAGTCGTTTGTCAAGATGCAACCCTAAGTATCGGATCTGTTCTACAGGCACCAGTGGGATATTATTAAAGGATACTGAAGGGCAGGAAGTCATTGGTTTACGACGTAAGGTAAAAGTGATTTGATGCGATTTTTGAGAGTTTATTTTAATTCTCCAGTTTTGACACCTTTCTTCAAGATCAGTGATATGGGATTGGAGGCTTTGGGATGCAATAATTGGATTGGTGTTGACTGATAATACACATGTATCATCAGCATACGTGGTAAGGATAGTATTAGGATGAGTTGGGATGTCAGCTGTATAAACTGTATAAAGGATTGGGCCAAGGATACTACCTTGAGGACTTTATTTTTAGGGCAATGAAAGTGTTATTTAGTTAATAATATTTGTTAAAATATAGTATTATGTAAAAATAATAAATTATGTTAAATTTTGTTTAAAAATATCCCTTTTCCTTGCATTTTGTATTTACTTACCATTAAATGAATTTTCCTTGGAATTTCCGAATCCCTTGTGCTGAAGAGGCGTGGCCGTTCAAGTTAGTCTCATCCGCACCTTGGCCCCATTTTTTCTTTGCGATTCAAAGAGAATATCAACTCCCTAGTATTATAACCTCCTCGTATATGACACCTCCAATGACAATATTTAAAGAATAAAAAAACAGAGTAAAAGAAATAGAATAGAAATGAGATAATTTTTAGGTTTTTTAAAATATTTCATTTTTGTGTTTCGAAATATACAAACTCTGATGTTGACTTTTTTTTTTACTGGATCCCGATTGACCGAAAATCGAGTTCAAAGATTCCTTTACATACTTACAGGCGAATCGAAAACGTGTTTAAAACAGATTTTTTTTTCTCCTGGGCCATATAACTATTCTATTTTGTTAACTGCTGTTTTTAATAATTAATTTATAATTAGTTGTATAAAGTTATGATCTTAAAGAGTTATTACAACGCCGAGGAGAGAAGATAGGAGCAGGGACTGCTATAACTAGGTCGGACGGAAATAGCCTTCTGGGCTCAAAGAGGACTCGCCTTTTTATTCAGCTCTCTTGTCTCTTATATATCGATCTCATCTCTCCCTCCCTCTCTCCACCTTGTTCGTCCTTCTCCATGTTACGAATTAGAATGGGAATTAGGATTTACCTTAAAAGCTTGGCTGAGTTTTCTAAAATTCTAAGAGGATCCAGTCCCGTTTAGGCAGGAACTTTTTCAGTTATAGTTCAATGCATCGTGCGTGACCAGACAGTGAGCTCTCAAGGGGATTTTCAGAACGAGATCTCATGAATAGGAATAAGTATTCCCTGTCAATTTGTGAGTTCTTATCCCAGGATAAATCTTTTAGACTAGTACTTTTTAAATTTTTTTTTTGTATACCAATATTAGCTTCACAGTTGAAATGATTTTTAGGGAAAATAACTTCAATTGGTATAATTATGCAACTGTTCATTTTATTGTTCCACAGCAAGCACTTAATATTCCGGTAGCGGTCCCAAACGTTATTATAGAAATTTAAGCTCAGTTTAGTACTTATTTAATAACATCTTATTATAAAAAATTATAATTTATTTTATTTTGTTAGTTATTGATTTTATTAATTTTTAAATAATTTTATTTGAAAAGAAAACATATGTCCAGGACCGGGACTCGAACCCGGTCACCCAGATCGCTAGTCTGGAACTTTACCAATTGAGCTATCCTGGCTCCACCAAGCTCGCTCCCCGGTCATGGTCCTATCCTTTCTTTTTTCTGATCCCATGTCCCCGCGTTCTCGCAATTTGCCATGTATTCGAGGGGAAGAATGTTCTTTGAACATTTATTTAATTTGGATCTTGTTGACTTACGCCATTAGATATTATTATAATTTATTTTGTTTTTCGATTATTATTTTATTTTATTATTCAAGTCCCGGTCCTGGACATATATTTTCTTTTCAAATAAATATATATGAAAAATCATAAATATTAATTTTATAACAGAATTAAGAAAAAAAAATTAAAAATATGTTCCTGATTTCCTGACTTCTGACACAATTCTTAATACCGTTGTTGAATTTAAATGCAAAAGAAAATGAATGGTTCTATATAAAAAATTAAAATAGTGGAATAGAGTGGAAAATAGTTGACTAGATAATTCTAATAATGGATTGAATTGTTCAGGAGGTGCAGTCAAAGATAACACAAAATAACCAAAATTTATTTTATTGCACAATTTTTATTTTATTTTATGGTGTGTAGGTATTATTACGTTTCGGCCTAAGGCTACACCTACATTGGATCCGATTCGGTGCGACGTGATTCTATCACATACGATACTGGGGTGTATACATTATACATATTTTACTATACATTATAGTAAAATATAAATGTATTAAAAATAATTAATAAATAATCTTAATTTTATAAATTTAAAGAACCAAATGTTATAACTCTCGATATATTTCAGCCATTTGGTTTGCTAGCGATGTCTCATCGTATCACACCGGATCCAATGCAGGTGTAGCCTAAGATGTTGGCCATCTTCAGGGCTAGGAAAGAAACAGCCCTGCTTATTGTTTGTTATCTTTGACCCTTCAATCAAATCTTCTGACCAATTCAATCCATTATTAAAATAGCTACACGTTATTTCAATATTTCGATTTTAGTACAATGGAAGAATGATATAAGATTTTTCTTATAAACTAATTAATTTTTTATCTACAATTCAAACATTTTCGATAGCTGCTTCCTTTTTTTCCAAAACTATTCAATAAAGAATTTCAACTAATTTAATTAAATACAATTACCTACCTACTATTTGAAATTGGCAGGATTATAAATTATAAGATTAGTTCAAAAAGATGAGAAAAAAACAACTAATTTATTTGAATTTTAAACAAGTATTTACAATTTACATGTTTACAATAACATTGAACGAATAAAATCTTCAGAAAAGAAAAATAACAAAATAGTAAATTTCAAGCGTCTAGTCTGCTCCTTGAGCCACATTTTTCCCGAAAGAAAAACTAGCATTTCTTGTTGAACATTTAAGAATTGTAGAAAAAGATTAAAGAGGAAGTTAAGGTTATAAAACCTAGAAGAGCCAATGCTCAATACCGAATTTGGTTTGTTTGCACAAGTGTGAGGCTACGTGTACTACCCAACTAGTAATTTCAACAAATTAGTAATTTCGGAGAATTAAATAATGGTAGGTCCGGTGCGGCATCAAAGTTAAATAAAAGAGAACCTTGAGCTCTAGGAATTCCGATTTCAATTTCAAAAGAACTCGACACTGGACAGAGGCAGATCAGCATAATTCCGAGAGTTTCAAAACTTGAGAGTAAACAAATCCATAGATAGTCGACACTATCGATAACGACCATCGATTGTCGGCACTATCGATAGCGAACATCGATATGTATGACATATCAATATATCGATAGTAACTATCGACTATTGCCCAACCCTAGCAGGGTGTATCCTCGTAATTATATGAAATATGTTAAAAAACACGAAAAATAGTTTAAAATTGCGATTGCTTAATTGTTATGCAATGCTATAAACAACGCCTTTAATTAGTCCGTTTTATCAACTTTTATAATGTTTAATTAATCAACTTGCCAACGTTTCTTTGTATCAACCGGTTAACGTTTCTCGTTTATGTTGGTAAAAATGAATATATGTATATAGTCTTCATTCGTATATATTATAATGTCTACAATAATACTATCAATAGTTATTTTATCTAATTAGCAAATACTGCCAAGAGCTCATCTTCAAGTGGTTTATAAAAAAAAAAAAAAACTAAGATGTGAGTAATTATAATGTTTAATTATATATATATGCTGATATTTATTGTTCCCTTTAAAAATGTAAAATAGAAACTAATATAAAAAGTTAAATAAAAACATCCTCTACTCGATAGAATTCAGTACTGTTTTCCATTATTAAAATTAACAATTAAAAGAAGCTGAAAATGCATATATTAATTTTCAATGGTTATTATTTATTACTTGATAAAATTAAGATTTTTCACTCGTGAAGCTCATCTTTTTCTGAAGTGAGTTTTATTAAATGTGACAAGACGTCCAGAAAAAGCTTCCTGAAAATAAGTTAGGCATATGTAACAGTTGTTTAATACTTTCCGCACCGACAACTTCACAATTATATTGAAAGTTAGACTTTGTTACAAGTTGGGAGGAGTTAATACTCGAGCGATACATAATGAACTCGCAGTTACACGAGAGAAGGAGTCGCTTTAATAACTCACTCGAAGTCCCTCGTTAGGAAACATTTAAAATTGCATAACCGATATCATAGAAGCTGCCATGTCCAACTTTCTGTCATCGAGTCGATAGCGACCTTCCCAAACTCCATTGAACATAATGTATTCTAACAATGGTCGAATCGCGAAAGCCTCGTCCCTTTTTGTAAAACTAGAAACTAAGTTTAAGGAAGAAATCATTCTGCCTTTTGTTGAATCTATCTCCAGGGGGGTAGCAAATCTTTACTCAAGAATACCCAAGGTTTATAAATGATAATATTTATCCACCTTAGGTATATACCAGTGAATAACTGCTTAAATCGAATTATGTTCAGAGTCAACTTTATTGAGTGAAGCGGAATCGTATCAAGGATGGTTGAACGATTATATTATAACTCCGTTACAAGCTAAAAAATACGACAATGCAAAGATTTAGCTTCCCTCAGATCAAGTAACTCATTTTGGACCGAAGTAGATTTAATCACTTTTTCACTGTGTCTTTGGATATAATACTCCTCATAGCTTCTTGTAAATACAAATTTTGGTATTCTTTTCTATTATATTTCTATTGACGAATTACTTCATGTTGTGGCTCAGATTACTTATTGCGTACGAGAACATATTTGGGCATTGAAAGCAGCCCTGGCAAGAACTGTTGACCTGTTTGCGGTGTTTAGATAAAACATAGAAAAAAATTTATGTAATTACCAGGATAACCAGTGAAGAGCCCAGAACGTGGTAGAGACGGTACTATCTAAGAAAAAGTTTGTGTAGTGAGGTGATTTTCCATAAATCACGCACAACCAAGTCCCCCCGCTCCCTTATACTGGAGACCAACATTTTGGAAGCTGGGTGAGCCCTAGGGGAATCCCGGCTGGTAGATTAAATACATTATCTGTCAGAACCGGATTTGAACCAGGGACCTTTGGCTTGAAAGCGGCTTCGCACCCAGATAAATCATAGCAAACTTGGAATGTAAAATTGAAAGAAATTACTATTTCTTTCTTATTTACTATTTTTTTTCTTATTTAATGGGCATTTGTCTGCTGATGCATATCAATGATAGATTCCGAAGCATGGCATTTTTATTTCAGTCACTATATAAAAAAAATTGGAATATCTATGGACTTTGCTTTGCGAATTTTCTCCACTGCTAAGCAATCATAAAAGAAAACCCGAACCGGGAACCTGAGACAATGCTTTGGCTCCTCACCGATCACACTCACTGATTCAACATGTATTTGGAGCGTTGAAATCGCACAAAATAGAAATGCAAGGGGTCATAAAAGATTTCGTAGGTCTCTGCCTATTGATTTTGCCAACAAATTCTTCGTGTTCAGGTTGCAAAGCAATGGATAAAAATGAGTTGGATATATAAATTTATCAAATTAATTTTTTAACTTTACTTTATCTACTTTTTTTAAATTTTACAAATTGATTTTTGTACGACGCAGCAGAAGAATAATACTACAGAAGAAGGCCCAACATACTTGATTAATCTCAATTGTCCTGATTTATAATTCTTCCTTTTCATATAATTGATGATTGAAAATATAGCTCAGATAATTCTGAAACTGAAGACGCCATAAAACTGAACTTTCTCGCAGCATATTTTTTTTTTTGGTGAATTAGGGGGTCATTACTTCCTCTGCACTATCGTTTTCGTGGTTTATTCATATTTTTTTCTTATTTTCTAATCTTTTGCGAGTTTTTTTTTTTTTAATAACGGTAATAGTTTTTCTAACCAAAGCCACATCATTAACAAAGTGAAATGGTACTCTGCACTTTTTTATATAACTTAGAGAAATATATTAAGTGGAGAATTTCACTGCAAATGGTTGACCCATATTACATTTATCTGGATCATAGACACTTTTCATCAAAGCGTCTGATGTATGTCAAATTAATCATAGCGGTATGCATAATTCTTTCATTGTCTTGTTGTCTTTGTTAAACTATTTTTGTTTTTCCATTATTTGATTAAAAAATATATATTTATTGAAATTTACAAATGTATAGGGAATACATCTAGTAAATACAATGAATGAATACATTGACATGGAAAGACAAGTAGAGAAGCTACCCAGTGGTAGTACTCAAATAAAAAGTTCATCTTAGAAGGTGGCGAGGCCATCTTCTTTTCAGACGCCTCGGAGGATTATCAGGAATTGAAGAAGTTGCGAGGTTTGAAACTAGTGGGTTTGAATGGAAATGAAGTTTGTCATGAAAAGATTGATATCGGATTCGGGCCAAATCAGCAATAAACGGGACGTTAAGGTCATTATGGATTACTTTGTTCGTACGGAGCATTGAGGATTTTACGAAGGATTTTGGATTGTAAGACTTGAATACGAGAGGAATTCGATAGCTTAGTGGAGCCCCAAAGCTCTATTCCGTTTGTCCAGATGGGTCTAATGATTGTCATGTATGTTAGTCTTTTTTAATTAATTGGGAGCTTAGTGAGTTTGTTTAGTAAATGTTGAGGTAGCCTGAAACGGCAATGATAAAAAAATAAAATAAAAATCTTGTCTTATGTTGGTAAATTTATTTTAAAAATCAGTATAGAATAATTTGTAAGCAGTCTTAAGAAACGTGATACTCCGGTATGATTAGTCATTTTTTAGTGCATTTCATTGCAAAAAAAATTTAATTTTTATTTTTATACAAGTACGCCCATTTGACTAGTTAGGACATGGCTTGTGTTCGTTTCTTACATTCTTCGGATTTTATCACTAAATGATTACCGAAAGTTATCTTTATAATAAACTATAATAAAAAATAGATAGACAAATACCAAGATTTTAATGTCTCCAGCGACACAGAAAAATTGTTTTCGGATTGAAATGGCTGTAGTTTGGTTTATTAAAACCTTTTTAAAATTTAATTATCTCTTATTTCGGAGATATGATGTAGTTTAATTTTATTTATAAAGTCTTTTGTGCTAAATGGGTATTTCCTTTTGCGCAGTTGTTACTGCAGTTGTTCCTGAGGCAGCAGTTACTGTTCATTTATGTTAGGTTTTGGCTGGCAATACTGATTCTTAATGGCTAGTTATTCATTCCAACTTTCCAGGGATTGTATACAGAAACTGTGAAAATGTGTTAACAGTGCTGACAACTTTTTCTATATACGTGGTGGACCTACTTTCATTACTTTGGAACCTAGGAAGGTTTCTAAGAAGAGTAACCGGTTCCTCAATTTTGTTTTAATTTATATTCATATCATCATTGCAGGCAGTTAGCTGCTGGAAAAAACATTCAGTGAACTTCCGTATATAGGCGTGAATCAAGAAAACATATAAAAGATCGGTTTTTCTGTTTTACACTTGCTTTACAGGGAGCGGTGTGGCTCAGTGGTAGAGAACTGAGTTACCATGCCGGAAATCCTGGTTCAAACCCCGCTGCAGGCAAGACTTTAATTTAGTCTGTTTGCAGCCGGAGATGGCTCATATGGGATCTAGGACCCTCCTGCGGCTCGCCCAGCCTCTATAAAATGTTATAAAAATCGTGTACCAAAAATAAGGGGGAAAAATTTGCTGGTTGAGCGTGATCTAGGACAAGTCACATCCTCGCAGAACCGTTGTCCATGAAACAGTAAAGTCTATACCATATACTGAACCCCAGACCCATTCACGGGTTCTAGCGGTACATGTTAACACTTGTTTTACATCTTAAAATATTTAACTTAAAGAGTGTAGAATGTTCTAATAATAATCAGTTTTTCGACCCGTGCCACAAGGTGAAGGGCTTCCACTGCCTAAGCCTAGACTATCAATCGCTGCCTGGTGATGAAGCCATACCAAAGGGCGTTGTAAGTGAGCCCTCTACGTCACAAGATTCCAGTTGGTAACTTGATTGAGACACCAAGAATTATACAAGGCAAATTAAATGATCACATAAGAGAATTAAAACTTTTAAAATACAAATCCAATTTCTTAGTCTTTAGAATCAAGCTACGGTATTCCATATTCTAAGAATGAAAACAATCTGGTTGCTTGGAGTGATAGTAACAATCCAATAATAATTATATAATTTAATAACTATATGAATCAGAAGAATGGAGATTTTAATTGTATCACCAAGAGCGAGCTAAAATCAGGTTTACTTAGTAATGGCAACTTATTGCTCTCTGCATAACTTGTTATATGTATAAAGGAATCGTATAAATGTATTCTGCGGGGATTTTAAAGTAGTGGTTTTACTTCTCTGCAGGCAGTTGGGATATACGATATATTGCTTTCTTTTTGGGAACAGAACAGTTGATACAGGAATGATCACGTAAAAAAATGAAAGTATGGCAGAAGGCTGTACCCATGTTACAGTGATTTCTTCACTATCCTCTCGTTGCTTATATTGAAATTATATTATCTTCTTTTCGTTTAAAACTAGGTCTGATTTTAAGGCAAAGATAGCGAAGAATATAAATGTCATAGAGGATAATAATTCCCAAATTGTTAATTACTATTAATTACCTGAAGCCAATGTTAAAGAGGGCATTTTTCTTATTTCTGAAATAAAAACGCCGACTGGAGATGGAAACATAACAATATTAACATTGAAAAATAAGTTGTAAACATAAATGAACTTTTAGAGAAATACTACGACTTAGTATTAGCAACGTTGTCTTAAAAATCCATTTTTCAACTCACAATTGGATATCTTTTCTAACAGTTGTGAATACGTCAGTGGAGAACATGTTGAACAAATTCATCAGGATATTGCCAACGTGGAGAAATAACATTAGGGGATATGAGAGCTGTCCATACTTGTAGATTACGGAGTGTGTTCTCAAAGATTCGATGCTAATTCAAAGCTAATTGAGAATTTAAATAAGCTCGTAATATCTTGCTTATTTAAGCAAGTGCAGAAACTGAAAAGTGTCAATGAATATTTAATTGCGTGTGTTAGCCATTCTCTTTCATTAGAGGGTTCAAGAATTAGGATTCATTTCCAGTCAATAGCATCCTTCATTCTAGTATCCCTTTGTCCAACTACAGTGTTATAAGATGCACTGTTTCAATTCACGTTCGATTATTCGACTGAGATCACCGAAGTAGTGAGACGTTGGACGTTCCAGGGCAATCGTCTCGAGAAATTTTGTTTGAGGTGTGAGCTTATGGGGTTGTAGGTGACAGGTAATTGGGGGGTCATTATATCTGAAAGAAACTAGATGCATACAAGAAAAGAAAGAGAATTTCTGAATGGCCTGAACCTTAAAATGTACAACTAAACTCGTGGAGTCCCAGATGTCTTCGGAAAGGTTAGAGAAATATCCTATATGTTGGGTGTATTGGAAAATACGCCAACAACTCTCCTTAGAGAGAAACGGATTATACCTGCTTTGGTGAAGTATACCGTAAAGGTGGATACGCGCAATAGGCTGACATCTCAGCTTTCCATTTGGCTGGAAGGCTGTATCTCACTGTAAGATAGATCAAAATCGCGGATTAATACAAAAAATTGTTACATATAATCTTTACTTTTTAGCCCAGAGATCATCTTATGTTGGTTCACGGTTTAAAGAGAGGGAGGATGATGATTATGGAAACATGTTTCTTTTTTCAACTATGGCGCCATAAAGCCTTAACCAGTCCAGCGTTAACCCCAAAATAAATAACTTATTTTTGTATTTACGGTATTTTTCTAAGAAAATTTTTAATTAACATATTAATAACGCTGCTTTAATTTTCTAGGTCAGATCACCTCCCTACACAAATGTTGTCCAAGAAACAGTAAAGTCTCTACCATGTACTGAACCCCAGATCCTTCCCGGATTGCAGTGTTAGTTTTTTCCCCCACTTAAATCAGCTTGCATACTTCCCTTAGAACAAATTATAACTAGAAAACTCATTAAATCTAAATATCACTGAATGAAATTAAATACAATTAAAGTTTTTTTTATTGAAAAATAAGTGTATTTCTAGATATGTAAAAAATTCTAGATTTTATAAAGGTATTTTTTATCTTTTTAGTTGTATTTATTTATTTGTTCAGTTAACACCCATATATTAATTATGAAGGATCTACGGACCCTGCAGGGGTTCACCCTGCATCTATGAAGTGGGTACCCTTAATTGGGGTAAAATCTGCATGAGTGTGATCTTATTCAACCTTCCTGTACAACCGTTGGCTTAAAATCATGTACTGAACCCTAGAGCCTTCATGGGTTGTAGTGGTACAGGTTTTTTATTTTTTAAATTTATTTCCATAAAACTGAAAAATAATGGAAAATGAAAACGTTAATAGGTGTTTATTGATTGTGGTCAAAATAGTAATAATTGATAAATAAGACAGATAACATTTCGAGAGCGACAACTCAGTGATTATTGACTTGGTCCTGCTTGGACTTAATATGTTGCAAGATGTAATAAAATTCTATTTATTGAATATATTTCCCGCATATTTATATTGAGTTGCTTGAAGAAAGCTTAATGGGGTCGAAAAGTTTTATTTTGTATTGCATTTGGAAGAAATATATTGCCCTTATTTATTCATTTAAATATATACTTTTTTTTTAACTGTCGCTAAAGTGTTCATAATTTATTTTTAATGACACAAATTTGGTAATACAATATAGTTGAAGAAATTTATATATTAGTCAGTCTGAAATATGGTAAGTTTATTGTCATATAAATCGACTGGAACGGTTTTAGGACATTATTGACAAGTTAAGCCTTTCAAGAAGCACAACTACCGACACCTGGTGAGTGAACTCTGAAGCACTGTGGTAGAGCACTGCCATCTGTTGGCGGTAATTATAAGCTTCTATCGATTCCGCAGACTAACCCACTCAAAGCAGACCGCTATTCCCTCCCAGAAACGCTAGGATTAGAATGAAATATTAACTTTTAAGTAGTTCATGAAAACGTCTTCTTCAATAATTAGCTTAGCTAATTATTTCAGAATTATTTATTTACTGCAGGTATTTTTCCTGAATAAAGACATTATTCATTAATACCAGGAGATAAGTGTGTTCGTGTAACAATTCTGAGTTAATGAAAAACTTTTAACACACTAGGTTCGTGTTTATCTGAATCAAACTTCAATCTTCTGTATTTTAAATAATTCTTGTTCTATTCGAGGTGATCCAAAAGAAGGGACTATTAAAGTGTAAGCATTCAGGTTTAGGTATCCGTTCCGCTGGTTGTCGCTTCGAGTTGGGTTACAACAAATTTAAACCGTTTATTCGTTTCATTTATAATATTTTCCCAAAACACAAACTATTGTGAACTTTTATTATAGTAAAGATAAAGTAATTATGGATAATGAGTAGATTTAGGTAATCACTTCATCAAGAAATAAAAGTTACATCTAACTGACTAGCTAACTAGTAGCTGATATATATTTGATGAAACATTCATTTCTAAATAAAATAATTACCGAAGTATACACTTTTCCCATAATTACATTATTTTTTTCCATACTAAAAATCATGATAACTTGTATTTTGGGGAAATATTAAAAGGGAAACGAATGAAAAGTTAAAACTTGTGATTCAACTCGAAGCGACAACTTGCTGAATAATTACTTACGTTTAGTTTTGATCCGCTTTTCTGTATAAAAAACTACTGTTTTATTTTAGGAATGGTACTTATTTATCACATCAGTAATATAAATTAATTTCGCTTCAATAAATTATAAATGAGGGTTCCTTAATTTGCTTGTTTTTAGGATAGTATTAAACTGCCTGGCTAGCCCAAAAATAGTTTTACATGAGGTGTTCGATATAACTCTGAAATATCATAAATTTATTTTTTTCATGTTTAGCCGAACAATTTTATGCTCTTGAAACTTCAGGTTCAGAACCGGACTAAGACCATCAGAAATAATGCGAAGCGTAGTGTTAGACAAAATTGCTTGACTAAACAATCGAAAAACTCAATGTCTGAAATTTAGGAGTTATCCGATTATGATCCAAATCGCCTCATCTATCCAACAGATTTTGGCATTTATCATAATTTTAAGAATTATTTCTATTCTCTTTCAGGTTTTGCTATCGAATCCGAGTCGCGATGAATTTGTCGAAATTAATGAATTTGTTATTATTGTCGAAATATTGTACAGAGTGGTAGGATTTTATTCAGGGGCGTGACGAGGCATTTAGGAGCCCCAGGGCAAAGACGCAAATTGGGCCTCCCGGGAAAATAACGAAACATACCTTCCAGAAGAGATAAATAAGCAGGGAAATAAATTCGTTCTGAACAAGACAGTAAAATTTCGATTAGTATGCATTATATTCGTTGTAAACTATAATATCATATATATAAAACATACGTTTTTAACTATCTCACCAAACTGAAATAAGCCTTTGAAATGGATAGTATTGAAAATGTACTATTATTTCCAAAAACACCAATAAGATTTTATTAGTTGTAAGGATTGAAAGAAACAGATGCTTTCGGGATGAAAAGGGAATAACTCCAAATTTCAAAAATTGACCTTTTAACCTTCGCTAGTTTAGTCAAACAATGCTTTGTGCTCCCAAAACTTCAGGTTCAGAACCGGACTAAAACCATAAATAGGCGGCAAAGTGTCTTATTAGACGAAATTCCTTGTCACAGCCAAGCACAAAGATTTGTCAAACAAAATTAACAACATCTTGAATACCTTCTTACTCAAAAGCAAGATTTTCACATGCAACCTCTTATTTGGCAAATAATTCAATGATTAAACTATTGCCAACAGCTAATCGGGATAAACAGATAAAATTATAGGAATCATCCTCAGAAAGGACTTTATCTGTTCATCCAAAATGTTGGTTTCTGAATCTATAGACACAGAAGTTTCACTTCTGATCAATTCCTTTATAGTTTTGTGTGAATAGAGATCGGACATAGTCATACCCAACTTAAAGTCCTAATAAGGATGGTCTATTGGTGGTAAAAAATCCAATTGGTCCCAGATTATGGCTTAAGAAAAGTTACCTCATTCTGTTTAAGGCTGAAAAATCCTACTTCCCTTCAATCGAGTATTTGAATTACAAAATATTCCAGGTATACTGTGGAGTAGAGACCTATTAAATAATCAGACCATCTGTATATAAAATATCAAAAGATTATATAAGTGGGACCATCTAGAAAGCTTTTATCTATCAGTTGAGTTAAGGCATGGAATTTGTTCTAAATAACTCATTCTGTCTCAGATACAGGCAAATAATGTTAAGCTCTATGCCATAAGCTACTGAACCATATTTAAGCATAAAAATGCCTGTGACCAAACTCAACTAGTTGCCTAAATGAGGCTAGCAGGTCACTGGTGCGTGTCAAGAATCTACTAAGGCAAACAAAATTGTAGTCTTCATGCCAGAAGTTATCTGCCCACTTTGTAAAATATTATAAAATAATTGCCTATGCTGCTGCCCTGTCTTCAATGATATAAATATGAGTTATATACAGCATAATATTCTATATACTATCTCCAGATTTCTTGAAAGCCATTTAATTATTAGTATATATCATTACTATTTTACAAGTTACATTAATCTTTCTGCTTTTGGCTTACATTAAAGCAGCTATTATTAGGCTAAATGAATAATCTGAAAATTCTACAAACAATATTATATTTAAAAAAAAAAAATTAGGAAAGTACATTTATTTTGCGATAATTGCTTTTACAAGAGTATAGATGATTAAATAATGTAATTAGACAATAAATTAGTAAGATCATGGAGTACAGTAAGGAAAGAAAATGAAAGGAAGTAATGGGAAAATTTAAAGAAGAAAGTCAAAAAGAAAATTTTTAAGTGGAATTGTAAAATTAAAATTGAAAAAAAATATATAGTATTTTGAACTATTAAAAATATAAACTATTTCTTTTTGCCTTTAAAATTTTGTAATTTTTTCTGTGAAGAGGACGGATTGTTAATTGAAGTCAACTTATTGCAATAACTTTGAAGTAATAACATCTATCATACCTACCTTTAAAACATTATTAAGAATCTAACGATTTTTTTGTCTTGAAAAAGATTTCAATATTTTTTTTTTAAATACTGCACTCTGGACAAACGTCTCACTTGAAATCCTGATACAAGACTGAAAAGACAAGAAACTGCTCGACGTTTTCGCCTACTTAAACACTTTCTGGACAAACGCTCTAAGCTCCCAATTAATTACAAAAGACTCATTTACATGACAGTTATCAGACCAATTTGGACATACGGAGTTGAGCTTTGGGGCTCTACTAAACCATCCAATTCATCTCGTATCCAATCCTTACAATCCAAAATCCTTCGTAAAATCCTCAATGCTCCTTATTATGTCACAAACAAACTCATCCATCATGATCTTAATATACCCAAACTAGATAGCTATCCTTCCATGACAAGCTCTATACACACTTGAATCCGCTAGTCTCTCAACTTGCTTCCCATACTATTCCAGATAACCCTCCGAGGCGTCTGAAAAGAAGATGGCCTCGAGACCATCTACTATAGAACATTATTGGAGTGCTACCGATGGGTAGTTTCTCCACAAGTGTTTTTCATGCCAAGGGTACATATCAGCAGATTTACTTGTTATAATAATATTATAGTTGTAAATATCAATAAATTAAATTAAATATTTTTACTCCATTGGACAGGTATTTTTAATTTCCTGTTTTAGTTTAGAGACTTAAGGTTTTTAGTCGGAATTTTTCCACTAATGTATTAAATTTTTACTCCTCTGTAAAATTTCTTAACAAAAAACTTTAACTGTGTTTTTATTCAAATATACAATTCAGGACATCTGTGGTATGCCCATATGTATGCCTAGGATTGAATACCATATCAAGAAACTTTAGATCATCAATGGTCTCAAAATAAAATAATAATAAGTGAAAATATAGTATAACCATAGATTTTTACAGATTCCTATTAAAATTCTATGTATTTTATTTGTATTTTCATTGTAACTATTTTCAATTGCCTACTTTTATATAAACAAACCAAAATTTTCAAAATATGCTAGAATGTTATAGGTGACCTGTATTATACAAAAAATATAACTATACACTTGACGACTGATCTACATTAGTTTTATATATTTTTAATATTTATTTTCATATATGCACGGGTTTGAAAAAAAACTTTGGAATTCATTGGATTGCCTGTAAAATTCACCAATAAGTAAAGAAATGGCATATCAGATATGAGAAAAATGAGAAACAGGATTACTTTCCTGACATTATTTCAGGTAAAGGAAAATCACAGTTCTTCATCTTCGCAGGCATGCTGGTATGCCATTCAGCTACTGTGTATAGGACAGTAAGTAAAGTTATATTAGGAAAATATCAATATGTTTCTGTTATTTTTAAGAGTATTGAAAACTTTGAAGTGTTTGTATTAAAGTCTTTTTAGGAGTCCCGAAATATGGAGGCCTATGGTCGAAACTCGTTATGATTGCAGATTCATCTACATATGTCCCTGTAGAGACTGACTGATGGACTGTGATAGAATATAATAAACAGTATTTGTACAAGTATAGACTCTTGAGGCACTTCTTTCAGCGCTGATTAGATTGTCAAAATTATTAATCCTTACCAGAGGAAAAAAAATCTGTCGGAGAGGAGTAGTTGAGGGATAAGGAGTGGTAGTACTCAAATAAACATATACATAAATAAATACATAGTAAAAAGAAGATCCTGTTATCAGACATTGTCAAATGCCTCAACCACATTCAGAAAAATACCTGTTTATTATGACTTTTACTGCAGTACTGTGAACATGAAGTCACTTTTGGTAATTGATATGTTGTTTTGAAATTTCAAATTGAAGTGGACAGAATTTACATATTTAGCTAAATGTTATTATTTTAAATCGCATTTTCCATAATAATATCTCAAATATTTTTGAAAAAAAATTGATAAGATAGAGGTGAGGAATTGTTTGCCATTTGTTGTGTTTGCTAATCATAGAAATGTATAGATCCTTCCACTGCATTGGACAATGTATAAGTGATCTTAGTTCAAAATTGTGTGCTATTAATTAAAAATAAATGATAGTTCTTCAATAAGGCTTGGGAATAATACCTCTCCTCCCTTAAATAATTTAATTATACTTTAAAACTATCAATATTTAATCATTTACTAAACCTTTATGAAGTTGACATTTTTTATAAACATATTTACTAATAGGTCAAGAAACATTACAAAAATGTTTTGTCACATATGAAACTTATAATTTATTAACTGTGTTTTCTGATATTATATTAGGAGTCAAAAATTCAAAATAGAAAAAAAAAATCAAGGCTTGGTAGGAATATATGTTTAAAAAAATAAAAACTATTCCTTGAAAGTGGGGTAAAACCTCGAAACGTTGAGAGATGTAAAGTTTAATTAATTGTTATAAGTTAGACAGAGGGAGATACTATTCATTACCATTATCGAGAGTTAGCACTCTTAAGTATTGTACAATATCTGCATCCATTATTGTTATCTAAGATTAATACGCAACATGACAATATACTAATAGTTTTAAGGTTAAAGGATTGCCAATAAAAGGTGTTATGTAAAGACGTTATCTAAACATGATGTTTTCTTTTTATACTAAGTACATGTAGTTAATTATGAAATCGGAAGAAAAATGGAGAATATATAAACCCTCATAAATTTTCAGGAAAATCTTTCAAATGAAGCGTATCATTCAAATCCAGTTAAATACATTTTTGAAATTTTTCCAAGAGGGAAAATAAAGTCAAAAAATGTAATTTCTTCCAATTATATAAAAATAGACAAACCAAATTAATATCTTTAATACAATGTTAAATAGCATGACTGAAACATATTTACAATTTTTAATTGGACCATCAGAATTCTGGGAAATGTCAGTTTTTCGTTGAATCTAACTGGATTAACAGTGTATGACCACTTTAAATCACCAGATTTTTATGCTGTTGAATTTTTGAGAGTGAGGTCATTAAGTTGAATGAAAACATTTTTATAAACTAGATTTTATTTTGTAAAAAATAAAAGTACAAACATTTTTTTTCAAATAAATGCATTTTCAAATGATTTCAGATACTTCTTCATCCATAAAATTGGACTTATTGTCGCTCAATAAAAATAAATAGAAGGACAATTTGGATTTGATCTCCATTGTTCTCTAAAATGTTTTTTGATAAGAGAATTGACAATACGCAGCTTCAAAGAGTTTACTCTTTGACGAGGGGATATGCTTGAGTTGCTTATGTCAATGTCACTTATTAGATATATTTAGTCGCTTGTTAACCTTTCTTAGTTATTGATTTACCAACACCTGTATCATTTTTATAATTCTCTTCCCCTCTTATTAAAATATAGGAATGATTTGAGCTTTTTGTTAATAAATCGTTTGCAACTGTTGAATTTAAAATGCCATTGTTGAGTTATTTTTATGACAAGGCTAGTTGGAGGTTTCCAGTCACCTACCTTAGGAGCAAGAATAATTGTGGTTCCATGAATTTTAAATATTTCAGTATAATGTTCAGGTGTTACAACTGATTCTACTTTTCTGATATCCTTTTCTCTTCTCCCTATAATGAACTCCAGCAGGTGCTCTAGCGGCTGTTTAGTGAACCAAGTCCTTGGAGTGGATATTATGTGTTTTGACATGGAAGGCTAGATGCGTAATACATTTTACAACTGATATAACAAGCTTGGAGCCCTGAACTTCTGGCAGTAGATCGATTTCAGCCAATATTTTCAATATTTGAAAGAAATCAAGTTTTGAAAAAAAATTGGATTACCAGGGTTTGGAATGGGATGCCTCAAATGATGTACAAAATAGTAATATAAATAACATAAAAGAATCGGTATAATTAAAAAAAAAATCTACACATTAACTGTTAGACAATATTATTAAAGTGTTGATTATATATGATGATATTGAAATTAGATGACATTGATTTAAACTTAAGCTTGAGTTTAGAAATAATTGGATGGATTACCTAAGTAAGTATAAGGCTGACTAGATAAAGTCCACTTTGGAGTAAAGATGTTGGTTATAAAAAGTTTATAAACATCAACAACATTAGGTATAGAAGAACAATGAGGTGCCAACTATTTTGGTAGGAAAACTGACACAAATACCTGCAGTTTCTTTTTTATTAATAAAATTTCAGTGATAGTTTATAATAATCTGTCAATTATTTATATAACAATAAATAAATTGTAATGCTTAGAGAACTTCTTGTTAAGTCCTCAGAATAAAATAAAAATTACTACATTTGGCTTAGTACTTATTAGTCAGAGAACAAATCAAGAGGGTTGAGAATGAAGCACAGGAAAAATAATCTATACAATAATATTTTTACTACAGATTAGCATTCTTTTTATATATAACATAGCATGAATTTTCTTGCGTAATTCTGTAATGAATTTTCTTTGTTTAAGCAAATTTTAAATTATCCAAACAACAACTGATAACATTGCTTCGGAAAATTGACGCTTAATACAAAAAATATATAAATCTGTACCACAACAACTCATGAAGTGTCTTGGGTTGAATACTTGGTACAACTACCTGACACAAATACCTGCAGTTTCTTTTTTATTAATAAAATTTCAGTGATAGTTTATAATAATCTGTCAATTATTTATATAACAATAAATAAATTGTAATGCTTAGAGAACTTCTTGTTAAGTCCTCAGAATAAAATAAAAATTACTACATTTGGCTTAGTACTTATTAGTCAGAGAACAAATCAAGAGGGTTGAGAATGAAGCACAGGAAAAATAATCTATACAATAATATTTTTACTACAGATTAGCATTCTTTTTATATATAACATAGCATGAATTTTCTTGCGTAATTCTGTAATGAATTTTCTTTGTTTAAGCAAATTTTAAATTATCCAAACAACAACTGATAACATTGCTTCGGAAAATTGACGCTTTGATAATAAATAAATAAACTATTGATTTGTGGGATTTTTAAAAAATGAGCAATTTTTAGGACTTTACAGTGATTCCTCGTAGCTTTATGATTTTCATTCAGTACTCACTTTTTTTTAAGGATGATCTCACCTTGGAATCAACTATTCACAGTTCATCCTAAAAAAAGTATCCACTGCTTTAAATTATCACATCATACAGATAGTTTCAGTTGCGATAAATATAAATTTCTATGACAACAGAATATTACCAATATTTTAAATTTTTGTGTTATATAGTTTAATTGAATATTAGCATTCTGCAGGAAACATGTATTGCAGTATACAGTATTTTCTAGGAAATACTTAACATGAATATGCAAAGTAAATGAGTGAGTGGATTACAAGGATCTACTATCAATCAAAGAAAAATGATTTAAGCATATTTATAAAAATATTTTGTATTCCAACTCTGTTGAAAAGTAAATTTGTGGATGACAAAGACAATATCCGGACTCTGACAAGGTCATAGAAAGCAATTAGTACTGCTACATCCCTAATGAAAACATATGAGTACATGACACAAAGGCTACATGACACCTGCACTCCACTTGTCAACTTAAAGGTTGGTAAGACTTCGAGGGCTTTTAGTATACCATTTCATATGGCTTTTTCAATTGAACTTTAAGGATAGCGACAGGCTAGTATTTTGTAGGATAAAAAATGGTACAAATTGAAGCTTAATATATTTTTAGTATAGTGTGTTAATTTTTAGGCTTTAACCCCATACTTTTGACGTACATTACAACCCCTGAAGAAGACCTGCAATGTGGGTTGAAACGTCAGTTTCTAATAAATAGTTTATCAGAATCAAACTGACATAAACAAAGAATGATGAATGAAATAGATGGCAAATTAGAAGCAAATTTCTAACATATTAGACTTAGTACAAATATGGTCAAATTTTTAAGGAAATGGTATTCTCAACTTCAGAAAAGCACTCTAAAAGGATCAAAAAATCAAGTGGCAATGGATGAAACAAATATATGAGACCTAATCCGAAGAAATATCATACAAAATTAATCATGGAAATAAAATAAAAAAAGGAGAAATAGTTAAAACAACAGTATCTGGAAAAAAAAAATGCTACAAAGAAAAAATGACAACTCCAATCTCCAAAATAAGGTTAAAGAAACGGCAGGGACAGGTAGAAGATGAAACCTGAATCTGATCTACGATCTGGATGAAAACATAATGACAGAAACAGGTGAAATATTAAAGTAGTATTTAAAAATAGTAACCATTGAGATTATGCATGTGCCCTTTGTTATCTGTTCAGCCTTTATGGTGGAGTAGGCTTGAAGGATGCCACAGTAGGCTAGAGACTCTCTTTGTGTTTGGGCTATGGAGTTGGCATAGGTCTTTGTTGTGACTGGATCGTTGTTGTGTGTAAAGCACCTGTGTCTGTCTGTCAATTTGTATATATAGTTCTGTATACCCAATAAATCTGTGCCCGTATTGTAATAACTTGTACTATTGTTTTCCCTGTACTGTCACGTTTTTACTCTCTCTGTTAAAAGAGAATATATATATAGAAGATCTTTTAAATGAACAAACTGAAAAGGGCATTATAATAGAAGAAACTAGAGAATAAGAAATAACAAGAGAAGAAATAAGATGGGAAATAAAAAGACTTAAGAACAATTAGGCTCGAGCCCATATGAGTTCAATAATGATGTTCTGATTAAAGGAATCCATATTTACTTGCTGACCCTGTTATAAAATGAAATTTATAAAACTGGAAGTCTTCCTCAGGACTGGATCTCTCAACCTTCATTCCATTGTCATAAAAGGCTAATATCAAAAGATGTCAAGCATATGGGACTGTTAGCTTACACAAGCACTAAAAATCCTGTTACACATAATTCACATTCGAATCTACTGAAAAATTGAAGATAACATATCAGTGATTCAGTTTGGTTTCAGAAAAGGCCTTGGAACTAAGAAGGCCCTTTTAGCATCCTAGAACTAATACACAGAAGAAGGTATGTCAGTGTGAATTTAGTTGCATGTCAACGACTTCAAAAAGACCTTAGAGGGGGTGACGTGGAAAACTCAAAGAATTACTTATAAATAAATAAAAGGCTTAACAGACCCGTAGGCTCGACGCCGATACCACAAAAAGAAATACTTAATGAAGAAAATTTAGATTACATGGAGATCAGCCTAATAAAAAATCAGATGTTGTCTATCCCTATTGATGGCCAATTATCCGATATTGTTTGCATAAGAAGAGGTGTGAGACTGGGAAACTCTCTGTCACCCACATTATTTAATGCCTATTCAGAGGGATTGTTTCAGGAGGCTTTAATGAATCTAAAGATGGGATATCTAAAAGTAAGAGAATAAATAGCGTGAGGTATGAGGACGACACGGTGCTTCTAGCGGACAGTGCTGAAGGTCTAAAATGAACTGAGAGAATTACTTATCTGGGATGTAACATGACTGATAACTGGGATCACTCAAATGAAATCACGTCTCATATAGAGAAGGCAAGAAGAAGCACTTTAACCAATTCAGGAAGGTACTACGCAAACTAAATTTGAACCAGCAAACCTGAATCAGGGTGCTCAGATGTTATCCGTTCTCAGTGATAACATAAATATCATAAGCATGGACACTTATGGATGCTTCAAGTAAACGTCTACAAGCATTTGAGATGTGGAGTTATCGGGAAATGCTCAGACTTTCATGGATGCACTTTGTTAGCAACGAAATCATACTGCAACTAATGCAGAAGCCCCATGAGATATTGGCCACTATAAAGATAAATTGTATAAAAGATATACAAAGAAAGCCATACTTTGGTCGAGTGATGCGAAATGGCAAGTACCACTTGCTGCAATAAAGAGCAGTCCAGGTCACAGGCATTACTCCTGGTTGAAAAACCTCAGCCTATGGATTTACACCTGTAAATTAGTTTTGTGCAGCTGTCAGTAAAACAAAATGGGCTGTTATAATCGCCAACATACAAAGAGGATAGGCACTTTTAGAAGAAGAAATTATGTTTTTACCTCAACCTAGACCATTTTCTTCTCTTGATTGTTTAATATAATACAATTAAAAAATAATATTAAATAAAATATTGTGGTATATAAATGTTATTGTGTTGCTAAGAACCTCTTGATCCTTAATGTCTTCTCTGTTTTTGATAAAACAATAGTAGTGCATAGTGAATGTTAGTTCAGTCTTGAAATATATAAAATTTTAGAGAGAAAAATTATGTTAATATTGTTTAAAAAAAATGAAAAAATAAATATGATGGTTTTTTGATTTTCGCATTTTAAATTTAATATCAATAAAGAAAATTGTTATATAGCCCTAAAAACTTCATTATTAAAGTCATGGTGTGTGGTACATATCTTTATTTCTAAATTTTTTGGCAGGTGTTAGGTCAAGAAAAGTGAAGATTTTTTTTTTCTCACTTCTCAGCATCGCCATAAGTATATGTGCTATATACATTCTTTTTTTTTTTAGTTTAGATGTCAAAAAAGGTTCAGTTTGTTCTACTCCGTAAAAAACAATGCATAAAAACTATTTTTCTTTTCAATAATATTATAATTGTATTACAGTTGTTTACATCACTTGTATCTGCAGGAGAGAAATCGTTTTTATAATTACAGAAACGGACTTGCCTTTTTCAGTTTTTAATGACTCTCCCATTACAATTATTTAAAGGTCAGTTTTTTTCTTCAGTCTCAATTTCTCTTAGTTTTATTTTACAAGTCTTTTGAATCTACTAGCTTCCCAAAATTTAATTCATACTTTTTTGTATGTACTAAATTTGTCTAATCCTTGTCTCTTTTTACTTTCAGGATTAGTTTTTATATCTGAATATGAGATTTTAAGAATTCATTTAATATAAATTGTAATTTATAACAATGACAATGTCAAAATATAATGGACAATACAAATTTATTTAGCCAAACAATTTAAAAAAGTAATAGCCACAACAAGAAACAGAACTCATTTTTATAACTATTTGGGTCTACATATATGATACCAGTTACTTTTTCATGGAGTTTATCCTTGCATACAAGTATTAAGTAAACACTAGGGTAATATAAATATGACAAAAAGGAAAACTTAATGTTTAGTTTTGAGTATTGCATTCTACAATTAATTTAAAGGAAAATCCTCCACCTTTATAAATACATGAGTGGGTTGGGCTACTTTTCAAACTCTGAACTATGCAATAAATATAAAAAGATATATTTAAGAAAAGCTTTTGTAAGTTTTATCGATAACTTTTAAGACTATTCTCACAGTTACTGTCTTCCCAAATTAAATGAAAGGATTGGCAATTTATATTTGGATTGAGCCGGTTGGTGGTGTCCTTTTTGGATATCTAATTCTTCTTATATAGTCTTATAGTGTTTGAAAATCTTCAGACTTTCTTTTAATATCAAAATGATTAGAATCTTTTTTTTTTTTATTCTCAATGGGATATTAAAAATAAAGTACAGAGTTGAAATTAAATGGAGATTTACCTTTTAAACACACTATTAATAAAATTGATTTATTTCTTAGGTTTTTGATAGATTTGTTGGGTGGAGTTTTTATTTAACCAAAATGTAAATGGTAAAATAAAATAAATTTAGGGTGGAATAAACATAAATAAAAAAAATCACCACATAGATAATATATAAGTCATTGTTTATTGATTAAACAGTATCCTTTATAAAATGATGAATAAAACTCTAAATTATGTTAACACAAATATAACATTATACATAACCAATTATAAGATTTATTTATAACTATTTATAATTAGCAATTACATAGTCTTATGAGAATTAACTAAGATTTTATATATTATTGTACAAGTTTTAAATATTCGTACATTTTTTTAAAAAATAAATCAAATTTTAAAAATAAAACAAATATAACAATTTTTTTTGGAAGACATTTATTTTAACAAAGGGAGATTGATACAGTTGACAAACTTTGAAATCACAGTAACACTGACTAAATACTAATTTATAAAATTGTAAAATTGTCAAGATTGAGTGAGTAATTCAAGGAGAAAATATTTTGACATAAAATGAATAGCAACACTAAAAAACTATTACTTATTTTGAAAACTATATTTAAAATGAAATACAGCAAAACCTCTATTATCCGTCACTCTATTTACCATCACCTCAGTTTTGAGAAAAAAAAGATGTGTATATATTGTATGGTTGCTAAAGTCATAGGCGCCGGCTAATCAAGAATCAATCAGTGTGTCTTGACAACTTCGATTGCTAGAATCTGTTGTTTACTCAAAATCTAGGCTTCCTCGCACACATTTCTCAGAAATTAATTATCTCCTCATCTCTACCTAATGTAGCTTCCACAGTTGAACTACCTTCAGTCTTCATTCTTGTCTTACGGGTACTTGTCGTTTTCTTAAAAGTACGTATAATAATGTTGGAAAAAAGACAAAAGAAGGGTTTATATCTCGCTACTAAGTTTGAAATTGTAAAACGTTTACTAAAAGGTGAAAGTGCTTCAATCTTAGCAAAAATATATGATATTCCTCGACAACAGTTAATGTTATAAAACGTATTATTAGTTTTAAAAAATATTTTTACTACATATGCATTCATTATTAGTACGTAAATAAGTTACGAGTATATATACATATATAATGTCGAATATTTGAAATATATTGTTCAATTTATGTATATATATATATATTTTTTTTTTGTATAACATTTGTCTCACTCCCATATCCATCTATTTCCCAAATCCATCACTATCTTGGTCCCATACCCTAATGGATAATCGAGGTTCTACTGTAATTTGATTTGAATATTCAGATCAGTTGGTATAATAAAATTTTACAGCTCTAAAAGAAATGCTGCACCTCAATGGCTCACAGTTTATATTTTATTATAAAAAGATAAGTGACCTTTTATAGAGCACTTTTAAATTTGTATTTAAATTCTGTATAAATTACAAATAGAAAGGAATTTTTCTTTGTGTTAAGTAAGATATTTCAAAAATATATTGGTGCTACATTATTAATTCAAATGTACAAATAGTTTAATATTTAAAAATTTGAATATTCTCATTTATGAAAAAAAAATTACAAATACTATGTTTAACTTCAGGGGAACATAATGTTAACTTTATCTTAGAACTATAAATGTATATTACAGCATATAAATTATTAATATTTATCATATTTAGTAAAAAGAAATAAATACTCTTGTAAAATTAAATAATTAAAATGAACAAGTAGTTTGGTTCAATCTAATTTAATTCTTAAATTAAAGTTAATATAAATAATATTCAAGAATAATTTTAAACATTAAAATAAATTATTCTTTCTGATAAAAAATCAAAACTTAAATTCATAACCCTTACACCAAATTTTGATGCTCAAAATACATTTAAATTATTACAAACAAGTATTTACTGTATCTCATGTCTGCTTCCGGACTTACATACAACTGGGCAGTAATAATTCACTTAATCATATACATTAATAAAAAATAAAATAAAACTGAATAAAAAAAATTATTGATTTGAAACTAATAAATATTTTTGATAAAGTAAATAATGATTAGTACACTTCATAGATTTTGATTTATACTGATACTTCAAAGAACTATACAGCTCATTATTTAACAGTCACCAGAATACAAATGTAATGAAATAATAGTAATAAAATCAATAAGTATGTTTATTAAATGAAATTAAGATTTTAAATCTAGGATGATGGTAAAATCCAGCGTAACTTAATAATCAAGGAGCTCCTTTTTAAAAATCTTTTTGTCTGTTTTTCCATGCTAATCTACCTCAATATGAATAGGTGTGGTTGTTGGTGAATAGACATTGCTGTATAATTGTACCTAATTTCACTTAACTTCAATTTCAAGCATAGTTTTGCTCTTATTTAGATAAAACAGATAAAAATAATAATAACAATAAATATCAAATTCTTTAAAATAAGTAAACAGATAAATAACAAAAATAAATCAGGTTTTAGGAAAATTTACATCCTGGCATTGGAAATACTTTAAAGAATCATCCAACTTAGGCAACATTAGTACATCCAACATATTGAAGTAAATGAAACATTAGTGCAATTGATAATTCTTTAAATTCATAATATTCTTCAAAATTTTGTCTGTTCTAGGTTTGATAATGAGGCTGTTAAGGTTTCCATAATATTGTAAAATTTAATGTCTGAAAACTTTGGTCTATTGGTGGTATGTGGAACTATCCCCCATGTAAACTAAAAAATGTATTAATTCTAAGTGCCGAAAACAAGAGTTTACATGAGTCAACTTTGATAATAATTTAACACAAGAAATACAGTTCAAGTTTAAGCACACAATATTTTTTGTAACCTTTAAAGCTTCTCTATTAATTTTATATCAACATATGATTTATGACTTCCTGTTCACAACTTTACAATATTAATGATATAACAAAACCCATTTTTGAAAAATTTGCACTTAACACATTTGTGTACTAACGCATCGATATATCCAACATTATAATTTAGATATTAAAGTTTACTATATTAATTAGGAAGAAATCCATCTCGATCTCGCTTTTTTCAATCTTCTTTGTCAAATTCTTTAATAATTTTTGGTAGGAATACCTCGGTATAACATTAAAAAAAACCCAAAAAAAGTTATTTAATTAGATACAATTCAGTGTTCTTGTGACATAGTGATCAGAAAAATGTCAGGACATTGGAATTAAAAAAAATATTAATTTTAAAACTTTTATGTATGCGATAGAGAAAATCTTAAAGTATTGGAGTGTTGGAATAAATTATTGGAGTGCACATAGCCTAATAAAAATTGTCCAACAATCTTGTATTTTAATTGTTAGCAAAATATTTCATAATTATCTATTATATATTTTTTAAATATTTTTATTTGAAAAGAAAAGATATGTCCAGGACTGGGACTCGAACCTAGTCCAGATCGCTAGTCTGGAACTCTACCAATTGAGCTATCCTGACTATATCAGGCTCACTCCAGACTAGTGATCTGGACGACCCGGGTTCGAGTCCCGGTCCTGGACATATCTTTTCTTTTCAAATAAAAATATTTAAAAATTAATAAAATCAGTAACTAATATAATAAAATAAAATATCTATTATATACTTTAAGTACTTCAATACTACAATCCATTCAATGGATAATCTTATAAAGCAATAGTAGTAAAAATAAAAAAAATACAACAAACTCTCAAACTGATGAGCAACTGGAGTTAATAATTTTAATGTTTACAGACACCATGTGTTGTAAACATGTCCATTCATTATTCAATTAAGATAATTACAGTGTTAAAGAAGGACTGATGCATTCTTCAATGCCTATTAGGTAATTATTTTCAGGAAGAAACTTTCTTTGTTTAAAATAATAATTAAATATCTTAATAATAATAATAATCAGAATAATATTCAACTGAAAAGTAGTATAATAAATTTAAGCTATACCAGTAATTTGAAAGTAAATTGTGCAAGAAATCTCATGTTCAACTCAGTAAGAGTAAGCAGCACGTTTCAGAGCAACACACTCTAGCAAATTCAGCAGTGGAGAGGGTAAAACTCTCATGTAGTATAACATTACTTTATTTCCATATGAACACTGGATCTTACTATTATTATTATTATTTATTTTTTTTTGTTGTTTTTACAACTGTAGGCTATTTGAATTTCACAATTTTAAACTGAAACAAAGGGTGTTGTAATTAAAACTACAAAACAATAAATTAAGAAAAGTTGGTAAACCAAACTTCTTTTAAAATAGAATACATAGTATAAGAAAAAAACAATGATAAAGACGATTCATGATATTACAAAATATCAACAATTAATTGTTTTAATTTGATTATTAATGGAATAATTTGAATAAATAAGTTATAGTTATTATTAAATAATAAGATATCTTTACATTTTTCTATAACAATTGTTTTAATTGAGTTCCAATCAGCAATTCTAACAACATAGGCATATGCTGCTACCTTCAGGTTAGATATAAAACTAAAATATCTTCTTTAAGTTATAAGTTCTTTTTGAAATAATCTTTGTTTGAAAATAATTAAAGAAACAGAAAGATTACTTTAAAAATTATATACTGAAAACATTGAGCTAACAATTAACTGTTCAATGGTTATTTTAGTTTTAAATCAACCACTGAAATCATTCTAAAAGTAGTTAGTAAGTATTTATGAAAATATTTATTGGTATTATATTCACAAAACTATTTCGTATAATGTACTTGATAAGTATACAGATTGTAAAATAATATCAATAGTGCTATTTTGCAGATATACATTTTTTTACCTTAATTGCATTATTCGGTCATATTTTCGGGAAAATAAGTATTATAGGTAATAAAATATGTAATATTTCAAATATAATGACAATAACTCTAAAAAATAATACAGCTTCTTTTGAAACATGAATTGTCATTTTGGTTAACACTAGAAGCCTGAAAGTATGTGTTCAATTCAGAAGAACACAATTATTATTAATTAATAGAGGAAATTAATAATATTGTGTCATTGACAAAACAAAACAATATTTAGAACCAAAACAAATGAGCATTTTATAAAAATTAAATTAAAGTGTAATGCTCATAGTTGCTAGTCTTACAAAAAATGTTTAAATTAGGAAAAGATATAACAATCATTACTGTCAATAAACACAAGCTTCAAAGAAAAAGAGATAACGATATACATTAAAGTGTCGAATTACACAAAATTTAATTTTAGAAGATATAAAAATACTCCGAAGACGTGAAAGAAAAATATGTCATTTATATATAAAAAGAGAGCATGATTTCTTTTTCAAAAAAAAAAAAAAATCATTATAAGTTATAGTTTTAATGTGGTGATCCGATAACAATAAGTATCAGGTACAGTTTTATTTTTTTAACATAACAGCGGATATAATGATCAGAATTAAGACCTCTTCGCTAAGCTTAAACACCACATTAAGAGCAAAAAACCTTCTAGACAACCTGCATTATATTGAGGTTGGCCGTTGTTTTAATAGTTTGGAGTAACATATACCCAAATAAGATAATAAGAAAAGATTAAAAAACAAAACAATATATTAGACTGAAATTGAAAATGTTATTTTGTACTTGATGTTTTTAAACAGGGATAATATTTTATCCCATCAAAGTGGTAAAACAAGTTTTTGAATTGCTGTCCATTCTGAGCTAAGTAAATATATTAATATCCAATTTGAGTAAAATGCTTAGGACGACAATTTTATGATAAATATTTGCAGGTAGTTTCAGAAAGAATGCATTGATTAATTTTAAGTAATATTAGCTCATTAAAAAAAAAAAAAAATACAAGTTTCAGAATAATAAGGGAATGAAAGGAACTTCACTGCCCAATGACCAAGAATAACATCTCTGTTTTTACAGGCTAAATTTGATTATGAAAAACATTGACCAACACAGACATGAAACGAGAAATTAAACTCTTGAAGCAATATGAGGATCCAATGATCCTCCAATGATGGTTCACTTCTTCTTGGGCTTAATGTTTTCCAGAAGCGGTTCTGCACTGGTGACCTGGAGCTTGGGCACTGTGAGCGGCCTGATGAGGGACTTGACGACCGGAGGCACAGCCGATGGTCCAGGCAGGACGGGGCTGGAGGCACAGAAGGCGGCGGTGGATAGCTGGGTCACAAGGTTGTAGGAGGTGGGCTTGTTGGGGCGGAGGACCTTCTTGAGGCGGGCCCCGAGGCTAGGCCTGGGGGCGGGTGTCCTTGGGGGCAGGAGGACGCCACCGACCATGTGGGGACAGAGCTCAGGGTCGGAGCCCCACCGGCCGCCCCCGCTCTCCCTCGACAGGAGCGCCCCCCGGGCCTGCTTGGCGATGAGGTCTGCCGTCACGTGGCGGCCGCAGTAGCGGGCCCACTCTTCAGCGCGGAGTCCTCGACTGTGGTCCCGGAGTGTAGCGTTAGCACCTGCGAAAGAAAGAAAAATATTAAACTTCAAATTATTGTTGATTTGGGTAGATATAAATTAATAATTAACTTTATAAGATTAAAATAAATTAATTTTTAAATTATAATAACATAAAACAACTCTATAAATTAAAATAATATAGAGAAGCTAGCTGACCCTGCGGAAAGGATTAGATATGTCACCGCATTGAATAAAAAATTAGCTACGTCTGAATATCAAGCGGGTGAAGTTGATGATCAATGGAGAAAGATCCACTCAACAGTGGTAGATGTTGCTGAAAATCATAGAAGGAAAAGAAATAATAACCAGGTCACCATGGTTTAATGAGAAATGCTCACAAGCAAGCTATGCTGGAAAGAGAGACTAGGCGGACAACTGAGGAATACAGAGGGATGAGAAGTCTGGAAAAACGACTTCATAAAAGAAACGAATATGGAAAAGAAAAGAGCAAGAGACAGCCGAAACCTACAAAGCAAGTGGTGAGGTAAGACAGTTCTGTGCCATGATCGATGAAAGCAGAAAACCATTCAAACCTACCCACACGACTTGTAAAGACCCTGATGGCAATATTACTGAAAAGGCGGCTAGTATAAACCAGAGTAACAATTCGCTTACATTTATGGAGGAGATCGACAAGAGAGACCTAATGACAACCAACAGAGACTATTAAATGAGGGTAGTGATCTACCGGATGATGAAGATATTTCTGAAGTATAATAATTATAATAATAATAAATTTGATTCTTATCGCCCCAATGAACAATTGCTTGAGGATTTGCGAACGCAAAATATCAGGGAAAATTTACGGACTTATGTTCAACAGTATGTTCAATACTTGGAGAACTTGGTCTTGCAGGAAAGCTGCCTGATAATGGAGTGCCAAACAGGTAAATACGCGGTAAAATTATTGGTACAAGCAAATATAGCCTACCATGTAAAAGAGGAAGAGGACCTCAGGGTATTGGGTATAAGAATGTGGAAGGAGAAAGCTCTTGACCAAACAGAGTGGATCAAAATTGTTAGGGAATCCTTGGCTGTAGAGCTGCAGAGTAAAGTAAATAATGAACTGATACAAAATCAAATATAATAACAAATGGTTCATGGATATGTCTGCGTCATTAAGAAATACTTAAATTAAATCTTGCCTCCTCATTTGCCCCTTCCATCTCCATTCATCTGCTGGATTAAATAAGAGTTCATCAACCCACTCATCAAGAATGGTAAAAATGAATGGAAATAAAATTCCAAGAAAATGGACGTAACTTCACTTCAAATATTATATTCCAGTTGTCATTTGTCTTTTTTAAAGACAAAGACGTTAAATTGGCTGGGCTCAAAAATGTTGACTGAATCAAACATTGATGATAAAAAATACTTTGACAATTGACCGCATAAAACACACATATCACATCTATTTAGATTAATTTTATTTACTTTAAAAATTTAAACATTTTAATAATCTAATACATACTCCTTAATAATTATAGATTCCAGTGAGCAATATAAAAGATTTGCAAACACTTGGTAATTAAATAATCATACATTTTATTTTATTCATGTTCTTTCATTTTACTTATGCTACTCCCCAGGAGTCTATTTTCATACAATTTTTTTTCTCTGCAATACAATTCTATCTTTATTATACTAAGTTTTCCATACTCATTATATTTATATCTTTTTCATTTTATTTTTTCTGTTTAACTTCATTTCTCTCTTTGTATTTTGTTTTGCATTATTACCTTTCTATACATCTATTATGTAATCATCTTTATTCATATATCCTTCACTTTTTTCGCTCAATTTTTCTACATCTCTATATTTTGTTATGTTTTCTGTATCTCTATCTTATGTATTTTTACAGTATATTCTGTTTTTGTCTGTTTTCTCATAGCCCTGAAGATGACCTACACAGTAGGTCGAAACGTCGGCACATATATAATATAATAAGTTTCAACTTATTTGCTGTGTTTTTTTGACTGCACCCCCAACTATTTACATCCTATTATTTTATTTTATTGTTTTGTTGCTTTTAGAAAGCAATAGAGCCAACTTAAGTTTAAAAAAAATACTATCATGATTTTTAATACAAAACTTCATCAAAGACCATTCCCCTCCTCCCTCACACGAAAAAAAGCTTTTACACATGTATGAAATGAATGTATCACACAAATGTATGCGTTCCTGTCCATTACCTTCAACGACTTCATAACTTGGAGATTACTTTTTCTCAAATCTTCAGCTTTACAACGATTCATTATTATTCTTTATTAATAATTCCATTTCCGTTTGTTTTCAACGTGGGAAAATATTCCTGTTAAAAAAAAATAAATTCCTGCTTTTAATTAATAAATTCCTTCATAGCTTAATAGTATCTCGTTTTGTTATAACAAAAAATCATAGACGGTATTTTAGAGAAAAAATTTCGAAAATTCGAAAGTTCAGCCAAACTATTTTAATTAGAATAAAACCTAGCTGATAATAACGACCATCCGATTTTACACCAATATAACGAGTTTTGTCTTGATCGGTCAAGAAGTTTTTAGAAAAAAACTATAAAAATGTGGAGTCTTCCACTTCGCAGGGTAAATCGATATCTATATAAAAAAAATAGTAATATTCCAGGCGTATACCTACTTTAACAATAATATAATCTGTTCTCCTACAATCCATGTACAAGTGTATTGGGTTCTCTCCATCAGGAGCGCTAAATGTGCATAAATAAAACTCGAACAAATACAAATTATATATTTGTTCCGCTAAGGAAAATATATGTTTTGTCCAAGAGATGCTCAATAAGAAGCAACACAATGTGCACAACTTGGAACTGGATTCATTGTAAGAAGATAATTCCGTCAGTTAGTTATAATTATACGACTACCGCTCAAACCCGTTTCAAACCAGTTAAAAGAACAAATCTTAAAGTATAGTCAGTGTCCAAGTAACTGCCGAAATATCTGTAGGAAATGAGAAAGAAAACTCTCCTAAGCATTGCAGACACCTCGAATCTTGTAATGACTTGTAACCTGTACCCTACAACCCGTGAACGGGTCTGAGATTCAGTACATGGTAGAGACTGTACTGTTTCATGGACAGCGGTTCTGCAGGTTGATTTGTCCAAGATCATGCTCCACCGCAAGACCCCCCCTTATTTTGGGTACCCCATTTTTATAGAGGCTGGGTGAGCCCCAGGAGGGTCCCAGATCCCCATATGATCGATCTCTGGCCGCAAAAAGACTAAATAAAGGTCTAATTACTTGTAACCACTGTCGTTATTACTTATGAATAGTTGTATTTTGGCATTAGTGGTGGTGGGATGCTTTATCACGTGTCTTGCTGCATTTTGAGGTTGGAATCTGCTTTATTTATTCATTTAATTTGCTACTAATCTCTTTCTGCCCTGAAGATGCTTCAATTGGCGTAATATCGACATGTATTGTTATTTCCTATTTTTATTTTACAGACTTAAGGATTTTTGTTTAGAGTTTTTCCGCTCGCGTCTAATTAAGATTAATGCTTAGAAATTCGATTTTGTTTGTATATTTTTAAATGATCTATTTTTGGGAACAATACAATTAATAACTTAGAAGGATCAGGCTTGGAAGTCTGCAAGATCAAAAACAGCGTCTGACTCAATTCTATCATCATTCTTCAGGTGTGTGAACAAACTGATTTTTTATTTTTTATTTGAAGGATGAACATCATAACTTGCATTTTACATAGTTTAGCAAGTAAAACGGAAACCAAAAATTGTAAAAGCATTAGTCAAATCTGAAATTCATATTGCCTTAACAGATATGTATATTAAACATCGTGTTAAAAATGTCTTTAATTTCTTAAAATTCAATCCATCAGACATCTTTTCAAAACTACACTTATGACATGATTAGAATTATTAATATCAGGTATTAGTGGGAGTAAATTAAATAAGAAGAATTCCGATAAAATAAGGAATCTGGAAAAAAAGGAGCAAATTAGTGACTTTTCAACCTAACTTACCTGTACCACTACAACCCATGAGAGCTCTCGAGTTCAGTAAATGGTAAAAAATGTACTGTACTAAAACAACAGTGGTGAAGGTAGGTGACTTATCGACTGTTTTGATTTTTCAATATTATTATTATTATTAGTGCTATCCAGGATACATAGAATTAATAACTACAGCTTGACTCGGCATCCACTTCCTGTTGCCCTGAAGATGGCCTACATCTTAGGCCGAAACGTTGGCACAATAAAATGAGTTTAGCTTATTTTGTGTTATCTTTGACTGCATCTCCTGACTATTTCAATCCATTATTTGATATAAATATATTTTATTCCTAATATTAGTTGAAAAGTGTTCTGTACTGTGCGTTTATATTTTTTCTTTAATTAAAGAGAGCAGTCAAGAAGAAAAAAAAAGATCATAAGATCATGTAAATGAAACCGCTTCAATCAAGAACAAGTACCTACATGTTAGACAAAGTACCGCGGAGTGGAACAGTAGCCGCTAGTTTCTCCTGACTTGGCAACTCCGGACTCGAAACCAATTCACCTAGAGCTGAATGTCCTGGAAACAAAGTTGTTCGTGGATCCGGGGGTGCCCCGAGGCAGCGGAGAACTGACCGCGTCGAAGATAGATACCCGATCATTAGTCGAAATCAGTCATCAAGCTGGTAATAACTGAGTTAGCGACGTTTTTGGATTTTCGTTTTAAAGACGTAGCTGTTTTAACTAAAATATTCTTTGCCATTAGTCAGGAGGGTTAAAATACAGGTGTCGCGACATTTTTAATATAATTTAAAAGAGTTATTACATCCCCGAGTTAAGAATGCAATTTATCTTGATGATTTGTCTTGAAAAAATAATATATAATAAATTGGCGGTTACGAGGACTGCCAGTGAAAATTCAAAACATTAGAATAACAGTGTTTTTTTAAAAATTTCTAAACCTAAAAAAGTCCGAATTCTTTATATTTCATAATTTTATATTATTAATATTAGTCTGGTTTTCACATGTATTGGCACTCCGAGCAATATACAAGCTCAATACTAAATATTAATAATTTAATAGAAATAATCATTAATGTAAAGTTATATTGTTTATTTCTACTTGCGCCATGAATCTTCCGAAGACCCGAAAGGGGGACTAGTTTATCTACGGATTTTACCTCAGGGACGCGTATTACCTCAGAAACATCCATGAATATTACCATGTACTATATATATGTACGTTATGTACATGGTATCAAAAAAATTACATAGATGTTAATGAACTTTATTTTAATTTTTAGAATTATTATCAACGTTTAGTTTAGTAAAACTTAAAACATTTGCACTTCATTCATTTCATAAAACAAGACTATTAATTAGGGGAAGGTGGGGTAAGAAGGGGTAGCGAGGCAAGATGGGGACCCTTTAAAAATAGATAATGCAGTGTCACTAGAAAATTTATTTTAACGCTATCTGACGGTATTTAGCAGTACTTGTTAGTGTCACACAAAGTTTGGTCGGAGGAGTGCACGTTTCTACTTGGTAAGTATATTTTTTTAATTTTAAGTGGTTGTATCTAACTATTTACGTATATAAAGTGCGTGACTGTTCATAATATATGTTATACAAGATGCTTGACATATGTTTTTATTAATGTTTGTTTATTTTACTATTCTAAACTCATTAATTCGTTAATACCCCCTAAAAATTTGTTACAAGTTATAAGTCCAGTTCGGGAAAGATGGGTATCTACTTGCGGGCAAGACGGAGTTGGTACCCCATCTTTTTATTATTGATTTGTTATTCTTTTTGGATTCAGATTTAATTCAAAATTATCGTTATTAGTTGGGTTAATTTAATTATTTTTTATAGGTTATGGTTCGGAATTTGAACTGCTGGGAAAAACACTTGATGATAACCAGACAGAATTTATAACTGTGACGAGACAGGTGTATCGGTGGTGTCAAAATCACGGTCCAAAGTGATCGCAGCAACGCGTTGCAACGGATAATAACAAGTGGGAGCTTTGACATCGGCCGAACGAGGCACAACTATAACGATTGAAATTTGTTTCAACGCTGCAGGGTTTCAAAGCAGCCTTCCTCCTATGTTTATTTATCTCAGAAAACGTATGAAGACTGAACTGCTCTATGGAGCTCCACCGAACTCAAGGGCTGAATGCTCAGATTCTGGGTGGATCACTGCAGACATTTTCTTAAGATGGTTTCAGAAGTTTGTGATACCCACCAACGCTTCTAAAACCAACCCAGTCATGGTGATTTTAGATGGTCATGCCTCTCACACCCAAAATTTGCTGTAAATCGATGAAGCACGTAAATACGGTGTGACAATAATATGCTTCCCACCACACACCACTCCCAAATTACAGCCAGCAGATGTTGTTTTTATGCGGCCTTTGTGTACCTTTTATGATCAGGCTCTAACAGCATGGTTAAGATCTAATCCTGGGAAAGTAGTTTCCCAATTTCAAGTTGCCGAACTCTTGGGGCAAGCATTTATTCGAACAGCATGTGGGATCTCGCCTTATAACGCACAGATTTTTACCCAAGATGACTTCATTGCTGCAGAGGGCGCCGAAATCGAATTGAACGCTGAAAAGTAACCCAAAGCTGATATAACTCCAACACCATCCGTAGCAGTAATCTCACAACGAACACTGACAGTTCCACTAACAGTAACATCGTCAGCTCATAATGCAGCATTCCACGAATGGCCGAAAAAATACCAAAACAAGTTTCTTCGGAAGAGGAAAAGCAGCTAATATCACTCCACATAAAACAGAATTAGAGGAAAGGCAAACAAGTAAGAAACCGAAACTAAATGTAACAAACAAGAAGAAAATTAAAAAAACAATTAAGAGATCTCAAAAAACCAAGAAAGCTCACTGCCACGGCTTGTATTCCGGGTCTACTGAAGGATGGATCACTTGCCAGACTTGCGGTAAGTAGGCGCATTGTGGCTGTGCAGGAGTTGAAGGTAACGATGACGAAGCTGTCCATATCTGCCCGGTTTGTGAAGATGACGACGTTTAAATGTATATACCCCATCTTACCCAAGTGGGTACCCCGCCTTGCCCTACAGGTGGGGTAAGATGGGGAGATTTAGTTATTTTTTAAAGCTGATATTTCTATGAGAAGAATTATATTTTTTTTTGTTTAGACTGTTTATAATTAAAGAAGGAAAGACTGATTTTTTTCTTAACAAAAGTTCCTACATTGTGCAATTAGAAACGGAGAGTTTTATTCATGAAATACCTTATAGTCCCCGTCTTACTCTACCTTCCACTTTTCTCAAAAGCACCTCGGCATGTCAATAACAAAACTCTGCATACTGACTTAATGGCAATTTTAAGTTGATACTACGAACGCTTTTAATAAAAACTATACGGTCATCCAAACCCGTTATAGAACAAATGGCCAAACTCTCATGCCTGAGAACACTAGGAGGAGATTAAAAAGAACGTGGATGAGGGATTTGTTATCATAGGAAATTTAATCAAGCCAAGGGAGAGCTACCGCTGGGTACTGTTCCTCCTCATGCCTCTCATGCACTTGTATTTTCTTTTACTGTCAGCCAATTTGCTGATTGCCGTTCTTTTTATTTGACAGGCGTGGATGCTAATACAAAAAAAAAAAGAATTTATTATCAGTATCAACTCTACAACTATTAAACAACCTTTTAGTCAAACATTATTCTCGGGCCTATGAAATTATAACCTTTAAACTACAGTTGATTAAAATAATTTTATAACTCATACACAGGCCGCTAGGTGTCGCCAGTCCCACAAAATACCACACAAGCATTTCGCGTTGGTCGATGACGCGAACGCATAGGTTTTTCCCATACCAATAGTCGCTAAACGTTCCTAAAGAGGTTTTTGTAATTATTCCGCAGGTTGTTGCTTCAAGTTGAGATACAACAAGTTTAAATTCATTTGTTTCTTTTTTAATATTCTCCTGGTTAAAAATGAAAATAATCTTGAGCTTTAGAATGAAAAAAAAAAGAGTTCAATTGTGGGAAATGTGTATATTCCGGTAATCATTTCATCAAGAAATAAAACTTTCAACTAAATTTTCGAAGTATCGATGATATATGTTTGGTGAAATTTTATTTCTTGATGAAATGGTTACCGAAGTATAAACATTTATCATAATTACATTCTCTTTCTCATACTAAAGCTCATGATAAATTGTATTTTTGAAAATTTTATAAGGGAAATGAATAGAAAGTTAAAAGTTGTTTATTCATCGGCGAAATAATTACCGAAGTTTTCACTTTAAAAAAGAATAACGTAAATCGCAACGCTATCTTTAACATATTTGCATATTCGAGATAGTTCGTATGAAACCCAATACAGATATTAGAGAGATCTAGGACAGCCTCCGGGTCAAAACCCGCCATCTGTCTCTTGAAGCAGTCACATTTAAATGTCCCCCAAAGTAAAGCCGTCTTTCCAACAAGTAGCTGGCTCGATTAATGCAGTTGCCTCAGGTGTCATTGTCTTTCCCAAACCATTTGTTATAATCGGCTCTGTGGCCTCTTGGGAAATCAATCCCGGGGCTAATGCGTTTTTGTGAATCTTAATGAGACTGGAGCTGAAATAAAATAAACTACTGTATCTATACAAATATACAGTATATTTGCAATACATTAAGATACATATACAGTGCTTTGAGATACACATTTATAGAAATAGAACGAACAAGGATCTGACATTTGTAATGATATAATTGAAACAACGAAACGATGTTTATTGAATTATTCTCCTTATTTAAATTATAATGTGATTATTTTATAGAATAACTGTCAAAATATATTTTTTTAAGATTTAAGTTTTAATTACAGCTCACAGAAATATTATATTAAAAACCCAATTAAAGAAATGCCCAAAAATTATTCAAAATTTTATTATTAAATTAGTTCCGGAAAAAAATCAGAACCTAGTGGTGTTTCTAAATTTTTTCTCCATATGTCAAGTTTGCAAAAGTATAACTGTTTAAAACTATTTATAAGGGTAGACTTTTTCAAATTTGTTTTTTTAAATAAACTGTAAATTTATTGGGATGCAACAAATGGATCCTTATTTACTGATAACACACATATGTCATCAGCGTACGTAGTGAGGACAATGCTTGGATGGATTGGGATGTCAGCTGTATATATCGTGTATAGGATGGGACCCAGGATACTACCTTGAGGAAACCGGCAGATTGGGTAAAGAGGGAAGAGTAGGAAAAATTATGGTTTACTTTAAAGGTTCTATTACTGAGGTAGGAACTGATAATAAGGAAGTAAGTAGAAGGTAAGAATTTACGGAGTTTGTACAGCAGACTCGATCAAAAGCCTGCTCTACATCGAGAAAAGCTCCCGTGCAGTACATTCCGCGCTCTAATACGGATGAGACAACGTCCACCACACGATGGCATTGCTGGATGGTGGAGTGTGATGTTCGGAAACCGAATTGGTGATCTGGGATTATTTGATTGGATTCTATGATAGGATGAAGACGTTTCAGAATGAGTTTTTCAAGTATTTTGCCCATTATGGGCAGGAGAGATATAGGACGGTAAGAACATGGGAGTTCTGGTGTTTTTTTAGGTTTTGGTATCATCTTAACTATGGATAATTTCCAGGAATCAGGAAAGTATGTGGTGCGGAGTTCGGCATTGTATATATATGTAAGGAGTAGGATCGCTTTCCGAGGGAGGCGTTTTAGAATGTGGGATGTGATTAGTGTGATGGACACGACAAGGGGCTTTGTTGGCAGGTAATCTGTGAATAATGTTTGATATTTCGGAAGGATGGAATGCTTTAAGGAGGAGGGGACAACTGAAGAGGAATACTTAATTCTGCTCCAATGCATTCAGAGTGGGTTTGATTAAGGATATCTGGATGAGGGTTAAATGTTTTGAATAGGTGCTGTGAAAATTTGTGATTTTTCTTCATCAGATCTTGACCAGGTTTGGGATTCGGTTAAAAGTGGATGGTTGAAATTTTTATACTTTAGGAGTTTTCTAGTGGTATTCCATAAGGATTTGTCAGTAGTACTGAGATTTTCTGTACGGTAATACAAATTTTGAATTTTGAATGTTCTGATCTCTGATTTTAATTTGTTGGTCATCTGCTGGTGTTCCTCAAGGTAGTATCCTTGGCCCAATCCTTTATACAGTTTATACAGCTGACATCCCAACTCATCCTAATACTATCCTTACCACGTATGCTGATGATACATGTGTATTATCAGTCAACACCAATCCAGTTATTGCATCCCAAAGCCTCCAATCCCATATCACTGATCTTGAAGAATGGTGTCTAAACTGGAGAATTAAAATAAATTCTCAAAAATCGCATCAAATCACTTTTACCTTACGTCGTAAACCAATGACTTCCTGCCCTTCAGTATCCTTTAATAATACCCCACTGGTGCCTGTAGAACAGATCCGATACTTAGGGCTGCACCTCGACAAACGATTAACCTGGAATCCTCATACTAGACTGAAAAGACAAGAAACCGCTCGACGTTTCAGGCTACTACAACACTTACTAGACAAACGCTCTAACCTCCCAATAAACTACAAAAGACTCATCTACATGACCATCATACGACTTATTTGGACTTACGGAGTAGAGCTTTGGGGCTCCACTAAGCCATCGAATTCATCTCGTATCCAATCCCTACAATCCAAAATCCTCCGTAAAATCCTCAACGCTCCTTATTTTGTTAAGAATAAAATCATCCATAACGACCTTAATGTCCCATTTGTTGCTGATTTGGCCCGAACCCGGTATCTATCCTTTCATAACAAACTTCATTCCCACTCAAACCCTCTAGTTTCAAACCTAGCTTCCTCTTCGATTCCCGATAATCCTCCGAGGCGTCTGAAAAGAAGATGGCCACGTGACCTTCTTAGTTGAACTAGTGATTTGAGTACTACCAGTGGGTAGTTAACTCATGTCATTATGTATCACATAGCCTATTCACTTGATGTATTATTGTAATACAGTTGTAAATATCAATAAATAAATTTAAAAAAAAAATGTCTTAATCCTTATTGCTCATTTGAGACGTTTCGACACTGTGTCATTATCAATGTTTTACATTTAGTTTTCTGCTTCAGTACAAATCATATATAACTTTATAACAGTTATAAGTCTTCAAATCTCAATTACATTCTTTTTTTATAAATTTTTTTTATAAAAACACTAGAGGATCATCTATCATCCATCGTCAAGATAATATTATTTTTGTCAAGTTATATTATAAGTGGAAAAAAAATCCAAATACAAAAGAAAATTTTTAAATAAAAATATATGATAATAATTCATGTGTATTAATAATAAAATATTAACTTGCGTAATTTGGTCCATTTTTCGCAGGATGTTTTTTTTTATTTTGTTGATTCCAAACCTTCTGTATAACCAATATAAAATTTCCTTTATGTCCTGGAACTGCCTGTTTTTCTAAATTTACAACAGCCAATTAAACGATAAACGGTCCCATTCCGTTTTATTACGAACACTTTATAGCCCTATTTCGAAAGATTTTTCTTTTTTTCTTTTGGGCTCAATTTTAAAGGATCGGCCTCTTATTTTTATTTCAGTAGTTAAAAAGTAAAGGCAGATGTGATAACTCGTTGCTATTTGATTTTTCATTTTTATATATATTTTTTTTTAATATTCCACATCAAAAGAAAAGTATTGCAACTTGATTAAATGATTGAAGAAACAAAATTAGACCATGAGAGGAAACTAAAAAAAAGTATGGTTTACGTAAGGTGGTTTACAATGTACATAATTTTACCTGGATTCTAAACATTTTTATCTCTGTCAGTTAATGGGAAGGATAAGAAATTCCTTGGTGACGTGGGTTAAAATGAGTTTTTATTATAAAAAAAAAGGATTTCAAAATGTATTTTTTGCTACATTTAAAAACAACAAACAAATACCTTTAATCCCAAAAATTTAGATTAAAAAATGGTATTATAAAAAAAATCCTCTGCTACTACAACCCATGAAGGGTCTTGGATTCAGTACCTGGCAGAGACTGTACTGTGTTTAAGACGTTAGGGATCATCCTCAACCGCCCGGTTTCCCACCTAAATTTATGGTACCCACTGTAGAGAGACAGGATGAGTTCCAGGAGGGTCTATCTTTATAGAAGTACATCATGTTGTCACTAAGAAATAAAAAACGATTTTATACTTTAAAAAAAAATTATTGTGCGCTTCATACAAACTCAGCAAAGAAAACAATTTTTAATGTGATACCGATTACTAACTTTCGCTACAAACTAGCTCCTGTGGACGATTGTAAATTTTACCTATCCATGTATGGATTAACGGGATCTTTAAGACATTGCAAAGGGTCAGTACCACCATTTCACGTCCCTTCCAAAGTAAGACATAACCAAGGATTTTTTACTCTCTTTTAAAAAATCCTATGTCAAACCAACAGGTAGCGAACCCGCGACCTTGGGCTTAGTGAGTTGTTATGTTAACCACTACACAGCGGTGACCCCCGCATTATTCTCTCAACTTGTACAATGCATCGTGTCTGCCTTTATTTGAGAACGTAAAGGAGTATTTCAAAAACCCCTTAAACAAATAAAGCTAATTATATCTGTAATTCGGGTGGGGTGCTAGCTCAGTGGTAAAGCGCTGAGTTGGCGTGCTAAAGTTCTTCTTCTTCTGCTTTCCCTTCCTCCGTAGAACTTTCAGTGTGGAGGGTGCTAAAGATCATAGGATCAAATTCGTCTGTGGCAGATTTTATTTAATCTTATAACGTCCGGGATGTTTAGATTGGAAGACCCTCCTGGGATTACTTGTATATAGGGTATCCTTAATAAGGGAAAACCTGGCCATCGAGAGTGATCACCACCATGCACTACCGTTGTCCGAGAAACATTATAGTCTCTACCAAGCACAGAAGACCATTAATTGTTGTGGTACAGTTGTTTTTTTTTACATATATAAGGATTTCAACCGACTAAACAACAGTAAATATATTCCTCATCTGCTTCTATTCCTCATTGATTTCTTCGAGGTATATCTCATTCTTATCTCGTTATTCTAATCTCCAACTTGAAAAAAATCTCTCGTGGTTGGAAATTTGCAGAGGGAAATGGGAATGCGATAAATTAATAAAAAGATTTATCTCGAATTTTATCTCGAAAGACCCGGTTCATTAACGAGATAAGCGCGACTACATAGTTCATCGGGAAAAAACTCTATTTATGGGAAGAGGGCAAGTAGAGGGGGGTATCGCCATTTATTGATAGCGAAGAGGGGTGCCATTCACCGGTAATTAATAGCCCCGGAGGAGATGTTCCTCCAAGCGGCAATAGATTATCCTAGCAAGGAGTAGATTTATCGAAGCTGAGTCCTCCCGGAGTGGACATCGGCGTGAGACGCGGTGTAGGCGTTCCTGGGAATTAGCGATCCGTTGGAGCAACAAGATTTACACCTGGACGAGGAATCGGCTAATGAGTATTGTTCGGAGTAACCTTTTCACCTGGAACAGGAGTCAGCTTGCGAAAGGTCCGTGGCCCAGTCGGGCCCGACCTTTCCGCGAGCGAGTGATTTATATCGGCGTAAAGCTCTAGGAGAAACTTTTAATAAAACAAAAAGATCGACTAGTTTGCGTAAACAAACAGTAATGAGATCAGGAGTTGCGAGTCCCTGCTAAGCCTGGTTAAAGAGCTTCAAATGTTGCTAGCTCTGAACATAAAACACAACTTTATATTAATTTTCAAATAAAAATATTTAAAAATTAATAAAATTAATAACTAAAAAAATAACAACTTCATATTAGTTCATGGGACTTCCTTCTCTTTAGTGTTCTCACCAGTGCATCAGTAAGTTGATTACATAAAATGTTCCCAAATAAGGTTTTCACTTCTTCTTTTAATTTATCTCTCTCTATAGATAACTTCTCTTTTCATTAAAAATACCATGTTTCCAATAAATAAGTTATTTGCAACATCTTCCGTTGTAGTTATTTTTAGAATTCTTTGAATCCAAATGGTTTTCGAAAGGTTTGTTACTTTAACTCGAATCATGAAATGGCATTGCCAATCTCTCACAGGCATGTGCTTCCCTGAGATTAGACAAAGAAACTACTTAAATATATTTAGCAATTGTCAGAGGTAGGTATCATATCTTTAATTTAAAATCGGAATATTTTGGAATAAATTAATAGTAGAAAGCACTACAAATATAAAGTTCATCAGTTACATTTACGGTTACATTTACATTTAAACGGTTAAAACAAATAAAACATAACTGTACGGGGGTAGGACAGTCTGTAGAGCACTGAGCTCAAGGTTCTGTGTCCAAGTACAGCTGTGGCAGATAATTTTTTTAATCTGTCAACAGCAAGGGATGGACCATGTGGGATCTGCGGACCTTCTTAGATCTCAAACAGCCCTTTTACAGTGGGTACCCTTCATTGTGGGGAAACCTAACGGTTGAGTGAGAGCTCAGGTAAATTACCTCCCAACAATTGTTGTAGTAGAAATAGTACAGTCTCAATCATGTACTACGGGTTGTAGTGGGACAGATACAATTAAATACAATACGATTGTTTAGTAAAAGGGAAAATGAAAATATATGTATTTTCATTAACTCATATTTGTTAATATTTCAAGTCAGGAAACATCTTTTAAAATTACATTTCAAAAACTTGTATTTCAGATTCATCACAAAAGTTATGTTCTTTGTTTTCATGTTTAAAATTAAATAGTATTGAACTACTACAACATAATTTTATTTTTCAATACAAAGTTTAGGCTATTCAGGTAGTGAAGTACATCTTAATTTTCCGAGATCCATAAATTCCTTACCATAAGAAAGGTGCAATCCCGGTGAAGAGAATTTATGACAATCATTTTTTTGTAATCTTGTGTTTTGCACAATTTACGAAAATTTAATACGTCTCCCAACGACACGTATGCAGAATTATCTTTGATGTTATACAAGTTTCAGCTATATTTGAAACTTTGATGTCATTTTTCAAACATATAATATGTTTGTTGGTCCTGTGAAGTCATTTTGATATTTAGTTGTTCAAAATGTGTGGTGTAAAAATAACTTCAAACGTTTATAAACTCATCCCAACAAAGATCCTTATGATAACACTTAAAAGGAGCTGAGGAGATAGTTTGGAAGATTGAGTCCCTAATTCACCTGTACGAATAATTCAAGCAGTTTAAGTCATTTGATGAACTCAATTCATTGGAGTTCTAAGGTTAATCGGGTGGTTGGGTCGATGTGTACCAAAAAACCGCAAGGTCATAGCTGTTTCCATTTTATTTCTATATGCTTGAGTCCTGAATTTAATGTACCACTACAACCCATGAAGGATCTTGAGCTCAGTAAATGGGAGAGATTATACTGTATCCAGGACAACGGTTGTGCAGGGAGGCGATTTGATCCAGATCATACTCAATCCCAAGGTTTTCCTCCTACTAAGGGTACCCACATTATAGAGATTAGGTTAGTTTCAGGAGTGTGGATAAATCCTTAAAGGCCCATTCTTACCCGCTAAGGATGGTCCTTTGCCATTTTACAGGAGCAGGGTGAACCCCAAGAGGATCATAGGTTTCATCGGTGGCTGTTAATAGATTAAACAAACAGATAAATTTATCTGCCATGCCCGAATTCGAACTCAGAACATTCTGTAAAGCAAATCAGCGTTTACTGTTAAAAATTAACGTTCCTAATAAGTTTCGATGAAATCGCTGTCTTTTTTTGCCGGTTCCCTAAATTGAAGTTGGTTTACGGAAATTAATAAAAACGATTTTTTCATCTACAAGTGGAAGGATAAAAACGAGTCCAGTGTAGAACAGTTAACAATCGTTTTGTTTTTCATATGATTTACTTCATATTTATCATTTTATTCTATGAATTATCCAACCTAATAAAGTTATGTTTTGATTTTAGTAATTGATTGACCCTCGTACCTAGTGAAAATATTGCAAATTGTGTAACACTTCATTTACACTGGAATATTTCTTAGACTGTCACTAACAACGAACAGCAAATTACATATTTACATAGATTTCCCATATTAATAATCGTATAAATAAATATTGGTAAATCTTATGAAATTAATAATAATTAAAAAGATGCAAACTTTAATTAAAGATGAGGAAACACTATTTACAATTAATATAGAATGGAGTGACTGAATAGATGGGATTTGTTATAAGTAGAGTATTTAAGGGATGGATAGAAGATATAATGGAGTTTCGTAAAGACGAGAATATAATAAGAAAAGAACATTCATAAGCTGAGATTCGGTGGATCTTTGTAAGTAAAAATGGATACCAAGAAAGGGTATAACGGAAATGAAGAGAGGATTTGAATTGAAGTATGAAGAAGATTTATAGTCGGCCGCGAGTTGGATGCTAAAATATATTTAGAAAAGAAGGAAAGGAAAAGAAACTTCAACCCTTCAAATGATTGGGGGTGCAGGTGTCCCCAACTTTTACTTCATAAAACTTCTCCTCGAACCTATTTGTTATGTAAAAAGGCCTTTTACATAAGTTTTAAAATATATATTCAGGTCAATCTCTTTGCAATTGATGGCTTTCATTTCGATTATTTTTCTTTACTTTTTTGTCTTGATTATATTAATTAATCATAATCTACTTTTTATTTATTTATTTATTCGTGTTTTTTTACAATTAATGTAACCCGTAACCAAAATCTTTTCCCGCGAATTCTTCCTATCAGCCCATATTTCTCCTTCCTTTCGCAGCCCTTATGCTGCCATTCCTACTCTCACACCCTCCATCCATGTCTTCCTCGGTCTTTCTCTCTTTCTTATATAATCTGGTTTATATAGGAAGATTTTATTTGGCCATTTATTGTCTCTCATTCTCATCAGATATCCAAACCATTGAAGCCTCCTGGCCTCCATTTCATATAATATATTTTTCTCGAGCCCAACAGTTTCTCTTATAACACTATTGGGTTTGTGTTGGACTATTTATTGGACATCTTTTTATTTAATATGTTTATATTCGTAATCAATACTTGGCAGAAACTTATAGATTGTATGAAGCACTGTTCCACATCGTCATAGGGATAGAGGATATAAAACCACACTTTAAAATTAAAATTGAATACCTCCAAGAAGAAGAATTATTGATCATTTCATAAGAGCATTAAAACAAGACGAAAAAATATTCTGTAGATTATTATATCCATAGAATAATCACAAAAAGATTGGAGCTAGATGTTTTTAATACCTATATGGAATTAAATAAGAGGTAAACCTGTTTACATTCCATTAAACGTAGAAAACAATATTAAAACTTTAAAAAAATATATGATAAACCTTTTATTTATCTAAATAGCTGTATCGTTTATGAAATAAAACATCAGGGAAAAATAAATTTCGATTTGGAATGAACGGTGGGATGGTTCAAATAAATGTCTTAGTTTGCATAGGTTTACCACCAGATTGGTACCTAACAACTAAAAAGGGACATTCCAAACCATACTTAAACATATTTCACATTACCAATGACAATACTTCTTCACTAGACAAAGAAGAAAATTTATTCAACAAAAATAATTTATGATTGCCCAATGTAAGAAAGGCAAAGGCCAAAAATAATAAAAGTAAAAAATTGACTGGTGTCTACCACAACCTGAATATAAATTTCAGCACAATTCCATTAAATTTAAATACAATTTTTTATTTAATTTATTTAATGAAATTTACAACTGTATTAAAATAACACAAAAAGTGAATACAATGATTGGTACATACCATTAAATTCATTAAAAGCAATGTTTGTGAAAAGTCATCAAATTGAGAAGATATATAGAATGCATAACACAGTAAGGTAATGAGGACATTTATTTTTAATGACTTTTTGTAAATGAACATGATGAATGAAAAGATGTGAGTAGTTATAATGTGTTCGTATACTATATATATATAGGCTTTGAACAAACAAAATAAAAATAATAATGAGATGAAATCAAAAAGCTATAATATTTTCAGTATTTTGAGGTCAGATTGAACATGGAAAGATGTTCCTAAAGAAATAAACCATTCATTAAAAATAAAATACTTAGGAATGAACAAGAACTTTGTTTTTAAGGCTTGAGACGATTTACTCTTCATAGATGCCCTGAGTATAATAACTTTCAGTCTTTCTTTATGCTTGTATAATAAGTACATCATAAATTTCCTTGAGTGCTTCAAAAATACAAAGGCTACTTGAGCTGAGCATTCCATACATTAATGTGCACTATACATTACAAGGTGACGCTATAAATAACAACTGCCTGTCACCATTTCGCCTTATCCTTTCAACTTTTTAGATCATTCATGAAGGGGAAGATAAAATATGTAAAGTTAACAAAGTTGATTAATGGTATCCCATTTTTTATGGGCCTTATATGGGAGACCAACCGAGGAAATATTAGCAAAATTATCTAAGTTTTTGAAGAGATGAAAAAGTAATGTTTTATTAAATTTCAATAACAAAATCTCTTTAATTTAAAGTAAGGGAAAAAATCTTTCAATTTCACAGAAACTGATTAGGAACGTCAATTTCTAACATTATAATCATACGTAGGGAGAGGGATAGCACAGTGTGTAGGATGATGAGTTGCTATGCCGGAAGTTCTAGGAAAAACTATTTAGTCTGTTAACAGTCATGGATGGACGCTCTCGGATCTACAGACCACCTAGGTGAATTTTTAGACAAAATAAAATAAACATAGTAAAATTCATAAAAAAAACAAAAAAAAAGGGCTTTGAGCCTCTAATTGCTGAAAAAAAACCAGCCAGCCGTTTCGCCAATCCTGGCACATCATCGTGACATACTTCAAAATTCACATCAATGAAGATCAAATGCAGCAAATCTCACATCAACAGCACAAACTTACTCATGAATCAGAAACGGCTATCTCATCCGATAAAGCAAAAAAAAAAAATTATTAATAGTCGAAAGGAAATCTTTTAAAATGGTAAGCCAAAGTTTTTTTTAAAATAATGCTTTTAGACCAGGGTCGATAATTTTTGAAACCAAAAAAAATAATAGTAGGATGAAACCCATAGGAAGAGATTATAATAAAAATGAAAGGAAAAATAATTTATGGGCGATCTGAGGTTGGGAAGTGGAAGAGGTTTTAAGTGTAAAAAACGGTTTATCTCGATTTCCGGAAAAACTACAAGTCCTATGGAAAAAAGTTAAACCAAAGTTGTAGGTAATAAAAAGATCTACAAGTTTTTACACTTTTTTTACATAACCTCAAAATGTATGTGAAAAATTCAAATAATCAAGTTAGGAAAAAAAAATTTTTCACGGAATTTGGTGAAAATTTACATTTTTATATCCCAAACACACTGTCATTTTTTAAAATTTCAAATATTTATTTTTTCACCAATACAAAAGTTGTATATCGTTTTATTACCTACAACTTTGTCATTTAACTTTTTTCGATAGGACTTGTAGTTTTGCCGGAAATCGAGATAAACAGATATTTACTCCTAAACCCCCCTTCCACTTCCCGACCTCAGATCGCCCGTAAATTATTTTTCCTTTCATTTTTGTTATAGTCTCTTCCTTTTCCAATGGGTTTCATCCTACTGTATCTTTTTTTTTTTTCACTTTTAACCACTTTCAAAGCCTTCTTCCCTGGTCTATTCAACGATTACTCATTTCAATAACAACTTGATTTATTCGAACACGACTGTTTAAAACCAAGCAAAGAATCCGAAAGGACATTTACTGTCTGGTCAGCGAATCGTTTAATTTTACTTTTGAGCAAAGTAATAGTTGCGGAGTTATTGAGATCGACAAATTATTTTAAAAACTAAAAAAAAAATGGTAGAAAAACCAATATTTCTGAGACATTTTACACCAGAGTACGAATATTAAATCCCAAATCGTTAATTAAACTTAAAACAAATAAAAATGAAACACTAGAAGATAGGAACGAGAATGGAAGGCGTCGGTAACAATTATCGATGATTTAAAGGTGAATGGCATCAGGGTGAATCCGTCCAAGACGGACGCCATCGTGATGTCATTTCAGGAAGGTAAAAAGCGCCAACCAACGACCTTCACAATTGAAGATGAAGATGGTCGTGTATCGAACTCTATCCTCTACCTTGGCGCCACTCTAGATAGGCATTTCACCTTCTCGAGTCACGTCAGGAGGAGGCTGAAGCTGGCCCGACAGGTGTCCAATAGGCTCTATCATCTGCTCACTTTGCCCCAACTTTCGTTACGGCTTAAATGCCAAATTTATAAATCTATTATCAGACCTACGCTGCTCCATGGTGCGCCGCTCCTTAAACATGTCTATAAATCCACTTTAAAAAGCCTACAGCAACTCCATCCTTAGGCGTATAGTTAAAGGCACGTCGCTCCAAAGGGCGCGTAATAATAAAATCTATGAGGAGCTGAAACTCCCGTCTATACCGGACTACATTAGCCGGAGGCACATCAAACTTTTTGATGGGCTGAAGGCGTGTAGTAACCCACTCTTTAGAGACTTTGTTCCCCCTCCCAGACCTGGAGGTGGCAAGGCAGTGTCCCCTTGGTCGACGTGCTCTCATTGGCCTAGGGATGGGGTGAGGACTCCCTTGTCCTAACCCTTCTTCCTTTCTTCCTTCCTCTCCCCCCTTTCTTCTTTCCTTATCACCAAATCTCGTAAAGCGGTCTCTCCCTGCTTTGTTTATGTAAAATCAGCGGCCATGTGCCGGTTTAGAAAACCTGCCTTCAGCGGACTCATGTATTGTAAACACTTAAAATACCTACGGGTAGAAAATGATTGTTGTTAATTGATGTATATATGTATTACATTATTATTAGTAATGTAATATTATTTTTGAATAAACGGAGATTTCGAAACAAAAAAAAAAAATAGGAACGGGAATAGGCATATGACACTAGACTTAAAATTATGGAAATTTGGATTGGGTACACCCATTTTGAACTAAAATCCTCATAAAAAATAATTATCTGACAGTAATTGACCAGATAAACACACTATACAAAAATAAATAAAAACCTGTACCACTACAACCCATGACTGAAATTGGGTTCAGTACATGGTAGAGACTATAATGTTTCTAGGAAAACGGTTGTGCTGGAAGTTGATTTCGCCGAGATCACGCTAAATTTGTAGACCAAGTTCTTGCTTAAGAGCTTAATTAAGCTCGGAAACTTCCATTACCTAAACTTAAAATGGCGAGCAGTTCTGTTTCTAAAGACGTCTTCAACATCCATGATAATTCAACTACTTCTTAATAATTTTCCTTGTAATCGAAAGGGGAAGAAGTTATAATGAATTTTATCAGAAAGATGCCCTATGATCTCTTCTCTCTAAGGCAAATTATATTTTATAAGATGCAGATGGAGGTAAGTATTAAAATATTACTATGAAGAAGTTGACCTCGTGGCGTACGGACTCAGGCGAGGTCGATATCACCTACTTATTTCCGGCAAGAGACCACTCATTCAGGAAATACGATGGATAATCTATTGTTATAATTGTAAAACGAAATATATATATATATAATTAACAACATCAAACCTTACATAGAACAAGTGATTTCGTAATTTTCTGTACAATTCACCTGTTTCAAAAGTTCTGGTCCTTAGCTGATGACAAAGAGAACGATATTTTAATGAGAGAATATTTTAATTAAATTCATTTAATAAAACAACCAACACTAAATTTAAATAACGTTACGTGTACATTAGTGTATCTGAATTCACATCATTACCTATGCCACAAAAAAAAAATATATATATATATAAAGTTTTTTTTTCCCATAGTGTTATCTATTAGCATGTTCATTAATTTTAACCGTGACAAAAACCGCTTTGAGATGTTGCTAAAATACAGAACCAATCTTTTTTCTCCGATTCTCCTCAACGGATTAGTGGTTAGTTCCGATGGGTAAGGGCCGAGGAGACACAAAACCTATCTAATTAAGTCGATTAGATCAATTAAAATTCAAATGCGCCCTCGCTCGAAACGCCTCTTAATCTTATAAATAGGCTATTAATGTAAAAACTTAGTGAATCCAGATCTGGACAATAATCAGGAAATTCGATCTTTTAATTTCGGAAGAGATGGAAAAAAATAAAAAATGTAGGCTTAAACTCTATTTGAGTAAGTGGTTCTTCCAGTTAATTAAGCAAATCCCACCAGAGCCTCACAGAGAGAAGCCGAAATCCTCAAAGTGTCCGAAACCCGAAACCGGAAACCCATTACTGACTATCAGCCCAGTTCCGGACGGAGACGTTTTAGGAATTGACAATAGATATAAAATGGAATGAGTAACAATCATGGGGTTTGTGATTGGTCAACGATCAGCCCAGACATCCTACGTACATTATTAGAGGTATTTAATGTCCATTAGGGATAATGCAGGAGGAATCGCAACGGCAGTCCATTTGCATAACCTGATGAAACCTACCTCAGCCTCTAGGACTATCTTAACGTTTTAAAAAGGCTCTCAGTTCCATTTGTACAGTCCCACTTACAAAGTAAGCCACCTTCGTTTTTCCCAGCTATATCGCCCTCATTTCGCCACAGCGTTTTTACATAATGCATTATATCTATCGCCTCTCGTGTCATGTTTGTTCCTTTATGATATAGTTGCCCCCGTTATGGGCAGGCTGGGCTGTCTATCTCGCAGCTCAAGAACTTTCATTGGATAGCTGAGACTGGTTTCATATCCCTCTTCGAATGAATGTAATCAACGATTTATGAGCAAATTTTTTTTAAATTTGAAGAGCTTTGAAACATATAGAACAGCTCCTAAATCCGAATTAATATCCGCTGTTATACTTAATCATAAACATTTTCCGCTAAAGGGTACTTGTTAATTTCAAATATTTTAGTTATGCATTATTATTTTTGTTACCTTGGCATCCAGCAAATTTGACCTCAATGCTATTTTCCTCTTCTAATTGTAGGAATATACGATTTTTGAATTGTTAATGTTTTCTGAGGTCTCTAGGCCATTGTCTTTTTAATCTTCTCAAAGAAAGTTTGGGCAATAGAGAGTAGGAAAGAGAAGAACAAGAGGATTTTAGTGATGTGTTGACAAGTGGATTGCTGTGTATTTTCCGTGAATGTATGATTTTACAGTGGGAATGTTCATTTCGTTATGTATGAAGTGATTCGAAAAAAACAAAAACAATGTGGATTAACAATTTTTCTTAGAATTTTGGATTGTGTTGTTTGCATCTCATATATGTGGATGGGTTTTGCTGAACACCAAAGTTCTACTCCATATGTCCTAAGGGCTTAGTATATTGTTGAGGATTATTAGTTTTTAACTCAAGCGAAGATTTGTAGTCTAGAAGTAGTGGAAAAAAAATAATAAACTTTTTCATCATATAATTTCGTCGAACCTAGTTTCCGAGTATTCAGTATAGACAACTTTTTTTTCTAATTAAAAAGATAATATTTTTAACATCCGACCTAGTGACATACAGTCGTAGCTGAGAGAGAAGCTAATCAAAACGACACAATTACGCAAAAGTTGAGTTGGCAAATGATTGCGAAACTGTGTCAACTCGCCGAGGAAACAAATTATGTGCTTGATATATTAAGATGACAGCACGTGACGATCGATTGCGGAATACAATCCTCGCCTGCTTGTTTGTTCCCGATCATTAGCAGCACTGGAATGTGCCGTTGCTTGTCCAATCAGAGGTGGGTTAATATTCTAATAGAAAATGTCAAGGGATATCGATAATTAATTTATAATTGGAGACTCGTAAAAAAATAATTGAATCGAAAACAGAAATGCACTATTAACACTCATGCTTCTTCCATCAAAAACAGGGGTGGACAACCCAAACGATTTTGTGGGCCACTAAAGCTATGTCCACACTATGAGAGGTTTGCTAGGCATTAGAAGAGGCAAACCTTAGTCCGCCTCAGCATCGGTCTAAGCAGGGGAATTAGTCTCGTCTAGCGTTCACACTACTATTTCAGTTTCTAGACCAATCTTAGGAGAGCATTGCTTTGTGCGGAAAAAATTCATGCTTTAAGCTTATTAAAAATACAAAATACAAAATAAAATATTTAAACACTCTATTGCCTGTTATTACTTATATTAACGTTCTTGCATTTCCCATAATCTACGAATATATGATATTTTTTCAAATTTCAGTAAAAAAAAACGCATCAAGGAAGAAAATAGTGGATATCAAAAACTAAGTATTTTAGAACTTTTGTATTTTTGAAGAATTTACAAGTTCAGTTTACTTGCGTTTCTCAAAAAATATAAATTAAAAAATTACAATAAAAGTTTATTTAAAAATAAACACGTTCTATAGAACAGTTTTTATTTTATTTTTTTATTATTATTATTATTTTTTATACAGCTTCTCAAGGAAATCAGAAAGAATACAATATTACATTTTAAAAATGACTAGAATTACAAACGTATACTGAACAATTATTTCTATGAATGTCGCTTTATTTTGAACAAAATCATAATCCGTATCACGCATAATTGCATCTAGCACAGCTTTCGCGTCCAAACCATTATTCAAATTAAAAAAAACTTTTTTCGGCTATAAAGACATAAAATAAGATAGTAAAAAGTAATTATGCAAGAAATAAAAAAGTAAAAACTGATGCAATGATTAAAGGTCGCTCTTATCTGGCATATAAAAATCTAACTTCAGCAATGGTTTAAATAAAGTGCAAGTGCAATTTATATGGTAATTTAAATTACCAATGACTTAGCAATTTTATATTAAATAATTAAAAAAATAAATTAAAAAAATGACTTGAATGGACGAGCGTATTTCAGAAATACAAACATTTCTTATTTTTACCTAACTATTTATAGTAGGAATTTTCGGTAAAGACTGTCGTAGGGTTGGGGCGAAAGAAGGGGGAAATAAAAGTTTATTCTCAAGGAACTCAGAAAAAATACAAATTTACATTATAAAAACGTCAAATTATACTTAACAATTATTTTCAGTAAAGTCGCGATATCTTGATCAATTTCATCGTCTTTATCACAGATAATAGCATTTTGCACAGCTTTTACGTCCAAAGCATTATTCAAATTAAAAATATTTCTGTCGACTATAATAATAGAAAATAAGATAGCACACTAAATTAAATTCAAATTTGCAAGAAATAGAAAATAAAAAGACTGATGCAATGATTAAAGGTCGCGCTTATCTGACAAATAAAAGAAAGCTAATAGTAATAGTATGGCCTGTAATAGTTTGGATCAGGTGAAAATTCAATTTATTTGCTTGTTTAAATTACCAATGAATTAAACATTTTACATTGCATAATTAAAAATAAGGTATAAAAAACTACTTGAATTTACGTATTCCTCAGATATACAACACTTTAACCAAACTATTTGTTGTAGGAATTTTCAGCCAAGACTGTGGTCTCTTCTCAGGGTTGGATCGTGAGAAGAGGGAAATATTAAAACCGACAAGGATCAAAGAAAGTTACGAAGGAAGATACGAGCGCCTATCGTAATGTTAAATAAATCAAGACCAGTCATTTTAATTATATTATAATTCACATAATTGAATTATTCAATTATCTATAATTACAATAATAACTATTAAAATGTATAATCGCAATTTATAATGACAATAATAATTTTGAATACTGCTCAGATTTGGCCGTGTCTCGTCTCGTTGCATGAAGTCTCCCATTCGGATCGGGAGACCTTAGACTAGCGATTTTTGTGTCAGCAACGGGCTCAGCAACGGGGATGTCTCAGCATCGGCTCCGCAACCGCCTAACTAGACCAGCTAGACCACGTCTCTGAGACCAGGTCTAAGCAATGGTCTAGTAGTGTGGACGTAGCTTAACACTGACTATGTTTTGTTTACCAGTTAAAACGTGAAATGTTTTATTGGGCAATAAGATAAATGAAATGAAATAAAATTAGGTTGAAATTGTGAACAATCTCCTTCAAAAGTATCAAGAGTTGGGTTGGAATATGTCCCTAAAAAATCATTTCCTTCATTCTCATCTTGATTTAATCCTTCTAACAGCGGTGATGTAAGTGGCGAACATGGTGAACGATTCCACCAAGATATCTCCAAAATGGAAAAGAGATACCAGGGTCCATGGAATGCGTCAATGATAGCGGACTACTGCTGGAATTTGAGAAGAGATACCCCTGAAAACAATTACAATAGACAATCGAAAAATAAGAGAAAATCTTAATTAAACAGGTTTAAATATTTTGTTAATATTTCAAAATTCCCAATTTCATATCAAAAGTAAAAAATAATATTAAATAAATATATATTTTTTTAAATAAATTGTTTGGTACTTGTTTCTAAAAGTCAAATTTTGTATATTAGGTATATTTTCAAAATAAGAGCTAATTAAAAAAATATATTCGTGTTTTCGTATTCAGTAACTTTGAAGCATTATAAAAATATACTATTCAATTGAAAGGCACACAAAAAGTTAAATTTTGTAGACCAGTGTTATTTTTCATGAAGTAAGAAAGATAGTGTTCATGATGGATAAAAAAAAATCTTCAAACTTGTTACAATTATTGACCAACTAAATACACAAGATATACTTATACATTTTTTTTTTTTTTTTTTACAAATTTTTCCTGTGAATCCCTTATAAATTAAAGACACACAAATATCGAAACTTTATGAGACCTTTACTCGTTATTTTAAGTTTTGTCAATGATTTCGAAAAAAATAAATAATGTAAATTTATGTAATTAAAAAAATAAATCATTTGATTGGAAGCAGCTGAGAAAGCGCAGAGGTTACTCGCTTATCAATTACAAAAATTAGTTGTAAGAATTGAGATGTTTCATTGCACAAAAAAGATGATAACTTGTAAAAAAAAAACCTTTACTTTTTTCATTGAGTTGGATAACATAAAAATAATATCAAAGAATGGTTATCAGATAAACGTAATGCGCAACAAAGATGATATCTGATAACTCTTCAAATGCATTGATACATGATACTTCTATTTCAAATCCAGAGTTGTTTGCTCTATTTTAAATCATTAAAAAAAACAGAGACATTTTTCGGAAGGAAGTTCTGCTTTGGAACAAACATTTGATCATTTTATATCTTGTATACTTAACTGAATAGATTGAATCACGGCGAGAAAATACAAACGTGCTTGATGAGGTGTCTTTATGGAAAATGGAAGGATAGTCATCAATAAATCCTAGAATACCCATCTAATAGACATTACTTTAGAGAACATTAATACATTGGTACCATTGGTTTGCGATACATCACAGTACATTTATTCACACTACAAACAATAATAATGGGCCATAAAACATCAATTCCTGAAAAAAAATGTAGTATTCATACTGAGATTGTGATTGAGTAGGACATTACCACAGAATCTGAAAAGGAGTCCTAAAAATCCATGGAGCAGGCCACGGAGTGATGAACCACGCTAGGAGTGCCTTGAATGGAAGATTTCTCCATCCACACTTTCTAGTGAATCCCAAAGGGTAGTTTTTCGAAAGAAGATCGCACTTACAATATAAGCCAAATGGTATTTGTATAGTTTCTTAAATAAATATTTTTATTTATTGTGATTAAGTGGGATCACAAAATACCTCAAGATATGCTGAGATAAATCGTATAAGTAATATTTTTATTAAATACATAATTGAAGTAAAGATTCGTGTATAAGGGCTTGATTTATTCGCAATCCTTAAATGGTTACTTTAACTTTTGGTAGAACATTGATAAATGATGCTTCTAGAAAGAACAGAATTTACGAATTCGCACAACCGTATAATCAGAAAGGAATAGGATTTGTGGTCTCTGCAGTAAAAGCATTAGAAACAAGACAGAGGTGATATTTAATATCTGCCAGTTTTTAAGGGTGGAGGGGGAAGAAGCCTTAATGAGAACAGTTTGTCTTCGTGATTCACGTCCAACGCTGGCACAAGTCAGTAATAGGCGTTGAAATTCCTCTCGGATGTCTCCTACTGCAGTAGCTCCTGATGTAACCTGACGAGTCATTCACGCTACCGTAACTTTACAAAACAACTTTAGGAAGGTTTAGATCACGAACATTAAAACACTTCGACAATACTGGGAGAATAAGTGAACTCAGAAACAAAATATGACAATTATATAAACCTAATGGCAGATTATAAGTTAGACATGTCCAATTAGGGAATGATAGGTTTGTTAATTCATTTAACGTTATTTTATGCTTCTCAGGCTAATTGTACGGTGCTACAGCGGGAGCCCTAAAATTTTCCTATCCAGGTATATTTAGGGTTGAGATCTTTAACGAGTACCTGACACCCCACAGGGTCGGGATTTGACGCCCCCCCGAAGGACGGCTTAATCAAGGCAAAATAAATAAATAATTTCAATATTTGACCATATTCAAACTGTAAAATAATAACCAATTTTAGAAGAGAATTAAAAATTCAACAAATATAGATATATATTAAAAATAAAAATGCTTCGATTAATGTAATTGTATTTAAATTTGTAGTATATTGTTCACATTTTATCTGTACAATAAGCCAATGGATTGAAATGGTTAGAATCGAAAAGTTCGATCTTATTTAAACATTTATATTTAATTGATAATTAATTAATAACAACAGAAACAAGGACATGTTATGATCAGAATAAAAATTATCAATTTAAAAGTTCTTCATGACACTCATCTAGTGTATAAATGGCGAAGTCAGGTCTTAGTTATTGCAGATATTAAAACTCCATTTCAAGCAAATGGACAAAAAACGAATTTCGACTTAACCACAAATTCACCGGGGGTGCAGGGATACCGCAATCTATGTCAAAATTTTTGAAAAAAAAAATCTAGCTTAAAGGTGACAAATCTGCCAACTTTGTATCCATCTCCAGAACAGAGCTACAAATATCAACCAGTTCAACTATACTAAAAATAAAATTTATGTTATTATTTCTATATTTATTAGAGGAATATTTTCAAAGGAAACATACTGATTACTTTATCATTCAGAACAAACTTGTTGAAATTTTGGAATTCTCCACGTTTGATCTTGAACGCCTTTAAACTTTCCATGCTAATTAACTTAATGATATTTACCTTAAAGATATTTACCCCACAAAAATACATTATTGATAATTGACGGTGGCCGCGAGGAGCTGTACCAAGGCTTCTCGAGGTAGAGAACGATCATTAATCAGCTTGAGCGACACGTAGGGCGTCATCCCCGGGCGTATTTCTCTCAGCGACTGTCAGGGGATATTTTGTTGTAGGAAATCAAATCTACCAGTTTTGATGATCCTGTGTGTTATAAATGGATGAGTCCAGATTATGCACTTAGATATGAGGGGTTTGGTTTCAAAACCGGTAACAAAAAGTTCACCTAGATTTTGAAGTTTAAAGTTACGTATAAGTATCAAATGCGCAATTATTAAACGACTTATTAGTTAAATATAATTATTGATTTCTAACATTTAAACTAAACTGAATGAAAATAAATTGCATAATTCATTCACAAGTCCCTAGGTATCTCCAGCATCAGGCATGTTGCTGACGCGAACTTATAATTTTGACCTCCAACAAGAGTAGTCATAAAGATGTTTTCACTGTTAATAAAACACTCTTATACCTGGCTCCATCATTTTTTCCCAAAATGTTCAATAAGTGAGTGAATAACTCTATGATTTGTATGTCAATAATTTAGTTCTTTGTTTTAAATGAATGGAGGAGGCTTTTTGGAAGGAACTATACCACTAAATAGGTATGAATTTTTGAATTTGAATTGAATGAAATTATAATTGTTTATTTCTGAGACATTAGGAAGTGAAACCTGCGCATAATAAAATAGTGATCCATATGAAACAAAAATATTTTACATTGACGTATATTATTAAACATTTTTTGTGAAATGCTCATGTCAACAGGCACCTTTAATAGGCCGAAATTGAAATATAAGTATCGAACAAATCTACAAGTCAAGAGAAAAGAAGAAACCGATAATTGAATTAAATAAAGCAAAAGAAAATATCTAATCTTCTTAAAAGCACAGGAAAGGGATCGCATGTGTTGAGGTAATAAGGAAAAGTAACAGCCTACTATATAAACAAGTCGACCAAATCCTTACGAAGATACAAACCTCATTGTACTCATGTATCGGCATCATTGCAGCTTAGGTTAGTTCCGTCTATCCTTCGAACTGATGTCGAATAGTGGGCAACAAGTTCTAAAACTGATTAAGTTGATTTTGAGTTTGTCTAAAAATTATGATATGTGAAATGACAACCAGTAAAATTATTCAACGGCACAATGCCGTATGCTCCCTAAACAATGAGAAATAAGGCGGCAAAATTGTAGTGTTTGACAAAATTACTTGACTATACACGTGAAAAATGTGAAGATTTTGATGTTATCCGCTTTTGAATCCGAACACCTCGTATAAAACATAAATAAATTAGGCGTTCACTGTAGAAATCGATCAACTAAATTTTTTGAAAAATGTTAAATTTTAGTGTAGCAGCACTTGGCATAGTGATATATTTTTATATTTATAATAATATTGCCAATTAATTCAAATAAACACCTTTAAACGACAGACATAATTTAGCCACTGAGTTATATATAATTTATTTCTGAAGCCACTTCAATTAACTATGGACTCTAACAATCCAATTAATGTAATTAAACGAATTAATGCAATTCGATACAATTGCACGGGCAAGCCATACATGATATGGGAATTTAAAGTAAAATAAATTAGTCAGCCGCAGTCTAAATGCTGCAGGATGAAATTGTTAACAAATAAAATTAATAATTATAAAGAAAAAAGTTTAATTTGATATATTTTAACTATTAACTGCGCACTTTACTATTTATACAGGTCAAATATTACACAGTTTTTTACACTATTCAAAATCACTTCCAGATCCTACTTTTTGTTTGGATTATTACGAACAATTAATATAATCCGATAGAGGTTTGAAATTAAAAATTAAAGTTATGAAATAATTCACTTTTTCTAAAATAAAAAACATAAAATATTGAATACTGATATGAACTTAATGTTTTTATTTTTACTTGGCAAATGATTAGCTCTTCTAGTCATATTAAAATGGAATCATTATTGAATACTACTCTTCGAGTATTAATTTTATTAATTAATTCTTATTAATTGTATACACTGTTCAATGAAAATTATGCTTTTGCATTTATGCAATCTACAATATCTATTTGAATTTATAATTATGTTATTTTTATAGTGAATTTAAATTTTTTTTGTTTTCAATTTTAGTTTTATGTAGTTATTCTACTGTGAAAGTCTCGTATAACACTAACCTTCTTAAATCTGTTTACAAGGATTCAGCATAATTTGAACAGTTTTCTCTAGTAATTAATTTTATTGAAGAATTTGGTTTCTTTGGATGAGATTCTCCGAGGAGCTATCATTCAGAATCCAAATATTGTTTAAACGTTAGATAGGCGGTTCATAGATAAATAACTTTAAGTTTTATAACATAACGGTACGGCAGGTAGATTTAGAATTTTGTAAAGGGAGTTGAAACCCTTGGATATGCCATCCTTCGGGGGGGAACGTAAAATGGGGGCCCCGAGCATGTGCAAGTGTTAGGTACGTGTTGAAGATCCCTATCCTAATAATACCTGAATTAGGAAAATTTAGAATTCCACATGTAGCATCATTCGACTAGGGAAAGCCGCATAAAGCGAGGTTGTGTAAATAAACATACAAAAAATAAATTTTGTGAAAGAGAAAAAGTATCTTTCAAACTCGAGCACAAGCCGTTGTCATACCCGAAAAACTAACTCGGCTATACAAACTTTTTAACAAGCGTGAAATTATAAAGTTAAAACGTTATTTTGAAAATTGAACATAAAGTTGAGGGAAATAAAAAGTGTGAAAATTTGAAACTTAACTCTGTGAAAGTCCCTTGATGTTCATGAAACTTTTTTTTAGTTTAGACACTTTTTTTTCAGGAATGACTTTAACAATTGAAGCCGAAAGATTAAACGTTATTATTTCAAACATTTGAAAAAAATCTGAACTTGATTGATATTATACCCTCATATAGTCAGGTGTACCAAAAGGAACGAGAGCAAAAGAGGGAGTGGGCATTATCTTGAAAGATAGCCTCTAAGCGAAGGTCGAAAACTGGAATTCTGTCCCTTCTCGAATTCTGACTGTAGATATGCAATTATCGATAGGAAAGGTGACTCTAATCCATGTATATGCACCTAACGAGAATGCAGATATACTTGACAAAGAATAGTTCTTTGTCGAACTGGAAAGAGAAACAAGTAGAAGCTATGACTTGGAAAGATAAATAATGATAGTGGGAGACCTTAATGGTAGGATCGGAAGAGATAATAGAGGAACGCAAGGTACAATGGGACATTACGCTGAAGAAACTACTAAAATAGAATTCTTTATAGACTTCTAACGCTCTTCCCACATAAACTGGTTCACAAAATAACATTCTCTGCCCAAGAAAGGAACGTAAACATCATCATAGATTACTTCATTTATAGTAAGAAAATTAGGAGATACTTTACTATCATAGGAAACCATGATATATAAATAGGAAACCAAAAACAAATGAAAGGATAGATACGGCAGTGTTGCGGAATCCCGAGAAGAGGACTTAATGTCCAGAGCTGCTAGACCATCGACTCCTATCGATAGATCTCGAAAATAATACAGATGAAATGTGTTCAGACATCAGTTGCTGTATACTTGAGACTGCGACTGAAATAGGCACTTTCAAGAAAATTTATATGAGGGCCAAAAGAACCGAATGGTGGAACGAGCGTGTAATACGTGCGGTTGCTGATAAAAAGAAATCCTGTAAAGGCTATATGGCCAATAAGTCATAGCAGAACTGGTCTAATTCTGTTCAAAAGAGGAATAGCTCCGAGCAAACTGTGAGATTGTCATGGGAACGCTTTGGTAAGGAATTGGATGATGACTACCGGGAAAATATTAAAAGGTTTGGGAGAAAAGTAAAGAGTTAAGAGGTAAAAAGGGCAAAAATATTCGAAATGCGAAAAACAAAAATGGGGACTTGGTTACTGATTTCACTGAAACTCTAAAAAGGTGGGAAAGACACTACAGTGCAATATTTTCAGACCAATCAGCAAACCAGATACAATCGGTTCCCTTAACAGAGAGGAACAAGATAATGACCAAGATCTGGACGTAATATGGGAAGAAGAGGTTGAGATGGCTGTAGAAAGAATCAAGGCTGGGAAAGCAGCAGGAAGGGACAAAATCTCTCCAGAATTTATCTTAAAGGATGAAATAATTAAAATGTGTAATAGAAGAACAGCAAGGACAGTGATAGCTCATTGGAATATGCGAACAATACTGGCACAGGCAATGATATGTGCTGATGACGTGGTTTTAATTGCTAATTCTACGCATAACCTACAGCAAGCCCTGTAGAATCAGAAGCAGAACTCGGTAGGAAGGGCATGGATATCAATGTGGTGAAAAGGAAGATCCTACAAGTGCGACGAGAGCCCGAACAAATCCATCTGACCTGCAATATTGAGGAGCTTGAAGTAGTAAATGAATTATCCTACCTAGGAACTGTGATCTCCAGAAATGGGACATTAGTACAAGAACTATCCCAAATATATAAATCAGCCACAGTTTGGTGACAATTGAGCAACAAGTTAAAAATCAGTAACTTTTTTCTCCCTAGCCCTAATAATTTATAAACTAAATAACTGATGATATATACATATACTATAAGAAGACTGTAGGATAGATTATATTGAATAACTTTCATTAAACTATTTATTCTGTGTAAATTCAGTTCAGCTGTAATTGACATCAGATCTTCCTGTAGAGAGAGAATAAGACTTCTGAACCAGATTACAGTTTCTCCCAACAAGCAAACCATTTTTTACGCCAATAAAACAACCAACAGAATTACTAATGAAGAAAATTGCCCTCTATGTTAAAATAATTCACATGGCGATTTAAAGAAAGTATTTTTTGCTTGTCCATTTTATGGAGAATCTAGAAATAAATATCTAAGCTCTTACGAGTAGGATAGTGTACAATATTGAATCCTAAAGACAACAATGATATTGTTAATCCCTGCTATTTCCTATCTAAAGCTCTTAGTATTAAAATGGGTCTGACCCAGTGACATTTACATGGTTGTTTATCCAAGCAATAATGGCTTTCAATTATATAAGTTTTCATTTTCTTACATACTAGTTTTGTTACTAAAATTTTCCATTGTTTGATGTGGTATTAACTCATAGCTATAACTTCAATTTTATCTTCATCGCCATGTTCAGTATTATAATTATATAAGTTTTTTATGTACTTTTATTTTTGTAACTTCTAACCAAACTCTCTGTATTTTACTAATGTAAAAATCAGAAATAAAAAAAAAAATGATACTTTATACTTTAATTTCTAAGACAATTTGTAAGATATATTATACCTTGTTAGTGGAAACAACTGTAAATATATATTTTATAAAACAAGAGCGAAAATAAAGACAAAAAACAAAATAATGCTAATTCAAACTAATGCTGTTTTACCATAGAACATAATAATTGTTCCCATGTACTTATTAACATAATTCAAATAAAAATGCAAAAAATAAAAATAAGAAATAACACTAAACGATAATTAAAATAAATCTTAAGAAACCTCAAAATGAACAAAAAAAAAAAAAAAACATAGCACTAAGCCTCTATAATACTGGAAAATAGCTATAATAATAATGAGGAAGAAAATGCTCCGGGTGGAGGTAAAAAAAAATCTATTATAACGGGATGAACTGTTCGTTATTGGAAAGTTCCCAATAACGACTTTTCGAATATATTGCAGGTATTCTATGAATGGCGTTGACACTAGACTGGATGAAACACCCTAATATATATATATCAACATATAATAATAATAATGTTTCGCATATTCAGACAAAACGGGACATAGACCGAAAACCAATTCAGATCGACGAAGATCAAATGCAGCACATTTCACAACAGTCCTAACAGGGCTTAACCTTATGCGCAAGTTGTGCGGTGCACACGGCCTGAAGGCCGTCCCTTAGGGGATTTTCCGTTTTTTGTAACACGTTGTAGAACTTAAGTGTTCAAGTTTAATCGCGTGCCTACTACAGGGCGCCTAGGTCACGATTGCACACGGCGCGACATGGGCTAGAGCCGCTGAGTCCAAACAGACTCATCAATATGACAGCAAACTCATAACAAGAGTTTACAGCCTCTCAAGCTTTTCATAATCAAGTGAAAGAAAATGGTACGAGTGGAGGTAAAATAAATTCTCTTAAGTAGGGAGAAATGTTTATTAAAGAGGCAACGTTTCGATCCACATTGCAGGTCTTCTTCAGGGCTGTCGAGGAGGGAGCGGGGGAGCCCGGTGTGAATTCCTCACTAACATTCACATAACTAAATGAAAGACGGAGGTCTTTTGAAGAATTCATCTGCAGTAGATAAAACCGTTAATAAATAACAGAATATATTCTGTTTCTGGAATTTTGTGGGTTGTTGCCTACAAATCCATCATATAAATAATTTTCCCATACATTTTAACAGAAGGAAACAAATACTAGCAAAAAAATGTCAGTTATTTTTTAAAAATTACTACTGATTTTTGTGAAAAGTTTATACAATCCCTCAGAAACTTATATTTTTGGAACTAGAAAAAATATTAGATATAAATCTTGCTGACAAGCTCTGAAGCGATATTAATACAGTTTTGATGAATGGTAATACTGATTTTGCTCATGGTCATAACTCTTTACCGAAAAAATAATACGATTTTTGAGGTGCGTCACTTTATATTAAGTGCGATATGTTTCAGCACGAATCGCTAACTGTAAAAAGGCAACTAGTCCATTTTTTTAAATTTCACAAGGGATACTAAAGAAAGGATCTTGTCCTGAATTTATTCCCGATCTGCTATAAACAATATACAGAAGACGTTGTCAAGGCTGTGTTATCTTTCGGGCAGTTAGTCCTTTCTTGCTCCTAAGCGATTCATATGTCTCATACTTAAACATAATAATCAGTCATAGAAACGTTTCCTAAATGATGATCCGAGAATATTGGCAACGCTCTCTTTCCCCCTCGTTTCTACGCTAAGGAGTCAACAGCAGTGATTAGTAAGTCAGCGCTCAATTATCGTAGCTGGCAAAAATATTCATGAATAAAGTAAGTGGGATGTAAATCCTACGACGGACGCCGCAGTGCGGGGCGCAGACGTTATTCCCAACGACAAAAAAGTGCCTAAATAGAAGGGCCATTGTGAAGGTTGATTGAAATTGATCTGCTATTTCCAGAGTTTTTCAACACCCAGCGTGTATAGGGATTCTGGAAGTTCTTCAGGACAGTACGGTGATTATGCTATTTATTAGATATCGCGGATTAGCCAATGGCACAGGATGAAAAAAGAAAGTAGAAAAGCAGTTCTGAAAAATAATTTGTAATACATAATTTTTTTTATTAATCAAAAGAAATAATAATATTAGATATAATATTCATTTTATCCATATTTCAATCTTTAAGCGTCTGTTCAAAGGATTGCAATCGACAGCACTGCATTATCTTCAGTAAGTGAATTTGTTATTTTTCTTAAACTGTGAGATGGATAATAATAATAAATGTAAGATAATAAAGTAATAAACGATTTTAAACGTAAGCAAAATATATTCACAACTGCCCTAAATTAATATAAAAATTACTCGTCGAAACAATAGTTTTAAGTACGATCTCTTTAAGTGTTCTGTATGGATTACATGAAGGTTCTTTTCAATTCAAATGAATGAATGTTCAAGCGTGAGAAATTATATAAAGTCGGTGTAAAACCGCCTTACGCTAATCAAAATTTATTCCTTGGCAATAAAATTCAATCTCGATGTACGCCGACAGTTAATACATGTTTATTGAAGTAGTATTATATTGATAGCAATTCGAATGAACAATTCCCGATTCAATTAGAGGTGATTTAGCTACTGATTTTAGTGAATAGTTTATACAAGGGATTGAGCCGATGTAAAGGGAGAGATACAACTCCATAAATAAACTCTCTCGTTGCTGCCGTACATAGTCGTCGCTAATAGTTTGAGTCTGTCAGGGTTATTTATTGACTCTACTGATGTACTTCAAGATTTATTTAACATCCAGTGGTTTTTTTTTTAGTTTTTTTCTTTTTTCTTTTTTTTAAGGAAGCTTGTCCCGAATTATCTTTCCTTGTTAGCAATCGTGTAGTGGAGGGCCCGGCAGCGTGCCAAGAATATTATTTTGGTGAGTCGGTTCAATTAATTAGTGCACCATTGAACGCCCTTTAAAGTTATTCATGTTTATTATATATTTTCTATTTTTTGACGTATCAAATAGCTGTGAGCATAAATCATGATTGGAAAAGAAACAGGAAGTGTTCTGCTGCAAAAGACTTTTGAACAAGCAACAGCTTTTACAGTTAGAGCGAAGTTGTTTCCATTTTTGGAGTTTACTCCTTAAGAAAAGATTTTCATATTTAGCCGGCGGTATGAAAATTTTATGAGTTGTAAAATCGAATTTTGCTGAAAGTGGCGAATAACGTTTCTTTCTCGATAATGTTGTATTACTTCTTTTGCATAATAGATAGAAATTAAAAGTTAAATTCCCGGACTAATCGGGAAGAGATACGTGTGGTAACAGTGTATTCTATTGCTTTATTCTCGAAGTGCTGAAATGCGATAATTTATTGCTCTATAAAGCAGCCTTTTTAGAGACACCTATCCAAACAAACACTATTACTACTCTTATTTAGATTCCGCCTTAAGCTGTTGAGGTCCATTCATATCACTTGGATACAAATTCAACAGACGACAGGGCAGCGTTGGAGTAGGAAATTGACTATAGGCAGTCACTATTTAGTTGTGTAGTATGCAGTGCTACTGGGACAGGAGATTAGTGGATTAGGAAGTGGACAGGCAGTGAACATGCTGGGCTTAAATACACCTCTACTGGACTCTGAAGATGAGGCCCCCTTCAAACAAGTAAAGACAGGGGAGAAATCGGCCAAGAGGAAGACAAGGATAGCAGAAGAAGCGCCACCGGAAGTGACATCGAACACCTTACCGCTCTAGCTAATTTGCCACTAGCTGTGGAACCTACGGCGGCCCCACCGAAGTAATTCCTTCAGTTATAATGGAATGGGAAAACCACGTTAAATGTGTATATATATATATATATATATATATATATATATATATATATATATATATATATATATATATATACATGAGTTAGTAAATGCATATATACATATTAAAATTAAAACGGTGACCTAACATAGATCAGCACACCATCTTTTTTTTTTTTTTTTTTAATTATTTTATTGAATTGTACAACTGTAATAAATACAACTAGTACAAGGGCTGTATGAATAAATAAATACATGAAAGGACGTGTAGAGGCACTACCCATTGGCAGCACTCTAATTACATTTCTATTATAGAAGGTCTCGAGGCCATCTTCTCTTCAGACGCCTAGGAGGATTGTCCGGGATGGAATTGGAGCCAAGGATGGAAACTAGTGGGTTTGGATGGGCCTGGAGTTTATTATGGAATGATAGGTATCTGGAATGGGCTAAATCGGTAATATATGGAACGTTCAGGTCATTATGGATGGTTTTATTTGTGACAAAATAAGGAGCGTTTAGGATTTTGCGAAGGATTTTGGATTGCAAGGATTGAATACGAGAGGAATTTGATGGTTTGGTGGAGCCCCATAGTTCAATTCCGTAAGTCCATATAGGTCTTATAACAGTAACATAAATAAGTCTTTTGTAATTGATTTGAAGCTTTGAGCGTTTGTCTAGTATGGGTTGAAGTAGTCGGAAGCGTCGAGCTGTTTCTTGTCTTTTCAGTCTTGTGTGAGGGTTCCAAGTTAGACGTTTGTCTAAGTTGAGTCCTAGGTAGCGGATCTGTTCAACAGGGATAAGTGGAGTACTATTAAAGGATACAGTGGGACAGGAAGTCATGGGTTTTCGGCGAAGGGTAAAGGTAATTTGATGGGACTTTTTGGAATTGATTTTAATTCTCCAATTCCGACACCATTCTTCGAGGCTTGATAAATGTGATTGAAGGGATTGGGATGCAATATATGGGTCGTTATTAACTGATAACACACATGTGTCATCAGCATAGGTGCACATAATCTTAAACTCCTAACACATCCCCTTGTCTAAATCCCTAACATATCTCGGTTTAATTCTAGATAAATCCTTAACATTCACAGAGCACATCAACAGGAAAACCGAAAAAAAAACACACAAAAAAAACGAAAAAAACCATCTACAAAACGTTTCCCTATTTTAATAAAAAATCCAGACCAAACCCCAAAAAGAAACTAATCCTTTACAAAACAGTAATCCGCTCATTGATAACCTGCCTCACCTGTCTGGAGTTCAACCTGCGCCAAAAATTATTGAAAGATTGAAAGGGTACAAAACCTATGCATGAGGATTATCAATAATTATCCCCGCAACACGAAAATATCGACTATGCTTAGAGATCTGGAAAATCTTACTATAAAACAATATGTTTCAGCCCAAACAAAACCATACTTCGAAAAAACTCCAGCTTCCGAAAACCCATTAATCCGAGAAATCGGTAACTATGATAAACATTCGCTACGACGGTACACGCACAAAACAACAAAACATATACTTCTTACTTAACGAATCACTATTTGCAGGTATTGTAACCTAGTTATCTGTATTTATTTTTAATTGTTTCTTTATGTTCTATTTAATTACTATTATTATATTTATTTACTTTATTATTGTTACTTTTAATTATTTAGTTATTATTACTATTATTATAATTTTTTTTTAAGCGGTTTTTTTCTACTTTTTTCCTGCTATTGTAAAACTTATTTATAAAAGATAACATTAAATAATTAAAACAAATGTTCTTTAAACATGTATGACAGGAAGTCCGGAACATGTATTCACACTTATGCTGCTTGTATATGTAAAATTGCAAACAAAATTTCTTTGTTGTTGTATATATGAGTTCAGTTGACAGTGTTAGTGTTGCAACAAGTCACACTTTAAAATCCATTAGAAACGGATAAACTCTAGTCTCTAACTAATTTCAGTTTATTTTTAGCATCGGGTTCAATACATTCATATTTATTCTTAAGGCCTCGATTGGAATTGTCTAATATAAGTGAAACGATATGAATTTCTGTCGATTCAGATTGTCATCGTTTCGACTTGACTAATCCTCTTAAACTGTATCAGATTTATTGTATAATCGCGTCAGGGCTAAGATCGAGTTCACTAAGGCGGTAAAATACAAGCGATATATCGCATGCGATATACGACACGCGACGAGCACAGACACCGTGAAATTTAAAGACGTTAAAAAGGTCAGACTAGGCAACATATCGCAAGTGACATATCTCATGAAGCACTAGTCGGTCTCCTCAGCGATTAACATCGTCCACTATTTCGAATTAGAGGTAAAATTAAGTATCCACAAATTTTTAATAGCTCTGTTCCCGCCGGCTTAATTACTTCTGTTAATGAACCTTCCTAGCAATAAATCGTGTAAATATTTTCCTCACGATATATCGCTTTTATCTTTCATCCCCCCAGGGTGAGCCTAAGAGACCGCATGATCATTCAGTATGGTATATCTACAGGGTCTGAAAATCTATGGAAAGATTTTTTCTAGATTACTTATGAGATTTTTTTAGGTTATAAGAAATATTTGAAAAGAAATTACATTGCTTCTTCTTGAACCAATCTGTTTTTTTGAAACTATACAAGAACTCGTAATTTAAAGATATAAAATAAAATGTAATAAACAACTTTTATGTAAGAGTATTTTTGGTGAAAAAAACATTTTTATTAATGAGCCATTGTATACTGTACCTTAAAATAGAATAATTTAATGAATCGATAAAGTAATCCAGTTTGTATTAAAGAGTTAATGAATTTCAACGATGAAGACATATTTTGACAAGTGGATAAAAGTCCTCCTGACAGTCCTGCCTCCTAGGCCTACAGTAATGAGAAATTTATCTCATTATTCATCTCTATTAAATTTCTCCAGCTGAATGAAATGATTGATTGATTACGAAAGTCATTCGATATTCGGAATTATAATATATATGTATGCGCAGGCTGGTAGATAATTCTACATTACTTCACAGCCAGTAATGATTTCGCAAAAATTGTACAATAGATAATACTGATTTATTGGTTATTTATAAATACATAATACTACTAATATCTATACCTCTGGTGTAGTGGTTAGCATAAGAACTTTGCTCGCGGGTTCACAGCCGGTCAGGTGGCCTTAGGATTTTAAGATAGTAATAAATCCTTAGTTATGCCGTCCTTTGCAGGGGACGTAAACTGATGGTTCATAGCCAGTGAGATTTCAGGTACCCATGTAAAATATCCCTATCCTAATTATACCTGCATAGGCAAAATATATGACTCCGTCTTTAGCATTTTCCGAATATCCATATTAGCATTTAGTGAAGAATCGATAAATTAATATGAAAATATTTGTTAGTTTTATTAAACAAATTAAAATTAATTCTGTTATACTGACAAGGATTGTGGAAATATCAATAATGGTGAAATCCTAGAAATAGAAAGAAATAGATTTTGTTTAAATATACAAAGTTGGACAATAAAAGCACTATAGCATATAAAAATATACTATGAAGCTATTAAAGGAAATTCAATGTGAATAAGTTTAATAGACCATGAATAATCTAATGCCATCACCTTGAATATCAAATAGAGATATTAATATTTTACTACATAAAATGGACTATTGCAGTATTTCAATAGCTTATTTTTACTGAGAGATATGAGAAATATTTTAGAAAAATAGCTCTATATAATCTTTTTTTTTTTTAAATTTAATTTAATGATATTTACAACTATAATGGTATTATAACAAGTAATTGTGCAAAAATGTAGAATATGACATGAAAACACTTGTGGAGAAACTACCCATCGGTAGCACTCCAATATATATCATCTATAATTGAAAAACGACTTCGATAGGTCAATAAGCTTACGTGTATTATTTTCTTTCGATTTCCCAACGTCTCATTGCAGTATATAGGAAAACATTCTGTAATTGAGGCTTTTGTTATTTCTTTTTTATTATAATTTATATTACACAAGTATTTCCGTTATTCGAACCACTTGGAACACATCGCCAGAAATAACGCGCCATAAATAAATTAATGAATGAAACAGAGTTATTTCATCAGCATAAAAAATATTTAGGAAAAAACCCTGTACAACTTCAACCCAAGAAGGGTTTTGTTTCAGTACATAATAGAGTACTGTTTCTAGGACAACGGTTTTGCAGGGAGGTAACTTGTGAGAGATCACGCTCAACCGACAAGGAAAGTGCACTTTTATAAATTTGTAACTATAATCTTTGTGTAAATTTACTTTGTGACATCAATAAAAAAAAATCAAACTACCTATGTAACTAAGCCTAAATATTTTAGCGACTAACGCACTGTATTAATAAGATTGAGTGGAAGATGATGATTTTTACGTGGATTTGTAGAGTCTCCCTTTCCTTGCGGTTCCTGCAACATACCTTCATTCCCTCCGATGTTATCTTTCTTAAGCATTTAAAAAAAAAATATTTTTGACGATTTAATGAGTAAAACTAATTTATAATGGAAAATTTAACAAATTTGTTTGGATTGGAGTTGCTCCTTCAAGGGCACTAGACTTTACACTCGGGTGTCCAGCTGCTTTGGACTGTCTGCCTGGACAATTACCAAACAAAAACGACATAGATAATAAAAAGTAATAAATGGCAATAATAGAGGAAGATATGTCAGCTAAAAGGGAGCAGAGTAGTACACTGGTGGAGCGCTGACTTGCAATTCCGAAGATCCTGGGTTCATATCTCGTTCGCTGGCAGACTTTTATTTAATCTGTTAGCGGCCGGAGATGGATTCTATGGGATCTAGAACCATCCTGGGGCTCATCCAGCATCTATAAAGTAAGGGGAGAATCTGGTGGGCGAGCGTGATCATGGACAAATCACCTCCCTGCACAACCGTTGTCCATGAATAAGTACAGTCTCTACCATGTACTGAAGCCCCGACCCTTCACGGAATGTGGTGGTGAAGATTATATATTATAATATCAGCTACAAGTGTCGGCTATGATTGGAGAGTTTTAGGAGGAAGGGTTTTCCTAAATTGCTCTTATACAAGTAAGAAAATATATAATGGGAGTCTGAAGTTGAATAACTAAGGCAAATATACTCAAGTTAAAACTAAAATAGTAATGACATAAATATCAAAATTATCAACACCTGGAATGGAGGTGCTCAGATACATATGAGAGTGGAAAACCCTGGTCGAAAACATTGTACCACAAACTTGGAGATGCTGAACTGAAGAAGTGAAACTGCATTCCTTACTTCTATACTATTCTGAGGTTCTAGTGAAATGCTTCAAGTCGTTAGGAGATCCTATACAAAGACTGTTTGATCAAAGGATGACTTCGATTAAGAAGGATGCTGAGCATTCCCTTCTCCCTCAGAAAATAAAAAAGAACTATTCCGACTAGAAACTTTACAGAAAGAAATTGAAAAGATTCCCATCTTAATGTATCGGCAGACTTTTAATCATTATTCACATAAGCTATAAAGTCTCCTTCGGAAAACAATATTTGTAGCCTATAATGTGAAAGCTTTAAAGATACGAGCGGAGAGAGAAAGCAAATTTTCTTTTTGCAATACTTTGTTATAAAAAAAGAGTGTTATGATAACGAAAGAGTTCAGCTGATGTTTGCTGCTCGCTGAATATGCGATTAAGTCGAATTTTGCCCAACATGAGTTAATAGTATTTTTGTTTTTTTTTATGAGTATCAAATGACCATTTCATACTTACGATGAATTGTTTAATAATATGTCAATCTCTCACTAATCTAGCAGCACCTATTATACATAGAAGTTTTTAAAATGCTTACAAAAATGTTTTAAAACTCTCTGGTGGATGTAAAATGTTTCACATACTCATATTTCGTTGAAAATAATATATTTACACTTACATTTAGTCACACATAAAAAAATCATTTCATTATTAATATGTATTTATTGTGTTATCAATTAAAATTTAATAAAATCTTTCAAAAATATCTGGCATGTTTAAATTAATACTAACAATTATCCTACCACGTTTCTGATAGTATAGCGGAATGTTATATTTGCAGCCCCGGCAAATAAGTGTTTGAGTCGAATTTTGTCCAAAATGAGTTAACTGAACTGAAGGATGCGGAATCGTCCAGTTAACAGATTATAAGATTGGAATTGGATGGTTATAGGATTGGGTTGAAGACCTAAAGTTATTCTATGTATTTAATGGTCCCAATCCCTAATTTGTGAAACATCTTCCGTGTAGTCAGCAATGTAACTTTCTCGACATCCCTCCACTTTTCTTTTATATGTTTATATCCAAGATCTAAAAGATTAAGATAAAGAGAGAATAGAGAGAAGAGAGATGCTATGGCTAGACTTTAGTATGTAAAGAGGGTAGTCACTTTGTTATTATGGTGGTGCTTAGTTGATATGTCTACTTCGTTAGTTAATAGAATAGAAGAGAAAAATAATTTTACTCTGGGACCAGGGTATCTTAAAAAAAATAATATCTTGAAAGTAAATAACTAATAGGTATGTATTGGTAGAAAATTAGAAAATGTAATACACCTAAAATAAAGAAACAGACAAATAGGCTTATAAAAAAATAAGTAAATAATTAATAGCATCTAATAATAAAAAAAATGATATCATTATGAGTGAGGAATATTTACAGTATTTCATCAATCGATTAAGTTGAATATATCTATAAATTATTTATTGATTATAGAGCATCTGTTTGGGAATTCAGAAGGAGTAAGAAAATTTTGGATTTAAATGAGGTTAAAGAGGACGCATGACGGATATCGAGTGGGAGTGAGTTCCAAAGAGAGATATAACGGGCGAGAAAGGAACGCTCGAAAGTTTTGGATCTATGGGAACGGATATAAAGATCGGAAGGGCGAGACCTTGTGCCCTGGGATTAAATAGAGGATTTGAATTGTAGGAGACTATAGATATAAGATGGAGGTTGTGAGTTGATGGTTTGATATAGGTAAGGACCTAGGAAATAGAGTCTACGGATAGAAGGGAAGAGCTACTTTAACTCAACGTAAAGGCGGGACAAAAGACCTCCTCGGGGCGTCGAAGACAAAGCGAAGCGAACAGTTCATAATTCGCCTCAAACTCCCCTCGAGCCTATTCGAAAGGCCACCATATGCCACACAACCATAGTCAAAGTGTGGAAAGATAAAAGAAGTGACGAGGAGCTTACGGATAGGTAGCGTTAAAAGGTGCCTGGAACGGTGGAATAACTTTAGAGAGCTTATTGATCGACGGGAAATTTGGGCCATGTGGGGTTTCCATGAGAGGGATTGGTCGAAAATGAGGAACTGAGGTTTCTAACAGAGGGACTGAAAGCAATAGGGTGATAATTTAAGGTAGTTAATATAAGAATGTTGCACATTTATCTATGTCATATTGATCGAGGTCACAATAACTATAATTATAATAGGATGTGATTATGTTGGTCAGTTACCTTCTGCACCGAGCAGCCACTCCTATTGGCCCTGAAGATGACCTACACAGTAGGTCGAAACGTCGGCACATATAAAATACAATAAGTTTCACTTATTTGCTGTGTTTTCTTGACTGCACCCCCAACTATTTACATCCTATTATAGTATCTACCAGTCAACGAATTTCTTTCCTAAATAAATATAATTATTTCTTACAAGTCGTCTACCGTTTGTTACTGTGTGATTCTTGTAGTGCATAAGTGGCTAAGATAGGCCCGGCATGAGATGGTTGTTAATAAGTTATTGTTTATATTATCAATCCAAAGAAAAAGAGAATGACACGATTCCGCTTTCTTCAGTACAAATAACTCATATTGGACTTAGATCACTTATCCACCGGGGTTGCAGATGTGTAATACAATGAAGTAAAGCCAGTAGAATCTGCTAGAACTATTGTATATCTGAAAGTTATAATCGTGGACTATTTGATTTGATTAGCTGATTAGAAGAAGGGTACCAGCAAATCTAGTGAGTGCCATAAAATCGGTTTATGAGGACCCAAAGGGTATAGTGAGGCTCAATGGTAAGACATCCCAGCCTTTACACTTCTATAAAGGAGTAAAGCAGGGGGAAAGCCTTAGTGCTTTGCTTTTTGTCCTTCTCATGGATGAGGTATGGAAGATATGCATAAGGATACTGGAATCTAACACCACTGCTTGCCCAGGCTATGATAAATGCAGACGTCATAGCACTGATTCCGGACTGTCAGGTAGCTTTCTAGATATCACTAAAAGAATGGCACGATGAACTCCAGCTAAAAGGATTGCACATAAATCCAGCTAAAAGAAAAATTATGTGTCTAGTAAGGGAAAAACTAGAGCTAAGATTATTATGTGATGGCGAACCCGTAGAAATGACGAACACCTACACATATCTAGGGACAATCATGGGCAAATATGGTAAAATTCACCAGGAGGTTCTTAATCGGGTGATGAAGGCCAATGGACTATACTACTATGTATCCAAAACTATCAACGGAAAACACGAAGTAAGAAGAGATGGCAAAATTGGGATATTTGTATCGGATTTCCTTCCAGTGCTTTTGCATGGATCTGAAAGTTGGACAACCGTCGATAAACATGCAAGAAGGATGTCAGCGGCTGAAGTGAGATTCCTCCGAAGGATATTTGGCAGGACCAGGAGGGACTGTATAAGAAATGACAGGATTCGCGAGGATTTGGGAGTAAGATCAGTGCGGGACATCCTGGAAGAGCAGCAATTGTAATGGTTTGGACATGTCTGCAGAATGAGTGTTACCTGGCCTTTCAGGTGGTTCTTTGAAGCTAGACCGGAAGGAAGATGCCCTCGTGGTAGATCCATATGTATGTCGGAGTACATTGGGAAACTGGGTGCATCAAGAGGACTCGCCATTCCAGAGATGAGAGGAATTGCAAAGGACAAAGATCAACGGGCTCGGTGGACCGAGACGGCGACTCCACGCTTAGCGGCTCAGAGGAGTTTGAGGAAGAAGAAGAAGGTAGCAGTAAAGCGTTTCTTCGAAAAGGACCTAAATATTCTTAACAAGTAGAGTAGATTTGGAACAAGTCAAGTATAGAGTTATTAGACATTGTGTAGGCCGAAATGCCCATGTAATATATGCAGAAGAGTTATAAGTCGACTCCAAATTAATATCTAATATTAGAATAATATCAGGCCATTAGATATGTTTACAGATTTAACCATGGGTATAATTTTTGGTTGATAAAGAGATGTAGGGAAGCGAATTTGATTAATAACAACCTACGTCGAACTCAGGTTAGGTTTCTCGATATAAAATATGAATTTTAACAATACACTAAATCAAAAGTTATTTATGGCCGCAGCTAACTCATGTTGCCAAGGCTATTGAAGTCGATCCCAACGACACCTCATCAATACAGCAAGGAACTGGCCTCTGTAATATCGGATTAGCAAGCTTATAAATCTCGGGATCGAACCATCGAACTCCATTCATATCTGTAGGATAATTATTCAAGAATTGGATTATGTGGGACATTACTGAATGCTCTTAACGTCGGTGGTTTTCTGTTTATATAAATAGAAAAAGATGAACGGAATTTCGTTAAAATAATTGTAATTCTTCCGTAACAAAACTGTATTTTAAAGGAGCCACCAGAAGTGTAAGCATAAAAATCTTCTATGCTCAAAATTGTGGATAAACAACTTGGCAGGAAGCCGAAGGTTTTTAAAAAGACATTAAAAAGGCCTTCGTTTTACCGTTCTCCGGAGGGAACGTAACATTGCGGTCCCGAACTTATGCTGGCAGCACAGGCAAAATATTGGCCCCCCACTGTAGCATCGTCCAACCAGCCATAATAACAGTATTTATTTAATGTCACATAGTGAACTGATGTTAAATAAATAAACAAACCAAATGTATTTTTAAGAAATGGCTGAATCTTATAGATGTTTATATTTTCATTCAAACAAACGAAATCCTAAAAAAAAAATTGACCTAGTTTATCTTATTTCATTCCTTTTATATTCTACTTTAAGAAGATATTCCCTTATAAAATTGTATTCTTTGTTAACCGATAATTATATTATTTTTAAATGTAATCGGTCCAAAAAGGGATGAGACCACCTGGGAATATAGGAGCTTACATAACGCGGAATTGCGAACCATTCATCCAGTACAATAATATTCAGGTGATAGCTTCGCGAAGATTAAGATGGGCTTGTAAAGTTGCTGGACTTGGTAAGGAACAATTTCCTAATAAGCGCTGTACCGACTGGAAAGCATCTGAGGGGTAAACCGAAGCATAGGTGGGAGGATTTCGTTAAGGGTGATCAGACGTTAGTGGTCCATGGACGGAGGTTTGTAAGCATCAGCATCGAGTCTTCGGGTTCGCTAAGCCATATTATTATTATAAATGTAAACATGAGTCTCTTAAGGCTAACTGCTGTACATGGCAGTGAAAAATACTTACATGTAGGACTGCTTTTGTTAATTCATTTAAAGTTAATTTATACTAATACGTCGGACGATGCACTGCGAGGACAAAATTTTATCGATCAAGGAATAATTATATATGAATCTTCAAAACATTAACTGACCACAAAGGCTCGTAACATCCATTTTACATCGCTAAAGGCATTTGGATCGTGAAAGCATTGTTCATATTTTATATGTTTAATATCAACATCTCAGGGAATTTCCACAAAAGATGTCCAAGAAGATCGGTTTTCAACAGAGTAGACTTTCGAGAACCTATATACTATATATATTAAAAGAGACCTAAACTCATGAATTTAGTTACAGAACAGTGGTAGAGTATTAACGTGTAAGTACTTCAACATTTTTCCAGTTTCTTATTTTTGACGATGAACATAGTCGATGAAAAAAAGATATAGTCATATATTATAATATTCATAACCTCTAAATTTGTGGTATCACGTTTCATAACGTTGAATAACGATATCAAATGGTAAATCATTTGGCCAGTTATTCGCTGCTTTTCTCTATGACCATTAAACCGAGTTTTTTGATATTTGGTACAAACGTTACATATCACTCCAGGCCGTTCCTCGAACCTCATCGACTTGACTAATCAATATTGTGGGGTAGAAAATTGAATACGCCATTACACTAAAGTCTCCAGTCAAACCTATTATAGTGTGGGGTCTATTATCTAAGCAAAATTTAAGTTAGATAATAGCCATCTAATGTTATTGAACATTGCTTAAAAAATTTCAGTGTTCGTCATATTTTGTGACATTGTTCCACTACTAAGATTGATTCCATTGTATAATAACCACGAAAAATTTACAATAAGAGAACATCTAACTACCTATATAACTAGGTTTGATATATAACTACGACTAACACACTGGTTTAATAAGGTTGAGATTTTTAAATTTTTGTTTTAATTTAATTTTATAATTAAAAAAAATACCGAGAACAGCAAGAGCGAGAAAGAATGGATTGAACTACTTCTTTTACAACTCTAAACTAGTTAGGAGTAAACAAAGAGGTTATTTGTTAAAATTACTTAAGCAAACCAAAGATGTGCGAGTTTTGCGCAAGGTACTAAAACGGCTTATCGTCACAGGAGAGCAAATAAGGGATCTATAAGTGGCCAAGGCATTGCGCAACGAACTACATTTTTCTCGACCATATTTTATTTTTAGAGCTTCAATTATTTACTTTTAATTTATTAAGTTTTTACATAAGGCTGCTACGATTAAATATTTAATCTTAAATATTGGTCTCTAATTAAATATTTATTTTAAATTATTCGCTTCCTTTGAGTCATAAAATATATGATAGCTTCATGAGAGTTTGAGATAGTTGTTCATCGAATGTTCTACTTGATTAAATAAATAAATGTAACTTTCAGTATAATAAATATTCTTCATAATCAGCACCTCCTTCGAAAAATAAATATTTATAATAATTAAACAGTATTTAAACTGTAGCTTGAGACATTTTAACCACTATTTCAATTCTTATGTCTATTCTTGTTTTATCCCATGGGCTTAAAAAATTCTTTTATGATACAGGTTCAGATTAAAACGCAAAACTTTCTATCAAATTTTCACATTTTCTAATTGTGTAAAATATATATGGGTCATTTAAAAAAAAAAAGTCTTTTTCAATCTCCCTCATCTTCATATCTTGGTTAAAGGTGCTTATTCCCAAACAACTAAACTTGCTGAATAAACTACATATCTGAAGCATAAATATCATGTGCTTCGATTGCTCTTAGCTGAATGGTGAGAAAAGCTGCTTCAAGGGTTTGAATGTGCAATGTGTTTGAAATGGGCAATCCTACTTCGAGATTAAGGATTTCTTTCCAAGGACAGACATTTGTCCAAAGATTTGTCCAATTAGTTATACAATGCTAGTTATTGATCCCATTGGATCAATCGGTACACTGGTTCAGTGGAATGGTGGAATTAGTACTAGGCCTCACCAAGTTAGTGTGTACTTGTCAGACTTACATATTCGTACTTATAATCATTTGAGGGAATAATGACCTTTTTCGAATTCAATTAATTATTTCTTTAAATTTAAATAATTCGCTAAACAATGAGTCACGTTAGTTACGATAACAGGTGTAAAATGACATTATGTTTTTAATTTACCCATATTCAAACCTAATCTTTTCGAATCTGGAACAGTGTTTTAGCACTTCTGTCCAGGAAGTCGGATTAAAAAAAAAGGATCCTCCACTCAATATTAAAAAAAAAATATGGACAATCCAATAAAATAGTTAACTTTCCTTCGATGTTCATGACATCACAAGATACAATTAAAGTAACATTTAATGTTCGCTTAAAAGTTTTTTTATTTCTGGAACACCCCATGTTTGGAACTTCACCTCAAGCTACTACAGATGACAGATACTGGAGCAGAGCAGTGTAAGAGTGAGGACAAACAATGGAGGCGAGATAGAAGTGACATTATCAAGGGTCCTCCCCTTGTCAGGGAATGTCACTGACCACAGATCTTCATCGCCCCCCGCCTGGTAGCGTCTCTTCCCGTCCCACTGTACAAATGGCCATCTTTGTGATTCTTCTACACTCACAGGACTAACGTTAGATTGATTCATTTTTGTCATAAAATATTATATTCATTATTATTTGCAGCGTATTTTGTAATAAAGACTGCTATATTACTACTAATATCTTTATTATAGAATTTTAGTTGTTTTAATTTTTATAAATCTATTCGAACAAGGTTTTCCAGTGGGTTTAATATGAAAAAATCCTACCATTCACTTTCGTAAGAGACCCGTGTGCATTTAGCTAATGAAACAAGCAACTTACTCTAATGTATTTTTAAAACTTTTTATTTAAATAGAAAGTAAAAATCGTCATAAGAGAAGTTAAAAAACAGTAAAATCAAACAATAAATTTTATAAAAACAACAAATAATTTTATATAAAAATAAAAACACTACAATTGTTGATAAATAATTAATATTAATATTTAAAATTCAGGGGGTAGCTCAGTGGGTGGTGGCTCAGAGCGCTGATTAGCTGTACCGAAGGTTCCAAATTTAAATTCGGCAGTGGCAAATAAATTATTTAATCTGTTGGCAGTACTGGTTGGACCATGCGGGACATAAGAACTCTCCTAAGGGTCATACAACTTCTATAAAGTAAGTTCCTTTAATTTAATGGAAAATCTGGCGTTTGAGCGTGATCTCCCTGCACAACTTGGAAATTGTAAGTTTTTACTCCAAGACCTTCCATGGGTTGTAGTGGTAATTATTTATGATTAATATGGAGAGAAGTATACGGTAATTTTAATTGAGGCGTTCAATATCAAAAGCGGATAATTCTAAATTTGAAAAATAGACTTTTTCAAATTTTTCGCTAGTTTAGTCAACCAACGCTTTATGCTTCCGAAGTTTCTGATTCAGAACCGGCCTAACACTATGAATTAATAAGGTGGAAAAATTTCGTGTTAAACAAAATTGTTTGAATAAACTAGCGAAAATGTGAGAAAATCAATTTTTGCAATTTTGGCGTTATCCGCTTTTTATCCTGAATTCTTCACTTTTTATTAACCTGTTGTAATTGGATTTAATACAATTAAATACTTAAGATACATTATTCACGATGAATTTTCTCGATTAAGAACACATCGCTCGCCACAATTATTAAGATCTTTACATACTAGCACCGATAATATTGCATTAAGGAATAAATTTGTCAGTTTTTAATGTTTTGTTTTTACTTTATTTTTGACCCTCACTAATAATAGTAAATTGTGATTAAACACCACTCTTTAGACCAAGGTCTATTGGAAATCTAAAAAAATATCTGCGGTATTCAGAGGATTTGAGGTTGAAATAACTGCCTGTTCGTGACAAGGGTAATGCAGTGAGTTTGATGGACATCAACAGGGCTTTGGAGTGCATCTGATCCGGTTTACAAAGCTTTGTCCTCCCCAACTTTTATGTTTGTCATATCAGTTATATTATTTTTTAAACCATTTAAAGCATTGTAACTTCAATGTTTCTTATTGACAAAAAAATGGATTTGACCAATGGCACAAGTGCGACCTATCCTCGGTTGGCCAAATCTTTTTAAATTTTTTACTTAATTCTTAATGGCTTTGTTTTAGTTTGTTTGGTGCTCATTAAACGTCAATTTATATGCTACAATGGCTTATCGGACGATGATATAATGGGAGCTCCAAATTTTTCCTACACAGGTATAATTAGGATAGAGATCTTTTTACGTCTCTCCTTAAACGGAAAGCACAATTAAGGGTTTTTCACACCCTTTAAAAAAATCCTATGGCCTCCTATCGTGCTGTGAACCCGTGATCTTGGGTATAGGACGTTGTTTTGCTAACAACTTTCCCAACGGGACTCCCATTAGTTGATTTTTGATTTTAAAATTTAATACAGATGTCATCGACTCATATCCATCTTAATTCCACCATTATTTGCTACTAATTGAAGACTATTTCATGGATAAAAGTGATACTTGTCACCATATAGATAAGTAAACAAGGTGAAATATTACTTCAAGAAGCATTTTAAATTGTTTAAATAAAAAAAAAAAGCGAAAAGTTTCTTAAGTTAGTATAGTTTTAATTTTATTACTTATTCGATCTTTTTAAGACTTTACTATTTTTTCAACGTTGACATTACATAATAAAAACCCACATAATGCGATTACGCACTACCTCATTTCTTTGGAAAACTCCAATAGTGCAACTTCATTGAGATGTTAAATCTTTTTAATTATATATTTTAATCATTTAATTAATATTATTCCCATAAAATAATTTGGCATAAAGATTTAATTTAATTTAAATTAAATTATTAAATTTTATTTTATTTTATTTGTTACTAATTTTTTATTTTATTTTCAAATAAAAATATTTAAATTAAATTAGCTTTATTATTTCTCTATGGCTAATCAGAAATATGATTAACAAATAAAATATTAATCACTATAACTAATTAATAATTAATAATTTCAGACTGTATCTAAATATTATGTATTAGATAACAAATAGTTATTTAAAAAATCCCCAGTATAAAGTCACTAATGTATTGTTGATACATATCAATAATGTATTTATTTATATTTAAACTAAAACTCTACCAATATTAACTTTATAGATTTTTGACAATATTTCAAGTTATTTTACTTGCTCAAATCTGTGCAATGCTTTCATTCCCTACTTTGAAGTTGTTGGAAATTGTTCTAAATTTCCTCCAGCCACACAATTTAGTTTTATTCTATAGGGGGGGGGGGAGATTAGTGGTTAACCGACCACCATTGTCCCAAACGTATAATTTTCAAATCATTTGAACACCCACTGTTGTATAATTTTTCTTGTCGGTCTTCTTCAGTCAAATTCTATTGCAACACAATTTTGTGCATTTTTTTGTACATAGTTTTAGATTAAATACTTCTTTTTTTTAAATGTAATTTTTATAAAAACAATTTTACTTTTTAAGGTATTCATTAATTTGGCCTATACATATCTGAGAACAATACTCATTTTCTAGATCACGGCTTACTAAAGACATACTAGAGGCACAATACTCGATTCATCACTTAATATCTCGGAATCCTAATGTTGTATAATTGTTAAATTGTATGTTTTTCTTTTCCCCAAAACCCGTTCTTGGAGTACTTCTTCAATAAAATTCAATGTTATACCTTTTACACCACAATTTTATACCGTTTGTTTGTACACAGTTTTAGATTGAACAAGTCTTTCGTTTTTTTTTCTCCGTAATTTTTATACAGCAGATTTTTGCTTTTTAAAGCACTCAACTATTTTCTCTATTCTTAGTACTTTATTTAAGGCCAATATTCCGTTTTTAGATCCGGGTCTTCGTAATTTACTAACCTCACAAAACTGCATTCTTATAAATTTATTTCACATTCCAAACTTTTATATAAAGAGAGAAAAATAAAAACAATTTTCAGTTACCTACCACATAGAATTTTCTAGGTCAAAATTAAGTTTAACACAGTCTCAGTTAGTGCCCGAATAACAAATTCAACTTAATAGGTCACGAGGCCATAGTCTTGTTGTTTGTTGGTGTTTAAAAGAGTAAACCCCTTAGGTCATTAACGCCTAAAGGCCATATTCCTCTAAGACGCATCGGTGGATTATCAGGAATTGAAGAGTTTGTTGGGTTTGAGTCGGAATAAAGTTTGTCCTGAAAGGATTGATATTGCTTTCGGGCCAAACCAGTAACAAATGAGACATTAAGGCCATTATGGATTAATATGTTCGTAACAAAGTAAGGAGCATTGAAGATTTTACGAAGGATTTTGGATTGTAAGGATTGAATAAGAGAAGATTACGATGGCTTAGTGGAGCCACCAAATACATTAATATGTAATTTCTAAAATAAAAGAACAAATCACTTCCTGGGTGAACCCCATAGAAGAAATTTTAAGATTTAGATCTGACACCATTTTTCTGAACCTACTGCGTTCTATCTTTTGGACAGAAAGCTAATAGTCCTAGATAGTGCAGCGACAAAGCAATTATGTATAACTAAGAAATGAGTATATCGTGGCCCGCCTTATCAAACGACTTCCCGAAGCCACTACATATATATTACACCCATCTGTTTCCTTGAATTGAGTGGATCTGATAAGTAAGCAGCGAAATTATTAAGGTTCGTTAAGGTAGATCGATGGCGGTGTTGACACGTGGCCTATAATCTGCCGAAAACAATTTTCAATAATTGACATGTCCCATACATCAGTCCCTAAAGCCATAATCCCACCTTGAAGCAGGTTGTGTCGAGTAGAATGAATAGAAAATATTCCAGTTAATCTTATGGTATCAATCTACGATTAATGAGTCTCTATTTTTATTTCATAACAGCTCTTATAAGTTCCTATTTATAAAGAAATTCACATTAAATATTAAAACATTTCAAATTTATTGGGGTAAGATGTAGCGCAGTATGTAGAGGGCTTTTACTGTTACTGTTTACATAAGACCGTCGGGTTTAAATCCCGCGGTAGCAGATAAATTATTTAATCCGTTAATTGTATTATAATATAAGCTAATGGTAACGATTCGATGTTTGGAAGAGGATAACCAGGCAGGAAACAGACAATTCAGCGAGAATATTCATCTGACTTTCCAAAGGGATATCTCATCTAAAGACAATGAAAACGAAGCTTTTATCAGGATTGCGACGTGGATTGGCAAAAGACTGGGGTACCGCTTATAGATTCTATTGATTCGGTACTTCATCCTCGACACATGTCCAGCCCAACGTAATCTCCCCACTTTTATAAATCTGACCAGGTCGGCTTCGTGGTTCAACATTTGTAGTTCCGCATTGGTCCTTAGTCTCTATTCTTAATTTATGCACACTGGACCAAATATTATTCGGAGGATGCGCCGCTCGAACCTCAGTAAAGCCAGTTCTTGATCTTTGGATAGTGTCCAGCATTCGGAGCCGTAGGTGACGACAGGCCTTATTAGTGTAATTGAGCTGTAATTTAGTCTTCTAGACAGAGATTTGCTCTTCATGTGTCGCTGCAGTTCAAAATAACACCTGTTAGTAGCCACTAATCTTCTGTCTATCTCCATGCATATCATTGTTTGCATTTACCATCGTGCCTAGGTAGACAATTTCATCTACCCGTTCATATATAAATTCTCGAATTTCGACCTCAGCTCCTCTTCTCGCTGCGCTTCGACACCCCGCCTTCATGTATTTTGTTTTATCCTGGTTTACAACCAGACCAATCTTTGCTGCGGCTTCTTTAAGGCAATAAAAGCCTCTCTCATGCCCACAAATGACCTACCTATATTATCTACATCGTCAACAAAGCCCAGGATTTGTGTAGTCTTGTTAATAATGGTGCCTCCCACATACACTCCAGATCTCCTCACTGCAATCTCTAATGCAAAGTTAACCCGTCAGTTCCCATAAGCACCTCCAGGTGCATCATTTTATTTTTCATTTAATTCTAGTTCTGTCTCAATTTCTTCTCTTCCAGAGCCATCTTCTGGTTAAAAAACATATTAGCTTTAGTTTCCATGCCTCTCCTACAAAGTGTGTGCATGATAATCACTCTCTTATCGGTTGGAACAGAGAGGTTCCTCGCATGGTGGCTAACCTTTGCTGCGTCTTATGATTTGAATGATCATTTTTTAAGAAACAACTTTGTGAGTTGTCGGGTTGTTTCTTAAAAAATGACACAAAAAAATATGTTTCAGATGTTTTTGTTGTTGAAATGTCTTTATAAAGGTATGACCTAACATGCAGAGTAGTTTTTTTTGTTGAAAATGTTCGTTTCTGTGATATGAAATAGAACTAAGTGCACCTGTAGGTGCTTATGGGCACCCAAGGTTTACTTCAGTGCCTAATATATATAGTGGATTTTAGAATGGTATTTCAGGTCCTTGCATGATTATTAGTGTTTCGTATTGTAACTGAAATTTAAAATCGATTTAACAAAATTAATGTAAGCATCGTTCAGTATTACTTTAGAACCCTTAGAACTAAGGGCTTGAAAGTAGCTCGACTTTTATTAACTAGCTGAAAGAACTTCCTTATTTCACCTTGGCATCTGAATTGTTCTATGTCCTCTAGGACAGGCTTCTCTTCTCTTCTCCTGATCCTATACTCTTCCACATATAGTGTGTTTCCGTTGCTCCATAAGACGGTATCCAATGTTCTTCTGCTCTGTGGCCTCCTGACATTCATTATCAAACCATGGCTCATTTTTAGCCGTTTCTACTTGTCCAAGAACCTCACTGCTCACTGTTGACATGGCGTCCCTACAAGCAGCCCATCTCAGGTCAATTTCGCCAGTCTGGTCCATTTCCCTTATTGTTGCATCCATTCGAGCCACATGTTGTGCTCTTGCATCAGTATCCTTGAGCTTTTGGATATTGAACATGTCCCCACGAGCTATTCGATGGTTTCTTACTACCGTGATTCTTGCTGTTATGCGGGCTACAATGAGGTAATGGTCGGAATCCATGTTTACTCCTCTGTACACTCTAACATCCATTAAACTAGATACATGTCTGGCGCCCATTAAAACATGATCAATCTGATTTGTGGTAAAAGCATCGCTAGAGCGCCATGTTGCCAGATGAATTCTTCTGTGAGGGAAGAGTGTACTTCTGACTACCAATCCCTTGGACATAGCGAAGTTTAGGATTCTTTGACCATTATCATTTGCCACATCATGGATGCTATGCTTCGCTATGGTAGGTCAAATTACTTGTACCTATTTTAGCATTGCAGTCACCGATTACTACTGTTATATCCGCTCGCGGGCAGTCATCAATGCATCATTCCTGGTCGCTGTAAAATAGGTCCTTCTCTTCAGTGTCAGATGGTTCCGTGGGTGCGTGTATGCTCATCATACTATAATTGTAGAATTTCCCTTTTACTCTTAGGTAACATATTCGTGGGCTGACTGGTTTGAAGCCAATGATGAGCTGGGACATTTTCTTATTAACAATGAAGCCTGTGCCATAGATATGATGCCTGTTATCACAACTGTAGTAAATCGTGTGTCCTCTTTACTGAAGGTACCTCGGCCAGTCCATCTAACTTCCTTAAGTCCATAATCATTTCATCAAGAAATGAACGTTTCAACAAACACATATCATCTATACTTCGAAATATTCGTTGAAACTTTCATTTCTTGATGAAATGATTACCAAAGTATACATATTAACCATAATTACATTATATTTTCCATGCTAAAGCTCTTGATAACTTGTATTTTTGGGATATATTAAAAGGGAAACGAAAGATAAGTTAAAACTTGTTGTGACTCAATTCGAAGGGACAACCCGCGGAATAATTACCCTTATGTTTTCTAAATACTTCGAAAGAGTACAAATAAATACTCATTTGTTATATCTAATATTTTATGAGTATAACAGATATGATTTATGTAATATAATATAAAACGATATTTTTTTAATTTTGATATTATATAAAGATAATATGAAGAGAGGATTATATTTACAACTCGATTTCCGTTCTGAAGATGAGGAAAATGAACGTCAAGTGATGTGATTTTTAGAAAATAAATTTACTTATTTATTTATTTTTTTAGTCTTCTCCGCTTCTTCTGCCAACGGTGTGAGGATCCATAGATCCCTCTCCCGTACCAATCGTCCTCTCCCTCCCCATTCCAACCCTCTTCTGTCAAAGGCCTCCTGGATTGCACCTTCCCAGGTCTTCCTTTCTGTCTCATTCCCTCCACCTTTGTCTAATATACAGCCTTCGCTACTATGTTTTCCGCCATTTTGGAAACATGGCCGAACCATCTCAGCTGACGCTCCTCGATGATATCCCCAGCTGGCCAAAGCCCCACATTTGACCGTATCGTTACGTTTCGCACTCGGTCTCTTCTGTTCTTCCCTTCCATTCTTCTTAGATATCGCATCTCCATAGCTCTAAGTTGGCTCTTGTGCTTTTTGGTTTGAGTCCAAGATTCACTTGAATAGGTGAGAATCGGTAAGAAAGTGTTTTCATAAACTACTTTTTTGTGTTTTTTGACAATTCTTTTTTCCCGATGAATCCTTTCTTGAGAGAATTAAAACACCTGCTGGCAGCTTTTATTCGTAAGAATAAATAAATTTACTAACGGAGTTTTTTGTTTATTCATTTAACGTCACTATATGCTGCCAGGGCTAGTGAGGCGATTGATAGATGTTTTCTTTCGTATGTTTTAAATAAAAATCAACATGTTTTACATCTTCTGTCTCTTCGAAAAATTATCTGGGAAGTAATTTATTCTTAATTCAATAAAAAAAACTTAAGCGTTGTAAATTCGTTACTTCTGTACAAAGAAGGTCGACTTTTAAAAAAATCTGAATTTTTATATAGTTTTATTAACCAAGGCTATAAGCCTTTTATAAAAATGGAGTTTTTCTTCGTGGAAAATTAATTTATAAAATTAAATTAGGCTGCGGACGATCCATAATATAATTTGTGGTTACTCGTGCCCTCTAGAAAGCTGCGTTTCATTCAGCCCTAAGGGACTTATCTCCAAAGGGTAAAGAGTCAGTTAGGGGGTCTCTGTTTTTCACAGCCATTGTTTAAAAGTTATTTATAAATGTTTATTGGCAATGATTTAAACTATTACAGAATTAATTATAAAAATATTGCTATTAATATAAAGGGGCACCGGAAAGTAATGTCGTTTCTGCGCATGTCGATATTTGACTGCCATTTGTTAGCTCATTATGTATTTTGAAGGTGTACTAAAGTCATTTTAAGGTTATTGTGACATATCCACTTCTAAATAATTCGATATTAAACTCTTTTTTTTCCAATATGGCGTGAAATGGCTAGTGAAATATCAGAAGAGTCATATGTTTTTTGAATTTCGCAAGGGTAGTGACGCAACTATTGCGACCAAAAACATTTGCCATGTTTATCCAAATGCATTAGCACATCGTAAATGCCAAAGATGGTTTTCCAAGTTTAGATCCCGTAATTATTGTCTTATTATTGGCTCATACCAACCAGGAAGGCCAACAACAAGCTAATAGCTAAAGTAGAAGCAAAGCCATGTCAAACAATTGAGGAACTGTCAAACAGCAAGCTTTGAGAGAGAAATAAAGCAAACCGATGCATCAAATACAAAGTATTGTTTCACTGGCACCATACAGAACCGTCTTTTGATTATATGATCATTGAAGACGAAAAATAGGTTCTATATGATAATCCGAAACCCAAAAGGCAAATCACCACGAAGTACTGCGAAGACGGGTTTACATTCCTAAAAGCCTCTTCTGTGTGTTTGGAGGAGTATTTGCGGAAGTATTAAATTTGAAGTGCTGAAACCCGGGCTAGCTATTAATGCAGTACTTTGATGTGAACAATTGGATCGATTGAACCAATCATTAATCGAAAATTATTTTATTGTCAACAGAAAGGGCGCCATTCTGCAATCCGAAAATGCAAGCCATACTCGCCCGAAATCTTATTTGTAACTCTATCTAACTCTTACTTGTATATTTACATGTGTGTGAATGCTCGCCCTGTGTTTTCCGTTTATTCCGACCTCTACAACATTTTCTTCGTGGCAAAAAAATTGAAAATATGGATGATGGCCAAAATATAAAATATACTTAATATACTATATAATATTAAAAGAACAGTAGATAGTTTGAACAGTATATTAAATTGATAATAATCATAACATTTGAAAATAAACATGAAGTAATAAGGGTTTAAGTAACTGAAGAAAATCTTACAACAGCTGGAATCTTCTGCACACGTGTTTTCAGTGGTTGCCATGGATACATTCAGTGTGGACTGTATATTTTAGGAATATGGCAGTCTCCCCTCTTATTAAGAAATCACTCACAAGACACCCGGTATAGTACAGGATCCCCATAACGTTCAATAGGTTTATGAGGGCGGACAGGACGAGAATAATGTTGTAGTGGAAACTGACTTGGTTGAGCTGGAGATTGAAAACTAATCTCAACTTGAGGAACTTGAGTTACACTATAGAGTTGTGGTCGTGTGGGAGCAAATGTCACTCACTGTCTTCTTTTGAATTAATGAAGTACGAAGTTGATAATTCTTCCAGAATCAAGTTTCACAAGATAATGACGAGTCCCCAGTTTCTTGAGAATTCAGCCAAAATGCCACATTGGTGAAATATTGACATAATAATCATAACATTTGAACTTAAACATGGAGTAATAAGATTGTATGTAACTGAAGATAAATCTAACAGCTGGAATCTTCTGGCCAGGTGTTTTCAGTGGTTTCAATGGATACATCCATTGTGGACTCTATATTTTAGGAACCTGACAATACACCAGTTATTTTACTCAAAAACCAATTGATTTTTATCGGTCCGGGATTGAAAATTTGCACACTTGGTGCCAAAAGGTTGTTGATAACGAGGATGATTATATTATTGATTAAGAATAAAGACCTATTTAAAATTTATTTATTTGAATTTATTGCAAGAAATCGACATTACTTTCCAATCTTTCAAACATTAGCCGATAATTAAGAAGTCATTCACCTTAGGTTTTTTTTCTTTGTCTTAATTGTTTTATAAGAGTACTTCTTGCTGAAATTTGAAAACTACGCCATTTTATTTATATGAATCAAAAATGATAAGGCTAAAAGTAAAACGCGTTTTTTATACTCTTGGTCATATTGATGGTTATTTTTCGCAGCGTGCGAGAATTTCTCTGTGGTATTCATGGCTCCTGCTGTTGAGTTAAATGGAGGGGCACCGCCTGCAGGTAAATGAAAAAAAGGCTGAAATAGAGGTGGCGAGAGGTTTAATTTTTAGCAACGATTTTTATATATTTGTACACAGGAAGATGGGGAATATGGAACGCGGTCCTTCTATTCCTAACGTATTTGCAATAGACATCTGAAGTCTGACAGATTGACACTTTTTATATTTGTTTTGAGTTAAAATGAAATCGGAATGGAATTGTTAAGACGTTAGACGGGTAGTCTTGTATTTATCGTGAATAAATATTTTCATAATAAAAAATCCTGAGAAAAATATATAAAAAGATAATAAGCAACAAAGAACTTAGGGACTAATATAAACACCCCGATTTAGTTTCGTATATTAAAAAAGGGAGAATAAGATGGTTGGGTGATGTCCATCGAATGGATCAGAAAATGAAGATAGTGGAGGTAGAAAAGGAAGGGGTAGTCTCTGGGTACGGCGGCTTGAAGAAGTTGAGGCTAACCAACAACTTCTGGCAGTGAGAAGATGGAGATGAGCTCCAGAGGATCGCTCTGAGCGGAGGAGAATTAAGGAGGCTAAGATCCTTTTAAGATTTTAATTTTAATATTTAAAAAAATTCTTAGCCACTAAAACCAATGAAAGACAATTCAACCATGAATGATCATGAAAGAACTTTCATCCAGTACTTATATTTATATTTCTAAATATATATCCTAAGATAAGGCTATAAATATGTCCGTTATTGTAATAAGAAATGTTAAGGCCAGATGTAGTAGTAACCTTATAAAGTATTATTAGGTTTAATCATAAAAAATTAAATCATTTTTTCTTAAAAGAAAGAACAATATCTTTTCTTATTTTTCATATTTTTTATTTACTATAATAATTTAAACGTTTATTTCTTAGTTGCTTAGAATAATTTGACTTTAAAGGTAATTTTATTTGTTTACTAATAAGTGTAATATTTGTAATAAGTTTGAAAACTTATGTTACAAAAGAAGAGAGAAAAACAAAAGCGGAGTCGATCGGCTTTTGTTCGCCCCGGCTAGACCGAGCCAGAGAGTGTTGCCATGAGCCTCTTGACGGGCACATCGCAAGCTATAGCTCAAAGTTGTTTTTGTGAATTTGAAGACAGTGTTAGCACGACCCTCTTGACGTGCATATCGTATGCTCTATATGAGCCCAAAATTGAATTTTTATACTAATTTGCTGCCCACCTGCAGGTGTAATTAGTTTAAACCTCGTCGTCGATTCGACCAATTGAAATTGACCCAGCCGATCATCTCAACCTTTATTGTCTCAACATCTTCGCTCGCCCTGCCGACGAAAATCCTCTGTCGTCTCAACATCCAGCTTGCCCTGCCGAGAATCTACTATCTACGGGAATCTACTTCGACAGACAGATAAGAGTTTTCATAATTATATCATTTCAACAAGAAAACCAGATAAACATTCATTACTTTGTAATAGATTTATTTGGACATTTTATTTATTTGTAATTTAATAGAGTTAAATTTATTATCGTAGGATTGAATAATAATTGTTTTCTTTTTGTTATTAATTAGTTGTTTATAATTTAGTTAATTTAATAACTTCATTTTCTCATTATAAAAGCGTTTAAATTGTTCTTTTAATTTAATTAATTGGGGTTTCATTATCAAAAGTATTAGTTGTTTAATTGATTAAAGTGATTTATGTTATTAATTTAATAAAAGGTTACAATCAAAATGACATGCGATCTGGTATAATTGAATCAGACATTTATTATCCTTATACATTTCGGAGCTCTCATCGAAAGGTCCAATAACTATTTCGAGGTTGCTAAAACAAGAAAGTTGAACGGAAAAAAAACAACTCTGACACAACAATTCATTCAAAACCACTCATTAGTACTTGTTAGAGATTGTACTGTTAGATGCACTCTAAGCTAACAGTCATGCAGTGAGGTGATTTGGCCAAGATCACACTCAACCTCCACGTTTTTTATCCAATTTATAAATTTAAGGGTGAGCTCCAGAAGGTTCTGCATACCCACAGTTTATCTACGGCTGTTAATAGATTGAATAATTAATCTACCACAGTCGGAACGGAACCCGATAACTTCAGCACAGTAAATCTGCGCTCTTCACACCGAGATATCCCGCTCCCTGAAATTGTTTGAAAGCGATATTGAATTATTAATTTTTATTTGGAAATTTGAAATATTGTTGGAGCAGGAGTGTATGAAGAGGAGAGAATTCTTGAAGCTAACTTTTCGACATTATATCGCGAGTCTCACATTGACAATGGTACTGAGGGTTCCACCTAAATCCTCCTTTTGTTACGTATCCCCATCCATTTAGAATATACAAAAGGAGTCTGAAATCCTCCTTGCAGAACAGTTGTCCATGAAACAGTACAGTCTCTATCATATACTCAACTCCGGACTCGTTCACGGGTCGTAGTGGTTACAGGCAGGTAGGCTTAAACTTCAACAACTCAATACTGAGATACACCGCTCCAAATGTTTGTTTTACCTTTCTTTAAACTTGACAGGCATTGAGAAGAACTAGAAATAAATATAGCTATACTCACGTACTTAACTCATTGAAAAATACAACTGCCTAGTTAACGTTAACGTAAACCGGTACGTCATAAGTTTAAAAATAACACTTATTATTAACTTTAAATATAATTAACCAACGCTAGGTAGATTTTGTATTAATTGAAACTAATGCTTACGATTAATTAAACCTAATATAAATAATACAGTTCCACAGGCTTGCCTCGTGAAATATGTTGAGTCGGCACAAGAAAGTTCTTAGTCATTCGTAGTTTGTGGAAAAGGCCTGGCCAAACTAGTGTTATGCTACCACTGAGCATATTTGCTAGGGACTAGGACTCTGGAATAATGCAACAGCTAGCTCTGGAAATCAGTCACCGTAACAATAAACTTCATGCTAAGATGAATTTGCCTTAGAACCGGGCACAGTTCCGCTCTCAGCCACTGGTCCTTCCCAACATCTCTGACGATCACACGAAGTATGCTAACATGGATCAAAAACAATACGACCACCTTTCCAAGGTAACCTCGCCTTGGATAGAGGAGAATTGAAGTTAAAAAAAACAACATCTACATAAACAAACACCACAATCCAGAAAAATTAGTAAAATTGATCAACTACTTTGAAACTTTTTAAAACACTTATACAAATATTTTAAAATTCTCCGTTGAATGGTTAATAACATAACTTATACTTATATTTCACAGAAAATAATATATTTACAGCTATATTAAGTCACTTAATGTTATAAATTGCATTTAACTATAAAATAAAACCTTTAAGAACTTACTGAATTATTACTTTATACTTGTATTCAGTTATTTATTAAAAAAGTATAGAAAAAAAACAAAACATTTTCCATTAAATTTGAACCCAGCTATAGATCTAAGGGTTAATGCAGTCTTGGGCTGAAGCCAAAGCTTACAAGAGCTTTATTGTAAAATTAAGTATAGATGTTAAAATATAAAAAAAAATATTATAGTAGGGTGGTTCTGATAAACAAATAAAGGAAAAAAAAGGTGCTTATTAAAACTAATACAGCTCCCAACGCTTCCAAATTATCTGTACTTCGATTTCCACTCACTAGTTTACATATAATCTTCGAAAGTTATTGGTGATGCTGTCCCAGACCTTGAAATGCCCTCTCTCCGATATCGGAAAATCAACTGATAGTATATTTTAGTAGGTAACAAAATTCTTACTGGACCAAGAAGTCTATGAAACCATTATTTTTTTCATTAAATTATATTAATTCCTGGAACGGATCATGAAATATTTAATTTTTTTTACTTAAATGCTTAAAAATAAAATTACAATCAATAAGTCAATAATCAATAAGAGTTTGGTGAGCTCAAGAAGCCACTGTTAACCTTCAGCCTTGCAACTCAGCACTCTACACACTGAGCTTTTTATAACACATTTCCTTACAATGTATACAGTTTTGAACATTAAATACAAATACTTAAGCCCAACGGAGAACTTTATTGCTTTAAGACTGATATGGTCCGTCATAAAACGGTAGGCATCTTATAAAAAATATGACCCAGATTTTTGTAAACTTCTCTCATACACTGGTAAGTTTAGTGGAAAATTCAGTGACGTTAGATCGTAAAATCAAGACCTGATAAAACCAGTCTGGGTAGTAAAATCAAGATCTGAGCTGGTTCCGGTCACGGTTGGGCGCTTGAGGATCGAAAAAGGGGCGGCATGTTAATACATAATTTGCATTAACTAAATCGAGCAAGATATCGTTTCTTATGGTTCTTGGTTATTTAATAGAATGAGAACACTACAAAGACGATACAGCGAATATTAAGATATTTACAATAATTAAGATACAGAAAATAATTATGATTAACTACGGGTTTGAAGTATAAAATATTATAAGTTACTATTGCTTAGACAAAAATAGTACAAGAGAAGTTCCTGAGTAAATCATATTTTTTTAATGAAATAAGTAAAGTACATAAACCGGCATTTTTCTATTCAATTCTGGCGTCGGATTTGTATTATCAATTAGAAAAACTATTTATTTTTAGTAAATTTATATTTAAAAAATATTAAGAGTTGAAACTTTAGGAGAGCGGGCTAGCTGTTCCGAAGGTGACGGATAAATTATTTAACCTGTTAACTACAGATACTTATTAAATATCGACTATTAGGCATAAATGGACCTTGTAGGATCTGGAGATACTTTTGGGCTCATCCAACCTGAATAAAGTGGGCATTCAAAATCGGGGGGAAACCTAGTGGTTGATGAGACTAATAACTTCCATACACAGTTTCTACAACGTACTGAACCCAAGATCCGTCATGGATTGTAGTGTTACAGGTTAATTTATTTTCTTGAAGGTTCCGAAAAAAACAAAAAAGGATATATTTGAAGGGCTCGAGCCAAATTAGGTACGTTTATATTTGCTCTAGACGCAATCCCATGTGATTTAGACATATTTATAAAAATATGATTGTTTTTTCTCCTTAAATATACTCTGAAAAATACTGTACTGGGGGACATTGGGGTAATTTTTTTTTCTTGCTCTTCTTTTCCTTCCTCCTCAGTGCCTCTCAGCGTGGAGGAGCCTCGATCCAAGCGTTCCATCTATTCGCTCTTTCGCCAATGCCATCATGGAATCCAATGGTTGTCCTCTTGTCTCCCCTTTCTAGTCATATTATCCAGCCTCGGCATCCTTGGCCAGCCTCTTGGTATTTTGCCAGTTGGTCTTGCTTCGAAGAACTTGCGTGGTCCGCGATCTTCGTCCATTCGAACCACTTCAACTGCCTCTTCTCTATAGTTTCAGTTAGAGGTTTCACCCCTACCTCCTCTCTTATTCTGGCGTTCCTGATGTGATCCCTCCGTGTTCGGCCAGCCACTCTTCTGAGGTATTTCATCTCTGAGGCGGTGATTCTGTTCTTCAATCTGTCAAGAAGGGACCCACCTCTGGGAAGGTAAATTGCATTAAAAATGTCAAGTTTTACCTTTTTCTCAACTTCACGTTTCCCAAAAACAGTATTGCAGATTTAGTAATAAATATTGTTCGCTTTTTTTATCCTGTTGGATATTTCTTGTTGAATTTTACCATTTCAGCTAAGAACTGTACTCAGGTACGTGTAGTCTTCTGCTGTCTTTATGATGTCTCCTCCGCAAGTGATCTGTACATCTTCAGGTTCTCGCCCTATTTGCATGACTTTAATTTTACTTCTATTTAATATCATGCCTTATCTCTTCAGCTCCGCTTCCCATTGCACTACAGCTTGCTGAAGATTTTGGACGGAGTCCGCAATGAGCGCAATATCGTCGGCATAAAGAAGCGTCTGAGCAAGAACGGTTCTCAGATTCCATTTCCCTACTATTGTTCTTGCCCACCTTCGTTTACAGATTTTTAGGACCTCATCCATCAGAATAATAAAGAGAAGAGGACTCAGACTATCTCCTTGTTTGACGCCCCTCTTCATATAAGAGCTTCCAGACTCCTTACCATTTATTCTGACATTACCTTTTGAGGCTGTATAGGAGGATTTGATGGCGTCTATGAGTTCTACAGGGACATTCAATTCATTCCATATTTAGACTCTTGGTACTGAGTCAAAAGCGGCTTGCAGGTCTAAAAATGCTAAATATTCATTTTTATCCCTACCCCAAGCTTTTTCTATGATAGTCCTTATTGAGAATATCTGATTTTGGGTTTGTCTATAGGGTCTGAATGCGGCTTGCTCTTCTTCAAGGTCCTTTTCTACTACTTCTCTGAGTCTTTTCTCGAGGACTGATGAATATAATTTGTGGACCACCTGGGACAAGCATATAGGTCTATAGCTGTTGCCATTCACTTTTGGTTCCTTTCTTATGTATCGGGATAATGACATTATATTCCCAGTCTCTGGGAACGCTTTTCTCATCATATATTTTCTGAAATGAGGCCTGCAGCACTTTAATAATTTCGTACCCTCCATATTTGATGAGGTCCGGGAAAATACTGTCTCCTCCGGGTGATCTTCCTGTCTTCAGTTTATCCTGCATCACTTCTTCTTCCCATATGGTGCCGTCGTAGTCCTTAATTTGTTTAACGCGAGAAATAAAATAGATCAGTTACACATTGTTTTATTTTTCTCATATTTTAAGTGTTCCTAGGAAACAATGTTTTTTATGATGGAACCTAACCGCCTAATGATTTGGCCTCTGGGATTCGGAAAATATTACAACAACTAAGAGCCTGTGATTTTTATGATACATTTAAATATAAAAATAAATATATATTTAATAATTTTATAAATTAATAGATTAACAAATTATCCTGTTTACTTTGAAATAATATTTACACAATGAGGATATCCGAATTTATCTCTGCTTAGCCAGAGCTGTCTGTTGGCCTGATGATATCCCTCTAGGCCCTTATAACCCACACACTACGGCCTAACCCTTTTGATTATATGCTTTTCATCTCTTCACTAATCCTTCCGACTGGTTTCAACTGCTGTGTCTTTAAAACGCATGGAGTGGTTACTTAAAATATACTGTGTATAGTTTAACTCTAAAATGTTATATTAATATTGTTTTAATAAATTTAAAAAAAACATTTTTTATAACAAAACTCTCTCTCGTATATAGAATGATTAAAATTTTAACTAAGTACCTCATAACAAGAAAACAAATGTCCGGATCTACACAGGTACCATAGACGCTTTGTTTAGGAGATATTTTCACCTAAAATTTTTTATTATTATGAATTATTTATATATAGTAAATAAATAAAATAGATATATTTCATTTGTTCCAACTAATTTATTTATTAATTGTAAACATTAACATTCATATTAAATGTTATTCGAAGTGATTTCTTTGAGCATTAAGCCAGGCTCGGCATCTTCAATTTTCTTTTCTTTAATGAACAGTTTTCCCTACTTAAGAGAAATTTTTGTCCTCCACCCGGACCATTTTCTTCCACAGATATGTGTTATAGTTAGACAAGATTTCACATCCATTACGAAAAACGTCATAATTTAACAGAGAAGAATGAATTATTTATGATGTATTTTTATTTAGTTGTTGGATGAAAAATGTTTTAAATTAAATTAAATATGACTTAAAGGGTTGTAAATTATTAACAATAAAAAACGCTAACGATGATCGAAGATAGGTGTGTTATCGAAGAAATTGTTTAATTCTCTTGAACATATCTTCGACATTGGGGCATAAAAACCTAACTACAAAATTTCCATTTTTCAAAAATGAATGAAATAGTGATTTATGAGTGAAAAAAAACCCACTAAAGAAAACAAAAAACTTTTATCCATGCAATGCAGACGTAAGATCTTGTAACTTATATAACATATTAACTAGTGACCATAAAATAGAATATGAAATATAGAGAGTGTTAATAAGGCGAAGATGTATTGTTATCATTAACTTTATTGTTGTTACTTTATAATACAATGTAGACGATATAATATTGCTAATTTAAAAACACTGCAAGGAAACATGATTTTTATTAATAAAGGATAGAATTGGCCAGGGGGTGTAGTCAATAATCACACAAAAATAAGAAAAACTTATTCTGGTGGTGACATGATCTTAATTAGCGATCACAAACTCCTCTGTCTCGGAGAATATCTCCCCAGCCTTTAACTAATCAACTGACATCTCCTTGCCAATGGAGCAATCATTCAATTCGTTTGAACCTCCCATGCAAAATGGTTTTCCATTCCGTGAGAAGTTCATTTCCTGAAATAACTGTTGTTTCAGCACCCTTACTTAGATTAAGTGCAGTTAGACCAGAATTCATTCTAAACATAGTGACATAAACCCCTTCTGTTTTTGTAAGGAAATATCATCGTAGGACCTGGTTGTGGCAAGCTTATTCGATACTTATCAATCCTTGTCCTCCTTCTTTCCTAGGTAAGTACAGGCCAGCTTTCGTTGACATTGGGTAGTGGGCCCGTTCTAATGTGAGGATTGTTGTAAAAGACTACCCATCTCCTTTAGACTGGTGTTTTAATATCCCGAAGCTATAACCGAGAGCAGGTATTTATGGCTTTAATTTTTCTCTTTCCAGTTAGCTGAGTTTTAAGGACTTCTCGTAATCTAATTTTGAGGATTGTTAGAAGCTTTTGTTGCATGTATTTTCTGGCAATTTTAAGATACCCATGCATGCCTTAGTACTTATATAATTTATTGGCCTCAAGTTCCTTGATGTACTCTTCCTCATTGACCAGAATATTCGGCTTACTAACCACCCTTGGTTACAAGGAGCATTGCGCATTTGACGAGGCCGAATGACATGCCTATGCCAAATGCACCAGCCGTAAGGCCCAATTTTCATTTTCCTGACTGCTTCCGAAACATCTTCCACAACTATTGCCACTTCATTCATTTTAGAGGCATTCTGGAAACTTTGCATTTCTTTTTCCATCCAAGAGCGCTGTATGCGATTCACCGGTTTTTCCCTAACGCTTTTCCAATAGGTTTCGATTCCATCGTGGTAAGTTCTCGATATTTTTTCCTTTTGCACTAGGTTTCTATAAATCTGGCGTTCATTTTGCTTGAAAAGCTGATTTTGTTCCCTGCACAGAGCTGCCTCCATATATCTGCGTAGTCGGCTTGCATAAACTGCTGTTTTAGATTATACAGGTAAAGAGTCAGCCTATCTAGGAACTAATTTTCGAGTAAAGTGTCCAAGTTTTGTACTAATATCTCATCATTTTCCTCTTTGTTTTGGGTCTTGCAGCTTGAGGGTTAAGGATATAGTTTGAGATGACGCCAATTTTTTCACGCAAGTCGTTAATTTTTCTTTGAAGTCTTCTCTTCCACGGAGGTATTTCCCTGGTTTCCAGTTGGGAGTTTGGTTCTACTTATATTTTCCATTTTCATGCCGAGATCTAACGCAATTGTCTTCGCAGCAATATAAAGCCAATGAGATATATCTTGTAGACCATTAATTAGGGAGATATTTTCCTTAAGTATATAATTTATTGTATTTGTTGTTTTCCTTGCGTTGTCCTGTTGTACGGTACTCGGGGCAATGATGATCGTTCCCGAAGCGCTATTTCCTCAAGCATAATATGCTCGGTTAAAAGTGCATGACTCAATCTATTTTCAATGTCCAAGTCATCCGCTTGATTCTCTGCATCTTTACTGCAGACTGATGTGCTTACTCTTGTGATTTCTGAATCTATCCCTGCATTTAGCGCTCTATCAGTTAGCTCGACATCACTCTCAGTGGTCATTAACACGCGAACCTTGTCTTAATTATTATTATAATTATGCTGGCGCTACAACCCGCAAGCGGCCTCCTCTAACACCAATCGCCACGCTCTTCTATATTATATTCATGTTATTATACTAATTAAAGTTGAAGATATGTTCTTCTGAAGTTGAGGTTTTTCCTCGAAACATTAATTATTATAATTTTATATGATACGACGATATATTAATAGTAATATAAAAGTTTTTAAAAAACTACTATTCCAAAACAAGTCCTTAAATAATAGAATAAACGGATAAAATCTGATTGACATGCATTATGCTCTATGAACATATATATTTTGTATATAAATTTATAAAACAATTTTTTAAAAATAAAACATTGATTAATAGATAATTAAATTTTCATCTCATTCCACGTGTTTTCTCAGCTAACAAATAATCGATCTATAAAACAATTATTATTCGTAAGTTTATTAAAAAATCCTGCCTGTGAAACGGTGAAACCTGATAGGTGAGTTCGCTTTGAGCCCGAAACTGACAGCTTAGTGACGGGCCGTCATATACAGTTTTTATTGACAGTATTCCGAGAGTATTTTATTCTGTTTCTGTATTTCTGTTTTTTAAAAATTTAAACGTGAATTTTAATGCTTGTCAAACTCATCCATAAATTGTGAAATAACGGGACGTTTTCAAATGAAAAAAACGGAGAGCGTTAAAATTGGCTATTCAGCAACTCTATACCCCGTATTATGACAATATATTTATTAAAAGGGTATAAAAAAAAGTGGAAATAAACATCAAACACCTTTTAATGAAGCCTAAAAAAAAAATTTAAATGGAATTTATTACAATAATTATGATTTTTTTAATCTATACAAATAACGAGGTTACAAACTTAATAATTCTTTAAAGAGTGTAAAATGGTCAGGGGGTACAACATTCGGACTCTTCATCCATCTGCCTGAAGATGGCCCAAAAATTACGCCGAAATGTCGGGACAAATAAAGTCTACCTTATTTTGAGTAATTTATTGACTGCACCCCTTACTTTGTTACACTATAATTATTTGATATGTTTTTTTAAGGTGCACATAAAATATATAAGGGAATTTTAACAATATGATGAGTTTCTTTATCTCTTACGGTGTTATGAATTCCTCACTTTTATTACCCTAGAATCCAAGCTCATTTATCATCAATTTGTAGCATTTTAAAAATTATTTCAAGAAATGTTTAGCAATATTTGCCATTTTTTTCACTAAGGAGTGATTTTTTTGTCTTTAACCTAACGAGCTCAAAAAAATTCTAATGACCATCAAAATTCTTCAATTTTATCACTCCTCAGTCTTATCTCTCTGGTTTATAATTAGTAGTGACACCTAATTTTTGATAATAAATAGGAATCGAAACCGTTTCAAGACCATATTGGTCTCATAACCATTTCCTAACAGTGAATAAAGGAGCTTTTAGTGAATTATAATAAATAACGTACTAGTCTAAATATAAAACGTGCAAAATGTTAATACGTAAGTGGTACTTACAAATTAAAGATGATGACGATGCATGACTTTATTGGGAGGCTCGGCGGTGTATGGCAGAAATGCCATGTGCTGGCATTAGATAAATAAAAAACTAAAACAAAGTGATGACGAATAGATAGTAATACATTAATGTTTGTATCTATAATATATATTATAGATCTTCTAAAAGATCTATCTATAGAATCTATATTAAAGAAGAAAATAGTAGACTGGATGATTCTAATGAAGGATAGAATTGGTCAGGGGGTGCAGTCAATGGAAAAACAAAATAAGTTATTTTTTGATAGTACCAACGTTTCGGCCTACTGTGTAGGCCATTTTCAGGGCTAAGAAAGAAAATAGTTTTCTTGCATATCAGTAAATATTTATTCCAAATAAACATCATTACACTTTATATCAACTCATTTTATTGACGGATTAAGATCATAGTAAGAAAAATACAATAAAAATAGTATTCTAAAGTAGAACTATCTTCTAAACTAAACTCCCAATCCATTGACATATTTTTATTCTAAAAACCGTTCGTCAAATTTGGGTGAAAAATAGAGTAATGTTGCCGATCAGTTAAAAACTAATGCTATATTAATCTTGTCAAAATCATTTACTACATTTGATTTTTGCCCTACAACCGAAGAGAAAAATTGAATATGTAATCTACCAATATTTAACAAATATGGGTTATGTTTGTCGGCCGATGTGTAAATAATGTATAATATGCACTTATATGCTCAGTAATTCTCATACCATTAATGTGGAAAGCGAAATAAAATAACAATAAACAAATACACAACATGGAAAAGGGGAGCAAAGAAAAACTATTCATCGGTGAAATGGACTCGTGGAGTAGTGCAGTCGGAAAATTAGCCGTGGTTCTAGGGATAGGGATGGATAGGGATCATTGTTTCAGAAACAATATTGTTTTAAAGTTATTAAATAAAATCAGTTTTAATTTCTTTTCAAGGCAATTCATTATTTTTCTTTAATTTTAAATATAATTATATTCAGATTGAAAGTTTATTTTTTTAAATTGTATTTAAAGGAATCCGTTATTATTAGATTTAAATTTTATTTCAAATAAATAAGAAAACTGTCAACGACGTTCTTCCCTATAAGATCAGTACTGTCTCAACTGTTGAGCGAATAAGAAGATCGTCCGTCACACCTGATCGCAATTGGCGAACATTTTCGCCGCCGTATTTTTTTTTCTACTTTCTTCTAACATCTGTCGATTCACATTGGATGTTTAATCCAAGAAATAATATTTATTTTAATTTCAGAACAAGGCGTATCAAAATTATGCTTTAAACAAAGTGTCGACGCCGACACCTTCAAACAGAATTATTTAGTTTTGCCTATATATGTATTTTTTTTTTTTTTTTTTTTTTTTTTTTCGGTTGGCTCTACAGACCTTGTAGATCTTTCGCCGCCTTTACCAGCCTTCTCCAGCTCTGTCTATCCTGGGCCGCTGATTTCCAGTCTGCTACATGTAGCTCCGCAGCATCTTTGTTGACCCTGTCAATCCATCTGGTCTTTGGCCTCCCACGTGGTCTCTTGCCAACTATTCCGGCATTCATAGTTGTGTAGAGGCGTCCTGACGGATCACTTCGAGCTACATGCCCCGCCCATCTTAGCCTTCTTGCTCTCATATCCTGAGATATCGCCTGACCAGTTTCCGTGTGCAATTCTTTATTGGTCCTTCTCCTCCATGAGTTAAGAGTCTCATCCCATACCGCTCCTGTTATCGTGCGAAGTATTTTTCTTTCGCATCTCTCGATTTTGCTTTCTAGGGTGCTGGTGAGAGCCCACGTTTCACAGCCGTATATCAGAATCGGCTTTATTACAGCATTATACACCCTTAATTTTAAATTCCTAGAGATACTTCGGGATTTCAATACTCTTGAAAGAGCGAAGCATGCTCTATTTGCACTTGTTATACGCTGGTCTATCTCAGTCAGTAGGGCATTAGTTGAGGTTATTGTGGAGCCGAGGTATTTGAAGGTATCTACTTTCGGGAACGATTTGCGATCCACGCAGATGCTGTTTCTGGGGTGGACTTTACGGCTTACTATCATATATTTTGTTTTTTCCTCATTTACCTGTAAGCCGATTTGGTTTGCCTCTTTCATAAGCACCTTAGCGAGTCTCTCGATATCCCTTTCATTACTTCCGAGGACTACTATGTCATCGGCGTATGCAAGAATTTTATGTACCTTCCCGACGTGCACTCCACCGTTCTCTCTTGATGTTGCTCTTATCACCTTTTCAAGGGCTATATTGAACAGTAAAGGTGAGAGTCCGTCTCCCTGCCTCAAGCCAGTTCCAACTTCAAAGGCCTCAGACACATCTCCCTGTATCAGGACTCTGCATCGGGGGTCGTCTGCACACGCCTTCGTCAATCTCACCAACTTCCCGGGAATACCCAGCTCAGTCATGATCTTCCATAAACAGCTTCTGTCCAAGGAATCGTAAGCTGCTTTGAAATCCACGAATAACGCGTGTACATCTTGATCTACTTCCCATCGTTTTTCGAGTACCTGTTTCAGAATGAATATCTGGTCTAGCGTACTCCTTCCTCTTCTGAATCCTGCTTGCTGGTCGCCTGCCGTGTTTTCATAATACGGATATATTCGATTATGCAGTATGTTGGTCATTACCTTATAGACAACAGGAAGGAGCGTTATGCCTCTGTAATTCCCACACTCGTATATGGACCCCTTTTTTAGGATAGGGCATATTAGACCTGTTTTCCAAGCCTCTGGTATTTTCTCTTTCTCCCATATCTTCTGGATTAGATCTAATAGTTTGGCTCTTATGGTTTCTCCTCCATCTTTGAACAACTCTGATGGAAGATTGTCCAATCCAGGAGCCTTTCTTCTTTTAAGCCTGTCGATTGCTATTTCTAAGTCCAGAATGTCAGGTTTTTCAACCTCTTGTGGGTCAAGATCCTCCTCGTGGTCCATGTCCTCTTCGTCCGTGTGTTCTACTTGGTTTAGAAGTTTCTGGAAATGTTCTCTCCAGATATTTAATACTTCCACTTTGGATGCCGTCAGTTTTCCATCTTTCCCTCGCATTTGAGTGCTTCTAGCTCTAAATCCAGCCCTTTCCTTCCTGATATCTCCGTATAGTTCGCTTATATTTCCAGCCTGCCAGTTATCCTCAATATTTTTTAGTTTTTCCTTGAGGAATTCTCTTTTCGCTTTTCTTATTATTTTATTTGCTTTCGTCCTAGCAGCTGAGTATTTTTCTAGTGTAGCTGGATCAGCTTTGACTGCGTAGAGAACCTTTGATCTTCTTCTTTCTTCGACTGCTTTTTCACATTCCTCCGTGAACCATATTTTGGGTTTCCGTTTTTCCTGAATCCCTATTATTTCCTTTGCTGTTTCTTTTAACTTGGACTCTATTGTCTCCCAATGTTGATCAATTGTGAGATTCTCTAAGTCCAAGGGTTCAAATTTATTTTTCAGCTCGATTTGGAATTTGTCTTTTAGCACAGGGTTTTTCAGGTTTTGGACTTCAAACTTTCTTCTTTCCATTCGGTACCCTATTTTATGGATTTGTTTCAGTCTCTGACATACTTTGATCCTGATCAGAGAATGGTCCGTATCACAGTCTGCTCCACGATAGCTTCTTACGTCTTGTATAGAGCTACGATGTCTCTTATCTATCAGCACGTGGTCAATTTGGTTTCTAGCCCCTTTCGGGCTAACCCATGTATATTTGTGGATGTCCTTGTGTGGGAACATCGTGCTACTAACCACTAATCCCTTGCTTGCTGCCAGACTAATACATCGCACTCCATTGTCATTACTTGTTTTGTGGAGACTTTGGCTCCCGATAACGGGCCTAAAATGTGATTCACGACCTATTTTAGCGTTGAAGTCTCCTATAACTAATTTTATGTCATGCTTTTGAGACTGGTCCACTGCATTTTCTAGCTGATCGTAGAACTCGTCCTTCACCTCATCATCCTTGTCTTCTGTTGGTGCATATACGTTGATAATCGTGGTGTTAAACCATCGACCTCTGATTCGTAGAACACTAATTCTTTCATTAATCGGGGTGAAGTTAATCACTGATTTCCTTGCAGCTGGGCTAACTATAAACCCAGTGCCAGCTGTACCGTTTTTGGTGTTTCTTCCGGTGTGAAACATTGTGTGACCATCAATTTTGGTTTCTCCACCTTCTGGCCATCTTACCTCCTGTATTGCTGTTATTGGTATATTGTACTTTTTGACTTCATTAACTACCATTTGTGCGGCACCTGGTCTGTATAGACTCCGAATGTTCCATGATCCAATGTAAAGTCCGTTACACAAAGCCGGGGTCTTTGCCATGCTGAGACTGTCCGATTTTCCGAGGCTGCTATTAGGTTTCAAAATAATTATTTTTTTTACGGGGTAGGGTTATTGACCCTATGCCCAACCCCCAACCTGAAGGACCAGTGGCTGATTGCAGTCAGAAGACTGGGCGATGGGGCCGCCAACTCCCTACGCCTCTGTATTGCCTATATATGTATAAATAATTTAATTTAATTATATATATATATATATATATATATATATATATATATATATATTTTGATTTACGTTGTTGCAATTGTTTATTTTTATTTTTTTTATTGTTACAATCAATTATCCCGCTATGTTCTTCCCCTGGGCGCTCGTATGTTATCGCATGTGTCACGTGCCTAGTGCTGATCAAGAGAGTCAGTTACGAGAGCTAGTGAAGTGTAGTCAGGTGGAAGTAGTCGCTCCGTATTGCTCAGTGCAATCGTTGCTTCCTTCCTGAGCCTCTTCTCGGCACGATGTTACATTTTTCACACCTCTGTACCATGTACCATAAGATGGGACCTCTGTACCAAATACCTTATAAGGGGGCACACATGGCCGAGAATAGGACACACATCACTAGCGCTGGCTCCACAACATGTAACCATAACCATTTTCATTTTTATATTTGCAATATTCATAAAATATAAAATTTCACGTTTTTCTTTAAGAATCGATGTTCTTTTTTCACATCTAACCTAACCTGCTGCCTCCGGGCAAATCATTTTTTTCTTCGACGGTCCGTGCTCAACCTTTCAAGTGGCGGCCGCCACATTTTTTGGTATGTAAGTACATATAAACCATAATAATTTTATTTATATGTGACCTCTTTCTAAATAAATTTTTTGAACTATAAACAACTGGCGCATCTTCACAATCAGGACAGATTCAGATTTTGAATGCTAAAATCTATCATGCCGGAACAATGATGGTTCTAGAGAATAATACCATTCTCGAAAAAATCACCATCGCTTGATTTGGTATTATACTCTGCATGTTGATGTATAAATTCTACAGCGAAGAGCACGTGCCGGGTTTGCACTAATCCCGTGGTTTTGATCAAGCAGGTTCAGTTTGCTCTCGCCTGAATGATTTCTATTTGTTACTAAGCAATTATAACGTATTGAGCAATTATATTTAAAAAAAAATTGATTAACTCCACATTGTTTTGTAATTTATTTCATTATATGATTCTAAGACTCAATGAAGTTAAACCTTAGTTTTAAATTAATTAATGTATCTTTTGTAATTAATTTTGACTTATATTTTATTGGAAGATACGAATACAATTTGTTAGGTTGTCCTCCTAGATCAGCTATTGCCTTTCGGGTTTGAAAATTCTTTAAGCTGATTATAGCTTCTATAATAGCGTCGACTCGATTCGGCCCCAATTATAGAAACTACCAACCTAAAATGAGAAAGTCGATCCTTTAAATGAATCGCTAAGTGCAGAAAGGCAACTGGTCCACTTTTGTAAACAGAAAAATTAAGGCTTTGTCAAGAAAGTGCTATCTTGTAGACAGGTTTCTGTAGTAAACGACGCCTTCTCTCTCTGGTAAAAGGTATACATCTTAAAAATAAAATATGTAAGTTTTTCAAAAGTGGCTTTTTTGCAGTTAGCGGCGTACTAACTTTGTTTTTTGCTTAGAACCAACCCAGTCTCTGTCATGAGCTGGACCCAAGACCATTAATGGGTTTTAGCGGTACTTAAGAACGCCCCTTTTTATTTCTTCGAAAAAAACTGCAAACATAGTTTTTAGTGAACATAAAAAATAGTAAGTTTTCAGGCCTAATTTATTTTGATTATGATAATTATAGTTAAATATTGTGTATATAAAAGCTCTTTTAGATTAGATCTTTTATTTTTTATCTTTTATTCTATTTTCAAATAAAAATATTTAAAAATTAATAAAATCAATAAAAAATAAAATAAATAATAAAAGTATATAATGACGTAAGTCAACTAGATCCGAATTAAAATAATGTTCAAAGAACATTCTTCCCCTCTTATACATCGCAAATTGCGAGAATGCGGGGACATGGGATCAGTGAAAAGAAAGGATATGTCCTATGGCCGGGGGGCGAGCCAGGATAGCTCAATTGGTTGCACTCCAGACTAGTGATCTGGGCGACCCGAGTTCGAGTCTCGGTCCTGGACATGTCTTTTCTTTTCAAATAAAAATATTTAAAAATTAGATCTTTTAGTTAGATTTCTAATAAAGTTATTATTCTAGTTATCCTCCGCTCTTGGCCAGCTAAACAGTTGCCGACCATCTCTCTCCGTCTCCTACAAGTGTAACAGGGATCCTCAGTTGCCGCAGAATACCTAACAGCATCATTCCATCAGCATTTCAGCCTACGACTTGGACGTACCCCATCGGTAACATACCTGTACAATTTGCTGGTCGCTCTTTCATTTGTTATCCTCATCCCATGACCAAGCCATTCTAACCTCTGTATCTTGATGCATGAGGATTTACACATAGTTAAATTGTGTTAATATATAATGGGAAATATTTGGGAGTGAGCAATTTAATTTTTAAAATATATTTATGTTGTTTAAAATTATTATTAAATATAATGTTAACCCTTAAGGACTTCAGTCCTTGTTTTATGATAATTACAAAATAATTTCTGACAGATCCATTTACTTGACTGATTGTAATAAAACCTTAATACTACTAATGTGCTGAGAAATAAATAAATGTATAATGTAGTGAAGTATAGATAGCGATAGACTTACCAGCGAGTAGCAATAGCTTTGCACACTTAGTCCTTCCTTGGATGGCCGCCTTCATGAGCGAGGTGACCCCGAGGCTATTCCTCGCGTCGATCTCGATGTCCTGGATCCTCGTGAGGAGGAGGCTCACCGCTTCGTGCTGACCTGTGTACAGTCATTGCACAACGTTAGCTTATTAATATTAATATACTCCCAATTTACTATAATATTCCAAAATATATTAAATACACAGTTATCGTGGAATGTGATATATCTGCTTAGTAAATATATAGCCCTACTCATTTTCTGTCTTGAGGACATTTTCGCCTTCAGAGCTAGTTGCCGGTCAAGCCCGGATAAAGGAGGTGGGTTGGTTCGTTGGGCTAACTAACGTTAGCGATAGTTCAGAAAACAATACATAGCCCCGGATATATGGATTGTCACAATGGTTGTTTGACCCCGGCAAGGAAACATGGACTTAATGGATGGGACATGTAGAAAGAATGTCAGACCAGATACCAAAGAGAATACTCAATGAGAAACCAGGATATGTATTATGCTGTTCATGAGTGGTATCGAAATCAATGCTCCTTGACGCAAAGATTTTTGGAATCAGAAAAGTATGTAGACCTCACCTGGGATGGATGGATTGTGTGGCTGCAGATACGAAGAAAATGCTGGAAATTAGAAAATGGGAAGCAGTAGCGCAGAGTAGACTGGCGGCTCAGACTATAGGAGACTTTGACTCATCACAAGATGTAGCTCCATCAAAGAAGAAGGCATAACCTTCGAAAAAACTTTACGAGAGTCATCTATGAACTTCAACAGCCCATTTACACCTAGATATTTCCTTGTTTGACAAATTAACGCTTTCAGTTACTTTTGGCCTGCCCTATTGATTACCACATTAATTACTATACATATTTTCTAGTTCAGGAATATAATTTCTTCGTTGCTGAATCCGCCAAATGCCTATAAAAATACTTCTTTTTTCTCATTTCCTACATTTATATAGTCCATGTTTTAAATTTAAGTAACTTTACCTCAATGTTTTTAGTAAACATCTTTTGCCCGAATCAGCTAATAGTTAATTTACAGCTAGTTTACTCAGGGGATTCAATGCTAGGCAAAACCTTAAAAGGCCCAGTGAATCACTTTGATAGATTTCTCTCCTTATAGTTGTTGGTAGCCTGCCTGGTTTGTCTCCTGTTTTTGAAATACATATTTTCCACTTCTCCATCAGCCAGTTTTGAAGCTAATTAAAGCAAAATTGAGATTTCTTTTATCCTTAACTACCTATGCAACAATGAAATAGTCGATTATTTGGAACTCCTTACAGTCTTTGGAATTAGTTATACACACTAGTTGCTCATCTACCATGATCTTATTTACTGCATGTGATCGTTAATTCCCATGAACATAATTGAGAAAGGATCTTATTAATATCGTTAAAGAAGGTGTTTGGTCTGTAATCGTTTATTTATTTTTTGAGATTACCTAATAAAGTATTGTATATGGATCCTTAAGTAAGGTATTGCGCCCTATATACGGCCCGAAAAAGGTTAAGACTACTGAAGAATTTAGTGGGTTGCAGCACTAAAGCACTAGAGCTCCCGGTAATTATAATTGATAGTCTTTTAAAATATTTGGGCTTAGTAACGAACAAATTCCACAAACTTAATAAGTGCTAAGCGGACTGGTAAACGTCCGAGGGAGGGGCCTAAACGTTGGTGGGAGGATTACGTTTAGATTATAGGATTTGAGTTTGCTTGGTGGTCCGTGGACGGAAGTTTTTATTTAGAGATTATATATAAGCTGTATTCATATTATTATAACCTAATAAATAATGATTAGCTTTGTTTCATTAATTTTAAATAAATTATTTAAAATATATTATTTTAGTATAAACATAAATTATTTCACCTATTTTAAACTTGTTTTCTAGATTGTATTAAAAATAAATCTATTTCAAATTAAAATCCATTGAAAAAGCGTTAAAAGTCAGTGTTTTGTAAACAAGTTATTTAATATTAGAATATAATATTTTTCACCGCAACACAGTGTTTCGATTAGTACAAGTTAGGTAGACAAAAGTGATGTTTAAAATTCTAAAATATTTTATTGGAATATTGTAAACAATTCTTCAAAACATAGAAATATAATATTTGATAATGCCTGGCACACTCCATCTCGTTAGTAATAGGGTCCTAAGTAATGAATCCATTGCAATATACTAAATCAGTTGTATTCAAAGCTTCATTTCAACCGCACAAAATTAAAGTGTAAGTGCTATTTTTTCGAATTAAAAAAATCTTAAAAAATTAATTTTTTTTTGTTAAATGGCCGAAGAGTTTTTCCTTATTTTGAAACTTTGAAGTTATGGTTTCAAAATAAGGAAATGACTTGTGCCCATTTGTATTCAGACTAATTTTTTTATATTTAATAGCTTCACCTTTCCTATGAATAATTAGACACATTTCAGCCTGCACACTCGAGTACATTATTTTATTTTAGAGTACTTTATTTCGAGAAGATATTTTGTTAAAGAATGGTTGAAGCACCCAAAGGAAGAAAGAAACTCTTATATCTTGGAGTTTCTTTCGAGCAAAATTAATATTGAAAACATTACAGAGGGCTCTGAAATGAAAATAAAAATGATTTTGGCCAGCAATTCTTCCAATTTATTATTTATTATATATCTTATTTAGTATTTATTTACCACGGAAAACTTAAAAATTATATATATATATGTTTTGGTTCTTCAGCTTCAGTCCTTCTTTAAACTTCTTTGAAACTCAAGAACCAAAACATATAATTTCCATAATAGTCAAGATAAGTAGAAACCGATATATGTAAGTTATATACATACAATTATTTTTTAAATAATTATAGTTTTTTGTTTCTTTAATTATATTGCTGATAGGTTGTTTTCTTTTTAATTATTGCTATCGTATCTATATTTTTTCTTTCATTTAATTCGTTATTGCGAACTAGCTTGTAATTTATTTTCTATATTTTTTAATTTTCTTTTATTAATTAAATTTTATTCTACTCTAAGATATTATAGTTCATATTTAATTTTCTGTATCACTATTCTAAAGGGCCCAGAATTAATACGGATTTTTATAAGTATTATTGTTATAAATTGTCTTAATTTATATGCTTTTTTTTCTAAGAATAATCCTGGCAATCCTCTTAAACTCAGTTGTTAATTAATTTTAAACCACTTTTATAATTACATTACTTAATTAGTCGAAAGAAATATAAAAATGTCGTAAAATAATTTTGTCCACCTAGCTCCTACTAATCGAAACACAGTGCGCTACATGTTCCATAGATCTCGGTACCGTTTTCAGTACTTACAGCTAGAGTAGAGAAAACAGATCAGAATCTCAAGTCTTGTCCCTTGAATATTTTATACCATACATTATAATATTGTCCGTTGAATTTCAAACATACATTTCTATTAAGTGTTCCTACAATTGCACATTCTCCCAATTACTCAACCCTATTTCCATTATATCGAATGCTTTTAAGCGAAACAATCTTATTGGGCTTGTCTGATTAATGGCAACAGATAATTTATAGGTTAGGCAAAATTAATGTCAATAAATGACTTTCTTACTTTTCAGGACATCAATGCCTTTTATAGTCTTCCTTTTCCATTGATAAGTGAATTATTTCCTTTTCTGACTTAATGACTTTCCATTTTTAGATGTTTTACTTAAGGCTCCTTAAGCTGTAATTACTTAACCTTTAACATTATTTAAATATTTCTAATCGTAATGTGTAATTATCATACTATAAATCAAATCATATTACAGGCAATTAGCTAGTTAATTATTAAATACTTTGTAGTCATTAAAGAGATAGAGACTCAAAGTAAATAATTTTAGAATACTCCTGACAACAGTCTACTCAATAATCTTCATTTTCTCGGTGACTTTCAAAGTTAATTCAACACTGGGAATTTCGCCAAAATAAAATATGAACTCATAGAAGGTTTTCTCTTATTTAGTTGACGTTGGACGTTGTTACGTAAAGAGAAGAAATGGTGCCAGAGAGATGTAACTGATTGGTTGCTTTCCTTCGCCAAGAATCTCGACGTCGTTGGAATCTTACCAGCACGACCTTAATCGCTATTTAGTAAACCATTATCTTTAATTTACGTGCCTTTTCCAGATCTGAATGGAATGAAAAGTTATTTATTTACTATATCTTAACTTCTTTGTATGATATACGTTCGTTGTGAATCAAACATATTTTAATACGTTTAATTCACAATATCACATACGTGGTGACGCTTCACCTCGTCAGACCATCATCATGCTGTTCTCTTATACTCCTTCTTTATCAAAAAAACTAATGATGCAGCATCTCTTATCATTTTCTCTTATCATCAGCGATGAAAAATGGCCCGAGATTCAGATTACACATGGGGTAATCTGAATCTCGGGCCATTTTCTCAATTTCTTCTTGGAAGAGGGTAGTCAGATCGTCTTCCTTCCACCTGTGTGTTTTAACAGTTCTTTCATAATTCTTCTTACATTTCTACCGACTTTTTTCTTTCCTCTCCACACTAAGTCCATCTTTAATAGGTAGCGGTCACTAGCTATTTCAAAACCTCTTTTGACTCGTACATCAATTATAAATTTAAGGGAATCTTTCGTGGCCAGGAAATAGTCTATTGTAGACTTTTCACTTTGACTTGGTTCTTCCCTTGTATATTTGTGTGGATTCCTATGAGGGACTTGCTGTTAGCAACGATCATGCTATTGTCTGCACATAAGTGAAACATTCTTTCTTCATTATCGCTTTTAAAATCTTCTCCATAGCACCCCAACATTTCTTGCCGTAGATGGGAATCTTTTCACACTCTACCATTTAAGTCTCCAACGACAATCGGTTCTCCATGTGCATCATCTATTACCCTCAGAACACTGTCGAAGAACTTTTATTTTTCCGTGGCAATATCATTATAATGTGATCCGTAAGCTACTATAATGTTTTTCAGGATATCTCCTTCTTCCATGCCAACAACCATCGATCGATCACTCACAAACTGTTTTCATTATAAGGTATAATTTATATGATGCCTTTTTATTTTCTTTAACAAACTACACCATCTAAATATACAATCCACAATAGTAGAACGGGAATGTACCATATCCTATAAAAAAGGATGATATATTTCCACTTTGAATTTGCATATTGGAATGATATTTATCTTTTATTTAAAATATATTAAAGTAAAGTGCTTAAAAGTGAAATAACTATATATAATATATATCAACATTTTTCTTTGTGATGACATCACATTTTATTGGAACGACCTCCATTGCAAAGATAGAACAGTCGGAAGAATACAGTTTAAATAACTAAAACAATTACAAATAATTGAAGTCCTTTAAAAGAAAAACTATGACGATTTGATTTTTGGTTTATTATGACAATCTTATTGTGACTTTATATAAAACCTAGATAAGGATTGGGATAGATAGGAGAATGATATGATGTAGTGATTTAATAAATCATGAACGCACAATAAAATATTTACTACATAAAACATTATTAAACTTTTTGTGTAGCAAGTATATTATATGTGTGTTTTAGTTAATAATAAAATTTTACTAATTTTTTTATATATATTTCATGCAACCTTAAAAATTTATATTTTAATTGTATGCCATCCAATGCAGGTAATAGGTCATTTAACAAGCTAATTCATCAATGAAAAATAATGTTGCTACAAGCTTATATGATTTTAAAGTATATTCAAGCAGATGCCTAATTAGCAGCATATGGGCGGAGAGAAAAAAACAAAAAAAATCAGATACTTCAAGATGGTTAAAATAGACGGTAAAGAATACAAATGAAAAATAAGGAAACAAAGAGGGCGAACCAAGTGAAAAAGAAAATGCCCTTATGATAGAAAAAAAAAAGAAAATACAAAAACATACTGTCTATAGTAGACATTAAGTTAAGGTGGTACACTCAGTTTCAAGAACAGGGGCCCAATAAACCTTATAGGGTTTTGAGAGTACTTGGGTAGGATCCCTACGAGGATATAAACGTTGATGAGGGAGGAGCTCTGAAGATTTAATGCACAGAAGCGGGTGTAATGAAGCCTTATCCGGGCATCGCGGTCATCCGTACAGCCTGCTCGCTCAGCCGTGTTCTCCTCTTGTTCGACAATGCTCAAGTCCACGGGAATATTGCAAGAGTCGCGAAGCAACGAGGAAAATAATAAAGCGTGTTTGGATGTTAATACAAATAATCGTTTTACATCAAATGATAGATTAATGCAGTGTCATAAGCTCAGGGTAATCATAAAAATCTACAAAATCACCCCCTCTGTCGAAAATTATAAAAAAATACATTATTTTCATATTCATAATACTTTTATATTTCAGACTTTCATTGACTGCGGACTCTTGTAAACGTGGCTTCCTCCTGGATTTGTGGAACGCATTTAATTGCAAGAACCAATAACCAACTGTCCAACATATAATATCAACTTCCACTATGGAAAAAAAAACTAAAAAACAAAACAAAACTGTACTGCTACAACCCATAAACTGAATACATAAAGGGTCATGGGTTCGTCGTATGGCAGAGATTTTACTGTTGATTGAGCAGGGAGGTAACTTTTGTTCGAGATCAAGCCCCAAGTATTTCTCGTCATTAAGGATACCCACTATATAGAGACTGGTTGAGCTCCAGGAGTGTCATCAGATCCCACAGGATCCAACGACGGCTGTTAACAGATTAAATTATTTGTCTACCACAGCCCGATACGAACCCGGAACCTTTGGCATAGCAACTCACCGCTCTACCCACTGAGCTAGCCCGCCCTCGATTCGCCTTACATGTATAGATAAAAGAAAACTATTGCAAAAATTAAAAATAATTTCAAAGAGAGGCCTGTTGGGGATTCCGTTCATTCTGATTGAAAATTGATGTTGCAGATATTTCATTATCGGCAGTGTTACAATATTTTAAAAATCCTCTACAAAACAATCTGCCCTAAATAGCCAAAAGCGTTAAAGATTTCACGTCTTCTTTGCCAAAAACGTGTGATGCCTAAAACTGCACTTGTCAGTTCATACTCTATTCATGATTAAATGTAGAGAGTTCATAAAATAAACTATCTCCAGAGGCATACTGTCATCTGAAATGGTTCGGTCTGTATTCTCAGAGGTAGATGTATTGTCTTCATATGTTCAAAAAAAACATTAATAATATAAAACCTCTAAACTTATCGAAAATATTTTCTAGTTTTAACGGCCGGGGATGGCCCTGTGGGATCCTCTATACAGTAAGTATCCTTTAAATGCGTGATGGTGTGACGTAGGACAATAAATCTACCTGCACAACCGTTGTCCTTGAAACAGTACAGTATCTACAACGTAACCAACACAGCAGTGGTAGCTTTTTTTACACAATAGATACGTCATGTCGATATACGATAATGTCAATTTGATGGTAAATGAATTCTCGATCGAGATTAGTTACGGCCCCAATAAATTAAGACTGTTTATGAAGGGAGTTTCGATTCGGATCCGGATAATTTAGCTGGTCCTGATCAAAGAAAAACCGGCTTATATTTCGGATGGCATTTCCGACAGCCCTAACTGAATGTCCCGGTTGACATTCCAGTCAAGAGAATTGACAATGAGATAACGTTTTGAGCCGAGGATCGGAATCATTGGATTTTCTGGTGCTTTATATGCAGCTTACAAACCAAGAATAATAAAACAATCATGGAGTCATCGCCTTCATAATTAATTTCTATTAACCTTTCATTAGGTAACAAATAAGTAGTTGAGTTAATTTGGTTTTTCGAAAGCGTAAAAAGCTTAATGGAGGAGGAATACAGAACAATTTATTATACTATCAATATTTAAACATTTTGTTTGCTACAATTTTCAATTATATGCTACAGATTACAGGCAGCCCGAGGACTACTATAGATAGCTGTTCATAAGGTGAAAACAAGGGAGCAGGGTAACGTTTCTGAGAGAGAAATATAATGAAGCGCAATTGCTTAGAGGCACTTTATATAAACGACAATCTAAATAACATAGTAAATGATAAAAAGGAAGGAGGAGATTTGTCAACGTATTATTCCTCCATTTATTTTAAATTAAAGGAACAGACAAATGTAAATTAAAAAATAAAAAAAATTAAAAATTAAATTTCCACAAGTTATCAGCTTACTAATACATTCAACCTTAATACAAAACCCACTCAACTTTACATATCTATACATTGAATTATATAATTTTAAACAATGATTTCGGATATATATAAAATAGATTGAACGATAGTCCTCATCAAATAATTTTTTTTTTTTTTAATAAAAAGAATCTGCTAATATACTTTTAATGTTTTTATTCCCTAAAATTAATATATAAACTATAATGAGCTATTATTATTATTCTGCTAATCTAGAAAGGTTCAAAGTCCTAGCTCCACTTATTAGCTAACTGACTATGGGATGATACGCACCCATCATGTTCTAAATAATGACATCTTTAAATTACAGAAAAGGTATCCTTCTTTTGTACTATTTGTAAGGACAATAAAGAATTGTAACGATTATGGAATATAGTTTTATAGTACCTTGTATAATTGTATAAATACTTAAAGTACCAAAATTGTAATTTTTAAGTGATGATCTTTATAATTATTGAATTTCTAATTATTTAGAATTTTTTGAATTTTTCATTTTAATTTTTTTGCAGATAGAGTTTTTATGATCTTGACTGATGAATTAATATATTAAAAATGACCATGCTTTTGGTCGAAATGTATAATGTGTAGATGAGGTAAAATAAATGTTTTGGACTAAAGATTTTGTTACACCCCAGAGAAAATATTATTTTCAAGCCCAGTACCCTCCTTGAAGCTAATAATAAAAAAAACATAATTTACTACTTTTAATGTAGATTAAATTTGATAAGATTTGAATCCAACCGCGGCTCTGTATGTGTAGTAGATTCTGAGTTACGTCCCTTAGAAAATTGGTAATTTTTTCCAAAAAATACAAATTTAAGTTTTGGCCGACTTTCGTGAGGAACAACGGCCGAAGGTCAAGTAAAATGGAGTTGTAGTATATTTAATTAGCTTTAATTTAAGCATATAACGAGGCCTGTAGTTATTATACTTCCCTTGTTAATTAAAAAAAAGGAAAATCGGGGAAAGTGGGTGTTTCAAGAAAATGACCTTGTACGCCACGAATCGATCTAAAACAGCTTGTTTACTGTAAAGTATAAATATTTACTTGTAAATTACCTATACAAAAAATAATGGTAGTACTAGTAGGCACTACTATCCAGGGGGGGGGGGTAGCCACCCAGTCTCCCCGAGGTTTTTCGGCCACCAAAAGTTTCCCCATCCGTTTTTTCGGTTGCAAACTTGGATTTACACTACTCAGACATGCTCTTACAAGATATCAAAAATGCAACTCTCTTCAATTATTGCGACCAAAAGCCCTTTTTTGGTACCTGGCCGCTGGCTTAACATGATTATTAGCAATTTTATTTTATTTTTTTCAAGCTGATTTTATATTTATGAGCTTATAATACAACCCTAGACAGTAGATGCTATACATGATAAATCATAGGGAATTGGAAAATAAGTTAAACGTTTGACAGGAATATAATATTAACAAAGATAATAAATTTTTATATCCTTTTACCTATATTACTTGATAACAATTATACTATTTTACTCATAATGAATAAGTTAACAAGTTACATTAATTATTATCTGTGCATATTACAAAACAAAGTCCTCCGCCGCGCCTAACTGTCTGTTCGTGATAAACTCAATAACGACTGCACGGATGTTCATGCGGTTTTCACCAATTATCGGCGGTTTTCAGCAATTCACGAGAAAGGTTTTGGTATAAAATTTGCCAAGGTTTTGTGTAAATTAGCTGTAATATAACGATAATTGTTGAAATTGGGGGACAAAAGTATAGCCGCCTAGGAGATTTCACATAACTCGCTGCCTAATCCCTTTGACATATAACGAAACAATGCATGGTGATATATTCCTCTTTTATAGATCTACAAAAAAGTCAAAGATAGCATTTATCTATCTTTTACGGATAGTAAATCTATTTTATCTTCTAAAAATTGATGACGTACTGTGCGGTATTTGGAAAGCTATTTAGACGAGTATAGTATTAATCCTTATCAACTTATATACTTTAGTTACCTTAAGCATTTCATACGCATTATTATAATATTTTATATCATATAATTTAAATGAGTATCTTATGGGTTATCACAAAAATTAACGCGCATGAATATAAATTCGTATATAAAGAAATATTTTGTTTTGTTTTTATGTTTAAAATATCTACCTAATAAAATACATTAGACAGACAAAACATGTAGGCATAATATTGCTTACTACCCGTGCAAAGTCGGGGTGAGTCGCTAGTAATATATCATAAATAAATTATAGACTTATATTTTTTTTAATAAGTGTTTATATTTTTAAAATAACAATCATCCCTTTTTCTAACGATGGAAAAAAAATCGAAATTGGCAATTGAATAGAAGTTACATAGTCTCAAATTGAAATTTCGATCCTCAAGCCTGGTTAGACAATTTAAAAAAAAAAAAACAGAGACAAAGAAAATATCTGTTAAGTTTACGAAGGATTCTGGGTGCCCAAACTTAAAAAAAATACGGTTTATAGTAAAGAATCTGTTATATAAGTCACACGAACCAGTCAATATGTAAATAAAAAAAGTGTAATGTTTTTTGCGATTAATTTGATTAAAAACCTAGTACAATTTAAAGTTTGTATTTTTCATTTAATGTAATCCGAGGAACAAATATTTTACAAAGAAAAACACGGGGCCATCATTTTCAAAACTCGAAATATAAAATAAAATTGCTTTTAGTGTTTTTTTTTTGTTAGCACTTTGTAACCATGGTGTGGGCACTAATTCAATATTTTTGAATTTAGAACATCAATAAAATTTTTAGCTAAAATCTGTAACCCATTGAATGTCTTCCTTTGTAAAAACAATGAAGTTCTCGAATCTTCATTCCAATTCGAAAAACTACCACTTCTTATTCTCTACTGCATTTACTGTGCTTACAGTGCACGCTAATTAGCAGCGTGTTGACAGTGTTATACGAGATAGCGGTGTGTCCCTAAATTTGCAGGGCAATGTAATCCATCCTGAATCCCCTGAGGGCAGTTCCTCACAGTAGGCTGCATAATGTACGTCATGTAACAAATGGACATGCATGTTTCTGGATAGCTGATGAATTTACCTTTACAATAAGGGAAAAATAAAGGGTTGTTTCATAAGAAATTCCCGTTTTCAAAGGAACATTTATTTAGCAAAATAGCTTTATGAAATAAAAAAACTTTTATTCGAGCATTTACTCTCATTTTCTATACATTTTGTCCAACATGTTGTCAAATTTTCAATCCCAGAAAGAAAAATTCTTGGTGTTCTGACGAAATAAAGTTTTACAATGCTCTTTTGACTTGAGAATCATATCAAAAAATATATCCTGAAGTAAGTTGACCTAAATTGTGGTATAAGGTGGGTATGGAAGGGCCTCGTAACCCAGTTTGTTTTAGCTTCTTCACTGTCTGTCGTAAAACATGAGGTCTGGCGTTGCCGTGTAAGTGTTCGTTCACATGGAGTCGTGTCTTACTCTGTCGGATCTGACTTTCTGCAGGGGTCCGGGTCGGTGGCAATACAATTTCTATGATAGAGTTCACACAACCACCCGGTTTTAAGATTCGACAAAAAACCTAATCTTACTAAAGTTAAATCCGATTTGGCGGTTGAACCGGAACGATAATTTAAGATCCGTTTTAAGCGGCCTAGTATTTTCAATACGAGAGTTCATACGATATAAGGTTCAGTCGAATCTGCTTTTGTCAGATCTTACAACCGAATGCATCGCGCGATTCGCACGCCAGCGGGAGGGTTCCAACGCCGTGCGCACCCGCCGCCAGTCAAGTCAGTGCGCTGAAAAAGACTACATGACTGCTGTTATCTATGCTAGCTATTATTATTAATACTAGCTATTATGCTAGCTACTTATCTGATAGACTTTACTACGAAAACGCCGCGATTGTCTCACCACGGCGTCACAAAATAATACTGAATTGTTGATTCCTCTGGTCGAAAATCGGCCATTATTATGGTACAAAAAATTATACACTTACAAAGATAAAAACGTCCATCGCTTCCAATCGACAGGTACTGACTGAGCGTGAGCGAGCGGTTTTCTGCAAAAAATCGGATCGTGTGTTCACACGGCCACCAAAGATATCCGGATCCGGGGCAGTCTGACACGATTGCACCCTGTGAACTCAACGTTCGGGTTTTTCAGATCCGACAGAAATAAGATTAACCCTTGCGATTAACCAATGAAGGTTGTTTTTGATTACTTTTGCTTGTATTATGTATTATGAATTTCCCTGCAGTACGATGTTGATGGTTTCACATCTGAGTAGAAAGGTGAAATAAAGTATTTATGAATTAATTATTTATTTACGAATTAATATAATTCACCAGCTGAATGTTCTCAAAACAACGGTGAGTAGTCCCTTGGTTATTACGCACTTCTCCGAATGCGGCGGTTAATGTTACATACAGGCTGGCCTGCAGAGTCTCCAATACTAGTAATAATATTGGAGCTACTTTTAATATTAATTAGGTTTAGCAAACCCAAGGGTTCGATGCCAATACCACCAATCTCTGCATATAAACACGTCTATCCTCCCACTCTTAACGCAATCCTACCACCTACGCCTCCGTCTACCCTTCAGACGTTTACTAGTCAGTAAAACGCTTATGGACCTTTTTGGAATTCATTTGTTACTAAGGAAAACAACTTAATCTTCGCGACGCTAAAACTCCGGTCCCCAATACCGCGGTGTGTAATCTCCTAAATTTTCGAGTGATCTCATCATTTTTAGGTTCGAATACTCCTCGCAACACCTTATTTTCGAATGCCTAATATTCAATATTAGTGTTCAAATTAAAAATAAATAAAACATTGCACCGAAATCGTATTTCCATGGTCATATATAATGAATGTTTGTTCAATTGAAGCGATTTTAAACATTATAAAAAGTGAGTATTCATAACAGCCATTTACAATCTTCGAACATAAACATATTAAACAACAGAAGTCCACTAATTCCACTTTGAATTTTAGAGATAATAAAAAAGGACATATCATATGAAACAAATAAAAAGGTTTGTTTCTGGCTGAGAATAATTTTACTTAAAGTTTCACCAAATACAAAGTTAAATATTTATAAAAGGGTTATTTATAATAATAAAAAATCTACAAAAGGTAACCCAGTTACCGGCCTGAGCGGCGAAGTGGAGGGGGGTGTTGCCTTCGTTGTCAGGAATGGTAAGGTCCACATCTTCGAAGTTGAGCAGCAGTTCCAATAGCTCTGTGCTTCCGTTCCCGCACAGGTAGCTACCAGCCGTCTAGAAAAAACAATAAACAATGATTACTAAAACAAATCGTCAACAAAAAATATATAAAATGATATTTAAAAGAAGTAACTTTTAAGGCCCAACATAATAAGTAGAGTTATATAAGAATATTAACAAAGAAAGGTATTTGATTTGGAACAGAGATAACTGTAACGAAGAATAGGAAAAAGAAATGTAATCACTTAATATTGACCTCATTTAATACACCACCTGTCAAGTAATGGTCAGTATAAAAATTTAGTCTGCCCAAGATTGTTGGCTCGAAGTAGGCTCTGGGATATTTTAAAGGGAGTTTTGATGATAGTTGGTTATTTGATGACTATTATGATGATTATGAGAACTTTCAGTAATAAATGTAACTTCATTGGTAAATAGGATAGACCAAAAGGAATTGTTCCTTAATCCCAGCTGGCTCAGCCTTCCATATTTATCTTCTTCCTCTTTCATGATTATTCGCCGCTTTAGGCTGTGATGGATACCACTGCATTAAATCGGACGTAGAATTAAAACTGGTTAAATAATAATTTATACACAAGATGGACACAACAGATAGAGGATTTTAGTGATCAGCTGAGCTTATAAATAGCCCAAATCTGTATGGAGTATGATGTAACTATGTACTAGTGAACAGCGAATAATTATTATTATATTACGTGGAGAAGAATCAAGAATAGGTCAAAATTGATAAAGCAGAAGGAACGAAAAAAATTCTAATGGACTCCTGAAAAACGAAGGTGGACGAACGAACACATAATCCCTATTAGAGGACTGGATAGGTGTGGTATAGTGGTCCTAACTTGAAAAAACAACTGTATGAAAAATGATTTAAAACATTTTCTACAATATTTAAATATCTTTTCTTTTCAAATAAAAATATTTAAAAATAAATAATTAATAAAATAAAATGAATTATAATAACATATAATGACGGAAGTCAACAAGATCCAAATTAAATAAATGTTCAAAGAACATTCTTCCCCTCGCATACATCGCAAATTGCGAGAACGCGGGGACATGGGATCAGTGAAAAGAAAGGATATAACCATGACCGGGGAGCGAGCCTGATTAAGCCAGGATAGCTCAATTGGTAGAGTTCCAGACTAGCGATCTGGACGACCCGGGTTCGAGTCCCGGTCCTGGACATATCTTTTATTTTCAACTAAAAATATTTAAAAATTAATAACTAAAAATTAAAATATAATTTTCTACAATACCTTGCTATCGCTGGATTACCCCATTAGACTTTCATCGTCACATTGGATTTAACTCAAACATGTAATGACGTTTTTTTTTAAATGTTTACCGAATTCAAATATATAATACGCTCTTGCGAGATAACTGCTTTTTACGAAATACTGTTTTCGCTGTGATTTTTAAAAATTTATAGGATTGCCAGTGTGATTTTGTTATCGGAACTGTCGAGAAGGAGAGAAGGGAACATTTTAAACAGAACATGGATCGAAACACCGATGAAATAATTGATAATTTACTCTAGTCTGTAATGGCAAATGAAATGAATGACGTCTCCCAGACATTTACCCAACTTTATTCTAGGAGCTACAAATATATCATGTACAATATCTTTCACATGGTTTCTGCTGTACTAAATAACTAAGTACAATTTTTAGAATATTGAATCGAGATTTGAATATACCATTTACCTTTCTTTTATATCTAATGAAATTAAACCCATTTTCATTTAGTTGGAATTAAGAAAAAAGTATTTCTTAATTTGCGGGAAAACATTACAAGTATTACCATAGAATAATATTTATGTGGATCAATATGCGGAAAATAACTTCATTCCCGGCACTACAAATATACCAGGCACTTCTTCATTCATAGAAGTGATTTTGCCAACTGAAAAATAACAATTAATATTTAATATAGCGATCAGAGATTTAGGCGTACGGCTTCCTTGAACTATGCACCTACTTTTCGTTTACTTTATATTACCAAGAAAATATTTCTATTAATCTTTTAAAGGCGAAAAAAAAACTGTATTAATATAACCGAGGGTAACATAAGAAGATGATAAAACTACACTTTAAATAGAAATAATTAGTTTTCTCAAGGAAGCGTAACACCGAATAAATTACTGGATCTTTCCGCGAGTAATTGTTTAATAAAATTCCTGTAGGAAGGTGACCTTATAGCTCCCAGTGGAAATATGCAAGGCATGCCCCGGAATGTTGATCCCATTGTCCCAACAACAGCTTAAATAAAATCAACTCTGTTACTCCACTCTCCCCCTAATGTCCTTTCCCTGTTTAATGTTTCACAAAGAGGAAGAGCAGAATAGAATTAAGCTCAAAGGCAACTTATTATTAACTGTATTATGCGTTAAGTACTCACTTCTGTTTTTTTTTAAATTCCCCCCAACATTTTTTTCAAACTTCAAATAATCAAAGTTACTAGAGCTTCAGATTAAGTCTCAGATGTATTAGGTCGTTCCATATGAAATGTCTTATTTAAAAGGAAAGGTTATTTAGAAAAACAACATCATGAAATCAAAATATTTACCCTCATTTTCAGAACGTTTCCCCCAAGGTGTTATTAAATTTTCAATCCCAGAACTGAAAAATTCTTTGGCTTTGTAATAAAAAGTCTGGATATGCGTTTTATGACGAGAATCATTTTCAAAAATGTTATACTTAAGGATGTTGTTCTAATTTCCGAACAATTGGAAAAGTATTGAAGATACATAGTCTGGCGCTTAACCCTGGAATGCTACTTGGGGTACACCTGTACCCCAGTTCATCTATTAAGTGTTGCTTCCGAACTGCTGCAGTTCTGTGATTCACAGTAGTTTTATGTCTTGACAAGACAGTATGGGAGTGGCATTCGAAGCGTTGGTAGTGTTGTTTTTTACCTTTAACCTTTGGGGTACAGATGTACCCCAGTGTAGCAAAATCGGTGTAAAATTTTCCAGGACTATGATTCTTTATTTGGGTAAGTACAACGTTAAATTTATTAAAACTGATTTTAAACATAGAAATTACAAATATATTTTTTTATAAACATGAAATTACTTATTTTTTCAATCAATGCAGTGGATATTTAGAATTTGTGGCTGTGATTTTCAGTAAATTGAATTTTTTTAGGTGTAATACAATGACATCTCAAAAAATTACATCACAGGATACAATTCTTTGTTACTGTTAAAAGGGAGTGCTGCAGCTGGCATAGAAACATTTACAAACCGAAGATCTTTCCTAAAAAGATTGGCCCTAGATCTGATGACGAGAACTTCGTCAAACCATCACCCGTATTTTAGATGTGCCAGTGGTAGAAGTAGCCAGAGGAATTCTAGATTCCACACCAGGAGGATGTAATTTCTGTCCTAGGTCTCGATACCGAAAATCTAGGGTTAAATGTGCTCAATGTAAAAAATTTATTTTTTTGGAACATCAATAAAAGTGTGTGCTTCATGCATCCAGTAATTAGTTTTTTCTCATTAGGTATTTTTTTTCATTTTTTTAATGTATTGCTTAAGAGTTACTTGAGTTGTTTTATATTACTTTAAAAAAAAAAAAATTAAGCATGTACCCCAGTGTAACAGACCCGTTAGTAAATATAAGTGTAGCATTCCAGGGTTAAGGTGGGCGTTAGTGTACTTCGTAACCCAGGTCATTTACTTTCCTCCACTGTCTATCGTTGTCGTATGAGAGTATATATAGGCCAGTACCTATTAACCAATGAATTGTTTTTTTATATGTTTATGTTTCATTATTTCAATATTTATTACAATTTGGATATAGTATTACGATTTGGATGCCCTAGTTTCATAGCTGGGTAGAAAGTATAAATCAATTACTTATGAATTAATCATTTATTTTTTAAGTTTCTGTGTGACCACCAGAAAATGTCTCAAGCCAACAGTGAATAGTTCGTTCGTTACAACACCCTTCCCAGAACGTGGTGGTGGTGTTGCACCTTGGGCTCTTTAGTGTCCAGGTTTAAACTCATAATAATAACACCAAAATCGCATGTTTCCCTGGTCATATTTCATTCCATACTAAGCATTGTTCGTTCAATTGTAGTGAAAGCAAATATTATATAAAAACAAAGTAAAAAAAAAGAGAGGATTACAGTTCATTATGATCTGTAGACATAGACATAGTTAAGACGAAGTCTGCTAATTCCACTATGAATTTCAAAAATAATAAGATCGGACATTTCATTTGAAACGACCTATAGATCTTAGTAGAAAGCTATGCGGATACCAGTTAGTACATATACATATACTCTACTATGTAGTATATAAAGTATATATATATATATATACTCTTTCTGGTCTGCTGTAATTAGATTGATTAATTATTTAAATTAGTAGACAATTTTGTATTAAGTAGTTTAATTTATTCGAGTACTTCAATAAGGAAAGTAAATACGTGTTCCCGTGAAGGAATTTATATGTTTCATAATTATAAAATGAACTTTACTTTGCGTACCATAAGAAACATAATAGTCGAACTTAGCTGCGTAATATAACATCATAACTGAATAATGCCTCGGTGGAGTATACACGGTTTTACACAAAATGATACTTAATGATAAATAAAAAAAATAATACCACACGATATGCTCGTACATTTGTGACACAAGGTTCGTTTGTATGTATATAAATCAAAGAACTGACAGCTGTTACGGATGAATCACCAAGCTTTACAGATTTTTTTTATGGCAGCACGCCAGGTGCCATAGAAAATTTCTCCGAAGTGAAAGCCTGAATCATTGAAGGCAACTTACCCATAACTTACGTAATAATGAAAATCACTTGTGCCAATCTTTGTTATGTTTCATTTGCGGAATCTGAAAACTCAACCATCAGCTTCATTTTGAGACCGACCTAGTAAGACAGACCGACATTCATAAAAACAGCCTGCGTTCCGATTGTTTGTTTTAGTTTATTCATTAAACTTCACTTTATATTCCCATGGCTAAGCAGACGATGCTGCAGTGGGAGTTCTAAATGTTTGCCTCTCTAGGCATAATTAGGATAGGGATCTTTAGCGAGTACTGAGACCGTACAGGCTCAGGACCGTCATTTTAAGGTCTCTCCGAAGGAAGGGATAACCAAGGATTTTTACTTCCTTTAAAAAAGTCCTAGAGCCATGTATATTACTCACAGCTGCATCCACCCCTCTTTGAGATTCATAGTTTTCTAATGCCTGACCAAATTTCGAAATACTTGTGGAATCTGTACGCTTTAAATAGTGTTATCCCTTGAACACAGAGAGCTCTTGAGAATGGAATTTTCATTAAACAAATATTTTGATTATTTCTTACTTTGATTATTACCTCAATGAATAGTATAGATTGTCCAAAGTGAAAGCAGCAAGAATAAAGTAATCCAATTATCTGATTACCCTTCAATGTGTAAAAATCATGAGCATGAGTGGGTGGTACTTCCAAAATAGTTAAGACAGTATTAAACCTCTACTACTACAACCGTTGAAAGGGTGTAGGGTTCAGTGCATGGTAGAGACTGTACCGTTTCTTGGACAACGGTTGTGCAGGGAGGGGTTTTTTCCTAGATCACTCTCGACCACCAGATCCCCCATATTGGGTACCCACTTTACAGAGGCTGGGTGAGCACCCGGAGGGTCCTAATTGTTTGACTATCTAGGTATAATTAGGATAGGGATCTTTTACGGGTACCTGAAACCGCACATGTTGGGACCTCCGTTTTACGTTATTTAGGTCATTTTACTAGGGGTCCCTTCCGAAGGATGGCATAGCTAAGGATATTTTATAATGCCACATGCCGAGCTGCAAACCCACGATCGTAGGCATACTTGGTTGTTATGATAAACACTAGACCACAGGTGAAACTCTTATACTATGTGTTTTAATAAACTTAAGTGTAAAGGTTAGAATTCAATTTATATAATATTAATAATAATAAACCCAAAGGTCTTTTAACGGTCGTGGAAATCGTAGTTATACACTTAATACATCAATAACTAGTTAAACTTGTTTTGTCCCTGATAGATCTGATTTTTCATAGTTAAATGTCTTGTTTTATGTTGCTAATGGGTGCAAATACATTATGAATTATTAGTTCAATTAAGTTGCATTGAGCTTATGCAGCCCATCATATGCTTCAATTAATAAAATTATTTAGAACTTCTAAATAGAACACAGTTCTTCTAAAATTTGGAATTTGCACTTCTGTGGCAGTGCCCAAGATTTTAGGACAGGTTTGAAAACCAGTAGAAGAGATTATGCATAAATAGACGCTTTTATGAAGGTCATATCTGCTCAAACAGTGTAGGCCGCATCAGCTAAATAAATAAATAATCACTAGCAATTTATGAATTCTTATACTGAATGAGGTGCAATATGAGGCATTCATCGAACTGGAAGAACATATGGGGCAACCATTTCCAATAAAGTTGGAAGCGTGTCCCAAATAGAATATACTTTAAGTTAACCCGTTTACTCATTTTTGAAGATATTATATGCTAAGGATATGTTTATTTAGTCATCGATGTTTATTCATTAGCGATGCGGCCGGTAAATATCACAGTAGTTATATCGAATTTGTCGGATTAGTTTTAACTGTTATGAAGATTTTAGGAACGTTCAGTAGTATTATTGGCAAATAAGATATCCCCCCTAAAAAAGTTCGCAAATCCCAGCTGTCTCAGTCTCCATATGTATATTTTCCCTCGTTCATGCTTATTCAAGGCTAAAACTGTCATGGAAGCTGCAACTTTAAAGCGGACGTAGAATTAAAAACGGGCGTTTTATCCACAAGATGGATAAAACAGATAGATGATTTTAGCGATCAACTGAGTTCCTAAGTAGACGAAACTCAAATGGCATATGATGGGGGTATTAGTGAACAGCCAATAACCTTTACTATATCATGATGGAGAATCAAGACTCAAGAATGAGCAAAAATCAATAAAGCAGAAGGAACGAAAGAATTTCTAATGGAATCCTAAAAATTCTTGTGGAATCTTCATTAGATAGTTATCAAACCTTATCAGTAAAGTATGGGAGGAAGAAAAAAATGTTCAAAGACTAATTTGAGGAGATTGATTATTTTAATAAGAAGGAAAAAAAAATGATATAGCACCCAGCAACTCAGGATATTAATAATAATCGTAAATGAAAAGATGAAGAAAAGAAAAAGACAGATGACGTTTAAAGGAAGTAATTTACAAAACTAAGAAGCTATTAAGAAAATAAAAACCCTATAACACTGGAACCTATGAAGGGTATTGGATTCAGTACTTGGTAGAGACTGTACCATTGTGCAGAAAGAAGATTTGGTCGAAATGACACACAATCACCAAGTTTTCTCCTCATTAAAAGGTAACGAGGTAATAAAGGCTGCTTAGGCCCCAGAATGTTCTGCTGAACCCACAGGGCCTATTCTATTCATGTTAAAGGAACAAATAATTTACCATTTAAACTTAAGCCATCCAAGTATCAGTACGAGCTGACTTAGAGAGAAACCGCTGAAGACTCAGTAAATCGGTCATACTTTACTTTATTTATGCTGAGAATTTCAGGAGAGGGGAGCATCTTCGGGAAGGATATGTCTATCATATGACCATATATTTACGAAGCGAATGACATTGGAAAATGCCCTAGAATATGGAACCAGCACCTACTATTTCGGAATTCAATACATCTATGGTTACAAAATTTCGAGAATCCTTAGGAATTTAAAAAAATAAATAACTAATCTCAATTTTTCTCATCTCAATATTCTCCTTCATAAACGTAATGTAAAATGTATTGCATGACAAAAATATTGATCACCGTTATGGAATTGATACTTCTTTGATTATAAAAAACTTTTTTGCAGAATAGTTTGATACGTATAATGATATATAATGATAGTTTGATACATATACGTAATAATGATTTATGAATGTTTTAAAATGTTATTGACGCTAAATTGTTGAATCAATTAAATGGACCACTAAACAAATACTGACCGTCACTTAAGAATGTGTGTTGACGACCAGTGGCTGAGGAACACAAATGGACCGCTCTTTCAGTTAAAGGTCAAAGATGTTTGTTTCGGGCTGGTTCCTTTAACGCACTAACTGAATATTCAAACTATTTTTGGCGATGATTGCTTTAAAATCTATATTAAACAATTTTTCCATCTAAACCTTTTTTAAATAATGGAGTCTTGATAAAATAAACTTACTAAATATTTTTATTTATATTGATTATAAAAATGTATTCAGGCAAGATAGGCAGAATTCCAAAGCTCAGGGTTGAACTTGTGGGAGGATTTGCGGTAGGACTTAGATGATGACAAATTTTGAGTAGATTAGATACAAAAATATTCTCTATCTAAAGCATCCAAATTTATGTATTCTAAATTATTTAGAGTACCCATTTGCGGAGATTTCCTCATGCTCATTTCCTCTTACATACGGCGTGCCCTAACCAAAAAGCCCAATTTGATCTTACTTGGGAATCCTCTCTATTCACTCATTGGCTTTTATCTTAATAACATTATAATAATAGGTGACTTCAACACAACTCTCAACTGTCTCCTTCTACACCATATCGACTTCCTAGACTTTACGTAATGTACTTACACCAGTAAATAAAGGCTGGACGTGTTTATTATTTTACAGTCTCAATATCACTTATCTTTATATAAGCCACCTAATTTTTATATTCCGCGTTAGAATACCTGTTTGCGCAGGTTTCCTCAGGCTCATGCGCACTTCATAGTGAGGCAAGATGGAGTCACCAAATAGTCCAACTGTATCTTATTTTGGAATCCTCCCTTTTCACTCATTCGTTTTTACTTTAATAACATTACAATAATAGATGAGCTCAACGCTACTCTCAACTGTTTCCTTGTAGACCTTACATATTTCGTAGAATTTCAGTATGTATTTATAAAGATAAATTAGAATTTATAAAGCTATCATCCTTCCTATTGTTCAATAAGTGCGTGAAAAGAGACGTTAAATTTGAATGAACGACAACAATAAGACTTTCGTAAATAAACTATCGCTGACAATATTTAAAAAAAAATTGTCATATTAGAAGGATAAGTCCATTGGAGAATTTAGGATAAGTATGGCAAGATTGTACTTATGTAAACAAAATCTTGTTATTTTCTTAGTGAATAAGGGGTTAATCAACGAGTTGGTTTGGAGTAGAGTTATTGCTTAAATTACAACTCCATTTCAAGCCGAAACTACGAGAATGACACGATTCCTTTTCCCTCAGTACTTAATTAACTCAATTCAGAAAAAAATCGACTTAACCACTTATTCACCGGGGGTGCAGACATAACTAATTTGATAACATCACGAATTTTGAGATGGGCTTGTAAAGTTGTCCGGCTTAGTAGCGAACGAATCAATCCAAAAATAATCAACTCTCATCCGGCTGGTAAACGTTCTGTGTAAAATGGGTACACCGCAGCGTAGGTGGAACCAGCGGTATCACCATCAGACTTTTGGGATCGCTAAGATTTTTATTAGTTTGATTATATCTTTTTATACATATTTATATATTTTATATACATATATCCAGCCCAGTAGTCGCAGAGAAATGTAACAACGTTTTTCTCAGTTTTCATTTTTTTTTCTTTTTTAGATTCTGTCTATCACGAAATGCCAACGTCCACATTTTAAGTGGTGTGGAACATAACTGCGTATTTTTTTTGTTCTATTCAAACTTTTGATAATTGAAAATAATTAATGTAAATGAATTGACGTAATTTTTTAAGGAAGGCATAATAATTTTATTTGTTTTAAAAGCACAACTGAACTTTAGAACAAAAATCGAAATTATTTTTTCATTTTTATTATTAAAATTAGAACATAAATATAAAATTATAAATAGGTAACAATTGCGTCAACGAGTTTTCTAAAAAAATTTTAACATGAGTGCTTAAAACGATGAGGATTAAAACCATTAATTAATACAATGAATTTTAAGAAATTAATATCATAATATATTAATTTTCATGAACATCATTTTTAATATGGTTTCATAAAAAAAATAAAATAGTACAACAATTTAGCATTTTTTTTTTATTACTATCTCATGATTCCTGAAAAGTTATGAAGAGAAAATTCTACTTAATATTATTTTGTTAATAATTGCAATAATTACCCAAACTCCTGGTCTGTAATTAACGCTTGGAGTCCTGAGAATCTAATTTAAAAAATACCAATTTATACTCTCACCCTGGGAAAGGAACCATATTTTACGGTCTTTATTGGAAGCAATGCCCAGTTTTTATGGTCAGTGTAATTCAATCGTTAACCTTTTGAAAATTTAATGTTTTCGAATTTAATAAGCGATAACTGCTGCTTATCGCATTCTTAATATATATTGTCAAATCTTGAGTTTTTAAATGAGTGAAAAAAATTATGAATTTGTATGTATAAACGCGATATTTACTTACATCGGTTTATAATCGCTTATAGTCGGTACATCAATTAATTTAGGGAGTAAACTATTGAAAAATGTAACAGTTTATTAATTTTGTGATTAATTATAAGTTCATGAAGGCTATAGGTTTTTTAAAATGATTATATTGCTAAAACAATCTGTCCAACTTGCATTAATAAATTATATAATACTGTTACGGGCTACTGGGTGTAAAATGGACTAAACTATTACTTAATTCAAGAATCTAATATTTATTAACAAATTAGAAAGAATACAATGAGATTATTTAAAACAGTTAGATTATTAAACTAATATCAATTTACAATAACAATATTCTATTAAATGTTATCTAATTTCTAAGATAATATACAGATAATCTAAGATATTGCTAATACTAAATAACTAAACTATTTATATAAATTTGTACAGATACAATAATATTACACTATAGTTTACAATTACAAATTAACACTTACAGTTCGCTAACTAAAGTCTACCGACCGTAAGACTCTCCAAATATGACAAACTGCCACACAGTTTATTACACTTATTACACGGCCACTAATTGTCACTGTTGCTCACTAAGCACTTATTACAGACTGATACTAATACTAACTAACTCACACACACTGCCACTAGTTAACGGCTGCTTATTACTTCACTGCTTATTACTGACTCTTCTTATTACTACTCGCGGCCCGAACAGCTGTCCTTTTTATATAGGCAAGGCCGGTCGGGGTGGGGATTTCTCGGAAGAAGACCGAGAACCGTCTAGACCGACCCACAAGGATCTACGCCATTCTATAATCCCTTCCGCTTAATCCCATTGTTTGTCTTATCCTCCCAGCCGATCCATCTTCCCTCTCTGACCGTAACACTGCCCCCTCCTTAAAAGTGCTCTGCCCCAGAGCATAGTCCGGAGAAATCGGGCGGTTATGAGCTTCCCTCGATGGAGACGCATTTCCTTTCCAGGGGTTGAATGTGCACACCAATATGGCGACTCCAGAGTTGGCGAATATCTGTTCAAGCATGTTCCTGACAACCTTCCACTCCAGGCCGTCATATCCACAGCCCAACTTAGGGATCGCGAGCTTGGTGACACGCAGTCTCAGAAGCTTACTCCGCAGGTCGTCGAGGCTTCGCCGCAGTGCGTCATATGTGGGCTTCTGATCAGTAGCACACTTGGTAACTAAGTAGAACAGGTGTCGTCCTTCGTGCGTATGGTGGAGTGCTTTCCCGACGCGTGGTCCTTGGCGTTCCAGTTCCTCAGTTCCAGCAAACTTCTTCCTGAAGACCGTTGCAATCCCTCGGGAAGTCCTCAGATCTTCGGCTACACAATGGGCCAGAGAATAGTCCGCGGGTAACGAGAAGATATCTCTGTATACTGCCTGAGTTACTCCACGGGAACCTTGTACCTTAGGTTGTGCCACTGATACCTTACTGGCCTCCACGTTGTTGAGGTACCTGACTTGCTGGTCTTTTGTCGGGCCATGGTCTCCTTTGTATGGGGCCAGTCTATTAAAATGGACTACCCTGGGTTTTCCTTTTGGCTGCTTTCTGATCCTATAGATGACGTCGTTTATCCTATTGATGATCTCAAACGGGCCATCCCAGGAGTTCTGAAGTTTAGGTGAGTAGCCTCGCCTTCTTCGAGGATCATGTAGCCAGACCAAATCTCCAGGTTGGAATCCACCTTTCTCTGCCCTGATGTCGTAACGCTCCTTCATTCTGTCACTGGCTCCCTGGATGTTTGCACGAACCTTTTCGTGGATATTATCCATCCGCTTCCGTAGATTCGTGACGTATTCCTCTCCGTTAACTTCCTCGTCTGGCTTGAACCCGAATTTCAGATCACAAGGCAAACGAAGTTCTCGGCCGAAGACCACATTTGCGGGGGTCTGCCCCGTTGCTTCATGGACTGAACTCCGGTAGGCTAACAAGAACAAGTGAAGATACTGGTCCCAGTCTCGCTGATGCTCGGAGACCACTTTAGACAAATATCGACCCATTGTCCTGTTCATGCGCTCCACCATGCCATCCGATTGAGGGTGAAGAGGTGTCGTCCTGGTTTTCCGTATTCCCAGTGTTTCGCACATCCCGGAGAAGACTGCAGACTCAAAGTTTCTTCCCTGGTCAGCGTGAAGTTCCATGGGTACTCCAAACCGGCTGACGAGCTGCTTCACAAGTACGTCTGCAACCGTGACTGCCTCTTGATTCGGAAGGGCATACGCTTCCACCCACTTAGAAAAATAGTCCATGGCCACGAGAATATATCGGTTGCCTTCGTCTGTCACAGGGAAAGGGCCAGCGATGTCAATCGCTATCCTCTCGAACGGTGCTCCCACGTTGTACTTCTTCATAGGGGCCTTCTTTCTTCTGGTTGGTCCGTTAGAAGCCGCACAAGTCGCACAACGCCTGCACCAGTCCAACACATCGTCCTTAAGGTTTGCCCAGTAAAAGCGTTCACGAACTTTTTCCAATGTACGGTGAACTCCAAGATGGCCGCCAGTTACACCGTCATGTAGTTCCCTAAGCACTTCGGGCACTTTATTCCTTGGAACGATGAGCTGTAGCCTGCGCTGATCTCCTTCCGCGTTCTCCAATGCCCGTTTCAGCAGCCCGTTGTCCACTAAAATGGAGTTCCATTGGGCCCAGTACGTTTTTACATTCTTCGACATTGGAGCAACATCCTGCCAGGCCGGTCTTCCTCGCCCCGATATTTTCCATTCCTTTATTTGTTTTAAGTCCGGGTCCTCGTCCTGTTCCTTTGACACCTCTGCATCTTGCCAACTGTCGATGACAACTGTAGTCCTCAATACCGCTGCCTGCTTCTCCTCTTGTCGAGAACAATGCTTGCAGCCTTCTTCACAAGGTCTTCTTGACAGTGCATCCGCATTCCTGTGGCTCGTTCCAGAACGATGAGCAGATTCAAAGTCATACTCTTGAAGGCGCTCAATCCACCTCGCCACTTGCCCCTCAGGTGACTTGAATCGCAGCAGCCACATTAGAGCCGCGTGGTCCGTTCTCAGCAGGAACCTTCTTCCGTATAGGTATTTATGAAAATGCTCTATGGACTTTATTACTGCCAGAAGCTCTTTCCTTGTAACACAGTAGTTTCGTTCCGGAGCTGAGAGTGCTTTGCTGAAATATCCAATCACCCTTTCTTCTCCGTCTTGGAGCTGAGAGAGGACACTTCCAATGGCGATGTTGCTGGCATCTGTGTCAAGTATGAACTTGCCCTCGGGACGTGGATAGCTCAGAATAGGAGCACTACTCAATTTGCTCTTCAGCTCCTCGAAGGATGCCTGGCACTCGTGATCCCAATGGAATGACCTTTTCTCCTCGGTTAGCCTGGTAAGAGGTTTTGCGATGTTAGCGAATCCTTTCACGTACCTCCGGTAATAGGTGCAGAGCCCGAGGAAACTCCTCACCTGGTGCTTATCTCGAGGTACTGGCCAGTCGGTGATCGCTGCTACCTTCTCTGGGTCGACAGCAACTCCGTTGTCTGACACAATATGCCCCAGGTAGTTGACTTGCCTTCGGAAGAGATTACACTTCTTCGGGTTCAACTTTAGGTTCGCTGCACGCAGTCGTTCGAAGACCTTCTCCAGATTCTTCAGATGGTGAGCGAAGGACTTTCCCAGTACAATGATGTCATCTAGGTACACCAGGCATACCTCCCAAGAGAGACCTCTTAATACATTTTCCATCAGCCTCTCGAATGTGGCAGGAGCGTTGCAAAGCCCGAACGGCATTACTGTAAACTGCCAGAGCCCAGTGCCAATTGAAAACGCCGTCTTCTCTTTATCCTCAGGTGCCAATCCAACCTGCCAATATCCACTGCGGAGATCCAAAGTAGAGAAAAGTTTACACCCCTCTAGGGTGTCCAGCGTATCGTCAATCCTGGGAAGCGGATAACTGTCCTTCTTGGTGACGTTGTTCAGAAGACGGTAGTCTACGCAGAACCTCGTTGTGCCGTCTTTCTTCTTCACCAATACGACAGGAGACATCCAGGGGCTACTCGAAGGCTCAATGACACCATCAGCCGCCATCTCCTTTATGATCTTCTCGGCGTCCTCCCGTTTGGCTAACGGCAGCCTCCGCGGGACCTGTCGGATGGGCTTCGCATCCCCGGTGTCAATCCTGTGCTGGACGATATCCGTTCTGCCCCGTGGTCCTGGTCCGATCTCGAAGACGTCATGCCATCGGATAATCATGTTCTTCACTTCCTCGCTCTGTTCAGGTGAAAGGTCGCGGCATGACTCGTTAACAAATCCTTTTAGTTCTTCTGGCAGTCCTCGGAGCTCGGTGGGACGACGTTGCAGCTGACGAACCACTGAGGTAGCGGTTGTACACTCCCCGACTTGTGTTCCTTTCTTCAGCGTTACCGGGAAGCTGTTCAGATTCATTAGCCTAATTGGAGTGGTACGTCCAACCTTGATGAGAGACCTAGCAACCAGTACGCCGCGTCCGATCTCCTGTTCTTCGTGCGTTCCGGGTTCCAGTAGTACACATTGACCCTCTGGTAGATGTCCTTCGACCGTTCCATGCGTCACGATTTGGCTCTGTGCAGGTAAAGTGGTGTCTTCTAGTAAGAGCACTCGTGCGTAGAGATCCTTTCCCTGCCGAAGGATGACTTCCTCGTCTCCCATCGTCAGCACACCTCTCGACATGTCCAGCTTGATCCCGTATGCTATCATGAAGTCCATGCCCAATGTGACATCTTCATCGATCTCCGCTACGAGAGCGCGGTGCTTCAGATGTTGACCCCCGATGATGAAGGTGGCAACTGTCTCCCCGTAGACCTTGGCTGGCTGTCCCGTGGCAGTCCGTAATGCCCAAGTTGTTGGTAAGATCTTCTCAGCTGGAAGTGTCTTCGAGTTCAAGATTGTCATGGTTGCGCCGGTATCTATTAGCAGACTCCGCAGCTGTCCGTTCACCATCCCATCAACGTAGAAACTGTTCGTTCTGCTTCCTATTGACGCAAACCTGGTTGTCTTCCTGGGGCCTTTGACGTTACGGGTTGACAGTTGCCCCTTCCCATCAACCCTATTTAGTTTTCCTGTGGCTTTTCCTGCTTTTTCGATGGACACTTGCTTCTAGGGTGTCCAAGTTGGCCGCAGCTCCAACAGCGTATCTCCTTCTTACGGGTCCTGAGAGCCTCCAAAACTTTCGTCACAATTTCCTCGACGCTGGGGACCGCATTTGGCTCCGCTTCTGCTGCTCGTACTCGCGCATGGCCCCGTACAGACTGCCTAACAGCCTCGAACTCCATGGCCTGGGATAATGCGTCTCCCAAAGTTTTCGGCCTGGCGAGCTTCACTGCTTGCTGTGTCTCTGGGTCCCGAAGTCCATCCAGGAATTTGTCGACAGCCAAGCTTTCGTAGACATCGTCGGTGACCGATGGGTAGGCGTTCCTTACCAGCCGGGCAATATCCGCTTCAAATTCCTGCAAAGTCTCGTTGGTCTTCTGGACCCTGCTTCTCAGCTGTGAGCGATACAGCTGGTCCATGTGGCGGTGGCCGAAACGCATCTCCAGTCTTCTGATCAGCTCCCCGTAGTTGGACCGCTCCGGCATGGGTATCCCCTGCAGAACTCCCAAGGCGTCTCCACGCAAGGCCAGGCACAACGCTGAAGCTTGGGTCTCCTGTGACCACCCGTGGATCGAAGCCGCTGTCTCGAAGAGAGTCATGTAGTCCTCCCACGGCGTCTTTCCGTCGAATACTGGAATGGTGTTGTGGGCTGGTGGCGTCCCATTATTGGCGGGCAGAATGGTTTTATGAAGACTGACCTCGGGGGAACGGTCGGTGTCGTTCGTCGGTGGGTTGCTCATACGTCCCTCTAGAGCCTCTACTCTTTGCCTAAGTTTGCTTTCAATTGAATTCAATTTTTCTCCTAACCGAGATTCTACATCAGCTACTTTATTATCTACATCGGCTAACTTATTCTCAACACTTTCCATTAACTTAGTCTCTAATGTGCCTAATTTAGACTCTAGTTTATTTTCTACATTGCTTAACTCATTTTTAACAGAACCTAATTCCTTACCTAGCTTATTTTCTACATTGCTTAACTCATTACCTAGCTCATTTTTAACAGTGCTTAACTCATTACCTAGCTTATTTTCTACATTGCTTAACTCATTACCTAGCTCATTTTTAACAGCACCTAATTCATTTTTAAAAGTTGCAGACAACTTGCTTAAATCAGTTTCAAACAGAACGTCATCTGGATTTTCCCCTAACTCTACAAAAAATTGACGTAAGCGATGTTGCAGTACACTTTTATTTCCGGAAGAATCCAGATCACGTTCTTCTAATTCTCGTTTTAAATCTGCAACTTTTAAATCCATTAATTTAAGACTTGGAGAAGCCATTTTTCATACAGTAGCCCAATAATTACAAAATAATAACAATTACAAAAAATACCCCACACCTGACACCAATTTGTTACGGGCTACTGGGTGTAAAATGGACTAAACTATTACTTAATTCAAGAATCTAATATTTATTAACAAATTAGAAAGAATACAATGAGATTATTTAAAACAGTTAGATTATTAAACTAATATCAATTTACAATAACAATATTCTATTAAATGTTATCTAATTTCTAAGATAATATACAGATAATCTAAGATATTGCTAATACTAAATAACTAAACTATTTATATAAATTTGTACAGATACAATAATATTACACTATAGTTTACAATTACAAATTAACACTTACAGTTCGCTAACTAAAGTCCACCGACCGTAAGACTCTCCAAATATGACAAACTGCCACACAGTTTATTACACTTATTACACGGCCACTAATTGTCACTGTTGCTCACTAAGCACTTATTACAGACTGATACTAATACTAACTAACTCACACACACTGCCACTAGTTAACGGCTGCTTATTACTTCACTGCTTATTACTGACTCTTCTTATTACTACTCGCGGCCCGAACAGCTGTCCTTTTTATATAGGCAAGGCCGGTCGGGGTGGGGATTTCTCGGAAGAAGACCGAGAACCGTCTAGACCGATCCACAAGGATCTACGCCATTCTATAATCCCTTCCGCTTAATCCCATTGTTTGTCTTATCCTCCCAGCCGATCCATCTTCCCTCTCTGACCGTAACAATACTATAACACTATAGCATAAATCTGTTAAGAGCCACGGATGGACCATGTGGGATCGGCAACACTCACCCAGTCTTTAGGGGTGAATTATTAATTAAGGGAAACATCTGACGGTTGAGCTTGATCTCGGACAAAGAACTTCTCTGCACAAACGTTGTCTTAGAACCGGATTGTCTGAAGAGAACAGATAACAGAAAAGATTCTCTCTAACAGCCTCTCCCTTGTACTAAATCCAAGACCTTCATGGATTTTAGTGGCACCAGTTTTTTTTTTAAATAGTTGGTATATGAAATTGTAAAAGTATACCGCATTAATTTCAGGAACTACCTTGCGATTTACAAATTCTTTTTATATAAAAAATGGCATTAAGTGTCATAATTTCTTACGCACTTGGCCAAGTTGAATATTTTTTTTTTTAATTTCATAATTAGTATATTGGAAAATATGGAGGGAAAGCATGTTGATTCATAAACCAAAATGTTGCTCCACCAAAAATGTCTCTGAATATTTAATTACTTAAGGTTACGTTTTAAACTATTAATTTCAAGTAATTTAATAGTTGTCATTGTGTTTGTTTCTTTTTGGTTTAACGAATATCTATGGCCAAATCTATGAAACTTATTTTTTTAAAACAAGTTAAAGCTATAAATTTGTATTTCTTCATTGATTCATTCCCATTCTTCCAGGGCATCTTTCTTTAAATTATAATTTTAAATGTGTGTTAAATCATTATGTACAAACGCTATATTCAAAGTGAAAGAAAGAAGTAAAAAATCAAAACAAATGTGAACCCATGAAGTTTATCGGAATGTAACTAAACTGATGTTTATAAAAAAACTTCTTCGTGAAAACCTTGTCTCTTAAGAATGCTTGCAACAGACAAGAAAGAACATTCAAATTAAAGGTTATTTTTTATTTTACAGGTAAATCCAAATCTAAAGTGTGTAACAACCCACATATGTGTGTAACACAACCCGAGTGTAAATTATGACTTAAAAGATTTTCGACTTTGTCAATAAATCTAATACTGCATTAATTAATATGTTCATATTACATTTAATAATCATATTACAGTTCATAAGTCAAACCGAAAGTTAAACTTTGCCGAGTTGATAATGTAGTAATTTTGTTATTTAAGATTTTTTTTTTTGCGGAATGCTAGAAGAACAAATAGTTAATATGAAGTCGAGGGGAGAGAAACTCAATATCAGGCCATAATAAAGGTCCGGTTGTAGCCTGGTATGTGGTCCCCAGAGTTATCAACAAAATTCAATACATGGGGAATTACTTTTCCGAATTCCTGCCAACACCAAATAAACTTTCAAAATATATTTACTAAGCAGTCCGTAATTAAAAAAAAAACTAGTTCAGCCAGGACTTATCCACATTGAATAATGATACAATAATAAAAATATGTCTTCTTTCGTAATATTTTAACTTGAAAAATACTCACTTTAGTCTGATAAAGATCTATAGGTCGAAGCCAGTAGCTTAGAAGTAAAATATCCTAAAATATAGCATTATAACATATTTTTACAACTGAGTGCGTAGTTCTTCATTTTTTGCACAAAACTTCGCCAGCCAAAAACGTACCTTCAAAAATGCCATTTCGAGAAATGAATAAAGTAGTGATTCAAAAACAAAAGCAAACTATAGTGAAAAAAAAAACTTAAACGCAGGCAAGGCACATAAGATATAACAATAGTTAACAACATACCAAATGAACCGGAACGAGATTTTCATAGGAGAACGAGTTCAATTTCGCTTCCCTTCATTTAGTAAAAGTCAAAAGATATTTGACTTCCATATCATTATCATAGTCGTTCCTCTCTACCGCTCTGCAGTATGAGGGTTCTTTCTGTATAGCCCGGACCACACCGTACGATCCTCTACAATTTCTCTCCTTCTATTCCATTGCAGACTTCTCTTTGCGAAGCTTTCCTAAATACCATCTTCCCAGGTACGTCGGGGTCTTCCTCTGGACCTTCTTCCTTCAACCTTAGCCTCGTATGTCATCTTGACCAACTGTTATTTTCCACTCTTAAAACCTGTCCAAACCATCTTAGACTGTTTTCTTCAATGACTTCTTCCTCAGGCTCCACTCCGAGGCTTGATCTAATGATCGAGTTGCGGATTCGGTCTATTCTTGTTTTCCCCCTAGCTTACTAAGGAATCTCATTTCTGGAGCCTGGATCCTACTTTTATGTTTGGAGGTCATCGGTCAAGATTCCGTGGAGTATGTTTTAATATGGGGTTAACATATGACTTCCATATGAGAAGATAATTATTGAAAATAAACATCATGATTTCATTATATTATCTCATTTTATTGATGGAATAAAATCAAAGTAAACAAAAATAACAACTAAAAAGTTGTTTTATAATTCAGATGGAATTTGTTGATATCTAAATCCTACTGCTGAAATGATGTGATAAATTGCAGTTCATATGTATTTATAAAGGTGCTATTTAACTTATCTAGAATATATTTCCAAATATTTAACGTTTTTAATTTAAATTGATACTAATTTATTCTTGTGAGACGGAATCAGAATAATATTTTTACTAAAAAAGCAACAATTGGTGACAATCACCTCTCCAAACGACGGAACAATTAGAATTATGACTAATTCTAGAAAATTAGCTTATTTGACATGAGAGCCTTAATTTCAGAACGAGCTTGAGAATAATAATTAAAAAATTAACACTCGGGATTACTTCCAAATGTTAGACAAACAGAATGAGAGCATCTACAGAGGAAAAGATAAACGACATGGAATTGGGCCAAAAAAAACTCTGCAAGACGAACGTGAGGTCGATGTCCTCAGATGTCTGAAATTCCGTCAAGTCAAAGGACACATACCGTCTGTGGAAACCCAAGTCCAAAGTCTTGGACCCCACTGCCCCTTCTTTTCATGCCCGATCGTCCGGGATATGGGAATGAGTATATATTATCCGATATGGTTGCAGATTTATGACAGATCTAAATCGCATAAAAAATCAGTAAAATACAGAATAATGAATGATTACTGTCAATCAACATGATGGCATGCAAATGAGGAGACAATTATGGAAATTTCATTTTCTCTTTTTTTCTGATTATTTTTAAATTCAGTTAATGAAAACAAATAAAGCTCGAATATTCGTTGACCTTAAATATGTATTATTATCCAGCCTTCTGGCCAGATTATGTTTATCTTCCTATTCACGTTTGTTGTTCTAAAGGTACCTGGTCCCGGAATAAAGTTTCTTTTCTATTCTATTCTGTGTAAGAGGAAGAAAATGTTCCGAGTGGAGATCAGAATAAATTCTCTTAACTCCTCATTTGAAAGAAATTTTTCTATTTCTAACTATTTTTTTGAAAGCCAACGTTTCGATCTATATTGCAGGTCTTCTTCAGGGCTAGATATACAGGAGATAGACAGATTACATATGATACATAGGAAAGAAAAAAATACATATAGACATCATGTGATAAGAGTAACAACAATAATGATGGGGTACCATTTAGATGATTTCCATGTTTTTATATTCATCGCGATATCATTGGATATGATGTCTGTAAGTATTTTATTCCTTTACAATGTATCATATTTAGTCTGCCTGTATCTTTTATATCTAGCCCTAAAGAAGATACGCAATGTGGGTCGAACCGTTGGTATTAAAATAAATATTTCTCCGTATTAAGAGAATTTTTTTCTGACGTCCACTAAGACTATTTTCTTCCTCGTATACAAATAAACGTATATTCTTAGAACTGTCAATGCTCAATAATACTTGAATGTTTTCTTACTTTTCCAATCCAATAAATTGAAGCGATAACCTTAAAATCGTTGGCATAAGTAAAAAAATACTTATTGTTCATTTTTTTCATAGGGAAGGGAGTAAGATCAAACCAATAGGATAGAGAGAGAAGTTAAAACTGGGATTGGTTTAGTTTTTATGAATGGTGTTAGTTAATATTTTCCAATTGATACAGTAGTTGTCAAAACAGTTACTTCTCCTGTAAAATTAACTTTTTATTATTTACAACATTTTCCATGTCAACGCTTAGATTAAAACCGAAGAAGACACATGAAAAAAAGATTTGTTTTGTCAATGGAAATATTTTAACAAATTTTTTTTAGGTCTATTTGTTTTTTTAATTGAAACACATTAATGTAATAATTACTTATTTTAGAACTATTCGGGTCTTGATATAAATATATTACGGAAAATAAAATGTTTAATAAATAATAATAAATGTCCGGAAGATACAAACTTATGTTTATAAAACTATTCCAATCACCACTTAAATTAAGTACTTGTTGAATGAAGACTAAGCAAATCATAGCAGCCTCTTTTTCGTCCAATCATAAATATCCATTAATGTCACCACTGGTGTAGTTATTAGCAAAACAAACTTTCTATGTCGAAGGTTTGCAGCCCGGCAGTGGACAAGAGAGTTTATTAAAGGGAATAAAAAATCATTGGTTATATCGTCCTTCTAGACGGACGTAAAATGGGGGTCTTGAGGCTGGAGGGTGTCAGTTACTTTTTAACGATCTCTTTCCTAATTAAACTTGGATAGGCAAAATTTATGGCTCCGCTGTGCAGTATTGTCCACCTAGCCATATCAAGAAAGTGACGTTAAATGGATAAAAAACTTAAAGTTTTAATTTAGATTAATCGGATAATTGCTATTATATTTTCATTCTATTTAAGAATTCAAGTTGTCAATACTCCGTATATTTTCCTCAATCAGCTCAAAAAATCACCCTACAAATAGCAATAATGTTAGTGTATAGTAGATGAGATACCTTTGTAGGGCTTCGGAAGGGTTTCTAAAAGCTATAAGGGGCGTGATCAATCATAAGGAAATCGATCATGCTTTTCTTCATCCAACACGATTTATTAATATCAAATTAAGTTAATGCATTTTAATTTAATCGACGGAAATGGAACTGGCTATTACGCAAAGTAATCGACAAACATATAAGCAATTAATGTACTTATCATGGGTGCATTTGATAAGTATAGTTAGACAACATAAAAACACTAGGTTGCAGCATTGCTTCACTGCCCAAACATTGATCTTAGAGCAAAATAAAATCCTTTGATCTGAATAAAATTTAAATAATAAAATGGGATGCCACCCTGAGATCGTTAGCACTGAGGTACATTAATACTGTATCTTTATTGACTATAAGGCACATATCCCTCTCATTTTTAAAGGCTGAATGACTAAGAGTTGTTCGGTATATAAAGATCTATTTTTTATCTCATTAAATAACATTACATTTATCGTGTGGCGATCATACTTACAAGTTAACTTACATATCTACTTATAAAAAAGAAAAAAGGGGGACCCTTTCCCTATACGTGACTGACCACCTCTTCAGTGTCTGCTGTTCTGGCTACAGCTGTCAATGTCCAGTATCTTAAAGGGGCCCATACACGATCATTATTACTGACAGTATGGTCAGATACTGTCAGTAATACTGATGTATTGAAGTAGGGTATTGATGAGCGATTGTTCACTCCACCATTCCTCAGTTCAACCCGGCGTAGGGGAGGGGATACTGACAGTATTACTGATCGTGTATGCCCATTTCTTTCATTCCTCAGTATTTTGTAGCTGTTGAGTGCGACGCCTCGAATGATTTCCGATGCAATAATGAAAACATAGCCACATTTTTCAAAAGTTATAAATGATTTATGTAATGTTATTCTTAAAACAGCATTTTTTTTCTTATAACAACAGGATGGAACTTTATTTTATACGTAAAATTGTTTGTTGTATATGGAAAAAATAAAATATATTTTTCCTACTGTCTAAGTGAGATTTCTATCACATTCCGGCTGATGGAGAAATTGGCGTTGAAAACTATAAGTCCTTAAAATTTTGGCCTGTTGCTAAATAGCGTAGGATAACTGCCAACCGCTGTTTTGGGCATATACTTTACCTCATATTTGTATCTTGTTTTTTAATATGAGGAAAAACCATATTAAATAAATTATTGAATACGTTTTCATTCAACCAAAAATAATTATAGTAATCTGATTGTCCCTTTACTGAAATCTCGTTGATAAAGTTTAAATGGGTGAACCATTTAACCCTGTCCAATAGCCAATCCTTCACCCACAAGCGTTTTTTCCTCATTTTTTTCTAATGCCATAGAGATCACAATTGCTAAACACGCTCTATCCATTAAATAAGCAGGAATAAATCTGCGTGAGAAAAAGATGACTGTTCTTATCGTGAGCTAACTGTGAACTGAGTTTTTTATATTTATTTATTTCTGATTTTTACATTAGTAAAATACAGAGAGAGAGTTTGGTCAGAAGGTTTACAAAAATAATAGTACATAAAAATAACAGAATAATAAACATACATAATAATTATAATACTAAACATTGTAATGAAGATAAAAGCAAAAATATAGCCCTGAGTCGACACTACATCAAAATAGGGGAAATGGGTTAAATACTGACAGTAATATTGATCGTGTATGGTGTAAAAATACTGAAGGGTGGTTCTTCAGTGTTGGGGAGAGCGACACCATAAAGGTAATAAACCAACAGATGTAAATATCCGACCCCGTGTCAATAAATGCCGGTTATTTTGAGCACTTACGATCTAAATGAAATTAAGGATGAGAAAAAAATGATTAATATGCTGTTAGAAAAAAAAGATTAAAATAAGAAATATTTAAATGAACAAAATTAAATTTAATGAATGAGAGAATTACATGTGATAGATAACAAAAAAAAATATGATTAATGAAATATAAAGAAGCAAGAATAAACTATTACTAATGAACAATTACTAGACTGGCCTGATATTAAAAATTATAATTTAAATGGATAATTAAAAAATGAAGAAATAGATTAACTCTTAATTTAAATTTAATACAAAACAATTTAAATGTCCATAAGTGACAGCAAAAATTTCTCTCCGACGTATTCTCTTCAACAAGGCCTTTAATATTAGTATTAATTAGAGATACCTGATTAGAAGCACTACGTCGGAGCGGCCGGCGGCATAAACTCAATACGATCGGCGATGTTCAAGACTCCCAATGAGAAGAAAGATGATGATGACTGGAATAATTCCAGAGCTCATAAAGAGCGAACAGTACGTACAATACTGTTATATAATTGGCCACAAAAGAACTCGTAAAGAGTGATTCACGTTGACTGAAGTTCAATTCAACACTGTGATTGCAATTACCAAAGGTAGTCGTAATGAGTAATGATAGACTAGACCAAGTCTACACTAAAAGGAACTCGTAATGAGTGATCTTCACTGATTGAAGTCCAATACAACAATGCATGTAAGCGACTGACCGCCGTCACCAAGACGATCGGCGGTCGTGTTTTGTCGACATATGAATTAATGTGATGCTTCGCTTTATCTATGAACTATAATTTACTAACTTCTAATTACAAAAATAAAGTTGTATGTACAATTACTCCAATATTTTATCTCGTTCATTATAATCAAAACCAATTACAAACTGAAGAATTAAACATGAATTTATAAAAAAAAAAGTAATGAAACTAATTTATTTAAATTTGAAAATAAAGATATATAGAGGGGGGGGGAGTAATGATACTAGTTTAATGAGCCTTAACACTCAGTATTGTTTCATCATTTCAATACTGCCATTATTATTGACCGTGAATGGGCCCCTAAAGGTAGGTATTCGTTTATTTTTAGGTAACGATCCTAAGGGACCCTTATGCTACCTGCTTACTGACCCTTAACCTATTTATTTAGATACTCCTAATATTAGTGTCCCGTATAGCAGCATATTGATAGCAGAAAGAATCAAGAGTACAACAAGAATATGAGACTTCTTTTTAAAGAAAAAAAATCTAGAAGTTACTGACCAGGAATAATATAAATTCAATATTCCTGCTCCCTCAGGCTACCGTTTATTATATATAATAGTTATCATAATTTTATACATAATTATAATTATAAATGTCGTTATTATTACTGAAAGATAATTATACCGGAGGTTGTCGCTGCGAGTTGAGTCACAAGTTTTAACTTTTCATTCGTTTAACTTTCAATATTTTCCTAAAATACAACTTATCATGAGCTTTAATGAGGAAAAAAGAATGTAATTGTAGGTAATGAATACATTTTGTTAATCATTTCATCTAGAAATGACCGTTTCAATAAACATATACCATACATACTTCAAGCTGTTTGTTGAAACGTTTATTTCATAATAAAATAATTACCAAAATCTACTCATTACCCATAATTACGACCTCTTTTCCATACTAAGCCTTACGATAACTTGTATCTTTTTAAAATAATAAGAATGAAACGAATAAAGCGTTAAAACTTGTCGCAACTCAACTCGTAGCTACAACCAGCGGAACAGATACCGAATAAAATAATGATAATAACAACTCCTAATTCATTTTGAGAGTAACTATCCATAAGTCGGCTCGTATTTAATGGAATGGCGTCCATCCTTTACTCTCCTACAGAGCTAAGTAGATACAACTAATAAGAAGTATTCTTCAAGACAACGCAAAAACCATTAAAAAAAAAGTAATCCCCAAAAAAAGGTTAAATATACGTGTATGTATATATATATATATATATATATATATATATATATATATATATATATATATATATATTACAAAACGTTGGGGGGAGGGGCAGCAGTCTACCAGCTAAGGAGTTAGCAAAAGGTAATCTAAGTTAAGCAAGGATGAGCGCGGTTTGTGGTTACGAGGGTCACCATGGAAAATCACAAAGCCCAAGATTCTCCAGTTGATTGTCCTCTCCTGATCCTTTGGTATTATTATAATATTATCATTATTACTGTTTATTATTATAAAAGAGAATAAATCAATAGTTGTATGGATAATAAGAGTATACGAATTTAACTTATCATGGAATCATCCAATTCACTGTCATTAAAAATATTAGCATAGGATAGCTATTAAATTATATTTAAAAAAATGTATTAATTGTAGTAGAAACCTCACAACTAATTTTAATATTGGTTACTATAAATACCAATAATTCCGTAAAAAAAGATGAGAAGTAATAAAATAACTATGAATATTTACGATATTAAATGTTGCATGCTCATCTCTTGCAACGAGGGACTGAATATCATTAGAATAAATTGATATTTCATTAATCTCGTAGCTCAAATACCCTGCGGTTGGTCAGTTGAATAAACGACTCTTCTCATGCACTATCTCTTATGTTGCAATGAAGTCATTGCTTCCAATTGTCGCGTGAGGAAGGTTATTGTACATTTTTGTATACATCATACTAATGGGATGAGTCTAGCTCAGGTCGGTAACCATTATTTTGGTCTTAGTTATGCACATTTGGTTTTGAGAATTAATGCACCGTTAAATAGTTAAAAATCGTATTCAAAATCACCGTTAATATATTCGACATTACTAGATTTTTGATTCCGAATCGTTAGCTTGATCCTATTGGCTAATTAGAGGTTAATGGTTCTCAGATGAGCTTTGTATGTAGGTGATCAGCAAACTAAAAACACTGAGAAACGGTCCATGTCTGAATAAGAGTTCTCTGTTTTGCTTCCAATGGTTTCGGAGACCAACATTGATGTTGGAAATCCTAATCCAAAATATTAAACTCTTTCCATAGAATTCTTGGTAAATTAAAATAAGGCACAGTGGTCTATAGTCGAACAAGTAGTTGTTCAAATTCACAAGATCTTCTTAAAAATAAAAAAATTAAATTGGCAGTCATGAAGACTACCGACAGAAGTGAAAACTTGAGACTGGAATAACTGTTTTGTATTTTGAATTTCTAACTCAATTATAGTCTCAATTATTTAAATTTCAAATTCGTAAATTTAAATTATTAACAATAGCTGATTTTCAGATATATTGACACTCCGAACAATAATTGTGTACATTTTCAAGTAGTCCAATCAACAAAGTAGCCAAGAGGAAGATAAAATCGCGTTGGGATAGGGCCATACTAAACTATTTATAAAGGATCCTAATGACAAACTTTCTGAGAAAGTCAAGAAAGAAGCCGCTCATATGTCGAGAACCGACCTCAAAAGTATGGTAGAAGCCACTGGGCACTGTAAACTCAGGAAACATATGCATCACTTGGGCATTGATCAAGAACCTCGGCGCAGATGGTGCACAGAGGAGGACGAAACCCCATGGCACGTTCTCTTTGAATGTAAAGCATTAAGTCAAAAGAGGACATTTGACCTTGGCCCTGGAGGACTCAAGGAACTTCTAGAACTGAGATTTAAAGGCTATCTAAAATTTCTCAGAAGTCTAGACCTAAGTTAGGGATTTTTAGGACTCGAACACAACCAGCCTCTTTAGGCCGAAGTGCGTGGCAGTGGAAGAATCATACATACATAATAATAATTTCAAGTAATTTCTTTAATTATCGAAACAAGTTTTATACAAAATATCAATAATTAAATTTAAACTAGTAAATAGTACCTGGTATATAGTAATATTATTTATATCTTTCATTTGTATTAACATAGACTTTATTTTCGTTTTTAGCATTATTATCATCGTTAAGTTCAACAATACTCAGACCATTTTTACTTCTACTAAATCATTTAATAAAACAAGACATTTAACTATTAAAAATAAACTATTTTTGAGGAAACGAAAAAGTCAGTTATTGATTTTTTAAGTTATTATTAGTATCAATTGTACAATTATTAAATGCCTATTTAGATAAATATAATTATTCTCAAATGAATTTTAACCTTAGTTGATTAAAAGATATTGTATAATTCACGTACAGGCCGCTAGGTATCGCCAGTCTCGAGCATGTTGCTGATGCGAACCCACAATCGTACCCCTACCAAAAGTCGCTAAAAGCGGCTAAAGAAGTTTTCGCTTCAAAAATTATAAATTCCTCCCTCTCTCCTATATTCATGATTAAAGCTTGATGGATATTTGCAATGTGAATCAAACCATCGGTTTATAACCAGTTGGAATTAAAATTCTTTGTTAAAAACATTGAATAGTGCTGTTTGACAGCGATGATAATAACATTCTAGTAGTATTACCTGATAATACTGAAGAAGATTATAAAAGTGTATAATAATTTGTGTTGATTAAGATTAATTTTTGTTACAAAAAAAAAATTATCCAATAGGAAAGAGATACCGCCCATCTGCAATCAATGTATCTTGAACTGGAACAAGTGTTTTGTGAGGCTGACGCATTGCCCTATTAAGAAAAATAAGGCATGATCTTTTGTTTGAGTGACTCTTAAAAGCCGAAAGACTGATAAGGGATACACAAGTTCCTGCGTCATAGCCTGAAACAGATTGGGCCCGGCAGAATCAGATTTAGAAGCTTTGTTAGATGATACTATTCTAAGCCGACAGCGAAACAGGGTGAGACAAGTGGCCAGGCCTTGGACTACTTTCGGATATCAACCAAAGAGGGGTGAGAAATCCTTAATTGGTCGTTATTAAACTTTATATTCCCCGCATTAATGATCTTAAGACGTTTTTATTGCTTTCCCAAGTGATCGCAGAAGAAGTATTTTACGAGTTGTAATAACCATTCGGAATCCGATAAAAATAAATCGGTTGTCAGTGCGTAATGAAAATTGTGTTGAAATTAAGATATAATTCAACTATATCATGTTAGAAGTATGAATATATCAGCGAAACATGTTGTACCATCAGTAATTTTTAAGTTACAGAGTTTATAATGTTAACCTTAAGAATATCTATCACCCACTATGGTTAGAAAAGTCGGTAACCCGTTGAAATAATCTTTCATTGATGCAGTTTATAAACAGGAGAAAAAAAAGGAGGTCAAACCCTCCCTCCAATTCAAATATCACTAATTTGAAGAAAATAAGAACTAAATAAATTTGCTAACCTAACTTGACAATTTCCATTCTACTTAATAATTAAGCAGAGATCAATTGCAGAGTAGTAATGGCGTAATAACCTTCTATAACAAGGGTCGAACGATCCTACCATAAGGTTTTTTGAAAAGAAGAAAAAATTACTTGGTTATACCATCCTTCGGAGGGGACGTAAAATGGTGGAGATCTTCGGTAACAGGCACTCGTTAAGGGCCTAATTATGCTTGAATAGGAAAACTTTAGGACTCTCACTGTAGCATCGACTGATTAGCCATACCAGCATAAAGGAACCTTAAATAACCAACAAACAAACCGTTAACAAATTGTTAACAGTTTGTTTGTTTATTAATTCATGTAACTAATTTGAAGAAAATTGAAATTTAAAAATCACCGGCTCTCACTCCAAAGACGACTACTTTACCATTAAAATTATTATCACTAACTATCAAAACTATTATATTCAACATGCTAATTAAACCAATATGTACTATACCACGCAAGTTTGGGGCTCATGGAAAAAATCTCACTTAAAAAACATTCATATTACTCAGTGTCCCTTCTACATTACTTATAAAGCATAATAAACAGAGGGTTGAACATAACACTCGTGATTGACTCGACCAAGCAAAACTAGAAAACATTTCATGACCCGCTTGCTGGACCTCCAAACTCACCGGTACAATGATTACTGGCAGACACATCACCACATAATCGGACAAGGAGACTGATACGTCTCTACGGAGGGATGAACTAAGCTAGGAGTGTCTTCAATGTAAGGTTTATCCATATACCCTTCCATGTGAATCCCTCAGAGGTTTTCGAAAGATCGATGGTAATTGTGTAATTTCTATCAATAAGTATTTATAATTATTATTATTTATTCACTTAACCGCTGCTATGGCCAATGATTAGGATAGAGATCTTAAACGTGTACCTGTTAATTTTTTTGGAACCGTCGTTTTACATTCCTTCTGTAGGACAGCACAACAAAGGATGTTTTACGAACCGGCGATCGACCGAAAGGGTTTCCAGTCTGTATCAAGAAGAACAGTCCAGCCTGGTTGCGGGTTCGTCGTTTCTTATTAAATACACGTTACTCTTGAATAACGCATGCCATTCGTTGCGAATAATGAATAAATAGCCTTCTAATGTTACAAGTTACTCGAAACACCTCTTAACGACTCTTGTATAAACATGGGGCATCGTATACTAATGTATTCCCTTCCACGCCCCTCCCACAAGTAAATTTATAACTGATATTTTACATAATGTGTTCCTTCTATATACTTAAAGAAAGTGGTATTCCTTTTGCTGAAACGTATTCTGGAGCATGAGTCTAAATGTAGCTCTTGATATTGAATGAAATTTCGGTTTCTCGCGAAAAGGAATGTATTAAAAATATTTATTTCCTGAGATTTACAACTGTATTATAATAGTTGTCACAATATATAGAGCTATGCATTTGTAAATGTATTTCGTTAAAGATATATTAAAACATTATTATTTATTGATGAAATATTTTAACTTGTTTGGTGAACCTTTAGAATAGAATAGAAGACAAATTTTATTCTGGGACCAAGTCCCTTTAGAATAACAAACATGATCAGAAAAATGAACATAATATATATCTGGCCAGAAGGCTACATTGTATTTAACAAGTGACAGAAACATACGAAAAATAGAAATAGAAATGAAATAACTAAAAAGTACGAATCTTGACAGGATTTTAACCTGCATTCGAGGAATATGAAGAAACTGCTAGGAATGCTGGACTAACAGTCAATAATAGAAAAACTAAATATAAGATATCCAGTAAAGAAGAATGAAATAGCAGGTTTATCAATGGGGCTGGATACGGCCTCAAGAGAGTACCGCAATTCTGTTGAGCCTCTGGGAACTGTTATCATCTAGAACAATAGCTTCAGGGAATAAATTAAGGCAAGGATAACAGCTCGAGGGATTATCGGGAGTCGAAGATGTAGCTGAGTATAACACAAACTTCGTTTAAGTGGAAATCAAGTTTGTCATGTTGTGTAATGTAAATAGTTGATATTGGGTTCGGGAAAACAATTAAAAAAGGGTACATTAATGTTATTATGGATGACTTTTCAGACAGTGGATATGAGAGGAATTAGATGGATTATGGGAGCCCCAAAGCTTTACTCCGAAAGTACAAATGGTTTTTAGGATGGTCATTGCCACAAACTCCGAGAAGTAGATGGCACAGGTCTCTGCAGCAAGCAGTTTCTTCAATTAAATCCATCGTCCATGATTCACGAGAATCCCTAATAACAAAAACTTGTATTGGCAGAAAATTTTCAAATTAATATTTACGAAGATTCTTATTATTTTTGTTGTAAACATTAACACTTTACCAGTATGAGGAGGCTGCTTATAAAGCTCAATGCAATTGTCTCGCTCGCGAACCAACAGTCTTCTCATCTAATTTAAAAGTCTCCGTTAAAAAGCCTCTTAAACAACATTTTCCCACGTTCTACTGAGTCTTCGCCAAGGTTTTTAACCGAAATATTCTCAATCTTACGGGAGACATCTTATCTGCTGATCGTATGCCGAAATTGTTTAGCATGGTCATTGTCCAATCCATTTTGGTTTTTTACTCATCTCTTCCGAGGTATCTCATTTCCATGACCTAGAGCTGACTCTTATGTTTAGTAGCGATGGTCGAAGATTCTTGGATTGTGAAAAAGGTGTTTAATACTGTTTTCTTGGAGTCCTTTAAAACTTCTTTCTTTACGGTAAAACCCTAATTTAAGGGGCTAATCCCTAATCCAATATTAATTAATTATCGTTTTCCTAACATAAATATATTTATTAGATGATCCTACCCATATGAGTTTAATACTCCATTCTGTGTACCTACCAGGTCATTAGAAAATATTTGTTCTTTGGCACTACCCGTATCAACTTTAATCGATTGAAATCGCTAAGTTCAATTTAATGCGCCTTAAAAGATATAGCATTCCATACGCCTACTGCAGATCGTCAAATATTGAAGTTAAAAAACTAAAATATCCTCTTTTCATTCAAAATATGTATATTAAATATGTATGTATATGAAAATAACCAGAGCTGAAAACATACAGCTTTCTTTACTTTATGGTGGATCAATATATTGCGTCTTGCTCATTTGGTGTAGCGCGAATAAATAATAATGATAGTGGAACCATATATGTATTAAAATCAATTCTGCACAACTTAGAAATTGGTAAATTGGATAATCTGGCACAATTTATTTCCTTAGTTTTATTTAATTTTTATCTTTCTTCAATGAAAAAAGAAATGTTCAATTATTTATTTATTTATTTTTTTTCTGTTTGACAAATAACAAAGTTTAAAAAAAAGTTTCAGGAAGGAAGATACTTTCGAGACAACAGAAATTTAACAGACTTTGCTCTGAAGTTATTTTCGTGGAGGATCGATGTTTGTTTCCAGAGAATAATGCCCACTGCATCAAAAAGCTTAGCTTCCTAAAAGATTTTTCATTATTATTTTAATAATTTGTTTATTTATTTAACGTCAGTTAATGCTGCTTTGGCCAATCAGAAGATGCTGCAGTCCATGGGAGTCTTAAATTTTGTCGATCTAGGTATAATTAGGGTAAAAACCTTTAATGAGTACCTGACACCGTACCAGTACGGTGCAAGCCGTACAATAAATAAAATAAATAAAATCTCCATTTTACGTCCCCTCCGAAGGAACGCATAACCAAGGATTTGTATGTCCTCTAAAAATGTCCTTAGACCTGCATTACTCTCAGCTGCATTTCTCAAAAGTAATTAATAAAAAAAATTAATTGTTTGTTCATTAAATCATATTCCTGAGCATAAGTCTAAATCTACATTTAGACTAGAATATGAGCTACCTCTAGATATTGATTGAATTTTCGATTAGTCGCAGATAGGAATTTATTAAAAATATTTATTTATAGAAATTTACCACTGGATTATAATAGTTGAAAAAAAATCTAGCGTTTTCAGTTGATTTAGTGATTACTGAAAGAACACCCAATGCTACTAGAAGCGTACGAGGAACAGGGAGAATCTGCCAGGAAAGCTGGACTGGCAATCAATACTGGAAAAAACAAGTATATTAATGAATATTCTTCAAATTCGGGGTAAATCCAGAGTCCTCAAAATAAGAGTGTACCGTTCAGTCATAAAGCCAGTTGTTAAATATGGAAACGAGGTTGGTGTTCAGTACGCGGTAGGGAGCCAAGGCGAGGGAGGTGATTTAGCATAGATCACACTCAACTCCAGGTTTTTCGCCGCATTAACGTTACTCGTTAAATGGGACTGAGTGAGCCCCAAGATCTGACCCAGTCGATTTACGGCTACTAACAAAATAAATAGTTATCTCGAAATCTTGCCCGGGAGATCAATAACGCCGCATAACAGTGTACTTAAAATATATCTTTAAATCTTAACGAATTTCCTGCGATTTCATTAATTCGTATAGAGAATGTGAACCTAGTAACATAAAAATTCTTTTTACCAAAAAACTGTACGTTCTTTAGCTGATGAAACAAGATAAGTACTTACCAGTAAGCAGTTATTAAGAATAATGTGAATTTAAACATCTACATACATTAGAGGAAGAAACTGGTCCGGGAGACTCTAAACAAAAATTCTTCTAATTAGGGAAAACTGTTTTTGGAAAGCCAACGTTTCGACCCACATTCCAGGTCTTCTTCAGGGGTAAATATACAAAATACAGATAAATTAAAATTATACGCGGTAAATATTAAAAATGCATATAGGCATCAAGGTATCTGGGTGATAAAATATAACGAGGAGGGAACCTTTAGATAAATATACAAAGCAAAGGGTATAATTACAAAGAATTATCAAATAAACAATAAAAGGTATAATTTATTAGTTAAATTTAATTATATTTAAATTATAATTATATTATATTTAAATAAGTTAAAGGATAAATTAACCTAATAGAGATGGTGAAATACAAAAAAAAAATAGCCACTTGAAAAAATTATTAAATCCAAAAATTGTTTTTTCGAAAATAAAAAATGTATATTACTCGAACATATAGGAGTACATCCTTCGGATTATGCATCCCCTACCCATCGACACGACGAGTATGACAACCTACTGGAGATCACTCACTACAAGTTTTTTAAAATTTAAATATATTTATTAAAATTTACAACTGTATACTGAATACATCAAGTAAATATAATGAAAGATAAATCATGTCCCGAGATAAAGGCAAGTAAAGAAACTACCCAGTGGTAGTAATCCAATAAAAAGTTCAACTTAGAAGGTCACGAGACCGCGGAGGATTATCAGGAATTGAAGAGGTTCCGAGTTTTGAAACTAGTAGGTTTGAGTGGAAATGAAGTTTTTCATGAAAATATTTATATCGGATTCGGGCCAAATCAGCAACAAACGGGACATTAAGGTCATTATGGATTACTTTGTTGGTAACAAATTAAGGAGCATTGAGGATTTTACGAAGGATTTTGGAGCGTAATTGACATTGCTGGATAGTGGAGTGGGATGCTCTGAATCCAAACTGGTGATCTGGCATAATGTGATTTGTATCCAGGATGGGGTACAATAATTTTAGGATGAGATTTTCCAGGATTTTAACCATACATGGTATAAGTGAGATAGGGCGGTAATAGGAAGGGCATTCCGCTTTCTTTTTAGGTGTAGGTATCATTTTTACGACGGATAATTTCCAGAGGTTAGGAAAATATGTAGTGCGGAGTATAGATAGCATTATGTAGGTGAGGAATAGAATGGCTTTTTTAGGAAGATGTTTTAAGGTGTGGATCGTCTCACTACAACTATAAGTAGAATTAATGACCCTATCCCCTATAGATCTATGTATAATACATAAAAAGCATTATGATATTTCATGAAAACTTTTCGAGTTTTCAAAAAAATTGAAAAAATGAACCTTATTAGATTTATTGAATACATATTTTGTTATAATACAGAGTATGAATGTTTTCATGTCAATCTGACGGCTCGATGCCAATACAATAATCTCTGCTGTCAAATTTCCGTCCACGGATCACCCACCCAAAACCAAATCCCCAAGATCACTCTTAATGCAATCCTCCCACCTACGCCTCGACCTATCTCGTTTACCAGTCGGCTCAGAGCTTATTTATTCTTTAGGAATTCGATCATTACCAAGCCCATCTCAACCTTAATCATGTTATCAAATTAGTATACTCTAAATTCCGTGTTTTGTATTTGGTTGACCAGAAAATTATGTAAGATTTTATGTTTTCTTTAAAATACCAATGGAAAAAGAAAACTGATAATGTTCGTTGGAATTTTGACTTTTACAAACGTAAATACTTAATCCTGGCAGGAAAACAGTTTCCTATTTGGGGAGGATATTTTAAAGAAAATATAAAATACCGAATTATTTTCCAAACATCCAAATAATATCCTGAATTCTCCTATGTACTCATCCTTTTTCGGAGGTATTATAGCAGTACTCCTTATTTCTGTACACCTTTTAGTCTTCTTACTTAAGTCTTCAACGTTTACGGCCTCTTTTTACATCCATATTTTATAAGTTGGCCATCAATCATTAGAAAAGTAAATAGAATATTAAAAGAAAAAAAACTCTAAAACCGTTTCGAAAAAGGTTCTAGAAGAGAAAGCCAAGGCCAGTTATTTTTTCAACTGAGCCATCGGTGCTGTTTTCTTAACGGCTTTTCTCTTCGGAAGGACTCCTCTCGTTCTTTTAACGAATGCCGGAAACTTCACTCAGTGCTAATTTACATTCTTGTTTGGTTTGCATCCAACAACGTAATGTTGATCGAACGAGTGAAAAGATTGTTGAAAATGTTGTTGCCTACCTATGCTTGAATACTACTTTCAATTATCTGCTACTATGGAATGAATGTAATAGGTAGATCATCTACGGTAAGCACTAAATTAATCAAATAAAAATTTATTAAAAAACAGATTTATATTTACTTTTGTAAAATCGTATTGTTATCATGAAGGGCGGGGTAGCTCAGTGGTAGAGCGCTGAGTTGCCATGCCGAAGGACCCGGATTCAAATCTGGCTGTAAAAAATAATTTATTTAATCTGTTAACAGCTGGCGATAGGCCTTGTGGGATCTATATGTGACACTATTTGGAAAGTTAGGAGTATCTAAATAAATAGGGTAAGGGTCATTGAGCAAGTAGCTTACCCGATACTTGTACGCTTGAGATACAGAACAGGCAGTTGTAGGCAAGGAGCGGGTCTTTATGTTGACGAAGACTGTCACATATAGTAAAAGGACTCCCATTTCTTTCTTTGTAAATAGATGTATTACTTAATTTGTAACTACGGTGACCAAAAAGTAAATGTAGTGTTATTTAATTAGATGAAAAAGGATCTTTATTTACTGAACAACTTCTAGTCAGTCAACCTTCAGAGAAGAGTCCTCTTATGTCTATATTTTATTACTATATCTCAAGTATAAAGATGGTGGCATCCCATTTTAGTATTTAAATATTATTCAGAACAAAATCTGACTTTTCCTTGAGATCATTGCTTAGGAGTGAAGCCAATGTAGCAGTGGTTAACAATTAATTGGGGAAAAACCTAGCTGTTGAGGGTGATCTGGGTCAACCTTTGTCCAAGAACCACTACAGCCTCTACCGTATACTGAACCCAAGACCCATTATGGGTTGTAGGTGTACGATTTTTTTCATGTTATCAGAGAACCGATATATTTATATCGATACCGGAATACTATTCAATACCAATGAGGAGGAATATGTCAGGACTATAAAATCCATACAAACACTCGTATTCCACATCACTCAATTTTTACTTGATGTTTGCCGCTTGATTCGCGTTATTTATTAATCGATATTTGTTACTTGCATTATTTTACCAAAATGAGTGCTCAGTAATGGATACAATGTAATTCTTACGGAATACTCGGTAATAATTCGATAAATAAAACTTTGCAAAAGAATTCGCTATCAGGTACTAAGTCCTCAATACCCGAAATCGAACGCGTTACTAGGTGTCGCATACTCAGTGCCGGGAAATGGATACTCGGTGTCATGATTATTCGATACATGGCACTTCGTACTGACATGGGAATTCTATACTCGATAAATATTACTAAATACTTATGATATTCGCTGTAACACAGATGTCCGGAGCTTAATAATTTAAGTTATTACATAATCTAAACGTGAAACTCGGAACTTGGTTCCATGAACACAATACTAGTTACTCTATAGTCAATATTATGTAAAATATTGTTCAATATTAGAATAAAAGAATTCAGCATTACATTATAAAAACTTGATACGCTTAAACTTAAATGTCAGGACCTGGTGTTTGATATACTTCACTAGATACTTGGAGTATAGAATACACGTCAATTAACACTAGTTTCACGGTATCCGAATCTGTTACTGGATATTCGACTTTCAGGGATAGCAGTGGTTGAGCGCCATACCTTCATGCTTAAGTTCAAGCCCCGCTCGCCGGCAGGCTTTTGTTTAAAGTGTCAGCGGCGAGAATCTAGGATTCTCTTTGGGCTTACTCAGTCTCTATAAAGTGGGTACCTAAAATAAGGGGGGGAACTGACGGTTGAGCGTGATCAAGGTCACCTCCTTGCACAACCGCTGTCCAAGATACAGCAAAGTCTACCATTTACTGAACCCCCACTTCACGGGTTGTAGTGGTAGAGGATATCCGTCTTTCACTAGACAGACCATTGGGTAGTCTTGGTATTCGATACTCGATATTCGATTCTTCGCAGTTAGTACTGAATACATTGTCATTGATATACGATATACAAAACTTCATACTTGGCATTAAGTATTACAACTGGTTCAGAAACTGAGTATCTAGGCACTCAGTACCTGGAACGAGAAACTCCGTACTTGAAACTCAATCTTCGGTCTAGTATGATCTGATAATATTGTTCACTTTGAACCCTTTAGTCAATATTTGGTGGTCTACTTTCGTACTCATAGAATAATAGAAAAAAATGGAATATTCGTTACTCGCTACACATAATATGCAATACTTCATAAGCATTATTTGATGTGGAGGAATATAAGATACATAGCAAAACTTACTCCAATGTCGCTTTCTTGTTACAAAGCAATATTTATTTACTTAGTACATCGTTTTCGATATTCTAAACTCGATACAAAATAATCGGTCTATTATATCGGTTCTCGATATAAAGTTTAAACTCCCTTCGTCAAAATGGAAAACTTTAATTTTAGAGTAATCTGAAGTTTCTGATGAATGATACAAATTGAAAAAAAAACGTATTTTTAAAATTTAATACTGCTTTAGGCTATATTCGAGCACTCTGAAGTACTTATTTATTCAAATTTTTGGATAAATACAAAAAAAAACAACTTGTTTTTGTCAATCAAGATTGATTTATGCAAATTAAATGTCAGCAATTTAGAGCGGTAAACTATCCTCTTTTCTTTATTCGAGATTTTCTACCTGTTCTCAAACCAACGATATACGCAAAAACTGCAGTTTTTTAAATCTAATTTGTAATTACATTCTAAGGCAATGCGATTTCGGTTTATATAGTTAACAAACGGTGAACGACTTGTAAGAAATATATAGATTTTTTGAATTACTGAACATATAAAATATGGATATACAAGAGGCGTTTTTATGAACTAAATGACTTATTGCTATTGACTATCGTTATAATTGATAGAAAATGGACTAAATTTAACTTAGAAACTACTCCCTAACATGCTATAACGTATCTACTACATCTCATCACTAGACTCCTACCTCCTACCTTCTCTACTTTCCGAATCTTAGAACTAGTAATTATACATGTAAAACAAGAGGGGGAAGCAGCAGGCAAGTATACACAATATCCCACAATACGTCATCAACCCAATCCAACTATCCATTAACTATATGATTAGCAAGAAAGAACTCCTCCATTTCTAGCGAGCCTAACAACGTCGATATAATTTATACAGAAAACGAGATACAGAGTTTATTACATAAATACAGATTTACTGAAGATCAATATAGTAGTGATTGGTATGAGATGTGAGATCGAGAGCCAAATAATTAGGGTTTTTATACCTAATTAAATTGGTAAACAGATACTCCTTCCTGTCATTTTCACATCAGCACTTCTTCAAAACCCCGTGAAACATTCTAAGAAGATATTTCAGACCTACATGGAAAGGATCGTTTTCGAAACGGGCTGACAATTCTGGGAGGCATGCCTGCCGTTATAAACTAGTCTGAGAGGTCCAAAGGCTCTCTCATCCAATTTATCTCAGAGGAGCAGCGTAGTGTCTGCCGGGATTCCGATACGTCTTGGTATCCGAGGGGGGCATCTTATCAGAGCTGTGACTGAGTGAATTATGTGGTCCAACACCTCGAGCACAGGCACACACTTAATTGAGCCCTATTAATTTATACCCAGCTCTCAACCGGATAGTGTCCGGCTTCGACGCTATTTATTCCAGTGGAAACGGCCAAGGGTGAGGCAGCTTAAAGGCTGGGATATCCTCATGAGGACCTGCAGATGATATAAATAACTTCGCAGGAACGACTTTTCATTCATAAATACTCCCTATAGAATATTTATGATTTGTGAGGTGGAAGAAACTATACGGAACTATACGGCTTACTCGTAAATATGCCGGCTCATAAAGCAGAGATTACTTCATCAAGAGTGGATAATTGACTCACTGTCTCAATAAACTGGAGCTAGGCGGTAATTTGCCGTAAAAATACAGCAAATTTATGTTAAAAATTTGATTCAATAAGAATTTTACATTGATTAGTTTATTTTATAGCCCGTTTATCCCCTTAGGTGTTCTAATATAAACCGTTGATTTTGAAATTGAGACAACTCCATTTAAAAAAAATCTTTAACGCTAAATCTTAAATTAACCTGTTACCACTACGGCCCGTTAACGAGTCTGAGGTTCAGTACATGGTAGAGACTGTACTGTTTCATGGACAACGGTTCTGCAAGGAGGTGACTTGTCCTAGGTCACCCTCAACCGCCAGGTTTTCCCCCCTAATTTTGGGTACCCTATTTTTATAATATTTTATAGAGGCTGGGTGAGCCCCAGGATGGTCCTAGATCCCATATGATCCATCTCCCACCGCAAACAGACTAAATAAATGTAACTGCCCGCAGCGAGATTTGAACAAGGATTTCCGCCATACTCAGTACTCTACCACTGAGCCACTCCGCTCCCAATCTTAAATTAACACAATTTTATATTTTTAATCAATTAACAATAAATATTATTTCAGTATCAGTATAAACTTGTTATTAGAAATGTATTCGGTCAACAATATTTAAAAATTAATAAAAAATAAAATACAATAAATTATAATAATTATAATGACGTAAGTCAACGATATCCAAATTAAAATAATGTTCACAGAACATTCTTCCTCTCGTATACATCCCAAAAATGCGAGAACGCGGGGATTTGGGATCAGTGAAAAGAAAGGATATGACCACGACCGAAAAGCGTACTTGATTGGGCCAGGATATCTCAAATGGTAGAGTTCCAGACTAGCCATCTGGACCACCCGGGTTCGAGTCCCGGCCCTGGACATTTCTTTTCTTTTCAAATAAAAATATTTAAAAATTAATAAAATTAGTAACAAATAAAATACAATATTTCAAATGTTTTGATTCTGAAAGGAGGTATCAAGCAATAACATAAATTGAAGTTGCCCCACTCCCAAATCAGCGACTAATAATATGCCCTTATGAATACAGCTACAGCCCCGGTGAATATGTGGTTAAGTTGGATTTTGTCCAGAGAGAGTGTTAACAGCTTTCAGATAAGCGGATTCGTATGATTCTCGTAGTTTTCGGCTTGAAATGGAATTGTAATATAAAAAATAACTTCTTTTCAAGCCAATCCTTACTTAGCCCGTTATTCACTTTGAAAGTAACTCGATTCCGTTTAATTAAGAATAAGAAACTCATTTTGGAGAATACTTAACTTAGACTTAACCACTTATTCACCGGGGCTGTAGACATATTCACTTGCATTCTGTCACTCCGGATATCTTGATCAATTGATTACTAAAGAAATAATATTAAATTACCTAGAATAAATTACATTTTAAAAAGCCTTAACTTAACAGTCTGTGATAAGAATAAATAGTAAAAATAAACTTAACGAAAAAATCAACGAAGAATTGTAACTTTTGGGACAATTAATATATTCACTTCCCCTTGAAGGTGATCCATAGCATAAAACATAAATTTTAGTTTATTCACGATTTTAATCAAAGAATATTTGGCCATTGCTAATTTTATAAATGTTACACTACATAGTAATGTATAATGTTTATAGTAGATACACGCTTGAATGAATTATAAGATTTCCTATACAGGCTTTCCAACACCAAACTAAAGTAATTGGTATGAGAGTAATATGAAATAATATTTAAAATACCGTATTAAACTGTTCTAAAAATTAACATCAATATGGGACAAGGCATATTATTAAATCACCCAGTATCAACTATAGTCTTGATACATTTTTTATCATTACTTATGTTTTCTCTATACATCAGTCTTTTTTTTTTTTCTTTTAATACTTCGTTTGCCATTTTTAGCGTCGAGGAGCCTGTAGGTTATTTTGGTTCTTTGAATAGATTTTCTGCCATGTGGGTTATTAGCCCAGCAATGGAGGCCACGTATCCTCGGGACAGCTGGTCTCCTGAATATTTAGTTCCCTCATGAGAAAGGGTGACCAGGCTAAACCCCCGGTCTGGTCTTCCCCCAACCTGGAGGGCCAGTGGCTCATTGCAGTCAGATGACTGAGCGATGGGGCTTCCAACTCCCTACGCCAACTAAAAACAGCCAAAGGTTTCAAATACTGAAACCATATAAATTCATTTTTTTTTTTTGTGAAATTTCTTTTTAAATTTTCTTAAAAATATCTGACAGTATGTTTTTGACAATAATACAAAAGAAACATGTTCTAGTAAAGTAACATGTTTCTTTACAATAATAGTCTATACCTCTGTACATAATAGACCTTTTCAATATCAAACGAACAGTGAAACCCTTATAAATTCATTTTTTTAAATTGTTATGTATTTTTAAATTATCTACATGATGCATATCTGACTTAAGATATATCAAAGGTATATTTGGGAAATATTTTTCTCTAGTTTTGAAAACAAAGGTGAGCTTTTTTGCTTTTATACTAGCGAGATCTGGGACAGCAGCAATTTCTAAATTTTTAGGTACTGTGAAAACATCAAGTTCAATGAAATCACGTAACTTAGATGATCGGAACGAATACATGGATGATCGATATTTGAATTTAACGAGGTTCCGCGTGAGCCTGGGTATTTTTGGAGAAAGCACAAAATAATCGAGCTTGTTTACTAAAATCTTAAACAAGCTAAACGTTGGAAGGCATCCAAAAAGTTACATCTTCGAAATTAGCAAATACGAATGTTACCGCAGATCGCAGGTTACGGATTCAAGTGAATACCTACAAAATAAAAATCTGTACCACTACAGCAATACCAATACCATGCATGGTATTGGGTTCAGTTCAAGGTAAAGACTTCTATTTATAGGACAGTGGTTGTGAGGCAAAGTGACTTATCCTAGTACACGCTCAACCAGCGTTGAGCCACATTGTTCCCCTGATTAAGGGTATTCAATAGATCTATAGTAATAAAATCTAGTAAGATAATAATAATAGGTTTATTGAGCCTAGGAGAGTCCTAGAAGCGTCTGCAGATCCCACTATAGAGTCACAGAGTCCATCTTTAGCTGTCAACAAATTAAATTGTTTATCTGCCACAGCTGGATTTTAAATCGGGACACTTAGCAAAGCATCTCAGCACTCTACACACTATGCAACCTCACTTCCCAATTAGTTATAAATATTAAACCATATAAAAGTATGTATTAATTTTTTTCGGAGGTGGGAAGGAATTTACAGAAAAGGTGCACATTTAGTTATATGTATAAATATATAAATATATACACATACATAAGAAGTATAAGTGAACCATTTCAGATCAAAACGGAAGTCAGACAAGGAGACGGTTTGTCTCCAGTGCTTTTTAACTTGATACTGGACAAGATCATGAAGGAGGTTTGGAAAATCAACAATTCAGGTGCAACCCTAGGGACTAAGAACAATCACGTCAAAGTCAAATGCTTCGCATCTGCGGACGACCTTGTCCTTTTAGCAGAAACAGAAGAAGAGCCAATTGCTCAAATAAACGCCCTCTCGGAAATAGCGAGGATAGCAGGCTTACAAATATCTTTTGAGAAAACGGAGCTGATGACCACAAACTCGGGTTTTAAGAAGAGAAAGGTTGAAAATAAATACGGGAAAATTAAAGTGACGCAGAGATTTAATTACCCTGGAGAAATCATATGCAGCAATGGGTCGGATGGAGAATGTTTTAAGGAGAAAGTCACCAAATTGGAGCAATTTAGCTTCGCCACCAGTAATTTTTACAACAAGAAGAACCTATCTATTTAAGCCAGGATACGACATTATAACACAGTCATCAAGCCGGTTATACTTTATGGAACAGGGAGAAGAATGGGAGAGGCTTCTGGAAATAGGAAGAAGAATTCTCAGAAGAATCTACGGACCTAGGAGAACACCTGAAGGATACAGGTTGAGGTCGAATGAAGAAATTTATAAGGAAACAACATACTTAGAAACTGATGCTACGGTGGGAAGGCTAAGGTACGGACACATGATGAGGATGAATCCTGAAAGACTGAACCATAAAATTTTTCACCGAATCCACTGTGTAAAAATGCAACGGGATATTTCAAACAACTTAAGGATGATATGGACCAAGTGAGGTTAACAGACCGAGATTGTTTTGATAGAGATGAATACAGAAGGACGCTCAAGGGAATAAAGGTACTTGTGGGAAAAAAGCTCCCCAAAAAGGGTCTTGCGTGGCCTGAGGAGAGAAAACATAGGCACGCAAAGCTCATGAAGGACATATGGGAAAAGAGGAAACGGATGAAGAGGAAGCATTAGTTGTTATATTTTTGGTCATTAAGGCATTGTGGTCTTTAAGGCCTTTTCGTGGAAAAAAATAATATATATATAGTGTGTGTGTGTATTTTTTACTTTCACCCAACTTTGGGGTAATATGAATCAATCATAAGCCCTTGTTCCGAGACTTTCTGTCAGCCTGGTTGCATATTTATTCATCTATTATACAACTAATAAAATATATAAATTAAACATAGCAACATTACAGAATGCCCGAAAAACATTGCTGGCTGTAATAATAACCAAAATCTAAGTCTTCTCGCATTGGTTAAATATAACCATAAGGCCTACTGCCACCACTAATTCAAATTTTGAAGATTCCAGTTATACAACAACCCAATAGAAATCGATGTTATTTATATTGGAGGGAATAAGTGTGAAATCGAAAATTCCTTTTCTCATTTAAGGAAAACCAATGACTGATAGATATCAGTTATGTTACAACACCATGGGTACAAGACCATTGGATGGTTCACAGTCCAGTCAACTTGATCGCCAGATAAAGTAAGCCGGGAAAGCCTTAAGGGGAAGCAATCATGTTCCTAGATTATTATCGAGACATAAGAGGCTCTGTTCTGATTTATATATATAGTTAGGAAATATTACATCCTAGTATTACCCTCAGTCCAATTCATCTGACCGACACGTATAGTTGTGGTAATTCAGTCTCGCCTGCACCTATAGCATTAGAATCTGTTGAATGAAACACATGCAACTGATTCTTGGAGTTGATGAAAGAGGTCTTGCCGCCCTTCAGGAATGGAATTATAAAAAATTCTGGATGTAAACAAAGGCTATACTGGAATATGTGAGTAGAGAGAACTGTTTTCCAGACGGCTTAGAGATTGGTATTTGGATCTTGCAACACATTTTCTTTTTTTTTTAAATTGATATTTTCATATACATAAACCAATAAAATTTGTCATGATTACTGTTATTGTATTAATTTAGTTCCTGGCTTCAATACAAGAATATAATTTTAAAAATAATGTATTATAAATTATGATAAGAGTAAGTTTAAGTATATAACAGAAAAGGGCGAAATTTTGGTGATATTGATGTAGGAGGGAATAAGTTTGAACATGTCGAAACTTTCATGTAAATGGGGTCTATATTATAAAAGCAATTGTAAAACTATCATCCATCCGACTCTTATTTACGGATTTGAAATGCTGCCGCTAATTCTGTAGGATGAACAACGTCTTAAGGTATCCTAAAGTAGGCTATACATAGAATATTTGAACTAAAAAGGATGAGACCACTGGAGATTTTGGGGATTGTTTTAGAAGGAAATAAGTTTGAACATGTCGAAAAGTTTAAGTACTAAGTAAGGGTCTATGGTGACTAAAAAAAAATGAAATCGAAGAAGAAATAAAGGCATAAAAAAAGAAATAAAGAAATAAAGAAAGGAAATCTTTGCTATTATTTCGTATAGACATTACTAAGTTCGCGTCTTTTGTCCCGAAATCTAAAAATCATAATTTATAAAACCATCATCCTCAGAAGAGAACTACGGACGTGAAGCATGGTCGCTGACTCTGAAAGATGAACTTCTTAAGGTATCCAAAAATAGGTTGTACATAGAATATTTGAACCAAAAAGGATGGGACCACTGAAGATGGGCTTGGAAAGTTGTTGGGCTTAGTAACGAACGAATTCCTAAAACGTTAATAATCGCTGAGAGGCGTCTGAGGAGTTGACCGAGGGGTAGGTGGGAAGATTGCATTAAGAGAGATCTGACGTATTGGGTTTGGGTAGTGGTCCGTGGACGGAGATTTTTAAACAGAAATTAGTGGTATCGGCATCGAGCCTTCGGGTTCGCTAAGCCTTATAATTATTGTTATGACTGGACAGACGAAATTAGTGTAGCGCATGAGTCATTCTTCTTCCATCATCTAGACAAGGATGAAGCTAGCACTATATCGACGGTAATAAACTAAAAAGCCGGCGCACCTGCAATTTTGTCGTATTTTTCTTCCTAGTGCAAATAATTTAGTAGTATAAAATAGTATACATCATATGAGATAACAGATGGAAACAGATTGTAAAACAAGAAATATCTGAATAGAAAAACCCATATTCCACCCCAAATCTTTACAGACCCACCACCGTAAGGCACCCTTTCGGTGATATTGCACGGTGCAAATCGCTGTTCTGGCCTTCTCCCCACTCTAACCCGATGATCTGAAGCAAATAGTGAAAATCTCGATTTGTCTGACAACAGTACTTGAGTGTTCCCGAGCAAACATAAGACGAGATGCCCGGTGTGCTGGAGTGAGGTGAACTCCCGTAACTGGGGCCCTTAATTGGAGGTGAACTTCATGAAACCACCTCCGGACCGTATCCACACTGATATTCACATTTCGCGCAATTCAAAGCTTTTGATTGGTCTCCACGGCTGTCTGAAAGTGATTTCTTAACGTCTACATCACAATAAATCTATCGTCAGGGGGAAGAGTCGCTCAGGGCCGACCTGAACCTAGCCTCCTGGTTAAGTTACCAGTCTCCCTGTACCTCTGGACTGCCCTGCGAACGTTGGTTTTTGGTAGTTGTTGCAGGAAAGTGTTGTTAGCTTAATCAGCAGCATGCCAAGGCAATCCAGGCTGTGATACAAGCAAGGGGAGGAATCACACGTTATAAAAAAATAAAATTAAAATAATAACAGAAATTTAATGAAGTAAAATTGCCAAAGAATATTTTATTTTTGTATACGAGTTTGGAGTTTTTGTGAAGAAAATTGTTTTTCTATTCAGATATTTCTTGTTTTACAATCTCTTTCCATATGATGTATACTTTAATTGGCAGATGCAGAAAAAATTAAATTACATATTTGCATTAGGAAGACAAAAACGACAAAATTCCAGCTGCGCCGTTTTTTTTTTGCTGTTTAGTTTATTTCTTTCTTTGACGTTTCTACGATATTTTTGGTAGCAACTATCCGGAAATAGATGGAAGTAGAAATAATAATCTGCCGCTTTTAATTACCCATTCAGAGGTAAAATGTAGTAATCAGCCTATTTGTATATATTTTAGGACATACTCTTGGCTACGTGAAAACTATTTTTATAGGATCATAAAGTCGAATAAATGCAACGATTTTCTATTAATAAAATCCAAAGAAATGGAATATTCTGGAGAAATATTTTCATCTAAAAATACTTCTTGGATAAGACAGAGTTAACAACCATTCTAAACCAAAGTGGGAATGCTATGATAAATTCTATGGAGTATCCACAAAACAGGTATAGAAATGGGAAAAAAGAGGTTGATTTGAAGCCAACAAAGTGTCATCATGGATGAAATAATTTTCTCATAGGTCACGCTCGGATGTCTTCGAGTCGCCAACGCTGTTTCAATAAATAAACTAATACATAAAATACAAATACAAAATGTAATAAATTGAGAATTTTTGTGTTTTATAATTTATAGGGTTCACCTAGCCTTGTTTTTATGTAGTATTTATGTAGTTACATCCACTTTAAACACATTACACTTTATTCAAGTTTAATGAGTTCAATTAAGTTTGCGTAAAAATGGTACGAATGCACTCTCGGTTTTAATTCACATTAAAAAGCAATAGTTATAATTATTTATATACCTTTCTATAATCATTATGATGAGTCTTAATAGGCCTACATTTTTCCCAACTTAATATTTTTTTCTTGAAAATCAATCTATAATAATAAGGTATTAATAATTTATTTTATTTCTCTTGAAATATTCCGTTATTATTCATTATTAAATGGCTATTGTAAAGAACAAAATAATCTTTATGACTTTATCATTTTGTTTGTCATTTATTTCAATTAAGATTTGGGATGGATTATGAAAGAAAAACAAAATTAGAATATTAAATTAATTGTTTGAGACAAAGATGTGAAAATATTTATTTAAATTGAAAAAAAATCCACTTCGTAAAGTGTTCAGTGTTTATTTTTTAATTGTATTTTAAGTCAGTAGTCGATACTTTCGACATCGATATTACTAATTAAACTATAGAAGTCGATAATGTCACTAAGGGACAGGGAGAGATTAGGAAACAATCGCTTGAGTGTTATATATGTTGTGATTAAGCTATAATATATGGCATTCGTCTGTATAATAGAAAAATAATTGGCTTCTGAAACTTATTAAAACTAAATAAAAAGTGAAATTGCTTGAGAAAACTGGATCGAGGAGAATGATAAATGGAAAGGAAAAAAAAAATCTAAATTAAAGCCGACTTTGAGAGGAACAAAGACCTAAATAGAAAGTGTGTGCCGCTTTTCCTTTTTTTTAATTTCCTTTTTTTTCTTTTTAGGAAATAGATTTTCCAGACTGTGGCTTCGGATAACCTCAATCTAACGGAACATGACCCTTATTGGATTTAAACCGATTTCTTAAAACTAATTCTTCAAAGTAATGTGTTTTCTCTTCTCCCCCTTAATATTAAAAAAATGCGTGTCAGCTCCGACCCACGACTTGATTTTTACTCCTTAAGAACTAGTATTGTGTAGATTATGTAAAAAGAGGTTAAATGAAAGCTCCTTAAAAAATAGTCGAAGCATATATAAATATTTAATCATAATATTTACATCATCCTAATGAAATATATATCATCAACTAGTTCACATAATTATAATTGTAAATATTTTTATACAAATCATTCTTGGGAAGGTTCGTTCGTTCTACCATGAACATTTAACATGATTTTGAACCGTATTTAGTCCGTGAGTAGTATTATCATCATTATTAAATACTGTGACAATGGGTTTGTGGTAACTAAAATACAATACGTGTACGTCAGAAGTTACATGGGTTATGAATCGTGAAAACGTTGCATCAATAGTTGTACCCTGTCTAGTCGTCCCGAGTAATCTGCCAGAAATAAAGTCTAAATATAGCTCTAAATTAAGGTAATTTTTCAAGAATTGTACAAAGTTTAAACTTTCATCTTTAATTAGTGATTATTCAATTTACAAATTTTACTTAGTGATGTTAAGTGAATAAACAAATATCGCCTGTGTCTTTATCTTTGAAAGAACCAACGATAAAAGATTTCATACTAAAACTGGTTTCGCTGTAAGTTAGTATTTTTCAATTTTACAATTTGACAACACAAATTGACGGTTCGGTTATAAATATTGTCAAGAAAGGAACTTAACGCACCACATTTAACTAAAATAAGATTTTACTCCTCATAACATTTTCATACCAGGGGCTAAATATGAAAATCGTTTCTTAAGGAGTAAACTCCAAAAATACTGAACATAAGGATTTGAATAATCGGACAGACGTCCTAATTTACTCATTGATTTGAACAGCCGTTTTAGAAAATTTATTGTACGTATATATTATTATAAAGATACAAGAGTGACCTGGGGGATCATTTCCACTAATCATTTTTTGCAAAGGTTTCAATTCAATCAAGAATTTGGAACTTTACATAAAATTCGTAACGAAATTCAGCAAGAGAGTCAGGGACTGTCGAACCATGCCGTAAAAGTTTGTATATACGAAATAAATAGTTAAAATAAAAAAATAAAAAATATTCTTATTTTGAAGAGAACAAATATTCCCACGGCCGGGATTTGAATCCGGGTCCTCTCTCTTACCGTGACAGGACTCTACCGACAAGCTACAAGAGTTGATACCAGCCGGGGACAAATCTTTTTTCTTATCTGATCCCATGTCCCCGTGTTCTCGCAAGTTTTGCGATGTATACATTTCTTTAATTTTAGGAACTCCGGTAGCTTAGTTGGTAGAGTCCTGTCACGGTAAGACAGAGGACCCGGGTTCGAATCCCACCCGGGGCCATACCTTTTCTCGTCAGAATAAAAATATTTAAAATTAAAACAACTAACTTATAATAAATTATAAATAGTAATATGACGTATGTCAACAAGTTACTAAAATTAAAGGTGACACACAATTAAACATTAACCGTTATTAAAAAGGTGACACACAACGAAAGAGGTTTGAATTTTACTTGAATAGTAAAATATCCGTGCTTGGGTTTGCGGACGATTTGGTGCTGTTGGGTGAGGACGAAGAAACTATAAAGCTAAATACACAAACGTTAATGAATGCTGCTAAGGAAATAGGGCTGGAAATAAATTCGGACAAGACTAAGTATATGAAGTAAGGGCGAAGTTTTGGTGATATTGTTGTAGGAGGAAATAAGTTCGAACATGTGGAGATGTTTAAGTATTAAGGGTAAATGGTAACTGGAAAAAAAGCAATTCAAGAGGAAATAAAAGTGCGACTAAATGCGGATAATGCTTGTTACTATTCGGTCTCGAAATTACTAAGCTCGCGTAATTTGTCCAGAAATCTAAAAATCAGAATTTATAAAACAATTATCGTTCCATCTCATCTCGATGGATGTGAAACTTGGCCTGGATGAAAAACGTCATCAGGTATTCGAAAATAAGGTGGTACGTAGAATATTCCGTCAAAAAAAGGATGAGACAACTGGGGAATATAGGAGATTAAGTAACGCGGAATTGCGAAGCATGCATCCGGTAAATATTATTCAGGTGATAGCGTCGCGAAGATTAAGATGGGCATGTAAAGTTGCTGGGCTTATTTACAAACGACTTTCCAAGATGTTAATAGGCGCTGTACCGACTGGGAAGCGTTCGAGGGGTAGACCGAGGCGTAAATGGGAGGATTGCGTTGGGGATGATCTAGCGGGTTTGGGTTTGGGTGGTGCTCCGTGGACGGAGGTTTGTAAACATAGATTGGTGGGATCGGCATCGAGCCTTCGGGTTCGTTAAGCCTTTTATTTATTTATTCAATTCTTAGCCCGCATTCTACATTAATCAAGATGCTTACGGTCAAATGAGAAAAGCGGAATCCTTCATTCTTATAGTACACAAATTCCTGGCTAAGTCAGGAAATGTCCTAAAATGGAGTTATTGCTTATATTAAAAATGTCTTTTCCTTATATTTTCACTAACTCATTCGACTCTTATTCACCGGGATTGCAGGCTTAGTATCCTAATGCATTTTTTTAAAGTATTGTTTTCTTAATCTAGAAAACAAAAAACAATATGCATTGAAATTCCTTGATAACCATGATCTCGTGTAAACTCATGGAATCAACTCACCGACTCTCATCAACTCACATATAAAAACTCTATATGAGTAGATAATGTGAAAAGTCTTTGAAGGATACATGTTTTCGACAATAAATATACAGCAATAAATTATTGCAATTGGATGAACCATAATATAGTCTGTGGAAGTATAAAGGGCGTTGGAAGAGGAATGAAAGATGAACTAGCGGAGTCGTAACTGAATGGGCCCTAATGGTAGTCATTTCGTGGGTCTCTTAGCCCTTCATCATCGCTCCAAGTCCAACTCTACGTAAACACGAACATATAGTCCCTGTACTGGTGTTTCAAGAGTATGTAAATATATTATAATTATCTGATTAGGCGTTTCGAGCATGTCATTAGATACTTGCATCTGTAAATCCTGGGAAGTACATATCAAACATTAAAATATTTGTTTACTTTGATTTGATAGTTTTGAAATTTAGAAAATTTTTAATATTTTATAATTAAAATATAAATTATTTTAAATTGAAAGAAACCTCACAATTTTAAAACAAAACAATTGTCCCAATTTTAAAATGAAAACATCACTTCAATTTCAAACGAAATCATCGTTTTAATATTTTACTTTACTTTTGCAGGTTTTTTCCCTCAATGGGTTGCCTCGTTAAGTCAGAGCGTCCCTCCACTTTTCTCTATTTCACCAGTCATCCTCCTCAAGTCCCCTACCAGCCATCTCCTCCTCCACGTAGTCCTTCCACCGGGTTCGGGGTCTTCCTCTTCTTCGTCCGCCTGGCTGTTCCCACAGCAAAAGTCTCTTCGGCCACCTACGTTCTGGCATCCGCTGGCAGTGTCCGTACCATCGCAGCCTGCTCCTTCCAAGTCTCTCCGGAACTCCTTCGGTCACGCCCAGTCTGTCTCTAATATCTTCATTTCTGAATCTAAAGTCCATCTCTGCAGCTTGTAATCTGGAGTAGAGTCCCGGGTTAACTGTCCAGGTCTCTGAGCCGTAGCTGAGGAAGGGCTCAACAATACTTCTAAAAATACGCCTTTTGTTGTCCGTTGAGATGACTGTGTTCCAAAGAACTGGGTGCAACATTCTAGTCACCCTTCTTGGCAGGCCAACTCTCCTCCTTACTTCGGGATCCGACTTGACATCTATTGTTGACCCTAAGTACTTGAAGGAGTCCACTCGCTTGCATATTTTCCCGCTAATATGAAGGTCTGCGGCTTCTCTGCAGTTCACTGCCAGGTATTCGGTCTTATCAAAATTTATTCGTAGACTGTATAGGCCCCATAGGCTGTATTCTTTTTCCAGGGCCATTAGCGCTTTTTCCAGACCATCTCTGTTATATGTGACCACTGCCTGGTCATCGGCAAAGAAAAGAGAGAAAAGCATATGTCCGTCTATGTCTATGCCCTTTTCTCTCCAACGTGCGCTCCACTCCTTCACTGCCTGTTGTACATAAATTTTAAACAGGGTTGGGGACATATCGTCATAATGGGGACATAATTATTTTAATAGCATAATAAATAAACGTCCCAATTTCAAAGTATAGTTTAGTATCATTTAAAAATAAAAAAAATGTCTCTATTTTAAATTAAAAAAACTTTTCAATTTCAAAATAAAACAAGTGTCTTACTTCAAAGTAAAGAAAAACCTTAATTTAAAAATAAAACAAACGCTTTAATTTTAATGTAAAACAAAATACTCATTTCAAAATAAAGCAAACTTTCAAATTTTAAACGAAACGATTGTTTTAATGTCAAAATAAAACGAAGTGTCAATTTCAAAATTTAAAAGAGTCTCAATTTCAAACGAAACAATAGGTTTCAATATCAATTTAAAATAAACGTCTAGTTTTCAATGTTAAAAAACGTTTCATTTTAAATTAAAAAAAAGTCTCAATATCAAAATAGATCAAACTTCCCAAAGAAGGATATAGTTGCAACGAAAGAATGCTCTGGAAATAAAACAGTGAAATATACTCTGATACATAAAAATTATTTTTCCAAAACCCCAAGTAGGAAAAAATAGATTTGATGAGTTAGATAAAAATTATGACTTCACAAAAAAAATAAACGTCACACTTTTAATGTTAAATGAACGCCACAGTATCAAAATAAAACGAATGCCTCAATTTCAAAATGAAACAATAGTCTCAATTTTAAAATAAAACAAACGATTTAAATTTAAAATAAACAAACGACTAAATTGCAAATTAAATAGAAAAAAGTCTCAATTTTACGAATACGTCTCGATTGCAGATTCAATCAGATGCCTAATAAAATAAAACAAATGTCTCGATTTCAAAATAATACCGTTAATAATTCAATGTTCAAAATAAATCAAACGCTCTTTCAATTTGAAAATGAATCAAACGCCTCAGTTTAAAAATAAAACAAACGACTCAATTCGAAAATTAAATAAACGTATAATAGGACACGTAGTAATTAAAAATGCCGGTACGAATACTGAGGATAAAGACGGATGCGGTTTGTAAATGTTTACTTTATAAATCAAGAGCTTGTTCCTAAACATTCCAAGTTCTATTTTTACATTTCAAAGCGCCATTTGGTCCATACATACAAGTATATAGGGCAAGGATGCGCTAATTTCACATTAGAATTTCCAGACAATTGATCAACATTGGGATATTTATTTGAATAAGTTAATATATTTTATTTTCATTCTATCGTAAATACTTTATATTATTCATTGTATTTTGATATCTTGGTTGTCTGCTTCCCTTAAATGGTGGTTCGTGATTTTACATTTGAAAACCTAGGTACATTATTTTTTAAAGGAAAACATTATGAGCATAATTTATTTGAATTGTGAGATAAAATCTAAAACATCTTAGTTGTGTTACATTAATGAGATTAATGCTTTGCTTAAAATGAATTGCTATGCTGAGGTTCCCAGATTTAAACTCGGCTGCCACGGATAAATTACTTAACCAACATCTAGATCTATATACTTATAACTTCATAGCTTATACTTCTAAGATTAAACGAGCTCTGTACATGGCCCTACGGAATATTGTAAACAAAGGCCATATCGAAGTACCATAAATAGTTGTAGTCCATTAATCTTACTTCGCTGTCACTAAACTGAACTAAACAACAAATTGAGAAACGAGATAGATTATTTAAGACATTACTGTTATCATTTCATACAAGGCTCATTCCATAAATTACTGTTACATACTCTGACCTGACATTATTTCCTTTTTTTAATACACATACTGGACTGTTGTCTCCCAATACATTAGAAAGCTGAATATATTTCAGGGAACATGGCGCAAGAAACACTTCAACAAATATGGTCCTGAGTATAATGCTTCTTTCAACAGATACCTATGTGTATCAGTGCTATTAGAGAAGTGAGTTCAGGAAAATATAAAACAGTTCAAATTGTTTTAAATTACTCCATTTCAAGGTAGGATAATTACGTAATTTATTCATAATTAAAAAATTCTAGAGAGCATTAATTTTTTTTTAGAATTTTCTAAATGTATATTTTGAAAATAAAATATTTATACATGTTTTTAAGCTTTTACTGTCTAATGACTTTAAAAATTGGAGCAAACGTTCCAAAGGCAAAAATGCGATTTATAGATTTTTAACCCATGAAAAATTTTTTGTAGTTTCAAACGCCATGTATTCACTTTTAGGGAGCGTAGTTGCAGTGCCGAATGTCCTGGGTTCTGGCTGAGGCAGATAATTTATTTAATATCGGTCCTGTAGGATCTGGAGACCCTCTATGAGCTCATCCTGCCTCTATAAAGCGGGTACCTCTATAGTTCGGGTGAGTGTGATCTACACAAATCACCCCCTTGCACAACCGTTGTCCAAGAAACAGTAACGTCACTTACTCACGTACTAAAGTCGACTTATACTCAAACAATTACTTCTTGTATTTAAAAACAGTTAATAAATTCTCCCTTGATGTTCGCTGCTAAAAAATACTTATTTTAGGTGCTAACGTTTTGACTAAAAATACATAAACAAAAATGGCGATATTGATGGATATTTGAAAAAAAATCGATAATTTAATGAAAATAAATGTCAGTTTTCTTTATAAATAACTTTAGTTTTATATGAAACTATACAAATTTTTAATTAATTTTATTAATTGTTATTTTGATGGTGATTTTTTTTGTGAAGAGAAAAGATTTGTCCTGGCCGGGATTCACACCCGGGTCGTGTACAACCGGGTACTATCTGCGTCGACCCGGGTTCGAATCTCGTCCAGGGCAAATCTTTTCACAACAAAAATATATACATACATTTTTATTTCATAATTTTGAAAACTAGTCATAAAGCTACATGTAGTATTTTAAGTTCACCTCATTAATCAATGTTTTTCATATTTGACATTAGTACTTTTCATATTTAACTAGACAATAAACGGATTAATGATAATGTAATGAAACAAAATTATTTGACAAAATATTATTTATATAATAAAAACGTGAAGGGAAATTTATGATTGCCCCAAACGATAAAAATTCGGTAAATGAACGATTTTTACTCAAAAAGTTAAGAGACTCTACTTATATGGACCTAAACTTGTTAAAAAAGTTAAGAATAAAGTTTAAAAATGACACAATATAAATTCTTACAACTTTTAAAACAGTTAATATTTAATTTACAAAGTTTAAACAGAGCAGACTAAGAAATTAATGAATTCCATACTATTTTATGTTTCGTTCAGTGTAAATGGGAATCGATGTTTTTAAATTAAGAAAAAGGACAAGCTTACAATCTCAAATTCTTAACTGACAAAAAAAAAAATCTTAACAGAAAAAGAAAAGAAAGAAAAAAGATTTCGTTACTGGTAATGTGGTCGAGAGAAAAACCGCTGGGATCTCCTTCGGTCCAACCTTTAGTGGTTGGACAAAGTGGTGCGGAGTTTCCCAGGCTGATTGGGGACTTGCACAGTGTAGGCGAAACTTTTTAAGTCCTAGTATAACTTTTTCTTCTAATGTACCTGAAAATTACTGCACTACAACCCATAAAGGGTATTGGGTTGCTTACACAGTAAGGACTTTACAGTATCAAGGACAACGATTGTGAAGGGAGATGAAAATAATGTATCCATATAATATAATCCACATATTATACTACTCATCAGACTACTCACTACATGCTCGGTAACTGAGGGGTAGTAGCCATCACGATCAGGGTTGATCAAGATAAAAAAAAACCGTATGTTCAGGTATGCTATAATTCAGTACGCAGATGTTTTTTGTATAAATGTTAAATTATTGTACAACTTTTGTTAAATTAAAAATAATGTAGATATTGATAAATAGGCTTTTTGACGAAGCGTGTAATTGTAAGGCATATTTCTTCGCGGATTACAGAACACATTTATTTGTACTTAATTACTACCTGTAATTTGAAGGTGTGGTACAAGGAAAGGAAATAAGTAATTTTGGAGTTTGAATTGGATCTTTTGCGCGTATGAGCTATAAATAATGGATCCTAATATGAATTGAGATTTTTGTTTTAGAAATTTTATCTTTAACCAGAGACAGAAGACATCGTTTACTTCAGAAAGGAAACTTATCCCCAAGATAGCACACTCCTGACAACTCCTTCAATACCTTGTTTACTGCAGGTAGGGGACATGTCTTGGACAAGATCCCTTTTTTCTCTCTTTTGTAAAATTTAGAAAAATTGTTATTAGTGACTAGATATTCTGAAGTTAGCGGTTCATATAAAACTGTGCACCACTACAGTCCATGAAGGGTTTGGTAGTAGAGACTGAACTGATGATGGTATAGGACAGCGATTTTTATGGAAGGTGAATTCGAGATTACACTCAAACTCCAGGGATTTACCCCAATTAAGAGTACCAACATAATATAGTCTGGGTGAGCCCCAGGAGGGTCTGCAGATCACATTAGGTCCATCCGTGGATGTTAACAAATTACATAAATTATTTTCCACAGCTGGATTTGAACCCTTCAAAGCAACAAATCACCCTTCAAACTGATCTACGCCACTCCCCACGCTTCGTTTTGCACCCTATCCATTTTGGTATCCACTGGAATTTGGTAATTGCCGAAATGTAACGACATTTCGGTAAATTTGGTATAGTTCTCGAAATATTACTAAACGTAAGAATTTACTAAAGTGGTTATATCAACTTACTAAGATATAGCCTGACGCTCTTCCTAAACATCCTAACGGCTTGGAATCACGAAACCGTGAACTTCTAACGCGATATCTGTCGCAACGCGTTTTACCAACTTACAATTAACACTAAAGTGTGAGATAAAGTGTGAACGCGGAGAGCTACACGCCAACGCCGTGTTTAATCGATCTTTGAATTAATTCTCGCTCGTGTAAGGAGTTGCAGTAACATATCCTTCATAATAAAATATGATCGATACTTAATGCTGTGCGGAGAACAGCATGTAGGACTGGATTAAAGTCGGTAATGTAAATCAACAAGTATATAGTATAGAAGTGACCAAGGATGTAACGTGAAGATAACATCAGAAAAAGAATCAGGGTGACAATTCATCAGCATTCATATATGCAGTAGGGTCCGTTGAGAGCCATCTCAGGTTTCTCCAACTCCAACTTTTATATTACCAACAGAAAGCGTTTCCTTTTTTATTCCGAGGAAGTAAACGTCAAAGCTGGGTATTAAATCAATTTTCCCTACTTGATAGGGAATCGATATTACGCCAGGTATATTTTTAAAGATCATAATGATGGTTTGTGTCACGAATAACTTTTTTAGAATAGCCTCGTCCCTACTAAAAATGCTGTATTATATTGAAATGATAAAAATAAAATAAAAAATCCTCTTTCCCTACTACCCATGAGTAGTCATCATGAAAATCTTGTTTTGAATAGTCTTAATAGTAAGCACAATACAAATTTGAAAATAATAGCGAGTGTGAGAGAAACGTTTGGGGTCCCAAAAAGCTCGAATATTACACCAATTCATATTTCGCTTAATATTCACATATTTAATTGTTTAAACTAATTTAGAAGAACTGAGCAGTAACATCCCTTGTTACAAGAAACAACGACATGACAATGGAAGTCAAGGCTAGAATTACAGCGGGTAACAAGGGCTTTTATGCTCTACGGGAGGTCTTGAAATTCAGGAATCTCTTCCGTAAAAATAAAATCGTTATCTAGAAGACAATCATACGCCCCGTAGTTACACATTGCAGCGAGACATGGGTCCTAACAAAAGCAGCCAAAGATTCCCTCAAAATTTGGGAAAGAAGAGTATTAAGAACAATATATGGCCCTATTAAGGAAGGCGAGCAATTCAGAATGAGAAATAATGCAGAATTGATGGAATTGCTAGCGGAGCTAGACTTAGTCACGGTCATTAGGAAGAGAAGAGTAGGCTGGTTAGGTCATATTGAACGCATGGATCCGAAGAGACTTCCTCGAAAAATGTATGATGATGTATGATAATCCACATATTCCGGGAGGAAGGATAAAACGCGGGAGACCCCGATTGAGATGGATGGAAGATGTGGAAGAGGATCTGCGTAGGATGGGAGTGCGGAGATGGAGGAGGTTACCTTCCGATAGAGCGGAGTGGAGCTCTATCTGAAGTTGTTGGAGGAGGCTCAGGTCCTACAAGGACTGTAAGTGAGTGAGTGAGCAGTAACATCCATAAAGTAGTTCGATGACTGAAATTAAAACACACATATGGTATGGTACCCAAATTATAGAGGAGCCCTTGTCAATTTATGCCCCTATCTCAAAGGGTCCATTTATGCCAGATAACATTCAATAATTTATCTGCATCAATCGGATTTGAACCCAGGACCTTGAGCATAGTAACTCAATAATATACACACAGAGCTACCCTAAAAAAAATGCATAAACTATGAAAATAGGGAAGAAGAACAAATTTAACTAATTTCCAAAACAGTGATTAGGAATCCGACAAAGAGTGGATGCCGACAAAACAAAACCAAAAAGGTTTATTCATACAAAAACACTATTGTTTTCTGTTGATTTTATCATTGAAAAAACACAATAAATTCCATTATTTTATTATTTTTTATTATTCTATCTTTGATGTTATTTGAAAAATGATGGGCCCGTCCTAGGTAGGCCTGGCTCCTGCAAGGACTGTTGAGCCGAGCAGTTAGTTAGTTAGTTATTTGAAAAATAAAGTGCAACTTATAATTTTTGTCATACGAAATTGAAACAGAAACAAAAAATCTTAAAACAGTATTTTTTTATAAATAAATCGTACGTTTTATATATATCTCCTGCAAAATTAGAGAGAAAATGCTGAAGTCGGTCAAGACCCATTTTAATGCAAATTATTTTTTTTAAATATAATTATTTCAACTGTTGCCATCAAGCTCATGTTATATTCAGCTAATGAGCTACCCAATAAACGTTGATCAATAAGGAAGTCAGATCAAGTCTTAAAATAAATAACTTATTTGAATAAATAACCTATTTAAATAAAAAAACCTTATATAATGAATAAATAATATTTTATAATCATGTATATACATTTTTAATTTAAGTTGACTATGGACACAAGGAGAAGATCGTGGATGTGGGATCTGCTCTCATAAGAATATTAAATCGAGCTTTGGGAGACGTACCGTTGGGTACTGTTCTTCTTCACGCTTCTCATGCCGTTTTATTGTAACTTTATCAATTTATGTGATTATCAATTTATTTTATTGAGAAGAGTGGATGAATATCTAAAGAGAGAAAAAAAAGTTGACTTTGATTAGCAGTAACAATATCGTATTATATTATTAATATAATTATGAAAAAGTAATTGTTTATTTAATTGGAACAGTTTCTAAATTACTCCTTACATGACTCCCAATACGTTAAATATAGTTTTATAATAGTACCTAATTATTTTTACTCATTACAGTAACTCAGCGCTCTATACACACAGAGCAACCCTCCTTACAAATAATCGTAACTATTTTCAAAGAATATATTTTGCAGTAATCTGTAATAATAAGGATCGCACACCGAACCATCGAATTATTGTTTATGGGTGTTTATGGAAGTTGATGTCCGTTCTGGTGATGTCCAAATCATTTTTTTTTTTTTTTGTTCTTAAATTAAAAATCCTATTTATAACAAATGGAACAATATATTAAACAGTTAATAGTAGTAGAAAGGCAATTAAAAAAGCTACAAAAGCTCGATTCGGCATTTTATTTTATTCTCTTCTGATACGGAATGATCATTTTTTTTTTCCGTTGGAGAACAGGAATCTAAGCGGCTGAGATACAAGTTTCAATATAAACTTGGTTAGGCGTGAGGCTATTATATCGAGATAGGAGATAATATCATAAAGAAGGAGATAAGAGATAAAATACGTAAAAGGGACGGGAAACATAAAGGAATTGAGGCTATTAAATAGGTAAAGATTATAATGAGTAGGAGCCTCGGGCATTCAGAAGTCATTCATTTCGGTCTCTTTTCATCTCATGGCGATAAAATGTTTAGTGTTAAGTGTATCGTAATTTTACAGTATCAGACTTTGTAAGGATAGTCTAGTGTTAATTTTGAAATGAACGAATACGTTAAAAATATATTTAGTATACATATAAAGGCCTCTATTTTTCTTGACTATAATAAAATTTGATTTTTCGCTCGGTTCTTGAGATCCTATCGGTACCGTCTTTTAGTTAGTTTTTGAGATTTGATAATTCTCAAATCCATGCCCTATAATGAGAAACAGGCTTTTAGTGAATTATATTGAAACGCATACTAATCTATTTGAACGGTTAGTAGATGATGTCAATACATAAATTGTACTTACTTACACAACTCCATCTATTTAACTGTACTCAAAGTTCAAGACATAGTCATAAAATTGCATAAGTGTCAATTTTAGGATTAGACTGAGTGTGTTTTAATATACGTCTCTAAAAGCCCGTTTTTTACTGTCGGGTTAAGAACATCTAGAGAACAATAAAGCCTCCAAGATCATTTCACTAGTATTCTGAATCTCTAGAAACGAAAAAAAAAAATAAATATAGTAAACATTTAAAATGAACCTTAAACATAATTAATCTTTTGACTTAATCATAAGTCAGCTGTCAATATCTATCAACTATCATCCATCAATCAAAAAATATCAACAGAATTTTTAGTCACGTTCCAACATGTAGGGCATTATATTGCATTTTATTCGTAAAATATTAATAACGACTTAAAACTTATAACTTGTTGAGGTGGAAAAACCAAAATAAAATGGTATCTTTACCCACGAGCCTTATTAACATTCTCAGCTTTTTATATTATTCGAGCTAGAGATTTGAATTGCGCATTATCTTAAGTTTATCACCATGCACATACCAAAGAATTCTACTGTCAATGAATCTAATATTTCAATGAACCTTTTTTGTTTATGAAATAATGGATTGAAACGTTGTTTGTTCATTCATTTAACTTAATTTTATGCTAATATGGCTAATCGGACAATGTAACATTGGGAGTCTTAAATTTTTCCCACCCAAGTATAATTAGGATAGGGATTTTAGGAGTGTTTGACACCGCAAATACTGGAGACCATCATTTTACGTACCCTATGAATGACAGCATGATTACGGCTTTTTTTACCCCTTATTATTAAAAATTCCTGTGGCCCCCCTCCCGCTTAAATCTTGGTTATATAAGGTTGTTATGGTAACCAATAGATCGCAGATTGTCCCCATCAAATAAATACGGAAATAATTTAAATTCAGATGGATCTTCAGATAAACGAATTATCCCTTATAAAGAACCGTGTCCGAAATTTCCTCTTTTGATAAAGGCAACCAGAAAGACTTAAGGTAAATGAGTAAAAATTTAAGGACATAGGTATAAATTATAAATTGCATCAGAAAACTTGTCAGCTTCGTGATAATACGAAAATGAGTTTAAGATGAGCGGGACATTAAGCAAACTCATAATTTCAAGAACCTAATTAACATTCTGACAAAATTACAAGCAGGGTTACAAAAACAAGATGAATAGAAATAAAAACAAATATATCAGTTACAGTTAGTTGCCAGGAAACGAAAATTAGAACAGAACATAAATAAACAAACAGATTATTCTTTGGTACTGAAGATTCCATCCGGATATTTACACGGAATACAAACTTTTTTACATCATGACTCCATCATCAGTAGTATTTTATAAGCATAAAAAACTCTAATTTGTAATAAATAAATAGTTTTATTTTTATAATTAATTTGTTTACAAGAAAATTAAGCTTCATTAATATAAGAACAAAAATACGTTCCTACGGCTTTAATATTTCCAGTATTATAGAGACTTAAGGCTTTTGTTTTTTGAGTTTTCCAATTGATCTAAATAATATATTAATCTATTTGAATTAATTGTATTACATACAAAATACTTCAGTGGTATCTTCTGGTTTAGACCGTGTCGCTAACTTTTTCGCCAAAGTTTCGCCAGACATGCTGCTGACTTCTTCAGGGCAGAAAAGAGAATTAATTGTATGACATATTATTAATTAATATTTTTGTTCCTATTATTGTCTTTATTTAAAGATTTTGTGCTTCAGTTATACATTGTACGGTTAATGAAATATTAATAACATTTTATTTATACACAGAAATATTATTATAAGTATGATTCAGGCGCTTTCTGTGAGGAATGCAATACCTTTAATTCTTGACAAAGAACATACCACTTGATAATATTGCTATGAATGTGGTGGAAAAATTACAGGAGGTATCCAAAGAGGCGACGAACAACAATTTAATCAAATTTATTGAATCAAAAAAAAATAATAATAAAAATTGGTATTATTTGAACAAAGTTGAATTACACTTTTGTTGGCATCAGTTTTTTTTATTTTCTCATTAAAATCAACCATTGGACTGTGAAATGTTGGCTTTACAGAAATCTGCTATTCCAATGAAATAGATTCCAATTAAGTATGGCGTATTGGATAGTACTGTATGGGTTTCAATTTTAAATAATTGTCTATTCATTGTTGTTGTTTTTTTTTAACTAAACAATTCTCTTTTAATGAGTTTTATTTCGGAAACTATGTAGATAAACAATATTAAGCCGTTTTAAAAAAACTAAGTTATTATTAAATATATATTAAATATTATTTATTATTACTTAGCTGTATTAGTTATTGCTTGATTATGGCTAACGGCTAATAATTTTTTTTTACATTGACACTAAAGTAAAAAAAAATATTTTTCGGTAATAAAACAAAAATAAAAAATATAATAAATCAGCAGCTGTAATAATAAAGTAATATAAAAAATAATTGTAGCGACGAAACAACCCCCTTTGTTCCAATTATATGACTGTTCCAATAACTCGAACTCCAATTGTTGTATAAGTGATATATTGTAAAAAAAAAATAGTTCAATTTTTTAGGACCCATTTTTAATATTTCTGTTTGAAACATACACAAAAGTCTACTGTAACAGATTATGTTAATGACTTAGCTACCTACCGTAGCTCAAAATATAAAAAAATATAAACTTTCTTTCATAATAGATTTATTCTTTATTCTTCATTCGTACCTGCGTAATTGTAATATATTCAAGTTAATTCACTAATGGTTTTGCTTAGTTATCACGATACTGTAAAAGAGATATGCAATTGGAATTGATCTGTCTTTATTTATTACATTTCACTTCTGCATGAAGAAAATTGAAAGCTCCTCGGATAATTAAACTACCAAAGCAGTAATAAAGATTAACTAATAGCAGAATAGAAAACTTCAGTGTCTTGTAAAAATGTAAAAAGTAATCTCACGAAAAAAATTAATAAACCCTTATCTTAGGAGAATATAATTCTAAAGTTTAGAATCGATTAACTCAGGAACTATTCATAATATGTAAATTAAATCAGAAGAGACACTTGAGACTAATCCGGATTGTTTACTTTTAGAGGATCAAATGCCTCTACTACCAATTTATGCAAATATCTGGTTTTTTTTCAACAGTTATGCATGCAAATCCGCTTATTCTTACGAATGATAAGTATTTCCTGTGACATGCACAGCAGTATTAAATTGAGGAATAAAAAATATTTAAGATATATGTTTTTTTTTAGAAAAATTAATAAAATTGTTAGGGCGTAATAATCGTCCGAATATATCATAAGGATGAAAGCTCTTTGAGTGCAGTCAGGATATAAATAAATCTGACAAGAATGGAAGACTCAATCCTGTCATTTCAGTCATATTTTCTTTCTGACAAGTGTTTTACTTCGGTGATTATAAAATCAATTAATAGTGAATTCTTTGAGCTTAGCGCAGAAACAATAATACGTAATTGAACATACCTTTTTATTTATTGATTTAACCTTCACTAAGTGTGATAATGCAATTATTATTTAATTGGTAACTTTATTTAATTATACCAATTATTTGTGATTTGATGCCAATTGGGAAAACTTCAAAATAACCTAAATCAAAAATAAAATTTTGATAAGAGTATTGTTTCCCTCAGTAATAAAGATCCATTATTTTTTTAAACAGCAGTTTTAAAATATATATCCTGTATTTACACACAAATTGTATATAATATATAAGTATTAATTGTAGGATACTTCTTGTAAAATAGATCAAAAAATAAATAATTATGTAGGAAAAGCAAATCTAATTCGTTTTTAGGGTCGTTTCTTCTTCTTATCTGGCATCACGGCCCACATGAGTCAAAGCCTGCTTCAACAAGAATTGCCAGTCCTCTCTATTGCGCGCCACTGCCTTCCGATTTCTTAGTCCAAGTAGCATTCTGGAGTCCGCAGCCACACAATCCTCCCAACGAAGCTTGGGACGTCCTAATCGCCTTGTACCATACAGTTGGTCGGACATAAATTTTAATGGGATATCACCCTGTTTCATTTTCATGACATGACCAGCCCAGCGAAGTCGGGCGAATTTGATGAAGGTGACAACATTGACGTCTTTGTACATCACGCTTATTTCGGCATTTGATCTTCTTCTCCAGGAACCCTGCTCACACACACCTCCATATATCCCGCGGAGCACTTTCCTTTCGAATCTCAAAAGGGCTTCTTCCTGAGCCTTCGTCATCGTCCGTTCAGAATGCCGGAAGATGACGAAGGCTCAGGAACTTCGTCATCGTCCATCATTCTGAACCATATGTAAGCACAGGTCTGATAAACGTCTTGTATATCCTAGGTTTAGAGGCTTTGGACAATACGCTGCTCCTTATATGCCTTTGGAGTCCAAAGTATGTGCGGTTCGCGGAAAGAATTCGCCGCTCTATTTCTTCTTTTTACGTTATTGTTGTGATTCCGGGATCTCTAATTACCTTTTCAAGAGAAAAGTTGAAAACGAGGAAGGCAAGGGCATCTCCTTGTCTGACTCCCGACTCTGTTCTAAAACCTCTTGACAGTTTTCCAGATTTCCTCACAAAGCAGATATTATGCTCCATCGTCATTTTCACTAAACGAATCAGTTTAGGAGGGATCTTTAATTCTAACATTGCCTTGTATGCTTCTTCTCTGTTCACAGTGTCGTATGCTTGTTTGAAATCTATGAACAGATGATGAGTTGGGATCTGAAACTCTCTTGTTATCTCCGTGAAAATCTGGTCGACAGTCGACTTACCCTTACGAAATGCACAGCGATAATTTCCTAATTCACGATCAGCCTATGGAAGGAGCCTTTTAAATAGAATAAGATACAGTATTTTGTATCCGGAAGGAAGGAGAGATATGTCCCTATAGTTACTGCATGTTAGTGTGTCACCTTTTTTATGAATGGGACAGACTACAGTTTTTTTTCAACTCACTAGGCAGTTTCACTTTCTGTGCACTAAAAGTTCCTGCAGGAATTTTACCATTTCATACCCGCTGGTCTAAAACAGCTCTGCTGGAATGTTATAAATTCCTCATCAATTATTGGTTTTTAGTTTTTCTATTGCATCCCTTATTTCCTCTTCATCAGGAGGTTTAACAGAATCTTCAGTGCATATTTCCCTTAAGTTAAGTGCGGGATCTAGATTTTCTTGTTGTTGGACTCTACCCATCATTTCCTCGAAATAGACCGCTCATCGATCCACAACTTCCTCGGCGACTAAAGAGCCATCTTTATTCCTGCATGCATGATTTTGAGGTTGATATGTCCTGCGCCCCTCATTGATCATCTGAACAAATTTTCTCCTGTTTTTGTTGGGATTCTCGATTTCAGTTAGGACTTTGCATTCCCATTTTCGCTTTTTACGTCTGCGGACATGAGTTTCCCTTCTTCTTAATGCTCGATACTCCTCCACATATCTCCGGATGTATGTCATCTGAACCATAGCTATATATAGTTGATTTTTTCTTTGGTTTAGTAGCTTGCATTCTTCGTCAAACCAAGTTTTTCTGTTGGTTCTTTCTTAGGTTCCCTTTCATTGTCTTTGCTGACTCTATCATTACTACTTTACATGCATTACACCTATCCTCAAGTGTTCCATCTTGGTCTATATTCCTAATTTTAGCATCAATGGATTCAGTCAGTACAGTACGAACTGCATCGTCTTTGAGTTTTGTTATATTAAACCTTAATGTAGCTGTGGAACGTAGCCTTTTCGCTGTTGAGATTCGGGCCCTTATTTTAGGAATGATAAGGAAGTGGTCGGAGTCCATATTAGCTCCTCGGTATGATCTCACGTCCATTAGCGAAGACCTATGCCTTGAACTAATAAGCACATGATCTATTTGCGTGGCAGTGGCTCTACCATTAGCTCCAAATTTTTTCCATGTGGCGAGGTGAATCCTTATGTGAGAGAAACAGCTGCTTCCAGCAATAAGTCCCTTGGAAGCTGCAAAGTTTACCAGCCTTCTTCCGTTATCGTTTGAAATATCGTGCAAGCTATGAGATCCTGTTATAGGCTTAAATGTCTCCTCCTTTCCGATTTGTGCATTGTAGTCGCCAAGTACGATCTTCATGTCGTACTTAGGCCATTCATCCAGGCACTTTTCCTGTGTTTCATAAAGGGAATCCTTCTCCTCATCCTCTGACACTTCCGTGGGGGCATGCTCATTTATTAAAGTAATATTATAGAATTTTCCTTTTAGACGAATCATGCGAAGTCTAGGAGTGATAGATTTGAATCGATAACTTGTTGAACCATCCTTTTACCAACAACGAAGCCGGTTCCAAATGTATGGAGGCGGTCATCACAACTATAATAGATAGAGTGATTTCCTTTTCTTAGGCTACCCTGTCGAGTCGACCTGATATCTTGGATGGCAGCTATGTCTATATGTTAGTCATCAAAAATATTAAGAAGCGATTTGAGTGCTCCAGGTCTATATAACGTTACAATGTTCCAATAGGCAATTGTGTAGTCCAGTTGACGTTTTCCGGATCTATTATCATTAATTAGTCCGGCTAATCTTTTTTGAACTTTGTAGTTAACTTAGATTTAAGAAGAGTGGGTGTATCCTGACTTGCTCCTGGGAAAGGTGATCCTAGGGTGTGTACTCTCTGTGACCTAATGTTAGTTTAAATGTATTGTGTACTGTTCTGAGTGCTTTGGTGCTGGGTACTGAACTGGGGAACCCGGGGAAGCGTTAATACCCGCTAGCCTCGCACTAGACTAGCCCCTGCGGGAGGGTCGTTTAAAGCTTCATTTTAATTTAAATATGTATGAATATAACATTTTCATAGAGAACCTACTTCCAAAATTTAATTTCCCTCAGAGTTTCTCTTCTGTCAATATCTATCGTTTACACAATGACTCTGAGTTTTATCCAGAATCGAAGATACCATAAAATGAAAGCTGGATTTTTTATCTCTGACCCACAACCAATAGCATTTAGATTTAATTGCTTTATGTAGGAGATAAAGCAGAGGAAAATAAAAAGCTTCCGAAGTTTAAATCTGAAAAAAATGGCAGTGCATAGAAAAAAAGTACTATACGATTTTGATTTATGTTGCTCAAGAACAATGTAGTTATATTATTGAAATTTTAAAAGATTACTTGATTTACTAATATTTCGTGTTATTTCATATTTTAAATGATAAATATAGCTGTATTTTTTTTAATTGTATCTCTCATCGAACGTTTATTATCATTTTATCATTTATATTACTTGCAATTCAGCACTCGTAGAACCCAGCTTTAAATAATTATCTTGAATAATTAATTGTTTACCGTATAAATTTTGAAGAGGAGAAAATGGTCCGCTAGAGGTCAAAACATATTCATAAACCACTATAAATGTTGTTTTATGAAACAAACAACGTTTCTATTTTGACCTTGATCAGATAAAGAAACAAGATACAATAAACGTATTACAATAACATAATTGCTATAAACAAGATACAAAAAAAATCTTTAAAAAATAAAATCGTTGGAAATATTACTAATATCAATATTTATAAAAACAAAAGGTAAAAACTAATATATTAATAAAAATAGAATAATTAGAAGTTAAAAGAAAACAGAATGTCAATACTGGTAACAGTAAAATTTAAAACTAAAAAAAAAAATCTTATTTTTATAATATATATTTTTGTATCTACTTAATTCAGCCCTGATGAAGATTTGAAATGTGGGTCGAAACGTTAGGTTTAAATAAGTAGTTTCTTACAGCGTAAGTATTTATTTTAACTTCCATCCGGGCCAAAATCTCCTTCAGAAATGTTTAATTCTGTTTGAGGATATCATTAGTCGTGCCGTTAGCTTTGTCTTATTATTGATTATGTTGTCTTAGCATTTTTTAAATGGAGTAAAAAATCGTTGGTTATATCGTTCTTTGGAGGGGACGTAAAATGAAGGTTCCATGCTGCTACGGAGTCAGGTCCTAGTTAATGTTTTTCATCCTAATTATACTCGGATAGGAAACATTTAGGACTTCCACTGTATTATCGTCCGACTAGCCACACTAGAATAAAGTGATGTTAAATAATTGATACAAAAACAAGTTAATATTTCAATTTTTTTTTACGAATTCGTTTTCTCATTGCCAATTCCGGAAAATGGTCTGCCAATTTAGTTGTGCGATAATTTCTTGTTTTCTCCTTTTCTGATTACTACTAGCTATTTTTGTACAATTAGAGTTGCATAGTAACGTCATGGCTTAAGCAAGAGATACAAAATGATGTGTCTTCGGCGCCAGTGTAACGGGCCACCTTCTAAGAACCTTTAAAATAGCTCTTACTGTTCCTTAATCTCACGTCAACAACTCCGCCTCCGATCCATCATTAATGGATCTCGAATTCTTTCTTCAACATCATCACAAGCAAAATCATTACAATCGATTATCAACTAGTGTTGTAATATGAAATGTCGCTTTAAAAGATTATATCACCAAAAAAAAAAATCAGATTTTGTTCGTATCCACTATTTCCGAGTTATAGGCCTTCTTTTTTTCTTTATTTTATTTTTTTATTACCTGAGCATTATTGAAACGCTAGATACAAGCAATTCTTATAATGCTAACTAGATATATCAATATAAAATGGGCCAATGCGCAACACTTTATGGGATGAAAAAGTATATTTTTTCAATAATTAAATTCTTTAAAAAAATACGAAAAGTGTATTGTTGATATCTACATATAAACTGCTTTGTCCTGAATGACTGACTTAGGTATCAACGCACAGCCTAAACCGCTAATCGTAGAGACCTGAAACTTTGAGGGTGTGTTCTTTGTATGACTTAGGCATCCGATAAGAAAGGATTTGCCGAAGGCCAGTAAAAGAGCAATTTGTAAAACCTAACCTGAATTTTCTCTATTTTATCTAAGTACCTTAATGACCATATTTCACAGAAGTATAATAAGACTGAACGGATTAAACTGTTGAAAAGCGTCGTTTTTAAGGTCCAGGAAGGTGACCTAGAGGTGACTATAATCTGATTAACCGAATTCATAGAGATAGCAGCTCTAGCCATAATATATTGACTCGCCAAATGAAAAAGAGCCGAGTTGGAGAAAACTGTACCGAGGAAGCGGAAGGAATTTACAGTCTCAATTTTATTGTTGTTGTAGTACAAGGTTTCTTTTTTAAGTATACCTTGTGTTCTCATAAATATCACGGCTTTAGTTGTTTTTATGTTAACTTTAATTTGTTTTGTTTTCACAATATTTTTCCAGGACGTTTTAGTTACTTTATATTGTCGGAAGTAAAATTATGTTAATTTTTGAGAATATTAAAAAAGTAACGAATGAAAAGTTAAAACTTGTGACTTAATTCGAAAAGACAACTTGGGGAACTGATAAAAAAAAAATTAATACAGATTATTGAAAACATGTTATTAAAAAAAATTAATCACAATACAAATTACTTGTATTTTGGGAAGAAAACCGTGAAGAAAATTAAGTTTCAACTTACATTTCGATGTATAGATGATATATGCTTGTTGAAATGTTTATTTCTTGATGAAATGATTACCGATTTATGCACATTTACCATAATTATGCTCTTTATTTCATACCAAAATTCACGATTGTTTTTATTTTCGAGAATATTAAAAAAGGAAACAAATGAAAAGTTGGAACACGTTGTGATTTAACTTCGTAGCTACAACCTGCGGAACTGATACCAAAGCGGATAACTCCAAAATTTAAAAAATTGACCCTTTCACATTTTTCCCTTGTTTAATCAAACAACTTTGTCATCTAATTCTCCTTGTTTTAGTCCGGATCTGAATATGAATTTTTTTGAGCAAAATGCATTCCTTGGCTGAACTAGTAGAAAATGTGAAAAAGTCAAGTTTTGAAATTTGGAGAAATAAGCTTTTGATCCTGAGCACCTCATATTTTTGAAAATGATATTTTTAAACTTTTTTTTATGTGAGTTGCGGTATGAAGAGTGTAATTATGGAAAATAGGTATATTTCGGTAATCATTTAATCCAGAAATAAACGTTTCAACTAATATTTCGAAGTATAGATGATATATTGTGGAAGAAACATTCATTTTACATTTAATTTTGTCTAATACCCATCAATTGTAACTTACTTATCGCACTTTTTATACGATTGTACATGTTAATTTAATATCTATTATTTTCTCCTTTCTCACCATGTCTTAGCAATTATTATATATTGTACTACATCTATCCTTTATACTATTTCATGAACATTATGTATACATCATCTTCCCCATTGGTAGTAATATGTATGTCTCACTTCTATTACTTATCATCATCATTTCTTATCAACATTTTCTTATTTATTACTATATCGATATAATTCTCATGTGCTCTCCCCTGCCCCATCTTTATTGTTCACCACTCAGATAACTGATACTATTGTATGTTCACTTTAATATTTATCCCATTTGAATTTATATTACCTTATTCTTTAATTTTTAGCACTTTCTGTTTTTTCTTATTGTATTCTATAGTATTTTTTTTTTTCCTACCTTTGTATTTTAACATTTGTTTTTACCATGCTTAACCTATTTTTAAATATTTTGTGATTTTAAATTGTCTGTATTTTGTATATTTAGCCCTGAAGAAGACCTACAGAGTGGGTCGAAACGTTGGCTACTGAATAAATATTCTTGATATTCAGAAAAACTTATTGACCTCTTCCCGGACCATTTTCTTCCACAATTTTCATCAAGGTCAACCATTTTCTTTCAAAATATAGATGATATATGTTTGTTGAAACTTTCATTTCTTGATGAAATGATTACCGAAATATACACATTTCCCATAATTGCACTCTTTATTCCATTCTAAAACTCAAGAATGTTTTTATTTTTGAGAATATTAAAAAAGGAAAATAAATGAAAAGTTAAAACTTGTTGTGACTTCATCTTTTAGCGACAACCTGCGGAAATGATTGCTCCGCTTATGATCCTTAACGCCTCATTTATATATTTTCAATACATCTAGAACATTTTAAAACATAAGAAGAAGACAAGGTCCGGGTGGAGGTGAAAAAATTCTCTTAAGTAGGGAGAACTGCTTATTGGAAAGCCAACATTGCAGGTCTTCTTCAGGGCTAAATATACAAAAAACAAATTTTGTATCTCTATCTTAATTAGATTTATTTATACATTATTCCTTAATGTCCACTTTTTCTTATTTGTATTTCTCCATTCCTATTAGATTTATTTATATTATTTTTAAAAATTTTCATTACCTTTTATTACCTTATGATTTATTTTTATTACTTATTTTATTCTTTATTTCTTATGTGCTAATACTCAACAATTATTCCCTTAGCTTTGTAAATTTATTACGGCCCCCCTTTATGGTTCATCACTCAGATACGTTGATGCCTGGGTATTTTACTCATCATCATCATCACATGGCGCTATGGTCCATGGAGGACCTTGGCCTCCTCTACAATTTCCCTCCACTTTGAACGATCTCCCAATCCTCTTCTCCATGTTCTCACCCCGAGTTGCTTAAGGTCCGCTTCCACATCGTCCAGTCATCGCGTTCTAGGCCTTCCTCTTCCTCTTTCTCCATCTGGAATCTGCTTTGGGAGCCTTTTTTTGTTTATTCTATGAACATGCCCCAACCATCTCAATCTTGCTTTTTTAACACAAGAAACTATATCAGATTCTCCATAAAGGTCCTTAAGTTCTTGGTTTCTTTTCATCCGGAAATAATTTCCTTCCTTGTTTGGGCCACACACTCTTCTAAGAATCCTTCTCTCCCATGCATTCAACAACTTCTCATGTTGTTTGGATAGATTCCACGCCTCCCCACCATAGATGACGACAGGACGAAGTATCGTCTTATATACCCTTATTATGAGGCTTCGGGGTCTAGGTCTATTTCGTCTAGTCTATATTTTAATATTTACCATATTTAATTTTAATTTGTCTGTATTTTGTATATTTAGCCCTGAAGAAGACCTGCAATGTGGGTCTAAACTTCGGATTTCCATTAAACAGTTCTTCCTACTTAAGAGAATTTTTTTTTTACCTCCACCCGGACCATTTTCTTCCTCTTATGTATAAGGTCAACAATTATTATTCAAAATTGTAAAATGTAGTATAAATAGCACTACAGTGCACATTCTATTTATTTAATGGGTCATTAAAACAACGCCTGAAGTGTCCATAGAAAGTCGCTTTATCAGTTGAAAATAACAAGATCCAAGGAAGGAGGTGCTCAAAGGAGACAATAAGGAGAATGGCATTGTGGGCTGGCAACATTAAAGCCGTTATCAAGGAACTGGGCTCGGGAGCCGAGGCACATAGGCGGCCAATGTGCCATCGTGTCTCTGCCTTTGTTAGGCGTTCCTTCGGCATATAGCCCATATGGGCCGAAGGGAACGATAATTCGACTCAAAACCATGATCAATTATTGTAGAAATCTGGTTTAAAAGTAATTTCAAATTAAAACGTGATCGTCAACTGTAAAAATTGTATTCAATCATCCTAGTCATTATTCAGTGCGAATTCTTTCCGATTTAATATTGGGTCGTTTCATATGAAATGTCAGTTTTCAAAGGAAAGGCTATTTAGAAAAACAACTTTATTTAATCAAAACATTTATATCCAACTGCAGTTACCAAGTTTTCTGAAGCCTGAAAAAGCGTAAACATACATATAAACGATTTAGAAACTTCAGGAATAAAATTTGAAAACATGCAGTTATCCTAGAGATGCAACCAAGATTTCTGGCGATCGTTGGACAGCCCTGTATCACAATCAAAACGGAGTTTAAAGAAACGGTGAAATCGAAAAAAGTATTCGAGGCTACTAATCAAACATATCGAAGATCCTGATCATTTGGCTGAGTACATTTGCTAGTTAAGTGAAGTAAGAACATAAAACGAAATTAATTATTTGCTTATTTTTCCCAAAACGAGGTCTCAAAATATTAATTATAAAATGATAATAATAAAACAACTAAAAAAAATTAAAAACAGGAGAGAAATGAAAAATGCTACAAATAAAGTTTTTTAGAAAATTGTTGCCACTAACACTTCTCTTTACATGGATTCGTTCTTATTAAATATCAAATCTTCAGGATGGACGTTTTGCATTTAAGGATTTTTCAATGAATTAATGAAAGAGAGAGGAAAAGGAAAAATTGAGTAGAACGATGTGTTATGCCTATAATGGTTTTTAAAAGTATTGATTAAAAGGGATGATCATTTCTTGATTTGTTGGGAAAATAATCATTATATTTTTTAAAATATGAATTTATTAGTACTACTGTTGTGAATATTGTACCAAACATATTGGTTAAATCACAATTTAGTTGCTAATATTTATTTATTATAACTTTTTTTTTTGTTTGGTATAGGAAAATATTCATGAAAGATTTGTATGGCATTTATGTCAAAAGATCACACATAACAAGTTATTGTAAATCATATTTATATATGTACACAAACGCACACACGTATATGATAAATCTATCATTATTATTGTAATTATAATATGACTGCGTCGCAATCAAAGAAACCATTAAAATGTTACATACTTGATCACGGCTATGCACTTGTCTAGTGTCACTTACCTGAAAACAAAGAAAAAATTTGTGGTTTAATAAGTGTAAAAACAAGATATTATTGATAGTTATGATAATAATTACTATACAAATGATTAAAGTACCAAAGGGTGAGACGGCAAATATATAATACATGTATTGACCAATACAACCATAATGTTGCAAATCATAAGCGTTCTTCATCAGTTAAACTAATTTTTACGACTAACTTTTATTATTTCACCTTATACGTTAAATAAAATATTACATTATCACTAATGACTTATTTATGAAATAGAGAATAATATTAAATTGGGTATTACTATTGTTACATTTAGGTATAAAGCACGTTTCATTACAAATAGCAGTGATTGGTTGCTAGGAGTGAGCAGTGTACCACCTGTTGTTGTCTAGAGATCCGCGGTTTCCCACAATGGGTGCAGCACATGCGTTGTATTCGAAGTTTTTAAAACCTTTACTTTGTTTTATCTATCCTCAAGTTATTGAAGGAATATTTGGATCAGAATCTCACGGATATAATGTTAAGAGATGGAAAAAAGTTGAATACTTCGGGTTTGGAGAAATATAATTCTGAATAATTGTGGAAATAAGAAGTGTTGTTTCTCCGTTGCGGCCTGTCCCACTTTACAACTGTAGGATAAAATATTACATGGCTCCTAAAACTTTTTTATGTAATAGACAAATATACATTGGAGGGTGGGTAAACCAAAGTGTCCTTTCTCAAGGATAAAGTTAAATGAGGTTTTGTACATTTGAACCATAATACAACTTTTTCAAGAGCTTTTTATGACTTAATATTCAGGGAATAATAGAGCCATAACAGAATTACGAAAGAAAAGATTTTAACTTTAAAATGATTTTTCACAACTTTATTAAATTGGCACTTGTATCACTTGGCTTCTTACTTCACCGTATACTTAATTTTTTGTATTCTTAAGAAGATAAGAAACTTTTGTGTAATATAAAGAAAGTAGCTGCAACCCTTTCCCCGGTGAAGCTCTTAGAATTCACCCATTCTCTAAAAAAGTAAAACGATTAAATTATTATTAAATATTTTTTTTATTTAAAAAGAAAAGATATGTCCAGGACCGGGACTATGACCGGGAGGCGAACCAGGATAGCTCAATTTGCAGAGCTCCAGGGTAGTGACCTGGGCGACCCGGATTCGTGTTCCGGTCCTGGACATATCTTTTCTTTTCAAATAAAATAATATTTAAAAATTAATATAATCAATAACAAATAAAATAAAATACATTAAATTATTAGTTTTTTTTACTAGGTAGCAGCTTAAATTTCGAATCCAATCTTATATTCTCCGTTTTTATCTTTTATAAACTCTTTTTTACATCTGTAGGAGTGCAGTCAATATAAACAACTAATAAGTGAGACTTATTTATTGATAGTGCCGACGTTTCGACCCACTTTGTAGATCATCTTCATGGCAACTCGAAGGAGTCGCGGCTAGGTGAAGCTTGTAACTTTTTTTTACATCATTATTTCTTTCCCCTTAGCTTAATTTGCGAATTTTCGAAAAAAATAAATGTGATATTTGTGTTAGTTTGTATGTGAGTTTTTTTTCGAATCACCCTTGAGGTACATTGAATGAATTATTTTTACGTGCATGTACAAAGGCATCGCTTTCTCCTATATTCCTTCATTACATCCAATGTTTCCTTACTACTCTCTTTCGAGATTACTATTTATATACTACAATATAAATGATGGTTAAATTTCTTTTTTAATCTTATATTCTCATCTTATATATTATCAATCTTATATATATATATATATATATATATATATATATATATATGAGAATTAAAATGCTCCGGGTGGAGGTCAAGAAAATTCTCTTACATAGGGAAAACTGTTTATTCGTAAGCCGACGTTTCGACCCACGATGCGGGTCTTTTTCAGGGATAGATAAGATTAGACTCAATGCTTCAACGTTCCAACCACTAGTGTGAACCACCGATCTTATCTTAGCCCTGAAGAAGACCTGCAATGTGGGTCGAAACGTCGGCTTACCAATAAATAGTTCTCCTTATATAAGATAATTTTCTTGACATATACCCGGACCATTTTCTTCCTCTTATATTCTCATCCTTTAACAACTTCCTTAAGTGTACAGTATTTTTAAATCGTGTTGAACTTATTCGAGCCAATTATGTTTGGTATTCCTGAATTTAAAAGAATCAAAAACCTGATTTTAATATATAATATATATCAGTTTTTCTTTTTTTTTGCTCTGTTACATATAAATATTACAATGCTTTTTTTTCAACAAATTGTAAATAAATATGATAAAATAATTGATTAGTTAGACAACAGAATGGTCACTTGGGTTTCCATTTTTTAGGTTGAAATTGAAGTAACTTTGTTGAAAGCTATTACATCTTTAATTTAATGGGACTGGGAAGAGAATTCGTTAACGCGCCTTTTAATGGAATTCGTATAATGTTATAATTCAAATTAAGTAGACTATTCCTGAAAAGCAAGGAGCTATCAACAAAATTTTCAGGGTTCGGTTTTGGAAAGCATGTATTTTTTTTTTTTTTTATCTTCAATACTGGGTGCTACTTTCCATACTTACAATCCTGTACACAGCGATTTCTGACCATTATTAGGGGGGGGGGGATTAAGGTTAGACTAACACTTACCTGTGGACCTGTGGTTTAAGGGTTAGGCTAACACTTACTTTGTCCAAGATCGGTCAGTGGTTTTAACATTTTTCAAAGGAGTATAAAATCCTTAGTTATTTCTCCCCTCGGAGTGGACATAATATAGCAGCCCCGAGACTGTAGGGAATGTGGTAAAAAAAAAAAAGCCTGCACCACTACAACCCGTGAACGGGTCTGGGGTTCAGTAAATGGTAGAGACTGTATTTCTTCATGGACAACGGTTCTGCAAGGAGGTGACTTGTCCTAGGTAACGCTCAACCGTCACATTCCCCCCCCCCTTATTTTGGGTACGCTATTTTTATAATATTTTATGGAGGCTGGGAGAGCCACAGGAGGATCCTAGATCCTATATGATCCATCTCCGGCTGCAAACAGACTAAATAAAAGTCTTGCCTGCAGCTGAATTTTAACCAGGATTTCCGGCTTGGAAGCTCAGTGCTCTACCACTGAGCCACTCCGCTGCCATAATAGGGAATGTGGTACTCCTTAAAAACCCCTAAACTTATCATATATGCAGGACAAAATTTACCAGCATGTAGTGACGTTACATGAAACAAATAAACAGACCAATATTGTTTTATATTTCACAATAGTTCATTCTGGTTGCAGCCTAGATTTCTTTTTGAAAAAAGATCCTTACCCAGGTCTGTTTCTCCTTGAACATTGAATGCATTATTTAATTCGATATTCAATGTATTATCCATTCTGTCATATTTTTTTCCTACCAATAGAGGCTTTAACACAGAAGAAATAAATCTAGCCCTAAATAAGTTTTAGATTGTTGAATAAAAACATTTATTTTAACAACTAGGAATTTAATTACGAAAATTCCAGTATTTTCGAGATTTAAACCTTTTTCATATTACATAGCATGAGATAGTAAAGTCAGAAAGATTTTACGTTCTTTTTTTGTATTGCATTCCCAAAAATCATACAATCTATACTTAATATTATAAATCCGAAAGTAACTCTGTCTGTCTGTCACGCTTTCACGCCTAAACTACTGAACCGATTTAAATGAAATTTGGTACAGAGATAGTCTAGAGCCTGAGAAAGGATATAGGCTACTTTTCAATACGAAAAAGTAAGGGGTTGAAACAGGGGATGATTTAATATAATTGATTTAATTTGAAATGAATAATAAACATATGTTTTAATGCCTTTACACAATGTACGTGGGCCTACCTCTTTCAAAGATCTCAATAATCAATAATTTCCAACATTTCGAGAGACTTGTTGAGGCAAGAGGGTTATTAGAGAATGATAATTGGGATACAACTCTGGAAGAGGCTGCACAATGCAAATCTGCGCCCAAGGTGAGAGAGCTGTTCGCTATATTAATAGTGACATATGGAATTTCAAACCCTTAAGAACTGTGGGAAAAGTTTAAAATGACATGGCGGATGGTATTTTACACTGATTACATGGACAGAATCCGAATGCTTCATTGATTTAATTTACAATGACGCGCTAACAAAGGTTGAAGACCAAGTGATTACTACTACTGGAAAAAATTCATCCGACTTTGGAATGAGCAGACCACAAAGAATTGGAGAAGTTAGTAGTGATTTGATGCGAGAACTAGATTACGATACTGTTTCTTTAATGCAACAAATAACAGAAGGCCTTTCACCTTTAAATTCAGAACAAATATTAGTTTTTGACACAATTATTCAAAAAGTTGCCAGTGGCGAAGGAGGTTTGTTCTTTTTGTATGCTCCAGAATGCACTGGCAAAACCTATCTTTTAAATTTACTCTTAGCCCAAATCTGGAAAGAAAAAGGAGTTGCTGTTGCAGTAGCTTCCTCTGGAATAGTTGCTACGCTACGTAGTGGTGCACGAACAGCGTACTCAGTTCTAAAACTACCATTGATCTTAGCTTATGAGGAAATACCAGTATGTAACATAAGCAAAAGCAGTGAGCGCGGAAGAATGTTACAGCAGTGTAAGCTGTTGGTTTGGGATGAAAGTACGATGTCCTATAAAAGAGCAATCGAAGCACTAGATCGCACATTGAAAGATGTCAAAGGCAACCAGGGTATCATGGGAGGGATGGTGGGACTTACAGCTGATGACTTTAGACAGACTCTCCCGGTTATTACTAGAGGTACACGGGCAGATGAACTAAATGCCTGTTTGAAAGCATCAGTCTCATGGGTGCACGTAAAAAAGTGTTGTCCCACTACAAATATGCGAGTAAAACTTCACAATGATTTTCAAGCAGGGCAATATGCAGCTGCTCTTCTAAAAATCGGAGAAGATTGTATGCCAACAGAGAGTAACGACATGATTACACTGAGACGTGAGCTCTGTCAAATTGTCCATAACGCAGATGATCTAAAAAATAATGTCTTTTTGATCTTCAAATAAATATGGATAATCGAGAATGGCTGTGTTAACGGCCAATTTTAGCGCCGACTAATGAGATAGCTAACCAAATAAACGAACAAATCATGTCAGACGTGGAGGGGATGTTGTCGAATACCACTCAGTAGACAATGTTATGGACACTGAACAAGTCACATCATACCCTATACAGTTTCTCAACTCTTTACAATTACCAGGAGTGCCTTCCCATAAGTTGAGGCTGAATGTTGGTGTTCCAGTCCTCTTAATGAGAAATCTTGACGCGCCAAGGCTTTGGTACATGGCTACAAATTACATGTATGGAACACACCATTATAAAAGCTGCAATCATGACTGGAATGGCAAAAGGAGAAAATCTTATGATTCCCCATATTCCGACAATTCTGACTGATTTGCCTTTTCAGTTTAAAAGAGCAAACTTTAGTTTGCTAGGGATTAGTAACCCTTTATAGTCTATAGGGAAACTAATCTGTAGTTTCCCCCTAAAACATCATTTGCAATAACAATAAACAAAGCTCAAGGACAGACGCTTAAAGTTTCAGGTGTTCGTTTAGAAAAATTAAATGAGCCAAGTATCCATTTGGTGAATGTGATACCCTCTCTGGACACTAAGTTCCTATTTGAGTAACAGGTCCATAAATTTCCTCAATGAAGTCATCAGTCTGCTGAAAACCACGAACCACCAGCCTTGCATGATAAGTTCCATTTGATTTTCGTTTAAAGATCCATTTCAAATCAAGTGTTTTCTTGTTTTTCAATCAACTCCCATGTATTTGACTTTTCAATAGAACATATTTTCTCATTCATGGCTTCTAGCCATCTTTTTTGCTCATCTGACTTTATAGCTTCCTCAAAATTCATTGGTGAGTTAACATTACATTGAGCATCACATAATCATTATATTTTATAGGCATATTCCTTTGGCGCTGCGGCCTGCCTGTGCTAGACATTTCCTCTACAGGTTTGGCATGTAATGGTATCTTGTTTTCCCTCAGCTCGTTACCACATCGTTCATGATTTTCTTTTAATTCATCGCCATTTTCCCCATTGTTATCCAAATTTTGTATGCAACGACTAAGATCATCAATAAATTTAACATCCCGAGAGATTACAATATCTTTTTCATTAACTAAAATACGGTAACCATCTTCAGTGTATCCTACCAACTTCCCCCTTTTTTTTTTTACTATCTTGAGTTACGAATGACAATCACAAATTTTAAAGTAAAGAGTAATTCCATAAGACTTCATATTCCCTAAATTTGACCTTCTGCCAGTGAAAATTTCTAAAGGAGTTTATTTTTCAAAAGTAGAACTGTGAACCAAGCGAGTCCCAATGTAACAAGAGGTCATGACAATTTCCCGCCAAAAATTTTTATCCAAGCCTGATTCACGACGAAGACACCTAACACGTTCCATGATTGTCCTATTATACCGTTCAGCGACTCCATTCAACTCATGACAATAAGGTGGACTCGGCCTAATTTTAAAGCCCTTCTGTAGAGCATAATTCTGAAACTGTTGATTTAAATATTCAGTTCCAGAATCACAACGAAATTCACAAAGAAGGTTTCAAGTACTATACTTCAACAAAATTTACCTAAGCTTTGAAACATTTTATAACATCCGGCCTTGATTTTATAATATACACCATAGCTAGTCTCGAATAGTCATCGATAAAGGTAACAAAGTATTTTTGACCCTTATAACCTTCAGTGTCCATTATCTTACCGTCTGAGTGTAAATTTGTCCTACATACTTAGCTCGGTACCTATCGATTTTGAATGGCAGTCTAGTCATTTTAGATTCAATACAATATTCACATACTAAATGATCACTTTCCAACTCTGGCAACCCATTAACAATTTTATACTTTGACATGAAGCTCAAGTTTTTAAAATTACAATGACCCAAAATTTTGTGCCATTTTTCTTTCTTAGTACAATTCAAACTTACATAATTAGTGGAAATATAATTTGAAAAATGTTTATCAACTTCACATTCTATTGGATACAAACGTTTAAACTTTTTTGAAAAGAATGTCAAATTTGCATGACCAGTAAACAATTCAACATAATTATTGTGCATAAAAATGGAATGTCCCCTATCTGTTAAAGTAGAACATGACTACAAATTTCTGTTTATGCCCTGCAGATAATAAACATCTTTGACATTAACCCTTTTACAATTAAAATTACATAATTACATTACCTTGTTTAGTAGCAAAAAAAAAATTATTATTTGCCAAATTAACTTTTATCGGTTCTTTTAAATCTACAAAAGAATAAAAGTAATCATCAGAATTAACAATGTGATCTGTACAACCCGAATCAAGAATCCACATTATTTTAATTGACTTATCTTTATAAATTAAATTAAAATGTACCTTAGTTGATAAACTGCATGGCTCGATATCATCTGCTGTGTCCTTGCCTTCTGCAACATTAATTTGCCGGTCCTGAGCTTGATAATCTAGAACCCGTCTTGAATATCCACCAACTGGACTTCTGTAGTTGATTCTAGAATCATCTCGATACTGACCGCCTCTTCTGTGATAGCCACCTCTAAGGTTGCAGAACCTTTTAATGTGACCAGCTCGGCCACAACCATAACATACTCTTCTTGGTTTATTTCCATTATCATGCTCAAGTTTAACTTTAGCCTTAAGTGAAGTTCTTAAGTGAGTGTCCGTCTGATATTTGAGGATTAATTTGTCTCAGATGTAATCTGTAGTCCTCTGAGATTCTGGTAGAAGATCAATCATGTCAACAATATGCCTACAAGAAGCTGGAAGGCCCATTATTAAGTAACTTAATTTTCGTTTTCGACCGACATCTCCTCCTACCACTTTCAATTCATTTATCTTCCTATCAATATTTTCAAAAAATATTTCGGGGTTGTCGTCCTCTTTAAGTTTTAAGTTATGCAATTGTTGCTCAACAATTAACTGTTTAGTTTCTGATTTTTTCATAAACAAGGCATCCAACTTGTCAATTACCTGCTTTGGGGTCTCACAGTCCGCTATACAATCTGAGGGCACTGATACAGGAAAATAATATATCAATTGGTTGACCATATCATCCCAATCATCTTCTTTGGTGTCTTTGGTCTTTTCTTCGTGCTCCAAAGGTAGAGCACATTTTTTGTACTTGGTCAGCAAAATAAATTTTTTTCGCCACCGGTCATACTTAACCTCCTTTGTAAGTTTCTTAACTAACGTCAACAACACCTCTGCCATTTTTCTTGTTTCACTGAAATTCCTGAATCAAACTATTAACCACAGTCTTCTGCTACTATATTAAGGTTTCTAATAATATATTCAACACATACTAATACAAACTTTATTAATTGAACAACAAACCATAACAGCAACATAAACTTCTCTCCTCTCTGGCCTTATCACGGCCTTGCTTACATGACAAAGAGGTATGCTCAAATAAACTCCTTAAACACAATAAAACGATTCCTCTTCCTCATAGAAGTGTTTTTTGTCTTATTAATTGTGCTATTGTATATTCAAAATGAGCAGAATAAAATTTTGGGAATTGCCGTCTTCGGAAGAAGAAGCTGTGAAATACTTCCAGAAATTTGGAATAATTCCAACGATCAAATTACATGAAAATGGTCATCAAATGGATTTTGTCAAAAAGATGAAATGGAAAAGGAGAGGTTGCCGGATGTAGGAAAAACATTTCTACAGAAACAGAAAAGTGGCTTGAGTGGCCTAGAATTAGCATTTGTTTATTATATGTTGTAAATTTCAATGTTCATTCACATGAACAATTAGATGGGTACTATCAGTATCAGAATTGGGTGTCCAGGTCATAAATAATAGCGGATAGCTGTCCACGACGACCTACAAGAAGTACCGAAAATTTTTACATGAACGGTCGCTTATACTAAAGTATATAACAATAATAAAGCTTAGTGAACCTGAAGGCTCGATGCCGATACCACCAATCTTTGCAAAATCCGTCACTATAACGCTATCTGCCCACCTACGCCTCGGTCTACCCCTCATACGCTTCCCAGTCGGCACAGCGGTTATTAATTGTTTAGGAATTCGTACGTTACTAAGGCCAGCCACTTCGCAAGCCCATCATAATCTTTGTGACCGTGACCACTTGAATAATATTAATCGGGTGCATGCTTCGCAATTCCGCGTTATTTAATCTCCTAAATTCTCCATTGGTCTCATCCTTTATTGGAGCGAATATTCTACACAACAACTTATTTTCGAATACCTTAAGACGTTGTTTATCCTTCAGCGTTAGCGGCCAAGTCTCTCATCCGTAAAGAGTTGAAAGGATGATGGTGTATATATATATATATATATATATATATATATATATATATATATATATATATATATATATATATATATATATATATATATATATATGCACCTCAAAACTCTGTAACCGTACATTAAAAACTATTCTAACTATATATATATATATACGTACATCAATTAAATATAAGTTTTCTCAGACCTCCGTCACTACCCATTGATTCTAAACGCCATTGATAAAAAAGGTTTAGAAAGATTAGTAAAAAAAATAGACACAAGATAATCATTTTAATACATATATTTTCATTGATTACCAAGCAGGGAAATAAATTATTTTTTTAGAGCGAATCCATAACAAAATTTACTTTATGTATTTATCGAAGCTATTCTGTTAAGAAACAGTTCATAAACAGTGGCCCAACGGCGCAGTGTGGACAACGAGTTAGATTGACTGAATCATTTGATTGATCTGACCCAGACGAAGGGACGGACCAGGTTCCTTCTCAGTTGGTCCGGTCGGTTCAATTATTTATTACGTCATATTCAGAAGCGGTCCATCGATAGTCATCAATTTCTGAACACTACTCAATGGCACCGTAGAGTTTAGTAGAAGTAGGTCATAGACGTATGTGGAGTACTGACGACTGTTAATGAAAACCCTCAGCTAATGTAAACAACTGCTTAGAGTGTCAGGGAGTTCATATACAAAGCTATACTAGACATAAATCTAGGGCCTACTCCCCTTATGAGTATTACGAAACGGCCAGGGTATGCAGAAAATGGTTACAGAAAATAAGAATGACTTATTTTAATGTACCTAAGTTTCGGCCTAATAAGGCCATCTTCAGGCCAAAGGAAAAAGGAACATAAAATAACTGTATAAAACATTGCAGTACCAAGGAAGAATAACAGTTTATGTAAACAGAAAGGATAAGAATGAAAAGAAATACAAAGAGTTTGATAAATTATGAAATAACTGGTGAGAAATATAAATAGTAACCAAATAAGGATAACTTATGTCATTGTGACGTTTCGGTCTAAGATTAGGTCATCTTCAGGGCTGAGAAATAGAAACGTGGAATCATAGACTGCACCCCCTGGCCATTTCATACCACACTTAGAGTTATCCAGCTATCTATTTTGCACTTAAAAACTGCTCCTCATACTTTCACATCTTATACTTCATGATTTTTGCTCATTATTATCTAAAATCTCCCGGTTTCTAAGGCTCTACAATAAACTAGAGAAAATGAACTTCAATTAAATACCTTCTAAACTAAATTAATTAGGTAAAGTGTCCATCTCCACCTAAGGCTAAACGATGGAAAACAGCTTCATGTTTCCAAAATATTGTTGTAAGTTGATTCAAAACAGCTCCGCGATCATTCTGTTTCAAATTATATGTTTATAATTTAGTTATTAAACTCGTCCCATTTAGAAAGTATAAATAGACGTTAAAAGCTGCTATTATGCTTATAAAGGTAAGACATTGTAGTCCTTGTTGGACTACAAATCATATAAACCATAATGGGGAAGAATGTCAATACGATGTTATTTGTTTGTTATTTCTTACTTTTGGTGATTGCGTTAATTTATTGAGCTGGATATTCCCTAGCCGCCTGATGCATTTATGACTTTCTTGGATATAAAATGTAATAATTTCTCAATTGTAGTTGTCTTTTCTCAAGAAGAAACCTATACTTCTGTTAGATAGACATTTTTCAGAAGGTTATCGTTCGTTAGTTAGGGATAGTTTTCAAATAACATGACTCATTGCTTTGGTAGTTTCGAAAATTGATGCTTTATGAGATAATCAGCACGAATACGGAAAACGTGTAATTATTTAATGTTATAATTTATTTATAATTCATTTTTGTTTGACTGAAGTAAGAAATTATTTGAAATATCAGTGTTGAAACCAGGAAAATAATTTCAAAATCGTTACAATCACCAATTCACCATCTAAGGAAAACTTAAGTTCTTTCCTTCCAATTGGGCATCCTCTATTGCGTCAATAAATAATGTCTTTCCAGTGACTCATGCATCTTTCATTGACAGGCTTGTTTTCCTGGCCATAGAACTGCCACACACATATATTTCACAAAGCCCGATAGGTTTAAGAATAATACATTTTAATGATGCCCGAAAAGTTGATTTAGAACCCAAACACTAGAGTTGGTGAAGAAGATAAGAACCGAAGAGGAATTAAGTGGGATATATGTCAAAACACTATCGAGATGCAAGATAAGGGTTTTATTGTCAGATGATATCTGAGTGCTACGAAAGGTCCACACATCCTAGGACAGAAATCCATCAGTTAAGGCTAGGAGGTCGTTAGATAATCCGGATGAGGGGAGGTCTTGGGATTGAAGAGAACCAGTTACTAATAAAATTTTGTGAATAAATATTAAAATAATATATAAGCATACATTCTTAATTTCATTCAGTTATGAAATCCCCAACCATAAGCTATTTTAGTTTATTATAGAGTGTTGATATTTTAACCCTTTCCAATGAAGTTTCTTTTATTCCCTTCTTTTATTTCTTGTTATTTTAAAATACTTTCTCCCAACTTTGCTAGTTATTAAAACAACTGTCCAAGAATAATATAGTTTTATAGGCTAAAGCTTGTATACAGGATGATAGAAATGAGGCCGACAATACATGATTAAGTTGGTTCGTTTTATTTTTAAAAAATTTATTATTAAATGTGCGAATCAATCATAGGTGATAGGTGATTTGTGATGGGATCGGTGAAGAGAACAGATTTGTTCTAGGTAGGGAGTGACCCCGGTGGCTCAAATGGTTAGAGCGTTGCCACGGTGAGGCGGAGATAAGGGTTCGAATCCCGGCTAGGGGCAAATCTTTTCTCTTCAAAATAAAAACATAGGTGATTTCGACAGTTTTATGTGTGAAGCGCTTTGCATCATAAGGGGCTAATAATTGTTAGCTCTCACAACTGTCCAATTATTTAGAAATACCACCAACAAAATTAAGATAGTCATATTAATAGGCAACGTTCGAAACGGACAATAGACATGAAGAAGGAGAAGAAAATCAGTAAAAGTAGACTTTCAAATAATAAATAATCAGCGGTGCATACCATTCCATATTTTATTACTAATGGTTTAGTAATATTATTATATTATAATATTATTATTGTACTAAGTTATGATATAGTACAATAATAGTGTTTGGAAGACAAGTTAAATTTATACAAAAAACTTCAGTTGTTTCTTCTGGTTCAGACCGTGTCGGTGAATTTTCGCCCAACGTTTCGCCAGACATGCTGCTGACTTCCTCAAGGCTTAATAGAGACTGAACATAGAGAACATAGAGACTCTTCAGTCTCTATTAAGCCTTGAGGAAGTCAGCAGCATGTCTGGCGAAACGTTGGCAGAAAATTCACCGACACGGTCTAAACCAGAAGAAACAACTGAAGTTTTTTGTATAAATAGTGGCCGTGGAAACTTGAAAGAGTATTTAAGTTAAATTTACTTGGTATGTTTTGAGACTGATATAGGGACTTGGACAATTCCTCCTCAGGTAGTTTATGAAAATGAAAATTTGAAATAGTTGATCCTTATATCTGATACACAGAAAGAAGATCAGAGAAATAGAGAAACTTCTAAAGCTTAAATACATTATAACAAGGAAATGGCGAGCAGAAAGAGCGTAAGCTTATTCTTGAGGACAATAATGTTTCCTGTACTATAGCGATATCGAATTTAGTTGAGTAATATGACAATAGGGGAGAGATGGGTATTGGAGAGTACCGAGAAGTGAGTAATCAAGATGGGAACCTCTGACGCTATCAACAGGATTCCGGCGATATTCATTTCACTGAAAGCATATTGAAATTAATATTACCTGACCTAAGTGGGGAATCAAACAACAAAACTCCAAAATGGTATTCTGAGACCCTCGTCCGGAATAGGATGTAAAATTTTAACAGAAGGGGAATAAACCAACTACATACCATTTGGGTATCGCGATATATGAACAAGAAATACAATAGGAATGATTGACTATTAGCCTAGGAATGGCTGCCACTGATATTGCAATACGAACGAGATCCAAATGGTAAAATTGTAAAAAAATTATCGATAATTTCTCGTGAAACTTAAAATATAATGGAGCAGGCACATGGCGATAAGCGGTGTTTTAGGAAACATGCTGTCAGCCACTGAGATGGAATATTGGAGGAGAGCTGCCAGCTGGGCCCCCAGCCTATAAAGAAGGACCAGTGTCGAAATCAGAGAGCGAATGCAAACCCTATAAAACTTACTCCAAAATATAGAGAAAAAGATATTGTAATGGTATGGTCATCTCTGGAGAATGAAGGAGGAAAGCTTGCCCAATATATATTTCGAGTGGAATGCTGAGGGAGGAAACGGCAAAAAAGGGTGCTTGGTAATGGTTTGAGGGAGGAAGTTGTATACCTTCATATTAATGACAGAACGAAATGGAAAAAGTTATTAAAAGCAATTTTTGGTTGAAGAAACATTAATCTGAAGAAACCGTTAAAAAAAATGAGTAATAAATCGAGGGGTAAATTAATCAACCCAAGAAGGATTTAATGAATGCTAGAGATTTTACTCGCTCAAGGACAAAGGTGTGTTGGGAGGTGATTTGTCATAGTTCAGGCTCAACCACCAGGGTTTTCCACAATTCAGGGTAGCCACTTGTGGTATTTTTCAAGTACTTATTTTTTAATAGAAATATATGGTATTCCCGAAAAACGAAATTAATTGTATTTTTTAAAATTATTTTGATTAATACAAGGATCCGTGATAACAGAAACCTTCAATTACTGTAACATTTTTTGTAAAATATAATTAAAATCTAAGGATATGCTATTATCGAACTGACTCCACAGCTAACTGATCTCCGTGATCCTGCGCTATTATTTTCCAATCTTGTACACCCAGGAGCTTCAAGTCCTACTCCACATCGTATAGCCATCTGATCCGAGCACGTCCTCTACTTCGTTTGCCCAATAGAGATTGGGTGAGCCACAGAATGGTCTGTACATCTCACAGAGTCCATCCGTAGCTGTAAACAGTAAATAATTTAACTGCCAAAACCCCGACTTGAACCCGGAATTTTCAGCATAGCAACTCACGCTCAATAGACTGGACTACCCCGGGTAAGTTGCTCAGATGGCAACTAAACTTTGCAAAACATGAGTAACGGCATAGAAAAGTTAAGTCCACACCAACTAGCGAATTAGTAGTTCAAGAGTCGTCTCCTCGTGAATTCTTTTCATAAATATGTTAAAGTTAATCCCTATGAGAAAATACGGTTTATATCTAGGAAAGAAAAAATATCTAGTTTCCTCGAAATCCTGCATTCATACCAAAAGGATTCAGGTAAACGCTAACTGAGGTCGACAATTTCACACTTGTATTATAGTAACAATAACTATAATAAAATATGGTATGATAAAAACAGAAATCACGATACATAATGAATGACGGGTAAATGAGTTTGGAATTAATATTCATCGAGATCGATGAATTTCAATATGTTTTATCATCACTGATTTCATTTCACTCTTTTTATTTTTTAAATTTCTCATCAATTATCATATAATTTAACACATAGTATTTCATTATATTCATTCCTATTATTTCCGTCAATAAAACTATTATATTTTCATTGGTATTGCACTATTGTTATTATTATTCTGTTTTACCCACACTATAATTATCTCAGATGATTGGCTAAAAATTAGGCCGAAACGTTGTAGAAAAATAGAATCAGTTTTAATTATTTGTGTAAAATTCATCAGCTCTACCCCATTGGTACCCATTGAGCTACCTCCGACCATTTCCAATTGCTTAAGATATATCCAACTTTAACATCCATATTTTAAAGAGCTTAGTTTCATGGAACAACTCTTTATTTCCGTTAGGTACAGGTCAGAAATAATTTTCAATTTTTTACATAATACTATGAGAGCGTCACACTTTTCGAATAGTTCAGGTGGGGACAGGTTACGCATGGATTTGCCACTGTAATATAAATAAATAAAAACTATGCAATAGTGAACTAAAAATAAATATTAATTAATGATGGTCAGGTAATAACTATCGAATGCAATAAAATAAATTAAATGGTTGAGGGAGTGGCAAATCCATTTCACACAAAACCTCATTGGTCACCCGGCTGTTTATGACCTTCACTATATTTATTTCACTCTCTTTACAATATTAAAGTAAAAAATTTAGAGTATTATATCACTCCAATTGTAATTATTTAGCAATGCTCTTAATATAATCGAAATAATTGAGGGGTAAAAGAATAAGAGTTACAATAAATCTAAATCAACTGTCGACATGATAGGCTGCTGGCATGACATTGGGGTCTACTGCGGAGCTCAAGTGTCCCCAACTGTCGTATCGCTCGGGTTGTCACGAAACACGAGCAACAAGTATACCCTTTAAGTAGATTTAAAACTTGGATCGTTTCTAATTTAAAAACTTTCAGCTGAACTTCTTCATTTTCTTAAGGACCTTGTGAACTAGGTATGAACTAAGCACTGTTCGATTAATAATGAGTATAATGTTTCAAATACTGTTGTGTAAATAACACAGTAAATTATACACGTATGGCTTATCACAGGATTATAATAGAAAAAGAGTAGTGCTTTAAATAAATAAAAAAAAACAGGTAGTCGTGACAACTGCCGACAGAAGTAAAAACTCACAAAACATTCCAAAAACTGTGTTGTTTTTTTGAATTTGAAAATCAATTATAGCCTGAATTATTTAAATTTCAAATTTGTTATTTGAATATTATTAACATTAACTTGGTTTTCACTTATATTGACACTCGGAATAAAAATTATATACATTTTCAAGTAGTTGGTTTATTTGTCAATCAAAACATATGATGGGCTGCACAAGCTGGATAAAACGTATCAATAAATTAATTGAAAAAATAATTAGTACATAAATACATTATTTATGCCTTGCATTTGTATTTACATAGATGTTAATGAATTTTATTATCATTTTTAGCATTATTATTATCGTTATAGTTATTATTATTCAACTATTTATAGATCAAATTCAATTTCAATCCTTTCATAGAACAAGACATTTAATTATGACAAATAATATCTTTTCCGGGAAACGAAAATTTTAACTGAATGGAATAGAAAAATAATTGTATTCCCATAAGAATAACAATATTGTACAGAAATTAATAGAAAATGTCTGGCCAAACCAGAAAAAAAACAAAAAACATTATTGGAATACTACAATTAAATATGAACTAATACGTATGTTCTGATAGAGAAAAAAATATATACATATATAAAACAAACAAACAGAAATATATAAAATAAAATAATAGAATACAAATTTAGAATAAACAGAATTAGGCTCATGGTAAAATAAAAAAAAGTATAATAGTATCATACTGAGTGTGGAATATTTACAGTATTTTCTCAGTCAATTGTGTTGAATATAGCTATTTATTTTATTTATTAGGGAGCATCTGTTTGGGAATTAAGGAGATTTAGGAATAGGTTGAATTTGAATGTGGATAAAGAAGATGCATGACGGATATCAGATGGGAGTGAGTTCCAAAGACAGAAAGAAGAGTTCATAATTCATCTCAGTCTTTCCTCGAGTTTGTTCGAGAGCCCACCATAAGCCACACAGCCATAGTCAAAGTGTGGAAAGATGAAAGAAGTGATGAAGAGCTTACGGATAGGTAGTGTTACAAAGATACCGGTAACGATGGAATAACTTTGGGGGGCTTATTGGTCGACGGGAAATTTGGGCAATGTGGAGTTTCCAGGAAAGGGTTTGGTCGAACACGATACCGAGATTTTTAACAGGGGAACTGAAAGTTATAGGGTGATCGTTTAAGATTAGTTGGGGAAGAGAGTCGATGGATTTAAGGAGGGTGTTGGAACAAATTAGAATGGTCTGAGTTTTTGCAGCATTTAACATCAGTTTATTCAGGTCAGGCCAGGCACTGATTCTATCCCGGTCACCCTGAATATTAGCAAATGTGGCTACTATCTCAGAGGGAGGAAAGGAGAAATAAATCTGGGAGTCGTCGGCGTATAGATGGTGGGAACAGTGGTGGATTAATTTAGGAAGGTCATTAATGTAACATTTGAAAAGGATTGGGGAAATACTAGAACCCTGAGCCACTCCTGAGTTGAGCGGAAGGAAAGAGGGTTGATAGTTGAATATTGATATTTTAAGCTATTATTAGTATCAATTGCACAACGAAGTTCTAACCTTTAAACTAAAGTTGATTAAGACCGCTAGGTGTCGCCATCAGTTCATCATCAGTTTCATCTGTTCATCATCAAATCATAATTTTTTTCCATGTACCAAAAGTCACTAAAGAAGTTAGCATTAAAAAAAAAAATCCAAACGAAAAAATATTCATAAATGTATTAAACCGCTTGAATGGTTATGATGTAAAAAGTACAAGTTTTCATACAACGGATCTCCAAAAATACAACGTCTTCCAACATTTAATGGTACACAGATACTCTATAATACGATAAAGAAAGTTCCCAAATTTTCGATTCAATAGCACCCAAGAGCGCTCAGGTGAAAAACTCAAAAAACTGTTATATTTTACCAGCCACGTTTGTTTCTTGTTTTCTTTTGAGGACGAACAGTTTACACGACAGAACCAAACGACTTGAAAATTTGCATACATATGTATTTCGAGCTGTTATATACAGATTTGTGCCATTTATACAGATTTGTTGTCTTATAAAACTTTTTAACTTGTTTGTTCTTTGACACATTTTGGCTAATACATCTTTTATTTATGAACTGATTCTGATGAAATTCAACAAGTGTATTCGCATTGGAACTTCTAAAGATATTCTCCGTCATTTCCGTTGATTTGACTTTTTAATGAACTTTTTGGAACAAAAAATATTTTAATAAGAGGGGAAAAAGAAAAGTAGAGATGAAAAAAGAACAACAAACTCGAAACCTTATTGACGTTTAGACAAATAAAAAGTTTATTTATTTAGCGTCACTTTATGTCCCTATTGCCAATCAGACGATGCTACAGAGAGAGTTCTAACTTGTCCCTAATATTATTAGGACAGGAATCGCTAAAAAGTACTGCACATGCTCAGAACCTCAATTTTATGCCCCCTCTGAAGGACAGCATAACCTACCTTAGACCTTGGACATAGAATGTGAGGTTAATCACAACACAACATGTTACACTTAAGTTATTAGTTATGTTGACCATGGCCATAGAAAACTTCTAAAAGAAAAGAACCGGACCAACATTTACTCACTACATTCGGTCAACAATAATTAAAAATACGACTTATTTCTATTAGTTTTGAGAGAATTCCGGGTACAACTTGATAAATATGTGCAAAATTTCTTTAGATGATTTCCAGGAAATATATGTTGTGCGGTATGTTTATAATGTGATATTCATAAAGAACAAATTAGACAATTGAAATATTTCTGATGTAATAGTCGTAAATTATTCTGATAATACTTTAAGCTTATTGGTGGGGATACTTAAGGCTGATTGTCGTATCTACTACGGTCAGTCTGACATACTTTGCGAGCTCTCCCAGAACAATCTTATTTACAGGCGATTGTTCAAGAGGCTGTAGTGACAAAATAAAATACCTCATGCGTGATTTGATTGGCGATGTGAAGATTTATGAAAATTGGAGAGGTGGATTGATATGCCCGATTTTCAATAAAGGCAATAAATGCAAGGGTTCGAATTATAGGGGTATTACACACCAGGGAGTCTTGTATAATGTGCAGTCCAATTTAATCTTCAAAAGGCTTATTAGGCTGACAGAAGAAATACGGGGTCTCTATCAATCTGGGTTTAGATTTGGTAGAGGAATCACAAACCAAATATTTGTCTTCAGGCAAACAATGGAAGAAACCAATGAATACGCAACTGATCTAGTTATCCAAGGATTGATATGCCCGATTTTCAATAAAGGCAATACATGCAAGGGTTCGAATTATAGGGGTATTACACACCAGGGAGTCTTGTATAATGTGCAGTTCAATTTAATCTTCAAAAGGCTTATTAGGCTGACAGAAGAAATACGGGGTCTCTATCAATCTGGGTTTAGATTTGGTAGAGGAATCACAAACCAAATATTTGTCTTCAGGCAAACAATGGAAGAAACCAATGAATACGCAACTGATCTAGTTATCCAATTAATTGTTTATAAGCAGGAGGTCTTCACTGTTTAAAATTTTAAGGAACAATAGAATTCCTCACGAATTAATAAAGTTAGTAACTACGTCTATGGACGAAACTTCAAAAGCGCCATTGAAGTGGAATCTGACGTTTGACATGAGGATTAATAAATTGTGAGGAGAATGCCCGACGCAAAACAGTGGAGAATAAACAGCAATGCAGAAATATAGGTTTTGCAAAAAAATAAGGATGTAGTAAAATTTATAAAAGCTATTTGGGTTAGATGGATAGGCCATGAAGCCAGAATAGGAGAAGGTAGTCTACTAAGAAGAATATTAGTTATGAATTATGGTGGATAAAGGAAAAAAAAACGAGAAGCAGAAGGCGAGAAGAGGTGGAGAAGAATTGCTGAGAGCTGGTTCTCAAATGGACGAATGAGGCGCAGGACAGAGGCAAATGGAGGAGGATTACTTTGGAGGCCAAGGGTCATCCAGACCTGTGGAGCCAGCGAGTAGTAAGTAAGTTTAAGAGTAAGTCAACCTTACAGGTTGTAGAGACTATACAAGACACCAAAACACTAAAAACAGTTTTATTTTAATTAATGATATTATCATTAGATAGGTCATTAGTACCAAAATATTTTTAAAAATGTCATGAAGAGTCGATTGATGAAATGAAACTTGGCTATTTATAAGATTTGAGTCGCTATTAAAAAACATTTATTGTAATAAATAAGACCAGTATAATAGGTTCTGTAAAAAAGGAGTCGTTTACTTCACCTTTCTATCATTGAAGCAGCCAGTGCTGCAGGAAGCAGCAAATAGTTTTCATGCTTCACTCTTGGTATTAATATTAATTAATTTAAGCATAAGCATATACATACTGCCTTCAGCGGACTCAGACTACGTTATACCTTAACATATCCGAGAATAAAAGAATGTATGATTTTGTGTATATATTATACATGCATATATATTTGAATTGTAATTATTGTATTATGGATATATTTGTAATCGTATTATATTGTTGAATAAGGTGGTCAAAAAAATACACATATACATTTTAAATTGCATATCATATCTTTATTACCTATTTTTTCGACATTTTACCGAAATCTTATAGCTGTTAAACATACGAATCGATTTATGTTTTCAAATAAAATTTCGACTATGTAAATGCTGTATCTGACACTATCTGGAACATTAGGAGTACCTAGATAAATAGGGTAGGGGGCATTGAGCAGGCGGTCATCATCAAGCTTTGGAGAAGAGAGGGATATGCATCTTATTAATTAATGATATAGCATTACTATGACCTCAGGGTGGCATCCCATTTTATTATTTAAATATTATTCAGATCAAAGGATCTGACTTTTCCTTGAGATCATTGCTTGGGCAGTGAAGCCAATACAGCAGTACAATAATAAAAAGAAAGCTTTTCTTCTTATCTCCAGTTAATATAAGATTGTGAAATATAGCGTATTTACATATTGGGAAAACTAAGCAGGAAAATCTATTCATCATGATAAAAAGGAATGGGTGTTAAAATAAAAACATACATGACATCGATTTATTTATCTGTTAGGGAGAGCGGTAGCACAGGGGGTAGAGCGCTGAATTGCGATTTCGATGTTTCCGATTTAAACTCCAGCTGTGGCAGACAAATTACTTACTCTGTTTACAGCCGAGGTTACAGAGATCTGAGGACCCTCCTGGCTTCTCAGCCTCTATAATTGACGAAAAATCCGCCATTAGAGCGTGATCTCGGAAAAATCACCTCCCCGCACAACTGTTGTCCTAGAAACAGTACAATCTTTATCATGTACTGAACCCAAGACTCTCGAGGTACAGGATTATTTATTTATTAGTTGACCTAACACTATATACTCGGAAAGTTATTTTAAATCGCCAAAATCTATTGTTGGTTCAAGAATAAGTACAAGTTAGTTCGAGTATAAAACATCTGTAAACTTTCCGAGTTCTACATCGAGACTGCAGATTTCTTATTTTTACTTTACGCTCCATTTCCTTTTATACATTAATTTATATACTTTATTAGGAGACTTTATTTTCGTTTGTGGAATAAAAAGTACTAAGCTATCCCAAGATTAACAAGGCATAGTAAGCTTCTAGTTTGAAGTCATTCGTTTTACAATTACCTTTTAAATATCTTTTAAGATATGCTCCAGATTGTCTTCATTTCGATTAGTTATAATTTTATTGATCTATTATTTAGGTATAAAAATCTTGACAATATTAAGAACTTAATAATTCATTCTTAAGTAACATTTTCAAACATCATTGAAGTGGTGTGCGTGGGAGAGAGATGGGGAAAGGAAGGGAGCCAGAGAGAGAGAGAGAGAGAGAGAGAGAGAGAGAGAGAGAAAAGACAGAGAGGGTGGGATTATATCCCAAGCGTGGTAAGTAATGCAGCTTGCACCAAGTCACGAACCGGCGGTTGCACGTTAACTTAAGGTATTCTGAAAATGCTTGCCTTAAAGAACTCAGGGACTTCGTTGCTAATTAGTGACTTTGGAAGAGATAACATCCAACACTAACTTAACAAAACTACAATCACTTTTGAATAAATTAATACGTATGGAAATACTTTGTGTATTTCATTGTATGCTTAAGCCATACGATAATTTCAACAAATGAAGTATTGTATACCAATAAAGTAATCAAATGATTTGTATTACAGGAGAATACCAAGGTATATTTTTAATTTTTAATTCGTTATATGAAAAGGAAGAGAATATAACGAAAATGAAAGGAAAAATAATTTACGGGCGATCTGAGGTCGGGAAGTGGAAGGGGGTGGGTTTTAAGGGTAAAAACGGTTTATCTCGATTTCCGGCAAAACTAACAGTCCTATGGGAAAAAAAGTAAATGGCAAAATTGTAGGTAATAAAAAGATCTACAACTTTTGTAGTTACCTTTTTTCACATAACCTCAAAATTTATGTGAAAATTCAAATGACCAAGTTTTTAAATTTTCTTTTCACAAAATTTGGTGAAAACTTACCTTTTTATGTACCAAACACACTGTAATTTTTTTAATTTAAAATATTTATGTTTTACACCTTATTTTGACTTAATATCGAAAAAGCACCCTAAATTTCAATCGAAAATTCTCACGTCAAAATATCTGTATTTTTTTTTAACATCTGGATTTGACGGAAAAGGAAAAATTATATATCGTAAACTAATTATTAGACAATAAAAAGTTGTCAAATTTGGCCAATGTTTTTTTTTAAAAAGATGCAAACAAAGAAGATATCGAAAAAATGGATTTTAATGAATCAAATCTATTTATAAATGTAAAAATGATAATATAACACTGAATCAATTAAGGTTTCGAAAAATATCAATTGGTAAAAATTAAATCATCTTTCATATTGGTAAATCTCCCACCCACAGAAGGTGCAGTAGAACAACATTGTTACAGGCGATATTGTCAGGTTCAAATTTGGTTGGGTAACGAACTGACAGCAACAGATTGAGGCTGGAAGCAACATCAACGTGGCATTATGCCCAAATTTACAGAAAAGAAATTATTTCCGGAGATATTGGTCAAAACTATTGGCTGCAGCTGTGAAACTGGATGTAACAGTTTAAAATGTCGCTGCCGAAAACATGGTTTAAAATGCACAAACTTATGCTCAAATTGTCATGGTTCTGAAAAATGCTCCAATGTTGAAGAGGAAGTTAATGATTCAGATGAAATTAATTTTAAATAAATAGTTCAAAATTGTACATAATGATTAAAAAACAATTTTCGGATTCGAGTTTTTTCGTTTCTTTTTATTTTCTGAGAACATTTACCTTAGTAATGAATTTTTGCAACTTCAGAAACTAGAGATTTCAACGAAAAAAAAGCCCATCGACATTTTTTTAAATGCAGATAATTTGACTTGAGAATTTTCAATTGAAAATTAGGGTGCTTTTTCGATATTAGGTCAAAATAAGGTGAAATAATCAATATTTTAAATTTTTTAAAATACGGTGTGTTTGGGACATAAAAAGGTAAGTTTTCACCAAATTTCGTGAAAACAATTTTTTTTTTGTAAAAGATAAAAATAAAAAACCAAAAACTTGGTCATTTGAATTTTTCACATAAATTGAGAGGTTATGTGAAAAAAAGATAAATACAAAAGTTGTAGATTGTTTTATTACCTACAACTTTGCCATTTATTTTTTTTCCCATAGGACTTGTAGTTTTGCCGGAAATCGAGATAAACCGTTTTTTACCCTTAAAACCCACCCCTTCCACTTCCCGACCTCAGATCATCCGTAAATTATTTTTCTTTTCATTTTTGTTATATTCTCATCCTTTTCCAATGGGTTTCATCCTACTATTATTTTTTTCACTTTTTACTATTTTTCAAAGGCTTCTGCCCTGGTCTAAACCGTGATTGATAAAATATCCAAATGGAAAAAATAGGATTGATATTTCTCATGACAAAAATATTGTACTAATTATAAAAAATAAAAAAAAAGACAAAAGCTGTTACATACATTATTCACAAATTGAATTTTGTTCGACATAAAATCAATAGAAAATCTTTTAAAAAAAATTATTTTAGATAATATTAAACATTAAACGCTTCATTTCACTAGACATCCAGTAAGTACTGAAAAATTGACACTAAATTAATTAAGGCAACAGAAAACCTCATTTCGCAAGTTGTCTTCAAATGGGTGGTGAGTGATTTCTTCTTGTTCAGAATCCCCAACACACCATTCAACAGGCTGGCTGACAGATAAATAAGAGAAAAACTGTAGAACGCGGTTATAAACGGATTTAGTCTTCGTATTTTCGTATTTGATTTATATTAAAAAATTAAATCTTGAGGCTTAATTTTGTCTTGCTTACTAGTAAAATTAATGTTCGTTGGTTCACGGGTAATGAGACGAAATATACTGGTTACATTAGATGGTATTTTCAGTGACTGGAATAAAACAACAGAAAACAATGAGAAACGAAATTAAATATAAAGAATGAACTAGAAAAGATCAATTCCATCTGAATTAAAATAAATATATGATATTCAACTTCAGTCACGATCCAACCTACCTCAAAAGGATCTGATCACGATCGCTAGAGGATGGCTCCATTAAAATGGAATATATATTTGGGACATAAAATTGGTTGCACACAGAGAGCCTGTTAAATAAATAGGATAATTATCTATAATTACAAAACCAATTTTTTTAATCCATATGTTATAAAATATAATATTAAAAGTATACTTGCTGAATCATGAATCGTGAAAAAATGGTAGTCAAACTATTTATAACTTATAAATTGTTCTATATCTATATTTTAATAAGTTTTATTTTTTATTTCACTTGTAATTCATCAAACACTGAAATGAAAGAATATAAAGATATCCTTTAATAAGTAACAAAACATTTCTGAAGGTACTTCTCCATGGCGTTTACTAATCTCGAAACTGCCTATCTTCTGACCTCCAACAAATGACATACTAACCGAGTAATATAAAATTTACTTTTCCATTAAGTTTTTTATGTATTAATTTTGAAGATTCGGAATAGGTACTGAGTCCGTGAAAATTTGTTGAACTGGCAGAAATAAAAAAAAAAAAGGTTTAACTTCAGATACAATTTATTTCAAGCAAGCATAGTACTCATGTCACCCCATAAGACATTAAAGCACTATATAACAATTTAGCAACCATTACCGCAAAACTGCCCTGGACTTCTTACTAAATAAAAAAAAGTCCATTGGAAAATGTGAAGTTCATGGAACAATCTGTCTCTTTAAAGCAAGCAGACGTATTTTTCATTATTTTTAGTGAATCTATTACATATTAGGAGTAAAATTCGGGGCACATTAATTTAATAAATAGTAGCTTTTTCGATATAACGTATCGTTTATGAGTTATTGTTGAATTATCTTAATAAAATAAGAAATTTGCAGTCTTTATAAAAACAAAGAAGCAGGAGGTGGATATCCATGTGATAAAGTTTGATTTAAGATAATATTAAAGTGGTAAAATAGATAGTAATAAAGTTCAATTAGCAGTATCACAGGTAATAATGATCGGATTTCGAGGAGGATTTATTTTGCTTATTAATTTTGAAGGTTTATAATGAGACGGACTAGTATAGTGGTTATCTCACATTGGTAGATCGGAGTGAAGAAGAAAATCGTTCACCGAGATACCGTATCGCGAAGACGAACGGAACAAAATATTAAACTGTAAGGCTGATCGAACAGTACTTGAAGATTTTTTCCAAATATAAAATGTGACATCCTCACGACATGGTTTCAGGAATATAATATCAAACTTCTTTTTAACATACACAATTATTGCAAGTGACATAAATCGAAAATCTACATTTTTGGAAAAACGGGAAAAACTATTAGTGAGCTTGGAATAACATTAGGATATTTAGAGTGTTATAAGTTCCTTCGGGCATAATAGCTCGAAGCCAAGTTGATATAGTTTTGATGAGTGATGAGATATCTACTCATTTCGTTCGTGGTAATAACTCACCGCCGAAAAAACTCTGATTTTCATGTTGTGTCACTTTAGAACTACTAGTGCGATATATCGACTCACTGTATACAATTACCCAATTTACGACTTGCTCGATGCCACATTTACCTTTAAGGAATCGGAACATTTTTTACTGGTCTAACGTAGTTGAGACTTGAAGCTCCTCCTCTAAACCCTATTTGCAAGTAAGCGACAATAACATCTGTTTAAAAAAATTAGTCGAAACGAGTACCAACAAATCTGTTAAATATTCGTCTGCGATGAATGATATCCTTTGTTTCAGCAAGTATGATTAGTGATGTAATAGAAGATTTTATTTCATTTACTTTGGAGAATGGTATTGACAGTTTGAATGGTGACCGTGTTCTCAACTTCCACATCTGTTCAAGAATTATTTGTTAATTCAAGAAAGTCGCTAGGTAACAGATGTTATCTGGAGACAAAAATAATTTATTGAACTAATGAAAATTAAAACACTAAAGAAAAAAAAACGGGAGAAGAGAAAGAGGGCAGATCAGGAATGGTCTGTGGGTAATTAATCTGGACCGCTGGCCTCCTAAGGGATAGAGGCCCGGCTTCCTTTCTCAGCGGGGCAATGGATGAAAAAACTTATTACATCCGAAGGGAGAGAAGGGATTGACCGATAGAGTTCTAGGCAGAGGGTCGTGCCGCAAATGGCAGGATAGAACTTCCTCATAAATATCACATGAAGGGGGGACCAAATAAGAAGAGCAGAAAAGTGGATCCTCCATATCCTTCCTAGAGCGTATTCAAGGTGTCCGCCCGAAGTCGGGTATACGTCAGTACCAGACCATCCGCGGGTCCTGCTTAGGTGTTAATACAGCTTATTAGTATTTATTGGTCTGCCCATTTCGGTCAGGTGCTGGCCTCAGATGTTGTAATGGTACCATCTGTCGGTAACGACAGTTTATAATAACATGTCCATTTACACTTCTGCGAGGTAAGAATCTTGCTTGTGTATTGATTAGATTCATTAATCTTCAATGCCATTTTTCCTATATCGAAGTGCTCACCTGCATTAAGTTGACCATTTCTCTGTGACGAAGGACGGTAAAGAGGAAATATCAATTTCAAATTGTAGAACACATCTTGCTAAGGTGTCTTTATTTTAGCTTGAAGTGATATTTTTCCACCTCTGCTATTTTTATTGATTGTTTAAATTAAAAAAAAAAAATGTGTTGACTGTAAAATGGTTTGTAACGAGTATTACTACTTACGTCTTTTATGCTATAAGAAAGCATTAATATGTACAAATTTGAAGAATTAGCAATATTGCGAATTAATATGAAATCAGATATTACAAATTACTTAAGAACTCAATAAAGCTGTAATAAGTTGATATCATCGAGATCCTCAAAAACAACAAGGTAAGAGGAGAGGACTCGACATCTGTGCGGAATGGAAAAGATTGACTAAGCAAATATTTCACTAATATTTAAAGACCACAATGACGTGGAATAAACAATTAAAGACATATTTCCAAAAGTTGGACATTACCGAGTTTCACAAGCTAGAAGGAAGTGAATTAGGAACTGCTTTCATTCCATTTTTCCCTCTGCAAGGGTTTGAGTATGAAGAAAGACCAGAGAAGGTAGGACGAAGCTAGACAGAAGATCAAAGATCCGTGCTAGTGAACTCATGACGGAATATTGGAGACAGAGAAAACACGAGCAAAAGAAAGGAAAATGAAGGTGTGAATTGATTGAAAGTGGTCAATATGAAAAAAAAAGGGAATAAGGGTACAAAGATGCTTACGGTATAAATAAAAAAATTAAAAAATACAAATAAGTAGAAATAAAGAATCGGGAAAAAACAGAAAGACTTTTTCGTTTCGAATAGGCTATTTGGTACAATATAAATATATACAAAATTAATAAATAATAATTCAGGAATATAGGTACTATTGAACGCGACTCTTGAACTGGGCATTGGTTCATTCGCCCAAAATAGGGAAATTTTATACTACAGAGATGGAGGGCTGAAGCAGGTGTTCGGTTGAGGGGATTCTCAAATTGAAGAAATTCATAAGAATCAAAAATTTCACCTAAAATGTAGGTGTTGTCTCACCAATTAATTTCTTAACAAAGAGAAAGGAGGACATCACAAGATATTAGTGAAACCAGTCAACATTTTCAATATCTGGACAGATCATCACTCTTACAGCCTTCCATCCAAGGAATTATTGCATAATAACCTATGCTCAAATATCTAGTAGTCGTCATCATAGATCGAAATAATTTTCTTTATTAATTAAGTACATTTTTTCACCAAAACGATTGTTTCTTTTAAGATTTTTGAGGTAAATTGTTATCAAGTCAGACATTTTTTCCCTCCCTCATATGCTCTAATGGTAAAGGTATGCTTTACTTGCGATATTTGTTGCAAAAGGAATAGTGATTGAACTCCACTAATGAATTAATCATTATAAATACACAAAAGTGTATGCCAAATAAACTTAGCAAAGATAAATAAATAAAAAATAAAGTTAATACTTCAATGTATTTTTCCCGACCAGTCCACCTTCTTTCTGCTGCCAATGCTCACAAATCCACCCCCGCTGTCAGCAATTGGGTTACACACCCTCCTCTCACAATATACAAATTTATGGATGATTGATTGATTGGAACGATATCAGTCCAATCCGTTTAGAGCTACTCCATTTTCGTCCAAAATCTCATTTATCCTTCCTTGTTTCATATATGTTCGTATATGAGTATAGTACTTCTTTGGTGTCTACTGGTTCAAAACGATTTATTATCAGGACATATCTCTATCGAATAGTGAATTTGTGAAAAATGATGAAACTATTTTAGTAACCTTCTGAAGTTACAAAATATATTTCCTCCAAGATAGATAATAATACAAATAAATATGAAAGTATATGGCGCAATAAGTAGAAGAAACCACCAATATCTTAGCTAGGTATCTAATCCAGTAGCCAGTCGTAGCCAAATTTTCACATTTTTTTAAAAAATATAAGCTTATCAGTAGCTAAATTAATATTGAATTTGTGTATTTCTCTATTACCTACGTTTCAATTTCCCAAATAACTTAGGTTTTGGAGGTGGGTTATGAAAATATCACTAAATGAAAAATTACACACATATTTTTCGCTGCGTTAGTTAAGCAATGAATAAATTTATGCATTGTATTGCAGTGGTTTGGGCTATGTTTTATATTTTATATAACAAGTTATTCAGAAATTGTGTAAATTTGTGAGAATGTGTGAAGTTTAATGATCAACTGAACAAGATTTGTTAACCGATATTTAACCGGGAAACGGATTATAAAAACAGATTAATCTAAATAGGTAGATGGTGGCAGTTTAATCATTTAAAAATGTCTTTTGTATTTTTAAAAAACCTATATCACTACAAGCTATGAACGGTCTTGGATTCAGTAAATGGTAGAGACAGTACTTCTTCTATACCAACGGTTTTTCAAGGAGTAGAGTTGGTGAAGATCACGCCCAGCCGAAAGGTTTTTATCTGATAAATGGTACCCAATTTGTAAAAGCTGGAAGTAAAACTAAAATCTAAAAATTACTTAAAATACTGTAGTAAAGAACTGACTAAAAATTTTACTATTAATTATAAACACATTTGTTCAAAATTATTATGTAATAACAATATTTTTACTTTTAACAGATATAAATATTCCAACCACTATTTAACAATAATAGTTATTCAATTATTAAATATATATGACCGTGAGAGTTATCTGAGCGCAGAATGCGATCAATGCCATTCAGATGTACTATGTGTGCCTGATAAGAAGTGGCCGATTTATTTGATACTGAAGTGTTCTGTCTGGGTCGTTCAACTGTAGGCCTCTCATATCTAATACCTGGGTATTTGCGTTTGTCAGTGGGTATAGGTTGCAGGTTTTTGAACTTGAACGAAATATTTTTATTAAATTTGAAACAGCAGTTGGCTTTGGCCAAGCCTGTGAATTTTATTTTATCAGTTAAATATCGAATCTGGACGAAGATTCTAATGTTATGATTTTACTGCATGTTCTACAATGTTTTTAAATTTCAAGTATTTTTGGCTCCACCTGTGGTGTAGTGGTTAGCAGAAGACCCTTCTATTCCCGGTTCGCAGCCCGACATGTGGGCGTAGGATTTTTTAAAAACATTAAAAACCATTCGTTATGATTATTCGTCATTCGGAGGTGATGCAAAATGGGGGCCATGAGCCTTTCGGGTACTCGCTGAAGACCTAATTATAATTTAGGTATACCTAAATAGGCAAGATTTAGGACTTCCACTGTAAAATTAGCAATAGTTTGGGGGTACAACATAAACAAACAAACATTTAAGTATTTGAATTCCTGAAATAATTTTGTGTTCTTCTTTTTTATTTATGCTAGCAACCATTTGTTGTTTGTTAATGAATCCCAGAGTCTAATAGATTTTTTTTTTCAATGAAGATAGACAATACGGCAGTAGATAGTGATTTTTCTATATGGGCAGTGATTTGGCAGCCTAAAAAATTTTCTATGTAGCTTATTAGTGCATAAACTTTCACTGCTAAATCAATTCAAAAGTTAAATACAAGATTTATGTATATGAGTTGGTATAATACGTATACTGAAATGGCATAATACGTTTCATCGCGTTCACGTACTTAAGCAATATGCTCATATTTACACTACATTCACCTTCACACAACATCATTTTATTGGCTCTCTTAAGGTCAAAACAATTGAAATGTGGAAGGATGTATACATATATTATTATTGCTAACTCTAAATATAAAATTTGTTTTGGAATTTGCCGCCTTATAAATTTTACCTCGGGGGGGCAAGTCCCCCCTTTTCTCTACCCCCTAGAAAGGGCCTCTTAGCGATCGATGTCTTATTAATAACTCCATATTACCGCCCTAGCAAAGTGAGATTCATGCTAGGGCTGGATCAAAGTACACTGTCTTCAACAAGGAGTGAGTTGAATTTCTAATGTGAACCAGCCTGTAGGAAGTCTGTATAACAGCGTACAAGGATTAATTTGCTTAATAATAAAGAATTATTGTTTCATATTGGGTCGTTTTAAATGTCGGTTTTTATTATTTCTAAAATTTATCAAATATGACAATCGAGTCTCTCGGGAGCCCAAGCTGCAAGAAACATTACTACCGACTTGGGGGAAGGGTGTTAGGAACGTACCATTCGCCGATGGTTTGAGAAATTTTCAGCTCATGACGCAGATTAATTCATAAATAAACAATTAAACCATAAAATAATTAAATGCCGGCACGGCATTTTAGCGCTCTAGCACTTTGCTCCATTACTTTATTATTACTATAAATCTCTACTATTTATTTATTCACTATTATTCCCTACTATTTATGACTTTCTTATTACTAATATTTTCTTCTATTTATGAAATTGTTATTACATGTTTTTTACTATATTTATTACTTTCCATTCATGTTATTTCTTAATTTATCTTTTGCTCTCTGTATTTCTTTCTTGCCATTTCTGTTTGTATAACCCGCCATACTTTATCCACAACTGCAAAGTTAATATAGTTATTCTGTTTTCTTTTCATCTTTTCCCTGACGATGGCCTAGAAATTTCTGAATATGGTCAAAATGTTTTTCTCTTTTCGATGAAAATTACCTACATGCCAATATAATATTTTTGTGGATTAATAACCAATATGTTTATAATAATAATTTATACTACAAAAAAGTACATAGTAGCAAAAACGTTATACTGAATTTAAATCCATATAACTACGATGTCATGAAAACTGTGCTCAGGAGCTAAACAATTCGAATGCTATTTGAAAAACTAAAATACCCTACTAGGCTTACTAAGATTACTTTACAACTTATTTTTTGTGAGAAACACATGGTTTACTTTCTTACTATACTAAGTGAGCCAGCGTACCTCGCCTCTTTAGCTCAGCGGCAGAGCACTGGTCTTGTAAACCAGGGGTCGTGAGTTCAATCCTCACAGGAGGCAGGCTAGCTTTTTATTTATAAAGATATTTTTTATTTCATAACTGGTATAATAAACTGGTCGAGGGAAAGGAACAAACATGACAGTAAATTAAAACGTATTCTAAATTTAATGTTGTAAAAGAAGAAATCTCATCAAATGTATCTGTAATCAAATACTTTTAATTTAAAGTTATTGCTTATTCATTATAGTTTTTTTTTCCATGTCGTACAACCAAGTTTTTGAGCTAATGGAACCAAAATAATAATAATTAAAAACAGATAATCCTAGTAGAAAAACCTGTAGACAATTTAAAATTACTGTAGAACTCCTTTCTATTCCTTATAGTTTTATTTTTTATAACTTGTATAATAATTTTTTGAGCGAAGGGGAACATATAACAATAATTAAAAAAATTGTAATTTAAAGTTGCTTTTAATTTAATTATATATTATGTAAATATTCAATAAGCTTTTGGAACGAAAGGAAACAACTGATAATAATTTAAATAAAAATGTTTCCAACTTTACAAACTTTAAAGCATTCTTGAAAATCTATCTTTTATTTGTATTTTTTTTTAAATAATAGAGATAATTTAAATAAGCATAAAACTTTATCAACAAATTATTAGGTATTAATATTTTAAAATGTGCAAGAATTAATATTTTTGCAATCATTACTAATTAGAAAAAGTATTAGAAGTTCATTATTTTAAAGTAATAAATAATTTCTGGGCCCTAGAGGTAAACGACACCATGTCCACAAAATAGGTAGTATTATAAGTATCACAAATAAATACTATGATCAATACTTTCAATAACTTATCAATACCAATATGAACAATTTTCTTTAGACTGTTTGTATAAGTAGGGAGCGGAGTGGCTCAGTGGTAGAGCACTGAGTTACCATGCCGGAATAACTCTGGTTCAAATCCCGCTGCAGGCCATGACTTTTATTAAGTCTGTTTGCAGCGGGAGAAAGATCATATAGGATCTAGGACCCTCCTGGGGCCCACCCAGCCTCTATAAATATTATAAAAGTAGAGTACCCAAAATAAGGGGGACAAATCTGGCGGTTGAGCGTGAGCTAGGACAAGTCACCTCCTTGCTGAATCGTTGTCCATGAAACAGTACAGTCTCTACCATGTAATGAACTCCAGGCCCGTTCACGGGTTGTAGTGGTACAGGTTTGTATAAGTAACGAAGAAACACATTTTTAAAGTTTAACTTTACGGAAAATTGGCTCTCCTGAACAAATACAAATTGTGACATCACCTCTGTAAAAAAGGTGTTCTTTATCTTCGGGGTAAAGATATAAAAAGATGTTTATAATTATGATCAAAAGCTTAACTGAAAATTAGTAAGTATTAATAATTTAAAATATCATTACAAAATGTTTTAGTAAAAACTCATTATATTATTAAGTGTATATATACATTTAATTGGTTAAAAAATAATGAGCAATTAATAACCCATCCTTACAAACTTATGCATTGTAATACTTTATCACCAGCATCTTATTTCATGCGTTGTTATTGTTGTGGATGTAATACATTAATTTCTAACAAAAAAAGTTATTACATGTTTGGGCGTACAACATACAAAAAGTGTTATCTGTGAATGATTACTGATTGCATTTATACTCCTATTTATATACTTTCCCAATCTACTATTATTCATTCTTCAACTATAGTAACGTCCAATAAAACGTAAGACAAGTCTTTATTTTTTAAACTAATATATTGGACTTATCACTCTTAATTATTTGAAAATGTATGGTAAATAGAATTTTAAATTAAACGGAATAGGCTTCACGCGGATTTCAATTTGGCCTGGGAGCAAACAAATCACTCCAACACACGACAGTGTTTGAGAGTCATTGATTAGAACTCGGGGGCCTCCGGAGATCAAGAAGAATTGCCCACGAATCTTCTCGCATGTTGAGAATGCCTCTGGGTAAGTATGTCATGATTGTATAGTTAATTAAAACTAATTTAGCCAAAACTAACATAAAATATTCTAATAATTTATATTGATGATCTAAATATTTATCATTTTATATGTTATATTTGTAAATACTTAATCTTCATCCATCCGTCTTCTACCGTTGTTTGTTGTGAGGATCCTTTTTATTGAGCCTGAACAACTTAAAAATTAAATACTTATCATTTATAGTATTTAAAATTTGATGCATGCTGGTAATTTCATCAAGGTATTCCATAGACTGCTGGTAAATATAGAAATTCACCACTAGGCCGAAAGATAGTATTTATTACATTATTCTCTAATATTTATTACTTTTAAAAAAAGAACCCGTACCACTATAACCCATGAAAGGTCTTGGGTTCAGTACGTGTTAGACACTGAGCTGTTTCTTGGACAACGGTTGTGCAGAGGAGTTGTTTGTAGATCGCGCTTAGCTCCCAAATTCTTCCCCCTCTATTTTGGGTACCGACTTTATATAGGTTGGGTGAGCCCCTGGAGGGTCCTAAATTATAACGATCTATCTCCGACACCTAACTGGTTTAATAAAAGTCTGCCAGCAGCGGGATTTAAACCCATGTCCTTCGGCCCGGCAACTCAACGCTCTACCACTGAGCCACTCCGCTCCGTATTTTTTACTTAATTATTACTGTTATTCTGTACTATTTATGACTGTATTAGGAATACTATTATACTGTCTTGGCGTAATCATGTATGTGGAGAGCACCAGAAAATCCTTTATAATATCCATACTTAATTGGAGACCTTGAATATAAGAACCTGTTAGATAATTATGATCTCTAATTTTTTACTTCTTCTCTTCTTTAGTGCCTTTCAGCGTAGAGGAGCATCCATCCAGGAATTCCATATTTTTTTTTTTACTTTCTTCACAATATCTCTGATGTTCTAGAACACTTACGGAATCTGATACGCCTTATGAATTGTTTCTAAGATTTATCTTTGAGGTGAGAAAATCCAAACACTTCTCTAGTTAAGTTGCTTTGTTGTTCTCTCAGAAGGAAACAATTCCATGGTCCCATCTATTCCAATTCCATAGAAGCAATACATCTTCCCATATCACTGAGCTTCTTAACTCCCACCCCTTCAGCCACAACTAAACCAATCAACAGATCACACAATAGAGACTATAATGATTCTAAAACAATTGTGCAGGGAGGTGAATTGTCCGATATCACAATCAACAGCCAGGTTCCCCCCCACTTTAAAGAGGCTGGGTGAGCCCCAGGAGGGTGCGTAAATCCCAAAGGGTCCATCATCTGTCAAAAGATTTAATAATTTGTCAGCCACAGCCGGATTTCAACCTGCAACTTAGTACACTGATCTACTGTCAATTAAGCACATTTAATTTTACATTAACATAAAGAATAAAATCAATATCGAATAACAATTTTTAAATATCTTATTTTATATGACTATCAAAACATTAAGCTAGTAATAATGAATAACCATAGCATATTTCAGCTCTTTTTGATTACAAAAATACTTTTTTAAGGGATAAAAAAGTGTGTAATAGAAGATTGAACGTAAAAATTGTAATTTATTTATACAGCCCTTGTACTAGATGTATATATTACAGTTGTACAATTCAATAAAATAAAATAAATGTAATATAAGGCGAAAAAAAATAGCAATAATAATGCTAAGAAAAAATAATTCTAAGGAAAAAAAGTAAATTCTACATTCTTACCACAAATTAGTATATATTGGGAACGTATCGAGGCTATTCTAATAATCATGATCAAATTATATAACGCTCTATTTATTTATTTAAACACCCTTCCTTGCTTTAGGCAGCTTGGGTTTTGACAGTAATAATTATTACACAGTTTAATAAACAACAAGCTTAAATGTAAAATTGGGACTTGTAAGACGTTAATACATAAAGTTTACTAATTTAAATCGATGAAATGTTTACTACCATATTATTGAATCAAAATGCCTCTTAAATACTACCATATATTCTGTAACAATGGTTCAAGTCAAGTGATTGCTGGGGCGACCTTCGGAATGGTGGTTAGTATGAACCTAGGACTTTTTAAAAGTGAGCAAAAAATCTTTGGATATGCCGTCCTTCGAAAGGAACGTAAAACGGGGGTCCCGAGCTTGTACGATGTGAGATAATCGTTCAATCCCTATCGTAATTAAACAATTTACTTGATTTAATTAATTAATAATTTAGGGATCCCACTGCAGCATCGTCCGATTAACCGTTCCAGCATAAAATGACGTTAAATGAACGAATAAACTCATAATTGGTGAAATATATACATATAAATAATTATCGGGCGTAAGAAAATAAACTGTATACTAGTTTGTTATTTATATTTTTTTGACAATTTTATAAAAACTATATAATTTTTTTTTGTATTATATATTTTATAATACAAAATGCGCTGCAGATATCTAAAACAATGAAGATCCAAGCAAGTAGTAATGAACCATTTTAAAATATATTAATTATTATATAAGAATTATATTACTGAAAATCACATGTTTAAATTTATATATGTTGGCCTATTTTATACCAGGTAATGCCAGAAAATTAAGTAGGTATTCATTAAATAATCAAAGGAGTAGTTACTAAATTGCATATAAGTAATTAAAAAAGCAAACTGTTCTGTCTTATTAAATACCATATCTTTATTAATCCACAAAGAACTGAAGCCAATTTGAGAGAACTCACAACACGTCCTACGCGCTTCATAACTTACATCCTTCCTTTCAGGACCACAAACACCACTTCACCAGGCGAGAGTTACGGCCTCCAACATCTAAAATTTACAACCTATACAAACAACTTCGTTAAGTTTTACAACCCCTAATGGAGCTCTTCGATGTAAATTAAAAAATTTAAATTTCAGAAATCAGATGTAGCGAAAATTTTCTGTCTGGTTCTGATTGCGTTAAAGATATACGAGTGAAGCCCAAATTTGAATGATAATATACTACCCGAAAATCCGTTAGAGTTTTTAGGAGTAACCATATTTTAAATAAATGTATTTTATTTTCAAACCCAGAAATAATTTTGTCCAACAGGGTATCCAAAAAATGGTGAATAATTAAATATGATTGATACCTGCACTTCAATTATTTTAAATATTTCTATATTGATTTTTATATTTTCCAATATGCGATCAATACATATTATACAACATAGTCCTCGGTCGCATAATGTTCGCGGTTAACCCAATAACTACTGCACGGATTTCCATGCGGTTTTCAACAATAGATGGAGTGATTCACTAAGAAGGTTTAGGTATATAATTTGTCGAGGTTTTGTGTAAATGGGTTGGAATATCGATGGGTTTCACCAAAGACGCTGCCTAATCCCGTGCAATTATCTAACGTGCAAGATAATAAATTCGTATATAAAGAAATATTTGGTTTTGTTTTTATTTTTATAATTTCAATATAATAAAGTACATTAGCTAAGATGGGAAGAAAGAAAATCAAGACTCCCCAAGAAGCCTAACCAATATTCGCGTGGTCCTTAGTGGCCGGTGCGTGAAAAAAAAAAATAAATACATTTATACAGAACAATTATTTGGGCAAAATATGCCTTATTACCCGAGCAAAGCTGGAGTGGGTCAACCGTTAGGTTTTTTAAATTAAGGGTATTCACTATATGGAGGCTGGATGATCTCCAAGAAGAGTGAGTGGTCTTTAGGTTCCACAGTGTATATCCGTGGTTGTTAACAGATTAAATAATGCATCTACCGTAGATTTGAACCCGGTACCTTCTGGCCGGCAACTCAGCGGTCTATCACTGAGTAACCCTGCTCCCTTCGTTTGAAATTATTTAAAAAAAGAATAATAGTCATAGCTTTAATTTTATTCATTATCAAATCTGATTAATAATAACTTATATTTAATGAATGTCAAGATATTATTTCGTAACTATCGGTTGTGATAATAAAATGATAAGGAATTCATTGCGATTGCCAAAGTCATTATTGCAATCTGAATATTCAACAGTAAAAAACGTAGTAAACTTCTATCAGCTGAAATGAAGCCCTTAAGATGGAGCTGAGGAAAGTAAAGATCAGCTAGAAGTAGAAGGGGCCTATTAGAAACATGACGAAAAATACACAAATTTGAAATAATTCAACAGAAACTGCTAACAGTTTGGAAGCACAGAAAGAATGTTAGAATACAGATGATCTCGACGAATACTGGAAAGAGAGCGAGGAAAACCTGGAAGAACGAGATGAAGCTAAGGAATCGAGAAATTTGGAAGAAAACTTAAGCTCCGACCGAGAAAATTTGAAAATAGAGAAGAAAATCCCTGATATATATAAAAAATAATTGGTGACGATGGGCCTGATTTAAAAAAAATAAAAGATAATAAAAATAAAAACTGAATTTAGATTAAAACTCTCCCAGTGAGTAAATTAATGACTAAAATCTATTTTTATCCATAAAAGGTGATGGGAACTGATATCTCTCGCTTTGAAGATATAATATATTTGGTAACCAAAGTAATACTTTAGCAGTTGACAGGGGTCTGTCAATGTCAATGGATGGATTTAGGAGTCACAGCGAAGGAATGGCATAAGCGTGGGATCAAGAAATTGGCTAGCAGATGGCTAATGACGGTAGATAACAATGGACCATACTTAGATTATTAATTGTATTGTATATCAAAGAAATAATAATACAAGCATTTGGTCGAAAAACGGTCACTTTTTTTCCACCCTGTTTTATCTGGATGAAATAATAGAATGAAAGAAATAATAAAAAGAGTGACGTTTAATGAATAAATAATGAACGACCAAGAAATCCTATATAATTATTTTTCCGTCTTAATATTAAAACCCAAAGAGGTAAGGTAAAAAATAGAATATGCATTCAGCGGAAACTGTAGACAATTTGCCCTCGGATGAATACAGGCTAGCCAACTTAACTATTGTTTGAAAAAAATAGATCTTTTCAATAAAATCCAAAAATTGATTTCATATTTTAACTAGGCCTGACAGCCATTTCTGCACAAGAACACGATCCCGCTTCCGTTCGATTAACAGATTTTGGATAAAATTCAACATATCCATTTATTCACCGGGGCTGCAGATATAATTGTAGTATCAATGTAAGTTCATTTTTCCGTTAACTTTTTTTCAATATTAAGAGTTGCTTGGCTTATAGAAATATGATTCGTTTAATTAGAACACTTAATTAACCCTGTCTAAAAAATTAAAGAATCTGAGGAAGAATATTTTCATGATTGAAAAGAAACAATACTTAAATAGAGAAAGTTCGAGCAAACACTAGATATCGATATCACTGATCACACTACCAGTAACGCCATCATTACCATAAAAATTGAATTCGTATTTTCAATATTATTTATCGTGCAACTTTTACCCTAGGTATTCTGCTAGAAAGATTTGTTTTGTTTTTTAATATTTAAGCCCATTAATATTTCAAAAATAAAAATAAAATATTTACAGTGATGAAGAATTAAATAATACTAACACTTAACAATATTAGTAAATAAATTAAATAATTCTATGTGTTGTAGGGATAGCTCAGTTCCTCTGTTGAAAGACCGAATTCGGCTATGCCATAAAATTATTTAATCTATTCACATCTATTGATGAACCTGTATTAAGTAGAGTAAACGTTTATAGGCGGACAGTTGATCGTGTTCTCGGAGAAATTTCCTTCCTCAGACGTTGTTCCGTAAACAATATTGTCTCTACCATTAGATCAAAACTCGCAGTGGAACTAGCAGAAAAAGTTATTGAGGTAAACAGTTTATGATGGTTTGGACATCTCCTAAGAATGGAAAACAGGCTGGCCAAGATAACATACGAGGCTAAGGTTGATGGAAGAAGGTCTAGAGGAAGAGCCCGACATACCTGGGAAGAACGTGTTAAGGAAAGCTTCGCGAAAGGAAAACTGGAATGTAACAGAGGAAGGGGAATTGTTCAGTGTAGTCTGGGCTCTACAAAAGGTAATCTCACACTGCATGAGCGGTATAGAGGAACGATTATGATGATGATGATGACTACACACAAAGCCAGTAAAATAAATTAAAGATAGAATATGTAAGAGACCCGTTAACTAAACTTTATGAAAGAATTATTATTTCTAATAGCTCAAGATTAAAATTGTTTGATTGTTGAAAGGAAAGTCGAAAATAATTTTCAGCTCAGGTACTTTACAATTACATACATCAACCTTAATTTCTCTTCATCTGGCACCTCGACTAAGTCATTTGCATTTAAAGTTGCGATTGTCTGAACCATTAACTTGAGATAATACTTTTTAATATTTTCATTCAGTTGAAATTAAACTCAAATGGTCGAGTATTATAGATTATTCGACATTTCCCACAGTATTATTGGAATATCAACATTATATTTTTCAGAAAACCGTTTATCTGCTTTCGAATCTTTAATTCTTTAGGAGCGGAGTGGCTTAGTGGTAGAGCGCTGAGTTGTCATGCTGAAGGTCCTGTGTTCAAATACCACTAGTTGGCAGACTTTTATTTAGTCAGTTGGAAGCCGGAGATGGATCCTATAGGATCTAAGACCCTCCGGGGGCACACCCAACCTCTATTAAGTAGGATACACCTTAAAGCGGAAAAAGCCAGACGGTTGATGGTGTTATCGGACAAATCTGCTTAGCCGTTGTCCCGGAAATAGTAATGTCTCTACCATGTAATGAATCCAAGATTATTGGGTTCTAATGGTATAGGTTTTTTTTTCATTTAAAAATAAAGTGATTTAAAAATACTGAAACTACAAAAAATATCTGAAGGCTTATTAAATTGATACAATTGTTTACTTCTATTAGTTATTAAGGCTTTAATGTCACTATAATAGTATATTAAACTATTAATTAATTTCTAGATATTTTTTTGTTAGGTCACTCATAAAAGAGTATTCTGAGCATTATGGGCAATTCTTATTTAAAATTTAATAATATTATAAATATTATTATGATATGAGTTTGATCATGACATAAATATATTTAAAATGATTGTGTATCTAGAGGTGATGTATCAACTTGCTGCGAAAGAAATATGACGGTAAATCTAAATCTCAAAGGGATTCGAAAAGATTTAGCTTCTGACTCGTTTATTTATTTTTGCCTTAATTAATGCCGCCCATGAATCACTTTTAATCAAACACACACTTTCTAAATCTGAACAAATATTTTTTTAGCACCATAAATTGTTTGTTGTGAGGTTTAGGTATCGATTTTTTGGCTGATACATCTCGACAGGGCGATATTTTACTCTTAGAGGAAGTCATTTCAACGCGATCCTATTCCATTAAATAAAATATGATTGAGTGGTCGTGCTGTTGGTAGAGCTGTAATTATAAGTTGTCTCCTGAGTGGCTCTGCTGCTCAATTATATCATTCTCTCGCCTTGATTGCTTCCCATTCAGCTACTTGTCTTAGAAGAGCTTGTTCTGAGAGTTTGAGGCTGAAATACCTAATTAAATCATTAAAGGATTCTAATATAGATTCTAGTTTATAAGGTATGACTAAATCCAAATTAGATATTCACCTTTTCATAGCCACTTACCATTTAATAAATAATTTCAAAAATAACCGCAAGTGTGCAGTGAAAAATACTGTGTTTGGATTTTAACGTGAATACGACTATAAAATTGCTTCAGGAGTGGGAGAAAATTCAAAAAAAAGGAATAACACATTCGGGGGATACAGTTTGGTGTTACAGATACATAACTATCATCTCCATCCAAAATTAATAAGACCCACTGATAGCTGAAAGATAAAAGAATTCATTACGATAACTGAGGAAGGTGAAGGAGGAAGCCCCGCCGTTTTGAGGTAATTTTGCTGCGTATCGCGATTTCATTTCAGTATAGCTTTTGACTCGGAGAAGCTACGACGTTCGTTTAGGTTTCATTCGTCAGCTGCCGTCAAAATCTACCGATTGTATATAATTTTAAAAATAATGACAGTGAATATAATAAAGAGTTAGAATAAAAGAAATATTATCAAAAGTATATAATGTCGGCCTATACGCGTTGATAACCAAATACAGAGATCGAATATGGTTGGAAACCGCTCCTCAAGAGCGATCGAATGGCATCAATTAAACACCATGTGACCGTGTCAAAAATACCTATAATTAATAAGGTTATATTGTAACACAGTAATTATTTGTTTACTTGATTGTTCCTGATTATATAAATAATATTTTATATAAAAATATTACCCGTTCTGTAAACGTATACACGTGCAACACACGGCACAGTCACACCACTTCTTTTATTCCCTTTACGAAGCTTTAAACGCCTTTTTAACTTCATATTTCATAATTATACGAATATTCTTTCTCCGGAGTAGTTGCCAATTAGCGAGTTATGCCGAGATAAAAAAAACGATAAGAGTCAAGATTGGAGAAATTAGTGACATAGTGAGAAAGGAGAATAGTGTGTATCTGATTACTATCAACCTGCAGATCATTTCCAAACAGGCTCCGGGACTCCAGGGCTCTACGACAGCTAGGCTCTGGAATAAAACAACTGTCAGTTTTCTCGCCTGGAAGATTGCCGCAACAGATCCGCCTTCCAAGGCGTGAGGTGAACTCGCCTCCGATGTTGGGGCGTTATTCGATACTCCTGACCTGACGTATATTAACATTACCTTTATCATTATGATCTCAATGATATTCAGGCCGTGTAAGCAAAGCTATGAACTATTAAGAATACAAGCTAGGTACTATAATATTGTGGCTTTTCGGTATTTATAAGTATGTATAAAATTAAAATAATCACATCCTAGCATCAGAGTGGTCACTTGATACTGCATTGCATATGGAAGATAAATATAGTCTTAACCTTTATTCATTGGTCATAATTCTAAGACATTAAATATTGTTACTAGAAATTTTTTTAATTCTACAAATCTGCATTTGTGCCAACTGGGAAGCGTCAAAGGGTTAGACCGAGGCGTGGGTGTGAGGATTGCGTTAAGACTGATCTGGCGAATTTGGGTTTGGGTAGTGGTCCATGGACAGAAGCTTATGAGTAGAGAATGGTGGTATCGGCATCCAGCCTGCGGTTCGCTAAGCCTCATTATTATTATAAATCTGCATGGATACGGTTGATATGACGTGATTTTTGGACGAGAGCAAAATAGAACGGAGAAATTTCTAAAATAATTTTATCTGAGGTGCTTCACGACGTTTAGCATAGGAAGGTCTTAGGTTTGGCCATAGCAAAGCGTAGATTCAGATGCATGAGAACTTAAAATTCGCAGAGTTCTGCATCACAGCTGAAAATCACAGCAGAAAAACTTGGAGTAGGCCCAGATGTGCCATCGCCATAAGCATGCGTATTTACTACTTATTGATTAAATAAGGTAGACTTCTATTTTTTTAAGAAATGAGCCTATGTATACACTTTGCCAATCGTTTATGGCTAAATGGAGTTTTTTTTACAATATCCTAACCGTTAATAATAAGGGTCGCCTATGAAGTAGTGGTTTGCACAACAACAATGCCCAAGGTCACGGGTTCCCAGCCTGTCAGATGGTCTTAGGATTATTTAAAGAGAGTAAAAAATAATTAATTATGCCCTGCTTCGGAGGGAACATAAATTAGCAGTTCCGAGCTTGTGGGGTTCTATTGTAATTATTGCTGTACATATTCGTATATATATATATATATTGTATGTAAATATTTTATGAATAAACGGAGATTTTGCAGCAAAAAATGTGGGGTTCTAGCTTCATCACTCTGGAACCTACTAACGTTATAAATTATACAATGCTAGGAAATTTATTTCAATAAAAAGGATGAAATACAAACATTGGTGGTGAAAAGTTTATTTGAAGCAAGGAATGTCATGTTCGGATTTCCCTTTTTTGTTTGGAGAGCTGTAATTAATTTATATATCGTAATAGAATTGCAAGTGATTAGTAAAGGTTAGTAAATTTCCCTAAAATTCTTATTTTTATTTGGCCGGTGCGTTTTTAAGTGACCTTCAGTTGTATTGATGTTAACAAAACAAAAAATAAGCATCTTCCCATTAAAAAATAAATGACAACTTTCAGAAATTGTCGAAAACCTTTCGATTAAGATCCCTTCCTTTAAAATATAATTTCATTCTCACAATTATTTTGACTTGCGTTGACTTAAAATCATTATCAGGCCTAAAAAAAAGTATACGTTTTTTTTTCTTAAACGTACTAGAAATTAATTATAAATACCCCCTACAACCTGTAACAATACAATCTAAACTAGATCAGTGCCCGTAGAATCCTTGAAGGAAGGGCTTAGAACATGATAGAGACTACTGTTTTGAAGTAGCTCCTTAAAAAAAGTTCGAAGGTAGCCTCCTAGTGATGATTTTGTGAATATGAAGTGTAGAAATTTTCTTCACTTAAAGAATAAAAATAAAGAAAACCAAAAAAATTTGGAATTTTAGGCCACAGTAATTATGTTGAAAAACTCGTATTCCTCAAACTGTAACTTTATTTATTTCCCCACAATTAACACGTAATTTTAAGCAAGGTAAAACATGAATTTACCAGGACTAAATTGAATGAGAAGTGAAATCAGTTGCTGGACTGAAGTGGAATATTGAGTAACTGGGACGTAAGGAGTTAACAGTACACAATGAGAGGCTCTTAGGGGATATTGATTCCACTTGACTTAAGTTCGTCTCATGACCTTTCGCACTTCTCTCCAAGCGGTTATGGACTGATTAGGTGACCTGCCTTTATGTCTTGGTACTCAACCCTTGCCAAGGTTTAGTGTAGAACCAACCAGATTTATTTAAAAATAATAAAGAATTTGTTTTTATTATTACTTTAAAAGTATTTTTTTAAAAATAATTTTTATGAGAAATGCTAAAACCTTTATCACTACAACCCATGAAGGGTCTGGTGTTCAGTACTTGTTAGAGACTGTACCGTTTCTTGGACGACGGTTGAGCTAATTTTTTCCCCTTATCTTGGGTCCCATTTTATAGAGGCTGGGTGAGTACCAGGAGGGTCCTAGATCCCATAGGATCCATCTCCGGCCACTAAAATATTAAATAAAAATCTACAAGCGAGCGAGATTTGAGCCCATGGCTCCTTCGGTTTGGCAACTCAGCGCTTTACCACTGAGGCAATCCGCTCATTTTGTTTTTCATACACTTGGCAATGTATTAATTCAATATTAATTATTTCAATAATATTAAAAGAAAAAAAATGGGCCATTGTCTGAACACGAACTATACACAACGTTTAGCCCCAAATTCATTAAACGCATTAATAGTATTGATTTTGAAAAGTTGGCATCAAATTGAGAAGGTATTGTTCGATATGAAAATATGTGGAATGTTAGGAATTGCTAAATGAATAGATTAAGGTACGAGTAGCTCGAGTGTCCCTTAGGATCAGTACCTGAAGATAAAGGATGCCTTAAGACAGAGGACAGCGGCAGTTGTAGGCAGATCAACGGGAAATTCAAGATGTGAGCAGTCACATATAACGAAAGGGCCCCTTTTCTTTTTTGTAAGTGGACATAAAACTTAACTTGTAACTAAGATCAGATAACTTGTAACATAATAAATATAATATTATTCAATTAGATGAAAAAGGATCTCTATTTACTGAACAACTCCTAGTCAGTCAGCCTTAGGAGAAGAGAAGGAATAATCTTATTCAATAATGACGTAGAATTACTCTATCTCAATCGTAACGATTTCAGGGTGTCATCACATTTTATTATTTAAATATTATTCAGATCAAAGGGTCTTAATTTTCTCTGAGAATCATTGTCTGGGCAGTGAAGCCAATATAGATAGCGGTATATACAATGTACTAGATATGTAAAGAATGAAAGTCGCTAAAATACGAGTGCGTGTAAACTGTAATTAACTCCTGAAACATTTAATTAAACCAGAAGTAAGAGATTTTAAATGTTGCTCCTTTTGTTTTTTAATCTTTTGTTAACGCATTAAAGCCTCTATTCAATTATTCATGTAATCAATATACTATATATTGATATAGCTATTTATAGCAGAATTAGCTTCCACTAAAAGTTTTTGTATTATTTTTTTTCTTACCCTCCAAAATGCATTTAACGGCAAACAAATAGAATATATACCACAGTGAAACATATGTAAACGACATTTTTGCAAGATGACGAAGAATATGAAGAAGATACAGAAATATAACTTTTATACGAGAGAAGTAATTTATAAAATGAACCCGAAAACCAAAAATACTACATTTTTTGTAAAACCCAAAATAATATCTCAACTGAGTTAATAAAACATTCCTGAAGATCAGGAGATTATCGTTGTATTTGACAAATTTTTGACACAAGACAGAGAGTTCGTTGCCCTACAGTTTTTTATTATTTTATTATTATTATACATTTTTGTTAAGAACTTGTATCCAAAATACAGACTCACGTATCGAAGTCTGTACCAATTTTTGACATTTCCATTTAATTTATTATACCATACATATTAAATTATAGAATCATATAAGAAATGTACAGACATATATATATATTTACAGAGAAGGAGAGAGAAGGTGAGAGAGTGAAAGGAATGGCTGAGCTGATTCAAGTGCCAACAATACTTCACAAGTGAAAAAAAATGCTTTAATTTAAAGCAGTTCTCTCTCTTTTTATTTATTTGTTTTTTTAAATCAATATAATTAAGGAAAGAAAGATGTTTCAGCCAGTCTGAGCTAATCGTGCCGTGGAAAAAAAAATCGTTTCAATTATTTACGAGGCAATAAAGAACAAGAATTTTAAATCATTAGCCAGCAGTAAAAACCATAATCCAAGAATAGTATCCTTTCTGAGATTGACGATCATTATTTCTCCCTTCTAATATGTTCCTTGATGTATAATATTGTCATAATTTCTACTGATTGGAATCATTGGCTAACCTAATCGAGATAATAAATCATAATAATTTATTGGAACCCTCCATGTCTCCAATGTCTGGTTCTGGTCAAATAAATTTTGAAATTTTTACGTGAATATTAATCGTAGGGGCGGAAAGAGTTTCCTACTATTCTTAAACAAGTTATTAGATATTATTTCCTCGTGCGAATTAACTACCGCATAGAGGAGCCATCATAGGTGGCAGATGCGGGAATAGTCGGTGGATATTCCCTAGAAATCCAACCGGGTAGGTCCGATGGACTCGCTGACCAACAATGAGAGCGGTCTCTAAAGCCTGCTAGATGGATGTGAGCTAGGTTAGAACGCCCTACTCATATTAATTTTTAGTCCGAAAAATACAGTAAACAGTCACAGATCTTTCTGGAATATAACACTCATTACCCGGAGGTAAACTATTCTCAGTAGGGAGGGCTCGAGAAGGAACTGCTAAGGGTATTTATGGCGCTAGTTGAAAAACATATACAGAAAATAGGACGTAAGAAGTTGAAATCCATATCATAAGTTTAAATGTAGTGGGTTAAATTTGGTCGCAAAGAAAGCAATGGAATACAATTTACATAAACTGACACTGCGGTTCGGTTAACAGAGGGTTCGTTAACGAAAGGGAAGTACACTGTTTGATATTGAAGAAGCGGTAACTATCGTTTAGGTACTAGGTTTCTAATTAAGAATATATTGCCGTCCTTTTTTAATGAATTTTAAATTTTAAAGGCATTGGTTTAAAATCGCGTTGATTAATATACACTCCCCAACCGAGGATACTGATAATGAAATTCAATGCCAATTTTATGTTAAAATAAAGTAGGTCTATGATAAACAACCGCGAATCTGTATAAAAAAATATTACAGGATGCGAATACAAAGGCGGATAAGGAAGAAAAATTCCGAATGTGGGTCGGATCATGAATTAGTAATCGTACTTCGATAAAACTTGGCAACAAAAAGAAGAATGGAAAACCGTTTTTGTTTCGAAAATTTGTATTTAGATAAATTGAAGAACTCTTAAATAAAAAAATCAATTCTCCCTGGAGGTCAAGAATAGGTTTGCAGCTTTAGGAACAATAGATAATGATATAGGCAAATTGTGGGTAGAGGTTAGGAATAAAGAGAGCTGTAACTGACATCGTCAGAAAAGGGAAAGTAATAAAAACAAGACATTTATAATGAATAAATGTACAAAAAAAAATCCACAAAATTAAAGGTCCTTAATAATCCTAGTAATAACAACGTAGTCAACTACAAAATTTAAAAAACTAAAATGACGAAGTTTCTCAAAAAAAAAGAAATAGAAACTAAAAATATCGAAAATAATGTAATGTACATAACGGTATAAATAGATCGCCTAAACCAGAGGTGCCCCTACTTTTTTGTACTTAGCCCCCCCCCCTGTTCAATTGAAAACCATCCACGCCCCTTGTTGCATATGAAAATAGAAAGATAATTATTACATTGAAAAAAAGACATTTAGTTTTACTTTCACAAGGTACAATATTATCAGTTTCAATTTTAGATAAAGAAGTATAGGTAAGAGAAAAATAATATAAATTAAGTCAGAATTTTTCATTATCAATCGATCTCGCGCCTCCCAGGTTGGGAATCACTGCCCTAAACAGTAGGAGCCCGAACTGAACAGAATTAGAGACGAATATAACAATATCTAGACCGATCATAGGGACATTTTGAATAAGTTAAAAAATAATTAAATCGCTGTTTCTCAGTTACAAAGTGCAGGACCTAAGGATTAATTTTATAAAAGGACTCCTAAAATTGAAATCGTAAAAAGCAGCGGGTATCGATAACATTCCTAGTTAACTGATCAAAGAATGCGAGGAAGCAGCAGTCACGACGGTCCATGGTTTAGTTAATATGGTGTGGGAAAAATGTCAGAAGAATGGAAAGAATCCAAACCTATCCCGATCCACAAGAAGCGGCCGAGGACCGACTGTAATAACTATCGCGGAATTTCACTCCTACCGCCTTTCTATAAAATATTCTCGCTTATCCTAACCAACAGTATTACGGAATACGCCGAGTAAATTATCCGAAACGTCCATTGTGATTTTACCGTAAGTAGTGGTCAAATATTTTCCCTACGCCAAATGAAGAGAAAAAAAAATTAAAATGTAGACGTGACCGAAACATACAATAAAGTTTATAATCGGTAATTATTTTTCGGAGATATTTGAGATTTAATCGAAAATAAATAAGTGGAGACACATGAAAATGATGTAAATATCTCTCACGTTCGGGTAATAGATGTCTGTATGATGTCAGTAAAAGCATTGTCAAAAAAAGGAAATCGAATCTAAACATTATAAGGGACGAAATTACCACTAAAAAAGAAAAGGTGCGACAGATTTTTATCAAGGGCGTTGAAAATTATTCTTATCTGATTATATTTTTAGAAAAAGTAGGTGGGCCAAAAAACTAAATCGCCCATGAGAGACAACATTAAATTATTACCAGAGGGAAAAATGTGATGGTTCTCAGCAGGTTTTTCAGGTATTGGATGATTACGAAAAAAACACTTTAAAATTGATAATAAATCCCACGATATTTAAATTATTTTATATTTGGTATTCGTCAAGCTCTCAAACTGTATAAATTATTATAGTTAATAAATAGAAAAAAAAAACCTGAACAATACAATTCATGAAGGATGTTGGGTTCAGTAGTGACTGTAGCGTCTGTAGGATTACCGATGAGCAAGGAGATGATTTGTCTGAGATGATTTGTCACGATCAATTGCTAGGGTTTTTCCTCCAACTGTTAGTACCCCGTTTAAAGAGGCAGGGTGAGCCTCAAGAGAGTCTGCAGATACAACAGGGTCCATCCGTGACAGTTAACAGTGAAATAATTCATCTGCTAAGACGGATAAAATGATAAAAACAACAACTTTATTTGCAATTTTACATATACAACCAGCATACGGTGTGAATACATGTTCCGGACTTCCTTTACATGTTTAAAGAACAGTGATTTTAATTAATTAAAGTTATTTTTTATAAATAAGTTTTACAATATCAGGGAAAATGTAGAAAAACCCCGCTTAATATAAAAATGACAATAATAATAAAAGAATAGTATAAAAATGAAAGAAACAATAAATGCAATGTAAAATATAACACACGTATAAATAAATGAAATATAAAATATAGTATAAAAATAAAATAAACCCACTTTTTTCCATTATCCACGCCTGCCAAGTACAACAAATTGAAAATCAACAGATTTCTAGTCAGCGGTACCTCCCCTTTGACTTGATTTAATATTCTTATAACAGCAGAGCCCCCATCCACGTTCTTTTTAGTCTCTCCCTACTATTCCTCAGACATGTGAGTCATGGCTATTTGTTGTAGGTTTGGTTGTCCATGTAATTTTTCTTATGTCAACGATTGTAGTATGCTCGTATGTGTTCGTTAAATGGAATATTTACCTCAGTATTCAAAGTTTTGTTATTTAAATACCATCGTGTATTTGTGATGTGTCTGAGTATCTTTTTTTCTTCTTTTTTTTCCCTAAGTATCTCTGATTGAAAAATATAAATCCGTTTTGGACTAGTTCTGAGAGCAATAATAGTCGTCAACAGTTTTTCGCCCTTAAATACAAACAACTACTATATCTCCTGGTGTAGGTCCTCTATGACCTTAATTAAGTGAATAGAGATATTCAATTAACATATAAATTAATTTCATTCAACTTAATCAATGAAGTGAATAAACATGCTTTCACTACCGTCAATTATTCTAGGTCCCTTGACAAAAGGTTCCGCATTGCAAATTCAGGAATGTTGAAGTCCCCTCAGGCATGTGTGCTTCATTCCCTGAAGCCTTCTTTGTCCGCAGATATTCCCTCCTTTAATGTTAACAGACAAAATGCTTTGTTTAAACAATTCATTCAACTATTATCATTCAAGTATAATAAAGATAGTATCTTTAACGAATACCTGAGACCGTATAGGCTGAGGACCGTATAGACTGAAGGATTTTTATATCCTTTAAAAACCCGTAAGGCCTCCTGCCGGGCTGCGAACCAGCAATCTTAGACACAGTAGGTTGTTATAACAACCACTAAACTACAGGGGACGACTGTTTTTATTTTCCTTTTTACGGTTCTGTAAAGTTCATACAAATTCCTCCTGTATATATTTGATTGTCAGCAGTTGTAGCCAATCGATTGATAATATTAAGTAGGGTTTTACCTTCCTTTCTTCTTATTATAATTTTATACATAAGAAGTTCTTCATAGAATTTTAATTTGTGTTTTTTAGTAATATTGGGTTTCTTGAGCTACAAAAATAATAAAAATTCTTCCAGTATTAATAATAACTGGGATTTAAATGTCTGTTTTTTAGGAATACTGGTCTCATACTAAAACATATTGCAAAAAAAACTCAGATTGTATTTAGGCTTGCTGGATACTTTGGGTCTATGGAAGCTGAACTTCTTTCTGGTTCAAAATAATTTGTCTTGTGTCACTAAAGAAGTTCCTTTACTGACCATCCTTCTTACAACCTTTTTCCACTCCTTGTCTTGTCAACTCCTCAGTCTCTTGTAGTGAACAGTTCTCGTGTATGTCAGAGCGAAGTTTTGTAAAAAAAATAAATTTTTTTATCGGTCATAATGGTTTTCATCATGTGTTGCATTGCAGGTAATCACCATTCCCAAGCTCGAGTGGGGTACTTCGGCTTAAAGTTAAAAAAAAAATCCTTAAATAAGGATTATCTAATTATTAGCAAACAAAATTCCGGTCCAAAGTGCTGATCTTCTTCAGAGATAGTAACGTAGGTCACAAGCATAGAGAAACTCCATTCGTATACATATCGCTGTAAGTTGTTGTAATCCTATCCCTGCTTATAAAAAAAAACTGTACCACTACAAACCGTAGACGGGTCTGGGGTTCAGTAAATGGTAGAGACTGTATGGTGTATGGACAACGGTTGTGCAGGTGATTTGTCCAAGATCACGCTCAACCGCCTGATTTTCCCATCTTATTTTAGGTACCCATTTAAAGAGGCTGGGTGAACACTAGGAAGTTTCTAAATCCCATATGATTCATCTCTGGCTAATAACATATTAAATAAAAGTGTGTGTATGCATACACACACACCCACACCTTTTTTAAAAAAAATATTATTTAAGGTTTGTTACCTTTGATTTGGCATCCCAAGTAAACTGTGGAACTTCTCTTTTGGATATATTTATATTTCTCTGACGAGGCCACTAATTTTCCTTCTTGCTCCTTACTTCGAGTTCAAAGAAGTATTTTTTCTAATGATAGTCCTATCAGGAAGCAGGTAGTCACCCAGCATCTTTCTACGTTTCGTGTCACTTACTAATGAATTAATTTGCATTCATGGTTTAGTTTTTATAAATAATAGGTTATCATGGAATAGGCTATAAATCTGATTAATTAACAACAATTTTAATATAAGAAAATTTATGAAAAACATGATTTAATATTCTTATAAGATAAACGACAATAGTTTTGTCTGTATGTATATTGTAGTCTGAAAACTAAGAAAAACTGAAGCAAGCTCATCACCATTTCACTATACTTCTTTTAAGGAATGAAATTGTTTTCTAATAAAGGAATTTATTTATCAAATACTTATTCATTTAATTTTTATGTCACCATGTTAATTTCATTCTTACAAGGCATGAAAAATGAGCCGTTTATTTTGAAATTGAGACAATTACATTTTATGATATTGCTCGATAATTACTTTCAAAATCTACACATCTTTGTTTGACCAAATAGTGAATATATATATATATGGCCGTTAATGTTTCGGCATCCTTAAGAGCGCCTTTTTCTTTTACACCAATAAACTCTTAGGAATGCGTGCCTCCTCGCGGTACGGCTGGATTAACCTACACCGATAAAGGCTGGGTGTAGGGGAACCAAAACGAAACCCTCTGAGGCTAACTACCTCGGTTGTAATTCGTCGGGGCAACCCGACCCTAAACATGGAACAATATCATGGATAAAGCTTCACACGAAAACAACTACCCTGAAGACAAAGCCTGCCTTTCGGATTCCAGGGTGCCCGGCTGTGTGAAGCAAGTTGGTGAATCGGAGCACCACAAGGACCTTCGACGTCAACAGACAGCAGGACAAAAAGTCAGACTCAAGAAGAAGTACTACTTCGGGACTTAAAACACAAATTCTTTAATACAGGTGGGAAAACTCAGACGGCTTACATCAGAACATAAACGGTTAAACATATTGATACCGGAAACCAGGTGCACGGACGCCGAAACCACGGATTACGAGGGACACAGGATCTTCAAAGGAAAAACGGGACAGCGCGTCATGAAAAACGTACCTCACATGGGAACGGGTTTTATGGTCAGGAAGGATCTCTTGGGATCAGTGGTCGACTTTAGCAGCAATAGTTCTAGAACTTCAACACTTACTCTTAAGGCGGGAAACAAAAGATACGCTCTGATCAACGCACACGCACCAATAATTTTAGACAACAAGAAAAACCCGGAGAAGGTGGAGGCGTTTTGGGGAACTTAGAGGAGATTGTAAGCAAAATACCGCGAAACTATGTAAAGATTCTATTGGGCGATTTTAACGAGAAAATAGGAAAGAAAGGAAATACAGGAAAGCGGTGGGAAAATACCCGGCACACAATAAGACGAACAGGAATGGCGAGAGATTAATTGGACTAGGCCAAAAAGCTGACTTAAAGATAATGTCGACCTATTTCAAGGCGATAGCCAGCAAGAAAAAGACATGGGTCTCTTCGAACAATCACCTTGGGGAATTTCAGTTAGATCAGGTAGCCATTTCCAGTAAGTCCTTTAGAGAAGTCCAAAATGTTAAGGTAAGAAAAGCGGTGAACGTAACTTCGGATCACTACCCGTCACAAATCAAAATTAAGATGATTCCCTCTAAAAAGCGTCATTTCGAGAATTATTTCAAAATTAGAAGAATAGACAAGGAAAACCTAGTCAAAAATAACGGGGAAAAGTTTAGGAAAAACTTGGGACTCCCACAGAACTGGGGGGAAGCCACCAAGAACATGGTGGACTTGGCTGAAAAAATTGCACCGGGAGGAAAACCCAAGAGAAAGGAATGGTGGGACATCGAGTGAGAGGGGTCAATCCGTAACAGGTTCAAGGCATGGAAAAAGTGGAACCAGAACAAAACGCAGGAAAACCGCAAGGAATACATGGTAGAAAGAAAGATCGCTCACAAAATCCTGAGGGAAAGAAATAGAAATTTCCTTAATAATCAACTGTCTGAAATAGAGGCAAACTTCAAAAGGAATAAAACCAGCCTCTTTTACAAAGGTTGCAAACAGAAAATCAAGGGTTTTACTTGCTTAGGAGGAAGGATGGAACCCTAGCACAGACCAGTGAAGACAACTGTAACGTCTTTGCGAAATATTTTGAGGAATTTCTAAACTGTTAAGAACCTGGGGAAAGGATGAAAATGATCGATAACACCCCCCCCCCCTCCCCCGGAAGCGGAATCGTATCCACCAGATGATGAGAAACTGGATGAGATCATCGCGTCCCTAAAGAACAACAAATCGGCAGGAGAAGACGGTGTGCTTGCCGAGATGTGGAAGTTGACGGGGGCTGATTTCAGAAAGATAATCATGGAGCTGATGATGGATGTCTGGAGCCAGGAAAAGATTCCCCAAGAATGGAAAACAGCCTTGATACACCCGTTACTGAAAAAGATTGATAAAACTGATCCGAATAATTACAGGGGAATCTCTCTACTACCGGTCACCTACAATTTTTTTTTCAAAAGCTTTACTAAACACGTTATACCCGCAAGTAGACTCCAAAATCGGGGAATACCAAGGGGGTTTCAGGAAAAATAGATCGTGTCAGGAACAGATTTTGAGCCTTAAGCTATTAATCAAACATAACAGGACTAAAAGTAAAAAGAACCTTTTTATCTCTTTCGTCGACTTTAAGAAGGCATATGATTCGGTAGACAGGAAAACGCTACTTGAGGTACTAAAAGAATACGGAGTTGACCAGAAGACTAGAAAATTGATAAGGCTAACTATAACAGGGACAGAATCTAAAGTTAAATTCCAGGAAAGTATAACTGAACCATTTCAGATCAAAACGGGACTCAGACAAGGAGACGGTTTGTCTCCAGTGCTTTTTAACGTGATACTGGACAAGATCATGAAGGAGCTTTGGAAAATCAACAATTCAGCTGCAACCCTAGGGACTAAGAGCAATCACGTCAAAGTTAAATGCCTCGCATATGCGGACGACCTTGCCCTTTTAGCAGAGACAGAAGAAGAGGCAATTGCTCAAATAAACACCCTCTCGGAAATAGCGAGGAAAGCAGGCTTACAAATATATTTTGAGAAAACGGAACTGATGACCACAGACTCGGGTTTTAAGAAGAAATAGGTTGAAACTAAATACGGGAAAATTAAAGTGACGCAGAGATTTAAATACCTTGGGGAAATCATATGCAGCAATGGGTCGGATGGAGAAGGTTTTAAGGAGAAAGTCGCCAAATTGGAGAAATTAAACTTCGTCACCAGTAATTTTTACAACAAGAACAACCTATCTATTAAAGCTAGGATACGACATTATAACACAGTCATCAAGCCGGTTATACTTTATGGAACAGAAACCTCTTGTCTTCCCAGCCTAGAGAGGCTTCTGAATATAGAAAGAAGAATTCTCAGAAGAATCTATGGACCTAGGAGAACACCTGAAGGATACAGGTTGAGGTCGAATGAAGAAATTTATAGGGAAACAACGGACTTAGAAACTGATATTAGGGTGGGAAGGCTAAGGTTCTATGGACACATGATGAGGATGAATCCTGAAAGACTGAACCATAAAAATTTTCACCGAATCCACGGTCATAAAAATGCAACGGGATATTTCAAACAACTTAGGGATGATATGGACCAAGTGAGGCTAACAGACCGAGATTGTTTTGACCGAGATGAATACAGAAGGACCCTCAAGGTTATAAAGGTTCTTGTGGGAAAACAGCGCCCCAAAAAAGTCTTGCGTGGTCTGAGGAGAGAAAACTTAGGCACTCAGAGCTCATGAGGGACATGCGGGAATCGGATGAAGAGGAAGCATTAGCTGTGATATTCGCGTGGTCTTTAAGGCCGTTCTTTAATATATATATTCGTTTCTACTTATCTTGACTGTTGTGGAAATATATTGTTTATGGTTCTTGAGTTTCATGGCTTAAGCTAAGAAGTTGAGATAACTGACTGGAACTCAAGAACCATAAACAATATATAAATATAGTAGTAGTTGTCACTTTATGCTGCTACGGCTAATCGGACGATGCTACAGTGGGAGCTCTAAATTTTGCCTATCCAGGTTTAATTAGGATAGGGATTTTTAACGAGTACCTGACATCGTACAGGCTCGGGACCCCCGTTTAACGTCCCTTCCGAAGGACGGTGTAACTAATGATATTTTACTCCCTTAAAAAAGTCCTAGGGCGGCCACCTGCCGGGCTACGAACCCGCGATCTTGGGTTTAGTAGTTTTTTACGCTAACCACTAGACCACAGGTGACCGTTATATATATATATTGATTAGAAATATAAAATTATGTTTATTTGCAATAAAACTCAGCTTTACATATTATTATTATTTTTTTTTTAATGGGGTTGTCTTACTTACAAAATCAAGGACTCAAATATCATTCAGCTCCGAGTTGATACAATAGACAGTGATTTTTGGTAGAGTATTTTTCCAAGGAATCATTGATGAAATTAAAAGCCTTAGGACGTGAATATGCGAAAAAATCACGTAAATCAATCTCATTCGAATATGGGATGGTTTTATTCGAATAACTATAATATGTAATAATTGGAATTAAAACTGAGAATATATTATGGATTTATACACGTTCTAAATATTTATGATAATTAAAAAATTATTTATAATTAATAATAATTATTTCACAAAAAAGAATATACCCTCACCTTTGTTAACATTGAATAAGACCTCAAGACTGGAAAAGAAGTTTAGTGGTCCACATGATTAACTGAACTGCACTGCCAAGAACACAGCCAAATGAAATAGGCTGATATATATCGGACCATTAGGGTTGAGAAAGATATTTGTAATAAAGATGGTTAGGATATGGATTCAGCTAAACTAATTGTTTTTAATTCAAAATAAAATAAAAATAAAATTAATAAATACAAATTAATGACGAAAAAGAAGTGATTTAATTGAAAAAGGGAACGGTCAACAGAGACATCAAATAAATGTTAATACATTAGTGGAAAAATTCCAACTAAAAACCTTAAGTCTCTAAACTAAAACAGGAAATTAAAAATACCTGTCCAATATTTTGCCTATTCAGTCATCCTCAGGGCATTATTATTATCCTATTATTCTCTTTCTGCCCCGAGGATGCCTAAATAGGCGAAATATTGGACAGGTATTTTTAATTTCCTGTTTTAGTTTAAAGACTTAAAGTTTTTAGTTGGAATTTTTCCTCTAATATATTAAAAGTGTTTTAAGTTGTTTCCTTCTGGTATACGACTATCTAGTAATCTTCACTACACATTTAACTTAGAGGCAGGAACTACGTCATCAAATTATTCATTTAGTGAGAAAAACAGTGATGGAGAGTGGTCCAAGATCATTCTGGGTACGATTCCATGACACTGAGTATTTTCTTTACATCACCAGACATGGCTTCTTTATCTTTTTTGCATTTAACGTAGTTAAAAACAAACAAGCAATACTTCAAAGAATACATCTCCCAACTAATATATCAGTCTCCACATATCCATAGACAGCCGGGTATTTGCTAGTATAGAGGATTGAATTTATTTCTCAAGTTCGCAATAAATAAAATATTCGAACACGTAGATGTTCTTGGCGTAAAAGCCGTGTTTTAATTAAGGGGATCTTACGACCAATTATACTATCAGTGCGATAAAATAGTAACAGTCACATAACAGGAATACTGATAGAATTACGATGATGTTTGGTGATCTCCGGCACATGAAAATGTATATTAAATCCAACAGATTTTTTTCCATTTCGACAGAACTCGGATATTTCATAAGTTCAATCATGCAATAACAATCAATAATCCTTTACTATAAATTATATATAAACAGAATGTATGTGACAACTCGAAAACATGGTATACACTGATATCTACATAAGCTGACAACATAACGATTTTATGAACACAACGATCCCAGACTGGCTTGACTTACTTTACATCAGCAGATTACGAAATAATTTTGAAAAATTAGATTAATCCACAACAAATCTCAAGATGCAACTTTCATATTATATCAAGAATCGTGTACACCAATCTGTATTGGTAATAGCTAAATTCCTTAGACAAGATTCAGTATTCAGGGAATAATATTTGAACGAAGGTTGGCTTAGAGTAGAGACTACTCAATAAGTACATAAAGATATTTAAACATACGAGTACGTCTGAAATATCAGGTAATTTTTTTTCTAATCATCAAAAACAATTTTTTGAAATAGAGGATTGAAATTAAAATAGATTTAAAAATTATACAGAACCCAAATAAATACTTATACGTACTTAACCCAACTTGGGAGGCGATGATTTTGTACTGAATCCTAAGAAATATTGCCGAAGGGTTGATGGAGTCACGCTGAATTGCAACACACGTCTCATGATACCGAAGAAAGACCATAAAAAATAGTTCTTTGTTCTCTGAAATATGTGTTGTAATGATCAGTAAGATTTGACTTAGGGAAGGTGAAATTGGATCTAAATGGGACCTTATAACTTCCATTTTCATAAAGTTTAACCCCAATCTATTCTGATTAACCTAAACATTGATTATATCTTCCTGAAGAATATCGAAACATCTACTATTTGAAAAAGATCAAATCAAATGCTATATGAGGAAAGGATAGATAGATTTTAATGTCTTAAACGTCGACATGTTAAGCATAATACACACTGATACATATATTGTTAGCTCCGTCAGTCGACTGTCTAAAGGCACGGTCTATAGATCGTCTAGTACACGTCCTGTAACGTCCACACCACGATTTGAAATTTCGGCTAGTCCATCATGGTCTATGTCTTGTGCGGAACGAGTTCTTGTTTAGTGCTAATTACAAATGAAAGAACGTGAAAACGTAAACGATGGTGTTTGCGCAAAATTCTCTGAGAAGGACCCACATTCGGTGTTATTGCTACTTTCGGTGTCTCCAATGCTTCCACACTCTATGTTATTATCTACCAAAATCAGTGTTCCGGCTTTGATTTATTAGCTGGTAGCAGGAATAATAACTTTTCATATGCAAACCAACTGAAAGACGTTTTTAAATTATGATTTTTTTATCTCTGCGCTCCCACTTCGTGATTTACAGTCATTGGTTGATTTCCTGACTCAAGGACCACTTGTATTTTTAAACCATTTTTGTTATCAGGATTTTTGTAGATCGATTTAGAAATGACTGGAATAGGAATTGAAGAGAAGAAGTGAAATGGCCAAACCATGAGATACTCCTGAGGAAAGATTGAGAAAGGGGGATAGATATTAATGAGAGATGGAAACTGCTTGAGAGATATAGAAAAAACCTGTAGTCGGCATGTATCAGCTTCAGATAACTGCTTCAGTATAGTCTTAGGCTTTGTGACATGACTTCGTTTGACAAAGTCTAAAAACACGCATCGAAAAATCATAGCTTATGTTAAAACATAAGTACAGAGAGAGATAACGTTATATATTATTTAAATAATTCAACACGTGTAAACGAATAGAAGCATTGTAGCTGGAGACCATGATATATGGATAGTTTAAAAAGATACGTATTAGTAACAGTAAAAAATAATCAGAGTAACACTACGAATAAAAATATGAGGTGTTCAGGGTGAAACTCCAAATTTCAAAAGTTGAATTTTACACATTTTTCGCTAATTTAGTCAAACAAAAACGCCTTATGCTCCCAAAGATTCAGGTTCAGAACAGGACTAAACGTATCGGAAATTAAGTGGCAAAGTTTCGTATTGAACAAAATTGGTTGAACTAACGAAAAATGTGAAAATTTGTGAATTATCCGCTTTTGAACCTGAACGCTCCTTATATATTGAATGGCTCACTGTACTAATTCTACCATCACAATAGTGGGAGTTACCTCACAGTCCAGGCCTTTTTCAGGGCTTAAAGGGGAATATGATAAAATAAATATCAAAGATATTTAAAATTTGCCAGAATGAAAAAAATATAAAATAATATTAAAAGTGAAAGACGAGCTAACGTTTATAAAATTACTGATCAAGTACCCTTGACCGTAGGCAGCCACCATTGATTTGTGTTTTAAAGGCACATAAAAATAGAACAGGAATTAAATAATTTAGCAGCAGACAAACATAAAAAATTCCCACCACCATTAATGCATTAGCATCACATTAGAAAATAAACTTGACTGCTTAAATATGTTTCCAGTTAGATCTACTCAGAGGATATAACTTTAATTAAAAAATAAAAAAGTTTGTACAAATATGACCCATATGAAGGGTCTTGTGTTCAGGACGAGGTAGAAACGGTACTGTTTCTAGCAGAACAATTGTGATGGGAGGTGATTTGTTCCAGATTACGCCTAAATGCCAGATTTTCCCCCTAGTTAACAAACGGTGTAAGACTTGTAAGAAAGATACAGATTTATTGAGGTATTGAATAGGTATAATATGGTTCTACAAGAGACATTTGTATGTGAACTAACTAGCTGACTGATTGACTATGGACCACATCTTACACAGAGACTACTCTCTTACATACTATAAACAAACTACTACATCTCCTATCTGCTACCTTCTAATTCTCTAATCACAGAGCTAGTATATGTACATGTAAAAGGATATGGGAGCTCAAGGAAGTTTCCAGTGTTGACAACACGGAAGCATTGATGAAAATTTCCTTGTTACAAATCCAATTTATAAAAAAAATACTTCAGGTCGTAGCCATGTAACTATAAAGAGTACTTGCTTTATAGAAGCTGGGTGAATCCTAGGAGGGTTTCAAGATCCCTCAGGATCAATCTCCGGCTGTTAATGAATTAAATAAATTATCTGTCATAATCGGATTTGAACCCGGAATAATAAATAATGAGGATTCAAATAGACCGTGCGATCTCTTTTACCTTTTAATTTGTACCAAGACGATAAATAGCAATAAAATCTAAACTTTTTAAAATGGATACCTTGTCGCTAAGATCTAAATCAATCAGCAGACCAAGCAGTTAAAGTACTCCTAACTAGCGTGATATTTCGCATTACCTGAAGACAAAGTTATCTGAACCAAAGAATACCCGCTTGAAGGTGCCAAGAATGGTGAGTGATGGATGGACTGCGATAAGCACAATGGCTGAGGGTTGGGCGATGAGCATTGCTCGACACGTGGAGCAGAGTCAGCTGGGAAATAGTAGTTCCCATCCCATTTCCCTTTTAGACTGTGTTCAAAAGGAGGAATTGCAAATTGGGAAATTCTTGCTAATTATTTTTCTTTATAAATAAAATTCTAGATATCCACATATAAAATTCGACGTGTGTATAATGGTGCGATTTAGGAAGAAAGAGTGTACTTTTTTTAAAGACAACATTAAAAGTAAAAGAAATACATTTTCTAAAATGCCTCAACGTCAAATGGACTAAATGGGACTATTTCAAAAAACGACATGAATATGAATTACAAACGTTCCCAGTAAGTGACCCATCTACACTGTCATTCCAAATTTTCATTTATAACCAGTTTTTCTGCCGAAAAAAGACTCTTGGTACAGTTTCGTGGGTGTTGTGATAAATGAATAACAGATAACTCAGAATGTCTGAATCAAAGAGGGACCGAGAATCTTAATTAGGAAAATAACCCTCCAATTAGGTCATTGTATTACAATATATTGGCAATCAATTCTCACAACTGTCCAATTTACCGAATCACTTCAACGATCTCAAAAGCCAATAAACGTCATGCACGATTCTCCATATAATGAATGCTGATGACAAATAATGAAAAATTCGGCTTGCATAAAACGAGCCGTCTTGTCTCGTCAGGTCAGAATAATATTCCTAAATCATTAGACATTATGTAGCCTAGTTTAAATGAAATGAAGTAACAATTTATATAACTGTCGTAAAAACGTTTTGTTAAAAAAAAATTACCAAATTTCCTCATAAACATGTTTGAATTAGAATTATTTGGAAATATTAATTAGTTGTAGTGTAATATTTCTAAACTTATAGATCCTATGCTTCACAGCAATTTATTGTATCTGTACCGAAGAAAAGATAAGGTCATATTTTTTACAACCTTGTGTTTTCCCATTTAAGAACAACAAATTCATATACCTGGCGGCGTCCGAGAAGTACCATCGGACCTCAGTCCTTGCTGACGTAACAAAACAAATGATTATATGACTCTACCGGCGAAAATAGAGCTTTATACACAGAGTTAACCCACTCTTCTATTGTTATTAAAAACATATCAAAACTGAATTGTAACATTATTTTAATCCGTTGAATTAGATTAAGAACGGTGATGATGATGTAATGATACACTGACGTCCTTGGACTGAGTGTATCCTGTCAACAATAGTTTATTCTAGATTAAAGTACTCTACATTATTATCATAATAATAGTACATTATTAAAATACAATCCATAAGTATTTGCAATCATTATATTACTCACTCTTCCAGTGGAGTCGGGAGCATTGAGTCCCGGTAGCGTCCCGGTCACTACCGCCCGCTGGAGGATGTCCTCTACCTCCTGATCTAGACCCCTGCTCGCCGCCCACACGAGGCTACCTTCGGCCAGCCTGCTGCAGCCTAGGAATACATAAAATACATAACTTATATAAAGTTCTGAGTAGTAATATTAATCATTACAAGAGGAAGAAAATGATCCGGGTAGAGGTAAAACAAATTCTCTTAAGTAGGGAGAACTGTTAATAGAAAACCAACGTTTCGACCAACACTACAGGTCTTCTTCAAAACTGAATATACAAAATACAGACTAACTAAAATTATACATGGTAAATATTAAAATACACAGTCATCAAGGTATCTGAGTAATAAAACTTGAAGAGGGGGGGGGCATAGATAAATATACAAAGCTAAGGGTCTTATTGTAGAGTATTAACAAATAAGTATAATATAAGGTAATAAAAATAAATCATAAGGTAATAAACAATAAAAATTAGGTAATGAAAATTTAAAAAAATAATACGAATAAATCTAATAGAGATGGAGAAATACAAATAAAAATTTAAAAGTATTATTTTGAATGAACATAGTTGACCTAGATGAAATATGTGGAAGAAAATGGTCCGGGTAGAGGTCAATAAATTTGTAGATATTCAGAGAAATTTATTGACCTCTACCCGGACCATTTTCTTCCAAATTTAAAAGTATTACTTTTAAATACTACCATTATGTTGTTTATATTATATTTGTCAATTTTTTTTACCTCCACCCGAACCATTCCATTCCTCATATATATATATATATATATATATATATATATATATATATATATATATATATATATATATATATATATACATATATATATATATAAATATATATATATATATATAAAACTTAAGAGCTTCCGGACACAGAAAGTAAAAAAAAAGAAGAAGGTGGGTTAGAAATAACTCTCACGAAGGCTGTTTAAACACTGACTTTATTTGTCTATTAATCCTCTATATATACTATTTACAATGTGTGTTTACAATGGTTTGGCATTAGTGGATATACAGGTATTAGTCTCATCTTAACTCCCCCCTGCCAGTTTATGAACATCTTCGTAAATTCTAAAAATAAAAAAAAAAATCTTACAACAACATAGTCTAATCTACACTCAACCAACAAAACCAAAAAAAAATAACAACAATTTTTTTCACTTACAAAACCAACTTAATACTATCTTAATCTATAACATCACTGGATATACACAATATAAGTCTTATACCTAAACTTTATTTACAATGACATCGAAATAAAACCAAACACAAAACAAAACCAAAAATTATACTTCTACATATCGATATATATAAAAAAGAAAAATCCAATAACAAAATGAAATAAATACAATTTCAAGATCGGGCCTCCCCTGCCGGAACCTTCAGTTGTTCGATATGAACGGTTCTCCGCTTCCTGGGCTCAACCAGACTCTGGACAGTGATAAGATTGTGCTCCCTAATCGTAATCACTTTGAATGGACCCTCGTACCTAAGAACCTCCTTCGCGCGATTCGACACGATCTTCCTATAAACAATCGTTCCTATTCTGATCGTCCCCATGATATCTTTCACCGCCTCATTCTCACGCGCTACTCTCCTACTCTTTTCCGCGGCCATTCGCCCATGCGCTTTACCCCAACGTCTTTCGAGCTCTAATCTGTTTATGTTTAGTTGTTCGGCCATGTCCACAACCGTATCTCCCTCGTTTCTCCTTCGTGCGCGTAACCCAAAAAGAGCTTCAAAAGGGGAAAACCCAGTCGCCATGTGGATGGAGTGGTTGTACGCCGCTTTTGCTCGAGGCATCGCATCATCCGCTTCTAACCCTTTATCTGCGTGGAATACTCGGAGATGTTCCCCCAAACGTATTATGGAGACGTTCGACCTCTCCCCTGCTTTTTGGATGGCCAGGCGTGTTCCAGTGCCACTCTATTCCCAACCGTTTCATCTCCTGTCGCAGGAGCGCGTTATCAAACTCCCTGCCCCCGTCCGAGGAGATCGTGTTTGGCACTCCATATAACTGGTACCATGTCTGTAGGGCCCCATTCACCGCCGCTGCCGACTTCTCTTTTACTGGATGGGCCATGGCCGTCTTGCTAAATGTGTCTAATATTGTAACCCATTTAAACCCTCTCCACGTAAAGGTATCTATCTGGAGATCTGTCAGCGGTACCGTCGGTGTCCTCGTCTCGGTTTGTAATCCTACGGGAGGGTGGCGGTCATATTTAGCCGTATGGCAAATGTGGCAGTCCCTTATTACCTCTTCCACTTTCTTCCGCATCCCCACCCAGTAGTATTTCCTTTTCAGAGCAGCCAACGTCTCATTAATACCTCTGTGGTTGGTCTTCCCTTGGTGATATGCTGTCGTTACCTCCTTTTGCTGGTCCTGATCACGAATAGTCTCCACCATCAATCGGCATCGGATAAACATCCTATCTATCCCTATTTTCTCAAGTCGCCACAAGTTGCGAATTTTCTCCCACACCGTCGCATTGCCAACATACAAGTACTGGGTCGCTCCCGTTTTAGAGGCATCCTTCAGCGCTCCAGGTTACGACCAAATAGTGATTATGGAGTGCTTGTCGTATTTGGAAAACTCCATTTTTACGAGCCCTGTAGTCCTTGTTTTCCAAATGACCTGCCGGGATTTGTTGTTGACTATGTCATCGACTTCCTCCATCTCAGCCAGTCTCTCGTATCCTGACTCGTCATCCGAGGTTTCCTCATTGCCTTGGAGGTCGTCCGCACGTCCTCCTTCTCCATCTGGTGTCCATTCTCTCACGAACCGTTGCAGCTCCCCCGACGCTTCGCCACCCTCCGTCTCTAGCACATTAACCTGTAAGGCACGAGAGAGCCAGTCAGCCACAACATTGTCTTTTCCCGGTTTATACACCACTTCCAGGTTGTACTTGCTGAGGATCTCCTTCCATCTTGTGACTCGAGGCGAAGACTCCTTCAGATTGCCCACCCAGAGCAACGGACGGTGGTCTGTATGCACCTTAAACTTCCTGCCAAATACATATGGCCGAAAATGTTGCACTGCCCATAAGATCCCTAATAATTCTCGTTCGAGTGCACTGTAGCGAGATTCCGCGTCTGTGAGTCTCCTACTCGCATATGCCATGGGTCGGTCCCCCTTTTCACTATCCTGCGATAAAACCGCCCCAGTGCATATTCGCTGGCGTCTGTGGTGATCGCGAACGGCTTAGTGAAGTCTGGGAATGCAAGGATTGGCTTAGTTCGCAACTGTAGCATGCACCTTCTGACCTTTTCTTCGATTTCTGGCGTGATCTTAACTGTGCGCCCCTTTCGCAACAGTTCATTCAAAGGCACCAAGTTCTCAGCCATCTCCGGTACAAAACGTCGATAATAGTTGAGAGTTCCTAAGAGCCGTCTGATTCCTTTAACGTCGCTTGGAACCGCCATTTTGCCGATTGCCTCGACTTCTTACTATCCGGCCGCACACCTTCCTCTGATATCGTGTGTCCTAGAAAGTCCATCTTTCTTTGCCCTAAAATCGACTTCTCTCTTGAAAGTTTTAACCCGAACTGTTGGATTCGATTAAAAACCCGTCTCAGGTCCTCGACATGCTGTGCTTCGGTTCTACTGAAAACCAGTAGGTCGTCCATGTATACTTGGCACATATTCTCATCTAGTTCGCGTAAGAACTCGTCCATTAGTTTCTGGAACGAGTGCCCCCTTTCGAACGTAAATGCTGTCTTGCACTGGTCTCTAGGGTGCATACGTATTTGATGGTACCCAGATTTCAGGTCCAACGTGCTAAAAATCGCCGCCCCACCTAACCTATCCAGGTTTTCCTCTAATCGCGGGATGGGGTACTTTTCGTCCAGCGTATTGTCATTCAGTTGTCGATAGTCGATCACTATCCTATAGCGTCCCTCAGTCTCACCCTCCCTGGTCTTCTTCCTTACGGCCCATAAGGGGCTATTAAAGGGCGATTTACTATCGACAATAATACCCTGTCTCTTCAACTCCTCCAGCTCCTCCCGGATGTGTGTTCTCAATGCCTGCGGGTATCTTCTTTCCTTTACGTACGTAACCTTCTCTGACTTTAGGTTGATTTCATGCAGTGTTTCTCCTGTCACGCTCAGAGATCCCCCTTCGCGAAAAAAGATGTTCGCATATTCCTCCATAACCCTTGTCCGCCACTCCCTGTCCTGGGTAATCGCCCCTACACATCTCACATCACTCCTCACGTCCTCCACGGTTTTATATTTCTTTTTCCCGATTTTTATTAACCATTCACCCCCTGAATTACGCAATTTTGTCCCTAGTTTTCTGAGTATGTCACACCCCAGAATCCCCCCATACTCCCGCGCCATGTTCTCTACCACATGCAAGGTTATTACCTCCCCCTTCTTTCCCCATCTATCCAATGCCCATTCTATTTCTCCCTCCACTGTACAGGGACCACTCAAAGTGATTAATTTGCACAGGCACTTCCTAAACTCTGGTTCACCCTTCCCTTTAAATATTGTTCTTAAACTACCCCTACTTACTAAACTACACGAACTTCCCGTGTCCACCAGACATCTCCACCCCTTACAAAATTCTATTATAGGCAACCGCTCACACTTTTTCACAATAGTATTTACTCTTAAAAGGTTGCCCCTCCATTCACACCATCCTCATTCTCTCCTTACCTCCTCGGTTCTCCTCCCTGCACTCCGCTGCCTGCTTTTTCCTCCGGGGGTTGCTCTGCCGCCAGGGTCGCTGCCTTTCGTCTCGGATCCTGAAGCCTCGAAGGCTCCAGATGATTCGGATGGCCCTCTGTTCCTCCTCCATATCCTTTGCGTGTTAACCTCCATCGGTTCTCCCCTATCATGTTCCCTCCGCCTTATGTATGGGCATTGCCGTGCCATATGCCCTTCCGTGTTACACTCGTAGCAGCGCGTGCGTGGGCACTGGGCTATCAGATGCCCTGTCTTGCCACATTCGTGACATCTCCTATAATCTTTTTTCACATTCCTCCTATCTGTGAATTGTCTCTTCTCTCTCGGTGCCCTTTCTCTCCTGCCAAAATCTCTATCTCTTCTTCTCTCCGGGTCTGGTCTGGTTCGATTCCTTCCAACTTCGTTTCTCCGATACGACACTCTGCTCCATCCTGGTTTAAACACTTCCCTCTCCTCCTCGTCTCGGGCACTTACGTCCATCATCTCCTGAGCGCATTCCACGAATGTCTTGTCCCTGGGGAGACCATCCTTTTTCCCCGTATCCCTGGCCAATTGTACTTTGAGGACTGTGGTCATGAACACCATCCAGCCCTCAATTGCGCTGGTTACCATTATTTCCCGCAGTTTATCGTTAATTTTATTTAGCTTTGCCAGGAGTCCTGCGGCGTACTGGCCGTTCGACTGGTTCGTCCTCTTTACTTCCCGAAACATCTGAAGCATATCCTCTTCGGGGACCCATCGCCCTCCTCCATAGGTCTTCTTTAACCTCTCCTTGATCACTGGCCATGACGTCTCTTCATCGGCCTGGATTAAGTTCAGGACGCTCCTTCTGACCCGACGTGCCAGGGCCACTCGTAATCTTCTAGCGTCCGTTTCTTCTAAAAGATCCACGGCCACCTGGGATTGGATACTGTTCATTATTCCGTCCCCGCCTTCAATGAAGTGGTTCAGTTCCCCGATATCACCATTAAGCTTATCCAGGTCGGAGATCTCTCTTCTGATGTCTTGCGCGTTCGCCTTCTTTAGCTTCATCTTTTCTAGTTCATTCGTTTCTTGAGCGATCCTGTTTGCCTCTTGTGGGGCTATGTCCGTTCGCGCCATGAAACGTTCATTCCTAGAAGAAATAATTACCGAAGTATACTTTTCCATACTACAGCTACTGATAACATGGATTTTTGGAAAATATTAAAAGGGAAACGAATAAAAGTTAAAACTTGTAGTGACTCAACTCGAAGCGACAACCTGCGGAATAATTACTGAAAACAATGTTTTATAACTGGAAGTACTGGATTTGATCAAACGAAGAAATGAGTCTAGTAAGCATTCTTCCAATCGACATTCAAATTGATTCCCATTTCTAGTTAGCAAATACAAACAAGATGGGGTTCAGTACTAAAAAATCTGGTAAACGATAAGAGAGAATTTCAGAAAAAAAAGGAAGTAAAATAGAGATCACTATACATAACAATATTCACATGTAAAAATATTACTGTTTTATGAGAATAATAAGTTCAAAGTAATCCCATCACATAGTTGTCAAAAAATCCCATTAAATTTAAATAGTTCAACAGTAACAAGTAACAAACCTTATTATTGATAAGTTCAAAACCATTTTTTTTTTTAATTTCACCATGCGCTGTTACTGAATGGAGGCCATTTTTATTTGTAACACGGATTTTCAATTTGGAGACATTATCATTACTTTTAATATCTGTGCTCTGGATGAAGTTACATTTTAATTAAATTGATTGTTTTTAAAAAAAGCCTCTCCTAAAACATTGTTTATTACTCCAAAAACCCTAAATTCGAAAATAAACCGTCACAATGGTCTCCAACTTTAACAATTAGAATTGAAATCTTTCTAGGAAATCCACTTTTTAGACCCAAAAATAACAACTAAAAAGAGATACATTTGGATGCATTTGTTTTCTATAGTTAGGTTTCATAAACTGCTAGAACATTTCATAAAATATAACATAACTGTATAGCAAGAACATTGACAAATGTTTTCTTATTTTTTTATAAATTTTTGAAATTTCAAAATCATCATGTTTTTAAAGTTTGGGGCTATCTATGATGTGACTGCATTTAAAACAAAAAAAAAATTATACGTTTTGTCTCCATATTGGAAAACCGCCGTGTGCTAACAATTAAACATTTTCTTAAAAGCTTAAAATAAAAAAAAACAATGTTGGAAATTATTTGTTTAACATATAAGCTGAAGACTCACAATTATATTGTACAGTGATTCCACAATTAAAAAATGTTAATAATGATTATCTAAAACACAATTTAAGTGAAATATCCTAGGGAAAGTTATTATGAGTATCAATTTCACAACAATTAAACTACCTATTAGTTAAATATGATTATTCTTATATCCATGGGATTCTAAACTTTAAACTAAAGTTGATAAAAAGAAATTGTATAATTCATGCGCAAAGCGTTAGGTGTCGCTAGGATCAGCATGTTTCTGACGCTAGGTTACCCCTACCAAAAGTTGCCAAACACGGCTAAAGAAGTTTTCACTTCGAAAAATTGCTATAATAGTAGCTATTCACCAATCTGAGAGTTGAAATTTATTTAGAGTTTATAAAGGAATATTGCCAGGTACAGGAGTTGGTCAACTATTCTAACAATTCATTTTCAAGAACTAGTTTCAGTTTTGCAATAATTTCAATTGCACTTTCCTCAAGAACATTAATTCAATCTCCAATTAGTGAAGGCGAAACTACAAGGAAAAGCATGTCCCAAGATGGAACGGACACGACCAGATATTGTTCGTCCGTACGTTCTCTTTATAAATAGTAGCTGGTGAGAACTCAAATCCACTTTAATCTTCTTTCTTGTCGAACCACATGAACGAGATATATGGGACGAAGGAACAGTTGTAAAGCCTCGACTAATAGCGTACATGGGCGGTATCAGGAGCTAGAGCGAGGTAGCTGAAGGAGGTGCGTGTAAGAGAAGGGAACAGAGGGGACCGAGGAGGCAATATATCAGGAAGGACTGCAGTGGTCTAGGGAGTGCAAGATAGGGGGTGCATAAGTGCATGTCGGTCTACACGCGACCTCTCCCAGGCCGGCCCATAAGCATCTGGGTCACTACCGACACAGGGAACTCAATATGCAAATTTGTGTAATCAATGCAGCATCTGCATTACGCTATCAAAGCGGGTATTCAAATTACATCAATAAATATCAACAATTAATGCCAATCATTGGATGATTAGGCGAAGTAATACAAACAATAACGAACTAAATAATAAATAACATAATATAATTTTAGCGACCGACATGCAGGGAACTGCTTTATTGGCATCATTGCCCAGGAATGATCTCAGAAAAAATTAAGATGAACTTAATAATATTTAAATAATAATATGGGATGCCATCCTGAGATCTTTACCGCTGAGGCACATTGGTAATGATCTCACTCGATACTGTATCATTTATGACTTAAAACACATCACGTTCTTTTCCAAAGGTTGACGTGGTTGACAGACTAGGAGTGGTTTAATAAATAAAGATCCTTTTTCATTTATTGTGTGCTGACCATTGCTACAAGTTAACTTTTATATCTATTTTTCAAATAAATAAGGATCCTAGCCCCTAATCCTTTCGTTATATGTGACAGTCTACACGTTGAGTTGCACGATTTTAGCCTACAACTGCCGCTGTCCTGTATCTTAAGGAATCCTTTATCGTCAGGCACCGATCTCAAGGGATACTTAAGTAACCTGATTAGTGATCAGATCCTATTTATTTAAATATTTCTAACGTTCCAAACGTATATAAATGGTACCTGCAATAATGAACCTTATTTATTACAGAAGTCGGCAAAAATGTATTGTCCTCAGAGCTCATGACCAAAAAGTAAAATAAAATTATACAGTTTTCTCTTAACTGGGCTAGGATTAGGATCAGGTTGTGTGGCAATCAACACCGGGGTTATTACGCCCTTGCTTTCTTAACTGGGCGATTATTATAAGCGAGTGATTTTTCATTAAAACTCTTTCCTAAAATGAATAAGATTAGAATATCTCCTGTTTCTCGAACATCATATCGCTCTTGTGTTTCTAAAGTGACGTAAGTCTAGTTTGATACAGTTTTCGTGAGTGTTACAAAAGATATTTATCCCATTTCCCATATTGTACACCGCTGATATCCCAAGTACTCCTGAAACCTTCCTTGCAACTTTCACAGACGACACAGCTATTCTATCATCTCATCCATACCCTGAAATGGCTTCCTCGAACCTCCAAAGGCACCTTTCACCAAATTTGGTGTAACCAATGGCGTATCAAAGTCAATGAGGAGAAATGCAAACACGTGACTATTGCTCTTCGGAGGGGAACATGTCCTTCTGTCCAATTCAATGAAACCGTCCCACCTATTTCCGACACAGTACGATACCTTGACTTCCTCCTAGACAAAAGACTTAAATGTATCCTCATACCAGACTCGCAAGTCAAGAACTCAACAGACGATTCTGCCAACTATACAGATTACTATGTAGGACCTCCCATCTTTCAATATACAATAAAGTTCTAATATACAAGACGATCATCAAACCTAATTGGACCTATGGACTGGAACTGTGGGGGACCGCAAAAAAATCGAATATCAAACGTATTCAATTATTCCAATCCAATGTCCTGAGAACTATAGTAAATGCTCCTTACTATGTATCCAATAAAACCCTCCTTAATGATCTCAACATCGATGTTGTGCTTATACTCTCCACGATCTGGACAGTTATAAGACAACGTGGTGAAACTGCTATCTTGCGGTTATGTTTTAATTTAACTTGTAGTTTTCCATCAACTTTGCAAAGCAAAAAGTAACCAACTAAATCTGGCGTATAAGATTTGTCCAACACTACACTTTGACACATCGTTTCTCACGGTTTTAGGCCAGTTCTGAACTTGAAGTTTTGGAAGTGTAAAATTACTTGACAAAACCAACAGAAACTAAGAAAAAGTGAGTTTTATGTTATTTCGAAGTTATCTGAATTTGACCCTAAAATGTAACACCGACGCCTCAAAAAGAACAATCATTATTTAAATAATTAGCTCTAAATTTCATATATATTAAAAATAAAATCCAGAGGATCAGTTAAAAAAAAATCAAGATAAATTATCTTCTTAAAATAAATCTGAACTGTTTATTGTCATTATTTTATTCTTAGAATATTTATCCTGTTTCCATTTTTTTTTCTGAATTTTATTTTATTTTCTGATTTCAATATTTGCATTTATTAAAGAATCAAGCATACACAAATTTAATCATTATTTGCACGAAGAGGCAATCAACAAAAAACATAAAAAGCGAAATAAATGCATGTCATTATCCTTTTCAACAACATAAACACGATATCAGGTTATTCTCTTATTAACGATTATGGGACAGTTTCGGAAAATATACTTGATTTAATGACGGGAGCGTCGCCACTGAAATGCAAATGAGGGACACGTCTAATTTAAATTTTGACATTCGGGGCAATCTGCATAAGGGATCACATTAATTAAAACAGAACTTCCCGCATAAAATATTAAAAACAAATGAAAATTAGTTTATATATTTATTTTATTAATATATTACAATTTTTTTTTACAAATGACGCATCAGTGTGTGTGATAGTAATTCTAAGGATCACAAGATTTATCAGTAGTATATTACAAATTATTAATGCTAAAAAAAAAAATTGTATGGTTGAAGTTCATGAACAGAATATATAGAAAAACTAGGGCAATATCAAGAACACGATAATTGGTATATAACGAGTTGAAAATAGAATGGCCGGAAAGAAAGAGTATTACACGTGGCGAGAGAGGAAGGAATTAGGACAAGACGAAGGCTCAGAAACACATGGGAAGACGAAGTCAGGAAGGCTTTCAAAAGAAGAAGCATTGATTAGAGCAGGTGGAGGTAGCTGGATACATTTTACGAAATACTTGGATCAGGCATTACCAATGGGATCTTCGACACTGATCACGGAACAAGTGGAAAAGATTAAGAAGAAGAAGAAGAAAAAATATATGCATTAGCAACGACAAATAAAAGTGTTAGAAAACACTAAATTAATCTTAAGGTTCCCTAACGAGAGAAGTATGTAAAAGTAAATTGTACATTGGCATCATCTCAGAGCTCATATCAAAAAGGAAACTAAAATGATATATCTTGAATAATATTAGTTGATCATAATAATATTATTTTAGGGGCAGAAAATGGTCCAAGAGGATGTCAGAGAAAGAATTTCTTAAATAGGTAGAACTATTTATTTGGAACCAACGTTTTGAACAACATCGCAGGTATTTCTATTTGTATTATTTACAATGATCTATATATCATTTTAATCTGTTCGTATGTTTTCTATCCAGCCGTGAAGAATACCCTCAATCTGGGTTGAAACTTATTTTCAAATAAATAGTTCAACCCTACTTAAATTTTTTTTTCCCTGACTTCCACTCGAATCATTTTTTCCCGCTAAAATTATATAGTTTGCGCTTTTCCTGGCCTTCTACAATTTGCGTCCGCTAGACCTTTTACTTAAGAACAACTAAATGTCCCCCTGACAGATCATTCAAGTGGAAAAAATAAGTAATATTTAGACCCGTGGGCGTTTTCATTGGCATTGGGAAATGATTTAATATTTACTCATTCCAGTGTAAATTATTAAACAAATTTTCGTAATATATCAAAGATGCGAACCAGAGCTCTATTATAACCCAAGGAAATTTCGGTAGCTGATTTCACCATTTACATTAATCAAACCGGGTAATTTAAAAGAAATCTAGTGATTCATCAGGGAAAGAAGACTATTCAGTAATCTGTATCTATTAAATGTGACGTAAATTACAGTGATTCGTTAAAGGTTTCATTATGAAACACTTTTTCCTTCATTTTTAAAATAAATAGTAATTTATCGACAAATAATACGATTTTCCAATGAAGAAAATCATCCTTTATTCCTATCTTATTCGGAATTTTCAAAATTTATAAATTTCTTTTCACCAATTATATCCGTATCAATAAATTGCGAACAGATAAATAAGAAAATCCCAATTTTCCAGATGAAAATAAAACATTAAGCAGCCAATTTGAATGGTGGACGTTTCAAATCTTTCATATTCGTTGTTGCACATTGGGGTGAATTGAATGTGAAGATGGTTATAATGAAGAAAGTTAGTGGATGATAACTTAACGTATCATGGTGAAGTATAGACAAACATTTTTATTATTCGGAATGGCATTTGAATTATGAAGTCCTGAGTTCAGAATCAATTCCTATGAGTTGTTACTGCATACAGTTGTGAAATGATTTGGATATTTTCGGATATCTAAGACTGACTAGAAAACCCTTTTTCGTATTTATATTTAAAATAAAACATTAGAACAGGATTTTTAAAAATATATATTTTTTTAATCATTAAAATTTACAATTGTATTATAAAAAAAACAACAAGTAAATAGAATGAATGATACATAATGGCATGGATTAGACAAGTTTGAGAAATTACCCAGTGGTAGGACTCAAATTCTTGAAAAAATTAAATGCTCATATAAAAATATCACGTTATGGATAACAGCAGTTTTTTTTCTCTTTAATATAAGTTATAAGTTATACTGCATATTTAATGTTTTACCTTAAAAATTAGATCACATACTATTTTATAATAATGTATAAACAAACAATAACAAAGTAGTTTTCCAAAGAAATTCTAAACCCAGTTCTAAGGTTGTGAGATAAAAATTCAGGGTTTTGATGTCATGCACACGGATCCGACCAGATGGAAAATACCGTAAGTGGCGATGTAAACAGTGATCAGAATCAACTTGTGTTTGACCTGCCAACCGGATGAGTGCTCCATTTGCGACGTGAGTGCAAAAGGCATCGTAAAAGCTCTTTAGTCAGATTTTTTTTAAATATTGCCTATGTCACAGACAACTGCAGAGTTTTAGATTTTTATAATTTCGTTACCTTAAATTATTATGGATGAATAATTGTACGATTAAAGAAAATTTGATGTGTATGTGATAATAACGAATACAAATAAAAAAAGTAATTTTATTACTTATTTATTGCTACATTTTTTTTTAGAATCTCATCCTACATTGGTTATTTAATATCTTTGCATGGTTTTCAAGCTTTCTTACTTCACCATCAGCAACAGAAATAGATATTTAGGAATTTATATTGACACATTCGGAGAATCTCACCACCTACTTTCTCTGTCAGTCAGTTCCTCTGTCGTTACTTCCTTGCAGACACCTAGCAAAGTAACAGTGATAAGTCGAAGTAAGGTAGATAATTCTTTCCTGTGCTCTTTTGTTCACTGAAGTACCTCTACTGACTAAGAAAATAGTTGATATTTATCATTAGGGGTGTTTTATCACATATCACATCGATAATTAAATTTTTTTTTTAATTTTCCTCAGCTACGAAAATATCTTTCCCATACCCATCGACTATTTCTGACAGAAAGGTCCACCGATATCTCTCTTGACAATCCTGCTAGTTTTCAAAGCTCTCACAGAATGATAAATCTTTAATCGCTAGGCCATGTGCACTGATCATGTTGAAATTGGAAAAGAATAATCATCACGGTATTAAAAGTTTAAAAAAGTACTTCAGTAATTTTGATCAGTGAAAAGGAGGAAGTTAATATAACAAAACGTCATAAAGCGAATCATAGGCGTTGATGACCTAAGGGTTTTACACCTTTAAACACCAACAAACAAGGAGGGGGTTTGTCATGAAATATATTCTGACAATTTAGAAAGCGACGCGCAAAAAACGCTTTTGGGTAGGCCGCGCAGGGGGAAATCCCCCTTCTCCTACCTAGCTCGCTTTACTCACTTTTAGTCCTCATTTTGACGAGTTTACTCTTAGTGTAATGTCTTAGCATTATTTGAGTTGTTATTGTTGTTTTGCGTTCGACCTGGCTACCCTTGGATTTAAAATGTGGAAACGAAACAATGGCCCCATGGAAAAGAATTGAGATATCGCAAAAATACTTGACAGACGTGACCCAGGCCTTCAAGCTCATGTTCCTCCGTCAGGCGTGGATCTTCCTTTTATTTTGAAAAAGGTTCTTTTCTAAATTGTCAGGCTATAGCATTGGTGCATTTAGGATAACATCTACAATTATTGATCCCCCACTTCATGACCTTAAGTCCTGGTATTCCGGGTCAATTGGTCTAACATAAAAAAAGTCGGTTCAGGGGATACTATATGTTGAACACTGACTACCAGAATAGCAGAATCTTGTAAACACTATTAAGCTCTAAACATTTATGTCTTTAGTATAAATAACAAAACTACACTTCAACGACAAACAGCTATTTTAAATGTTCCCTCAGAACACAAAAACACCTCCTTATGTCATTCACACTGCTGCATAGTGAAAAAAATCCTCTCATTATAGAAATTCAAAATCTTTTATCAATTCATTGAAGTTCTTATATTATAAATTAAGCTTATTTCAGAACTTCAAAATCTTATATCAATCTATACAGGTTTTTATATCAGAAATTCATCTTAATAAAATGCTTCCTGCGTGAGTTCTTATTTACATCCATCAACAAACAATTTCGACACCACTTTAGTTTAGAATGGTGACAAGAGTGTTGGAAGGAGTTTTTCACTTTTTCCTTTAGAACCGTTTCTAATCCTCTTGTAGAGTTTGAATGGAATAAGCCATACGTGCTTATTAATTTCAATATTTTATATTTTAGAATAAATAAAAGTTTAAAATAATATTATTAAAACAGTGTACCGGAAATCGTATCTAAAACACATAAGACTAAATCACTAAGTAAAATTAAAATTCCTAAAGATTTAACTTATCCGAGAACCATAACTACAAGATACATCTTAGGAATTTAAACAGGCAGGATGGAGAGCTGTTCCACTATCATCCGGGACGTAGGAATCTACCACGCCATACGAGTTATGTAGATACAGTTATCATAAAGATGTGATAAAAAAAAAAAAAAAAAAAAAGAATGAAAGAATGAAGCAATGTGGAAGATGGTGAAAGTTACTTTACGAAGGGTCGGTGGTGAGCAGGTGCAGCATACGACCAGTTCTAGATGGGAAATATAAAAAATATATTTTTTTAAATTGCATTTGTAAATCAATGAGCGAAATTAGGCCATTTATATGAGAGAATGAATCCTTTTTCAATGAGTATATCTGTACTATTCATCTCCAATTGAGACAGGCAAACAAAAAAGGCGGCAAGCAATACAAATAAAAAACTGTCTTGCCACGCAGACTGTTATAAAAAATAAATAACAGATACACTTTCAAAACCTGAAACTTTAAATGCCTCACAAAACACTTGGTAGCAATAGTGCTCCTTACCAATGTATTGTTTGGTTTGTTCATTGGTCTAGGATTACACTTCTTCTATGTAAAAATTAACATTTTATTTAATTGATGCTGATGACACATCCCAGATTTGTAAATATAAGAACGATTATTCTGAACCCACTAGTTGTTTTGATGAAACAACTCTTTGAACTTGAGCCAAAAGATCTTATGAGAATAACAGCTAATGATAAACAATACCTTAACTTATATCGAACCCGAATTAACAGACTTAAATACTAAGTCATGGCCATTACTTAAGGCCAAATACCGTTTAAACTTTAACCTCAGAAAATATTTGCATTGTCTATTTATGTCACTCTCGGTCCACTTCCTAGAATTGAAATGGAGTTGTTTTATAAAGAATACTTCTTTTCAAGTCTGACTTAACCACTTATTCACTACAAAAATAATGCTACACGAAACTCATTTAGGAGAAAGTTCGACTTAACAACTTATTCAACGGAGCTGGAGATATAATTTCATATATATATATAGATACGAAACCTATAAATTAAAGAATGCGTATAAAGATTCGATTACCAGCTTATGGTACAAGGATTATTTATTCTTCATTCGATAACGTAATATTTCATTGCCAATTCGGAAAACTAATTAATTATAATTAATCGTCAAAATATCAAAATTAGAAACATAATTAATTAAAATAATTAACACAAATGTAATTAAAATACTGCCATTAAATCGAAAACTAGAGCCGAAATAAATTAAGAAAGATGAGGGAATGAGTATTAGAAAAATTAAGGGCCACGAAACTCACTAGTTGGTTACAGATTATGAACCGTCGAAACAGAAAAAGTGTCAAACATAGAAATTGATATTAGGAAAGGGTGGCTGAATTTCATCGGACAACTAGATAGGTTATCTAAAAATAATAACTATACGTCAATCGAACATTGTGACTTCTCTCGAAAAATCAATAGTCAGGGTACTTGATGGAAAGAGAGATTTGGCCGAAGCAAAATTCGATATTGCGGAAACATGTCTGGATAAAGATACTTTTAGAAATGAGATTAATAAGTGAAAATTTATTCCAGAGAAAGCGGAATAAAAACTATAGCGACGAAAGCAGAGGGAATTAAGAAGGAAGGTCTTCGGGAAGAGGATGAAGAAATGCTGGGAAACAAGAACTTTGAGAAAAATTGAAATCGCCTTCTTATCGATCTCTGTTTTGGGGACATTCTCTAATAATAATATAAATAAATTAATGATTAATTATTTCTAAATAACCTGATTATGGGTTTAAAAAGATTAAATTAAAAACAAACAGGGAATAAAACAATATAGGAAGTATCATCCAGATATTCCTATCATAAAAATATTCATTTTCAGGCATTACATGTTTCAAGCAATTCTAATAAAATTATATATTATTATTATAAGTTATTTGCATTAATTAATTCAGTAATCTTTTAATATCAAATAAGGGAAGTTTTTTTAAGCCGTTTATTGCGTTATTTCACCTCTGAAGTTACAATATCATAGGGGAAATTGATAATCCACCAATTATTGGTTCAATATCGGAAAGGGTTCGAAACTTGTTGATTACCATTTCCCTTTTAATCTCTCAAGTTGTTTTGCGTACTTGGGAAAACAAATTTGGTTTTACATTAATAATATAATTAAATTACCATCAACAAGACCTATTTGGGATTGAGACTATTGTTTTTCAGTCGCGAATGTAGTAAAATCATCTTGAACCTAATTCTTACAATCCTAGTTTCCCGTGTATAAAATTGGCACTTTTGAGCAAAATAAATCTCAAAAATGTGACATAGTGTCCTTTACCTCCGGGGTGTTTAGAAATGTAGCATTGTCATTAAAATAATGCCAACGTTAAATTTCTTCACTCTTTATTTGATTTTAAAACACTTTGACTTACTGAATGCATCGTTAAAAGAAAATAACAATAAATATTTTAGTCTTATCAAATCTTCCAGTAGCAGATATTGCATAAATCCATGTCATAATTATGACAATTGTTATAAGTGGCGGCTTCGACTCTAGACAGGCTCGTTAACTTGGTGAGATAACGTGTAGAAATAAAGACGAGGTGCAAATAAGAACAGGAACAGGTAATTATATGATAAGATAAGGGAGGAGATGAAAGCTGCCGGCGTTTGCAAGTGAAATGAGCCAAGATGGATGACGACAATGAGAAGAGAAGTAACAAATCACTTCGCTGAGGCGGGTTACTTTAATCTTGTCTCCCTCCCTTTTCATTAATTTTCTCTTGTCAACACTTCCTACACAATTCCTAAATATGAAGAAATTTCTGCTAATTGTTTTTATGACTAATCACAAATAGATTAACTCCATGTAAATACGACATTGCTACAACATGATTGATCGTCACTTGTTATTCATTTTAAGTTGTAATATAAAAATCATTCCAGTGTAATAAATGACAGTTAATGAATTATTTTGTTTTTAGGTATGATTTACATTACATTTATTATTTGATTCTATGTATCACCTAACCTAATAAAGTTATGTTTTTTATTCACAATGAATGAACCCTTATACTTGGGATCAACAGTGATATAGTGAGTGTGCTAACATCCTACGATACCCAAGATCGCGGGTTCGCAGCCCAGCAGGTAGCCTTAGGATTTTTTAATAGGAGTTAAAGCCTGTACGATCTAAGGTACTCTTTAAAGATCCCTATTCTAATTATATCCGGATAGGCTAAATTTAGAACTCCCACTGTAGCATCTTCCTATTGGCCTTAGCAACATAAAGTGACGTTAAATGAATGAACAAACTACCCTTGTAGTTAGTGAAATTTTTAGAGATTGATAACAGTCCTTTACTACAATGCTTACAATGAATAACAGACGATAATCATATGGTAACAAACACATGTTCTATAGAAAGGAAACTTATAAATTGATTTTCTTTTTCCTTCTTAAATTATTGATATTTAAAATAACGATAATTTATCTCTGATATATTTTTTTTTTTGCGAACTGTACAACGACCACGCATATCGGGTTTTCATTTTTTCTTTTTCTCATCCAATAATCCTTCATTCTCACGGAATGTTGCATTCTTCTTTCCTCCGTTCATCTTCGTTCTCTTCAACTCAAAAACTCACATGTTTTTAATTCGGCTATGTTAACAGTGATTACTTGTTAGCTAATAGTGACGAGGCGTCACCTTAGCAGCACCGATATAATGTGGCGCCACTTCAAATCCAGTTGGATCCAGATGAAATTTATTTTTTGTTGCCCACAAAATAAACTCGTCTTTTCCACTTTAATGAGAGCAGAAATCTGTAGTAATACACCGGCCTGTTTTTTCTTTATACAGGGTGACTAGTAATTAGTGGCAGAGCCGTTTAGGGGTGATAGTAAAGGACAATTCCAGTCGATATTACTATGAGACCTACTGTCCTAAAGTTAACTCTATCCAAGATATTCCTACTTAAAGACTTTTACAAAAAATTCTATTTAAAATCTTAAAGTAGCTATAATTCCGACGTCCCTGGACTGTGCCCTGTTTTCTGTGATTCCTCACGATTTGGCTGCTGAGTGACTGATTGTCAGGTTAATCTGACTACCAATGACTAATAGAGAAAGAAGAATATCGTTTAGTATCGAAGAATACGCAGATATTAAGAATACGCTGCTGAGGTTCAATCAAAAAATCAATCACAGAAAACAGGACACATTCCAGGGTCGTCGGAAAGGATTTAATCACAAAAGTCCAGGAAAAAGCCAAGTCGTTAGAAAAACCCAATCTGAGAGCAAGTAAGCTAAGAGAGCACATCCGAACACAGTAAGCACGTAAGAGCGGACTGAGGCAGGGAGGGCAAAGCAAGGCGCTCGACTCCTATCCTCAACTCCTGCGTCGGAGCCGTTTGTTCTCGGGCTCTATCCGGGTTCTCCATTATCCATCGATTATATCTTCGCGGTTTCATAACCGATTTTTGATTTTAATACCTCATTTGAAAGGTAATGAAACGTAAATGTTTTTTAAATTATTATGTAAGTAATACTATAGGGGGACTTTTTTGAGTAAATCGACCTTTTTGTAGGCAGTCACCACATTTTTGTATTCATTTAATGTTTTTGTTTAACGATTTTCGCGTAAGATACCGACAATTAAGAAGATTTTACTATTAATATTCCCTATTTAGAATATCATTGTTGTAAAAAAAAAGGAAAAAATGGGCCAGAAAGACCAGTTTTTAGGATTTATAGCTATTTTAAGATTTTAAATAAGATTTTTTTGTGAAATTCTTTAATTAGGAATATCTTGGAATGGTTTAATTTTAGGAAAGCAGTTCTCATAGTAATATCGACTTTATAGAAAAACAGTTTAAAGAATAAATGTAACAAAAAAAAAAAAGGTATAACAGCAACGAACGAGAAAGAAGACTGATTAGGGGTTCAAGAAAGTATAGGAAGCTAATTAGTGGAAAGTGGGAAGTTGGTTGCATTCGTAACTCTCAACGAGTGGTAATGAACACTCAAAGAAAGAATTAGGGTTAGAAAAGAAGAAGAAGAAGTGTAGGAATATAAAACAGAATAGGTAAGGAGTAGTGTAAGAACTAATGTGAGTTTAAAGTAGAATAAGTTGTGCAGCTAATAGTAGCTAATGGAATAGTGCAATTACCTTAACGAAGGAATAAAGCCTCTAACTAAATCTAAAAACAAGTTTTGCACAATGTTATACAAAAAAAATCCTATATCTGGATCTCTTATATTTCATAAAGTGTTCGACTAGTACTATAAACCGGTGGGAGAATAGCCCCCAGAATAGAATTACCATAATAAAGAAAACAAAAAAAATATTGATGATGATGATTGAAGCAAATGAATGCTCAGCAGAGATTTCAAAAAAGCTGGTAGAGAAATAATTCTTGTCAAAAGCGGTGAAGAAACACAAATCAAGAAATGGGCGTCAGTCATCTGGTCTCGGGTAGCCTCGGTTGAACATATTGCTTATTTTTTAATTTGTTTTTTGTGTTATTTTTTTCAGAAAGTATACGGGATCTATAGGCCCTCGTGAGACTCTACCAGCCTCTAAAAAGTGTGTACTCTAAATTGGAGGGAAACATTGGCCGCTAAGCGCGATCTCGGACAAATCACCTCACAACACAAGCGTGGTCCTAGAAACATTGTGCCAGTAGATACTGGACTCTATTGGCACAATGGGTTGTGGTGGAACAGGTTTTGTATGTATTTTCTTTTAATTTATTGTCAATTTGTTGGCTGAAAATTTGAATTATAATCTTATCACTGACCCCTTTCTTGTCAAGTCAATGAGGGGTTTAGTGAACATGTATAAGACCCAACTCCACATTTTGCATGCTCTTGGGATTTTATTCCTGAGAAATTATGTACATAAATTACAATCGTATTCTTGTTACTGCTGTTCATTTAGGTTTAGTTTGGCTCAATTTATACATTTTCGTTTGTACGATGCATTTTTCTATTGGTTATTTTAACATCCGTCTAATTCCTTTATGATCCCAGAAGTCAAAGGGTATAAACCATTACCACCCCCGGATCTTACACTGTTAGTCCCAATGGATCATTGCAATCAAGAATTTCTGTATAGGTGTTCGCGATTAAAATGGGGAATTCTCGTACTATTTTGTCGCAATTTTCACATCTCAGCGTTTTCAATCTTTTTACTTCAATAATAACACAGACTAAATACTTGGGCCTTACAATGGACAGAACACTTGGAAATCACACGTAACTAATTTGAAGAAAAAATGAATCACCGACTCTCAATCCTAAGACGACTACTTCATACAACATTTTACTTAAACCAATATGGGCCTATCCCTTGCAAGTTTGGGGCTCATGCAAAAAATAAATAAAATAAAAACATACAGACGATTCATATTTCAACCAAAATTCATTCCTTTTTATTATTATTTAAAAAAACACATCAATAATACATTTCAAAAATTTAAACCTTTTACCACATCAGCTAATGGAGGATCTTGGGTTCACAACTTGATAGAGACTGTACTGTTTCTTGGACAACTGTTGTGCAGAGAGGTGATTTGTTCTAGATCACGCTTATCCGCCAGATACCCCCCTATTTTTGGGAACCCATTTTATAGAGGCTACGTGAGGCCCGGGGGGGTCATAGATCCGATAGGATTCATCTTCGTCTGCTAACAGATTCAAATGAAGTAAGCGGGGTTTGAATCCAAGACCTTCGACACGGCAACTCAGCTTACTACCCCTGAGCCAAGTCGCTCCTTACATTTCAGTAATTGAAATAATCAATTGTAATGTTTCACTCCAAAACAGTTATCTAATTTTTGTAAACATAAATGTATGTAATACATTCGTTAGTTTCGGCACACAACTATAAAAGACAAGGAAAAATCCGTATTTAAGGAAAATCGTTCAACAAAATTCAATAAAATTTACATTTAACATTCCTTGAAAATTGATTTAAAATTTCTCAAGAGTTTGGTATTTATTGGAACCACAATCATCAGTTCTTTTATCAATTCACTTTCATTGTTTCGGAGCATAAGATTACTTCAGGTAAACTTTGATGGAAAGCTTGATGAAGAAAATCAAACAAAGTCCAAGGAGGCATTATTAAAAGGGAGATATTAAAACTGCAGACTTCTCTTCCAAAGAGATCCAAGCCTCATCTTTCTTCTTATTCCTTTTCTTTCTTTATTATTATTATTTTTTTTTTTTACAATCGCTATGACAATCATTGTTCGTTAGTTTTAAGTACAAAAGTTATTATAGTTTATAGTTTGGTTATAGAATGGCCAGTTGCATAGATATTTAAATTAGATTCCTTCAAGGCACAAACATTATCTTACAATTATTTACATAACCTCGAAAAATATTTCAGGCTACCTTAAAATTATTATGCGACATTCACACCACCCTACCCTTATCACTGATATTTCAATCATTAATTTTTTATGTTTAGTAAATGTATGAAAGATGATCATAATAAACCTTATTTTTTTATTTAATCTAAAAACACCGATGTTATAAATGCGGTATATATTGATCACCTAATGCGATCACAAGATAAATAAGTTACAAATCTATTATAAATCATGTATTAAAAAACATAGACAAATAGAAAGTATGTTTTAATTTTAATTCTTAGTTAAAGAAGAGGAAGAAGATGGTCCGAGCGGAGGTAAAAAAAAATCACTTAAAAGGGGAGAACTGTTTATTGGAGACCCAACGTTTTGACCAACATTGCAAGTCTTCTTCAGGGCTAGTAGGATCGGGGGTTCACACCAGACTCAGTCTATCATAAACAGTTCTCTCTATTTCAAAGATTTTTTTTTTACCTCCACCCGGACCATTTTCTTCCTCATATATCTACAGTCCCGGTGAATAAGTGGTTAAGTCTATTTTTTTCCAAAATGAGTTTCTTGTGCTTAAGTAAGCGGAACCGAGTTATTTTCGAAGTTAACAAGGACCTAAGTAAGGCACTGGTTGAAAAGGAGTTATTATTTACATTACAACTCAATTTCTAGCAAAAAACCTACGAGAATGATACGATTCCTGTGTTCTGAAAGCAGTTAAGACTCTCTGGACAAAATCCGACTTAACCACTTATTCACCGGGACTGCAGACAAATATAGTCTACTAATATTATTCAGCATTATGTTAAAAAAGTATACCTACAAATATACAGATCATTTTTAGTTCAGACTGGGCTTTATCAACTTCCACTTAAAGTATTAGAAATGTCTCAGGCTATTTCTTTTAGAATTTCAGAATCGATGAAAAAAAGAAATAAATATAAGATGAAACCACAGTAATTAAAAAAGTGCCAATAATATCTACTTTTAAACTTTTATAATCAAACTATAAGTAATATGGTAGTTTATACAAATACAGGTCAACTATAAATACGTTTGAACAATTATTAGATATATAAATATGATATTCTAATAATTTTTTCAGACACGTTACAAGAATAAACTATATATTTTATTATAGCCTTATATTTTATTATTAACTTATTATATATTTTAATAATTGTTCATAACTTCTTCAATTTTCCAATTTAAATTCAAGATTTATTCCAAGAAATATAGGTCAGAGACTAACAAGCTCAAAAGTAAATTAAAATTACAAATTTAATAAAAGGTTATGTTTGATTGCTTCCTTTATTTAGTGGACCGTCCATCAAGGGAAAACAACTAATCGATATTGCACATTCTGTAATTAAATTCTAGACTCTTTTTCCGATTAACTTCTGGTATATTACATGCTTGTCAAGCCGTCGATTCAATTCACTCATTCGTCCATCAGTACCAACGAAACCTAAAAAAATTTGTTATACAGATAATAAATGTCAAAATGATAAAAAACAAAAAACAAAGTTAATAAAGCTTATATCTTAGCTTATCTAAATGTTACTCTGCTTCTATATTTAAAAAAACAATTAGTTACGAACTAGAATATTTTTTCTAATTGAGCCATAAATGTTTTTTGAAAATTCAGAAAAAAGTTAATGTTAAGTATGCTATTTTTTTCTGTAGGCACGTCTATTAAAAATTATCCAATTAATTAAAATAAACCGGCTTAAAACTGTTAAATATGTATACTATTCCGGTGAAGATTGAATAACCAAAAGAAAAGTAATTAATTTGCCTTGAAATAAATAAATTAGGACAAAAAAATTGCATAGGATCACTTTCCATTGTTATGAAAAATAATGGTATCAGAATATTTTTTTTCTCGAAACTAAACTCATAATTTCATGGAAAGCGATAGAATAGCTTGTAAAAAATGAGGACTCCTTAATCGAAAGAAATAAAATGAAAAGAAACAATGAAATTATCTTGCCTTCGGGAAAAAATCTTAAATAATTAAATTTTAAACAACTAATTCCTCTGAGGATACGAAAAAAAATTGTAAGCCAAGCCATATCCAGCAAATCTTTTACTAAAGACACCATACTTCCTTTTCCTTCAACAGTAGAAGAGGAGAAGAAAAAAGAAAGTGGAAAGTGTTGTTTTGTTTTTTCAATATTCTTACTAACAAAATTGTGATAAGTAAGCCTGCCAAATAAGAGGAAAAAAATGAGGCAATTTTTATATTGTGCACTTTGAATATCAAAAACATACTTAGAATTATTTAACTGGGGTGTAATGTGACTGACACCTACGATCGCTCAAATGAAATCATGTCTCGTACGGAGAAGGTAAGAAGTGCATTTAACCAACTTTGAACCTGAAGACTCGAATTAGATTTGTGTTCTCAGTGTGTTTTAAAACTGGCCAGAGGTATGGACACATACTGTTGCTTCATTTTAACGATAACGAGTTTCGAGCTATGGTGGTACATGCCGAAGCTAAGAATTTCATGGGTTCAGAATAACATGATGGAAACGAAATCGTACTCCAACCAATACGAGAATTTGAAGAACCCCACGAGATGTTGGATAACATCAAAAGAAATGAATTAGCATACTTCAGTTATATAATGCGAAATGTAAAGTGCCGTCTGCTGCAGTTAATCATAGGAAACCAGATTGAAGGAAAGAGAGGTCTTAACCCCTAAAGGCAGGCATAACCCCTAGTAGGAAAGCCAAGGCAATATGAAGGATGAACTTCAATGGTTTCGTGCAGCGCCCAGTAAAATAAGATGGTCCGTTACAATCGCCAACATCTGAAGGCACTTTTAGAAGATTAACATACAACCTACATTAATTACACACTAGCTTGAACATGAAAAACTTACAAACAGTGGAAGAAAATACATACCAATATAGATATGTAAATACATACCGCTACCATAATATTACAAGGTTGTATGTTACAAATTTGAAAACTCAGAGATTTTGATATCAAACGGTTCTATGTGTTAAAAACTAAACATTGATCTTCAAAACGTCTAAAAATCGCGATAAAGTATCATTCAAAGACAAAAAATACAAAGGTGTATGTCGTGAGGATTTTAAATCGGAATCCACATAGAACCTTCATATTCTTAAAAATGTACTTTTAAATGATCCAGAGCTTTTGAAAAGAGATTTTGTGACATAAACTACTGTCGTTAATACCCTGACTAGCGGTCATTAAGCTAATAAGGCAGTAATTCTGGAGAATTCAAATTAATTGCTCTTCCAGGCGAGATCGTAAATTTCATTCGGGACAGGAAGGGACCTCTGATGGGCGGACATTAAAGTGTATACTGCAAACTTTAGCATAATTTGTATTAGTAATTAATTTGAATTAGTGAATCAATTCATCGTATAGTTCATACAATCGATCATCTTCAGGGAAGATTAGGTTAAAGTGTTTTGTATCTGAGGAATACGTAAATTCAACTAGATTTTTATATCTTATTTTTATTTGTTCAATGTAAAGTTTGTAATTCATTGGTAATTTAAACAAGCAAATAATTTGAATTTTCACTTGATTCAAACTATTACAGACCATTATAACTATTACAGAGCGTGACGATGTGGATAGCTTGCAGTCTGGATGCGAAGAGAAGTGAAGTGCGAGATGACGGAGTGGGGTAAACAAAGTCCCTTTTATCTGTCGCCAAGGTAACAAAATGTGAACGAGATCTGCGAGATTCTAATTTTAATTTATGAGATTGATTCGCGACTGAACATCCCCCCCCCCCGCCATGGCACGATAGTGGCATCATAAGAGGATAAGGGGGCGTATGCGTGTCACCGAGTTATCGGTGGACCAGAGAAAGTGAAACAGCGAACTATAATGGTGGGCTGGAGGTGAGTAATGATTTGGAGAAGATGGGTGAATATGTGGGAGTTATAGGTGTGCAATAAGGAGATGTTGGATGATAATGAGGAAGAGCCTCGGTAGCTGGGACTTGTAGGTGAATATTGTGGAGGGTAGAAAGCAAGAGAGTAAGCGGGAGACCTTGGAGAATAAGAGGAAGGGGTTGATGAATTGAGGTGCGGTATTGCGTATTAAATTGCGGTATTATGTAATTAAATCTACATATAGGTTATGTAGAAGGAATAAGTTGGAGAAATAATAGGGAGAAGTATGCGAATATGAGGATGAGGTAGGAGAATGCAAGAAGCAGTATTGCTTGATGAACTGGGTGAATATGATGGAGAAGTAGGAGAATACAAAGGGGATGTAGAAGGAATAAGTAATCCGGCTGCTCCTAGGCCGTTGCTGAGACCGTTGCTTAGTCCGTTGCTGAGGCGGACTAAGGTTTGTCTCGTATATTGCCCAGCAAATGTCTCATGGTGTGGACGTAGTTTTAGGCCGTTGCTGAGACCGTTGCTTAGACGGAATAAGATTTGTCTCGTCTATTGCCTAGCAAATGTCTCATAGTGTGGGCATAGCTTTAGACCACGTCTCTGAGACCAGGTCTAACCAACGGTCTGGTAGTGTGGACGTAGCTCAACGAACGTTCAAACAAAGTTATGTATGAATATTAGGAGTCATCTGTGGTGTAAAGGTTAGCATACTAACTTTCTATGTCCAAAGTCATTGATTTGCAGCCGGCAGTTGGCCCTAGGAATTGATAAAGGGAGTAAAAAATCCTTAGTAATGCCGCCCTTCTGAAGGGACATAAATTGAGGATCCCGAGCCGAGGGTTGGCAGCTACTCCTGAAAAATCCTTATCCTCAAGGATAAAATTTAGGACCCTCCCTACGGTTGATGTAGCAGTAGTAGTAGGCCCACGATTAGCCATAGCATCCCAAAGTGACATTAAATGATTGAATACAATTGTATGAATTGAAATGATAGGTAAAGAGCTGAATGAAAATTATAGGTTCAATGAAAAAAAATAGAATTAAATTAAAAAAATATTTAAGTACGTAATATGTTTGCTTTAAGAATAAAAATTGTGCAATTCATTGTTCAATCTACTCTTTGAAAACTGAACAATATTATAACATGCATTTTAGGGAATATATATTATTTCGAATTGAACACATCTCATAAGATAAATTCATTTTATGAATTAAATTAACACTCAATAAGGAATGTTTACCTAACCTAAAACTGAAATTTAAAAACTATCTATGGGCGTAGGTACAACAATTTCGCCGTTTATCACACTACTGAATTGTGAGTTGAAACATCATATGGGACGTGTTGTATTTTTGTTAGTAGTAAACAGTATGTATGCCCGGGGTAGCCAACCAAATGGTAATTGTGTCCTCTAAATTCCCATTTAATTTGAATCGTCATTTGTGGGATCACGTTTCTAAATCAAATAGGTGATTTTGGAGAGGTGAAGAGGTTATTTTAAGATCTTTATTGGACGAAAGTATGGATCTGTATCGTCACCGAAGGTCTAGATAGTGGTATTAGCTAATGAACCTCCGGAAGGTTTAAATTTAACAGAAAATAGGGCTTAAAACACTGCCTTGTGGCACACCCTTGTATTGAGGAAAAAGAGGGGAATTGAAGAATGAACGAAAGCACATAAATACCTGTCATAAAAAAAAAACCAAAAAGCATCTGTTCGTCATTTTATCAATATTGTTTATTAATGTATTTGCTTTGTATATAACTAAGCATCAATGAAAAAAAATAAGGTACGTATGAATGATAAACAATAATTAATTCATAATGGAACCGATTTTTAAAAATTACTGAAAGAATTATAACTAGTTAATAACTTTTTTAAATAAAAAAAATTGTATAAAAAGGGAGGACTAAAAAGCAATTATCCAGTGATTCAATAAAGCTAAATCATCCGTGGGCATTAGCGTGCAATTTGAAAAGAATTTAACAGGGAGTTGACAGGACTGATTCAACAGCTACCGTCGCAGATATATCATTACTCCATCTGGCAAATTGTAACGGGCTCTGGGATGAAGAGAGATCTCGTAACTTTTCATGCAGCACGCGAGCTTCCAACCCACACGCAAATAGTGTTATGATATAGTAGTCCGATCATTAGTAAAACAAGATATAAACACCTATAACCGGGAGGTTTTATACCAGGTGTGGGGGTGAAGATACCTGTCATCGCGAGGGGTCGTAAACAGGCAGATCTAACGACGCGTCAATAAAAATGAAGTGGGACTTTATAATTATCTTATTTAACCGCCGAGCCCTGTGATGTCTATATATATTTCAGCCTTATGCTAAATAACTGTTATTACTTCATACCCACCTGAGTTGTTTAAGACGAGGTTCCCTGCTCAATTATATGTATATAGGAGCGCTACAAGTGCTACTTGCGCAGTTATAAACAACGTGACGTCGAGTGATACTGTGCACTTCTACATTAATTTAGATATTGCAGTCGCGAATAGATTAGTTGAAGGATTAGGCTTGAAATATTAATTATGATATAGGATGAAGTAAAAAATGCAAATAGTGGTATTATAAACTAATCTACAAGTTTATCAAGCCTGCATGAGCTTTGCGTCATGTTTTATCTACACCTGAGGAGGAAGCAATATATAATTAAGTCTATACCGCATTTCTTTTTTTATTTCCACATTTTATCTGTTCCAGAACGCTCTCTACTGTATGAAAAAACATCTTAGTGATTTTTATTCATTTCTTAGCCTCTTTATTTATTTATGTTAAAAATCATTACAATGGATACATTGTTATTATTATTTTTATGTTAGCGCTACAACCCGCAAGGGAGTACTGGCCTCCTCCAACACCAATCGCCATGCTCTTCTATCGCTAGGCGTTGGTATCCATCTTTTCACTCCCGCCCTGTTATCATCACCAGCTACACACTCCATCCTCCTCAGTCTAGGCCTACCAATCGCCCCACGTCCCCACAACTGTTTTGTCATTAGTATCCTTGAAGTATTTATTACCAGCTCACTGAGAGATGATTTAATTTTATAACTATAGTAATATCTATATCGTTGAATAGGTCATAAATTTCTTCGTTTGTTCGGCGTCGCCGTTTTCCTCAAATGGATATATACGTGAATGAGAGGATCTCTTATACTGCACTAGATGCATTCCAAGAGAGAGATGAGGGTGGGAATATATGCTGAAATTCTATTGATCTTAGAAATGACACTTTTGTGGTTGGCTCATTTCCCCATTTTAATTGAGTTAGTCATGAAATCGTAATGGTTTCAAAAATCATAGAGATTGCTTAATATTTTTCCACCCTTGAATATTTGTTCTTATATACCTTTTAAATAATCAGTTTTTTTAGGTTTTCACTGGTACAATACGTCCCTCTCATATATATATATACACTCAACAGCAAAAAAACACCGGACACTTAGATTTGGTCTTATAATTTTGTTAAATATATATTTATATGTATTAATCTTTTTAATTTATAGTAAGAATTTGTTAATTTATAGGTTATTTAAACGAAATCTGTCAAAAGTGAATAATTTTTATTGATTATGTACAAAATAAAGAAAAAATGATAAATGAACACATTTTTTAGAAAACGTTATTCTTCATTTTTATTAGGTTTTCTAACAATTTATGAAATTCTAATAGCGGGTATTACTCCATCTGGTACGGCGAAGGGCTCTAACCCTGTCAGGCATCAAAAAAATTAAATTAAAACGTACTCCACCGCCATAGCATCCCATTCTTCTCGAAGAGCAATTTGGAGCTGATTTAAGTCACTAGGAGGAGGATGACGGCGTCTAACACGCCTGCCTAAATTATACCACAAATGAGCTATGGGATTCATATCGGGAGATCGTGCAGGCCAGTCCAGAACTGTGATTCCCACTTGCTCCAAGTATTCGGTAACGATTCTAGCGGCATGTGGACGAGCATTATCCTGCATTGCTCACCAATAAATGGAGCAAATGGGATCACAGCCTCTAGGAGGACTTCCTCGATGTATCTCCGAGCAGTCAGAGCCCCATTATTTATGAAAAACAGTTCAGTCTGGGCGTGGAAATTAATTCCACCCCAAATCATAACTGATCTTTCAAAAGGCAGTGATTCACGAATGGTACATTGAGCAAATCGCTCCCCTGGTCGTCTCCACACTCTGTCTCGACCGTCTGAGTGGTATAGATCAAATGGATACTCATCCGTGAATAAAACAGTTCCCAATTGCTCCAGAGTCCAATGAGAATACTGATCAGCAAATAATCGCCTTTCTCTTCGATGCCTTTCCAGGAGTTGGGGACATGTCGCGGGTCGCCTTGATACGAGTTCATGCTCCCTCAGTCTCCGCCGCACTGTGTCTGCACTTACACGTGTATTTCGAGCCACTTCAAGTCTTTCCCGGACCTCAGGAGCCGTTAAAAGTCGGTCTCTCAATACCGACAGCGTAATAAATCGATCGTATACTGCCGTTGTTGCCCTTGGTCGCCCACTGCACGCCCTCCTATTGTAGTTATCAGTCTCCCGGAAACGCCGGAGTGCATCGTGAATGGTAGACTTCGCTACCCTAAGCTCCGGCCTTCTCTGGCCAAGGCATCAGCTCGGGCTATGTCAACATTTGAAATAACCATTATTCTGGACCAAAATTTAAAAAAAACATGTCTATTAATCACTGTAAAGGCTTGGTTAATAAATTAAAGATGTTTAAATGTGCGAAAAACTACTTACAGTTTAGAATAGGTCCGACAGGTAAATCAACTTCAAGACAAATAAATCAAATCTGAGTTTTATCTAATTGTTTACTAATCCTGAAGGGATTAGTTCAATGGACTTAGACCCTACATTCTCTGTAAAAACTAGAATACCCGAAAAAACAAACACATTGCTGAAAATTAGCTTTTAGTACGAACAATATGAAGTGTCCGGTTTTTTTTTGCTGTTGAGTGTATATTATATTGATACCTTGGGCAACAACACACTGAGCTAGGTGGGGTCTTCTCTGTCAGACTTCGTAGACTGATTTTGAACCCATTCACAACTCATCCAAGTCCTTCCACTTCAATGAATGGAGTATGATCTACTGATTTTTAGAGCTATATTATTAATTTCCCTTGCTCCTATACTTTTACTGCGAATGACTACATTGCTCAAGATCATCTTCAATATTGTAGTGAGCTTTTCTTTGGGATTTGTCTGTCTATGAAAACTTTTACTGTTCCTCTGAGCCAATTTCCTCTGTCGATTTCTGGCACAATACCGAAAAAAAGATGGCGCGTGATCACATTATGTCAAGTGCGCGTTAACTGGATTATCCGCACAGTAGAGGTGTGATTGTGGTTAAACGGCACGCTCCAAGCAAAGCCTGATAGCTTCCAAAATCACTATCAGGAGTCCTAAATTTACATATATAATCAGGTTAGAGTGAGAGTTAGATTTTATTGGTGTGGATGTAGTACTGTGCATGGTTGAGGGGTATGAAGGTATAAAAAAGTAAAATGTTGATAAATCAGAAGTAATACTGTTCTTTGTACTCAGTGATGATGGACTTTAATCGCGAAAACTTTTAGTTTTCTAATTCTAAGGCATACTTACACTTTTACCAGTTTCTGTAACAGAAGTAATTTCGAAATTTTCTATAATACTTGTTATTACTGAATTTTCATATTTTTAGTTGTAACATTGGATGCTACAGGTCAGTGCAGCACTTCGTTTTAAATGTTGGCCGATCTGTGGACCGATTCATATTGAAGTACATTTAACAATAATTGGTTACGTATCGAGTTTATTCAATCCATGAATCAATCACCTAACTATCAAAGAAATCTGGTTTGATTAAAACACTAAAACATATATAGTGATTTTCAAGGTTTCTATGACTACATAATAAAAAGCATTGGGCTCTTCAGGTCAGTGTATATTCGAAAGCAATTTAAGATCTCATTGTAGACGGAGCAATAAACCGATGTACATGGAAGTAATTGTAAAGTTAATCATTATGTATCGAGTTTATTTATTATAAGATTAAATTATTGTATTAAACAATCGACAAAATTAATAAATACTTTATAATTACCTTTAAATACTTTATAATTTATAAATACTAAATAGTTTCATCTTAGAAGTAGAAATGAGGTAATAATTCATGTCTTAAATAATTCATACTTTTATTAGACACCAGATCATATGTAATGATTTTTATAGTTTTTTGCAACTACATCATATAAAATTAACAGTTTAAATTAAGTAGAGTTTGTAAATTAAAATGTATTCCAAGAAGCTAAATTATATTATCTCTGCTTTGAACATTGAAATTGAAAAAACAATTTGCAATGGACTGGGATCATGACAAAAATATTGAAAAACCCATACAATCTGAGCTACAGAATACCTACGAATTACAGTTATAAAATTGGAGCACCAATTTATAGTTGTATAAATTCCATACTTAGGGTTGGTACGTTTTATATTTTTTATATATACATGTCCAGGATATTTTAAAAATAGTCTTTAATTTCGTGTCAGGGCGCGTATGTATATGGATAAGCACAAGACGTTTAAATTATATCATTAAATTTTTTTTTTTTTTTTTTATATATATTTATTGAAATTTACAACTGTATAAAGAATACATCCAGTAAATATTATGATATCATTAAATTGAAATGAATAAAAGGTGAGCTTTTTTTTTTAGCCTATTTGGTGTAATACAGAGATATTGTTTATCATTTTTATTGATACATTCTGTAATTTAAAATTCTTTTATTCTATTTTCAATATTACAGTTGACCATCCCATTTGAAAGTTTAACAATCATGAGGTTTTTGTCATTTCGGTCCCATAGTGGTGTGGTTCAATTGACACGTAGTATTTTTGTTCAGAAGTTTGGATTCAGCCCAAACCAGTTCAACTACAATCACATCCTTCTAACAAACAAGTGGTGAAACTTGGGTGCCATGAAATCGCGTAAAAGTATACAGACTTCTTATAAACATTTTAAGATTTTCTTGACAAAAAAATAAGCTTACGTTTGATGAAGCTATATATATCTTAAATATCTGAAAAACCTTTTTTCATAAAAAGTTCATCCATTAAACCAAGCCAACTTTAGAATGAATACTAAATTCCTTTAAAAGGAAATTAAATAAACCTCAGGTATTCATGACTGGGGCGGAAGCCAAGTTTAAACGCCCAGGTGCGAGAAAAAATAGTAAATATAAAAATATATACATTTTAATCCGGATGTTTGTCCTTCAACAATTTAGAACTGCTTATTTTCAGTGGGATATTATTTGCAAGGGCGTATAGGTTTAGATGGACTATTTTTCAAGTTTTGTCTCAAGGTTTCTAGGCCAATTCTGTTCCGAAGATTTTTGACCATTATATAAATCTGAAATATATATATAAATGTATAATCTCTATTTAAGAAAGTATGGTTTCACTGCGCAAGTTAATGCTAGCGCAGTAACTACCATCCTGTCCCAAGTGCCTTATATTAAAAAAAAAAAATTGAAGTGGGAAAAATAAACTTAAAGTAATAGGAAAAAAACTTAATAGGAAAAACTTTAAGTAACAAATAATTATCAAAAAGTTTAAAATAAGAACAGAGAAAAACGAAAAATTCATTTTATCGAAAAAAAGAACGGAGTGCTTGATGTGAGTTGTAAATATTTTATTGACTCACATTGGTAAAAGTAAAGTTACAATGAAAATATCACACATATTGAAAATTATTTGCTACTTTTTTTAGTTCTGTTTCCTGTTAAATCGTGTTTGTTTTTTTTAGTTTTTAAACTAAACTTTATTTTGTTGCAAAATATACGAAAGTTGATCCTGCCAGCAGTCATATGTTTGTCGGAATGGTCAAGCCATGTACGGCTTAGTACTTTTCAAAAACACTACCATGCCTTCCTATACAAAAAATCACTAGTCCTGAATATCTTGGCCATGACAAAGGCAATAAATAATTTAATTGTCTCCGGCCCTTGATAGGTGTACTAAGTTTCAATTTAATTCTATGTTTTGAAGTGGTCGAAATTGAGTTCAAAGATTCCACGTACGCACACACAGGCGAAGCGAGTAAAAGCGTGTTGATAATAGCAACCTTGCAACTCCAGCTTTGCCGTTACGCTTCGAGGTCTAGGTACCCATTTAAAGAGGTTTGGTGTGCCCCAGGAGTGAGTCCACGGCCTGCAGAACTTGGAGAAATATTTACAAATGAAAAAGCGGATGAAGAAAATAAACAGAGAGAAATTCTGAGGTAAGAAAACTTGAAATTAAAATGAAACGAAACGGCTCAAACTATGACAAAGAGATAAGTGAAGATGAATAAGAATTTGAGACTATGGTTGAACGAAAGTTAGGTGGCTCATCTATTGCTTCTCTCAAAGTTTCCTTAGCTTGTTAGATAAATTTAATGAAGCATTTCAAAACTCGGTTGGATCTCTCGGTGAAAAAAAATTATCTCTCCTTTACAGAACTTTAATATTAGCCTTATAATCGCTCTGCGGTAAAGAGGAAGAATAGATTGCAGAGATATTATAACATCTTTTGAGTATCAAAGGAGATCTCTAAAAATGATTATATAAGATGCTTTAAGCAATTAAACAGGACGAAAAGAATTTCCCCGTTTTTATTATTCACTGATTATTCCAGTAATGTTCAGAGATAAATACCAAATAATAACGTAAATGTTATGCCTCTATTATTTCAATAATTTTTTAGAACTATAAATGTTAATAATAGCCATGAATTTTAAGGTTAAACTGGTCTCCCGCCCCTCTCCGTTTCTGGGTCGAGATTTCCTTCATGGGAATGTTTGAAAATTAATTACTATTTAACTATACTATTCGATGATTATTAATTACTAGTTTCAGATTAAATTAGAAGAATGCTTGATATGACACTTCGGTGAGATGAACCACACAAGGAGTGCCTTCAATGGGAGATTTCTCCATCCACGCTTTACGAGGTTTCTCCATATCACGTTAACCCCTTAGGGGAGGTTTTCGAAAGAAAATCACTAATAAAATATGTGCCAAATGGCGTTTGGTTGGCATCTGACAATATATATTATATTTATTATTATTACTTTTTAGGATATATACTTTCTTTTTTTGTTATAGTAGTTCCCCCTTTTCTCCAAACACCTTATTACAAATTATACAACTGTTTAATTTTACTGCTCTGTTCAAATAACAGTAAAAAAATCGAAATGTTTGAATAACATATGGTTGTTGTATTTTAAAAATCAATGTATTACCCTTTTTCCATTTAAATTCAAAAACAGTTCTTTTTTTATCGATGAGGATTAGCGAAATCAGGAACAGTGGCTTTGTGATTTCCCCATTTTTTACAATATTTATAATTTAACGGTTCGGGAATGAGAAAAGATTAAAAGAAGTTTCGCGAACCGTCGCTAAGCAATTGCGGTAAAACATTACTAAAAACATTTTTATGTAATAAGTGAGATAATTCTTATTTGAAAGAACATAATATTCATTTAAAAATAGTTAAAACAATGTTCGGATCAGTATAGAAGAATAAGAAAAGAATATAAATAATAACAAAAGAGATGGCTTTAAAAATAAACTTCACTAGCGAGGAAAAGTAACAGCCACCTAGATCGAATTTGACAATCAGCACTCTGTTATTTTAAATGTTAAATGGCTTAAGTGTTATAATATTATTCATTTTGTATTCCTAAAATGTTAAAATAAATAATTTTAGAACTATTTTATATTTAATTCAAGATAGATTTTATTTATTTTGAAGCGATTTTATAGAAATATTTAATATAACCTTAAATGTATTAGAACCTTCACACATCAGAAATTTGGAGATCTAGCATTAGCATTACCCACTAGCGCTAGTGTAGTTTTAACAAATCTAAATTTTCATCTTTAATTTATTAATTTTTAAATGGTGGCAGGAAAAATGTAATATTTAAAGAAATGTGCTTATAACACCCTCGTTTAAATTACCACATGAGCCTTCGGCTCGTGTGGTAAAATTCACTCGGGTGTGATAAAGTGGGACTTTCCTCACTTGTCAAATAAACAACTATTTTCTGACCTCCACTCGGACTATCTTCCTCCTCATACAGATTAGGTCAACTAATATCATTCAACATAAATAATAATGGTACGAATTGGTCCTGGGGTCCAGTCAATGATTACACAAAATTAGAAGATGTATTTTATTGTGCCAAATTTTCAGCCTAAGATGTAGATCTTCATAGTAGCGACAGGAGTTGAAATTAGACGAAGTTTTTCTCACTTCGGCACACCGGCTGCCCGGAAAATGATCGAAACGTTGGCACAATAAAATAAGCCTTTATTATTTTGTGTAATCATCGACTGAAACTCCTGACCATTTCATGCCATTATTATAATTATCCAGTCAACTACGTCATACTTAAATCAATAATAATTAATCTCATTTTTATATTCCTGACAATATTGAAGTCTACTTAAAAGTCCTTTTTCTAGTACAATAAAATTGAATAATAACATTACAAATAATATCCCTCACCAAAGGAGGATATCAGGAAATAAGGGAAAAAGTCTGGCTGCTTTCAAGTATTGCTTGCCTGAATAAGTCCTAGACTTAACCTCTACCACTGGCTCAGGAAATATCCAAAACATAAACTTTGTATGCATAAGTATTCAGGTAACATTCAGAACAGAAAACATGCATTGACTACAACAGGCTTAGAGAAAATAGAATGTCAGATATAGTCAGCTCGGTCTGCGCCTAGGTAATAACCAGATTCCCATTCAACAGCCCACCTCTTGCAAAGGCACGTTCTTAAAATTTTCCTTCCGTCTCGTAACGCCTCTTATTAGTATCTATATGAGCGTGCAATCTTTAAAAAGATGTACAAGGACAACACTTGAAAAATCTACGATAGTTCAATGTACTAATTCAGTAGAACTTGAATAAGATATTCAACTTGAAAAAGATAAATTTTACTTAACGTAAATATGTTATGATACGATTTTTATTTGAATAAATTGAGTTGGATGGATCTTAACGTTTTAGTCTCCTGATAAAGATACAAGTATGTACATGCTGCAAATATTCCATCACCAATTCATCTATGAAAGAGAAAATGACACTTGTAAACGCTGACGATAGTTAAAATATTTTAATTCTTCATGGATGCAGCAATTATGGAATGAAGATGAATTATGAGAAAACAAAAATAATGATTATCAGTAAAAAGCAACTGATGTCTAATTCCAGGCAGATAAGTAAATTATCTAGCATAACTGACAACTGGGATCACTCAAGTGAAATAAGGTGTTTTTATAATTTTTTATTAATTGCTCTAATTTCTCTTCAAAATAGAAACAAGGTCTCGGTCGGAGAAGGCAAGAAGTGTTCTTAACCAGCTCAGAAAGACTCTAACCTAAATTTTATCCCGCAGACTCGAACCAGAGTACTCAGTTGTTACGTGTTTTACGGATCTGAAGCATGGAACTTTATGGATGCTTAAAGGAAACGTCTAAAAGCATTGAAGATCTGGTGTTATCCGTGCATTAGTCACGGGTGCACCATGTCGAATACAGAAGCTCCTGGGGTAGGCCAGCAGCCAATTACAAAAAAAGGGCTTTAGGTTGCAATAAATTGAAGAGAGCTGAATTTTTGATATTTTGTAAGGGCGTGTCTGACTAGTAAAAATCCAAGTTGGCTACCGAAAAAATCGGATGGTAAAACTTTTGGTGACCGAAAAACCTCGAAATTTTCGGATTTATTTCAGTTTATGGCCTATATCTCCTAATTGGTTCGTTTTTGATAAAACACTTTTTATCCATTTTTAAAGTAGATTAAATTTTCTACAATTTGAGCTCAACCGCAGCTCTGTAGCTTTAATACATTCTGAGTTACGCCCCTTTGCCAATTGGCCTTTTTTTCCAAAAAGTCCAAATTTTAAGTTGTGGCCCACTTTCTTGGGAAAAAAAAATTTCTTGGGAAAAAAAAATTTCTTGGGTTCAAAAAAATTAGCCGAATTGGTCAAGCCGTTCTTGAGTTTTGCGGTTACCAAGGAAATTCATGTTTATTATATAGATAGAAGATAGATAAGATTCCAGTTATTTATTATATGATAATGACCGAACTCAGAATCTATTAGACCTATAGAACTGCGGTTGGATTCTAATTGTAGCAAATTTAATCTAATTTAAAATGGTTACCCATGGGTTTTGCAAAAAATGCACCGATTATGAGATAATTCAAAAACTGAAATAATTCCGAAAATTTTGAGGTTTTTTGGCTGTTTTTCCATCCGTTTTTTTTCGGTTGCAAAATTGGATTTACACTGCTCAGATATGCAGATATACAACATATCAAAAATGCAACTCTCTTAGATTTTTCGCGACCCTTTAACTCCTGGCCGCTGGCCCATATTTGGAAGAATGAACTAAACACGTAACACAGAAACATTTTTTATATTTATATTAAAATAATATTTTTTATTATATCAGACTAAGAATGGAATACCCAAGTGAGACATACTATATTTCCCATCAACTCTGGTTTCACTCAATAAGGGCTACTCCTTCATTCAATTATCAACTTAATAACCCTTACGAAGTTGAATGGACCTTGTTCTGAAACAACTCGTCCTATAATATTCCTCAAGAGGCTTCGGAATTCTAAAGTAAGGTTTTCAAATAACTTCATAATATACTTAAAATATTTTCAAATAAAATATACTTACGCCAGAACTTAATACACTTGCAACATACACTCCCTATCCAATATGAGAAACTAAGCCGATACTTATTAAAGAAACGCATTACTGCCATTAAGGAGGCTATCCAATAATTTATAACCACGATGCTTAAAAGCAAGTGGGAATAACTGCTCAATGATAAGTTCTACTTTGAAGAATAATAAATTGGGCTTATTTTATTGCAGTAATAAAATTCTAAACCTAATCAAGCGTTGGGTTAATAAAAGCTACCAACGAGTCAGATAATTATAAAAAAAAAAGTATAAAAGAAATATTTAATGTGGTTCCTGATGTATTCCTCAGGCATAAATGGCATTTAGTTTTTATTTATGAATTTCAAACCCTACTGATTATTTTTCATTTAAAATCTCTTAAAAAGAAACCTACTACTGATTGCTGACTTCTTAAAGGAATGGTAAGAAAATATTGTTGAATTCTTACAAACTTATACCAGATGTTCAATAACTAACTGTCGATGCTGAAATAAAACAGAATTTGGTTTTGTTATTTAATTACATTTTTTCCTTTTACAGATGAAATATTAATAAAAAGTCCCCAATATTTAATTTATTTAAAATGGGTAGAGTGTTGTGTTTCAAATTATGAACCATTTATAATCATCTCGATCAATAAGAGGAAACAATATTATCGTAATTTGTTTTTAATTTATCTTTCATAATTTTTAAAATATGAATGAATAAAATAACTGTGTTAATATTAATTTTAAATTTCAATTTAGATTCTAATTCCGAACATTTTGTAAAAACTGTCTTTTCTTTTATTTCTTTTTCTAAAAGTGCCTAACGCCTATGGATGTCTTTTGACATGGTCCAATGTTCTGAGGTTTCTGTACCCGCAGTATTCTTTCGTTGCTGACATGGTGTACTCCTGAAATTCTTAACATACGCTGACATCACTTGTTGAATGATTGTAGGCGATGTTTCTTGATTAAAAATGATCAATATACTATCGTATTATGCAATGTATTGGTCTGCTATATTTGAAAACTGTCGAGGCAAATTATGATGTAAGTCTCATGAAGAATAGCTACCATAATTAATTTTTTTTCTTCTACTCGGTTCATTAAAGGATTAAAAAACTATTTCATTTCTAGATAATTAAACTATATCGCCAATTCATGGCTGCAATGAGACATAAATACACTTATCCACAATGGTGCCAACATATTCCCAATAGACCTCAATAAAATAACGGAAGGGGGTGGAGGACGCAGGCTGGCCAACTGTAGTGATTGATTTAAGTGGCAGTGCGTCAGAGGACCGCCCTCATTAATGTGCCACAGGCCATATCCGCCCTACGTGCCTTCGGCTTCGCAGCACTGTCCCCCACACAACCACGATGACTCACAGTTTGTTTATACTAAATGCAGCTTATTACATTCTGTACAACCCGTTGCTAATATCTTTTGCTTATTAATGGCATGTATAAAAACAAGAAGGAACACATTCCGTACTGCAAATAAGATATGAGTTATATCCTATCTGAAATGCTCGGCACTACTCGGGGTCATGCTATAATATTAAAACATTATAGTTCTCAGCAGAAAAAGTGAAAATGCATTTTCGATTTACTAAAGAAAAATATTTGAGTGGAAATGGGGTCGTTTCATACGAAATGTCCGTTTTGATTATTGTTGTTTACTTTGAATGACCAGTTAGTGAGATTTTGTTTTAGGTTTAGGTATCATTTTTACGACAGATTATTTCCAGAGGATAGGAAAATATGCAGTGCGGAGTACAGCATTATATATGTAGATGAGGAGTAGAATGGCTTTTCTAAGAAGATGTTTTAAGATGTTTATCGTGATGAGCTCGTGTCCAGGAGCTTTGCGAGAAGGTAATCTGTGAATAATATAAGATATTTCTGAAGGGTGGAATGCTTTGGGAGGGTCATTTGGAGGGGAACATTTAACTCTGCTTTTATATATTGAAGGTGAGTTGGATTCATAATAACAGGATGTGGATGAAAGGTTTTAGAGAGGTGTTGGCCGAATAACTGAGCTTTTTCTTCGCCTGGTCATAACCAGATTTTTTAAAAATTCAAAGTGAAATTAGTGGAAATTTTTTGTTTACTATTTTCATATTTACGGATTGTTATTAGCTGTTATTAATACTCTCTTTTTTATAATATTTAAAATCACTACAATTGAAAAAACATTGTTTAGTAAGGACCATGGAAACACAAGATTTTCATGTAATTTTTTATGAATTTAATATTGGCCACCCGGCTGCTTGAACTGCAAGAAACATTACTACCTTGTACAATACCCAGGGAAGGATGTTGTAGGAGGAAGAGAACGGACCAGTCGCCCATGCCACAACTAATTGCAAGAAATTCATTGGAGTTTGTATGGTGGTCAATGGCAGGAATAATTCAATCTTCTCTTCTACCCAGAGGTGAGACCATCACATTCACATCGTACTGCAGGGATATCGATATAATGCAACACAAATTTATCAAAAAACAACTACCACTGGTTAATCGGAAGGAACCTAAGCTCTTAAGCGACAACGAAGCCCTTCCACATCCACCTTATCCGCCAGACTTATCTCCAACAGTATTTACATCTGTTCAGAAATCATTAAAATTTTTATAAATGATTCTCAAGTCAAAAACGCATTTTTTAAAATATTTTATTTCATTACAAAACCCTGAATTCTTCAGTTCTAGGAATTAACTTTTAATAACAGGTTTGGAAAAATGTATAGAAAAAGAGGGTAAACATTTCGATTAAAATTTTTTGATTTCATAGGATTGTTTTACTTTAAAAACGGGCATTTCATATGAAACAACCCAATAAATTGTGCGGTTTTAATAGAACAGATATTAAGAAAAATACTTGTTTACACTCAAGATTACATAAAAAGGGCTATTTATATTTTTCTAACAAAACAAAGAAAGAAAAAGAATCGATACTTTTACAATCCACGAAGAGTCATCAGTTCTTTATTTGATAAGGATCGTACTGTTAGATCTGGGAGGAGATTCGCGAGAGCACGATGAGTTACACCCCAATTAAAGGTACCCAATTTACAGAGGCTGAGTGAGCCTCAGAAGGATCTCCCGATAAGCGTCTGATAACAGAATAAATTATTATCTACCATAGATTGTTTCAGATCCACGACGTAGATATTTGCAATTCAATGCCTTATCTACAGGGCTACTCAGATCCCCACAGTAAAATCACGAATAATCGAGTTTCAGTAGTTTGTCCCGTTACAGATAAAAACTCGGATCTTTTCTGTCCTCCCATTAAGGCATGTTTTTCTTTTCTTTTTGAAAATCACGGGCTTCCTTCTCCTCTACTGTGTCAATCTTCTTGTGTTTCGTCCATTCATTAACTCTTACATAATAGGTGATGTGGTGGTATTCCACGAGACGACTAACACCATCTTAAGCAGTGAACAAACGTCATATGTTCATAATATTTAGTCCATAAAAACCACTGTAGTCTATGAAGTGTATTGGATGCAGTAAAGAGTAGAGACTCGACAGTTTCTGGAACAATGGTTGGAGAGAGAGTTAATTGGTAATATTCAGTTTATAATCTCTCGAAGTTAATAATAACTACTTATATGAATGTCTGAAACCGTTGACGTTGAAAAACACGTAGCTTTGGGGACCAAAATAAAACGACTCAAATTTTCACGCTAGGTTGCAGCACCGTAAAGCTTAAAAGAAAATAATTTCATAATAACCCTCTATATTAACTATTTCACACTATTCACTGTTTAAATGTATATACAAAACATGCTGCTCTGTTAAATCTTTGTGTTTATATAAGTGAACTGCGTTCCTCTATACGCATTTGTTTTGCTTGAAGACAAATTAAGAAATGAGATAGCATTTATAACATACAAAAAAATTTAATGAATGTTAATTATAGTGCCTGGATGGTTTAAGTTCCTTTATTTTGTTCTGGAAATGAACAATTTACAAGTACAATGGTTCTTATCTAGCCAAACTATAGCCCTATGGGGAAAAAATTAAACAAGTTTAGGTAACAATATTATTCTAATGAGAAAAAAGAATCATTATCTGGAAAGAGAAAGTTCGAGAAAACACAAGATATCAATGATCAAACTAGCATATCCGCCATCAATGAGATAAAAGTTAAATGAATATAATAATAATAAAAATATTTATTAGGGAAATCATACAAATGCCATTTGGCGCATATTGTAATTTAGATGTTCTTTGGAAAACCTCCCCTAAGGGATTCTCCTGAAATCGTGTATGAAGAAACCTCCCATTGAAGGCACTCCTAGCGTGGTACATCTCAAAGTAGTAGATCCCTGCCCCAGACACGTTTCATCTCCTTTTCGGATTCCGTGGTAATGAGTCTGTCAGTAATGATTGTACCAGTAAGTTTAGTTGTCCAGCAAGTGAGTCATGAATTTTTCGTAGTTTTTCTTGATTGTGTCAGTAACGAGTGATATGTTTAGATCTTTGTGTAATGATTTATTAGTAATTTAAAAGGGACTATGTGTAATATAACGAAGGAATTTCGATTGAAAAATTAGAATGATCTGTATGTGGGATTTATTGCATGAGCCTCACACTCGCGAGCTACAGGTCCATAGGGGTTTCAGTACCATGTTGTATATTATAATTTTGTTTGTAATTGATAGTATATTCTTGTTGTGAAGTAGTCGTTTTAGGAGTGAGAGTCGGTGATTCAAATCAATTACGTGTGATTTCCAAGTCAGTCTTCTGTCCATTGTAAGGCACAAATATTTTGTTTGTGTTTGTCAGGGCAATGATGTATTGTAAATTGTTAGAGAGGGGCAGTCTGAATGTCTAAGTGTAAATGATACTTGGTTCAATTTCTGTATGTTGATTTTTATACGCTATTTATCGAGCCAAATTTCTAATGAATTTAAGTGTTCCTGAATGTTCTGAGAAGCTATGCATTGGTCTAAAGTATAACAGTATCGTCCGAATATGTAGCAAGTAGTGTTTCTGGCGTCTGTGGGATCTCGTGAGTGTATATGGAGTACAGAACTGGACCTAGAATATTGCCCTGCGGCATTCCTGCATTAATTCGACAATAGTCACAATTTTTACCATCCTGATCAACAATAAAAAACCTGTCTTCTAGATAAGATTTTATGATTAGATAATATGCCTGTGGTAGAACTGATTTAAGTTTGTACAGGAGACCATCGAGGCAAACTTTATCGAATGCCTGTGAAACGTCCAAGAACGCTGCTATGCAATATTCCTTCTTTTCAAGTAGAACGGCAATGCTATCAACCAATCTATGACATCGTTGTGTTGTAGAATGTGCATGCCTAAACCCGAATTGGTGGTTAGGAATTAAATTATTTATTTCCAATAATGGATAGAGCCACTTTACAATAATTTTTCATAGGCCTGTAGGACGTAATTTGGTCTAATGAAAAGTTGGGCTTGGGATCATTTTCACTACGGAAAATTTCAATACTCAAGGAAAAATAAGTATGTCGAAGAATAGAATTGTAGAAAACTGTGAGAAAAATTAAGCCTTTCCTAGGAAGAGATCGTACAATTTTAGGCGTAATTAGATCATAACCAGGTGATTTTCTACGCTGTAATTTTTTTATACAAAATTCAACATCTGAAGGATTGATTGGTGGGGGTGGTAAAGACAGAGGAAATGGTGAAGTCGGAATATGGTGGACGTCAGAGCAGTGCTGTAGGTCAAGTAGGTCGCCGTGTGGTTGAAATATGTCTGTAAGATGAGAGGCAAATAGGTTTGCTTTTTCTTTATCACTTCTGGCCCATAAGTTTTCAGATATACGGAAAATGCAGAATATTTCTAGTTTGTAGCCATAGAGCTATTGGCTGTAAGTTAGTCAGATGTGTGTTGTAGATGTCGTTTTTTTTATTGTTGTACTCATCACGACGTGAAGTAACCTGTTTTCGGACGTGGAGTCTTCTTCTTTGAAGTTCGAGATGAACTGTGCATCCTCTATAAATCGCTGGATGATCTTCGCCGCACAGCGCACAGGTAGGCGGCTCTTCACGGGGTTTCTGGCATCTGTCGAAAGGATGATCTTGGCCACACTTCACGCATCTTGGTTGGTGTTGGCAGAATGATCTGGAATGTCCATATTCCTAGCACCTGATACATTGAACAATGCCCCTTCTTTTATGAGGTTCCTCAAATTTAGCTTTTGTTTTAGCTAAGTGGGTTATATTGAACACTTCAGCATTGTTTGGAGCTGGCTCAATATCCACAAAGAATAATGGGAGGGGTTATTTTGACCTTGGGAGATTGATAAGGCAAAATGTGAATCTTTTTCTCTTAAGATCACATTTAATCATATCATTAGGTGTGGAATAGTGAAGATTTATGATGACGAACCGATAGGCTTTTTCTTCTTTAGGCTGAAATGTGTAAAAAGAAAAATATTTAGATTCTAAATATTTTATGCAGGCTCTATATGCATCACTGATTTTTGTTTTTAATGTGATCACTTCTTTATTAGAAAAACATTCAAAATTATCCTCTCCTTATTGCTGATTCCCTTAATTTTATTGGCGGTGGTAAATGGAGTGGACTACTGGTGGTGCGACGTGTTCTTCTTCCAGTTCAACAGATAGTGGTGCAAATATGTTACTAACACAACATTAGGAACATTGCTTAGTGTAGGAATATTCATAGAATTGTGAGTAGCAGGTTGAGTCACTGGTTGTTGTATAGGTTGAGATAGTCAGCTGTTATGTTCGCATTTTGATAATTAATGTTATTAATTAAATTATGGCGTGGTTTTGATAGGTTAGGTTTTTTTAATAATGTTTTCACTTTTGAATCTTTGCAATTCATCCTTTTTTTGTCAATTTGGCAGTCTGTTAAAGAAATGCAGAAGTTACACCATACCTTTCTTTTCAAAATAGTAGAAATAACGGCTTCATCGTCTTTCTATTCGTTACAGCAATTTTACTGTTCTAAATCAGCAAAGTGTCTTTTTTCACTAAATTATAGTACAAACGCTTTAAGAAACCACACTTCACTGTAAAACACACCCAAAATACTTTAATTCAATTGATTGAAAAACTTAAAGGTAACTTAAGCAACTTCAAGTTCAAGGTCTAACCTAAATCCTGAATAAAATAAAATTTCAATTTCTTACTTCTATCTTAGGTATTCTGTCCGAAATTATTTGTTTTTTGTGTTTATTCATTATTATATTGCAGATAATTTATTTTATTACGGATTATAGCCCCAAGTCATTACAATATTACAAAAAAAAATATAGTGAAGATTAATTAAGTAAGGAAAATAATATACTATATTAAGCGAATACTTGTCCATCACAATTTACTGCCTTATTTCTCGTGGTTTTAGCTCGGAACTAAGAATGAAATTTCAGGAACATAATGAATTGTTTGCTAAATTACTAAGCTGGCGAAATATGAGAATATTCCAACTTTTGAAATTTCAATTTTCCGATTTCGTTTCAGAACCCCTCATATGTTGAAGAGCCTGATGTTTAATAATTATTATTAAGATATATTAATAATTATAAGATAATAATAAGAGATACATTAAATCTAGATACAGATGAATTATAAGGGGGCCCTGAATGTATATAGACAATGCGAATATTAAGCCCGCAACAATCAATGAAGAATAGGAGACAAGAAATTTTTTTTAAAATTGGAGTTATCACGTTTTGAATCTGAACGCCCCGTATGTGGATAACGGAACTGTATAAATACACACTTTATATTAAAATTTGTAATAGCTTTATTTTTGTAAATAGTAATGTTATTATTTAAAATAAAAAGGAAATGATTGTTAATAATACTTGCACGGCCTACATAATCATAATAAAATCCTTGGATTTCACCACCGAAGGGTCTTTCAAAGGAACAATGACATGGACGAAGAGAGATCGCATACGTGAACCAGGACGTGGCCGCCAAGCACGTTGGGTGACATCCTCTCCAGCGGGCCGGACTGGACAGAACTGGATGGAGGCGGCTTGCGGTGCCCATCCTCATTCCAGGAGGGTACGGCTGTTTGGAGGACATTGTCTTCAAGGACTGATGCAGGAGTTGGGGGGTTAAAGGTAAAAGTCTTTTAGAGGAAGAGCAGTTCTTGAAGGACAAAAATGTGAAATATTTCAGTCCATCGCCTATTGCAATCACTCCAATTATAATTTTACTTCAGTAGGTTCTGAGACCATGCTCTTTTCAGGGGCCTCAGAGGATTATCAGTTATTGATAAGAAAGGGAATATAGAAAGTAGTGGGTTCCAATGGAAATAGAATCACAGAGAAAATAAAAGATAAAAACAAACGCTATAAAATAATATGTTCGTCAATTCCAGAATCTATATGACATTAAGTTCGGGCTGCTTGTTGCAATAATTTCAATATGACATTATTACTTGACTACTTGATACATAATTTCAGATTTTACATTGAAATGTTCTAGCTTATGCTGGATATTTAATTACTTTAAGATCCGTAAGAGTTGAACCTAAAACATATAACGTCAACCTTAATATTAATTGTTTAAAATAAAACTAAGCAAGTAATAAAGTATTGACAGTATAGATCTCACTCAAAAACCAAAATTAAAATACGACTATAATGTTAAAACAAGTTCAGTAGTCTCGCGAATTCTATTAACAGATACGTAGTCTTGTACATAAGTTTATAGGAATTTTGTAACTAGAAAAGTTTGCATGGCTGTTGACCTTTCCAGTGACATTAATAAATCCAAACACGATATCACCTATTAACCCTGAAGACAACCGGCTTTAGCGGCTATTAAAGCTTTCCAAGAGGCAATGTCAACTACAGTAAAACTCCGTTCAACCGCCATTCATTTATCCGTCAGTTTCTGCGAGCTGTCAGTAAGGCATAAACCAAGAGAAGGTGGTATCTTAAGTAATGGAGCTGGTGTTTCCAAATAAAAAATTAAAATAAATTAAACAATTATGCTAGTACGATGATTCTGATAACAGTTTAATTAAAAAACAACTACTCCTACATCCATGAAGGTTCATGGTAGAGACTGTACTATTTCGTGAACAATGATTGCTCACGGAGATATTTTGTCCGGGATCACGCTCAACCGCCAAGTTTTTCCCCGCTGAAGGCCTGTTTATAGTCTGTACCCTCTTTATGGAGGCTCGGCGAGCCCACAGAGGGCCTTAAGGTCCGACAGGTTCCATCCGTGGATGTTAACAGATTAAATAATTCATATGCCACAGTTGGGTTTGAATCAGGAACCTTCAACAAAGCAATCAGTAACCTACACAGTCAGCGAGCCATATGGAAAGGAGCTATTGGTAATCACAGTACCAAGAATTCATATGTAATAATGAGGACAAATATTGAACATATTCCCTGCTTATGATAGGTTTAGTAAAGACTTCCTAAAAAGTTAATAAACGCTGTTCCGCTGGGAAGCGTCTGAGGAGTAGCTAGACTTAGGCTACACCTACATAGGATCCGATTCGGTGCGACGTGATTCTATCACATACGATGCTGGGGTGTATACATTATACATATTTTACTATACATTATAGTTAAATATAAATGTATTAAAAATAATTAATAAATAATCTTAATTTTATAAATTTAAAGAACCAAATGTTATAACTCTCGATATATTTCAGTCATTTGGTTTGCTAGAGACGTCTCATCGTATCATACCGGATCCAATGTAGGTGTAGCCCAAGGCGTAGGTGGGAGGATTGGGTTAAGAGTGATCTGGCGGATTCGGGTTTGGACGGAAGTGTGTAACCACAGATTGGTGGCATCGGTATCGAGCCTTTGGGCTCGCTAAGCCTTGTTCATCTTATTATTATTCCCTGCATGTGGCTTAGTAGTCACCAGCAGTAAATATTCCAAAAATCTCTAGCAAAATTAAAAACAAACCTCAAGCATTACAAAAGAACACACTCAGAACTCTACACAAAAAGCTTCTTCACTCCCAAAGACAAAGAAGGTACTCAGATATAATTAAGCATAAAAATAATCTCCGTTGTTGTTTTTTAATTATAGATTTTGTACGAAGCACTTTTGTTTGGATTGATAAGAAATATCGAGGTCTTTAGATCCCACAGGTTCCACACGTGGATGTTAACAGATTAAGTAATTTATCTGCTATGGTCGGATTTGAATCTGGAGACTTCAGCAAACCCACTCAGCACCCTACACATTTGAGCTACGAATGACGAACCTCATTGCAGGGTTTTGAACATGATTTCGTTCTTAAAATATTTTTAAAAATGACTCTATTTAACTTATCTTTCAAAACGACAATGATATAACACTCCTTAATAAATTTCATGATTTTATGCAATGATAAAATTGATTCATATCAATGATAACCTTCTTCGGAGGAATCCAACCATCAACATAATCCTCACAAATCGGAATCAGGCTGACAGAGTGTCGCTTGTCATCTTAGGCTCCTGGAATCGACCAATTAGTTAAAGGACCACCAACAGGTCCTTTTGTTCAAATTAGGCGGCTTATTTTTCGAAATTAATTATACCGCTATTATTTATAATATCAATTTCACCCTAAATATTTTTTCGGAATTATATTATTGCGTTTGATCGGAATAGAATTCGGTATTATTTGTAAATATAGATTTAAAAAAGGTTCACTATAAAAGAGTGAGAAGCAATGTGATAGAAGTGACAATTCCATAATATTGTGAGAAAGCAGGTTAATGTTAAAATATTTTGCTACATCCTAAAACACTTAAGCGTATACCACAATTGAATCGGTCATTTGAGAAACACCTCATTTCAAAAAAGTAAACTTTCGGGAAATAAAAAAAAAACTCAGCGGGTCCATAATTTAACATCATATATTTTTTGAATGTTTTATATGTTTCTACAGGGGTTCGGTAAGCTAATTCTACCAAACTAAAATTGTATTATTTTTATTTTGATATTTTAAAAAATTATAAACGATGTTGTAGATGTGTTAGTTTTCAAATGACTGACTGAACGATATGTTATCAGGTATGAAATAAAATGTAAAACAATTCAAACTATTAATAAAAAATCAGAATTTTATTTTTCAAATAATACATATGCATTTTCCAAACATGCGTGTTGAATTTGTCTAGCCTTCGCCAACAATATATGTCTAACTCAATTTTGGCCAAAAATGGACATGAGGTGTTTCTCAACTTACTGATTCAATTATGTTATGGCTCTATTATCCCTTGAATATCAAGCCATAAAAAGCTCTTCAAAAACTTTTAATATGTTTAAAATATAGAAAACTTCATATTACTTTGAAAAATCCTCAAGGTAGTATCCTTGGCCCAATCCTTTATACAGTGTATACAGCTGACATCCCAACTCATCCTAATACTATCCTTACCACGTATGTTGATGATACATGTGTATTATCAGTCAACACCAATCCAGTTATTGTATCCCAAAGCCTCCAATCCCATATCACTGATCTTGAAGAATGGTGTCAGAACTGGAGAATTAAAATAAATTCTCAAAAATCCCATCAAATCACTTTTACCTTAAGTCTTAAACCAAAGACTTCCTGCCCTTCAGTATCCTTTAATAATATCCCACTTATACCTGTAGAACAAATCCGATACTTAGGGTTGCATCTCGACAAACGATTAACCTGGAATCCTCATACTAGACTGAAAAGACAAGGAACCGCTCGACGTTTCAGGCTACTTCAACACTTCCTAGACAAACGCTCTAAGCTCCCAATTAATTACAAAAGACTCATCTACATGACCATCATACGACCTATTTGGACATACGGAGTAGAGCTTTAGGGCTCCACTAAGCCATCGAATTCTTCTCGTATCCAATCCCTGCAATCCAAAATCCTTCTTAAAATCCTCAACGCTCCTTATTTTGTTAAGAATAAAATCATCAATAACGACCTTAAGGTCCCATTTGTTGCTGATTTGGCCCGGACTCGGTATCTATCCTTTCATAACAAACTTCATTCCCACTCAAACCCTCTAGTTTCAAACCTTTCTTCCTCTTCAATTCCCGATAACCCTCCAAGGCGTCTGAGAAGAAAATGGCCACGTGACCTTCTTAGTTGAACATGCGATTTGAGTACTACCAGTGGGTAGTTTCTCTACTTGTCATTATATCATGTGATTATGCATCACTCTGCCAATTTTCTTGTTATATTACTGTAATATAGTTGTAAATATCAATAAATAAATAATAAAAAAAAAAATTGAAAAAAAGACACTTTGATTTATCCAACCTCTAAAATAAATCTCTCTATTAAATAAAAAATTGTTTGTGACCATATAGTATTCCATTTTATAGTTGTAAAGCAGGGCGGCACTGCTTCGGCTGGGACAAACACATCAGCAGATTTAACATAATAATTGCTGTGGGTTATAATGTATGTTATTATACATACATAAGATAGGTATAAAATAAGAATGATTGTTTTGGTTATCATAGTGATAGGAAGCTCTATATCATTTTCTCAGGAGTACGCAACCAACTAATTAATGACAACCTTAATTTGTTAAAATAAGAAAAATGGACTTTATAACTTTTAAATATTAAAAAAAAATAGATTTATTTATTTTATTTTATTTACCCAGGGCGGCCCAGTGTTATAGCACAAACAAGAAATTTCTTCTATCTTTCTTTCCTAGAATTATTCAACTATTTTCTCCAGATATGAAATATTTCACTTTTTCGCATCTCTTATCCTTTTATCAACGAGATTTTGACCACAAAACCCCTCGGGTATTTAAATTATGATAGTTAAAACGATAAAAAATTGTTAAAAACCACGTATCCAGGTCGGTTATATGCCAAAGTGTAACTATTGTGCTACACCCAATGAGTGAATCCGCGAACTATCTCCAGGCAACAATAGTGACTGCACTGCTCAGTCTTGGGCATCTTTCTATGCTGTTTCTAAAATGTTCTTCATAGATCAATATAAATAATGATAAGATCCAAATAAAAATTTCTCTCGATTAAAAAAAATATTTTTATTGGTCACCGTGTATTATTTTGTTTTACATACAAAGTCGTAGAAAATTAGTCTAACTGGTGGAGAACATATATATTCGTAAAATGAGGCAGGGAGTACTCCCCAAGTAACTCATTAAAAAATACCTGTACCAATACAACCCGTAAACGGGTCTGATATTCAGTACATGGTAGAGACTGCACTCTTTCTTGGACAACGGTTGACCAGGGAGGTGAATTTGTCCTATATCACGCACAACCGCTGAATTTCCCCCTTTTTTCGGCACCCACTTTATAGAGGCTAGGTGAGCCCCAGGAGGGTCTATTTCCCATATGATCTATCTCCGGCTGCTTACAGACTAAATAAAATTCTGCCGGCATGGGATTTGAACCCAGGACCTTAGGCACGTCAACTCAGTGCTCTACCACTGAGCCACTCCGCTTTTATAACTTTTTAACTTAAGCTAAAAATCCCAAAATTCTTAATACTTTCAAGACTATATGCTCTTAGAGTAAAAGTATATGTTGCAAAATAGTGGAGGATTGTAAGAGGTGTTGGCATTCACTGCCTACACCTCCTAAAATTTCCCTATAAATCCAATCCTGGAATAGAAATTTCAATATAAAGATCAAATGTCACACTTCATTTTCTAGCCTGATCACGTGGAATTGATACCGTAATACTGTAATAATGAACTATATTTACGATAATGCTATTCTCCTCAGCTCTAACTACTATCCCCATTAACTAGTAATGTACATTATGTACATCATGGAGATCCTGGCTCGTGTTCCACCTTCAGATATTCTCGACCTTGTTAGGCAATACTCCTCAGCTTACCATTTTCACATAAACCCATCACTTATTAATATTCCATTCATAGAATTTAATAAATATCCCTCTTATATTGTTACAAAAAAAGTCATCCATAATGATGTCCCATTTGTAACAAATTTCGCCAGAATGCAAACTTGGGAATTTCATATGAAACTTTATTCCCACTCAAACCCACTCGTTTCAAATCTTGCAACCTTTTCAATACCCGATAATCCTCCGAGGAGTATGAAAAAAAGATGGACTCGTGACCTTTTTAGATTAATTTTATATTTAAGTACTACCAAAGGACAGTTTCTTTAATTTTCTTTATCCATGCCACTATGTATCATTCCTGCCATTTACTTGTTGTATTGCTGTAATACACTTGTAAATTTCAATGAATAAATTAATTTAATTTTAATAAAATAATATTCAACCAAGGTTTGATAATAAAAGGAAAACAAAAGTGATTATTTCTTTCATAATTTAAATCATTTTGTAAATAAGACACTAGGAATAAAACGCGTATAACTACAAAATTTCAAAAGGTGAAAAACATTTTCGATATTTTAATCAAGCAATTTTGTCTACAAGTACAGTTGTCCGCCTCATTTCTCATGGTTTTAGTCCGGTTCTGGATTTGAAGTTTCGGGAGCATAAAGCATTGCTTGAGGTGACTGAATGTGAAAAAGTCAATATTTGAAATTTCGAGATGACAACAGTTGAATGCCTTATACTAATTTTAAAATTTCTTTAAGGATTATTTTTCTTAAAGATTTGTTACATTAATTAGAGTCATTCTCTAGACATTTTTGGTTATCGTAAATTACTTACACAGAACTTATAATTAGATCACAGAAATTGAGTTAATTAGAAATTTACTAATAGCAGTAATTATCACATAAAAGGAAAAAATTGTATAATTTAAGATTATTTCATTTTGAATTAAATTTACTTTACATGGAATTAAGGTTGGAATTTTTATTATATTATTTCAGTTCATTAATTTATTTCCTTTTGCACTATATTTAAAATAATTAAATACCATTTTTTCCGTTTGAAAAGTTGTACTGAAAGTTTGACAACTACCTATACTCTTCCTGTTTATATTTTACAATTAAATATCAGATAAAAAAATAGTTACTCTAATCCTGTAAAGCTATACAGATTTAAAGTACTACCGCCTTATCAATTCAGACGCCGCACTAGCGATATCCAGCAGAAATCGTGAAAATTACGGATAAATTAAGGAAAATAAAATTCGCAAATATTGGAATTATTACAGTTTTGGTTTGATGTAATTTATTAGGTCATATCTCAAATTGAATGTGCTATTCAAATAATAACATGCTTGAATGCTTTGAAACAACAGTTGAAACAGACGTAGTCCACTGTGGCCCGATCGTAAAAAAAGAAAGAACCTAAAATATTAAAATTAATAAAAAACAACCCGTACACGGGTCTGTGATTCAGTTCGTGTTAAAGAGATTGTGCGGTTTCATGGACAAGGGTTGTGCAGGAAGATGGTTTCTCTTAAGGCTATAGAGGCTGGTTGAGACCCAGGAGGGTCCTACATCCCATATGATCCATCTACGGCTGCTAACGGATTAAATAAACGTCTTGCTTGGAGCGTGAACTGAACCAGGATTTTCGGCATGGCAACTCAGTGCTCTACTGAGCCACTCCGCTCCCTTAAAATTAATAAGCATAACGAAAATAAATGCTTTCTAATAAAAATCTATTACGATTTCAAGTATCATTAACTGTGGTAAGCTAGTGCCAAATAGACAATAAACAATTATTTGGTTAATAATTTAAAAAAATCAATAAATATGACGAATGGAATAAGAGCTGCAATAGTGAAATAAAGAATAAAGAAATAAAATATACTCTATATAAGTAATGGTATAAGAGGATTAGGTAGAGATGTCGAATCGGAGGAACAGTTTGGACATACTCAGCTTTATTTTTATTGGTACAAAAAAAGGGGCGGGTCTTGTCTTATTCTATAGAGGAAAAGCTTACTCAAGTTTCTCGTGTTATTTCAATCAACGATTTTATAAACATATTTTAGTTTAATGTATTTCAAAATTTACATCATTATCCACCAACTTTCGTGTGAGTGACCCTAGAGGTCGTAATATTAAAAGTAATTATAAAAAGGATTTGCGTACTCAAAGTAAAGAATTAGTCGAGCCGTTCTCGAGTTTTGCGGTTAGCAAGGAAAATGTGATTCATTTATTATTATATAGATAGAAGATAGATAAGATTCCAGTTATTTATTATATGATAGGGACCGAACTCGGAATCTATTAGGCCTATAGAGCTGCATTTGGGCTCAAATTGTAGCAAATTTGATCTACTTTAAAAATGGTTACCTATGTTTTTTTTTCAAAAACGCACCGATTAGGAGATACAGGCCAAAAACTGAAATAAATCCGAAAATTTCAAGGTTTTTCGGCCACCGAAGGTTTCCCTCGTCATTTTTACGGGTTTTCTCTCCATGAGAACCTTATTTGCGCCTTAAAAAAATATGAAAAAAAAATTAGTCGAATTGGTCGAGCCGTTCTCGAGTTTTGCGGTTAGCAATGAAATGGCGATTCATTTTTATTATATACAATAGATAGACATTTACTTTATGAATGGTTGTTATACAGATGTGGGTTCCAAGTAGTCATGGGTAGATACTGGATTTTCCTGTATCTGAATACAAGTGATAGGGATACTTTTCTGTATTCGATACTTTTACTTGATATTTTTGAAGCTGATACAGTTATCCCGACTCTTACTCTTTTAATACGCTTACACATAACCCTTTCTTGGGGCATCAGTTTTTGTTATCATTTTTAAAGGAAAAGAGTTATTCGCCAAAATAGTAACCTGAACAAAGCATCAAATGATTAAAATCATGTTTTTTATTGGTTAATTATGTTTTGAAAGGTATGGAATTGATCAAAAATAAATAGTTGTTAAGACTACCTCAATCTTTTGCTATTCACGTTCCAAGACACGTCTATATCCTACAGGATCCATCCATCCCCGGATGTTGACAGATTAAATGTCACACAGTCGGGTTTTGAACCAGGGAACTTTGCCTTAATTTTGGCATGATTGTAGCCAATATGAAGGCAATAAAAAAGGCATGAGCTCGAATCTGTTTTCCCTTATTTTTTTCACTCAGCATACACACCAATATTGTTTGCAACATTGCGTTTATCCTCCAAACACGAAAGCCCGAAAACGGTACGCGCATCTGTTTAGGGCCAGATCTTTATCAGGGTTTTGAGGAGTCAGTCACCATCGCAGGAGAAAAGGTTTTGTGCAGCTTAGAACGTGTTTTGGGTTTCAATTGGGTGTCGAAACAGGCTCGTGACCATCACCGTAAGTAATGTCCCTACATACAATTAACTTCGGCTATAGTAAAGCTGAATTTAAAAGTTTAACAATTAGTTTCAATATATCTGAATATGGGTATTCTAAATTAAAATCTTGGAATTTCAGGAAAACAGCGGATGGAAAATACCTTTTTTCAATAAAATACCATGGGCAAATTAATAATAAACCATGGTAAATGTGTATGTACCTTGGTCATAATTAAAAATTACTAATCTTTATGATAACAAAATTCAAAATAAAAATATAATTCAAATAAAAATAGGTCACCTAAGCTTTATCGTTCATTGTTCCGTGGAAGCATCATGAAGTACTCACCTACAAAAAAAAAAAAAATTACAATTTATAATGATTCATAATTTCACAGAACCTGTGTGGACATCAATAAATGTTTGTAGCATTCATGTAGCAAGAGCTATGTAGTATGGAAATATAATGTTAAGAAACTGTCAATTAGTAAATCTCCTACGAGGAATTGGCAAAAATATATTCAAGAGATCAACAAGCAAAAAAAATCGTATGTAATTATTTTTAACGAAGTATAAAGCCGCATTGCACTACAAAAATCAGTATTTATATTAAATAGTAAATGTTTTTTCTTCATAATATTAGTAGATTAATAAATTAATAACCACTTGATTCCAGTTACTTCATTCCACGTATAGGTACACTTTCCACTCCCAATTTCATTCCAATTAATTCTATTTTAACACAATTATAATTTCATTATATTTTTCTATCTTATATGATAGTAATAAAAAGAATTCGACACGCTTGATAGTTGACCTTGGTAGACTCATGCCTGTATTTCAATAAATGTGATTCGGTTTAGTACTCCCTGAGTAATATTTCGTAAGTATCAGTATGATCAGAACTTAGTCTCAATCACCCTCCTCAATTAAAAAAAAATTTTAGAAATCGCACCAGTATTTTTAAAGGGACACAACTCAAAAATCGGTGTTTTTTCTGTAGTCAATTATGACCACAAAAAAAGAAATGGTTATACATATATTTATCACTGATCAAAACTGTAACAACCTTCAGAGCTTGCCTGTCGGAAGGCATTTGTGTTACAGTTAGTGTGCTATTGATATCCCAACCTCCATAATAGTTTTTCCCGTTTTAAAAAAAAATGTAGATTTTTGACTTATGTCACATTAGAAATACCAGGGAGTTCGTACTTCTTTATCTTCTGTCCAAGCCCATTCCTCAATCACCAACCATCAAAAGTTAAACAATATTAATATTATTATGACAACAGAATAAGGAGGTCAGATAAGTCGCAATGTCCCCTTCAGCACTAAGGATCTTGTCGAGTACTAGGACTTCCTTTCACGATCCTCAGCTCATGTTCCTAGGCACGCGACACTCACCTTAATTGTCTCAGACTCGGACAAGGCGGCAGACGCCGGTGTCTTCAGAAGAAGGCTACCACACTTAAGTCAAATTCCTACCAATAATAGAACAAAAATTTCTTACTTTGTTTTTCATCTTATGAAAAATAATAAATTAGCAGAATAAAGAAAAATAACAATATTATTTTATATATTACATTATGATAATCCAGTGCCACAATTTGGTTAGCTTTACTTTATTTTTGAACATCTTAAAAATATATATGTTATAAAGATTATCTCCTTTAACACGCCTCATCGATCAATTTGTTCATTATGTCAACTAAAGCGAATAATCGCAAAAGCACCAGACTGATGTTAATCACTCAAGTTGACATTAAAAAAAAAAAAAAAAATGAGCGATAAAGAATTTCTCATTAATTTCAGAAACGCTGATATAATGAAAATGAGTAAAAATAATAAGAATAAATAAATCCTCTATTAACTGATAGACATAGTTAATAGTTAATTACAATGTATTTTTACCATGACCGTTTCTTCCATAATGAGACCTGTTGAAGGTTTCTGGTTCAACTCCGGCTACATCGGATAAATTAGTTATCATTTAACAGACAGGGATGGACCCTGCGGGATGTACAGACCCTCCTAAAGCTCATTCAGCGTCTATAAATTGGTACCGTTAATTGGGTGAAAAAATAGGCTATCAGTGGTTTCCAACCTGCGGAGCGCGATACAGTTGAAAATACAATTAAAAAATTTCTCTTCGTTCTATTTTTCTCTTACCTGAAATCTTTTTATCTTAAATTGAAACTTATCATATTGTTTCGTATGACTAATGACTTGAAAACTAATTATTTTGTTTTTAATGTAATATTTGAGGCATGGGAGGCTTTCATTTCAACCGGGGGGGGGGGGGACGTGGATAGCTCTCATTTGGCCGTGGTACAAAAAAGGTTGGGAACCACTGGCATTGATTGTTTTAAATATAGTACAACCTCAAGTATGCACTGAACTCAAAATCGTTCATGGCCTTGATATGATATCCATACTTTAAGTTTGAGTATGGACTAGAATACTAATTCTCAATACCAAGTACTGACAATAGTTTGTTCCAAATAGTCTTTTAAAACATTGCGTAAACATAAGTATAGAATAAATAACGACACGTTTAAATACGAAATTCTACGGCTACATGCAATAGATATTGATAAGAAAAAGTAAAATTGCATATATTTTTTTTCAAGCAGAGCGGAGGAATAAAATTAAAAGTAAAGGTTAGCGGATTGGTACAGGATCGGATATGGTACAAACTGCTAATCCCCTTCATTATATATGTCAGCAAGTTATCTCGACAAGGCTACCCTAGCAACGGCAAGATAAATTATCAGCGGTGCAGACATATGGCCGTCCGGTCTCCGGCAATTGCGGCTCTGTCGCTACTCGGTCAATTTGCTAAATCTATCTATAGCTTGATATAAGTACGAGGATTGTTTTTGCAATATTCATCGAAGAATATAACTATCCAGGAATATTTAATAATTATAAGTTATTTAAAAACCACGTTAAACATTAGAAACATACCGAATTGGACATGTTTAACGTTTAATGTTAATTTACCCTTTTATGAGCTAAAGTTAAAGATTTTAAAATATTTAGGATTTCTCATCTTAACGTACCAAATGTTTCCAAAAAAGTCTTAAGTGAAGTTCGGTTGTATCTCCAAAGCCAAAACCGGTACTGCATTGAATTAGACACTTGTAGGAGGTATAAACCTAAAATGTTACATGAACACTACGAAAACTATTTACAAGTGCCACTTTATAAAATAAATATTACAATCACCTAAAAATGAAACTATATTATATGTATATTTTATATTATATGTAGCATCAGTTAGATCTTTATCTTATGAAAATGAAAACAATTTTCATTTCAAGTCCATTTATTTATTTATTTTTATTGGAATAACAACCATCTTTGATTTTTACTTTTAAAAAAGCTAACAAGCTAAAACAATAATATATGAATAAATTATGCTATCAATTCAATGAGGGAAAAGGTGGGGATATTAATCCACATTGAATTATAATTCAGGAAATAGAAGTTCAATATAGATATTGAAAAATCACAATTTTTAAATTTATAATTAATATTTTTACCCCGAGCAAAGGTAAAGAGAGTAAATTTTCGATATTCTATTTTAAAAACATTACTATTAGTACAGCCGAAAATGTATCAGTAATGACCATAGATTCGGAAAAGCCAGGGTAATATGGATTCAATCAATGTTTTTTAGCTAGTTATCGTAAAGTATTCCATCGTGAAAAAGGTACCTGACAGGACTATAATAAAATTTGTGTGTTGTGAAAATAAAATTATTCAGCAATTCAATTTAATTTTATTAAATAATCTAGATGGTTGCAATGGAAATTTCGTCAAACACTAAATAAATACATGCACATACAAATAAATAAATATATACTTAAACCCGTGGACCAACGTCATGTAGAGCACATACAAAAATTAAAATCTTCTCAACATACACAACTAACGACCAACACACACACAAGGTATCTTTACTTTCATTTTCATTATGAATTTCATGGACTTTACACTAGCCAATACAGTTAATGTTGACGTGACCGTTAGGAAAAGACTAAAAAGGAATCTGGATGAAAGATCTCCTTCAATAATTGACTCATCCAATGCCAGGAAGAGGTGCTGCTGGGTGATGGGTAAAATACCATGATTACACTCGACACCACATTAGTTAGTTGCCATGTCTTACATAGGAGCGAATAAAGATTTGAAAGTTAAAATAATAATAGTAATAATGATTTAGGAGTACTCTGCAGCAGGATGTTAAATCTAGAACAGGAAAATGTTGGGAGCGATTAAATAAGGAGACCATTATAGACGATGTCATAACCAGCAACTCAAAACGCATATAAAATACAGATGCAATAAGAATACGAAGAATTCGGTTCTATAGACAGCTACAAAGTTTAAACCCAAGTATTAAGATCATAAGAGTAATCACATATCATAAAATACTGAAAATGGTCAATACATTAAAGAGACAAAAAAAAAACACTGAAGAGATTGAAGTCACTTAGGATGACACAATTTAGGCAGAAGAAAGTTTGCAAAAACCCAGGGAAAGCGATATGGAAGAGAAGACAAGAGGAAAGAACAGTTGAAAAAAATATAGTCAACAGAGGCTCGATGGTAAAAAAAAACAGTAATAAACATTATATCTTTGTTTATACAGCGTATTTATTATTGAATCCTTGAAATACACTTAAATTTTACTGGATCCAATGACTATATAGTCTTTGGGGGATCTGGGGCTCTACCGTCATTCTTCTCCATTCTCTCGCTCCAGTGAGGCTCTTCCAATTTCTTATTCTAATTCTTCTTTGATCATCCTCTAAGCCAGTGGCTCCCAACCTTTTTCGTACTATGCTCTATTGTTCAATTGAAAGCCTCCCACGCACCCTCTTGCACAATATTTTTTATAGGCAAATCAAAAAAATTATTACTTTGAAAAAAAACAATTAGTTTTACTATCGCAAGATTATACAACATTATAGGTTTCAATTTAAGATAAAAAAGGACTTATAAGGAAAAAATAACTAAAACTAAGTGAGAATTTTTCACCCATTCAGCCTCATTTTAGTCAGCCTGTGGGACTCCATTCTTTCAATATGATCCAACCATTCTTATTCTGCTCTCCATTACGGCACAGACAAGCTATCCATGCATTTTAGTGGCTAAAAGATTTGAAATAATTAAAAAATTACAAATATAGAATATCTAGGTGCTTATATAATGGATAAATATTTATATGAGTTCAGTGCTGATTAATGACCTACGCATATTTCACGATGAAAGTCAAGTCATTATTAGTTAATTATTCAATAAATTAATTTAACTGAAATAAAAAAAATAATCTTGAATGATAATAGCTGGCCTTGATAATATGTTTGGAAGAAAATGTTCCGGGTAGAGGTCAATAAATTTCTCTTAGAAATGGATAAATGTTTATATTAATAGAATATATTAATATTTTGATATTAATAGTTTATATTTATAGAAATTATTATGTTAAACATTTCTCCACATCTAAGAGAAATTTATTGACCTCTACCCGGACCATTTTTTTCTACAAAAATAAATAATCATAATCTTAACATAATTCTGCCACTATATGTTACCGGTGGAAATTTTAATTTAAAGTAATTTGTATAGTTTGTATAGTTATGTGATTATGTCACAATATTAAACAAACCTATAAATATGGGAAAAAAACAAAATTTATCCATCCCATGTTCGGATTTAATCATATTCAAATAACACTGAATAAAGAAACGTCACGGTCAAGCAAAATTTCCTCCGTGTCAATGGATATGCAAATTCTATTAAAAGAGTTTTTCCAGAGCTACATAAACCAAGATAGGAATCTAAGTAAGTACTACTTTTCTCTACGGCGGCTTGACTTCGCGTGCGAAGCAGCAGTAAGATCAAAACTGAACCTAAATGCATAACGAATCTATTGTGTACTGACATTGCGCCGTTTGATCCCAACAGTCGGATAGAGGTGATTAAAGGGTTACTGATATCCATGCAAATGACCAGTTACAGAGGCTAAAGAAAGGAAAGGGTTAGAAAAAATGAGTGAACACGGCACGACTTTTATTATATGCGTCTTATGTAGCTACACGAGAAAATATTACAGGGGTCATAAAATAAATAATTATGTATAATGAACCTTTCCATTTTACCCTGTAGGGCAAGCAATACATATATTCTGTAGAATTACGTATTTTTAAAATGATTTATCTGTTTTCTGATGAGGAAGAGGTTAGAAAATCAGGATAAAAGAAATAGGAAATTATTTTTAAAATGAATGCTTACAAATTTAATGTTTAGAAATTGTAATATTAATTTAAAAATAAAATATATAAGCAAAAAAATATATAAGCGAGTGCACGGTGGTTACAAGATATTTCGAGTCGTAAACATGAGCATTGAAGATAAAGAAGGCCATGGAAGATTTTCGGCCAACTTAAAAAAAAAAATGTTGTTCTATTAACTAGCTTAATAGATATATAGATAAGTCTATATTTATCCGCAATTTAGTTATATTTTTGGTTTATGTAGATGGTACAGTCGATTTGCGTTGATGAAGCGCCAAAAAAGAGCAATGTTCAGTGATCCGTTTTTTGTGGTCAGAAGGCTTATCAGGGGCCGAAATTCATCGAAGACTTTCGGTACAGTATGGGAACAGTGTTCAGTCGCAAATCAATCTCATAAATTAAAAATTTAAATCTCCATGGGTGTCGTTCACAGTTGTTTCCATGCGGACGAATAAAGAGGACTTTGTTTCCCCCACTCCGTCATCTCGCACTTCACTTGACGCTTCGCATCCAGACTCCAAGCAATCCACATCTCTCCACTCTGCTCGCCGTTCACATAAATAAATCACATAAATGACATTGATGAGATTCGCCCATGGCCCTAGATCGCCTAGCACCAGATCCAAGAAGTGTACACTCGATACCACCAGATCGCCTGCAAACCAAAGACTATCAGAGCTCAGGAAACGAATCCTTCGCTTCAACTGTAAGCCCCCCTTTTCTCATTCAATTTAATAACCTCAAAGACAACAGCATATCATTCGCGGTTCGAGATAAAGACTCTATAATCAATCATCATGTGGCCTACATCGCCCAGTGTCAGTGTGCTCCTATAACTATTCATTAAGTTCAAAACTAATATTTAATCTTTTGTTTGTCTCTTTCTTGTTAATTTGTTCTAAGTTATATTATTCTAATTTGTTCATGTTTCCTTTATTTAATTTAAGTTTCCTTAATTGTAATCAAGCCTAACCTGTAATTATATTTAAAATTTATAAACCACATGTTTCAGTATCTGGCCAAATTATTTAAAACCCCGACTCTATTCTACTAATATATCATATTTTATTAATTATCCTTTTTTTTTGCTATTCAGTCTAATCACCCCCGTACAAACAGTGTCCACAACGGAGTGTCTACAAATGGATTGAAAGATTCAAAAATGGTCGTTTATTTCTTATTTTATTTGTTTAAGTGATGAAAAAGAGAAATTCGGAGAGGTTATTGCACCACTTTACCACTAAATAGCGATGGTATTTTTCCGAATGAAAAAGTATTTAATGCAACAATATGAATATTGTAGACAATGACTATTTATTTTTTATCTCCATCCGTACCATTTTCTCCTCTATATAAGTTAAGTATAGAGGAGAGTAGATAAAAGAGAGTAGAGATAGGAGAGAGTTACAGACCAGAGTAGTAAGTATGATATTTTATAATCTAAAGTGTTTGTGCTTAGTCGTTCTAAAATCTAGTTCGTAAGTGATCTTTGTATAAGCCGTGTAAATTTAATTCCATATAAAAATAAATTCCTATTCACCTCGCTATGTAGGTCTCCCTTACACACGTTACAAAATAGAGCGCGGTTTTAATGGTTTTCGAATTCGTCTGCTAATGAAAACAAATATCCTGCACCCCTACAGTCCATGAAGGGTCTAGGATACTGTACATGATATAGGCTGTACTGTTTATAGGAAAACGAATATGCAGGAAGGTGATTTGTTCGAGATCACGCTCAACCGCCAAGTTTTTCCACCAATTAAGGGTTTATAGAGGCTGGGTTAGCCCCAGGAGGGTCTGCAGATCCTACAGGGTATGTCTGTGACTGTTAACAGGTTTACCCTCAAGTTCTGACATAATAATTCCTTACGTTAGTAATGGCACCTGTTCCCACGGACTTCCTTATTTAAAAACGAATCTTTATTAACAAAATAATATATACGATTTATTTTTTATATATTTATTATTTAATATTCATTTGCACCTGCGCAATTGCGCATTCAGCAAATTTGATCCGAGTGTTTTTCTCTTTGCTTTTCTTCTTGATCATCTATATGATGATGGAATAAAAATATCAATAGTTGAGTAGGTCTCTTGGCCAATGTCTTTTTAATTGTTTCCTATCAAGTCCAAGTAACAGGGGGTAGGAAAGCGGAAGAACGAGTGGGTTTGGGTGATATTGTGTCGATGAGTGGAATGTTATGTATTTGTTATGAATATATGATTTTATAGTGGGAATGTTCATGTCGTTGTGTATGGTGTGATTCGAAATATACCATGGTGCATTAACAATTTTTCTGAGAATTTTGGACTGTGATGTTTATATCTTGTGTATGTCCAAATTAGCTTTAGTATACTATTATAGATAAGTCGTTTGTTCCATAAGTCAAGTGGTGATATGTAGTCCAAAAGATGTGATAGTTGTTTGTATCGTCTAGTCAGTTCTTGTCTTTTTAATTTTGTATGTACGTTCAATGTAGGTCTTTTGTCCAAGTATAGTCCGAGATAACGTACATTTTTGGAAGGTACTTCGTCGTTGTCAATTTTGACTGCTGGACACGAAAATTTGTGAAGAGAGAAGGTTACCTGGCTCGATTTTGAGGCGTTTATTCTGGTTTGCCATTTATAGAGCCCCTTTTCTAAATCAAATAAATGATTTTGAAGAACTATAGATGCTAGGTTTGGGTCTCTGTGAGAAGAAATAATGGCTGTATCGTCAGCGAAAGTATAGATGTTGGTGCAAGGGTGCTCCGGAATATCAGAGGTGTAAACGGAATAGAGAATGGGACTTAAAACACTGCCTTGCGGTACACCCCTGTATTGAGGAAAGAAGGAGGAAATCGAAGAGTCAGTACAGAGAATCTGTATTTTATTTTTATTTTAAGCAATTGACCCTCAGTTTCTAGGAGTACTTCAAACATAAGGGTTTGTTGTATTTGTCACAAAGGAAAGATGTTTTCATATTATTTTTTTTCTAGTCGGCGTATGTAACAAAGCTTTCGTTTGTTTCTTGGAAGTTTTCCCACGTCCTCAACCAAAGGAATAATCTCTTTTATGGCAAATAAATCGTCAGTTAATAAGATGGTTTCCGTTTCGCGATTTCGACTATAACGTTTAAAAGTACCATTGATTAAAACTAAGTCATTAATATACAACATTAAATGAGAGTTTACCTTGAAAAATCTAAGAGTCTCAAAAGTACTGAGGTGTAGTACGCGGGACCAGGCGTTGTTTATATTTTGTTAACAAACTTAATAACCAACCTCCCTTTTACACATTCAATAAGGTGATAACAAGATAAGAGGCTACTGAGTCATTCCGGGATTTCCTATAATTGTTAGGGTGAGAATTTTCAGAAAATGACAACCAATAGGTCCTAGGGACCATTTCTCAGTACTTGAGGAGTAGACAGTTTATCTACAACAGACGGATTTGAACCTTCAGTACAGGAGCTAAGCACTCCTATCCACTGAATGACCCCGCTCCCTCATTTTGTAATACATATTATTCATATTTTCCAAATCGTTTCTGGGAAAAATACCCGGGGTACATTACTGGGTGAGTTCTAGATAGCAGATTCTCGTAGAGCTCTTTTAACTCATTTGCCGCCATTAGTCAGGGCTGAATACGATCTAACGAGCGGCCCACCTGTACTGTGGGCCGTTAAGGAGACCTAAGTGTTTACAGTATTCCATAAAGCATGGCGGTCGTTACTAGTGTATGCTTAGCGTTTGTACTTACTTGAGCTGAGTTGGCCCTTATTTAACGGTTAAATTACGACTCCTCTTAGCTTGTACAGGCAAGTGATCTTTCCTATTAGTCTAGATCAGCTTTGCATTCTTCAATCCTACGCTTTCGTCGCCGTTCTCGTTCACGGTTCACTAAAATTACTGTAAATTTCTGGTTTTAATATCTCGTACGCCAGCTGTGTTTTGTTTTTTACTAATTGCTCAGAGGACAACCCTAGTGGTCTCAAGTATTGGACTGGGAGAAACTAAAAAATATTTAGGGATATGGGAACGGTTAAGAGAACAGATTTGTCCTAGGTAGGGAGCGACCCCTGTGGACCCCAGCGTTGCCACGGTGAGGCGGAGATACGGGTTCGAATCCCGGCTGGGGGCAAATATTTCCTCTTAAAAATAAAAATATTTAAAAATTAAAGCAATGATTAAAAAATTATAATAAATTATAAAAAAATATTCTATAACAGTATTATTATGGAGTAATGAGTAATATAGTTAATAACTGATTCCATCACATGCCCTGAAGAAGAGCTGCAATGTGGATCGATACATTGGTTTCCAATAAACAGTTCTGCCTACTTAAGACATTTTTTTTTTACCTCCACCTGTACCATTTTCTTCCTCATTTATGCTGAGAAAAAATGAATAGGGGCATTGCTAATTGTGTAGTATATACTTAGCCTAACCTAGGAAATTTTTACACTTTACAATATTTAATGTAGTATAATTCCTAATAAATATAAATATTTTTAATATAAAAATAACATTAAAATGCTAGGTAAAGTAAATGCAACAAAATTAGTGTTTTTTTTTGGGGGGGGGGGAGGGGTTCTGGGAAGGGGAAAAATCTTTCATAAGACGAAGTGTAATCATTTATGAAAAAAAGTCACACAAAAGTGTGAGATTCCTACTCACTAAAAAACCACCTCCCAATTCTCCTTTTACCATCCCACGGAACAGCCGTCAAGCATTACTTCCTGGGGGGGGGGGGGGGGGCAGAAGGGATATGTGTCTAATTCTTCTTTGGACAACTTATGTGGAATTAGCCAGAGCTTGGACTCTCCATACTCGCTCCTGTAAACCTGAGCCTTCTTCCGATTTGAGCTGCATAGTCTGCTGCATCACTCCAATGCTCCTGCCCAGTCATCATCAAAGTGACAATATTTTCCGGCGATGATTTCTTTCCGAATTTTATGTCTAGCTCTTCCTTTTCTCGAGAAAAACCTGGTCAACAGAAAAACAAGTGTTCCACTATTTCATCCACGGGATCACAAGTAGGACAAGATTTTCGATCTTCTATTCCGAGCGAGCCAAGTAGGCCCTAAAGCAACCATGCCCTGTGAGCAGTTGGGTGAGATAATAATCTACCTCTCCATGTTTCCGGGATATCCATTTTGATATATCGGGTATCAGACGGTGTGTCCATCTTCCAGAAGACAAAATCAGTAGTATCCCTATTCATTTGTGCACAGTTTAGTTTATAAGATCTAAAGGAGCAAATGAAAAAAAAATTCTATCTTACAGTTTCTTAGAGGCTGTAATTATACATGTAATAAGTAAATAAATTATACATATCAAGGATGACTGGAGGTTAAAGATATTTATAAGGCCGATTATAAGGAAGCAATTGTTGTTCAGTACCTACAGTTGTTGTTCTGTAACTAATTTGGTCAAATCAAACAAGAAATAAATATCATTATTATGTTGGCGCTACAACCAGCAAGCGAGTCCTGGCCTCCTCCAACACCAATCGCCATGCTCTCATATCGCTGGCCGTTGTTACCAAGCTGTTCACTCCCGCCGCCCTGTTGGCATCTTCAGCTACGCAATCCATCCATCTCAGTCTTGGTCTACCAATCGCTCGACGTCTCTGCAGCTGTTTAGTCATTAGTAGCCTTGAAGACCTGCCCACCGAAGACGATTTAATTTGATCACTGTAGTGATATCTACATCGCTATCCAAGTAGGTCATAAATTTCCTCGTTTGTTCTTCGTTTTAACGGTTTAACGTAGTTCTAATATTAACGGGAATGAAAATTAGTCGGAACACTTTTCTTTAAAAAGTTTGAAGCTTTTTATCTTCCGACTTTGTGGTGTCCAATTTTCAGAACCGTAGGTTAGTATAAATAAATATAGCCGAAATTAATTCTTCCATTTTTTAAAATTTACAGGTGTTCTATTATTGCTCTTGGAAACAAAATCTAAACGAAACTTTTATGTGAAGGGGCAGCTGGAATTTTTAACACAAGCATAATTATAAAAATTCCGATCTTGGGTGGACATAGGTGCCTTCATATTTACCCTACTCTTAGAGGCTTAGGCAACCTACCCCGCGGCTAGCGAACCTTGGGAATGTTGTCAGTCTTGAGAGCTCGTTCTGAAGTTGATCACCAACTATTTTAATTGGTATAATGGTTTTGATGAATCAATACATATATTATTTTTAATTAAAGAAGATGTTGTTGCTACTGACTATTTTCACTATCGTTTAAGTTTACAACTATCAATACACGTATTTTCTATTTACTGGTCATAAGTTTATGATAACTCCACAAATATAAAGGGTATAGGCTATGCATGTATGTACTATATTAGGCTGTTTCATAAGAAATGTACGTTATCAAAGGAAATATCTAAATATTTAAGTCAGAAGATGCGTTGTTGCCTTGAGAATCATTTTCAAAAAATTTACTCCTAAAAAGTTGTCCTAATTTCTGAACAGATGGAAATATGTTGGAGACAAGTGTGGCGAATAAGGTGGGTGTGGGAGGACTTCACAACCCACCTCGTTTAGTTCTTCACCGTCAGCCAAGTAAGAGTATAGGTCCCTTCCGATTAACCAATGTAGGATCATTTTTGTTTACAAGATTTTTGTTTGTTGAATTCTGTAAATATCTCTGAAGAACGATGTAGATGTTATGGTTTTACCTCTGGGTGAAAAGAAAAATGAATTATTCATGTCATTGACCACCGGACAGAAGTGAATTTTATTTTTGGTTGGAACAATTCTAAGACCAACTTGGGCTGCCGAGTGTTCAAGTTTAAACTATTAAAACAAATACACGAAAATCGCTTGCTTCCATGCTCATATTTGATGGCATAGTAAACAATGTTCGTTCAAATGTAGTGTTAGTAAATATTAAATACATCTCGTTACAATCTGTAAGCACGAAGAAAGTAAATACCAGAAATCGACTAATTCCATTTTGAATTTCAAAAATAATAAAAACGGAGGTTACTTAAAAAACGACCCAATGTTTATCTAGATTGTATTTATTTACATGAGATATAAGTATACCTATAGCTATATTGTTCTTTAAAAAAATAAATATCTTAAACATTTAAACTTTTATAATGAAACATGGATTATTTTGATGGTGTTGAAAGCAAATTATGCATTTATTTATGGTAAATTATGCAGTAACTCCAATAGGGTTTCTCCATTTGTACGAGAAGTTCATATGAAGTTCCTACATAGGTAGAACAAATAGATTCGAGTTGAAAAAGTGTGAAAAAAAGGCCGACGAATCAGTCTGTCATAAGTTAAAAAAAATTATATAAAATATTCTATATCACACATTACACTTAATTATTTTTTTCTTATTCTTAATTTAAATATCAACAGAATAACATTATAAGGTTAGTTAATAACACTTAGTCCTGTAAATAATTACACAACTATATTTTTAGGATAAAAAAATAATAAAGCCCTGTCTGTAGATAGGAGGAACTAAAAGTAATCTATATATCAGGATGTTAAAGAGTATATTTAGTTTCGATGAAGGACGCTAAGAAAGATAGAGGTTTTTGAAGCCGTCGGAGAGAGATACGCTTACCGACGTTAACTAAACATCTTAGAGACAACACCTTCGAGAGATAAACGTATCTGTAGGAAGTAAGAATGAAAAAAAAATGGGAAAAAAATGAATAAAAAAAGAGGTGTGGTTGTCATGGACAAGGCCGTGTGTACGTGAATACACTTACATAACGGGTAATATTTTTTCTATAAAAGATTACTATTTACGTATTAAATCAAAGGAAACGATAGTCATTCGGTGTACAAATCGTAAGTAATGTTCAGCAGTGTTGAAAGCTGGCCCGGAGCAATGTCAAGACAATGTTCTTCATTCCAAAGCAAAGTGCGCTACCTTGTAAGCAGAACCGACTCCGGTGCACTTCTGTCACACTATTGATGCTCGAATCGGATCATCATCGGTGACATTGACTGGCAACTGGTTATTAAGTTAGCATGAAATGAACCCCAGTGTACTGTAATCAAGCTTTTACCACTGGCTTTTTGATCACGCCATCTCAGATAAGTAGATTTATGTATCATATTCTTCTATATGTTAACGCCTGATGATCGTCCAACTGACGCGGTAGATGTTGCACCATCGTGTCAACATCCAAGGGTACATTAATGACTGGATTAATGTACTGGTCCAAGGACCGATGATACCCGTCCGCTTACGTACAACCTACTTATCTCCATGAATGGCAGTCGGGGTGGAACTGGGCGTGCACTGATCCGATCAAATGCGGGCAACCCTTGTTGGTTAGGTGGATACACAAATTTGTTCGGACATGACAAAGTGGGCACTTTGTCCGAGTCCAGTAATTTTTACACGAACCGCATAGTTTAAAATCTGTTAATGGCTCTTCAGGGAAAATATTACAAACCAGCGATAAGTATTTTTATTTCTTGGCTTCAATAAGCGAAGAAACCACAGACGAACACACACATCACCCTTATGTCCGAATGGATTGTTGACAAACGTCATTGTGAAGCGTGCACTAGCTGCTGCCCAATGGCCATGTATCTTCATAATCTACTATCTACACAATCAATGCCTACGCAGCCCGCTGACTATATAAAAGCGATTTGATCATCCACTTGCTTAATTTGAATCGCCCCAGTTGAAGATGTACTGGCATAGTCTTTATTCTCTCGGTCGCAATATTTTTTTTATTGTTATCAAGTTCCCGGCACTTGGTCAATATGGTGTTTTATTGTTATCATTCGATAGCTCTTGAGAAGCCCTTTCCAACCATATACATTTTCTGGATTGGATTTGGCTTTTCGACGCGTATAGGCCGATATTAAATATTTTTTATTTTTTGTTATTCTACGCCTTATTATAATCACTGTCACTATTTTCACATATGCTTTATATTCAATCGATAGATTTTAAAATCAACTGACGATTGAAACTTAAACAAACATCGTAGCTTTTCCGAGTCAAAAGTTATAGTGAATAGAAATCTCTATATTCTGCTAAATGAGCTCAAAATAGCAGCGCTGCCCCTTCCACCGCGCTCGCTGCGTTATAGTCCTATCTTATCGTAATGAATTATTTGATCCTTTAGCTATCCAGTGGTATAAATGATGGATAAATTTCGGATGGAGATGATAGACGTGTAGCACACCGAACTGTATCTCCCGAGTTTGTTATCATTGGTTTTTTTGAATTGCCTCCCACCATAGAATCGATATTAAAGACGTATTCACGTAAAATAAAACCTGTACCACTAAAATCCATGAAGGATATTGAGTTTTGTACATGGTAAAGTTGTTTTTAAGACAACGATTGTACACGCACGAAATGTATTCGAGGGTACCCACTTAGGCAGGGTGAGCCCCAGGAGTGTCACTAGATCCCACATCTGCGAGAGCCGATTTTGAACCCAGGATCTTAAATATAGCAACTCAGCACTTAACACATAACACCAGAAAACCGTTGTAAATAAAATTAATTCTAACACATAATATTTATTGAATGAGATTATTAGATAATGATAAATTATTAGATATGAGACTATGTATATTAAATTAATAACAAAACCATGTACACAGCATATTCATGAAAAATTATCTGATCTTCACCTTCTACAGCCTTCCTCTTACACTCTACAATCTGGTCATCATTCCGCCGTCTGACGAACTCGTCACTTAGACTTGAGCCCAGATATCTCTGATTCGATTTTACGCATATAAAAATAATCTGAAGCCCATATTTAATGTTATTTCGTTTGTAATAAAGAGTTATAAATAAAGTCACATTTATAAAACATTTAGAGGTGTCCAAACATGCCCATCCTTTAGACCGAACTTCACAACCTTTCTATAGAGCGAGTAATGCATCGCCTATGTTAACTTGCATATACAGAAAAATCATGTATTACCATCATGTATAAATCTGTCATTAAACATTTGACCCATTATATAGTTTTTTAGTTGTCTATAGAATAAGTGATATTAGCTAAATTTTACGGAGCTAAAAATTCCTGCGCTGAGAACCATCATTTTTAGTTTGGCCATGTTTGTCGAATGAGCGAGGACCAGGATCCCAGAAAGGTGATGGCAGCTCGACCCACTGGCAAGAGGCCACGCGGAAGGCCTATTATTTTATATGAAGGATATGTCCAGAGGATTAGAAGAAGAACTTTCCAGGAACTAAAACAGCTCTGCAGGGACCGTGAAGCCAGGCAGCGTTGGATTGAGGAATTAAGAAAAATAATAATAATAAGTGTTGTGTGTTTTATAGAAAATTTTATGTGATTTTTAATTTAATTACTAATGACTGATTATTTCGTTTAGAATATTTCATTAAAACAAATAAATAAATATCGAATAATTTATTAATCGCTTATTGTCTATTTAATAAGGCAATGATAACAATATGCAATTCTGTTCCCTTAAAAGGAAACAACGGATACAAATAACAAATCTACCGAGTAAAAATTAATTTTCAACATCTCCATATTTTTAAAAATCACGGTTAATAATAATTATAATTTGGAAAATAGTTTCTTCATCAGATGTAGATTGAAGTGTCATTAGTGACCCCATTTGGACACCCATGACTCTATAGTCTATGAAATAGTTAAACCAGTTTAGTTCCAATCATGGATGGTGGACGTTTGATATCAGGGAGTTGAAAAGTTAATGTAAAAGCGAGGAAGTCGCAGTTAGATATTAAATTTTCATCAACCTTTTCGACCGGTTCGTAGGAAATAATGATTTATGCAGCGTTTCGGACATTCATGGTAGGAATGGAATTTTTTGAGAATTCAAATTGTTTGGTGATTCTTGACATATTATATATTTCAAAAAATAAAATAATCCACAATAGCATATTTGTATGCAAATATTTATATAGTATATGCTGGGTGTAGGATCGTGTAAACAAAGGAAATGAATCTCATAAACACAGGAAATCGGGTAAAAACAGGAACTCCTTCATCACATCATCAACAAATTAGTTGAAGGGATCGCCTGCGGTGTAATGTTTAGGATAACATCCTCTGATTCCAAAGGTAGCAGATTCACAGATCGGCAGGTGGTTCTTGGACTTATTAAAGGGAGAAATAGATCCTCGTTGTTTTGTTTTTTTAATGTCAAATATTTACAGGAGGGCACAGTTGGTGGAAGGCCGGCTGAGCTGGGGAAGGCTGTACAGTTCCTCCTCACAATGCCTAGCCAGTACGTGTGAATACGTGAGGATAAAATATGATGATAATTAGGCATTTATCAAAGCAGCCAATGTAACTAGTAATAACCCCCGAAAAAACTAAACAATATAAAACAGTCTTTGTAGTAACGATGAACTGTCAACACAACACCATAGTATATAGAAGCTAAGGTAGAATTATTAAACAAAAAAAAATAGAGATAGTTAAGTAGTTTATCGAAAAACTTAGAAAAATTACGAAAAGAGACACAAACCTGATAAAAGTAATCCGATAGAAACAGGTCACATGGTTTGGGCACACGAAAAGGATGGGTGAACATAGACGGCCTCAAAGAATAATGGAATGGGTGTCACAAGAAAGAAGGAAAAGAGGACGACCGAAAAGAAGCTGGAGGGACGAAATAGATAAAGCCAAGAGATTTGGAAGAAAGCATGTGGTTCAAATTAGAGGATTGGAAGGTGGGAACGGAAAGAGAAAAACAAATTAAATATATATAAAAGAACGTCTTAGTTCACTGAAATGAAAAACAAACAGCTCTGGCAATCTTTTATTAATGGCATATACTACTTAATTGTTCGGGAATTATCTCAAACATGGCCTTTTTTCACCGAAAAAATCACTAGGGAACGAATTGAGATGCAAATCCTCAAAGTAGACGACCCGTGCCATCAATTAGAAGGCAAGTCTTATAATCTTTTAACGGGGACTAGGTCAATTAATATCCGGCATACCTTCCTAAAACAAATGGCATTAATTTATTAACGACCGTACACAAGATAATAATTTAATTTATTAAGCTTAGAAGATAATCTGCGATGCGATTTTTCAAGTATAGAAATTAAAAAAAAGTAAAATACTTCAAGTGATATTTGAGAAAGAAATATTTTCCTGCAAAATCTAATTCACTATTAATTTTTTTTATAATTACTGGAATAGCCTCAAATTAAAAAGGATATTAAAAAAAGATAAGATATTTCCTGCCACAGGATAAGGTTTCCATTTCAATGACCCGATGACTTTTTATAGTATAACATTTTTCTCAAAGGGCAATCCAGTTTACTAACAACGAAAACAAATAATTTTAAAAAAAGTTGTATTAATTTATTCATTGAAATTTACAACTGTATTATAAAAAAACTATTTTATTCATTAGAAGATTACTTTTAAACACGACTACTAACGGAAGTATTCAAAAACAAATTGCAATAATAATAGAAATAAATCGAATTATTGACACATTATAATAATTTATTGATTCAATTGGCGAATTATGATATAAGTATACCTCATAAATATATATAATGGTATTAATAATATTATAGAATTATCGAATTCGGTTATGAAAACATGACCACAGAACTGCAATTTACAATATTGGATGAAAATAAAGGGTTAATAAAAATTTATAAAATGTATTTTCGATATTTTGTGGGTGGGAATTTGTAAAAGAATTGTGGTGGAAAAAGCAATAACACTAGATAACAAAATTAGTGCAATTTATAATTAACTAAATTGTAATAAAATTGTTGAAAACACGAGTTTCGTTTTAATTAAAAACGAGCTCTGAGGACGGAATATCGGTTAGCCACCGCCTGTGGAGCATTCACAGGCTCAATCGGATCCTGCACAACACAGATAATGCCCTCTCGGTATTCCCACCAATACCTCTGACAACTTTTATTTTTGATGTGCATCACAAAAAGGACCGATAAACGAACCATACGTTTTGACAATACCCCTTTATGATATATCAATCAAATAATCCGGTATTATTAGATAGCAAAAAGAATTATGTGATAACAAAAAAAAAAAGAAAAAGGAAAAAATCCACAGTGTTGATTAGAAAAAAAAACAGTACCAGGGTTCAGTGAATGTTAGAGACTGAACTGTTTCTAGAATAACGGTTGTGCGGAAAGGAATTTTGTATGAGATCACCCCCAACCACTAGGTTTCTACCTCAAATAAGGGTACCCATTTTATAGAGGCTCGGTGAGTCCAGTTGATCTCACAGGATCGATCCATGGCTGTAAAATGCTTGAAGAGTTTTTCTACTACAGCTGGATTTAAACCCTGGAACTGTTCTTGTCGAAAGGCTTAAAATAATCATAGCACCAAATTTATTTATAGGATAGAAAATTCCTCAATCAAAGTTTGATTTGCGGATCATTTTATTTTATACAAATTTCTACTGCTGCAGTCTCATATTTTATATATACGAAGGGATGGTGCATCATTATGAGTATCGATTTGTCTTTTAAAAGTTTTATAAAGGCTGGATTAGTCTTTATTACTATAAATTATTATAGTTATAATTATTATTATAAATTACTATAGTATTATCAAACAGGGTTCATCTATGGCTGATAATAGACTAATAATTTTTCTGCTATAGCTGGATTTGCATCTGGGACATTCAGCATAGCAACTCGGGGCTCTACACACTGAGGTACTCCGCACAAATGACTATTCTTTATGGCAGGCTTAAAATGGTCATAACCGCATACTTATTAATAGGATAGAAAATTCATTTATCAATGTTTGATTTGCGGATAATTTTATTTTATACAAACTTTTATCACTCCTGACCCATATTTTATGAAGGGGCGGTTCTTCAATATAATTATCGATTTATCTTTTAAAAGCTTTAATGAGGTTGGGTTAGCCCCAGGAGGGTCCGTAGTTCCCACATGGTTCATCTATGGCTGCTAATAGATTAATTATTTATATGCCACACCCGGATTTAAATCCTGAAACATTCAGCATAGCAATTCAGCGCTCTATAAGTTCAGAGACAGGTGACGCAAGAGGATGTATATTTCATTCTCCAAGGCAAACCGTTCCTCGAATGTCGGGAGGCCTTATGTATATAAGTACAAGTACTATTAATTTTTTTAATTTTTTTTTAAGAGAAAAGATTTGTCCTGGCTGGAATTCGAACCCGGGTCCTCCGAATCTCTAGCGAGGTACTCTACCAACTAAGCTACCAGGGCTCGTAACCAGGCCAAACAAATCCATTCTCTTCACCGATCCCACATCCACAGCACTCGCAATTTTTGCGATGTACATACATACGGTGAAGAATGTTCATTGGACATTACTTTAATTGGGATCTGGTTGACGTCTATTGTACGTCAATTTTATATTTATATTTTTTTATTTTAGACAAATCCATTCTCTTCACCGATATAATAAAAAATTAAAAAACTATTAAATTTGGTTTAATATAAAAAAAGAATACCTTTAAAGAAAAAAAAAATTGTTTTTTTTTACTCTAATTTTAGTGTTTTTTAGTTAAATAATCTACCTTATTCATACTAGTTGTCTACCTTTGTTGAAGTACAAATTCTTCATCTGTGATTTAAAATGGGTTTTAAGGCATGGATTTAGTTTGAAAATTACAAATAACGTATATTTTTCATACTCCAATGAATATTACAATTAAGGTAGGGGTGGGTTTTCGGAGCAAGATCTGATTTCGTTTCTCGATTAGTGACAATATAAAAGGGTTTTGCAGGTGCAAATCTAATGAGCGAGGGAAGGTTTAACACAGTCAATGGTTCTGCATTGGCAAGGAAGTGGAAATTTTGCATATGAAAACTATTTTCAACCTCATTTAAATGATATCAGAAAGATTGGTGAGTTAACCTATGAGAAATATATAATAAGTATGGATATTTTACAGCGAGCCGATTAAGTCGGGTTATGAAGACTAAGAGCCGAATGACAATTTTACCCACATCAAAGCTAATCCAACCTTTAAAATAGTCATTAAAATAATAATCTATTATATCGCCAGACAAATTAAATAATTTTGTACTTTTTGTAGATGATTATTTCTAATTATCATAATAAGCCCAAAATTATTTGTATTCTGCAGTGCATTATAGACATTATTTCACGAATAAATCATGCATTCATACAACAAATTCACTCAAACTAATTTAAATAACAACTTCTACGAAATAAATGTGTTTTTTTTAACAACACAAAAAGTCTACATTCCTCTCCATATTGCCTTACTCTTCCGAATCATAGTCACTAACCACCAGGAATAAAAGTAAGATCCAAACTTCAGAGATGAGATTAGATGTAATAGAATCTATAAGGGAGAATAGAAACATAAACAGAAGATAGAAGAGGAAACAAGAAGAGACCGCATTCGTAACTCAGCCATTAGATCAAACTTCGGAGTGGAACCAGCAGAAAAAGCTACTGAGGAAAACAGTTTAAGATGGTTTGGGCAGGTTCTAACAGAGGAAAACAACGACTAAGGTTGATTGATGAAAGTCCAGAGGAAGACACCGACATACCTGGAAAGAAGGTGTGAAAGAAAAGTACGCGAAAAGAAAGCTGGAATCGAATAGAAGAAGGGAAATGGTAGAGGATCGTACGGTGCGGTATCGGACAGTGGAAATCTCACACTACATGAGCGGTAGAGACGGAGGATTATCATGATGATGATGATGACTACACATATAGCCATTAAAATAAATTCAAGAATTTGTAAGAGATCCGTTAACTAAACTTTCAAAAATAATTATTATTTTTTTAATACCCATTTTTATAATGTCAAAATTAAAATTCTTTGATAGTAGAAAAGAAAAGTTGAAAATAATTTCCACCTCAAGTGCTTTATAATTACTTACATTAACCTTAATTTCTCTACATCTGGTACCTCCTCATAGCCATTTGCATTTAAAGTGGCCATTGTCTGAACACTTAACTTGAGGTTATACTTTTTAAGATTTTTTATAAGTTAACATTAAAATATACTTATCCTGTATCGTAGTTTATTCACTACGATCATTCATTCAGCGCACAGTGTTTCGATTTGTAGGAGCTAGCTGGGCAAATTTCATGTCAAAACTCTAAAAAAATGTATTGGAATATTATGAACGATTGTTCAAAACCTAGAAATATGTTTATGCCTGGCACACTTCGTAATAGAGTCCAAAGCCATGAATCTATAGAAATAGACTAGATCAGTTGTATTCAAAGCTTCATTTCAACAGCACAAAATTATAATGTTACTAATTTTATATGAATCAATTGTTGAATATTGATAATATATCTACTCATAGGTGCTATTTTTTTCAATTAAAAATATCTTCTGATAATCTAAGTGTATCAATTTTATTTTTTTAAATGCATGACGAATTTTTTTTCATTTTGAAACTTTCAAGATTTGGCAATGACTTGTTTCCGGTAGTATCCCGGAAAGGGCTAAATTTTTAATATTTCATAGCTGCATCTCTCCCATTAATAATAAGATGAGTTATATTTGCGCACACTCGAGTACAACATTGTTTTTTTAATTTTATAATACTTATTTTCGAGAAAGTTTTTTTTTTTGAAGAATGGTAGAAACACCCTTATTTTTGTATTTTATAGTTTTTTTCGACCAAATTAAGTGTTAAAAACATTGCAGAGGGCTCTGAAAGGAAAATTAAAACATTTAAAACTATTCCTCTAAAATTTCTGATAACTGGCGGGAAAATCAATCGTTGAATATCCATATTAATTGTTCTGGTAAGTGCTATTTTTTCGAAATAAAAAAGTCTTCTAATAATCAAACTATATACATTTTTTTTAATTGGCCGAACAATTTTTCCTTATTTTGAACTTTGAAGTGAAATAAATGCATTTTACCCATTTGTATCCGGGCTAATTTTTCTATATTTAATAGCTACAGCTTTCCTGTGAATAATAAGATACATTTTAGCCTGTACACTCAAGTACAACATTTTTTTAGAGTACTTTATTTCGGAAGATATTTTGATGAAGAATGGTTGATGAACCCAAAGGAAGAAAAAAAATCTTATCTCTTAGAATTTCTTTCGTCCAAATTTAATTTTGAAAACATTACCGAGGACTCTGAAAGGATAATAAAAATGATTTTGGCAAGCAATTCTTCCAATTTATTATATATCTTATTTAGCATTTATTTACCTCGAAACAACTTTAATTTTTTTTGTTTTTATTAAAAATTGTTGGATGGAGTAATGATGATGGATGATACATACATATATATATATTTACACACTTATTTTTAAAATAATTATAGTTTTAATGTTTCTTTAATTTCTTAAATTAAATTATTTTGTTGTTGTTTTGTTTTCCTTGTAAAACTTGAATAAATGTAAATATTAAGTAAATATTTTATCGTATTGCGTGCTAACTCCTAATTTATATCCATTAATTTATTATTTTCATTTATTAATTGAATTGTAATTGTATTCTACTCTAAGACATTATTGTTTATATTTTATTTTCCGTATCACTATTAAGTTAAAGGAACTTATCCCAGAATAAATACGGATTTTTATCAGTTTTATTATCATACATTATTTTAATTTAAATTAATCCAATTATTATCCTGGCAATCCTCTAAAATTCAGATGCTAAATAATTAAAAACCATGTTTTTATAATTACAATACTTAATTAGTCGAAAGATATGCAAAAATAATTGCGTCCAGCTACTAATCGAAACACTATGCAGCATCACCATAATATTAACATCATATCTTTCAGGAAACCGATATCTGTCTTCGAATCTTTAATTGTTTCAGTATAGTACCTTTCCAAGATACTATTTTTGAAAAAATTATCACTTATATTTAACTCATTAGTGAGGCTCATGTAGCCTCTTGGGACGGAGCTCGGGCCTCGTCCATGGATCTGGAACCTCCTGTTGCTCACCCAGCCTAATGAACTCCTTGCATAACCGTATGAAACGCTCTTGTATCTTGGTACAATCCAAGTTAGCACAAGGTATATATATATATATATATATATATATATATATATATATATATATATATATATATTTATTTATTTATTCTACATTTACGTACAGAGCTATCGAAGATATAGCAAAATACTTAATTTAACCATTACTTTTTACTAGAGGTGGGCAAATAGAGGTGAGCAAAGTAGTTCCTTTTACTGAATCGTTCCTTTTGAGATAGTTCATTCTAACGAACTAGTTCAATGAACTAGTTTAAATAAACTACATAGTTCATTTTTCAAAATAACTAGAAATGTACTAAAGTTAAATTATAGACCATAACTATCATGTGTATAGTTACTAAAATTATAATAATAATTCAATTATGTTAATGACCGGTCTTAATTTATTTAACATTACGATAACTGTATATCTGTCAAATATGCAGCGGAAATGTTCATTTAACTTTCTTTGATCCTTCTCGGTTTTAACATTTCCCTCTTCTCACGGCCCAACCCTACCACAGTATTGGCCGAAAATTCCTACAATAAATAGTTATGTTAAAGTGTTGTATATCTGAGGAATACGTAAATTCAAGAAGCTTTTTATATCTTATTTTTAATTAATTAATTCAAAATTTGTAATTCATTGGTAATTTAAACAAGCAAATAAATGCAGAATCAAGCAGGTTGTAAGAGATCTTCTTCCGCTCTGAAATTTTATTTAAGGCTCTATACAATTCACTGAGAACAATATGTTCACAGAATATGTCGTTTTCAAAATAAAAACAAAATAAAGTTCATGGAAACCAATATTGAATATTATATGCATACTATCACTGTGTCAAGCAAAATCTGATTTGGTGTCTGACTTATACAGTTTTTCGATATTTTATAATCCTTAAAAATACAGATAATGTTATGTCACAAAAGACGCTCAATAAAAAGGGTTTTCCTTGTTATTTCCCAATTAATTTCGTCGGATTTCAGAATATTTAATTCCCATTGACTGCGCTCTAACTATTTTTTTAACTTTATTTTTGCTGTTGTTTTTAATCTCCAGCAGTATGACTGAACGTTAAATCGCTCCATTTAAATGATGCTATAAGCATTTTGAATGATGTTTTAGAATACGCTCTACTAGGGGGGAAAAAACCTGACACTGAAAGCAAGTTACCTATGATTTCTATGATTATGCATTTTCCTTAAGTACAACTATGCAAATGATTTTTTCCATGAACTTCGACAAGGGGGCCCTAATAATTTCTCGGACAGGAAAAAATGAACTTAGATTGCAATACATATTTATTTACTAAGAACTGTAACCCTAATTAGGTAATTTCATTTGGTTCTCTGAATCCCTTCCTATTCATTCGGTTGGTATTAATTTTTTATTGAATTTCGATTATCCGAATTTTCGATTATCCGAACCACATTACAACATTAGTTCGGATTTTTGACGTTCCACTGTACTCTTGACGAAATCCTCCCTACCACGCTTCGGTCTACTCCTCGGATCTTTACCAGTCAGGTCAGTGCTTGTTAACTTTTTAGGAATTCGTTTGTTACCAAGCGCTACAACTTTATTTTTATATTACCCCATTTCAAACTTCACGACACTATTTTTAACTTTCAACACACATTTAAATTATATTAACCGGCTGGATGTATTGCAATTTCCCATTGTGCAATCTTTTAAGTTCACCAGCAATAGTCTGAATCATCAAAAATTATTTCAGATTCAGAACATGGGTTGATGATACTTTTAGAGAACATTATGAACATTACTATGGACCATTTAAGAAAATATAATTTCGAGACGGATTTAAAAAAATATATATTATTAATTATTATAGTAAGTACAAGCTGATGATTTACTTCTTAAAAACGACGAGATGATTGCGGATTACATATAATAACAAACCTAACACTATCAAGGCTTAGACATTGGACTAGACGCAACAACCTTAATTATAACTCAGAAAAGACTAAATATATAATCTTTATATAAAAAAAAAAGGGGGCAGTGCCAGAATTGGACAGACGACTCAATATACTAAGAATAACTCAATGCGACATCTTATCATACTGAGGGTTGTTCTTTGACATGAAAACTTAATTGATACAGCCATTTCGACATCTTTGGTAAAAGTAGACTACGGGTCGGTAACGGACTATCAATAGTTGTCAGAATCCTCAGGTTGAAGGTGTTGAAAGTAATTTAAGAAGGAGGTATATTTCCTAGGGGGCTCTATGCCGTAGGTGTTGGGTCTTTATTTAACGTCAATTTATGCTACTATGGCTAATCGGAATATACTACAGTGAAAGTCCTAAATTTTGCCTAACTAGATAGCATTATAATAGGGATCTTTAATGAGTACCTGACACCAAACATAATCGGCCACTATGAGTATCCGAGTACAATGGACAACTAGGGTACAATGAGTACCCGACACCAAACAAATTACCTCCATTCTACTTCCTCTCTACTAAGAACGGCTAAAACAAGAATTTTTTACTCCTTTCAAAAAATCCTAAGGACACCTATTTGGCTTTGAAGCATCGATCTTGGCTGTAGAAGATACATTTAGAGTTCAAGGGGTAATGAAGTAGCCGATTACCTAAAGGATCGGTCAAAATAGATTTGTTACCTTAATGCCAAAAATCTTCATCTTATATAAAAACAAATTTAAAGGTAAATTTCGTTAAAAGGTATGGTCAATTGGGGTGGCCTATCGGTATACAAAGAGATATTCCACAGCTTACACAACGCAGTTGTATATAAGTTTACATAACAACTGCCAGAACATGGTTAGAAAAAGCCATATCTTAAAATATTTGACAGACAAGACCCTTAATTTTACAGACCCTTCATGGGTTGCAGTGGTGCAGGTTTTTTTTAAATATGCATATTTGTTTTACTGTTCCCTACGATTTGACTTCGCAACAAGAGGGAATCTCCAGGTTCCATTCATAGACAATATTTAGTCGGTTTATTCTTATACCAAATCAACAACTCACAAAACCCGTCCTATATCTACAGTCTCCTTCAATTGGATTCCTCAGTCCAGGAAACATGAATGGTCGCCTTTCAGGTCTTCACACAGAAAAAAATTGAGCGTTCCTTTCTAGCCCATTCCACCACCACAAGGAACTCAATCCTTTATAATCTACGTCATTCCTTCCTCCTACCTACATTTAAGCCCTTGCTTTTCCAACATTTCTTCAATTCTCAAACAGATGCTCTCTATCAGGTTTAGTTCGTTCCTTTAATGGATCAGTAAAATAATGACTTTTATGGTTTAGTCTTTTTTCCTGTATCTTCTTTACATTTTATGCTTTTATTCGCTGCTATTTATTTATTCTCTTTAGTTGGTCAGTATTGTGCACGAAATTTATTTACTCTGTTCTATTTTTTTTATTTACTTGTTTGGGACTTTTTTAAATAACCTAGGATTTGAATTATGTGGCGTTCAGGTTAGATGTATATTAAGTTTCTTTTTCTGTTTGTTGTTCTAAAGGGGCCTAGTCCCAGAATATAGTTTCTTTTAGATTCTATTCCATGCAAATATTTACAAGTGTATTATATTTAGGCGAAGTGGGGTTTTATAGTTTTATATCTGGTACCATTATACAATATAAATTACTTTTTTACATTCGGTTGTTTTTCGAAATTAATCGAAACCTTGATATGTCTATAAATGATTGTGGAAACATGAAACCCGAGGTAAATGCAGGCGCGAGGAGAGGAGAGAAGAGTACTAAACATGAAGACGTGGGTTCCAGATTTGAACCAGGCATTTATAAACACCTACGGGAACAGATATTTTTAGAGGCAGAGGATAGGGAGATAGGAGCGGGCGCTGGAGATGGAGGAGGTTGTCACTGTTTGGATTACGAATACGGCTCAATCCTTAAGTAAGGTCATTTATTATATCGCTGTATTTTAAACATTCTGCAGGGTGTTAACAAATGTTAAAGTCGTAACTGAAAAGGTCAGATTATGGCGATCTGTTGGGTAAAGTAAATTATTGAAGTTATCCTTCTTAGAATGGCAAGAAACACAATAAAGGCTGAGTGAGTCCCATGAAGACCGTAGATCCCTTAAGATCCATCTCCGGCTGATAACAGATTAAGTAAATTCAGCAATGGGAACAACTTCGCACGGCATCTCAGCGCTCTATCATTGAGCTAATTTGTTCCAACATCGTCGACAAAAATGCATACAGCATTACAAAGTATTTTTCACTTGCGATATAAAGTATTAAAAGTGTATCGTCAAATATATTTTAACTAAAATATTATACTTGAGTTTTGAGCCTTTTAGATAATTCTATTTGAATTTTATACCAACAATTAATCATAATACATCGGTAACAAAAAATGACATACCGATTAATACGGAAAAAATACATTCACGTCCCACTTTGCACTGCCTCTTATAATGTCATACTAAATTACACCTTTTTCTATGAATAATAATTATCATGTTAAAATGGAATAGGTTATAACATATCTATACGCATGTAAGGAAATCTAATGAATGCATTCTACCATTAAAAGTTAAAAATCCAGTTTATATTGTAATTTCAAATTATTTAAAAACCTTTTTTATTTAAATAATATATTTATTGAAATTTACAACTGTAAAAATTATACAACAATTAAATAGTATGAATGATAAAAGAAACTAGAGAAACTACCGACTGGTAGCACTAAAATAAAATAAAACAACATAAAAAGCCACGAAGACATCTTCTTTTCAGACGCTTCGGAGGAATATCGGTAACTAAAGAGGTAGCTTGATTTAAAACTAGTGCCTTAATTGGGAATAAAGTTTGTCAACAGATAGGAGATTATGGTGAATGGATTATTTTATTCGCAACAAAGTAAGGAGCATTGAAGATTAAGGATTAAGGATTGTTAGGATTGGATACAAGAGGAATTCAACAGCATAGAGAACTACGGTATTTTGCAAGCAAATAATAAAAAAAAAAAAGGTTAGCACGATTTTTGTTTTACGCGAATTTCCGAGGAATAAACAATTCACATTATAGGAGGGTTTGATATTTAATTTATTTAAGTGTAGAATGTTCTTATAGGAAATTTAATGTTCTTTAATTTATTATGTTGTTAAATAAGAATATTAAAAAATAAATAAAAAATGGGAACTCCCTCTTTTCCCATTCCTCCGGCAAAAAATAAATCCCATGAGTTTAGGTGAAACGTTCAACTCTCGACTACCCTTCGCTTCCAACCGCACCCCATTGACTGGATTATTTATCCTCAATATAACTGGAAAGTTATGATCTAGTCTTCTATAGAATAAGAGTCCAGTGAGTAAAACTATTGGGTTGTTTCATATAAAATTTTAAATTTTCAAAAAAAGTTATTTATTAAAGCAAAATTTTTGAAATCAAAATACTTTGATATATTTTGAAATCAAAATTGTCAATCCCAGAACTGAAAAATTCAGGGATTTTTGATGAAAAATATTCTGAAAACGCCTTTTTGACGAGAATAATTTTCAAAAATTAAGGAAGATGTTGGAATTTCTGAACATATGGATATCTGTTGGAAATAAGTGTCGGTAATAAGGTGGCTGTAGGAGAACTTCGTAACCCAGCTCGTTTAGTTTCATCACTGTCGTAAAAGATGAGGTCTGAAAAAGTAGAGGTCCCCTCCGATTAACCAGTTTTTTTGTTGTTGCTTTACATCAATATCCCAGTAGTGGGATGTGGATTTGCTGGTTTCGCTTCCTGGTAGAAAGGAGAAATGAATTATATATTTATGAGTTAATCCGTAACTGTTTGAAAACTTCTCAAACCAACTACGAACGTTCTTTGCAACAAATTGTTCCGAAAGCGGTAGCATTGCTGAGTGTCCAAGTTTAGTAGTGACGTCAAATATTATCAAAAAAGAAAGGATTGAAAACAGTTCATTATATTCTGTAAACATAAACATAGTAAGCAAAAGAATTCCACTATCAATTTTAGAAACAATAAAAACGTGCATTTTATCTGAAACGATCCAATAAAAGAGTAAACAACAGAAGAATCATCATTAATATCATCCATTGGGTTTTGTTTTCTCTCTTTTTTGGGCATCCGAATGTCTTGGCTAAACGTCGATAATCTTTCCAAGGCTTGACAAATTTATACTTTGTACCGATTCTGTAATACTGGAATAAATATAATTTCGGGTACTGTTCATAAAGTTAAGTTGATATAATTTTAATTATTTTTATGAGATGATGGGGTGTAATAGATATAGATAAATTAAACAAAGGTAGTTTGCTCAGGAGAGGTGGATAGTTGCGCAGACACGTATTATAGTCTGAAGTTGCACTTGCTGCTGACCTAGTTCGGAATTTACTTCAGGAAAAGTAGCCGTTCCTATACTGATAATAATACACTGCGGGAACATAGATAAGCACGAATTTGCCTGAATAAATAATACATCTCACGAATACTAAATTCGTTTATTATTCCCAAAACCGTTATTAAATGTGAATTATAGCATGAATTGGGTTTGATTTTATTTTTACAATTTTTTCTTGGGCGGATGATTAAGGAACTATTCCTTGAAACCGCAATCAATATTTTGTGGATGAATTTAAATTAATAACCCTCCAATGAACCAATTGGTATATTATCGCCTAAGTGACCGATCAGATTTTTTGTGCTAAAGATGTAAATTATTTCCTCAAATACTTTTCTAATCTGTATGTTGACTTTGTTAAACGATAATTCACAATAAGATTAAATTATTATTTGTTTAACTCAGAAATTAGTTGTGAAACCACAAATACCCCAGTCAACTTTCATTCTTCCATTTAGTTTGATCGTCCGGAAACTGATCTCATTTCAACAAAACCGTCGGTTGTTATTATAAATGATAAACGATTTAATTAACTTATTTAAAGTTTAAATATTGTTTTATTTAAAGTAGACTAATCACTGACTGGTTAAACTTAATAAAACCGACATGTTCAACATTAATTACTAAAAAGTAAAAATCCACTTAATTTTAATTTTAATGAACTTAATTTTAATTTTAATTTTAATTTATATTGAATATCGTAATAATTTGAGTTAAACGCTAACAAAAAAATAATAAAATAAATTTCAAGAAATGAACAAATCAGGAATGAAAATAAAAAAAATCATAAATATTTAATCAATTAAGAACTGAATATAGTTAATAGTAGAAACATTTGTTAAGCTTAATAACATTATTAACAATAATAATGGATAAGTCCAGAAAATCTTAAAGCCTTATCAGTCTCTTTGCTGACATGGAACATAAATCTCTAACAATTGAATGCCTATTTATACCATTTATACATGTTTATATGCTAAGTATACATATACAAAACCCGAATATTCGTATTCATATACCTCATAATTAATAACTACGATAAATATTTGATATAGAATTAGTTGTACTTTCCATGAAAATCGGGAAAATCTAAAAACATTTTTCCTGTAATAAAGACTCGAAGTCAAATTAAAACATATTATCATGAAATAGGGAGCGAGGAACTCTGTGTAGGGTGCTGAGTTGATGTGCGGAAGGTCCCGGATTCAAGTCCAACTTTGTGACATGAATTATTTTATCTGTTTACAGGCATGGGTGGACCCTAACGAATGTACAGACCTTCCAGGGCCTCACTCAGCCTCTATAAAGAGGGTACAATTGATTTGGAAAAAAAACAAAGGTTTGGTAATCGTCTTAGAAACAATACAGTCCCTATCAAATACTAACCCATTATAGAGTAGACTGCTTTATCCCCGGCACTGAAAAAATCCTAATAGTGAAGTAAAACACTTTTAGGTATATTTTTGAATTCTTAATAATAAGGATATACACAATTTGTTCCTACAAATGTTCTACTTAAGAAAGTTCATTAGGAATTAATTTATTTAAATAAACTAAACAACCAGGACTAACTTCTTAACATGTCAACTTAGCTAAGTGAAAAAGCATCCATTGGCTAGGAACATGTGTCAGAATCAATTAAAACAGAGACCGTTCAATGAGACTGATAAAACATTCAGTATACGTCAGATTTACATAAAATTATAATTTAAAGTGAGGCTTCAGCAATTCAGATAGGATAATTAAAACTCCTTATGTAGTTAAATTAATTTAAATGTAATATAATATTATTAAATATAAAATTATAATATTTCTATATAGTTGTCGTATTTTCAAGCTCATTTTTGAACATCGGAGGTCACAAAAAGTAGTTTTTAGTCTTTTTGGAAAATTTACACTCACTGAAATTTACAACAGGTGGGATTAAATAAACTATATTTATATTATATTTAAAATCAGCTTTAAATTAAATGTCAGTTATGAGACGCTCAAAACAATAATACAACGTACTTATTGTTATATTAGTGTATACGAGCCATTAACTGAAGAAAATTCATAGACGAGTTGGTTTATTTTCTTATGCGATTGAAAGTTTAATTGACTTTAGGATAAAATATATGAAGGATTCTGATGATGAGATTAATAGATTAAAGTGTTCATATTCAATTAATGCATGATTAAAAAAAATCAGTAAAAAGATACCAACTTTTATTTATTCCTGAAACTAATCATTTTGAAAATTTTATTCCTGAAATCCTGTACACTTCAGGCATGTATTGAACATGATTTGAAACATTTTGCTCTGTAAAATGATAATATTTGAGAAACATAAAATATCCATAAAAACATAAAATTGATTTATCTATTTTATATACCACTTCATTTACATATTTTATTTTCATTTTACTATTATTTTAATATAATTGGATTTAGATAAATTTGTTGTACATTACAATTTAACACTTAGAAGATAATATGCTATTAATACTATTAAAAATATTTAAATACACAATAACAGTATTTACAAATGATATTAAACTGATGAATAGTATTGTTGATTGGTATCCAAAATTAAAAATCTTGGGATAAACTAACTTGTTTCACATTATATCTTAATTTCACATCAACTATAAAAGCAATTATATTAACTCTTTGGATTTGAAAGTTTTTCTTTATTGTTATGACTGAACTTTATGTTTAAACAGGATTTTTATCATCATATAATAAATTTATAGGAACTATTACATTACCATTATATTCTCTTAAATATTTATATAGGTAATTGATTAGTCATACGGCCTCAATAGAAAATTCTTTGGTTTATCTTTGTAGCCCTCAGAAATGTAGGGCCAATAGTACTTCGACAACTTAGCATAACCGGTATACCAAGCAATTCTGAATAAATTAGACAATAAAAAAGAGAAATGCATTAAAAAATAAAACAGCACTTCCTGTTATTCCACTAAAAGTGGTTTAGTTCTCACGATGAGGGTGTATTATATCTAGGACAATAAATATAATGAAAAAGAATATATGTATGTATAAGTAAGTAGTAATATAAGAATGTATATCTAGTATTATGATTATAATAATATTTTTTCTTCAGTTAGCTCGAGATACTAACAATTAGAATAGTTAGAATCGGTAATAAGGATCGCTCAGGTTTAAAACAAGGTGATTCGCTTTCAACTCTTCTATTCAATTTACACTTGAAGTAGGTTATTAAAAAGGTGATACAGGCCGAAAAAGGTTTGAATTTGAATATGAATTGTAAAATATATCCGAATAGTTGGGAGAAAACGCGGAAACAAAAAAGCTAAACATAGGAGCGTTGATGAATGCAAATAAGGAGATAGGGCTGGAAGTAAATTCGGATGACTAAGCATTTAATTCAAGCATCTCTCTTCTTCTTTTCATCTTCTGCATCAATGATCTTCCTAAATCACTGATTATCTTTCACCACTGTTCCTACCATCTTACGACGTCCAAATATATTTGTCCTTTCCTCCTTCTGAGGTATTAATTGCATTCCTAGTATTCAGGAAGATCTAGATCAGACCTGATCAGTGCCTGGGCATAGCTTAACAAACTGGAGTTCATCGCAATGAAAAGTCATGCCATTGTTTTATGTTCCAATTCCCTTCTTACATCCATCTACACCCTCCCAACATTATTCCTAAACGATCACCTCCATTACTTTCAGCTCCTTGGGCATTACTATTGACCAAAACCTTTTCTGGAACCCCCACATCGCCCTAATATCCCGAAGGTCAATTAGTTCCCTGAAGTTATTTCTTCGTTCTCGACATCTCCTTACACAACCTTCCCGTAAGCTCCACATATGACCTCCCATCTGCTCCCACTTTGACTACTGTAGCGTGGTATACAGAGGCCTTTTTAAAATGCTTGAGGACAGATTAAAGCGAATAATGAACTGCTCTCTAAGATTTGTCCTTGGTACTCCGAGGCGGTCCCGCGCGTCCCATCTTTATGATGAGTTAAAGTGGCTCCCCCCTTCCGAAGACAATATTTTCTCGGATCACCATTAACTCTACCACCCATTAACTCACAACCATATACCATATACCAATCCATTAACTCTTAACACCATATATATATCTACAGACTCCTCCAATTCAAATCCGCAGTCCAACACCATAAAACAAGATCTTGCCTTTCCGATCTCTATATTCATTCCCACAGAATCAAAGCATTCCAGCGTTGCTTTCTCCCCCGCTCCACCAAAATGTGGAACTCAATCCCTCCTAACATCCGTCATGCTCCCTCACGATCGTCATTTAAATCCTTACTTTTCCAACAACTCCTGGCTTCCCGAAAAAAGTTGCTCTTTAAGCAGGTTAGTCATTTACTTAGAATAAAATGTATTGTATAATTTATTGTGTTATTTAGTTGATTTAATTTTGTTTTTTTAGATGTACATCATGTAAAGAAACTATTGCATGTTAGCTCATGCATTTAACAGTCAGGATTAGTACTTTTTATTTACTTATTATTATTATTGTTTTCTATCACTTTTATACGCTTTGTGGTTTGTATTATGCAGCCTTCTGGCCAGAGATATATATTATGTTTCTGTTTCTATCTGTTATTCTAAAGGGACTTAGTCCCAGGATAAAGTTATTTTTTCTTCTATTCTCTATGGTTAGTAGCAGAAAATGGAGAAAATTTGGTGATATTGTTGTAGGAGGGAATAAGTTCGATCATGTGGAAAAGTTTAAGAACTTATGGTCTATGGTAACTTGAAAAAACGCAATTCAAGAGGAAATAAAAGTGCGATTAAAGGCGGGAAATGCTTATTTATATTCGGTCACGATATTACTAAGCTCGCGTCTTATTTCATGAAATCTAAAAATCAGAATTTATAAAACCAACAGACTTCCAGCTCTTCTTTACGGGTGTTCAACGTGGCCGCTGACGCTGGAGGATGAACGTCAGGTATTCGAAAATAAGGTTTTGCGTAAAATATTCGGTTCAAGAAGGTGAGGGTACTAGGGAACATAAGATATTATATAATGCGGAATTGCGAAGTATGAACCCGGTAAAAATCATTAAAGGAATAGATAGCGTCACGAATATTAAGATAGGCTTAGTAAAGTGGCTGAGCATAGTAACGAACGAATGCATCACATTTTTTCCTTTTTTAATATAAGAATCTTCTGATTTGTTATCTAATTAAAAAAAGGGTGACAGTTCTTATCCTTGTTCTAAACCTTTCGTTGCAGAAAAGCTATTACTAACCAAGCCCCACGTTACAACGAAGGCGCTTGGATAATGAGTCGTAAAAAGCTTTTATATTTTTATGACTGGTATATAAGACAAAGACATATATTGGAAGCGCCTAGTGCTTCTTATAGCCACTTTGCTGACACAGTTTCAATTGATGTTCGCAAAGTTAAATGAACTTCTACGTTACATAGCCAGCGATTTTCAACATAGCAAGACAAAGTCGTGGAAACTGCAATATCCGGTTTCGAATAATGTTGTTTACATAGGTACAGCAACATTTAGCTCGGGGCACCATTCTTTCTTTTACAAGTTACGATTGTTATAAAGATACTAATATTTTGTTGGTATTTTGCATTATCATTGCATAATTATACGTTTCATTGCATTACATCTACAACTGTTTAAAGTTTTTATTACCTTTTAATTATTAAATGACTTTAGAGAATTTTTGAACCGTCTCTTAAGTAGTTTAACATTTATTTTTTTATTTGAACAAGCTTTCTTGCCTAACACATGTTTTGACAGCAACACGTTGGCAACACGTGTTTTGACAGCTATATCAGACAAGATGAATACGAGAAGTAGTGATACATGCGTACTTTTTAATGTTCTATTCTAAGTCTTGTTACTTTAACTTCTTTTCTTGTTTTAGAGAGGAAGCTATGAGTTTCCCATCCCCTTAATTGCATTTCTTTTTTTTTAGTTAATCTACGCGGAACTATTTTTCGATCCATATTGTTTTAGATTTATTAGAGAATTAGAAACGCGGCAAGGAGACAGGAACTTGGGCCAATGGAACGAGGGTGCAATGTTTAGTAGCAGTCACAAGATGATTCTTAATTTACAGTTTTTAAATATTAAATAGACAATATAAGTTTGAGACTGTCAATTAATTAAAAAAAATCGAATAGGTTATTATGTATTAATAACATAATACACTGGGGGCACAGGTGGAGGTCTGAAAAAAGTCTGTTAGTAAGAACTGTTAATTTTTAAAGCCAAGTTTTCGACCCAAATTGCTGATTTTCTTCAGGACAACATATAAATAAAAAAAATGAAAAAACCTGTACCACTAGAACCCTTGAACGGGTTTGGGGTTCAGTATATGGTAGAGACTGTACTGTTTCATGGACAACGGTTCTGTAAGGAGGTGGCTAGCCCTAGGTCACGCTCAACCGCCAGATTTTTCCCCCTTATTTTGGGTTCCTTATTTTTATAATATTTTATAGAGGCTGGGTGGGCCCCAGGAATGTCCTAGATCCTATATGATCCATCTCCGGCTGCAAACAGACTAAGTAAAAGTCTTGCCCGCAGCGGGATTTGTACCAGGATTTCCGTCATGGCAACTGCTTTACCACTGAGGCACCAGTTTCCTAAAAATTAAAATAATATTTGGCAAAAATTAGCAGTATATGTAGTATCTTCCTAGAATAATAATATATGACAAGTCCCTGTAGAATAACAGTATAGGTATTGTAAGCTATTATGTCTTAGAGTATAAAAATAATTACAATTAATTAATTATCACAAATAACTTAATAAGTGAGAAAGAATAAAACACAAAAAAATAATAATAATTAAAAAAAAAATGCACTAATTACCTCCAATATTTTAAAAACAGATTAAAAGAAGAGAAAGAAAAAAAAATTAAAATTAGTTAGCAATGATTATATAGGAGAAACAATTAATAGTTACATATATAACACTATCAGTGATTTACACTTATTTCCTTCATTTCTCCTTCTTTAAAATGTCTACCAGATGATAAAATACATATGTACGTGGTTTATACCCCACACACTAATATATATACATACATAATTACAAATTCAAGAGTACGTTAAAAAACAGCATTCATTCATCGAATAAAAGAATTTTATCTTAAAACTGATCATACTATTTCCGATTTTTTGGGAATTGTAGGGATATTAGGTGATGGATCATACGGGATTTGAAGGTTGGAAGATTATTGGAATGACGAATGGAAGAAGGTATGGAGTTCAAAAGGGAAGAGGACCGTATAAGTAAAGCTCTTTTAAAAGCTGCTGTTCGGTGGGATGCTGTATATAGATCAGAGAGCCGAGAACGGGTGTTACGGGGGGAGGACTGTGGTTTTGAATTGAAGGAGACCGAAAATGTATGATGGCCGGCGGGATTGGACAACTTGGTAAAGAAAGGATGCTAGGAAGTACTTACGACGATAGGAAGGGTAAAGCCACTTCACCTCTTTGTAAAATCCGGTGACCGGGGCATCTCTTGGGATCCCAAGAATGAATCAAACGAAGCAGTAATGCAACCGTTTTAATTTTGCCTCGAGATCCCCAGAGATACCCCGATACACTGTACAGCAATAGTCCAAATGAGGGGAAATTAAGGAACTAACTAGAAGTCTGCGGGTTTCAATAGGGAACAGGTGGAGAAGATACGACGGGAAATTTCAGAGATTTGGTTTTTCCAGGAGAGGGTTTGGTCAATGATAATTCCAAGGTTTTTGACGGTTGAGTAGAATTTGATATCATTATTGTTTAATAAAGAGGATAAAGAGGATTATATTATGGGGAATAATTTTAAGGAAGTAGTTTGACCCTATTACTATTGCCTTGGTTTGTCCACGTTTAACTTTAGCTTATTATCCATTGCCCATAGACTTATTCTATTCAGATCATCCTGGAGTTTTCCCGTGGCTAGTAATAGATCGGAAAGGGAAAAGGTTAAATATATTTGAAAATCATCAGCGTAGACATGATACTGGGAATGTTGGATAAGATGTGGAAGGTCGTTTATGTAAATGGCATATAGGGTGGGGGATCATACGGGATAGTGATGAACCCTGTAGGACACCACAGGACAGAGGAAGGGTTATTGAAGGAGGTTGACCAGGGACCAGAACATATTGGGAGCGATCTGAGAGGAAAGACTTGAACCACCCCAGAGCACTATTGGATAGAGGTAATTTACGAAGCTTGGCGAGAAGGATATTGTGGTCTACTGTGTCAAAGGCTTTGGAAAAGTCCAGAAGGATCAGAATTGTTAATTTTTGTTGTTCAATTGCAGTATGGAGATCATGGGCGGATTGAGTTGAATAGCCTCGTCGAAAGCCGGATTGGAGAGGGTTAACGAGGGAACGTTCTTCTAGAAAATTTGAAATTTGGTTTTGAACTAGGCATTCTAATGGTTTTGAGAGGTTAGAGAGAAGGGAGTTATAGAGAAGAATAAAATAATATATGGTAAAGAATAACAGTATATGTAGTATATTGATAGAATAACGTGCTTCAAAATTCATTAAAAAGTGAATGCTGATAGGACTGTTGATTTGAGATGTACTGCACTGCCTCCATTGATGCTGTTATTCTTATGGCGTATGTTTTGATGATGCCTGAATTGATAAATGACTGGTTAATTTTGTTCTGTATTTAGAGACTGCAGGCTTTGTTTTGGGGATTTTTTCCAATTGCATTCTTAAATATTAAATGACTATAAAAGTAAAATAATATCATTATTTAAGCAATAAACTAGAGCCAAAAACTCAAGATGAAACATTAAATTTTATTATAATGCAAATGGAAAAAACCACAAGCAGCCTTATGTTTCAAATCTGGTGTAAAATACAAACAGTCGACGTTTCGCCCATTCAGGCATTATCAAGACACAATAAAAAGTAAGTTCACTCACATCTCAAAACAGAAGTGCAATACATCCCAACGAATAATCGCTCAAAAAGGCTCATAATCCGGGACCGCACCTCCACCCCAAGACGTTCAACCCAAAACTCAAGTCAGTGGAGTTTTGGGTTGAACGTCTTGGGGTGGAGGTGCGGTCCCGGATTATGAGCCTTTTTGAGCGATTATTCGTTGGGATGTATTGCACTTCTGTTTTGAGATGTGAGTGAACTTACTTTTTATTGTGTCTTGATAATGCCTGAATGGGCGAAACGTCGACTGTTTGTATTTTACACCAGATTTGAAACATAAGGCTGCTTGTGGTTTTTTCCATTTGCATTATAATCATTATTTAAGCATATAAATATTATTTGTATTCTTTCAACATTTTTAATTGATAGATAAATAAGGTTTAAAATTTCAAATAGTTAATTTATTTTTATTTTTAGCCTTCTCTGTGTTTTTTCGAAAGAAGTGGTGTGGACTGGCGGTGGTTCATTAGTTTTTTAAATTTACTATCTTAATTTTGTTAGGCGACAAGCATTTCTAATTAATCAGACACCGGAGACTCTAAATTAATCACGAACCGATTTTATTATCAGTTTTTCAATCTCACACGGATATTTTAATTTACCGTTATTGTTAAGGTGTTTTCTGATATAGGGATCTTTTACAATGTATTGGAGAATTTTTTTTCCGTTTTTCAAATTGGCTTTTTTATATTACATGCGTTTGTCATTTTACTGTTGAAGTTTTTTTATATGTGTTGAGAGAATCTCTTATTCTCCGTAATATTCGGGGTCACCTACCCCGATATTGAATTGTTAACTATGCTTGCCCACGCTTTTCCAATTCGCATCACTTTTTTTTTTCTCTCTTACCCTCCTAATTTGTTTATTTACAATTAAAAAAATACAAACTTATATCTAACATATAAAACTTATAACTAAGGCCTTCTTTTAGCCTAGAGTATTAGAAGGCAATACTGCTCTTACCGCTGTATCCGGGAGCCTTTGCCTTTGCCTTGGCTTTCACAATGGGGAGGGACCATTTTCGGGCCCCCTCCCTCGGTGACAAAGTCTACCAGGGTGAGTGTGCCTTGCCATCTCCCAGGCCTGGGTGAGAGAGATATTGCGTTAAACAGTGGATTAGTACACTACTTTAGCCCATCAAAGAATTTTATGTGCCTCCGGCTGATGTACTCAGGCACTGTGGGTAGTCTCAGTCCTACCACGGTGACCTCTGCCAGGGGGAGTGTGCCTTGCCATCTTCCAGGCCTGTGAGAGGGTGATATTGCGTTAAACAGTGGATTAGTACAAGCCTTTAGCCCAACAAAGAATTTGATGTGCCTCCGGCTGATGTACTCTGGCTCTGTGGGTAGTCTCAGTTCCTTACGGATCACGGAACTGTGCCCCTTCAAGTGAAGTCCCCCTGAGTATTCGCCTAAGGACGGAGTTCTGGAAACTCTGCATTCTTTTGAGGGATGACCTAAACAGGTAGCGGAGCAGTGGTTTGTATGTCGAATGATGGCTTTGTAGATAGCACGTTTCTTGCTGTCTTTTTCGTAGGTACTGCTTATTCAGTTTTTATGGGAGGGATCAGAAAAAAAAAAACTGATAAGGTAATTAAAAAAATATTCGGGAAACCCCCAAAAAATATTCACAGGGATATTTTGTAAAAATAATATTTTGTATAGTAAATTAAAAATAAATCCCTCGAAAAACTAATAAATTATCATTATATTAAAGAAAACTTTTTTTGGTTTAATCAAAGTAAAATGAGCATTAATGTTATACTTCAATAAAACAAGTAGCGTCCTAGCAAACATAATAATGGAGAACAGTATCCTTGAAAATTTAAATAATAACAATTAATAGAAACCAACCTGTTTTAAGAGATCGTCCCAGCATTCAATCGCGGTTTTATTTTTCCAAGTAACTCTGAATTAACCTATATAAAAGCAATCTCATTGAGGATTGAGTAGATGGCAATAAAGACATTTGAGCATTTATCTATTTTTTTTTAACTTATATTAATAATGATCAATAAAAATTAAAAATTCTGTCACAGCAATGTAGGGTCTTGGGTTCAGCAGATGGGTTGCATTGCTTTTAAGACAACCGCTGTGCTGGTAGAATTCTTTAATATCACGTTTACCCACCAGACGTTTCTCCCAATAAAGAGTACCGACCTTATAGATGGTGGGTGAGCACCAGGATAGTATGCAGATCCCACGGGGTAAACAGATAAAATAATTTATCTACCACATCCGTGTTCAAACTATCTTAAGCACAGCAACTCAGCCCTTTTAGAACTGAGCTACTCCGCTCCCAAACGATTTATTAAAACTATTCCAAAAAGTAGTTAAATGATTAAATCCATTAACATATTGTGGTCGGGCGTTTCGTGTCACCAAATTATGGCATGAATTTTATGGTTCGAAAAAATTCAGTATAAACATAATAAGGCTTCGGATTTTTAATAAAATTGTATTTATTAACTTAGAATGTTAAGATAATAAAAGTTTAATATATTGTTGTCCTTACCAATAATCAATCTAACCTTTTGGCTTGTGTATGTTTGTATTTCGTATTATTATGAATGAAAAACAGGAACAGCCAACATTATTAACTCTTATAGCTTTATTTTGCTTATTCTACCTATTTAATCTAAAACAACCATTCTCCTTGCTCTACCTGCTCAAGTTCAGTGGCATTTGTAACAGTGGCAGAGCCCCAGGCCAACAACTAAGGACAAAATGGCCAACTCCAGAGACCCAACAACCAATATGAGAAATGCAGTTGCAACTTGCCATTCACAGATCACCGCCAAGTAGTAATTAACATTATATTTATTTGTCATCATTATATTCTGTAAACTATAATGCCTTATATTTTATTACCAACCTTTACAATCATATACAGTCCACTATTACGGGGGAAAAGGGATATTATGTTCTCGCTTTAAACTCTACCTTTCATCTATAAAAAAAAAAGATGTAAACAACGTGACTTGTGCTCTAGTCACATTTTGCGAAATATGTATTTTTACCTGTTCTGACAAACAGAACACCGCAAAGTATTCCGAAAATTATATAAACCCAAAAGCGTGAAGCTGTCCTTCTCCACTGTCCCCAAAAAGGAAAAGAAAAAGTAGGGGATGAAAATCCCACGACACCGACAATCCCTGGTGATGGTTCCATTTACGGTAAAGATTTACGGATAGTCGTCCTCGTAAAACCGACACCGAAATCTTCAAAGGAGCCGCGGGAAAGCTGAGTGTCAGCTTAGGAATCAGTACACCCTCTCCGACACCTACTTTATAGTGCTCGTTCAAAACGAAGCTAATGCGGTGTCAATGGCTATCTCATCTCGAACAGGTAATCCAGATTTGCCCTACCTTATCTCTCGATTTATGTTTCAGCTGTCCAGATTAATTTGTGCTTTCCAATGTATAATTATGCACATTAGAGTACGTACCTCTCAATTTCAATCAACTTAATAACTCTCTGATTACAATAATTTATAACTGAACTTTCAGTGACCCGAGTAGGCTATTGAAAAATTCAAAGACTTCATGTAACTGGAGAATTCTTCGTATTGGTATTCATTAGCTGAAATTGCAGCGAACTAAATGTTTGTTAGAAATGAAAAGTCTTGAGTTTAGTACGTGGTAGTGTACATGTACGTGGTACTGTTGCTAGGACAATGGATGTGCAGGGAGCTAATTTGTCCTAGCTCACACGCCAGGTTTTTTCTCCAAATAAGGGTACCCAGATCACAAGGAAGGTCTCCAGATCCTGCAGGGTCTGTTAATGGAATAAATAAATTAACTGCCACAGCCGAATTTGAACCCGGGATCATCACGGCAAATCAGCGCAGTTTAAATTGAATTTTTAAATTAAATATAATTCAATGATTAGTATTTTTTTTTAGCAATATAATTTGATATGAAAAATCCTGACAAATAACAGAAAGAAAAAACGACTTAGCACGATTTTCTTTGTACATTAATTTTGAGAAAGGAATAACTAACTAAAAAATTATAGGTGTATTTGTTATCTGATTTATTTATTTATGAATAATTCTTGTAGAAAATGTATAGGTCTTTATTTTTTTATTAAAAAAATAAAATAAAAAACAGGTTCTTCATTATTTCAGCACGTAAATCCCATAACTTTAGGTGAAATGTTTACCTCTCAATTAGCCTCTTTCATTTCCTACTGCATACCGTTGAGTGGATTATTTATCCTCAAACCTAACCTGTAACCACTAAGACCCGTGAACGAGTCTGGGGTTCAGTGCATGGTAGAGACTGTACTGTTTCTTGGACAACGGTTCTGCAATGAGGTGACTTGTCTTAGGTCACGCTAAACCCGCCAGGTTTTCCACCTTATTTTGGGTACCCTATTTTTATTATATTTTATAGAGGCTGGGTGAGCACCAGGAGGGTCCTAGATCCCATATGGTCCATCTCCCGCCGCAAACACACTAAACAAAACTGCCTGCAGCATGGCAACTGCTATACCACTGAGCCACCCCGCTCCCCATTTATCCTCAATATACCTATAAAATTACGACCTGGTTTCTTAATGTATACGAGTCATTGGAGTAAATCAGAAGGGTAAAAATTTAATATATTTTATTTCATTAATAAAATTGTGAGATGAATAGAAAACATAAGTATTGACCTAAAGCGACAGGTTTTCGACAGATGTGTTATGCCAGCGGTGACCTATGGCTCCCAAGCATGGTCTTTGGCAAAAGCCTAAGAGAAGAAGATCGAGGTGTGGAGGAATAGCATCGAAAGAAGTATAATGAAAGTGAAGAAAAGGGACAAAATCAGATGCAAAAAGTTAAAAAAAGAAACAGGGCTCAAAGACACACTCTTGCAGATAATAAAAAGCAAATGGAAATGGGCTGGACATCTCCTGTGGTGCAATGACAACAGATGGTCAAAAATAGTCACGGAATGGACACCTTATGACCGAAAAAGGATGAGAGGCAGACAATTGAAGAGATCGAGAGATCCATTTAGGCTTTTGGCAGGACCCCTCTGGTGGAGAGAGGCATACATATTTTTATTAATCTCTGTACACTTCTGTTATTCTTAAGGAACCTGGTCCCAGAATAAAATTATTTCTATTATATTCTAAATAAGACGCCTAGCTTTTGAGAATATATCACAGTTTTTTTATGATAAAGTTCAATATTTTCAGGTATAAAGGTTGTGAAAGCACTCTTTGGTAAAATATGAAGATAGGATTCACTTAGCAGAGGGCTCTGTGAAGAATTTATAGAATACTGTGCATATATATATATGTCAGGAATCCGGGTGTGTATGAATTCCAGAAAAACAATGATCCTAAACACATGAACACCAAAAGAAGAGAGATAGAGATGTGTGGAAGAAAAAATGGTTGGCCCAAACAAATCCCGCATCCCAGTAGGGGTAGTTCCCCAGGGAAGTGTTAAACACTATTACACCTAAAGGAAGGCCTATGCAGGAAAAATTGTGTATAAATATTTATATATAATGTAAAAAATTGTTTCGTTTTTTTTTGTTGTTTGTAAATTTATGTTTTACAGTAGTTGTATCATTTACGCATAAATAGAGGCTATTTTCATTTCATTTCATTCACTTATTGAGTTTAACATTTTTTGTTAAATTAAACAAATTATTATTGATAAACTTCTACAACTTAATTAATTATTTTAACCAGACGAATATTCAAAATTTATTTAAATGTAGAGTCAGGTTGATCAGATGTTCATGTGCAGACTCATTCGTGAGATTTGATGATTTTAATTCTAAAGAACGTGCATACTGAAAAATTTTAAATTGTTCGAGACCAAAGAATATTTTCGGTATTAGTTCCGCATGTTGGCGCACATATTGCCAAGTCACTACAGTTTTGACTTTTTATTCGTTTCCTTTTTTAATAGTATTCTCCAAAATAAAAATAATTTTATTACCGACTGTATATGTTAACTATTAACTTTGAACTTTGAAATGCTAGCTGAAACTTTTAATTCTCGATGTAATGGTTACCGAAATTTACACTTTTCCCATAATTACACTCTTTTATTCTAAAACTCATGATTATTACCGAAAATAATAAAAAGTAGGCAAATGAAGAACGTGTGGCTCAAGTCGAAGCAACAACATGCGGAACTGATAGTATAATTTATGTTACATCATGTTTCCATACAGAAAAATGTTTTATTTCATGAAATCTTACATCTTGACCTATAGTGAACAAATCAAAGATCAGTTAATCCATTTTACCCCGCACCTACAGGTGACTACAGTCTGGTAATCGAAGATCATCCCGTCTGACTTGGCTTTAAACTTGGAGGGCATGAACACAAGTTGCGTGCAAGGTAAGCCAAGAGGACATGCAAGAGCGGATAGAGGATATGTCCGCACGCCAGGTCTAACTTACCGACAAATTGATAAGTTGCAACTGGGCGGCTTTAAAGTAGCTCATGCTCAGCTCATACACCGAATAGGAAGTATGCAGGAGAGTCGATAATAAATAAGCTGGTATAATTTATGTGATAATTGAATGTTTGATCAACACACTCTTTCATACATGAACGTTTAAAAAGAATTAATTACCTATCCGAGTAAAAAATATATATCTATATTACATGCTTCGGACGAGGTGGCGATTGACACAGGAGAAGTGCCCCTGTGAACATTTCCCTCACACGTATCGATTATTTAAGTATAAATATCGGTATTTCGCCTAGCAGGGCCTGAATGCAGCACCAGGCAGGTACAGTCATTCTCAAAACTGTGATATTCACAATAATGGCTGACAGATATGACTTTCAAGTCTTCAGTTTGGTCTGTGCGATCTGTGCGAGAATGTGGAAATGCGGGAATTCCCTCGCGGCTACACTTACTTACATATTCATTGCGGCATTTTACTCTTTAGAGGAGTAAATTAAGGACGTGGAATTAAGGTTCCAATATTTGTTTTCCCTGCGGCTGATTTTGTATTTGTAAATAAAGTGTAAAATATTGTTACATTTTTTATTTTTATAATTATACTGTTTTTGTTTTTTTTATTTAACGTCACATTATGTTGCTATGTCTAATCGGCCAATGCGGCAGTGGGAGTTCTAAATTTTGTCTATACAAGTATAATTAGGATAGAGATCGTCAACGAATACCTGTTACCACACAAGTTCGAGACCCTTTTACAGGCTCGGGACCCCCGTTTTACGTCCCTTCAGAAGGACGGCATAGCCAAGGATTTTTTATTACCTTTAGAAAATCCTAAGGCCACCTATCAGACTACAATCTTGGGCATAGTAGGTTGTTAAAATAACCACTATAGCATAGGTGACCCTAACAATATTATACGGCTAAGAAAAAATATGGAATGTAATCAGACTGGAAGATACTAAATTTGTAAGTTTGAGGAGTCCCAAAGAAAAAAATGAATATCGTTACAAGTCATTAGGTTTTGTTGAATAATAAAATGAAAATAAAGTTTCCAGATAAAAATATCTAACTTAAAGGAAGTGGGATAATAAAGAGACATATTTAGGTTGTTAACCTAACCACAATAGCACAGGTCGCGCCTGTGACGTGCTGATATTGATAATCTAATAATATCTATACCATTTTTATTCCTTGGTCCAGTGTCCTGAATAATTATGGAAATCACAATGTGAAGGAAATGCTCACTTGGACACAGACCTCTTGTGTAACGTAAATGAAGGACATCCCTCCCGCATTAATACTTGAAAAACTGTAGATGAAACAAACAAGAGACAATGTAGCGAAGATAATAAAGTATTTCTAAAGTAACACTTTGAAGTCGTTCCTTGGCAGCTCAGTTCCTTAGCAGGAGTACAGTCAGCGTATAATTTCCAGCTGTACAGTCGGCGTATAATTTCCAGCTGTAAATCAAAACAGGTCAGCGGAAAAGAACATTTTTATGGGGCTAAATCAGGATGGGCGCAGGGGAATATTTGTTGTGAAATATGTTTTCACCTTCCCTAGATACCAAATTAGATTGAGATTTACTGTGGCACTTAATGATGAAATAAAGACAGACGTTAGACGTGTGATTTACTGATCGTCTCGGGGTATTGATATGGCAGTACAACTGCCTATCCTAGTCTTGACAACTTAGTTGAGATTCAACAACGAAACGAAATCCTCCACACACTATGATCTCCTTTTATTTTTCTTAATCCAACAGCTTATGCGAACTGCCTACGTTGTGACTGACCGTTTGTAAGATAACTTCATTCACCTTCAAACACCTGTAGCTGGTTCGAATATCAATGGTGGAAACTGACTTCAATTCTGAAAGCAATACCGATTATTATTATTCTCTAACCTGTAGAATGGCCTACTCCCCCTACAATTATTAGAGTGAGTAAAGAAATGATTAACACTATTAATATTTTGGGATTATACATATATCAAACCATCTTTTGAAATATATGTTTGCATTTTATTTTATTCCAACAATGACCCCCACCCTAAAAAAAAATTAATCTTCCGATAATCTCGAATTTTGAGTTCTACAAAGTGTGCGATATGTTTTTGAATATTTTTTAAATAATGGATAAACTTTAAACCCCACTTGAAGGGCGGTTTAAAGTTCGCTTCTCGAAAAAACCGAACAGATCTCTATTTTATAAACTAGGAAGAAAAAAAATATTATTATTTTGAAGAGAAAAGATTGGTTCAGGACCGGGATTTGAACCCGGGTATTCTGCATTTCCGGTGCAGTGCTCTACCACTTGAGCTATCCTGGCACGCACCCCGGTCAGACAAATGACATCTCTTCACCGATCCCATATCCCCATGTTCTCGCAATTTGCAATGTATACAACCAGATCCTAATTAAAGTAATGTTCAATGAACATTCTTCCCCTTGTATAAATCGCAAATCGCGAGAACACGGGGATATGGGATCGGTGAAGAGAAGGGATTTGTCTGACCGAGGTGCGTGTCAGGATAGCTCAAATGGCACTGCAGCGGGTTCGAATCCCGATCCTGGACAAATCTTTTCTCTTCAATATAAAAATCTTTAAAAAAATTATAATAATTATAAAAAATAAAAAAAATTATTTAAAAAAAATATTAATTTGACTCTTTTTCTCTTTCTTTATAAAGGATTAATATCGAGTTCGGACCAAATCAGGATCAAATGGTGGGTTAAGGTTATAATGGATTACTTTATTTGTAACAAAGTTTGAGGATTTTACAAAGGATATTGGATTGTAAGGAATGCCCAAAGCTCTACTCCGTAAGTCCAAATGGATCTTATAATTTTCATTTGAGTCTTTTGTAATTAATTGGGAGATAAGAGTAGTTGTCCAGTAAAAGTTGCAGTAGCCTGAAATGGCGAGCAGCTAAAAATATGATAGCTTCAAGAATGTTTCCTTAGAAAAAACAATGATTTTTACCCTTTTCAATTATCACGTTTTTATTCAGTAATATAACTATTGCCTTAATAGTAAGCGAAGAAAATTTAAATAAACAGGTTTATTTTGGTTGTGTAATCATTTCTGCTTTTTAAAAGGAAATGCAAACATAATTTATTACCACTGGCAAAAACCGTCTGCTTGTAAAAAATGTAGCTCTTGTAATGGATAAAAGCGCCATTTGTTAGTGGCCATTTCCGAGATACCAGGTCGTCAACCAGGTGTCATCCACTCCCATCCGCTGATGTTTCAGGACAGAGAGCATTACGTAAGTAACCATAAAAACTCTTACTTAAACTTCTAATGGATTTTTTTTCCCATTTCCGGCATTCCGGCCTTGCTATTGATGTATATTTACAATCTCCACGTAAGTGGCTTTAATAAAGTTATAAAGCCGACCAAGTTGGCACTATTAAACCAATAGATAATCTATAAAGTTCTAGGAAAAACACAGAGATATAAGGACTTGTAAACGAATTGTTTGAGTTTGTTATGTAATATGTAAGTATTTCGTTATATTTCATAGTCCTTATCAAATTTACATTTGAATATCACTATCGCCGTTTCAAAACTTTCTAGACAATCGCTCTAAGCTCCCAGTTAATTAAAAAGGACTGATAAATACGACAAATATAAGACCTATTTGGAGTTGGTTGAGTGGAGCATTGGTTGCTCCACTAAGCCATCGAATTCCTCTCGTATCCAATCAGTACAATCAAAAATCCTTCGTAAAATCATCAATACTCCATACTTAGATACGAATAAAAAATTCATCCATTTATGTCCCATTTATTGCCGATTTGCCCCGATATCAATCCTTTCATACCACACTTCATTCTGGAAACTGAGTGTTAAATGAAGATTCATGAGTATGTCATCAAAAATACAATTCTCAAAGAATATAACTTACACAATAGTCCACTCTACGTTTCACTCGATCGCGATATATTGAAAATTATGAAAATAGAAATTATTCAAGATTTTTTTTTTAATACATGATAAAATCTATGGTATAGATAATTTAAAAGACCAGTATTCGGTTGGCGTTTCTCAATCTTATTTTTATTGTTGAACAAAATGTGTTCTGTGATTATTTATCGAACGTCGCTTTTAAGGCTTAAACGCTGAGAAGTAACTTTGTAGTAGGAATCATATAAAAAAAATCAAAAACAATTAAAGAATAACTATCTAGATGTTATTATAATTTATGTATCTTGAATTTCTCGATAAAACTTAATATTCCTTTTAACAGAAGTACCTTAAATTTCAAAAAAATAAATACGCTAATAGACGTCTGAGATTAAATTACTTTTATCTCATTTAGATATTTTACGATCGTCATTCAGAAGAAAACTAATTATAATAACTGATAATACGTTCATTTATATAAATATAACCAAATATTATATAATCTTTATAAATACAAGTAGCTAAATTCTAAATTAAACACCCTACCCTTGACAATGGAGGAGAAACGTCAGATAACGTTTTATATATTAAGGCGGCTCTAATTGAAAATCTATCTAAAAATTTATCTACCAAATAGATACACGCAGTAAATTATATTTTTTTGTGAGTAATGCATAAGTTCTCAAAATGTGGTAAGCGTATAACCGGTGATTCATGAAAAAGCAAACACAAATCATGGTTAATTCATATTTTTAATATGATCAATAACGAATAAAGGTGAAATGAAAACAATTTTTGTATCTACCGATGCAATATGGTTAAGCATTAACTTCGATTAATACAAATAAATCAGAATAGTCTGTAAGTCTAGGAACTTATCGTATAAATATTTCACATTATGTTGAATAGACTAAAAATATAAAGCAACATTTTAAATATGCTCGTACTATAAATAAATTATAGTATATAAACTTCATTTGTGCATTACGAATATAAAACCGGAATGCTGTCGTCTTTGTACTCACTTCTCCACAATTTCTTTCCATTGAATCCATTGAAGAAAGATAGTAACTATCTTGTATATGAAAAAGGTAATCTTCATTTGTCGTAATGGTATTTTAAATTTTCTGAATACTGCTAAGTTTTTGTGCAAACAGATACTACTTTACTTATATGTATAATATTTACTTATGTCATACGTAATATTTCATGGTCTTGAGAGTTGAGTCCGTTATCCAAAAGAAAAAGAGTGAAACATTATATATACCTCGAAGTACCGAGGCAATAATACTCTACAGCGTATTTTTATGTCAGCACTATCGAGAAAAACCTACCTGGATAGAAAAAAAATAGCTCCCTTTTATAAATATTATTTCAAAAGCGCACTCAGGAACTTATATTTTCCTTTTAGAATAAATTGAGAATGGAGATGAAAATGACATTATATCAGCCGACAATAATATTCAATTACCTCCTAGAAAATACTTTTAACAGATAAAGAAAACCTTCACTTCAGAGCCATCTGCATCTTACTAAGTGAATTTTTATCTCTTCAGACCAGTAAAATATTAAAATTTATAGATTATATTTTAGTCAAGCTGAAAATTTGATATCTTTAATCAACGGGGAGCGGAGAGCTCAGCGTATAGAGTGTTGAGTTGCTGTACTGAAGGTCCCAGGTTAATCTCCGGCTATGACAGATAAACTAATTAATCAGTTAATAGCCACTGATCTGGGATCTGAAATTTGTCAACTATTCGGGTTCTATTTCATAGTAATTTTTTAATTAAAAAAAAAAGAAGATATTAGATGTGTATGCTTATCGTTACAAACCAAATAATAAATCTCAATAAATCTTGGATGAAAATATAAATCCAGCCCCAACGAATAGTCGAAATTCGTTGAGAGTTAATTACAGTTTCGGAATCTTAATGGAATGGAGTCATTATTTAAGCATTATACTACTCGTATCTCAAGCCAATGCCTGACTTTTAGCTTATTAGTTGGGATTTTTTCTAGCACTGAGAGAATAACACGATTCCGTTTAGACATCTCATTTAGGACAAAACTCGTCATCACCACTTCTTGAGGCTGCAGTAACACAGCATTCTGTTAGATTTTGGAACATAATTTTTAAAAGATTTTAAAAGTAGTAACTATTACATTTCAAATTTAAAATAACAGTGAATCAAATGTTTAATGTTAGTATTGAGCATATGTGTAGCCATAATTATATTAAATAAAACATGTGAGCTTTAATAAAAAAACTTGTAGTTCTACAACCCATGAAGGGTCTTGAGCTCAGTACATGATGGGGAATGTAGTGTTTATAAGACAACTGTTGAGCAGGATGGTGATTTGTCTGATATCACACTCAAACAACGTTTTATTCCCAAGTTAAGGTAACTAACTTAATAGGGACTGTGTGTGTCCCAGGAATGCCTGTAGATCCGACAGGGTCCATCCAAGTCTGTTTGGAGATTACATAATTTATTTGCTGGCCTAGCAGTTGAACCCGGAACCTTCAGCACAGCGGCTCATTACCCTACACACTGAACTACCCCATTCCTATTCGCCAGCTTTACATCATAAAATTTATTATATCTGGTCTGTTGGCAGAGGTAGTTTCCATTTACTATACCGATGCACTGAGGAAAAAGAAACTCGTTTTTGATTATGATAGATCTCGACAGAGACTTGGAACCGTAACCTTTAAATAACCCCATATAGTTCCACCCACCTCGCTTTCATACCCATACTTGGTCCACTGACTAATATTATACACTGAGAATTTTCCCCTTAACATTAAATTTAATACCATATACGGTTGACACATTTTCGAAAGCATTACACATTTTATCTTGTTAGGTCTCATATGGACCAGAAGAAAAATTAAAGTAACACATAAAGTCTGAGTTATTAATGATTGAACAATTCGTGTAATGGGCAACAAAAAAATAGGATGATTTATAACGCAGTTTTCAATCTATTTTTTTGGACGAACAATCTTGCTTAACTACTATGGATACCTGCCATTCAAGTTAAAGAGAGGGTGCAAACAAATTCGAAAAATAAATATTAAAATAAAAAAAAAACTAAAATATTATATTACAATCATACATATTCACAACGCTTTACTCTTGATGAATAATTTTATATGACTGAGATGACTTGGACATCTACAGATAGAGACTAACAGGACTGCTTGCGAGAACTACCGAGCCAAAGTGGATGGATAACGAGGAAGATAACCTAAGAAGAAGTGGGAAGAAGAGTTAAAGAAGGATTTACAGAAGAAGGAACTCCATTGCAGCAGAAGAGCACAGTTGGTTGAAGGCCGGCAGATCTGTAGAAGGCTATACAGAATTACTCCTCACACTGTATAGGCGGTTCAAGAGGACAGAATACGGTGATTATTTATATACAACAGCAAACAGACTATGCGTCCACTAAAACATTTTTATCTCACACGACTATAGCCAGCAAAATATTTCGTGACTTAAAGGATACTCTGTGTATGCAACAAATGAAAAATGAAATTTTTCTTAACTTATGTTTCAATTCCTTAATAATAACTTTTAAAACAATTCGTTGTGGGTGTGTTCTCGTTCGTTCCTTTATTTCTTAAAGTAAAGCAAATGGAATATAATGAATGATACATCACTGTAGTAGCTTTATCAATATTCCTCTCAATGTTGGTTGAATGTGCAAGTTTGAGTGTTTGTTTGGGTCAATTGTTACTGGAATAAGAAAGTCTGTATCTTTCATCCATTTTATATCTACAGATCATTTTTCAATAAAATTCAAATTTAAATGTATTTTTCCATGACATGATGCTTGAAACAAATGCTTGCAATAAACCTCTTAGCTTTTAAGATATCAGCAAAAATTCTGAAAATAAATTCTCTCCCCCTCACTCCAAAAAAAGGCCGACACACCAACTATTACGACTTATTACCTGTTATTAAGAAAAGTTTACAGAACAAGTTTTTTCTATTTCAATTTTCTGTTTTTATTACATTTCTTGTTCGTTTTTTCCTACCAGGGACCGATTCATTTCAACTGTTCTTTCTTGCCTGCATGTTTTGAACAGTTGAAAAACTAAAGTTAGGATCTGAGATTTATTTATTTTTTTAATATTTCTTATTTTATTTTCATTCGGGTTTAATCCTAAATTTACTGTACTAGTAAGTAATATATTATTAAGAGGTAACTTAGCGAAATATGACGTGTGGTTTGTTGACCGCCTGTATTTATCTAAACGCTAGGATCAGACTTTTTGCCTGCCGCGGTGTACTGGGAGAGGCCTCAAAGGTCAATTATATTGAACGTTTGGAATATACCAATAGCATTAATAAATGAACTTTATTTATTTATAACGAAATGATTTTTCCTCTCAATTGTGTGATAATCCTTCTAAAAAATATATTTAAAAAAATATAAAGCTCGCAAATCCAGATATTAAAATTCTGTATACGAAAATGTTTCTTCTTTATGGCGTATAGAAGAAAAAACCCAACTGAATACTAAGGATCATCCAAGCTAGAATCTGAATTCAATGCACTATATTCTATTGAATCAGTCTCTCCTCTCGAGATGCTTTGAAATCCTTTTGATAGTTAAATCCTCTTCATTTATCGTTCAATCTAACTTAAACTTACTATTCCGCAGATGGTGCATCCTCATTTAACTTTACAGCAGGAAGCAAGAAAGCCACAGTGAAACTCTCGCAGACAGAGATCGTAAAAACGACTCTTAAAATAATCAGGGATAAATTATGGGTGATGGTGAGGTGAAATATATATATATATACATATATATATCCTCAATTATTACATATCACTCCTACAAAAGAACAACTACGTAACTCAGAAATTGGCATTTTCGAGTTAAGCCTTGACTTGCGATTGTTTTGGTTGAAACTTTTTAATTCAGGAACGACTCATAAAATATTCCATTTCTTACAGGGTTTTTTTAAAAATCATTATTTAAGGTGTAGGTATCGTGTTTGAACTTGAAGTTTTATGGGAATAATGCCATAAGTAAAATAAATAAAAAATCAAGCTTTTAAAAAATGTTTAATAAAATAATTTCAATGCCATCGTTACAATAGGAATGCTTTGCTTTACCAATATCAAAATTTTTATATTTTCAGCTCACACTGAACTTTCAAATACCTCTATTGAAAAATTAGGTTTTTTCAATTATTACATTGTTCTTTTGAAGGGGATATATATTTAGATTGAGTTAATTAAATAAAATAAAAAATCGTAAATACTCTAACCATGAAATTACTATAATGACGACTAAATCCCACTATATTCGTAATGGGTGATAAGGTCATAGTTATTTTAACAGTAAACCTTCCGAAGAAATCCAAAATCTGATCTTTAGTATATTACAATAATGTAAAAATAGATTTTGATGATGCGGGGCCATTTTACAACCTTTTTTTCGCAAATAAAAAAATAAAATATCTGGAAATATGCCGCTTTATTTACTTCAAGAAACATTCGGGCAATATGCGAAAAAAAGGAGGTATTTGACTGTGATAGGGAATTAATAGTGGAAAAAATGAACGCGAAACATTCGTGCGTGTCTGCAACCCTTGTAAATAAGTGGTTAAGACAAATCTTGTCCGCATTGAGTTAATGGTGCAGAAAGAAGCGAATTCGATTCATTATGGTAAAGTTTGGCTTGAAATGGGTTTACAATGTAATTCATTAATTCATACCAAGACCTGACTTAGCCACTTATACACTATGAGAATGGCACAATCAACAATGGCACACTCAAAATACAAGAAACTCATTTCGAAAAAATTTGACATAGCCATTTATTCACCAGGAATCCATATATAATATAAACTATATACGTAGACTAAAGTAATAAAATTGAACGTGTATGCTTATAAGAAGTTATCTAAGGTATTGGGGGTCTATACATCTCAAAATTATGTTGGAATGTTGAAAACGTTTTTGTTTATTGAGGTAGTATTAGATAACATAATTTATATGAATTTATTGTCTTCAAAACCGCGGTTTTATCCCGATTTTAAACATTTTTTTAAATGTATTTATTTCGTTTTTAATTAATTCATTTTTAAAAGATCACTCGATGCTTATAGTCGAATATAGTCGCATTTTTTGTTGTTGTTTTACCTAGTTTGAAGAATTTGCTTTGCTGTTGATGATAAAACATTTAATATTGGGTATTCTGACTATGATTAAATTATGATACAGACACACATGCAAATACATTATATTATATATTATATTTGCATGTAGTTATATGTAAGGTAGGAGCGGAGTGGCTCATTGGTAGAGCACTGAGTTGCCATGCCCGAAATTCTGGTTCAAATCCCGCTGCAGGCCATGACTTTTATTTAGTTTGCTGTTTGCAGCGGGAGATTGATCATACAGGACCCTCCTGTGCCCCCCCCCCTCCCAGCCTCTATAAAATATTATAAAAATAGGTTACCCAAAATAAGGGGGGGGGAATCCGGCGGTTGAGCGTCGCCTAGTGCAAGTCACCTCCTTGCAGAACCGTTGTCCATGAAACAGTACAGTCTCTACCATGTACTGAACCCCAGACGCGTTCACGGGTTGTAGTGGTACAGGTATTTTAGGTTTAATATGCAATGTAGTTATGTAGTGATGGAAGAGAATGTTGGCTGGAAAGGGCTTCCTATTCTCTAGGAAATGGATTTACTTTACTCAAACTTCCTACCTTACAGTCCCTTCTAAACTTTCCAGATTTCAATTAAAATTTCAAGATACACTCTTCATTAATAATTACAAAGTCTTACCGAACACTACATTTGAAGGACAAGTTTTAACTTTCTATACTTTCCTGAGACGCCGATTTTGCCAAAGTCAAAAAAATAATAAAAATAATAACCACTACAACAATAAACATAAAAATAATAAAAACTACATTTCTTATCCGACATAGAATTTCTTTTCAAATTATTTTAAGAAATAAAGTTTCACTAAATATTTCATTGCAATATAGAGATTATTAAAGAGTAGGAGATTCAACACTAAAGGAAATTTCAACTTATAAAATAAACAGTGCTTCAGAATGTTGACTTGTGTATTTTTGAGTATTTTACTTCATATGAAAGTAGAAAATGTAAAATGGTGCAAATGAAAATCTATAAAGAAAATATTATTCTTAGGTCAACTGCCGTGTAGAGGTTAGCATACCAATTCTCTACTCCCAAGATAGCGGTAGGTGAAAGGATTTTTCAAAGCCAAGAAAAATTCATAGTTATGCCAGTCTTCGGAGGGGACGTAAATTGGGGATCTCGAGCTTGTGTGGTGAAGGTATTCGTTGAAGATCCCTATCCTAATTATGGCTGTATAGACAAAATTTATGATTCCCACAGTAGCATTGTCCGAAAAGACATTGCAGCATTAAGTGACTTAAAAAAAAAATAAATGTATTAATCTTTCGTCCCCAAATAAGAAGAACATTAACATAAGACACAAAAAACCGACTGGTGCAATAACGTTTTTAGAGGTGTATAAAACTAAATTTACAACCGCAGAATATTGCTGTCGGTCGAACACTTAACAGTCCATTAACAAAATTTTTATTACCGATCTTGATTACCGACCGTTATATAGGATATTAATAAAATAATAATAATTTATTTAAATGCCGTAGATAAATAAAAAATTATCCCGCTGACCATTTCAGGAAAGATATGAGCCGGGCCATCTGAGCCTATATCCATTGAGTTATTGGGTCGTAAATTGAAGATGGCTCTTGAGTCCCTTATAAATGAGCCACACACGACGGATCGACGTGGCAGCTCGTACCTTTAATGGTAGCTCAACGGGTCTCGTATGTACCAGCGGTTCTTCCTGGGTATGGTATCAAAATATTCAATATCAATAGGGCAAAGTATTGCAGTAAGTAGAGATCAATAGAAATATTTTGGATAAATAACAAGTAATAATTAAACAAAAAAAAAAAAAAATTGAGGAAGAAAATGGTCCGGGTGGAGGTCAAGAAAAATTGCTTAAATAAAGCCACATTGTAGGTGTTCTTTAGTGATGAATGAACAAGTTACAAAAATATTTTTAAATTAAATAATTGGAACAGAGAACAATAAAAAAATATATAAAAATGAAGCTATTGGAGTAAACCATATACAAAAGTAAGAATAATTTAAATCATAAAACTTGATAGATTTAAATTAAAACAGTGGGAAATGGGTTACTGACAATAATGATGAAAAAAATATGAGTATAATTATACCAAAAGAATAATAAGTAAGTAAAAGAAAAAGAGTAATCTAATTAGTAATATCTGAAATAAAAAAATAATTGTAAAACATACATACATACATGAGACTTAGAAATATAACTAATAAACATGTTAAACACAGCATACTTTGTCACAAGTATGGTATCGAAGTGAAACCTACAGGAATAGGCAGAACATATTTAATAAATTTAGCACAAGTATAAGATAGATAACATTTTTCATATTTCTTCCATTAATTCACATAAATGCAATAGTGGATTTAGAATTGAGATATTAAGTAATGATGAACATCTAAGGATGTTCTAATTTTCTAATAATAAAATAAATATAAATATTGATCAAATAAGCGAATTGTTACTGTAAAAAAAAAAATACATTAACCTAAATAAGCTATAAACTGTCTATTCTTATGTATAGACATAAAGCAATTTTTAAGATTGCTCTTTTATAAGATTTTAACTCGCGAAACCAAACATTTGATAAATCTTGATTGATATTCAATACTTTTTATTAGCGCATCGGTAAAACGAGTTAGATCAAAATTACGGCTTTTTAGGGAATGGAAAAAATGATATAGTATTATTGCACCTGTTATTAAGTCAGTGCACTGTTATAAAGTATAAAAACAGCACGTTCAGAATATCAAATATATTGAAGAAGGTTCGGTCACATCCACAGCCTTGGATACACTTAATTCCAGTTTGGTTATACTCACAAAAACATAATTATACAAATAACAAATAAAAAAACATTAAAAAAAAAACCATGAACAAAGTCATCATCAAATAATGTACTAGGTAAACAATGTGTCAGGCGACTGTGATTCACTACAATCCAGGTATTGGTTAACTTAAGGTCTGTTGCTGAAAATATCATATCAAACAAGTTCTATCAGAGTGAGCAAAAATGGTCTTAAGCTATCGAACCAATAATTCTTACAAAAATATTTATTTTGGTAGCTTACTGCAAATCACATCGGTGTACAACGTTAGTGAAATCACATGCACAATATTATCACTTTCAACGGGCCGAAAGAAGTTCTATTTACATGCGGGTTCCGCAGAATGAGAATTGTAAAAAATCTGAATTAGTTTCCATTTATCCTTATGTTGAATGGATTAGTCTCCGAACAATAAAATTACAAATTATTTTTTCTTGGTCATCAATAAGCAACCTACTTATAAACTAATGTCATAAACAATTGTATTTCATTTATGCTTCTCAAAATTATTTGAAAACAATCCAGAAAATTACCAAAGGTGAAGCTCGATACTAAGCGAGTTTAGGTTTGTTCAGTTATCGGTATTAAGAAAACCCGCTGAGGCGGATCTGGAAACTTAAGTACGCGATAAGGAGGCTAAGGAAGGAGAATGGTAAGAACATAACCCATAAAGCAGGAGATAGAGAAGATAGTGGGAGATCGTAGTGGGACTACCGTATGGAAGGCTACCTTTGCCGAGATAAGCCCATTTGTCTATCGTCTATCTTCCAGATCTTGGACAGCGGGGATTTATCTTCCCACCCACACCTCGGCCACAACCGGAATACATTTCAAGTCCCATAATGAGACAGCTCTGGTGGGCCACACCTTCGTAATATTGTCATTCGACGTTAAGTTGAGCCAGCGGATCAGTGTATATGCATCAGATGTATAGAAAGGTGACCCTCAAATAAGACCAATCCAAATGTACAGGATAAAACAGATATTCCATACTACTAAATAAATGAAATATGCGCAGAAAGGCATAAGCTCGATAAATTTCGTGAAGAGTGAAATGTTCGTTCCCGCTTAAAATTCCAAAACGACCACGGTTGGTTCCGAACAGCTGTAGATACAATGACATAAACAGTGTTAGATCAGGAGCCCATCGAATAAAAAATTAAAAAGTTCTAGAAATTTAAAAAAATGTTCTATCGTTAGGGTAGATTAAGATTAGGATGCCCCATCATAAACCAGGCCTAGAAAACATGCTTACTATTTTAGTATAAAGAATACTATAAATGTTTTTTAATAACATAAGTTGTAAGATCAAACTTCTAATTTAGATTGAAAAGGTTTAATCACATCAGTTTTTTTAATGTTTTTTAAACAAATTTGGTTGCATAAAATAGCTCTAATAATTAAAGTACAGCGTACAGTTTCGATAATCAGTATGGTTCAGTTTCGATTTTAATTTTTTTTAATATAAAAAGAAAAGTATAGACCATCATTAGGATGTAATAAGGAGCAAAGTCAGGCAATCCCTTGAAATGAAATTATTTCTTCTATTAAAACCCTATTTCAAGCCAAAAAATACAAGAATGGAACGATTTCGCGTCCCTTAAAAAAAATCAACTCACTCTGGGCAAAATTCGACTTAACCGCTTTTTCACCGGGCTGCAGATATATTAATGTAGGGAAATATGTAGGACATAATTTAGATGGGAGTTTAATATGAAAAATAATTAGATAAATAAATAAAAAACTTGAATAAAGAAAAAGCCATGAAGATTTATTACGTTCTACTGCTTTATTACTTTGGACAACGATAGTGCAAGGAAATGACATACTTGGTAATAAGCTAAGCAATCACCAGATTTTCTACCAATTGATAATGCAAGTTTATAGAGACTTGGTGAGCCCCATGTTTTCTAAACTAGGTTCTCTAAACTCAAAAGATCAAATTGTGAGATAACAAAATAAGCATTATGTTTTAGTTGCAGATTCTTACTGGGCCCTGTGATACAATAGCGCCTATCCCAATTATACCTGGAAAGGCAAAATATAGCGCCTCTACAGTAGATTCGTCCAATTATTCATATATAGGATAAATTGAGGTTGAATAATCAAAAAAGATACAACAACGCACAAGTACCTTACTCGCAGTTCAATCCCGTAAGTGCCATTGAAAGTTAAATATTCTCATATTAAATGTTAATGAAATATCAATTTTTAGCTGGAACGAACGGCGGGCTAATTAAATGAACTCCTATTATATATAGTTTTATTCCAAGATTGGCAATAAACAATCAAAAATTAGTAAAATCCACAAATTACAAACTATCACATGTTTTAACTGATCACGGATATACCAAATTATACTTTCACACATTTCACGTAACCAATGACAATACTTGTTCACATGACAAAGAAGAATATTCAAACACGTAATTTATGAATTTATGAAGTCTAAGGTCAAAATTAATTAGTTCAATAATATTAAAAGGAACAAATAGCCAGTATCACTCGAACTAAATAACACATTTCGTTCCGAATTCATTAAATTCATTGATATTGTAAAGTGGACATAGAAGGTATATACAAGAAAACAAATACAAAATAATATGATTTTTTTTTTTTAATTTAGTGAATGTAATATTTTATAAAATGATATATGAAGTAAGTTATAATGTTATTGTATACATTTTTGGTTGTCATATATGTTATGATTTAATTTTTTAAGTAATTAATTAAAAGAACACATAGTGTACAGTGCTATGGGCTGTGCCAATAAATAAACAATCCTTTGTTATAAATAACAGGTTACTTTTAAAGCAGGCAAAATCTATGTTTCCACACTTGATACTTTTACGCAAGATGAATGCATTAATTAGCTCGTTTGATGAGATAATGAGCATCTTACCACTTTTTCAAGATAATAAGTTGTAATACAAGTTAATAAATCACCGAACAAATAATTATTTAATTGTTCATAGGTAATAAGAATCCACAATTACATTTGAAATGATATAAGTGCATTTACAATGCACTCGGACAAGCAATGAGCGGGAATCACAATCCGTTAATCAAAACCAACATGTGCTAATGATCGCTGAACACATGTCGCTCTGTAAATAATTGTATTCGATATCATAAGCCAGCGGTGGCCCTGCCAATACCCGCCCGAGAATTTAATGGACGTTAGATATGTAGTGATAAATCTATGTGTTGTTGAATTAAATAATTTGCCAAGAGCGTTGACTAATAAACTCCTTATCTTGGTCAGCCTTCAATGCAAATCCGGAAGTGGGATAAGCCATGCTTGGCTAGCAAGGGTTCGCTCAACTGATTACCTCCCACGAAGTTCGATGAGTCATTCGGATAAAATATATTAACACAATTAATTAAATTATTTATTTTCATTTTATTTAACGTTATCGATGTGTGTAGTTAGCATAACAACAGTCTTTGCCAAACGTTACGGGTTTACAGCCCGGCAACGGTAAAGGTAATAAAAATCGTTTGCTATACCGCCCTTCGGAGGGGAAGTAAAATGACGGATGCACACTCTGAAATTCCAATCTGTAATCTCACGATTTCTACACTAGTCTTGTTTGTTTGTTTGCTTGTCTATTCATTTAACGCCACTTTATGCTGCTATCCCTAATCGGACGTTGCTAAAGTCGGAGTCCTATATTTTGCATATCCAGGTATAATTAGGAAAGCAATGTTTAACGAGTACCTGATACCACCCAGGGTCGGGATCGTCATTTTTTTTTTTTAAACTAAGAATTTTTTCCTCTCTTTAATACATCCTTAGATCTCCTTCCGGACTTCGATTAGTAGTAGCGAACAGTAGGTTGTTATGCTAACCTCTACATTACAGGTGACCCACACAGACTTGTCGTTTCTCGGTCACATTATTCTACAAAATACTTTATTTTCAGAGACCTTAAAACTTTGCTCTTCCATCAAAATTATTGGCAACTTGTGCACCTATATATACCAGTTTGGATGGATTATAGTTTTATAAATTATAATTTTAACTATGTTTAGAGCTCAAAAAACAAGCATTTCCCACATTTCACAGCGGTATTTTTACATTTTTCCAGCCAAGGACCACCTGAAATGGCATTCATGGTTTCCATTTTTCCTTCCAATTTTGCCTAACCTTCCCTATTATTATTTATTTTTAGTAAACAAATCCACAAATTACTTTTCCCATCATTTGGGCGCCAGATTTGGTACATTACAAAAAAAATGTTATTTTATGCCGATGTTTCAGATATTTCTCATGCATTCATCCAAACCATTTAGGTGTATTGATGATGTTTCATTATAAGTTGATTGTAAACTTAACAAAACTGCTTCATTTCTGAATATAAGTATATTTATATATGAGGGATGTAGATGCAATACTCACATTCTCCACTTTTCATAACATTCGGTAAAACGATAAAAACCGATTCTGTTATAAATATATGCAATGAATGAGCCAGAGTTAGCAGAAGAGGTTGTTAATGCTCTTTTTTATACGTTGTTTCTACCGTTTTACTGAAAGTGTAGACCCCTCATTTGATGTAATATAACTAAATTCATTTATGTAGCATAATACATAAAAGAAATAAAATGTTAAGTGATGTGGATGAGTATTAGAAAAAATACAAATTAAGATATTGTATTTTATTTTATTAATGTACATAATTTATTTATTTAATTAATTCTGATGTAGAATCACCAGCATCCGCTTTCAAAGACTCATCCCCGATGTACCCCGATTAGAGGGCACATCAAGATCATGTTCTTGAGCTAGAGAGATCGGGTGGAACCCATTCATCTACCTAAGGCCTGCGTTTCCTCCACAAAGGCTACAGTGTCAGCACCACATCCATGAAAAAATTAAATTAATTTGTGCAGTAATATAGATTGGTAAAACGGATTGATGATTGTGTCAATATAATGTAGAGAGATTTTGTCTCGATGTTTACGACGAAACATAGTCAATATATGAAGCGTGAAGGATAAAACGCGGATAACTCCAAATTTCAAAAATTGATTTTTTTACATTTTTCGCTAATTTAGTCAACCGATGCTTTAGGCTCCTTAAACTTCAGGATAAGAACCAGACTAAAACCATGACAAATAAGATGGCAAAGTGTCAAATTATTGCCTGACAGTACTAGTGAAAAATCTTTGGAAGTCCTATCACTTGGAAAATGTCTGTAGAAAGAGGACGGGATCTGCAAAACACATCATCCACACAATGATTATTTAACCTTACGTTCTTAATGGAGATAGAATATACGATAAAAAAAAATTAAGCATAAATAACGTAGGTAGGACTTTATGCAGTTTTTTTTTTTTTTTTTGTTAAGCTGACTTTTTCATCAAGTTCATTTAAAACAGACTGGAACTGCTGATGAAGCATGTAAGAGAGATTAGGACATGGTTTTCGTTTCTAAAATGTGCGACCTTCGTCAATATCTATTTTCACTAAATGATTTCATGTGGGTCTGTGGTGATAAAGTGATTCATGCAAACCATGATGAAAATGTTTAAATGGACCGTTGAGGAACACAGCTTTCAGGGAGGTATGAAATGATTTTGGCATTCCTATCCTTTTTTTCTGTCAGTAAATCAGACAAGGGAAATTTAGGAACTTCTAATTTTATTTTCATAAATTAATTTTCATTGGTAAAATTAAAACTTACCATATACAAATATTTCACTTCCTCAATTCTTATTTTAAAAAACACATTTTTTCCTAAACGATTTTGTATTAATGATTACAATCCAAATTACCTAAACAGTTGTCCAAAATATGAGGAAATTGTGGACTATCAGAGTGTAAGGCTTAAAATTCTATCTAACAAAGGGTATGGTTAAAAAAAAAATTGAACCTGGAATATAGATGCGAAACACTTCATAAACATATTTTTTTATCGTTTATTGAAATATTTGGCATATCATATTAATAATATTATACAAAATAATACTTCCAACGTATTTTATTTGTAGACAATATTAAGAATTTTATTTGTAACAATTCGTAATGTTACAAAATTATTAACCATTAATAAAAATGATCTAGTAGCCCATAACCAAATTTAAATGTTGAACTTACTACTTAAAAGAATTAAAATATATATAAAAGTTAGATTTCAAAATCCTTTGAGGAAATTCTGATGAAAGTAAGTTTATTTCAAATTCATGAATGATTTATAGTCTATTTGGCTATAACTATGTCATGTTCGTACATGATAGTGATTCATAAAAAATTTAAGCTTGACTATTTGTAAAACAAACTATTCACAATCATCTTTAAACAATATATAACGAAATACCAAGGGTACTATAATAGAATAACGTGTTGAATGAGTAATATACAAATAGATTAAAGTATATACTAAACACTGACATAATAGCAAATTGATATAGGAATAGTAATAAACGTCATAGTATTGAGAATAAATTACAATTGGCTTTTAAATAAATTGTAAAAGGAAAAAGCTAATCATCTAGTTTTAATATTTAAGTTTTATTAATCATATTCAGGTGAAATTTTAAAATAAATTCATTGATAAAATGCTCAGATAATGAATTATTTATTAGAACCTGAAACTAAGTAAACATAAAGTTAGGCAACAGCCTATCCTTGAAAACGATAATTTTATTACCTCCTTCCTTAGACGGGCTTACCTGAAACAAATAAAAAAATAATGAATTTATATAACTTATTTTTCATTTAAAATAAGGAAAACTAATTATTAACAAAAATTAATTTTCTTAAACTTTTTTACAGGTAATTAGTACAAAATATTATATAAAACATAGAAACGTAAACCAAACACACGAATTCACGGACTCGTACAAAATAAGTAGTAAACTAAAAGTTTATTTCTAGAATAATACCGATACTAAATTGAATTACCTCTTCTAAAACGTTAATTTTGTATGATACCTCTTCTAAAAGTTTGTATAATTTGTAAAATAGACGTTGGTAGTAATAAATAAACCTCTATCCTAGTAAGTAAAATAAAATATTTAGTGATCGCTAAAAACTTTTATAAATATATATATATATATATATATATATATATATATATATATATATATATATATATATATATATAGAGAGAGAGAGAGAGAGAGAGAGAGAGAGAGAGAGAGGGAGAGAGAGAAAGAAAGAGAGAGAGAGAGAGAGAGAGAGAGAGAGAGAGAGAGAGAGAGAGAGAGAGAGAGAGAGTGAGAGAGAAAGAGAGAGAGAGAGAGAAAGAGATAGAGAGAGAGAGAGAGAGAGAGAGAGAGAGAGAGAGAGAGAGAGAGAGAGAGAGAGAGAGAGAGAGAGAGAGAGAGAGAGAGAGAGAGAGAGAGAGAGAGAGAGAGAGAGAGAGAGAGAGAGAGAGAGAGAGAGAGAGAGAGAGAGAGAGAGAGAGAGAGAGAGAGAGAGAGAGAGAGAGAGAGAGAGAGAGAGAGAGAGAGAGAGAGAGAGAGAGAGAGAGAGAGAGAGAGAGAGAGAGAGAGAGAGAGAGAGAGAGAGAGAGAGAGAGAGAGAGAGAGAGAGAGAGAGAGAGAGAGAGAGATTATTTTAAACTTTTAACCACGAAGAAGTTTAATCACGTAGTGGAATAAGACAGAGGAGGAAGGAGAGAATTTCTGAGTTTTCAGTTTCTGATACAGAAGTTTTGTCGCTGGAGATGAAGCATCATGGAGTCCAAAACACCACTGGTTTTTTCCCGATTTGATACACCAAGAGGGAGAAATCTATTATGTGCACTGCATAATATTTCATTGACACAATCTCTGCAGATACTCCGACTTGCGAGGCTTAAAATTAAAATTCTATACTAACAACTCCTTATTTCAGAAACTAATAATCACACTAAATCGAGATTCACACTTGGCACTTTTTGATAAGACTTAATGATGCCAATTGAAAATAATGCCATCACTTTATTTCAGAAACTAATAATCACACTAAATCGAGATTCACACTTGGCACTTTTTGATAAGACTTAATGATGCCAATTGAAAATAATGCCATCACTTACAAATATTTTACATCCGTATCAAATAGTCATGGGTAGATACTGGATTTTCCTGTATCTGAATACAAGTGATACGGATACTTTTCTGTATCCTATACTTTTACTTGATATTTTTGTGGTTGAATACAGTTATCCCCACTCTCACTCTTCTAATACCCTACACAGAAGCTTTTCATGGGGCATCAGTTTGTGTTCTCATTTTTAAAGGAAAAAGAGTTATTCCCCGAAATAGTAACCTGCACAAGCCATCAAATGATTAAAATCATGTTTTTTATTGGTTAATTATTTTTTGAAAGCTATGGACAAAAAAAAATAGTTGTTAACCCTACCTCAAACTTTTGGTATTCACGTTCTTGCTGAGACCTGGCTTTTTTATAATAGAGCAACCAAACAAATAGATTTACTAAAAGAAAATCCGGAAAAGTTGAATTAAAAATCTTCTTAGTGAAAACAAAGATCATGACAAACATTAAGAAAGCTCCTAAGAAGCTAAAAACATTATATGGCCAAAGTAAAATAATTAACTTCTATTGGTGAAATAATAGAACGAGATGTATCAGGAAGCCATTAAATCAAGAGTTAACAAGATGAAGGCAGACTTTCTCCTCGCCGAAGATAAATACAACGATTCCTAATCCATTTATACTAAACTTACACAGGTCAACAGTAATCCGCCCAGAGCCATCGTATACGGTAGAATGCTTGATCCTGAACAAGAAAATGTTGATAAGTGATTTAGAAATCACGGAGGGAAAAACCATTATAGACTACGCCATAAGCAGGAACTGTACTTACTAACGGACAAGACAAAATTACAGATGTAGTAAGAAAGTGAAGAAGAGTACGCTACATTCAAAGAATGAACCCAAGCAGAATGGCCAGAAGAGTTTTGTCCTATCTTATAGAATATAGAAGAAGTCTTAAAAGCATATAGAAGAAAATAAAAGAACAGTTGAAACAAACTTCCAAGAAAGTCCATAGTGGCTTGATCGTAAAAAATAAACAACTATTGTTTGGGAACTGGTACTTCATGGTAATACGTTAATCTCATTTTATCTGCACTAGGGTTTTATTTTATGATAAAATTACGTGAGAAAGGCAAAAAGTACAACAGTTTTTCTCTTTAGTTGATCATTTAAGAATTTAGTTAGTCTTCGTGTATAACATTGCCTTTCAATTAATCTTGATTAATACAATACCATGTCTTTCAATTAATACAATACCAATATGTTTATTTCAGCTGTCAATTTTTATTGTTCTATTGAGTATCATTTAAGTAAATAACCTTGTTACAAAGTTTTATTGTGATCGATCTATTACCTCCCAAGTCGTTCGGAAAATAAACAATTCTTAAAGGATAAGGAACGTGCATAGCGATTGCATTACCACTCCACATTATAAGAATATATGAGACCATTCCAAGTGGCAATATCACTCCTATCCACCCTCATTTATAAACCGAATGAAAAATTATAAATAACTTGGAGGAGAACATGAGCGAATAAAAAACAGGAGTTTATTCCGATCATATCGGGCAATGGTGACGTTTACATATGCGGGCTCAGACAGCTGACGAGATAAAGAGAAGTGCGGATGTTTATATATGCGTGTAGTCAGGATTTGCAAGTGTTACCAGCGTTTCTATTAGGATATCGACTATATTTATATCAATTAGATTTATGTTTTTATGGTAACAACATATAATTTAAAAATTGCATTAAATTAGGAAAAAACTCACTATGGGGCGACCTATGGTCTAGTGGTTAGAATAGCAACATACTAAGCTCAATATCGCTGGTTCGTAGCCCGGCAGATGGCCCTAGGATTTTTTAAAGGGAGTAAAAAATACTTAGTGTGGCCTTCCTTCGGAAGGGGCGTTAAACGGGGGTCCCGAGCCTGTACAATTCTGGTACTCTTAAAAGACCTCTATCCAAATCAAACCTAGATTGGCAAAATTTAGGACTCCCACTGTAGCATAGTCCGATTAGCCACAGCAACATGAATTGACGTTAAAAACAACAAAAAGTCACTATGCCAACGAACGACTTTAAAAAAAAATAACAGTAATATAATTGCATTTTTACTAATCTACAAATTTCTTGTTGAATAACAAGAAGTGATGATTGATCTTTTAAATGTTCTAATTTAGAATGAATCGCTCATTCACTAGTAACTTTACTTTTTTTATGAAAATTATAAATGAATATTTTACATTGGTGAGGAAATTACATATATCTTAAGCAATGATGAAAACGTAATAAGTTTTACACTAATAACTGCAGCTTATTTCATTTTGGGCGAACATTTCAGCATAATTTTTGGACCAAAATCAGGTCCTGAGGTTATTATTATTCTTTTTTGTCCTGAAAACAAAAAAGAATAACAACTTTTTCAGTACTAAAGATAATAAGCAGTTTCAAAGACATAAATGTAAAGAATGAAATACAATGAACAAAAATTTAAATTATAAAATAATTGAAGAGAAATGAACAAATAACAAAAGTGAAATAAGAAAATGTAGTAAAATTACATGGTGGAGCAATATACTCAATTACAAATAATTTAATATGATTTAATGACTGTAATTTTTCATTGTGTATAATTATATTATATTTATATATGATGACTAAATTGTTTTGAAGTTTCCTGATTTTATTTTCGTTTCATTTTCATCGATATCATTTAAAAAAGTAGGTCTTTTATATTTTCTTTTTTATAGATTTCCCTTTTCACATCTAGAGTTTTCGGATAGCGCTGCAGCTCCGTGCGTACGTAGAGCTCTAGCGAACGACTTCGAGACCAGTCATTGTAGATAAATTATTTATTCTGTTAACAATTAAGAATCGTCAATGTTGGATCTGTAGACTTTTCAGGGGATCATCCACCCACTACACACTACCTTTATGCATGGCAAAAGTCTGGTGGTTAAGCGGGACCTCGGCCACATCTTAATGGCTTGCAACAGTACAGTACCCATCATGACTAAATCAATTAACCCTCATTGGGTGTAGAGATACAGGTTTTTTTATTCTTATGATTGATTATGATAATTTGTTGATTATATTGACATAATTCTTATCCAAGATTTCGTAATTAGCGAGCCAAAAAACACAGAAGAACAATTTTTTACTTTTCGGTAAATAGATTTATTAAACATTCAATGAAACTTAAAACTTAAAATTAGTATACAAACTTTATTTAAAATGAAAAAATGCAGTATATGTTACTTATTTTTTAGACTTACTAATTTTGGTTACAATAAATATACTAAATTAATGTTTTAAAGAAGAAAAATTAAACTGCAGTGTTTATGTAGTGACGAAATTGTCATTGTCGAATTGGTCACAGAATAAAATAATGTTAATATCATCGCCTAACTACTTTGAACTTAATAATAATGGAATTGAGTTATAAAATGTAATAATGTATATTTTTATTTTGGAGGTATTTGAAGATATGTTATTTTCAGTGAGTCCTATGTCGAAGTATTTGGATTCTTTAAAAAGACGTAACTTTTTTTTTGGTTTTTATATATAGGTAAAAATTAATGCTTATTAACTTTGGTTGTATTAGCTAAGTATAAATGAGACGTTTGAAATCAAAATCGTATAACTCTAAACTTCGAAAATTAAGTTTTTCACACTTTTCGCTAATTTTTTTTTTTAAATTTAATTTATTGATATTTACAACTATAATATGATTATAACTAGTAAATCTGCTGATATGTACATTATGACATGAAAAACACATGTGGAGTAACTACCCATCGGCAGCACTCCAATTCGCTAATTTAGTAAAGAAATGCTATAAAATAAGGCATGACAAGTTTTCAACTAACTTATACAGAATATCAGCAATGAATATACTTAAGGATAACGAAAGGAGGCTGAAAAGGAAACGGCTAAGAGATCTCCATACTAAAATATTATCAACTTTCTGTTAAGGCCACTTTGTGTTCTGAACCTCTTAAGCCAATGCATGTTATATGGCTTCACAAAATATAAAAAATAAATAGATAAAACTAGAAATGTAAATCTACACTATCGCAAAAGTTACAAAAAAATAAAATAAAATCCCTCTTGAAACGTTGAAAGCCTACAAGCCGCTTTGATATAAACGGTCCGCGCCTAGGCTTAAGTTCTGAGCCAGGTAAATGCACACAATCCTGGACTGTAAACCTGGATAATATAAATTGTTCCCCTGGAGAATACGTAGAATGAGTTCCCACGACTCAACGAAATATAAAGACCAACCGGATTATTCGACTTAAGGGAATATTTAAGTTTACAACAATTTTTTAAATGTATTAAAATCAAAATGCTTCAACACATCCATCATATACACACCTAATCTCTAAGAATAGTTTGAGCCAATAAACTTGAAATCGGTTGTATTGCCTTTTAATGAACACCGTAGCAAACCACATTATCCTCAAAAGCATAATTGGACTAATAATTATAATACTATGAAGGTACACAAGTTAATTAAGTAATAAAGTAAGCACTTAAATAATGATTACGTATTTAAAAAAAAATAGTTATACATATTTCTCTCCATAACTGAATATTTAATTCCTATAACACTTAGCAATAGGTTCTCTACATAATTTACAAATTCTAACCAACAAATTTAAGATTAATAATAGTTATTCAAGAAAGCTATTGAATACATTTTTCTTCATCCTCATATTATTTAATTGCTCTAAATTAAAGTTTCAGGATTTGATCCCATCTTCAGAGAATTACGATTTTTATAAGCATATATTCTATATTAGTGAAAAAAACAATTGATAAAATATTCCGTCGATGTTTAGTTAATTTATTTATTTTAAATGTTTTACACTTAAAACGAAATATTTTATGGATTTTTCCTAGACCTAGAAGAAAAGTATGCCTGTTAATCACATATAGTTATCCTTCAATTACTCCAATCTTACAGATTTTTCCCTGCTCATTCTGAAATTCCGTCGATTTGACCAGCAAGCATTTGACCTCCTCTTATCGCAGGAGTACCTGCTCGCTTGTTATATATTATTTACATGACATACCAGACAGTCCCTCTATCCTGACAGCAAGATGTACAGACGGCACTGCATTCGTAACAAGACATCGAGAGCCTAAAAAGGCATCCCTAACGTTATATCCAAAAAAAAACCTCGATTGGTACAAGTAGTGAAAAACACGGTTAAACCATGACAAATGAAACATATCAGCACAGTTTATATCGATAATGTATTGTTATTAGTGATGTGCCGGATCTTTAACAAAGTATATCCGCGGATACGGATATTTGGTGTCCGATGTGTAAGATACGGATGCGGATCTTAACTCTTTTACTCAGCGATGTCCGTGCTCGTGACCTTGATAGTTGTCGCCACTGGACGCTTTGCGTGAAAGACAGGACAGTACATGTTTCGAATTTTCGACTTGCGCTGGGCGGCATAGATAACGTTTGTGTTTGGTAGTGAGTTATAAAATTGTCAACAAAGAACTTTTTCTTTAATCCTTGAAAGGATAGGCAGAGTCAAATTTTAAATGTCAATAGTTTTTCACTGCTACCTAATTACCTTTATTCAGGGTTATTTTAAGTTTCCTAAAAACCACTTAGGCACGTGTCAGTAACACTATACACAGAAACTTTAGTTCTGGACAAACATCGAAAACGAAAAAAAATTGCGATTTTCCATACAAACTAAGATCAGCTGATCGGTCATTTGAATGGAGGACTGATTTTTTTTTTCATATCGACGTTGGCCAGAACAAAAGTTGCTGTTTATAGGGTCACTAACACGTACCTAAGAGTTTTTAAGTGAATATAAAATACCAATATATGAAATTTCATCTACGTATTGAAAATTAATAAGGTAAAAGATCCGCCAAAAAAGTCGATACGGATCTTTCTTTTTCCTCGGATATCCGCGGATACGGATACGGATACGGATGTCCGACACATCACTAATTGTTATTATATAATATTATAATAGTCAAGAATCTGAGGCAAAAAAATAACAAATTCATAAACCATTCCCTATAAAAAAAGCTATATAAATGCACTGCAATATGAATTTGTTACATTTATTAATAATTATGTGAATAAATAAAAAAGATAACAATTGGCAAATAGGAACATATTCATACATCCATATTAGAGTACACCGTCTAACTTCATAAATAAAAATATTATTTAAAAGGCTCTGAAACAACTTTTTTATTGATCTCAACGCCTATACTTGGAAGTTACTGACGCGATTCAGTTCCATCGCATGTGTCATGCAAAGTACATTTTTCTCGAGCAATCCCGGAAGGTGGGAAAAAACGTATAAAAGTAACTCCCTCATTTTTCAGATAATATAATCACTATTACATTTATTTTATTATATATATATATATATATATATATATATATATACACATATGTGTGTATGCATTTATTTATATTTCTTAATAGTGATGTAAATAATTCATAATTCTTTCAGAAAAGTAATGATTTCTATGAATATCATTTAGAAGCATAAAAGTTTAGAAAAAAATAATATTTCAGGTCCAAGACCAAAAGAAGGACTGACAATATTAATAAACAATTAGCTCATCAGTTGCTCAGGGAACGGAGTACGTTAGCTCAGTGGTCGAGCGTCCCGAAGGACCTAGATTTGAATCCGTCTGCTTGGTCGATTCTATGGGATCAAGGACCGTCCTAGGACTTATCTGGCTATTAAGTAGGTACCCGAAATAGGGGGGGGGATCTGGTGATTGATCGGGATCTAGAACAAGTCACCTCCCTGCACAACCGTATTTTAAGAAAAAGTATTGTCTTTATCACCTACTGAACCCTGGGTTGTAACGGTACAGTTGCTTACATAATAATAATTAGTAAGGTTCAGGTGCTTACATAATAATAATTAGTAAGCTTTAGTTGCTTACATAATAATAATTAGTAGTCACGATTAATGCGAATGATTTCGCCACTGTGGAACTTCTGAGATCTCTGGGCGAAAAACTGAATCAAGTGAGCCAACTAGCTTGTGAAGCTTTTACCCTACTTTACACCATTAAGGGAGTTCTGCAAGGACTGGATAAAATAATAGTCAGAAAGGGCAAGCAAGGGCTGGGCTATCCGTTGGATCCATCAAAACACCCCAGCCACGCATTCTCAATTTTTACAATCACTGAAGGTACGTATGTGTATATTTATGGACCTAACTACATATGTGTGTGTGTGTATATATATATATATATATATATATATATATATATATATATATATATAATTTTTTTTATATTGTTATATATATATTTGTTCTTATATGTATATAATTAATATATGAATGTTTGTATGTGTGAGTGTATATATAATAATAAAGATTGTATATATACCACACATCATACTGTTATTCATACTATTATATGTTCTTATCTACTTTTTTATTTATCCATTAGCCAATTTCTGTTTATTGTAAATTTGTATTCTACTATTTTATTTTATATGTTTTTTGTTTGTTATATATATATATATATATATATATGTGTATATATTTTTTTCTCTATCAGAACATACGTTTTAGTTCATATTTAATTGTAGTATTCCATTAATGTAGCTGTTTGGCCAGTTATATTCTATTAATTTCTGTACAATATTGTTATTCTTAAGGGACCTGGTCCCAGAATAAAATTATTTTTCTATTCTATTCTATGTGTGGTCTAGCGATGTCGTGATGGAAGACAAAGCATTGTCCATTTATCAATTCTCGCCGTTTGTTTTGAATCGCCTGCTTCAATCGCACAGTAGAGAGTTTATTAATGGTTTGGTTCGAGCATCTCATGATGGATAATTAATTTCCCCCATTCCACAAGACACTCGGCATTACCATCCTTGGCGTCAATTCGGTCTTTGTAAACTTTTTTGAATTTTTTTTTTGCGATTTTGGCGTTGCGACGTGATGAAATTTCCTGTCCTCAATTTCCTCAATAATTTCATGGATTTTTAACGACAGACCGGCCAGAACTGTCGGAAGGTTCATCTGAACATGGTAATTTCCGGAAGGAATACGAGAAAACCAATTTTGACACTGGCGTTTACTTACGCACTCATCACAACACATTTTTTTGATGGCCCTGGGCTGCATTTTTCCCCTAACGTAAGTAAAAAAGCAAAAAAAAAAAAGAAGACTATTGACCATTAACCTTAAACTATCGACACTGCCTTAATATATAGATTTTTTTATGGAATGTTACCTTTCAAATGCGCTGTAGAATGTTATTTCAAGTATTACTGAAGATATGCGGCGTTTTAGCCAACTATTGGGATTACTTTTTCCCTTACAATTTTAGAGTTCTTTGACTCAAAGAATTGACTTCGCGCAAGCTACTGAAATTTAATTTGAATATATTAACAACTACATTAAAAATTCTAATAAGCTAAAATATAAAAAAAATAACAATAACTTTAATGTGACCAATTTCCTAAAAATAAAAATTTGGATTGTCTATTTTGAGCATGTAGTAGGTACATCCAGAAAATTACTAACCTATTTTAGCTTTCGAACCACTAATTTCCATCTTATTTATTTTATTTTTATGAGCATGATAATTGAGTAAGTAATCAATTTTTATGAACATCAGTTTTATTTGATTGTTGATTTATATTACATTATATATATTATTATTTCATTAAGAATTAATTGAATTTGCAGACCCAGTAGCTGGCGGTCAGTGAAGGACAGTTACTGTCTGACAGCTACTGGGTCCGTGAAAACAAAGTTGAGCCAGTGCTGACCGGTCAGTTGCTGACGGACAGCTACTTCAAAATTGTTTGTTTTTACTTACCACTGACCTTTACCCACCCCCTCCCCCCTCCCACAAGAACAGCTACTGGGTCATCACTCGTTCCATAGAAACGGAATTAGACCGTGGCCGATCATAGACGCCTGGACAGTCAGTTTTTCCCCCTCAAAAATGGCGGTGGCAGGGCGTTGGAGCGATGCTGATAATATAAAATTCCTCAATTTTTACAGGGATAGAGAAATATTGTGGAATTTCTTTTATACAGATTATAGAGACAGAAATATTCGCAAAGCGTCGTTAAAATGTTCGAGAAATGGGAATACCTGATTTTACAGAAAAGGAAGTAATGAAAAAAATAAACAGTATTCAGTCTACTTGTAATCATAGAAGTTGCTCCAATATATTTCTTCTGTAACCAACACCTTGTCCATATTTTTTTCTTTTTTCTCTTTTGGCTTTTGAGAATTTCCATCTTTTTCACCAAGGAGGATGCCAATAGTGGTATATTTTTTCGAATTATATCGCACTGATCAGCCATTTTGCTGGCCTCGTGAAAACGCAATGGGTCAGAAACCCAAGCCATAACTAGTAACACAGTAGCTGTGTACTGCTGTCTCCCAATGCAGACCTAGTAATCAGGAACTGTATAGACAGCAGAATGTACAGTTGTGTACAGTTGCTGTCTACAGGGTGGTCAGTACCTGGGCCTGTGAAAACCAGGCCATAGTTATCATTTCTTTTATATTCCGCTTGAATCTATTTTTCTTTTGGTGTATGTAGCGATGCTAACAAGGTTAAAACATTAAATAACCACGATTATCAACTGACCATATGTTGGAGGTAATATTGGTTATGTGATATGCAAGTGCTGTTCAAAAACGAATTATAACAGAATACATAATTTGATACATAAAATTAGTGTCAACAGAAAACTAAAATAGAAAATAGAAATAATCTAATATGATTCAAGAATCAAATAAAACTGCTGTTCCTAAAACTTATTGATCATAACCATCGCAATATTAACATTTTATAAAATATTGTTAAGTAACTGATTGATGATGAACTGATCTATTCTTTAAAACTTGTAAGTACATCTTATGCAATTAACATCTTACACGTGTCAATTTAACTTTATTTTAGTGTGCTATTTAATGTTTTTACTAAAAGCTCATTTTTTCACTGTTAAGGGCACTCGAAACGTCCCCAAAAGAAATTTAAGAACTGGCTGGAACTCAAGAATCGGAACATATGGGGCACGAGATAATAAAGTACTATAATCATTTTCAGGGAAAAAAATAATTAAATGGGGAAAACGATTTCTTTGCATCCGATCTCTTTTTATTTATTTTTGTATCGAAAAATATCAATATATAATAATAACATATAAAATATAGAATAATCAATTAATACAAATCGGCGATGCCTTTACCCTGATTTTACTCTTATTCCTTTCAACTTACAAATTACCCAGTGTTTCGCATGAGAAGATCTGTCTGGAGCCGTCATAACAGTCTTTTTTAGCTCTTCGTTATTAGTAAATGTTTTCATATTCAAATGGTAACCTATTTCAGCACATATCCGATTCTTACATTTCCACTCGAAGCATGGAATTGACTTTCAGGGATCCAACGGGTATACAGCTTTTATTTCTCATTTACTGATTTAAGGAATTCAGTCAAGGGTTCATGATGATCAGGAGTCATCTAGCTATGACCTATGTGTGTAACTTCATATCATAGTTGGCCATAAGATATCAATATATCTTATTTTTCTGTAATGTTTCTGTCATCCAATAATTGAAATAACTGTTTTGGTAGGGGTTACAACATTTTACAAATCAATCGTTACCTGTTCTAAGCAATGGACCTGGCCTGCACATCCGTTGTCCCATGAACAGTATAGACTGTACCATCCATTAAACCCAAGACTTTTCATTGATTATGTGAATATATATTATTATTATTAATTTTTTTTTTAGGTCGAGCCACTACGGACTAGGTCTGATTCAACTTTTCTTTTCTTTTCTTCCATATCATTCTCTCCCCGAGATTTTACTTTCTCTCCAGCGTCCAAATTGCGGTCGTTTTTCATTTTGGTCTTTCTTGAAAACCCGGAGCTTAAGTGAAGTTCCAGCTTAAGGGAAGAATATCTTTCAATACTATACTCGAGCTGTTCTATTCAGTCTGTTACAGGCTTTATTTATATTTTTTTAATTTTTATCTTTTTATTTTATTAATATATGAGACTGAATGATCTCCAGATTTTAAAGCTAACGAATAAAGCGATAATGTAAATTCAGCTATTAGACAATTAACAAACTAAAATTGATAACCGAGGATTGATACCTCCATTTTTCAAAATAAATAAATCAAATAACAAGTATAATCGTTTCAACCATGCAGATATAGGAAATGTTTTTTAATCATATTAATTTTTAACTGCTCATTGGCAAGTTAAATATTAATGTTAATATAATATATGTATATAAATGCTGTTAAGTCAAGGAGGGGGGGTTATGCTTTGGGGAGCAATAACTGCCTCCAGAGATTTCTTGATTGAAAGGCTTGTTGGAAGGGTAAATAGCCGAAATAATTTATCATTGATTTGGGAAAAGGTGAATTTTCTTATACATGTCTATTTTTTCAGATTGATAATGCACATCTCCACTAATCAAAGGTAAAAAAAGGATGGATTCCATGAGAGGGAAATCAAGCTGTTGGAATGGCCTACACCCCCAGAACTAAACCCCATCGAGAACTTTTGGAAATTTCTCTCGGATGATGTTAACCCAATAAGAACCCATAATTCTGAGGCAGATCTGAGGGATGGCGTCCAAAAGGCAATGAGAGTTTTAACTCAGAAAAGGCCGCATCTTTAGAATAATCTGTGCCTTTCTATGTATAAAACTATTAGAAATGAAATGTGATACAATCGACTATTAAAGTGATTAGTAAAATTATTTACCAATTGTTATTTAAAAAAATAAAATTTACTCTTTTATTTGTCTCGTTTGTATGATGGTCAATCCTCGGTACAAACGACATATTTGCCCACTTGTGTTTGTTTCCATCAAACAAAGTATTTTTACTTTCAAAATACATTGTTAAAAATTATAATAAAAAAGGAATATATTTAATCAATGAGAAAGAATCAACTGTGCACTTTTATTTGTCCTGGAGAGTCGTCCCGACTTTAATTGATGTACAATGAAAAAATAGTGTGAGGCAACATAGAACTCATAGATCAGGGGATGCCATCGGTCTATAAATTGTTTGTTGACACGATGGTTCAGATTTTGGAACAAGTACAAATAACAGTCCTTGAAAAAGCTCAATAAAAGAAACCTTGGCAAGATCATTTTATTTGATCGTAGCACTCTGACCTCTCATTTAAATTCCCAGCAAGCGATATGTCAAGTTAAATTGGGTCGTGTTTGAATGCATTAAAGCACTATTTTGTCGAGGTACACATTATTTCAAACTGATTGTGTCTATGTAACTATATATTCTGTTGGGACATTAAAACAAATGTTTAGATACAAAACTGTATTAAGTCAGTTCTGTCGTAGCACTGGTTCAAAACGCATTATTTAAATGACAATGGTCCCACTTATGCTGTCACAATTAATTTAAATTACAGACAACTAACACATACTCACAAAATTCCTTTAGAAGTCTATCCTACAAGATATGTTTGGTCTATAGTTTTTTTAATTTTATATATGAGTATATCCATTATATATGAGTGATCAGTAAATCCATTGATATAAAGACATGGTTAAGACAACGAGATGGCTTATAATCAATAAGCCATTATAATCTTTAACGTGGTTTCGGACAAGAAAATGAAGACGTTTTGACAAAATAATGGCGATGGTGCCGAGATTGGAACAAAGAACAAAAACGTCAAACACAGATGATTTGCCTTTTCAGAAGATTTGGCGTTCTTAGCTGAAACAGAAAAATAAGCTATAGTAAAAATTAATGACTATCGTATACAAATCTCTTTCCAGAAAATAGGAATGATGACCATCAAGAAAAATTATACAAAGAAAGCAGTGGACTAAATATCAGAAAACAATTTAAGAATTTAGAAGAGATCATCAGAAAAAAAGGATCAGACAAGCCCACAATAAAAAACAAGAGCCTGAAATTAGAAAAACTGAATTTCCTTACAAAAACGTCTATTATAGAAAGAATCTGTCCACAAATGCAAAATTAGGGAACTAAATGATGTAGTAAGGTCAGTGATATTGTATGACACGGAAACAGCTAATCTCTAAAGTCTGAGAAACCTCTTCAAGATCGAATCCAAGAAGAATTTAAAGCCTAAGAATATCACAAGGAAGCAACAGACTGAGTTTGGATACAGAAATGTACAAAAGAACAGAGGACTTGGAAGCAACTTTGAAGAAAATATGACTAGGTTTGTTTCTACGGGTGAATGATCAGGATGGATCCCAATAGGTTGAATAAGCAAATAATTGAGGAGATATAGAACCATAGAAGCCAGAGTTGTAATGCTAAGCAGATGAAAGGACCTAAAAGACTTGTGATTACTGATTACGGAATATTTTATTATATGATTATGGATAATTGCCTGCACATTGAGAGTTGTAGGAGCCAACTCAAAGACGCAAGGGTCCTTGTGGAGGAGAGAATGATGCAAGGGCATGGGGGATGGACGAAGGAGAGAAGACGTCAAGACTTGAAAAGAATGAAGAATTATTAGAGGAGAAAAAAGAATGACCAATATCTATGACATGTCCTTGGTTGGCCGGTTCACAAAAAAAAATATAATTATAATAAATAAACATAAAATTACTAGAAAGAATTCTAAAATAAACATAACATTTAAATATAAAACAAGAATAAAGATGATTGTAGATGTTATACGTAAAACGAATCCTCAGTTCTACACTCGTATCCATTGAGGTAGAAATATTTTTAAACAATTCATTCATAAATCTGTAATCAAGTGCTATTGGCACAGATATGATATTTGTTTTGTATCTCAGTATTTCATTTTTAACTTCACGAGGTAAATATTTTTAGGAATACTTCAGAAACATTCTGGCTTGCATCCAAAGACCAGAGAAACTTGAAAACGAACCACATTTTTCAAAAATGAAAATAGAGGTATTTAGTAGCGGTTAAGCTTTTCCTTTCCCTGACTAATATTCTATTTCCACATTTTCTTAACCAGTTATCTCTATTTAAACTGGTCTCTTTGATGATAACCGACTTGAAGGTCATAACAGATTTTGATCAAAACTTCTTCTCTACCAAAAGGATTTTTGTATTGATGTAATTGTTCATCGATTGTATTGAGAGAGATATTTAACAGTTTTTTTTTAAAATTGAAACAACACATAATTGATAAACCGGAAATGATACTTTACTTGAATAAGGCAACTGCGATTAGTTACCGATGTAAGGAAACATAGGAGTCGAACTAAAAATCCTTTATCCATTTTATAGCTCATTTAAGCAGTACAGAAAGTCGTGTAGTGTATTCAGTATTCAATATTCAATAATAAGCAATAAGTATAATACTTAGTATAAAATTGGATTCAGGATCAGGTTTTTAACCACCGATTTATTGTTCAATAATTAATTAGGTAATGTTCAATGTGCTTATGCATATCTTGAATTTATAAAATACATGTGCATACTTGTATAATTACGGAGGCAGATTCTTATTAGCCTGAAGTATTATAAACAGTAAGAACACTATTATTATGATTTTGTAATCCCTTGAATACAAAATAAAAAAAACTTCGAATGGGATGAATTTTAATGTTATACTAATCATTAAGTAATAAGAACTAATATATTTTATTAATATTTCCTTTCCCCCTCCCCAAAATATTAAAAAATATCAAGATTAAAAATATAGGGAAGGGTCTACTTCTGACAAAGATATACTAACGTAGTTAATTAAATCCCGTTATGTTAACATGCTGTGTCATTCAGACTATTGCACTGTGACGATTTCTTTGCTAGAGCGTTTTTATTTGTAAACTTGTTCTGTCGACCACATATCTAAAACAGAAGAGGCGATAGAACTTCACCCTGTGTAATATTAGAGATGAGGGAACAGTGATTGGCTACAATTCTATATAATACAATTGTTAAAGGCCCTCAAGGTCCAGAGATTTCAGCTTAGTATACAAAAAGACTCAGTTGAATTCCTTGAAACGTTAACGTTAAAAATATTGAAGTCCTTGAAATAGCTATTGTTTAATTAAAATTGTGACAGATCCGAGACTATTTTTAGCTGATGCTTATAGATACTTAGCTGCGGTTGTAAAATTGCCCGTTCATAAGATATAACGTGCTCCTTATGGATGTTTTTCAGGTAATTTAGAATTAATTCTTGTTAACATTTTAGCATGTTTGCGAGGGGAGTGAAAAAATGGCAGGAAAATAGCCAGTTATTGATGTTTTCATTACCTTAAAGAATATAGCAGGCTGGGAAAAGTTTCAGTCAGAGGCAGGCATTGTTCAAGGATTTTAATTAACTATAACATAAAATTTAGTAAAATGTTTCATCATTCCCCAGTACGCGGTTGTTGTTTATTCACCTATTTATACCAAATTAATTCGTTTTAACACGCTTTAATAGAAGGCAAAAATAAAAAGTAAAACATTAATTTCAATAAGTTTAAAATGAGAATAGAGAGCTCAACAAAATCATTCATTTGATCGTAAAAAAGCATTTTCATAATGACTCTACTTTTGCCAATATGAGTCAATAAAATATTTACAACAATCGACCTAAAGCACCCCATGCTTTTTTACGATTACGCTATTCTTATTTTAAACTTATTGAACATTATTTTCTACTTTTTAGTTCTGTTTCCTATTAAAGCGTGTTTTTTAGTTTTTTAAACAATGATTTATTAACTTATCAGGACTTATAAACCTAAAGCTTATGTGTCGTGGGTCGTATTCGGGAATGGATTCATCACATAACTATCTTTTCGACCATGGTGAACGTAATACATTGTAAACCCCACCCCTTAACTTATATTAAAAAATAAAAATAACTGATTCGATTTCTTTCTCTACATCTTGTTTATATATGTTTATCAAAAGAAAATATAAATTACTACGAGGAATATATATTTTATATAAGAAATAACGCTTTCAGTAAAATAACGTAATATTTTATCAGACGCAAGGCCCCTTCAGGTATTCTGCTCGATTTGCCAGGTATGGTATCGTGCTTTGAAATTATTGATGCTTTCCACTATAACACCTAGCTCACTTACGCAAATGCGTTTTTCGTGTCCCTCACTTGGCGATCTGTCTTGAGGAAGAGGTATAAATAACTCTACGTCTCAGGGGACGATAACGATGTCCTAGGGTCAATCTCCTGGTTTCTCTTCACTCAGTCTCCGCCTCATGCGTTTCATTTTTATGAGCGTTGTTGTTATACACATAGGTCTCCAATTATTTTTTTTTTTTAATTATTTATTTATTGATATTTACAACTCTTTTACAATAATATAACAAGTAAATAAGCTAAGTGATACATAATGACATGATATAATGACAAGTAGAGTCGAGCGGTTTCTTGTCTTTTCAGTCTTGTATGAGGATTCCAGGTTAATCGTTTATCGAGGTGCAACCCTAAGTATGGGATCTGTTCTACAGGCACAAGTGGGATATTATTAAAGGATACTGTAGGGCAGGAAGTCATTGGTTTACGACGTAAGGTAAAAGTGATTTGATGGTAGTTTTGACACCATTCTTCAAGATCAGTGATATGGGATTGGAGGCTTTGGGATACAATAACTGGATTGGTATTGACTGATAAAACACATGTATCATCAGCATACGTGGTAAGGAAGGTATTAGGATGAGTTGGGATGTCAGCTGTATAAACGGTATAAAGGATTGGGCCAAGGATACTACCTTGAGGACAAATTAATTTAAATTTATTTAATAATTTTTTTTTTTTAAATATCTGAATGCACTTAGAGAATACTCCAAACCCTTTTTTATTAGTACGAAGTCTTCCACATTTATGAATTTCTTACTCTTTGTTAACCAAGAATCCTCAAAAACACGCTGAAATCCTAAATGAATCAGACCTCTGTCAAAATTCAGATTGTTTTCTATAAAGACATTTTTTTTTTTTTATAATTCAATGTAAATTACAACTGCATTGCACTAATACAACAAGTAAATAGAATGAATGGAACATATTGGGATGAATAAATACAAGTAGAGAAACTACCCAGTGGTAGTACTCAAATAAAAAGTTAAATTTAGAAGATCGTGTGGCCATTTACTATTCAGACGCCTCGGAGGATTATTAGGAATTGAAGAGGTTGCTAGGTTTGAAGCTAGTAGGTTTGAGTGGGAATTAAGTTTGTCATAAAAAGATTTATATCGGCAAAAAATGGGACATTATATGGCAGAGTGATAAAGCTGGAGATAGCAGTAGGTGGTGAAGTCTGTAGCATTTTCTTCTTACCATGGAGATTTTGTAGTAGCAGTGGTCTGAGAGCGTCATGTGACAATCCCGTTTGATTCCTAGATAAACTATGGAGTTAGATGGGCTGATAATGGTATTAGCCACTTGCAGAGTTTTTGATATTCTGGTTCTTTTTCCTTTTTGGATGGCAAACACTACGCAGTCCGTCTTCGCCGGGTTCACCTGGATGTTGAGGTTTCGCAATTTTTCAACTATGTCCTGGCACGTACTTTCCGCTTGTTTTAAAGCCCACTTTGCGCTCATACTGCTGCTTTAGATGGCTATATCGTCCGCGTAAGCAGCGATAGTTGCTCTTCTGTAGTTTCTACCCGCTATATCAGCATATAGACGGAGAAAAGGACCGGGAATAGTAACGCTTCTTGTGGGACTCCACAGGCGAGTGGTATATTTCTTGATAACCTGTGTATGTGTACGGCCAGGCTTCGGTGGTTTAGAAATTAAGCTGTGATGCTGTAGCGCTGTCCCGGGCACTCGAGATCCATGAGCTCCTGGCAAAGAATACCATGAGATACGGAGTCGGATGTCCTTGTGCAGTCTATTGAACTCATGCTCTCTTAATGCTATTGAAGTATAATTTATTTTACGAGTATTTGTTAAAACATCATTTTATAGTTATATGTACCAGGCTAGATATTAACAGGAGTTAGATCCATCATATTGATTGAAATAGGTCTTCACTTGAAATTTTAAAGTGAAAATGTATTTGTGTAGTTGGTGAACTTTTCTATATTCTGATGTTACGAATGTTGAGATCTTTGTGTAATGTTTTATTAGTAATGTAAAAGGGACTATGTGTAATATAACGAAGGAATTTCGATTGAAGAATTAGAATGATCTGTAAGTGGGATTTTCTGCACACTTGCGAGGCGTAGGCCCATATTGGTTTAAGTGGCATGTTGTATACTGTAATTTTATTTGTTAGTGATGATTTATTTTTGTGATGAAGTAGTCGTCTAAGAAGTGAGACTCGGTGATTCAATTTTTTTCTTCAAATTAGTCACTATAAGAGTATAGAACTAGACCTAGACCCTGCGCTACTCCTGCATTAATTCGGCAATAGTCGGAATTTTTACCATCCTGATTAACAATAAAAACCTGTCCTCCAGATATGATTTTATGATCAGATAATATGCCTTCGGTGGAACTAATTTTAGTTTGTACAAGAGACCATCGTGCAAAATTTTATCGAAAGTTTGTGAAACGTCCAAGAACGCTGATGTGCAATATTCCTTCTTTTCTAGTACCACGGCAATGCTATCAACCACTCTATGACATTGTTGTGTTGTAGAATTTGCAGGCCTAAATCCTAATTGGTGGTTAGGAATTAAATTATTTATTTTTAATAATGGATACAGCCGCTTTAACAATAATTTTTCAAATATTTTGGAAAATAGTGGTAAAAGACAAATAGGCCTGTAGGACGTAACTAGGTCTAATGACTTGTTTGGCTATGGGATCATTTTTACAACGGAAAATTTCCATACTAGAGTAAGTCGAAGAATAGAATTGTAGATAGCTGTCAGAAAAAGTAAGCCTTTCCTAGGAAGAAGTCGTACAATTTTAGGTGTAATAAGATCATAGCCAGGTGATTTTCTGCGCGGTAATTTTTTTATACAAAATTCAACGTCTGAAGGATTGATTGGTGGGGGTGGTCAGACAGAGGAAGTGGCGATGTCAGAATTTGTTGGACGTCAGAGCAGTGCTGTAGGTCAAGTAGGGCGTCGTGTGGTTGGAATACGTCTGTAAGATGAGAAGCAAATAGGTCTGCTTTTTCTTTATCACTTCTGGCCCATGAGTTGTCAGATTTACGGAGGGGCGTCTTTGTATTATGGTAATGCAGAATATTTCTAGTTTGTTGCCATAGAGTATTATTACTTGTCTGTAAGTTTGTCAGATGTGTGTTGTAAATGTCATTTTTGTATTGCTGTACTCGTTTTCTTAATCTACTAGACAGTTGGTTTAGTAGTTGTTTGTCACTTGGGTATCGAGATCTTTTTCATTGGTTCAGTGCACGTCGCTTTTCAATAAGGAGGGAACTTATGTCGGGTGGTAAGTATTGTTTATGTCTGAATGTCTCATGCCTGTGAGATGATTGCCAAGCAGCAGTTTGTACAGTCTTGGTAAGCGTCTCAACAGCTTTGTCAATGTCATCTGCAGTCTTCAACCTTGTATTAAGGTTAATTTTGTCATTTATTATATAATGAAATTCACAAGTCATTATGGGTCCAGGAGTGAGCGTCGGTATATGATTTATAGTGAGTACTTATCTTGAGAGAGATAGAACGATTGGGGAATGATCAGATGAAAGATCGTTATCAACACTTATGTGGTGATGTAGAGTGCTTAGATTAGAAGTGATGAAGAAGTCAAGTAGTTCTGGTTGTCGGTTTGCCAACAAGTCGGCTCAGATGAAAGAAGGTAGTCATAACGAAGGTCTAAACACCTATTAAAAAGAGCATTTCCTCTAGAATTTTGCGTCATGTTGCCAAATCCCCCGATTCCAAACGTCCCCATGTTTGGCGTAGAAATCTCCCCCACATAAAAATTTGGGTCCTAAAGTGGAGAATATGTTGCTAAACATCTCCTGGGAAACTCGTTGCCTACGGGGACAATATGCAGTGATAAAACTGCAGTAGAAATACTGCAGTGATTAATATCAATTAAAATCGCTGTTAATTGAATTTTGGGTAAGACTGTAATTTGTAAAGGGTAGTGATATAATGAACGTTTCACAATTACTGCAGAACCTGCACGGACAGCACAGCTTGGATGGTCAGAACGGTATACGACATATCCCTGTAAGTAAAATTTTATGTTATGAGAAAAATGGGTTTCGGTAAGTAGTGCTATGTTTATGTTATGTTCATGTAAGTATATGTCAAGTTCGTTTCTTCGATGTAGAGCTCCATTTTAATTCCAGAGAAGGAGTTTTAGAGATTGGTTTGAAGTGGAATTATGGACTGGCATTAGGAATGAATTTAGTTACAAGCGTGGTAAGTAATGTGATGAGGGGATTTATCATCGATTTAAAATCATTTAAGAATAAATTGAGGTATAATGAGATGTCTGGAGTACTAGATTGTGGATGAGGCATTGGGTATTTCGGAACTGCGTTTGAATGTGGAGGGTAATGATATTGTGGGTAATGTGGTATTGAAGGATGAGGTGTTATACACATAACTTGAGGTGTTGTATTTTGATGAGTTCTATATTGAGACGTTGTGTACTGAGGTGTTGTGTATTGGGGCGTTGTGTATTGAGGTGTTGTGTATTGAGATGTTGTGTGTTGTGGCGTTTTGTACTCAAATATTGTGTTAGTAAATGTGGCCTGTTGTTATGGTTTAGTAGTTGGGTTAGTAAGTCGGTCACGGTCCGTCTCTGGTGGCAGGGGATCCGTTAAATCACGACGTGAAGTTACCTGTCTTCGGACGTGCAGTCTTCTTCTTTGAACTTCGAGATGAACTTGCATCCTCTATAATTTGAGGGATGATCCTCGCCGCACAGCGCACACGTAGGGGGCTCTTCACGTGGTTTCTGGCATCTGTCACTAGGATGATCTTGGCCACACTTCACGCATCTTGGCTGGCGTCGGCAGAATGCTCTAGTATGCCCATATTCCTGGCACCTCATACATAGAACAATGTCCCTTCTTTTATGAGGTTCCTCAATTTTAACTTTAGTGTAAGCTAAGTGGGTTATATTGAGCACTTCAGCATTGTTTGGAGCTGGCTCAATATCCACAAAGAAGAGCGGGAGCGGTTCTTTTGACCTTGGGTGTATTACATTATTGATAAGCCGAACTGTGAATCCTTTACTCTCAAGATCATATTTAATCATATCATGAGGTGTGGAATAATGAAGATTTCTGATAACAAACCGGTAGGCTTTTTCTTCTTTAGGTTGAAATCTGTGAAAAGAAAAGTATTTAGATTCTAAATATTTTATGAAGCCTCTATATGAATCACTCGTTTTAGTTTTTAAGGTGATAACTTCTTTATTGGAAAAACATTCAAAGTTATTCTCTCCTAAAAGAGCTAGTAAGTCTGTGCACAAGTTTTGAAAGTTGTTGATTCCCTTTATTTTTATTGACGGTGGTAAATGAACTACTGGTGGTGCGACGCTTTCTTCTTCCATTTCGACAGATAATGGTGCAAACATGTCGCTAACAGTAACATTAGGAACATTGCTTAGTGTAGGAATATTCATAGAATTATGAGTAGTAGGTTGAGTCACTGGTTGTTATTTGGTTGAGATAGTCGATCGTCAGCTGTTATTTCAACATTTCCAGAATTAATGCTATTAATTAAACGACCACGTGGTTTTGGTAGGTTAGGTTTTATTAATAATGGTTTCACTTTTGAATCTTTGCAATTCATTATTTTTTTGTCAATTTGACCGTCTGTTAAAGAAATACTGGAGTTATTCCTTACCTTTCTTTTCAAAATAGTAGAAATAACGGCTTCATCGTCTTTCCTACTCGTGCCGGCAATTTTACTGTCTTTCATCAGCAAAGTGTCCTTTTTCACAATATGTTACTACAAATCACTTTAAGAAACCATACTTCACTGTAAAACACATCACAAATACATGAACTCTATTAATTCAAAAACTTAAAGATCACTTAAGCAACTTCACAGTTCGAGGCCAAACAGCTGTTACATAATAGATGACGATACAATTATCGCATTATTTAGTGTTAACTGTTTAAACATAATGTTATATCCAAATTAAATTATCTATGATGCTATAGAACACAGCTTAATCTTCAATAATCCCTTCTCCCTATTCCACTATACACGATTATTCAAAATCCTACGGTCCTGTAATTAAACTAATATAGAGTTAATGAAAACAAATTATTTGGGCCTCTTTCTATAAATAATACTATCTAAAACAGGATTGTATCAAAGAATTTGCATAAAATAATTGACATAAAATGACACATAAATTCACTCTTAAAAGAAATTGTCAAATGGATACATCTGAATGTCGATCCCAAAGGAAAATAAAAAATAAATATAAAGTTATATAGATATTAGAAATGGTTAAATTATGAATACTTTTCTAGTTAAATGAGATTACCTAACGTTTGCAAGGTATTAAATGGAAAAAATACAACTTTATTAAAGGAAATAATAATAATGTAAATTGCAAAATGAATAATTATTTGAACTTGAAACCCATTCATAAAATGTTCACTGGGCTATTTACGTAGTTTATTGGGAAAAAAAGAGGCAAAATAAACGGCTGAAAAGACTTTAACATGATAAAAGAATGTATGTAGATAATATCTCGAAACTTGTTTCTGATGTTTTAATTCTTTTCTTTATACTTTTTTTATATAGCTCTCATAAGAATTTCTAAAGACTTCACAATAAAATAAATTATCCACCAAGATAAATCATCCCATTCAAATTTCCGTATATGTTACTGGGTTCATTGAATGGGTCAAAACCTATTAATAAGACATCCGCAACCGACAATAGTAAATCAAAGAACAATTTATGACAAACGAATGCCAAACTGTTTCAAATGGTTTGAAGCGAGATATCATAAATAAATGGTGATTTATTTAGAAGGCTCGGTTTATTGCGTAATGATGTATTACATATTTTGATCGTAATTGAACATATTCCATGTTCTATTTTGCATATGTATGACAAATGTGGTATTTACATTCGATATCAATCACTGTATGAGATCAACCAGTAATTTATCAAAGACCCTGCTAAATCTCGGGATTTCAAATTTCATAAGTAACAAAATGTTTGAAATCCAATGCCTCGAAAATGAAAATATTTTTTATTTTATTTTATAATTGTTATAGTTTTAAACATTTTATTTTGAAGAGAAAAGATTTGTCCAGGGTCGGGATTCAAACCCGGGTCTCCCACGTACCCGTCGTAGTGATCTCCCAACTCAGCTAGTCTGGCTCGTACCACGGTCAGACAAATCCATTCTCTTCACCGATCCCATATTCCCATGTTCTCGCAATTTTCGATGTTTACAAGGGGAAGAATGTCCATAGAACATTACTTTAATTAGGATCTTGTTGACTTACGTCAATATATTATTTATTATTTATTTTTTTATTAATTGTGATAATTTGTAAAAATATTTTATTTTGAAGAGAAAAGATTTGTCCAGGGCGGATACGAGGGAGTTCATCCAAGAAACAGTACAGTCTCTACAATGTACTGAACCCCAGACCCGTTCACGGGTTGTAGTGGTAAAGGTTTCTTTTTTTTTATAGGTCTTAAAGGCAGGAACAAATATTATTTTGCTACATCCTTACTGCCATCATCGTGGCAGAAGGAATAAAAAAAGATGTTTGGCAAGATCAGCTCATCTTGCCAACTGAATTCTGAATTTCCTTCCTTTCTGCACCTTCACATCTCCACCTTGGAGATGCCTCTGAAGGAATCTTCAAGGAATTTCACTTCAAGGAACCATTTAAATCTATCATTCGTACGATACACATGGCCAAGTCAATAAAGTTTACGCCTTTCTAATACACTTTAAACTGGCCTTACACTCAAGCCTCCTCTAATTGTTTAATTTCTTCTGCAACCCCTTAGTGCTTTGAAGCCTTGCATGGACTTTTTTAAGATTCCTTATTAATTTCACAGTTGCCCTGATGATGCGCTAGTCGGGGACAGTTCATCTCTACGCACCAAACAGAAAAGTAGAGAGGAATAACGTTTTAAATAAAACTATTTTAGTTTAGTTCTTTATCTCCTTGTTTCCTAATTTAGTCATGTATAATATAATTCACCATTAATTTTCCTACATACGGGATGGTTTTTGTAGCCATGAATACATTTTTTGAAGTTGTTGAGGGAGGAATTTGGCGGATGAGATTTTTGTGAAATTAATTTTTGAATGGTAAAGATCTTAAGAATAGTAGTGAAGAAGTTTGCCGAGAAGGTAGATTCTGTATATGGATAACCTTTCAAGGGTTTCTAATGAAAAGGAAAGTATTTTTAATTTCACCATCCTGTTTGAAATGAAGGCGGGGATGGTTGGAGTTGAAGGTATATTGGATATCAGGAATTTCACTGGGATTTAGGATAAAGAGAATGTTGTCAACGTAGTATTTAATAAAAATGATAATATTAAGGGAAAGAGGTAAAATGGAATTCTGGAGAGCATCGAGGACGATGTTGGAAAGTTCAGTAGCTAGAGGGTTTCCTATGGCAATATTATCTATTATCGTTCAATATTTATTTTATTTTCCTTCTATTATCTCCCTTTGTATGTTTGTCGTATTGCGGTGTATTTTGCTTCTTAGTTTTTCTCCATATTTTTGCCCCTTCTCACATATGGTAGTAACTTATTGTGTAGCTTTTAATCATTACTATATTATATTATAGCAAACAAAGAATTATATTACCGACATACAAAGTACAATTTGCTTTTTGTCATAACCTTAATAAGTTTTTCAATATACATACATATGTTTATTGACGTATTTGTCTACGCACATGTATATTTTTAACTTGCGTGTTGTACACAATGAAATGATTTTTTTTTTAATACAAACGTAGTGATCGTTTGATATTTTCCATTTTTTAACTGTATCGTATTTACACCACAACACGACATTAGTTCTGATAATCGACGCTCTACTGGATTAAGTATATTCCCCTACATTTGATTATATAAAAAGATATTCAACGAATTGCAGTGACCTACCTGTTTGTCTTCATAACTATATTCATTATTTCACCAATTGCAGTTTAATTTTAAGTGGATTCGAGTATATGCAAACTGAAACTAGTCTGTAGCATTAGTTCAGTATCGATCATACTTTAACACAGGGATGTAAAAATTTATGACTTTTTTCTTAATTAAATCATATCTGAAAATAGCAAATACTTAAGTAGATTCGTAGACTTCAGTATCTATCTAAACTGTTAATAGATTTCTAATAGAATTCTAATCCTCAAACATCAAAGCCTCCTCCAATTCATTTAAAATATGTTAAAAACTATAAAGAACTTTGTCAAACTTTATCAACGGAAGTCGGACCTCGGGGATTTTACTGCCGTTCCAGCATAACCCAGACAAGCATTTACCCTTCAACTCCAGACGATTATCGCAAAATAATAAAGATATTACAAGCTCAAAACGCTTTATTCCACACGTATCAGCTTCAAGAAGAAAAACCTTTTCGCATCGTTGTACGAAATCTACACCATACAACACATCTAGAAGACATAAAAATTGAACTAGAAGAACTTGGATACAAAGTAAAAAATGTTATCAATGCACAGCATCCAAGATCGAAAATACCATTACCAATATTTTCATAGATTTAGAGCAAAATCCAAAAAACCAAGATGTATTTAAACTCGAATTTTTGGTTCACACAAAAATTAAAATTGAGGAACCATATATGAAAAATGAACCACCGCAATGTCAAAGGTGCCAGGCTTATGGCCACACAAGAAGTTACTGTAGCCTTCCTGCTAAATGTGTCCGGTGCGCAGGACCACATCTTACAACTGAATGTACGAAGACAAAAGAAACTCCGGCGACTTGCGCTAACTGCAACGGTGCCCGCTCAGCAAATTACAAAGGATGCTCAGTTTTTAAAACTCTAAAAACTCTTCGTAATAATAAATCTACAACCATTTCACCAACCGCGTCAACTGCATTAGTCAACCAGGAGCCTTCTTCTCAGATTAAAAATGTTGATACCTCTACGATAAATGAAGTGGTAACCTTAACAAATGAACCAGAAAAATCAGCCCTAAATCCAGTTCAACAATTTTCTTCGTTGGAGAGAACTAGAGAAACAGCTACAAAGGTAACAGGGAGTTATTCTTCCACTCTTTCTTCATACCCACCTTCTTTATCTTTCGACATCTCTTCGATTATAAAATCTTCTATTGAATCTTTGCTTTCTGAACTCAAATCCTTTTTATCTCCTATCCTTGAACTTCTCACTAAATTAACTTTCTCTGTCATTCCGAATCCTTCTTATGGCTAAAACTCTACTACCTTCTCTTAAAATACTCCTTTGGAACTCCAATGGTCTGCTCCATCGAAAATACGAACTAGAAACTTGCCTAAAAGAACACGACATAAACATTGCACTTGTAACTGAAACTCATTTAACAGACAAACAAACATTCAAAATCCATGGATACGAAGTATACAGAACAGACCATCCGGATCACTCGGCCCATGGAGGTACTGCAATCGTTGTAGCTAGGTCGTTGAATCATCACTTTGTTCCTTCCACTTCTACGAATACAATTCAGTTCACCACTATTTGCTTAACTTCTCCAAAATATCAGCTAAAAATTTCTTCCGTTTATATTGCTCCGAACTAAGTTATATCTATAAATGAATTGAAAAATATGTTTTCATCTATTGGTAAACCATTCTTAGCTGGTGGTGACTTTAATGCTAAAAATACTAGATGGGGTTCTCGAATTTCAAATACTCGCGGGAAAAGGCTAAATAAATGCATAGAAGAACTAAAACTTTCTACTATTTCTTCTTCTGAACCTACTTATTGGCCTACCGCAATATCTAAGTCACCCGATGTTATCGATTTCTTTGTTACGAACTCCTTGCCACTTAAACATTCCAACGTTTCCACTCTTTCTGATCTCTCTTCAGATCATAGTCCAGTTTTCCTCGAGCTATCAAACCACCCATTTACAAAACCTGCACCCTTGGCATTAATAAATGGCAATATAAACTGGAATAAGTTTGAAAATTATTTAAACAATAAAATTACCCTTAATACTAACATACGTACAGCCGACGACCTGGACAATGCTGTTAATCACTTGACTGAATGTATTCAAAACGCAGTTTGGTATTCCACAACACCAAAGACGACTTTACCAAAACCTGATTCCTACCTACCTGAACCAATACGAAATCTTATTAAAGAAAAACGTAGGATCAGAGCTTTATGGCAAAGAACAAGATACCCTTCATACAAAAAAAAAACTCAACAAACTAACCCGAAACCTTCAACAAGAATTATCAAAATTTAAAAACAACAGTTACAAGGACTATTTAAATTCTATAAACAACAGAGACAGACAAGTATGGACAGCTACAAGGAGTATCCTAAAGCAAAAGGTGGTTCAATATCCTCTTAGACGTACAGACAACACTTGGGCGATGACGAGCGAAGAAAAAACTAATGAATTTGCAAAACATCTTTCTCATATATTTAAGGCAAATGATATCCAGGATAATAACCTAACTGACAAAATACATGGCGACTTGACAACAGCACTACCCTTATCACTCCCTCCTCCGGCGTTTCATCCAAAAGAAATCTATCAAGTACTGAACAAAATGCCAAACAAAAAAGCTCCTGGCTATGATCTCATCACTCCCTTCATCCTTCGCCACTTACCTCGAAAAGCTGTTCTCTTTCTTACCCTCATCTATAATTCAATCATGCGCACAACTTATTTTCCGCTCCTTTGGAAACTTTCCATAATTAAAATGATACCTAAACCTTCTAAACCTGTCACTGATCCTTCATCTTATCGTCCAATTGCACTCCTCCCTATAATGTCTAAATTATTTGAAAAACTCTTCCTTAATCGCATAAAGCCTATCCTCGAAAATAGCGGAGTGATACCGAACCACCAATTCGGCTTTCGTTCTTATCACTCCACTGTACAACAGTGTCATCGTATCGTGGATGCAATATCTATTGCTTTTGAGAAAAAAGAATATTGCTCTGCGATTTTTCTTGACATTGAAAAAGCTTTTGATAGTGTCTGGCACAAGGGTCTTCTCTGGAAAATAAAACCTCACTTACCTCCTACATACTTTTTAATTCTTCAATCTTATTTCCACGACAGATTCTTCTGTACTTCCGTTGACTCTTCGATTTCCTCCTTCTTTCCTCAATGCAGGGGTGTACCGCAAGGCAGTGTTTTAAGCCCCATCCTCTATTCTGTTTACACCTCTGATATCCCGGAGCATCCTTACACCAACATCTATACCTTCGCTGACGATACAGCTATTATTTCTTCTCACAGAGACCCAAACTTAGCATCTATAGCTCTTCAAAATCATATATTTGACTTAGAAAAGTGGTTCTATAAATGGCAAATACGAATAAACGCCTCGAAATCGAGCCATGTAAGCTTCTCTCAACGCAAAGCTTTATGTCCAGCAATCAAAATTGACAACGACGAAGTACCTTCCAAAAATGATGTACGTTATCTCGGACTATACTTGGACAAAAGACTTACATGGAACGTACATACAAAATTAAAGAGACAAGAATTGACTAGACGGTACAAACAACTATCACATCTGCTGGACTACAGATCTTCACTTGACTTACGGAACAAACGACTTATCTATAATAGCATACTGAAACCTATTTGGACATATGGAGCAGAACTTTGGGGTTCAGCAAAAAAAGTCCACATACACAAGATTCAAACCGCACAGTCCAAAATTCTCAGAAAAATTGTTAATGCACCATGGTATATTTCGAATCACACCATACACAACGACATGAACATTCCCACTATAAAACCATATATTCATAACAAATACATGACATTCCACTCATCGACACAATATCACCCAAACCCACTCGTTCTTCCGCTTTCCTACTCCCTGTTACCTGGACTGGATAGGAAAAGATTAAAAAGAAATTGGCCAAGAGACCTACTCACCAATTGATATTTATAATTTTACTACATCATCATAAAGAAGTTCAAGTAGAAAATCAAGGTGAAAAACACTAGTATCAAATTTGCTGAATGCGCAATTGCGCAGGTGCAAATGAAAATTAAATTATAAATAAATAAATGAAAATTCCTTCAACGATATAAAAAGAAGTATCTATTGTCTAATATCTCTCAACGGCTTTTTATGACAAAACACTAAATCAGATCGCAATGACAAGAATCGTAAGTATTTTTTTCGGCATGGATATATAAATATACATATATGAAATTAAATTAAATGAAAATAGCCTTTTATTATGCACAAATATTTATACATGATTCAATATTTATTTAAAAGTTATTATTTATATTTTCTTTCTTTTCCAAGTACAGGCCTTTTCTTTCGGGAGTAATAGTTAGCACTTCCCGGGGTATATATATATATATATATATATATATATATTCCTCATTAATAGGATATACAATTCTATGATCAATTTCAGTATTAAAAGAAAAAACGTTTTATTTTTTTTTTATAGTGATAGAAGAGGATTTGTCACCAACTAAATACTATACAATTATTTATTTTACCTATGCCAATCGTGGTGCAAATTTGTAGGTAGATATCTCAATGTCTATCGAATATAAACAAATGAATTAGACAAACATGGAACAGAAATGATCATGACGTCAAACATTGCACGCGTGAGGTATATTTAGATAGCACCGCTTCTTTCATAAGACTCATCAGGGACTATCCACTAAGGAAGAGTGAAAAACAACAGGTTAAATGTTTGAAAGATAATTTGATATCAAAGTGAACCAAGAAGGCAGACATGAATTCAGATTAAATATAGAACAAACAATCTAGAAAAAAACATATTCTTCGTTAAGATCATAACTAATTATTTATAGGCAATAAAAGTGTTAAAATAAAATAAGTTAACATGAGAATTGATGTTCTCTACTTCCCGGCTCACCCCTGAAAGGCTTTTAATATGTTTTGTTTATAATTTACCCAAAAAAGAAGTACGGAAAAACTTCTAACAGTCCTAGACCCTTTCAATGCATTTAAAAAAATATATTTATTATAATCCAATTTAAAATAAGATTATTTATCTTATAAATAAACTAACGAGAACGAAATCTAGCTACAACTTCAATTCACGATAATCATCCGAGACGTCTGAAATGAAGATTGAGCTGCCAGTGGGTAGTATCTCTACTCGCTTTTATCCATGTCATTGTGTATCGTCCATTCTATTCATGTATTGTATTATTACAATACACTTATAAATATCAATAAATATATTTATAAATTTTAGTCTATAATAAGATATTTATTATGTCGGAGGATCTGAATAAGGCATTTTACATTTCGTGTAACGTATTTCCGTCAACATATTTTTTTTTTTAATTTTACTTATTCATTATGCATGTAATTCTAAAACTAGTTACTCGTTAGTTGTATTTCAGTTATTAAATAATACAAAATTGAACTTTAAATTTGATAAAATAACTGTATTAATTTCTTCTCTAAAATATAATATTTTCTATGAGTTAAAAATGCGGAAGTAACTTCTAAAAAAGCTGACTGCATAATCTAATCAGGATTATTAGCGTATTTATTTTGAAATTAAAATCTTTGATACAACAATTTCTCTCCGACCGGTAATACATTTATAAGAATGCAGTGTTGTACGGGTCGTGTATTACAAAGCTCCGATCTAGAAAAAGTACTAATCACATTTTAAAAAAAAATAATAACTCTACCACTACAACCCGTGAAGGGTCTCGGGTTCATTACAAGGTAGATACTGTACTGTTCCTTAGATTACGGTTGTGCAGGGAGATGATTTGTTCTAGATCACACTCAAACGCCAGATTTCCCCCCCCCCCTTATTCCGGGTCCCACTTTAACACATACCAGCTGGGTGAGCTCCAGGAGGGTCCTAGGTCTCTTGTGATCCATCTCCGGTCGCTAACAGATCACATAAAAGTCTACCAGTGAGCGGGATTTGAACTCAGGACCTTCGACAAGGCAGCTCAGTGCTCCACCACTGAGTCATTTCGCTGCCTAGTAATCAGATAACTTATCTAAAAAAAGAAGTAAGAGAAATTGTAACAAAAGAAATTTTGTTGGTTCAATTTCTAAATTTCCAAGTTAACACTACTACATTGATTCCTAAACAACTTTGAATCGAGCTGGGTTTGTATTATAGAGGATATTGATATATAACAAAAATATCCTTGTTGAAGGAATCCGATTTGTGTTAAGAAGATTATCGCTACAGTATACAAACATATAAAATGAGTTTTCCGATACGCGTAAGAAAGCCTTATTATCTACTTACAAAGAAAAGTTGAAGAGGAAATACCTCCTTGGCGTAGAAACAAACCTCTTGTCAGGCATGAAATTACTTATACTGCTACAAACATTACACTCAATGTAAGCTTTTATGTTATCATTATATTTATATCCACACCTGTCAAATACAAATAAATGACAATCAGCAAATTGTTTGACAGTAAAATAATACATATATGATACATATATACATATGTACATATGTACATATATGTACATATCAGAATGACATGAGAGGAATGAACAGTACCCAGCGGTACCGCTTTCTGTGGCTTGATTTGATTTCCTATGGTAATAGGTCACTCATCCACGTTCAATGTAAATAAATTGTTAAATTTTCATTTATGTAATTATGATTATTTTAAAGAAATTTTAATAACTTCAATCAATTAGTGAATACCAGAAATCATTAAGTAAGTTTCTATTCTCATTTTAATTTATAAAACTTAGAATTCATTAGCAAACCCAATAATGATGAACAAAATTACAATACATAGTATACAGAGACGTTCCCTAAAAGATATTTTTTCTTTAAATTTACAACTGTCAACTACAACTATCGCTTATATGTATTCCACATTTTCCATTAATTTAGGAGCATTCACGTAAAAAAGCTTATCAAGTTTGGAACTATCTTTTCTATAATTAGAATCTATTCATCTTCTCATATGAATACTGGATTTATGTTATATTTTTGTAAAAAATAAAAATGCATATTGCAAGCCAAAATCCTCTGCAATTTTTACAATCTTTGACCGACAATTTGAAAGCCTAGTACGTCCATATCCCATATAATAAGTCCTAGACGCTCACAATGTATTTTTGCTAGAAAAAATGGTAGATCTGAAGAGGTATATTCAATTTGAACTAACGTATTTTCGGCACCAAGGTGTTTTTTTTTGGCATTATCTATCCAAGTATTTAAGACTAAGATATATTCCAGTAATTAAAAAATACGAATTAGACATAATCAATAATATAATGACCTTAATTTCGTATCTATAATATAATATGTCTTGCTTAATATTATATTTCCTTTGTGTCACAAAATACAGGCTCAAATTCTAAAAAAAATAATTGAAAAATCTTATGTTGTCCACATAATCAGGACTGTTACCTTAGCTAACTTGAAACAAATTAAGATCTTTATTGTAACTATGTATGTATATTTCACTTTATTACATGTAAAAACGTCTAGGACTTGTATATAAGACTGCAGTGTTGTGCGGATAGTGTATACCAAAGCTCCGACAAATAAAGGAACATTGTAGTCAGATAAGGTTATAAGAATATACCAAATAATTGGGCCGGAAAAATACAATAAGCATACAACAAAAAAGTATCTTAAAAAGCAAAAATATACAGTATACAAATTACAGAAAAAGGAAACTTACAAAATTGTGTAGTAAACACTTAATTTAATTTAATTTTAAAATTCACTTTAAAATTGAATTTGGCTGAAGAAGAAGGCCTTGAACGCGTTTTAGGAAAGTAAGAAAAATATATAATATAACAAATATTAAAAAATGAGAGTTCATATGATTTGAAAAATTATTCAATTGGAACCATGGGCTTTGGTCCGCCGTATTTGTATATTAATTCAAATCGGTGGCTTCCCACATCAAGTGTCCCTAAACCCAATTAACATCAAATAAATCTCCATGTAGTAAAGTAATTCAATAAACAACTAATTATTACCGAATTATTGCTTTCTATCTTATGCGGATATTAATGTTAATTGAAATCAGGATCACTTATTGAGCCACTTCATAGTCACTTATAGCCAATTTATACAATAGTTCCATTAGTGTATTTACACTTATTATTACTAATAATACTAATTATTATCATGCTTCGTGCCTTATTTTATTACGAGATACAGTCTGACATTAATAGTTTAAAATTCAGCATTAATGTAATCTAATAAATCTCGGATAGCAAAAGGTATTCGGTGAGTTCCGCACGTCTATGAGATAAATTTTATGACTGCTCTCACCAAAAGGTTAATATCCCTCGAAGGATACTGCAAAGATATTCTTTTCAATAAATAATGATAAAAGAATATTCTAATCTAGGTTCCACAATGGTTGCGATGGTCTGCCTTTGTCGATATCGGTTCTCTATATTCACTTTGGAATCGATTTCTATAATGTTTATGCTCTGTTGAACCTTAATCAGTCCGGAATATAAAGCGCTGATTCTATAAAGTTGAAAGAAAAGAAAATTGATCCCATAACACAAGTATATCTTTAATAAAAAAAACATGACATAATTTTTCTTAATTAGATTTATTTTAAAATTTTAATTACGAAATATCCTAGTATCAAAAGGGAAAGAATTAGCTCTGTGTGTTGAATGCTGAGTTGTTACGATGAAGGTCCCGGGTTCAAATCCGGTTTTGGTAGATTGATTATTTAATCTGTCTACACACGGATGGACAGCCACGGATGAACGGATGGACCCTGTGGGATTAACAGACCCTCCAAGTGCTCACCCAGCCTTTATAAAGTAAGTACCCTTAACTGGGATGTTTTTTTCTGTATGGTTCCTATAGAGCTTTATTTATTTTTTTTACTTAATTAACGAAATTGTCATGGATTTATAAAACCAAGAAATGAAATCAATTAAGTATATCTTAAGGTAATATTTAAATAGTAAATAATAAATCAAGCCAACGTTTCGCAAATCACATTACAATTCTTCTTCAGGGCTAATAATGGGGTCAAGGGGTGAAAGTGAAACTGGAACAACTTCAAGTGAAACTTTCATGCTTTGACCCCATAATTAGCTCTGAAGAATACCTGCATCGGGGGTCGAAACGTTGGCTTTCAAATAAATACTTCAACCGTATTTATGAGATTTGGTCTGACAAACGAGACCAGTTTCTTCCAGATATGTATTTATCTATATATAGCTCCGGTGAATAAATGTTTAACTCTAATTTTCTCTAAAATGAGTTTCTTGTACTAAAGAAAGCGGAATCGAGTTATTTTCTTAGAATATGGTGCTAAGCAAGGCATTGGCTTGTAAAGAAGTTATTGTTTATATTACAACTCCATTTCAAGCCAAAAACTACGATAACGATACGATTCCGGTTATCTGAAAGCAGTTAACTCTCTCTGGACAAAATCTGACTTAACCACTTATTCACCGGGGCTGAGAATAAATGGTCTTCTAATATTATTCAAGATGATAATATTCAATGTATTAAAATATAAAAAAAAAAAAACCTGTACCACTACAACCCATGAAGGGTCTGGGGTTCAGTACATGGTAGAGACTGTACTGTTTCATGGACAACGGTTCTGCAAGGAGGTGACTTGTCCTAGGTCACGCTCAACCGCCAGATTTTTCCCCCTTATTTTGGGTACCCTATTTTTATAATATTTTATAGAGGCTGGGTGTGCCCCAGGAGGGTCCTAGATCCTATATGATCCATCTCCCGCTGCAAACAGACTAAATAAAAATCATGGCCAGCAGCGGGATTTGAACCAGGATTTCCGGCATGGCAGCTCAGTACTCTACCACTGAGCCACTCCTCTCCCATTAAAATATAAATGTAGATATAAATCTGGTAAGTTTTACTCCATCCTCGCAATTTCAGATAAATCCCTCATTTAAATGTCCTTTAATGCATTTTAAGTCACATTCGCAAAGAGTGAAAGTGGCGAGATAATACCAATACGGTATAAATCTCAAAGAGAAAATAAGTAGAAGTATCTGAATAATCTCAAGTCCCTTAAGTCGATTGGAGCTTAGCAGACAGATGACTCCCGACTTCAGCAGAGAGCCGGGAGCATGAGGTCGTGACAACAAGATTGTCTGTCCTGGAATAAAAAGACTCGGCACTGCTACCTGAATAATAATAGGCTGATAGGGAGGATTAGCAAGGCGTTGGTGTTCAGCACGGCAGCGCAGCTTCCTAAGATAGCACGGATAGCATGTTATACCTGAGTAATCCAATTATACTTGCATTTTAACCCATAATTTGTTATTTTTGTTATAAAGCAATAACATGGAGCAAGATCAACCTCAGTTTAAAGGTTTTTAAGAGGAGGTGAAAGAAAGAGACTGGTATGTTGTTTTGCCAAACTATGTTAAAGAGTATAGAATAAAAAATTACTTAATTTAAAAATTTAAGAATCACGATATTTAGAGTGTCTTGCTAAAACCTATTCATATCTTCAGAAATAATGAAAAGTTGAGCTCTTAGGAAGCATATACCAGGTATATTTTTTAAAGAAGTATACACAGAATATGTATTTTAAACCAACGTATGCACTAATGGTCAAATTTAGGCAAAATATTCAGAACGGCTCGTTATATACTAGTAAGATAATATTAAGAAACATATATATCAGGGTGTCCCAAAAAAATTAAAGTGATATTTTTTAACGCATACCCTCTAATTATGTTTAAATGATCTCAAATCATATAAAAATAAAGTTTCAGGAACTTAGGATCACGACAACCCGTGCTGACTTGCATCGAAACGTGTCTGGACTTGCACAGTATTAGGAGACGGAAATCTTGCATTGATTGCAAGTTATTGCTTGTTTGTTTTATTAGTAAACGAATTACTTTTGAGTAGTCAACATTTCAGTGGAGTTACGAAGTTCCAAAAAGGAGATATTTTTAATAGGGGATGTAAAATATCAAATTACTGGTACGAAACTTCCCTCTAATGGACAAGGACTAGAACAGCGCCGACAAGACTTTCTTTCCAACATGAACAATTTGTTTGAAATTGCTCATGCCGATGCGCTTCAGCTAATTAAAATAAATGAAGATAGGATTTTCTTGCAACGCCAAAGAGAACCAGGTCGGCCTAAATATTTTTCATCGTTAGCTCCATCGACATCATCTTATGAACCACTACAAGAAAACTCATCTTCTGATTCTGAAATAATAGATTTACAAGAAAATAGCCCTAGTCCAAGTGGTCCTTCCTCTCAGCCCGATAAAACTTGTATGCGGAAAAAATTCATAAATCGGAAGTTAGTTGCCGCATTAGACAGGTGTCAGTTAAGTGTGAGAGATTTTGTATTTATAATTGAAGCTACTATTGAAGCAGTAGGGCATAAGACGGACGAATATGCTATAAGCAAGTCTTCAATCCATAGAATTCGAACAGAAATGCGATGAGAGCGGGCTGAAGCTATAAAGTTTAATTTCCATTACAAAGTACCGGATACGGTAACTGTCCACTGGGGTGGCAAACTGTTGCCGGCTCTAGATCCGCGTAAATCTAAAGAAGAACGCCTACCGACAGTTGTTTCCTATGATAATAACGAACAACTTATCGCTGTGCCAAAACTCATCAGGAGGCGAACAGGCTCAGGCAGTTTGGAACGCCATTTTCGACTGGAATCTTGAGGACAGAGTGCAGATTCTCTGTTGTGATACTACTGTTTCAAACACAGGCCGCATTAATGGTGCTTGTGTGCTTCTGGAACAAAAACTTCGTAGAGAAATGCTTATGTTTGCTTGCCGTCATCACGTCTACGAATTGGTATTATAAAGTGTGTTTGAAGCCAAAATCAGCCCAGACATTTCGTTGTTCAAAAAGTTCCGAGAAAACTGGAAAAATGTCGATGCCGAGAAAATACAAATCTGTAGGGAGAAGTTATCTTGTTTGTATGTTTTAGAAATTGATAAACTGCTAGAATTCTACCGATGTGAATTGACTAAAGAAATAGCTAGAGATGACTATTGCGAATTAATTGAGCTGTCAATAATATTTATTGGTGGTGATACAGCGAAGAAATTTAAGATTCGGCCTCCAGGTGTTATGCACCAAGCTCGGTGGATGGCGAGAGCCATTTATTCATTAAAAATATCATTACTAAGCTCCCAATTCAGAATTTCAAACAAGGATAAGGCAGCACTGCTGGATGTCTGTCTCTTAATCGTGACATCCAACGTCAAACCCTGGCTCCAATGCATTTTAGCAGTAAAAGCACCTTATCAGGATTTGTGCTTTTTAAAGTCCATGAAAGCTTACGAGACGATAGACAAAAGCATATCCAAAGCAGCTTTACAGAAGTTTTGCCATCATTTATGGTATTTGACAGATGATGTGTCTGTTTTGTCTTTATTAGACGATGATGTCAATCAAGAAACTAAAGTAAAAATGGTTGCTAACTTAGCTAAAGAAGACCCATCAACCCATGATAAACGTTACATCGCATACAAAGAAGAACAGTGTGGCCCTCTTTTTGGTATGTATTACATGTGAATTATGGTTTGATTTTCTTTTATAGTTTACTATACGATTGTTATCCTATCCCTCTATTTTAATTTCTGAGAAAAACATCGATGACTTCGTCTCTTTCAAAAGCAAGTTCTTATTTAATCGACTCAAAATTGATGACAGTTTTCTGAACAAGAGCCCATCTTCATGGTCAAATGATGATTCGTTCCAACAAGCTAAAAAGAAGCTTCTGACACTGAAAGCAGTTAATGAAACGGCATAAAGAGCGGTTAAATTAACGCAAGACTTTCATGGTTTAATCACTGTTGAAGAGGAGCAAAAGCAATTTTTATTACGGTGCGTACAAGAACACAGAAACGTATATCCTGATTGTAAAAAACTAACTTCGGAAAGAAAATTTCATGATTAATTTGTCTTTCACAATAAATAAATATAAAATAATACTATAATTATTTTGTGTTTTGTTTACTGAATTTAAACAATAAACTATACAATCTCCCTACTACTAGCTCCCTACTAGCTTCTAAACTAACTTTTATATTTAAACCTTGACGTCAAGTCGGCACGGGTTTTCGTTATCCGATCGCAATAATATTTAAGGTTTTGGATTGAAATGAAAAAAGTGAGAGGGTATGCGTTTCGAAATTCGAAAAAAAAATTTCCTCCTTGTGAGCCTAGGCACCCTAAAATATACGCATAAAAAATATGCATTTCCATACAAACCGAGGCCTTGGTTGTAACATGAACTTTTATTATTCCGAGCAGATCTTCATTAAATATCTGTTTCTTAGTAGGAATAGAGTAGAGGAGTTTCGTTATCCCGTACAAAAAAAATGTGTCAACAAATCTTTAAAACCACGGTAACTCGGACAATTTAATATCGGTAGAGGTTTCTTAAAAGTCCTTTGAACTTAAAAAAAAGAAAGAATAATACTGACTTTAATGTATGTTTTTTAGGATGTCTCACCCAATACAAGCTGTCGTTATTCCCGCAGTGTGTTGTAAAAAAAACAACTAAGAAAAAGCCTATTTTCCAAAAGAACCCACTTCCATAACCCGTACAGTAAAAATATGTAATAACAAATTTTAAGGAATATTACATTTCCTCCAAGTTTTTTTTAACTTGTGAAGTATCTTCTGGCACAAGGAGTCACCAAATTTGAAAAAATCTAAAAAAAAATTGAAAAATATTACTTTGACAATGCGTCGCATCATATTTTATATAACCAAAATTGTGCATAAATAAACCCAATTTGATTCAAAAATCTATCTTCCGACATTATTATGAGGAAACATGCTATCTTTCAGATTTAATTTTGTCGCAATGGCGACTAGGAAAAGGGACACTGTAAACAACACTACCATTTAAACGTACTTTACTGCTCAATTATAAGTTTTTGGCAAGATCGTAGATGGATCAGGGTAGTTCGGGAATTTCGGTGTTCATATATTAAATCGTTTACTTGAACGAATTTAAAATTGTTTACTCCATTGGTGTAGAAAATGGTGCTCTACCTTCTTTGTTCTATTGTTTTATTCTTTTAAAGAACGTTTCCAATTAAACTTACTTATATTATTGCTTCTTTCATTTAACTGCATTCTATGCTGCTATCACTTTAAGTTATTTTATTCTGAATATTTAAAAAATAAAAAGGAGCAGTAGTTAGAATAGTTAAAATAGACGCCATCCTGAAAGGATGATGAATGTCCTGAAAGCCTCAGTTCTATCCTTGGCACTCCTATCCATTTCATTCTTTTTTATTCTTATTATTTTATATACTTTATTAACCATTTTGGAACAGTGCCATCGAATCTCATTCCTAGCTTCCGAATGATAGACGGGTGTCAATTCAAATCAAGATAATAATTTAGGCACAAAAATAAAGTATCGGTTATAGGAACCTCCCACAGAAGGATAAAGTGTTAATCTGGATTATATGAAGTCAGAAGCTAGAAAAAAAATAAAATAACTAATTTATTTTTACCAATACACGCAATAGGGGTTCGTATTGTATAAGTAAATAAAAGTTAAAAAGTAGTTAAAGCTAGACTAATTAAGTAAAGTTGTAATAAGACCGTCGCAGAGCATTAAATTGTTAATTTAGAATCGCTAATGTACAAGTAAATTATAAAGTGAAATTTAAAATTTTACAGCGACTGGAAGACGATGATGAAGAAGTAGAAGAAAATTGAAATCAGAACTTGTAGTTCTTATTATTATTCAATTTTATAAATTTCAACGTTCATAAATGTATAAAATAGTATTTTTCAATAAAAACATTAATTACAAATTTAATTATTTTCTTTATTATTTAGTTAGAATGTAATTAGTATAAATAAGATTAGAATTAAAAAATAATTAAAGTATTTCCCTTAATAACTTTATAATAATGAAACACGAGTTGGTAAGTGTTATTAAATGAATAGATACTGATTTATTGAAAAAAAATTATTAATTATAACGTAATATTAATAAAAAAATACAAATTATTTAGAGTTATACAATTATTAATAATTTATAAACTTTATACGGCGTGTTTTTAATCGGGACTACAGGTTGACCTCGAATGATACTCATACTCTAAATAGTTAATTACTGCGCGCGCTCTGACGTCTATCTCGGGTTCAAGATATAAAAATAAATATTTAAACAAAAGTTGTAGAGAATTTAATCCTCTACAATATTTATAATAAATACAAATAGCATAACACCCATGGGAAACGAGATATTTGCAATAAATCTGGAAAAAAAGATTTTTTGACATTTGACTTTGGAATATCTGTAGTCGCGGACACCCTATGATAAGTAGGTTTTGAGACAAGTTTTAGGGTGCCAAAACAAAGGTTTATTCAAGTTTATAGCTGACTATCTCTCATTCCGAGATTCTGGCCCTCATTTCACTAATTTTCCTGGACTAAAGTGCAAAACTCTTGTTTCTCTTGAAACAATTACAATTACCGTTTGTTTAATCTTACAAAACTTGTAATGTACAAGTAGTTAAAAGTAAATTGTATTACGAAACAAAACAAAGGTCTAAGATAGTTGCAATAAACAAGTGCGGCTATAACTTAATTTAATTATTATGACTTTTAACACTCCTCCACTGCCTTCTTTATACTCTGCTCCTTTTAATTTTTGATTAATCATTTCCCCTCACCCCCATACTTATGTTGTTAGGAGCATTTTTATTATTTGTAATTCTTTGTACCATTGCATCTGTTACTGTCACTACTTTATTTTAAGCACTAGTTATAAGATTCTTCTAATTATTTTACCTACATATCATTTTAACATTAGTATTATTAACATATTTTCTATTGTTTTAGTTTAAAAAATAAAAGAACGAGTATTCAATTTTTATTTGTAATTTATACAATAAATTATATTTCTTTTTGTAACTTGTTTACCAAATGATTTCATATTTATGTATTATTTTGTTGTTTATTCAAACTGTTTTAGTTTTAACAAAGCTTTTTTATCTTGTTTATTCAACCTTGAAGAAGATTTACAACGTGAGTTGAAACTTCGGCTTCTAGTAAATAGTTTCAATATGTAAGGGATGATTTTATGACATCCTCCCGGACCATTTTCTTATCCATATTTATACGGTCAACTAATAATTGTTCAATATAACTCGTTTTACTCATATTTACTTTATTATAAATAAAATATCAGAACTTATTCGATTAATGCATGTTTTTCTAATTGGTAAAAAAAATATATTATAATTTGTTTCATACTTCAGCGTAAAATGTTTAAACAAAGTGAAATCGGCTAACATAAAAACCCAAAACACATAAACCTGGATCACTGAAAATCACCAAATTTTCAGAACGGTTCCGAAACATTCCACAAAGACACCTTCTGGCTCCTACTGACTGGACTATATGTGGATTGCAGACATGGTCGCAATGCCAAGGGCAAAACCTTTTGATGTGTGAATGAAAACCGCCCGGGAACTATAAAACCAGCGCCAAAGCAAACATTGGTCGTATGAGTTTCAACAAAACACTAAACATTCACAAATACTTCCGACTGGCCCAAGGGAATATTTTCTAAGGCCAAAAGGTCTTGTAACTTGTAACTTGTATTTATTATTTATTATAATATTTTATTAGACGTTATTAATTTCATTGAAAACCATTTTTACCATGACTCTAGGCCTTATTCATGTCATTGATACAAATGCTAAGTATCGAATGTTTAAAAAAAAACACACATTTTTCGTTTTCGATCTACAGCGAAATCTGGAATCAGATTTTTTTTTGCGGTTATATTTCTCATTTTTATTGATTGTCTTTTTGCCTGTCGGGAATTATTCCGCAGGCTGTCTTTTCGAGTTAAGTCACAACAAGTTTTTACTTTTAATTTGTTTCCTTTTTAATATTCTCGAAAATAAAAATAATAATCATAATATCTTTATCTATTCTGTGTCAAGTCTCTTTAGGATAACAATAAAAGTATTAATATATAAGCTAACATGTCTTAGAGTAAAATGTAACTATATTTAATTAATTAATACAATTAAATTAAATGTTAATGGATTAAAAATTAATGAAAAAAATCGTGAGTTTTAGCATGCAAAAGAGAGTGTAATTATGGAAAAATTGTATAATTCGTAATTGTATACTTCAAAATGCTGGTTGAAATATTTATTTTTTGATGAAATGGTTACCGAAATAAACACGGTTCCCATAATTACAATCTTTTTTTTTTTCATACTAAAATTCATTTTTTCATTATTTTTTTTCCCGAGAATATCAAAAAGGAAACAAATGAACTGAAACTTGTAGTTACTTTACTTGAAGCGACAACCTGGGGAGAAATAAAATGTCGTGTCATCTATAAACCACAAAACCACGTGAACATACGTGAAAATACGTTTAAAGATACTCACCGATTTTGGATGAACCTTGTAACAGTTATTTCACTTTCCACAAAACTGGTGCTTTTTACTTCAGATACTTTTCGTTTTTATCGACGATATATAATCAAATCCCAAATCGACTAATGCTAGTCTTCAACATCGATCTCGAAATAGCGTGGAAGGATTCTGCTTCAACTTTTAGAATGATATTTTCGTTTACTCTAAAGTCCTTCATCAAAGAACCATTTATTAGCAAAAAATCAACTAGTCCCGTCAGGAAAAACGTAAATATAAATCAGCAAAACACATTCCTTTGAATATCTCTACTTGAGGAACTGCGCTCAGAATTTCCAATGAAAACTCGTTCAAAGAAATACATGAAATTTTATAACAACTTATTAAATAGGTTTTTACATCTGTATTGCAGTAATGAAGTACAGCGAAAACTAAAAATATTTTTTCTCCAGCTAATTAGAATCATTTTCTAGAATGGAGAATGGGAGCAATTTCTAACTATTTTTATAGCAAATGAGATAACTAATTTTAAAAAAATATTATATTATCTTATATTATATCAGCCATAATAGGGACCAGTTCAAAAATATAGCAGCTGTTATAAGATCTGTTAATTTTGAAAATGTGATTTTCAAATACTTAAAAAAAATCTATCAAATGTAAAGAAGGAATGTAGTATAAATGTCATATTGCTAATTAATAACTGAACATTATTAATATTGTATACTTAAATAATATTCATTTCAAATTATTAAAAAAAATCGGCTCAAACAACAATTAATGTCGGACTCTGGTATATTGGTTTTTTTTCATTTAATGCCACTTTATACTTCTATGGCTAATCTGACGACACTACAGTGGTAGCCCTAAATATAATCAAGATATAATTAGGATAGGGATCTTTTAAAAGTACTTGACAACACAAAGTCAAAGGGACGCCATTTTACGTCCCCTCCGAAGGACAGCATGACTAACATTCTTGCTCTCTATAAAATAAAAGAGACCATATTATTCAATTTTTCATATTTAAATTTAACCCGCGACCTAGGGCATAGTAGGTTGTTATGCTACTACACCACAGGTCATTCCGTTGAAGTAGGTAATGTTTCATTATCTCATAAACTCAATGACCTGTGGTGTAGTAACATTACAACCTACTATGCCCTAGGTCGCGAGTTAAATTTAAATATGAAAAAATTCACTAATATGGTTCTTGCTCTCTTTTTTTTTGAAAGAGAGCTACAATGTTAGTCATGCTGTCCTTCGGCGGGGACGTAAAATGGCGTCCCTTTGACTTTGTATTGTCGAGAACTCTTAAAACATCCCTATCCTAATTATATCTTGATTATATTTAGGGCTACCACTGTAGTGTCGTCAGATTAGCCATAGCAGTATAAAGTGACGTTAAATGAAAAATAAAACATACCAGAGTGCGACATTAATTGTTGTTTGATCCGATTTTTTTAAATAATTTGAAATGAATATTATTTAACAATACATTATATTAATGTTCAGTCATTAATTAGCAATATGACATTTATAGTGCATTCCTTCTTTACATTGATAGATTTTTTGTTAGTATTTGAAAATATCATTTTCAAAATTAATAAGTAATGTTATGTAGTGGTTAGCATAACAACCTACTTTGCCCAAGATCGCGGGTTCGTAGAACGGATTTTTTAAAAGGAGTAAATAATTCTTGGTTATGCCGTCCTTAGGAAGGGACGTTAAACGGGGGTCCGAGCATGCACGATGTCAGGTACTCGTTAAAAATCGCTCTCATGAGCCATAACAGCATAAAGTGGCGTTAAATAAATAAACAAACAAGAGGTTATATTAAAAAATAATAACAGTTATAGCCAGAAATTATTTGTTTATACCGTGAATGTGCAACTACGTAATTTGAGCTTAAATCACCAGATTGGATGCGTTGACTTTCCGAAAATGTTTCTTGGCATTATGCTTACTGGACTTTGCAAGCACCTAAATTCCCAACTTATTCGAATGCCTTTTTCCAGAATTAATAAAGATTACATGATAACTTCATAACAACCCATTACGGAATTTATTAAATAATAACATATACTTAAAAACTTTTGTGTGTAAAACCACAACAGAAGATATTGTCATTATTTATTGCCTGCGCCAATATAGTACTTATTCTTGGAAACGAAGTCCGTATTTCCAGTAAATGGATCGTCCATCTCTTCTTCTTTTCATTGGCCAAGAAAGAAGCAATGACTTGTCATCGACCAGCTTGCGATCTATCTTCTCAAAATATAGTCCCGAAGCTCCACCAATCCCCAGTGTTCGTTTTCAATATCACTCTTTCATATTCCGCATCTTTTTGATAGTTGTATTTCCATAAGATCTGAGGTGCTTAAATCTGGAAACAATATGTGATAGATCGTCCAAGATGTAGGAACAGTTTGGAAAATTTGTTTCCCTTTCTCATTCATAGTCCTTGTGTGGAGGACTTATTGTAATAAATGGTTTTGTATTTTTTATGACAAAAAGTTACCCGACTAACAACACAATAAATGAATTATCTATATAATTACATTCGAACTTAACTAAACCACTTCTAACAAATATTACTTGAGACAAATACATTTAATTTATTAGAATATTCCAATAAATCTATATAATTTGAAACAATTACATTTAATTTATTATATGATTCGTTCAATGTAATATTAAAAGTCATGTTTGTATAAATAGTAGTATACAGTCAGGGGTTTTCATCAGAATACAGTTACAACAGCGTACATAGAATTCATTTTTTGAAGAAAGTGAGAAAATTTAATAGTGCCGTTAGTGGCCCGCCAGGTGGCCTTGGTATTTTAAATGGGAGTAAAAACCCTTGGTTATGCGGTCCTTCAGAGGAGACGTAAAATAACGGTTTCTAGTCTGAGCTGGGTCAGGTTCTCATAAGAGATCACCCTCCTTATTATCCGATTAGCCATAAAAGCATAAAATGACATTCAATAAATAGGTAACAAATAGATCTCCACAAGTATCTATAATTGCTGCATACGTTTTAATATTTCGTTATTTAGATTCAATACATTTGTTTTTCATTACTTGTCTAGTTTCAAAACTTTCGGTGTTAAGATTACCGAAAAAAGATAAGTATTTTTTAATTTACTTAAATACATTTTTATGTAATATTTTCATGCGTAATCATAAACATAATTATTGACTTAAGTCCAATTTATTTTATTAATTAATATTGTAGGAGACACAAAATATTATATTTTAATTATTTTTATTATATTGTTATTATACAACATCAATGTTCTGAATTGATTCGATTATCATAAAAATGATTGATAAGGACTTTGGAGAAAGTTTCAGTAGTTAGTTAACTAAGTATTGTTTATACGGAATCTGATAGCAAATTTTAATAAATAGTTTTTTCTAAATAATAATCATGTCAATAACAAAACATACAAACAATATTATTATTTTATTTTATTAACTAAACTAATTAATACTTTTTATGTAGCAATTTCTCTGATTTATTCTTTCATTTTAAATCGTTTGTACACTGATTCGATTCAATTCGAAGACAATAAAAGGGGGAGCATTTTATCCCTTACTTTCAACAATTTAGTCTTAAGGTATTTTACTGATCTTATATTTTTATTCCGCAATAGCGAATCGAAATGAGCCAATAAAAATTCGATGGGATTTTAATCTGGTCCTCTGGAGAGGAGTTTGGAGTACCTTTGGAAAATTACAAAGCGGCTATACTCGTTCGAGAGGAGAATGTTGTCGTTAGAGCCTTTATCATGATAAATCCTATTATTCTCCACTAGCGATTGTAATAAAAAAAAGCAAAACAATAAGTAAATGAGCAATAAGAAAAACAAGGCGGACTATTGATACTATTATCCTACTTAATATTATAAATAGGAAAGTTTGTATGTATGCTTGTCTCCCTTTCACGCAAAAACTACTGAAAGGATTTGAATGAAACTTACATCAGAATAACACATAGGCTACGACAAGGGCGGATTTGGGGGAGGGGGCACGGGAGCGCGTGCCCCCAGACAGTTTTTTGTGTACTGTGGAGAATTAATTATAGTACATAATTAAAGGCAAATCACATGATCATAGTTACCAAAATAACAGACAGGACATGAGTGAAACTATTGTATTGATATCCTACTATCCTACTAATATTATAAATGTGAAAGTTTACAATTTATAATGATTTTGTGTAATTTGGTCATAATACAACGATAAATATCAAGTAAGTCGGATAAAATTCTGCCCTCTTAGTAGCTTGCTCGCGTGTTTCTTACTCGCAAAATCTACATACATCTAATCCTTTCAGTTTTAATTTCTCGCTCCTGCCGTACGACAAGTGAAATCGTTATACTAAATAATCCTTTTCAATAAATTCAATAACATTACATACTAATCCTTTACGGACACGAACAACAGTAAACTTCTGTCCGTCCCGTTTGTAAATTAGTGTCAATGTATGTTTCATGGCTATGCTGATCCGTTTGTGATGAAATCTGATATGGATAATCTCTAGCCTGGGGAAGGACATAGGCTACTTTTTATCAACACACCACACAGGCGAAGTTTATATAAAACTGTAACCTGATTGACTAACACACCCAGCGGTCAACCCACAGCAGAAACCACTGAACTTAGCATCTTGAAATTTGCAGATAGGTTCTTTGTATAATTTAAGAAAGAAATTTGGATAATCCCCCCCCCCCAAGGGTTTCCCCCTTAATATAATAGGGGTTCAAAGATTGTATGGAATCCGTCAAACTTATCAAAGCTGTAATGACATTAATTTCAATATAGAACGTTAATTTTTAAAAATTACAAATCAGACCGTTGGCGAAAACTAAATGTAGCATAATATATACGTGTTCACTATATGTAAAAGAAAAATTGCTTCATTATCTATTTTATTTTTCACAAATTAGAGATTTCAAACAGTCCACATGACCTGAGAAGGTTAGTAGTAATTTTATGCACCATATGTTGAGAATCCTTCAGAAACTACTTATAGCAGACACAGGTGTTTTTACTTTCAAGGATTGGTTTATTTAATTAATTTTACAGATTTTTAATCGTTTGTAGATTGTTTGCTGATATCGTTCATCGTTAGAAAAAAATAATGCAGTCTAATTAAACTCGTTAAAGAAAATATTAACAGATTAGTATTAATATAATTAAAAGAGTATTTTGAATTAATCTGTTTAAGAAGACATTCCTTAATTTAATTACGATACATAAAGTTAAAATAAGGATTTATTACTTAACCAATGATTAATTCTCACACTCGCAACGTAGTTAAGCTTAAATGGTAAAAACGTTCCTTTATTTTTTCTTAATTTTTCAATTCTCATATTTTGTGATAAAATAGTGAAAGTAAACTATCCTAATTAACAAGGATGTTTTTAATACAATGATTAACTATTCAAAGGGAATTAAGTGAAAATAATCACGGACCCTGTGAATGGAAGGAAGTGTTGAATGGACCCTGCAGTCAATAAAAACTAAATGTTTAAAAAATTACAAAAAATTCACTAAGAAAGTAACAAAATAATCCACGCAGTGTAAGGGAAATATATTTTTCGAATTGATGTTTAATTTATAATTAGCTGTAATTTATTTATTTCATGTATAAATATAATACATCATCTGACTACTATTGCTTAAATTTTATTACACGACTACTTTTCTTAAAAGTATTAATTTAAAAGTAGGAATATCGTGATCTGAATGTGTTATTATTTAAAATGTTCAAAATAAAAAATACTTTTTGAATATTTAAATCTATTAAAGTTAAAATCTTTTCATTTGTTATGACTAAAAAAAGACTTCACCACAAGGGAAAGTAGAAAATAACACGTCAGTACTTGGCACATCATCAATAAAGAAACCGTTACTACTGGCATCATTAAAGATATATTTATATTATTGTAATATATTTTTACTAGTAAATACTCCTATTTTTTTCATAAAAACAAGCTCTGAAAAAAAAATCATTTCACTTTCTTAAAATATTAAACATGGTATAGTCAATTTAATGGCAGTAAAGAAGATTTTCAATAGAATTTTAAAATTACCTGTTGGTTATCATTACTAATTTTGATAGTTTGGTGGGAATTAGATTTAATTTCACAGAAAATGATGACGAGCGATCTATTGAAAGGGAACAGATTATTTATTTATTTAGGAAATGATAATTTTAAAAATAGTTAACGGTAAATTCTAAAGCATGACATAGTTAATGTATTAACTATTTAATATTAAGGGACTTAAGTTCGTTGTAATATAAATGAACCTTAATAAATATTTCAAAATGTACTATTTGTCTTTTTTTTAAAAGGTCATTAGCCTAGTCTACCAACTTGTATCTATTATTTTTTTTTATCAACAGAACAATTTAAAACTTATACTTTTATAACTTAAAATCGATAGAAAAATAAGTTTTATAAATTCATTTAAATCATAAGTGATTAGATATTACTAATAGATCAGCATTAAATCAGACGAAAAATTATAAGAACTATTGCATCCAAATTTACCTTTTGGAATAAAATATATCACACATATTCAAAAACTTTTGCATTTAGCTTACCTATATCATCAATGAAATATGTTTCTTCAATATGAATTAATTTCTCATATGATTGTGAGTTGACAGAACGTCATGTTCAATATCATGATTCAATAATAACAATTCGAAAAATTTATATAAATTCGAAAAATATATCGTAAATCTAAATTAGCGCTCGAGAGCACAATTGAAATACATCAGCGAAAGGAGCGGGACAGACTGGAGCTCTCTGCTTTCCTGACAGTTAACTCACTGGCGCGCTCTTCCCGCCTCACAGATGAACAAACTCTGGCAAGGAGTATTGATAACAATTTATCTTATAATAGTTATTTTCACCTGAAATGTTCGTCTAAAATTAATAAAATCATTAAAAGCAATATTCTTAAATAGTCTTATCAATAATAAAATTCGTGCACGATATCAACTATGTTGGCTCTTCTGGTTATGAATCAAACAGCTGATTTCAGTACCCTTTAAATTAGGTTACCTTCCCGAGTGGAAGTTCGGTTAGAGATGTTTTAGTTATTGTTGTGACTAGTTGATTAGATTAACTTAGCAAGACGGGGCAAAATTGATAGGTGGTGTTCATCTTCTAATGGGTATATGTCATTGTAAAAACAAAGGAAGAAATTCTAGAAGAAGAGAGGTTGATGGGGCTTCACATAATGTTGCTGAAGATAGAAGGGACACTGCATTGGAACAAGATTGGTGGAAATCAGTCTCTCCAAAAGATGTTGAAATGCTTATATTGGACTCCCTCAAAGCCATCAGGTCTTTAGTTGAAAAGTAAGAAAGAATTAAAACAGCATAACCTTCCTCTTGTTACTTTAATGTTTTTCATTTTGATACTGTCATGGTTTTTTATTCATTATTATTTTGATGGTGATGCGATTTCAGTGATCAAGAACCACCACAAGAGCTGTTTAAACTTCACAATATAGCCGATCAAGACGATGGATGGATACAGATAGTAGATTCGATGGTGCGTGTAGTTCCTGTGGAAGATCCTCTTGGTCCAGCCGTGATAACTTTACTTTTAGATGATTGCCCTCTCCCAAACAAAGTTAGTTAGCTGTATATATTTAATTAGCATAATTTATATTTGTTGAGATAGATCATAGAAGGGAGATGTAAATTATAATTGTGTTGCTATTATACATTTTGTTATCAGCTCCATAGGTTGTCACTTTGAGTTGAGTTACAAGTTTTAACTGTCCATTTGTTTCCTTTTTAATGTTCTCCATAAATACAAATTTTCATGACCCTTAGTATGGATAAAAGAGTATAAGTGTAGGAAATGTGAAGATATCGGTAATCATTTCATCAAGAAGTAAACATTTCAAATATCATTTCTTGATGAATTGATTACCCACCGAAATATACTCATTTCCCATAATTAAATTCTTTTTTCCAGGCTAAAGCTCTTGATAATTTGTATTTTTGGAGAGTATTAACAAAATAACAAACGAACAGTTAAAACTTGAAACTCAACTCGAAGCGGCGAATTACAGAACTGATGCATATATTTTAAATCAAACTTTTAGTCTCTTGTCCTTCAACTATTAACTACCTAAAATTTCAACTTTACAAGCATTATCTTAAAAATTCAGACCTAGGGAAGACTACGAAGTATTATTTATTTAACCTTAACAATTGGAGGTAGCACATCACTCAAAAACAGTTTGTCGTATCCTGAACCAAAATAAACATCAAACTGAAATATTGAAGACTTTGTTTAAAATCTTTCTATTCTAAATTTTATTTAGTTTTTCTGTTTATATGTTGTAGATCCGTACTAAGATTTCATCAGTGAAAGATTTTCTTTGATATATGAACTAGTTTCGACTTTTTTTGTTTTAAGATTGATTAGATCGCTGTGAATTGTTTGAAATATCAATTAAGGCTCAAAATTCCATAAACAGCCAAGCCTGTTTTCTATTTTTTACTATTTTCTTAAGTAGTTTTGTGATCGATTCTTATGATCTAAATCAGAAATCTAACTAGATTTAATCTAGTTAATTAGATTGGTTTTGGGATACTTTTCCTCAAGCAATACTTATCAATTAAACTGATGGTGTTAACTTTTTTTAGAAGATTTTTATATTTATATGTTAGTATTTGTTCCCGAATTCATAAAGTATTCTCGGCTGTGTCTACATTATATTATTTTCTAAAATTTTAGTTGCATAAAATGTGAATTTATTTACCAGGCTATCTAATAATTTGCTTAAGATCGATGAACAAAACATTGATTTTTTTAAAATTCAAGACAATTGTATTTTAACAATTTATTCTCATTGCATTTTATTACAATAGAACTACTGTTAACCAACTGCCATCCTTGGACTTTACGTTTTCTAGGGTTCGAGTATTTCAATGGAGAATGTTTTTTGTTAAATTGGCCAGTTAATCAATGTGTGGCAGGGCACGGGCTTCTGTTGCTATAAAGATATGATGTATTATTTTTAAAATGTTAAGATTTGTTGATAGTATAAAGTGTCTTATTTTGGATATTCAACAAGATCTTATGTATTTTAAGTAATTTGTATTGTTTTTTTTATCCTCTTTTGCAGAATGCTGTACTTCGACTTTCTTCAAAATTTAACCTCTCAGCTAGAAATCGCGTATCTCGTGGAATGGATAATAGGAAACCTAGAAACATATGCATTGCTCTAGGAGTCTTAGCTGAAAAACTTTCAGGGCCTAGTTCTGTTGCTATTCTTACATCCGCTACTCTTGACTTTTTAATAGGGAATCTGGTGAGATAGTCTATTTGTGTCTACGTTAATGTGTATAATTCAGCCTATTATGTATTAATATTAATTTATCTATTATTTTCAGGAAGATGAAATTGATCCAATTGTCACTTTATTTTCACTTATTGCGCTGGAGAAATTCGCACAAACTAGTAAGTAGCTACTTTTTCTTTGTCTTACTTTTCGTTCATTCAATTGGAAGCTGTTGAAAACTGTGTTTGTCACTGTATTTTTTCGTTTTTCAATATGTATGGGAATACTCTTGTTTTGTGAAAATATTCTTTTTACATATCTAATGTAGTTCCCCCTTCATATTGAATGGTTTTTGTATTACTTGAGATAGTGTGGTTCTAAATTTTTAATGTAAATTATTGTTTTGTTTTTCCAACAAAGACAGTATCAATCATGCATACAATTCTTCATGTTTTTCTGGTGCTTCTAATTGTTCTCGGTATTTTATTTGACTGTGATGACAATGCGTAACAAATGATGAAACAAGTTAGTTTAATACTGTCAGAATATATTTTATAATTTCTGCCTTGAATAAAATAGTATAATTCAACTGATTCCCAATTTCATATTTTTTTAGTGTTCCGGATATTTTTTTATTTTGTTCTGTTTATTTATTTATCCAAACCTTTAAGTACAACAAATTACTTTTTTTAAATATAATAAGATTTCTATTTGGATCTGTGAATTATTAAATTTTAAAATGTAAAAGTAATTGTTTCATTATTAAAAACACTTGGATGAAGTTTCCTGTACTGCATTTCCTCCATTTTTATCAGAATTATCTCTTATAGATAAATAGCTTATTGATAACAGTTCAAATTACATTGAAGGTATAATTTTAAATGTCTTTTTTTATTATTATGATTATGTACTTAAAATTTCTTTCATTTTATCTTGTTGAAGATATATTTAAAAAAGGACACTTAAAAATATTATGAAATTCTGATTATGAAAAATATTGTATGATTTAGTTTAGTTAGTTACATTACAATCCCTAAAATTAATGCTTATAAAAACATATCAAACCATTAATTTAATTTAAAATGTTTCCTTTTAGCTTAAATAAAATTAAAATAACTTGCCATATAATAAACATTTTCATTCTGAGTTTTGTATGGGATTTCAATATTTTACTCTTCTTGTCCCCCAATATTCAAAAGCGTTATTTTGTCCCTCCTGACATTCATTTTATTTCCTTCAGCGCACCAAAAATTATCAAATCAAAAATTAATTATCATCAATCAATACGAGTTGCTGACCGAATTGGATTTTTCATTTATATGTTTATCAACTTTTCTCAAGAAAAATGAGAAGAATTGTTTTTTCAATTGCTACTCTTCAATCAATTATTCGTAGTGGTTATTTTTGTCAAATAACTGATAAACCATTTTTTTCCTTTTACAACTTGATGTTTTCAGTTTAAACAATCAGGGGAAATCTTTCTATTTGTTTTTCAAGAATAACAATAAATATTTAATATTATAAATTGCATTTACATTAGAGTATAACAGTGTATTTATAAAAACACACAGAAAAGCATGTATTGAAAGTGAGGTGTAATATAAACATATGTTTGATGGCAAGTTATCGTGGCAATAAAAAAAAAATCTGTAATTTGGATCGATGTGCAATTGTCATTTATTCCTTTATCTTAATTAATCAATATTTTCTATATACTTCTTCACTTCTATACCAACCTCCTTTATTGTCTTTCATTGTGAAGGGGGACCCATTCATCTAGAACTGCCAGACATCTATTGTATATTTGGCAAGATTTTTTTTTTTTACTTTAATGTTTTATTGCTGTGTCTTACTGTTCTGTCTATTTGTTAGTTAAACAATATACTTGGAATTCCTCGAGACCCCCTTCCATTTGTTTTATAATCCATAATTCTTATTGGGCCTCTGTCTCATCCTAAAAATTGACATACTCGAGCCATCTTGACTGGCTCTTTGTTATTTTCTTTAATTGAACATACCAACAGTTCCTTCCTGGTCCTGTTATTACTGCCTTAATCCCTTTTTGTTTTTCCAACAATTCTTTGTAAGAACATCATTTCTGAGGCTGTGATCTGATTCAGAGCTCTTTCGAACATCACATAGTATCACTCAAATGCATGTAGTTATGTACATGGTCAATATACGCTGTGTGTTCAAAAATTAAGATGACGTTTCCATTTCCATGGGGCATATACATACGATTATTGATTTTTTTTATTTTTCTGTGTAGGTACACATGACGTCCTGAACTTAAGTGCTCAGTTTCAAGTATATAGTATACTTGGTTTGTTTTCGACAGATAAAAACGTTAGACATGTTTTAGTGTGCTTGACGATTTTCTATTATTATAAAAATGGAGTAAAGAATTTGCTTTGAATTTTGTGTAAAAAATAGAATCAAGTGATCTAAAACACTTGAAATGTTGACAGTGGCATTCAGTGAGTCTGCTCTAAGTAAAAATAAATGTTTATATGTGTTATAAGATCTTCCAAGATGGACAAAAAGATGCCAATGATGTATCTCGCTCTGGAAGCCCTATATAGTAATGTTGAAGAAGTGAAAAAAATTGTTTTGGAAAGTCATAGTTTTTTTTTCCTGTCCCTCTGAAAAAAGAAACTTGTTTTATTCTAGCTTAATTTTTTTCCCTTCCATTTCTTTACAGAGTATTGTAACTTTTTTGGAAAATCTAATTGTGTTTTAGTAGTTTTAATTCTTAAAAGAGTGGAGAATAATCTATAAATTGTCATTAGTTAGAAGGAATAATATTAGTCTAAAATAATGTATATATGTAATTGTACTACCACCAAAGGCTTGTTAGTTGGGTCTTGAAAATTAAAGATCATCGTTCCCTGCTACTGTTGACATATTCCTACTCCTGTAATACTGTTATTACTTATTAAATTACTAGTAAATTTCAGTGCTCAGCATGTGTTGGTGCTATCACAAGATACAATAAATATAATTTGTGCTGAAGTAAATTTTGCAACCTAAGTGATAAAGAAATAGAGTTACTAAAATAAAAACAAATGTTGAGGGTTAAGTTTCGAGCTGAATGAGAAGATTTAAAAAAATAAAAAATCCACCTCAAGGGTCAGAGGAAGTATATAAGTGAGTGTACAATGACTGAAAATAAAATACTCGACTACAGGATCGTTTGCCAATTCCATCCTGTTAAAATTGATAATACATAATTTGAAATACATATAATGTGTGCCAGGTAGAGTGCATGATAAGTAGGCTTCACACCATCTACTTTACCTTGAAGCACATTTTTTCCTTTTTCATGACTTCTCTTATTTGTTACATCTCATCTATGAGTACCGAGTTAAAAGCTAATTTCAAGACAATGAAAACAAGATCAATTTTTCTATCCTAGTCCCAGTTCCTCTGTAAAATAAATCTCAATGAAAAGATATGATCTTGTGTTTACTTACCTGTTCTGAATGCTACTCGTTCCTCGCTATTCATACTTTCCACCAGAGCTCTCAGGCACTGTTGTGTATATCTTGTATATTAAAGAATTCACACTGGTAAATCAGACCTGTGTATATAAAGCCATATCCTCGTTTTGGGTTTGGAAAATCATCGTCTTATGGGCGTAGCATGCTATAAACATGGTAGGTGGGATTATGTTAAGGTTGATTTCTTAAAAGTAAATTGAAGGTTTTTGTACTTTTATTAATTTAACTTAATTGTTTATCTATTAACATAACATTATACTTAGGTTTATTATATTACATTCTAGGTGAAAATAAGGTCACTATTAAAAGAAGACTTGCTGAAGGTGGGGATCCTTTACTCAGACTTGAAGCTAGGCCGCCATCCGCAGACCTAATCGAATCCCAAGTGAAGTTTTGTGCTACTTGGGCATTGGATAATCTGTGTAAGTTCAATAAATTATTTATAGTCTTTTAAAGTTTCATATTCAATCATGTATTTATTACACATTTCTTCTTAATTACTGTAACTGGCTAGTCCTATTTTTCCACTTGAGAACTATTTTGTTCTGGTTTAAGATTAGTTTATTATTCTCTAGTATATTATTTTAGATCATACTTCATAAATTATCCCTGGATATCTTGATTTACCATCTATTATCCATATGATCCAGCCTTTGGAAATGCTACATTATTTATATCATAATGTATTTTTATTATTTAAGATCTTGTATTCTTTTATGTATGTATATATATATATATATATATATATATATATATATATATATATATATATGTGTGTATTTTATTTTGCCTGTCACAGCACTTGTCAAACTTAATTCAAAATATTTTAAAACAAATTTTCTTTCAAGCTCATAATTGTCTTATTTTATGTCTGTATTTTCTCACTATGAGCAGTTACTGGTTTGATCAAATTATACCACGCCGATATTATTTCGTTCAGGTTTTTACCATTTTTCAAATGAGAATTTCAACTTTCTGCACCTTTTAGCAAAACTTAAATAAATAGTTTGTATCATCAAATTTGAATATTACCTCACAAAATTGTGTAGATACCCTCTTAAACTTAAAGCTCTGTTATTATTATTTTTTTTAATATATTGATTGAAAAATAAGGTATTTAAATGAAAAGTTGAAATTAAGAATCACTGTAGTTAAGAGTGGTCTATATTTTGTATTGAAGATTTTATGTAATACTGTTCAACTTCATGTGATAACTAAATTATTTTTTTTAATGTTAATTTTTTTTAACATAAATATCTTTCTGTCAGACTAATTCTCATTTAAGAAAATTAATCTCTTGTTTGAAAGAAAGAAATATAGTGTTAGTAGCATTGAGTTACTAACAGTGGAAGGATACTAATTATAAGACAAATGTGGGATTGAGTTGCAATGTTAGCGAGTTATTTATTGTAGTTAGTACAATAAGATTACTTTTTGATTTCCTTAAAAACAAATTGATTCTTAATTGGTTACTTTAATTGATACAGCTTCTTGATCTATTATCATATTTGTATTGTCTTATTTTCAGTTTTGGTAGAGGGCCGAAAGTTTTCCTATGAGACTGTGGATGTGTTGAATATAAATGCTATGCTTAACACCAAGGATGTGAGTGAATATCTTAAAATATCTCCTGATGGTCTAGAAGTGAGTGTACATATTAATTATTGTTATAAAATTTATATTGTTTTAATATTAATAAATATTCTGTCCTATTATATGACAAACTTAAAAAAAAAAATGTTATTATGTTGAAATAATTATTTATGTATCAATAATTACTATTTATTTTTATAATTAAAATCATACCAATTTGATTTAGTTTGGCATTTTAGTATAATTCGATGTATGTCTTATCTTCTACATTTTTTTTTCATTTGTTATTTATCAAGAATAGTTTGCTTCTTTTATATATTATTGAAATATATTATATACAAATATTGAAATAAATCATTATATACAGTTTATTTTTAGAAATAGTAGATGTACAATTTCTATTTATATAAATTTTTTTTTATGTTTCACTTTTACATTTCCCAGTTGCAAAAAAATATGATTTTATAAGTTCTTTGCAAACTCTTTTTAACTATAAAAAAAAAAAAATACTTATTTACCAAAAAAAGAAATAATAAAACATTCAAATTCTTAATTTATTGTTGATGATTTAATTATTATTCAATGGAATCAGCTTTGCTCATCTGTGTTTATTTTTTCTTAGGGCTTGTATATTATAGTTGAGTATAATTTGAATTATGGGATTTTTTAGAAGTGTTTGTGCATATGAAAACGGTCATAAATTTGGTTTGGGTGTATTTAAATTGTTTGTACATTTAAATCTTTCAGCATGATTGTTATTTTTGTGTTTCTGTTATTTTTCTAAGGTAATCATTTATGATTTACATGTTCAGATTTTTTTATTCCTAATGTTGTTGTTTTTTTGTGCCTTGTATATCTCTATGTAGGAGAAATAAATATTACAAATTATAGGGCTGATAATTGATTTATATTGGAAATTTGTATGTTATACATAAGGTTTGAGCTCCTTAAAAAATCTGGGGTAATAGTGCTAGTTAGCGAGGAGTATTAGAATAGAAATAAGACATTTTGATTAACACTAATGATCTAGAGAATTGCCTGTGGAGACCTTTCTGTCCTCCTTTTCTGACTTTATTTAATGACTTTTCACAGCTAATTTTGTTAACGTTTGTTTCTTACATGATGTATTTTGTTAGTACAGTAGAATCCCGATAATTCGTATGGTCAAGGGACTGATGATTTTGTACGAATTATCGGGAATACCAATTATCGGGAGTACAAAATAAAAAAACGTATTTAAGCTATCGAACCATCCATCGCTTGCACGAAAGTCCCATTTTTCTGTGAAAACTTGGGCTTTTTCCCTTCGAATATTACATCCAACTCCTTGAACTCCTTGCTTGTACTAACCACTTTTTTAAGTTATCTACGAGTCTGGGAATAGATTTTGTCCTTGTTCTTCAGGATTGATGTGATCGAGGGACGATGAAATGCTTGGATACGTCAATTAGCTTACAGCCACTGGTCACGGCGTTTATGATTTGTTGTTTCTCTTCAATAGAGAGGCTAACGTATTTAGGAGGTATGATTACGTGTCATAACGGTAACAAAAACGAGACTGAATTGTAAATAAAAGTGTGATTGTAAGAAAAGCTTAATAAAATTAATAGAGCTTCCCCTCTCTACTCCCCCAATTTCCTATGAGAGAAACAGTACGGATTACTTATGAGATTTCTTAGAAAACTTGTCGCTCTCACTCGCTCCCCCTTAAAAAACAATAGGATCTACTGTGCTTCTAAACAATACAAACATACTTGTGTATAAAAACAATACAAATTGAGTGATTTCCTAGAAAGCATTTATTCTCATTCTGCTCCCTGGGATATCTGCTTCACTGTTCTCTCCTCCCCTTTCGAAAACAGGACTAAGTAACGAGATTTTAAAGCTGTAAATACGAATTACCTGACGATGTGAGTGACCTTGAGCATAAAAATAATACGAATTATCGAAGGGTCTGAAATGCATTGATTTTATACCATTTATCGAGATTTTCTCTGGGGACCGGCAAAGTTGTACGAATTATCCGGAAATACGAATAATCGGGATACGAAATATCGGGATTCCACTGTATTTCTATTATGTTTGTATATTGTCGGTGTCAAAACAATAATGCCTATCTACAACTTTTGGTGAAAATGAGTTAGCAACGGTAACGGACATATTAAGGACAACATGGCAGAGTATTTTTGATACTTCTCTTCAATCTTTTTAGTAATATTTCCAAAATTGTATAGATAAAAATAGATTACAAATTGCAAAGTCTACATTCAAATGTAGTTTTCTACATGAAGGCGCGTTTTCTTTTCTCTCCTGTAAAATTTTTAAAGTGTACTTAGGTGGTATTGTTTTGACAGCGACGATATGTTTGAAGTATTGTCTCACTTTGCTAAACCTCTAACTGAACAGTTTTCTTCTAACTAAGGGTGGTTCTAGTGCTCATTTAAAAGTACATTATTCTTCTTACAATTTTTCTGTAAGGTATAGTTATCTGTATCTCTTGATAAATTATATAAATTTATTTTTATTAAACAAAATATTTAAGTATACTAAATTGGTAAAAAATAGATATAGTCCTTTTCAACTATGAAGTACAGATATTCTTATAACAATTCTTGTATTATTTAGGTGATTTTTGTTTTCATTAGTTTAAAGAGTTCTTGTCTTACTGTTTTATCAGAATAATTTATAAAGAGCCATATAATTATTGCCATTTTAATATTTTTTAGGCAAGATGTGATGCATATTCATTTGAAAGTGTTCGATGCACATTTCCTGCGACAGAAGGAGTATGGTATTATGAAGTTCTTCTTCTCACACCTGGTGTAATGCAAATTGGTTGGGCTTTAAAACACAGTAAATTCCTTAATCATGTAAGTGATAGCGTAATATAACTAGTAGTGATAATTTATTTTGAAATTCAATCTAGAAGATCACTCATCAATGATATGGAGTAGGGGGGCGGGCATTCTGATCTTCAGAAATATTGTGTACCTTAAATTTATCTATGTTTTGATTCATACTACTGATCCTTGTTTCAGCTGACTATATAAAAAACAAAACTATAATTCTTTTTTTTTTTCCCCTCAATAACTTCATTTTTTTATTTTCATTTATACTAACCAGAGTGGGGAGATGGATATTCATTTCTTAGATCTGCCATTAAAAAAAAATAATTGTATCCTGGTCATGTTAAATCACTATTTTAGAAATCAGGTTGTGGTGGTAAAGTGAAACCTTACCACTTTCATCCATTACAGCCTCACAAATTACGATACTTGGCCTTGAGTTATATTTCTATTTTTCCTTCATTACTTGGCAATCTTATTAAAGAACTTTCATAAGACCTTAATTCAGCGGTTTCCAACCAGCAGGCCACGGCCCACTCGTGGGTCTTGGGCTTCACAGGACTGGGCTGCGCAGAGTTAATAAAAAAAAAAAATAGTTATAGTCATTCAGTTGCTAGTAACTACTGATTGTATAGCTTAACCCAGAAGTAAATTGAGGCAGCTATTTTGTTCCTAAATATAAGCTAATAAGCTGTGATTAGTGGTCCCCTTCCACTTCAATCATATGACATATTTAGTTAGCGGCCCTTGAAGTTTTCATTTCAAAATTAGTGGTCAGCACAACTAAAAAGGTTGGGAACTGCTGCCTTAATATATCTCTCTAATGGGTGAGGAGGTTGAATGATAAAAAATATTATAATTTTTTAATAATATTGAGCTATAAAAATTATAATTGGATTGTAAAAAATTGAGAAGAAAGTAAAATATTACTCGGCGATCGTGATCACTAAAAAATTGTTTATGTAATAATTTTTTGGCAAAGTTGACTAAAATAATTTATTTTGATTGTCTGTTTCAATTGTATTCCTAAATTGAATTTTTGTGAGATACCTAGCCCATGTGGAATTTGATATTCTTTAATTTTTGAAATAAAAAAATTCCCCTGAGAAAAATCATTTTAAGAGGTTGTTGACTTATGAAAATAATCTGTAATGGTGTGTTTGGTTGTCCATCATTTTGTTTCCTAGATGCTTTTTGCTAGAAGACATCTATTTTCTATTTTTCACTCTTTTCCATGTACTTAAATAAATGAACTTTTGTGTAAAATAGGTCATATTTTTCTGCATGGTGTCTTGGACATCCGAAGTGTTCTTTGCTTTATTTAACTTAGTGTCTTTACATGTTAAAAAAAAGAACAACAACAATTTAATCAGATTTGCAATATTTGCAAGTAACCAAGTTTTTCAAAATTATTTTTCTGTATTCATAGCCAGGTCCAGCACATAATCCCACCAAACTCTTCCTTTATCCCTGAGTAAATACCACACATTGGGATAAACTAGTAGATTTTTGTTTGTTAAGGTTTTTCTGTTAATTGTTATATTATTTTATAGGAAGGCTATGGCATTGGCGATGATGAATACTCAGTAGCTTATGATGGTTGTCGAGAATTAGTTTGGTTTGCTGCGCGGAGCCAAGAAGTTGGTGGGGGAAGATGGAAAGCCGGTGATATTGTGGGAACTCTTCTTGATATTCCAGCCAAAGTTTTGCATTTTTACCTGAACGGAGTTCAGGTGTTTTCTTCAGATTTGCTTTTCTCTGTTCCTGCGTAAGTTGCACTTTACTAGAGGTTAAAGATTTAGCTTAAAATAGTTGAATATATTTATTTTATTGATGGCTTAAATTATAATTTAATTGATGGCTTTAATTATAATTTAATTGCCTTCAAATGAAAATAATTTAAAATATATTTATACCATTTTCAAAAACTTTCTTTAGGTCTTGCTATTTTACTCTATTTTATTCTTTTTCTGGTAGCTGTACATTTTTTAAAATTTATTTTTACATATTTTAAGCTTTTGAACAGACCATGTTTTTTTAATTTAAAGAATGTTTTTTTTTTAATTAAATGAAGAATCTCTTTTTTAATATTTTTTTAATTTTATTTTATTTGTTACTAATTTTTAAATATTTTTATTTGAAAAGAAAAGATATGTCCAGGACCAGGACTCGAACCCATGTTCAAAAGTCAGTATCGGAAATAAAATAATTGTTTTTCAATATTAAGGGTTTTTAAAATATATTACTTATAAATAATTCATTGCGGGAAGATTAAAATGAAAATGAAAAAAGTGGCATTAAAAGATAGAAAGGGTTGCGATTGTCTTGAAAATACTATCTATATTAAGGAGGATTAGTGCAATTATAAAAAGTTTCAGATTCAGATTTCAACGGAAATGCGTGTTTTAAAGTCCTTGGAGTCTGTAAATGCAACTCTGGGTCTTCCAGATCACTAGTCTGGGACTCTACCATTTGAGCTATCCTGGGCCCTAATGGAGCACGCTTCTCTCGGTCATGGTCATATCTTTTCCTTTCACTGATCCTAAGACCCCGCGTTCTCGCATTTTGAATTTGAATTTTGAATTTGTGAAGTATACGAGGGGAAGAATGTTCTTTGAACATTATTTTAATTTGGATCTAGTTGACTTACGTCATTATAGTTATTATAATTCATTTTATTTTATTTGTTACTAATTTTTAAATATTTTTATAAAATTATTCGATGGGTTCGAGTCCCGGTCCTGGACATATCTTTTCTTTTCAAATAAAAATAATTTTTTTATTTGTTTGTGTATTAGATACAAAACTAGATTTATTTTTGATCTAATAACCATTAGATTAATAATTTAATAAATTAAAATTAGAGATAAATACATAAATTATTAGAGAACTAAGTCCTTGGTATTGATGACATTTCATACATTTAAGAAATGAAGAAATTACTCTTATTTGCTTGTTTAGAGTTAGTCTCACTCTTATAATAGCAGTAATTTACGAATTTTCAATTACTTTTAAGCTTCATTTTGGTTTTGTGATTAAAATTAGTAATTAACATAATATCGAAAATGTTGTTATCTCTATAATTACACTGGCTGGAGTTTTGTGTGATATTCATTTGAATTTTTATAATATTCGAAAAAAAATCGATCGAACTCAAAATTATAATTACTCATTTTGACTTACCTAGAGCGTGGTATATAGTGATTTTTAGGCATATTTTGAATCTGGAACGTCTCTCTTCTTGGTCCAACAGTAGTCAGCCAGCATATTGGAACTCCACTTGCCTTGGTACCTCTTTTCCATAGTAGAAATTTGCTGATGAAAACGCTCACCGTGCTCATCGCTGACAGCTCCAAGATTTTCGGGGAAGAAGTCTAAGTGACCATGTCCAAGAAGTGAATTTTTAAAGACATGTTGCATCCCGTAGCTTTATAAGAATGCAGAATATCAGTCACTATGTCACGGTACTTTTCTGCTTTATGGTTTCCAAGAAAATTGAAACATTTTCACTTTTGAAAGACTGCCAGACTGCTTTCTCCAGTGGATTTAACAGTCCTTCTAAATGCTCATCACCCATTAATGACCGGATTTGTGGTCCTATAAAAATTCCTTCTTTCAGTTTAGCATCACTGACTTTGGGGAATTTTGATTTCAAGTACAAGAATCCATTACACTGTTTATCCATAGCTTTGACGAAATTTGTCATTACTCCTAACTTAATATGCAATGGAGGTAACAATATTTTTTCAGGATTCACTAATGGGACATATGACACATTTTTCTGGCCTGGGATAAGAGATTCACATTTAGGCCATGATTTTGTAACATAGTGAGACTTCCTATCTCTGCTGTCCCAGAGGCACAAAAAAGAGCAAAATTTGGTGAACCCAAGTTGCAAACCAATGACCTTTAAATCACCACAGATATTCCATTCATATTTTCCATATTGTATTTTCTCTAAAATTAGTTTCATATTTTGATATGTCTCTTTCAAATCAGCGGCATGCGCTACAGTTATTGATGGAAGTTCATTGCCAATATGTAGCAGCACAGCCTTCAAACTAACTTTAGACGAATCTATGAATAGTCACCACTCATCTAGCCGGCGTTGAAGCCCAAGAGCTTCCATAACTGAACAAATATCACTACAAAACACAATATTTTTTCAAACACAATAATTAATTTTCTTCAGAGTAGCAGTCCTTGAAATCACTATGGCGGCCACGATAACTAAATATTCATACTTCTTTTTAGAGTAGATTCCACCCTTAGAGCCTGGAAGTTAAACCTTCAGCTTGCTGTTTTGACAGATTTAAATCCCGAATCAGGTCATTAAGGTCTTTCTGACTGGGAAAGTATGGTTCTGATGAACAGGTATTTGCTTCATATATAAGATCATTTTTATTGTCATCTGAAGCATTTTCAGTTTCAGTTTGGTCAGATTCAGAGTTATCACCTAAGGTGGTATCTGCCTATACTGGTACAGGGAACTGTTCATTGTGTAAGACAGGTCTTATTGCAGAATGCAAATTCGGATACTTAACTGTATGTTTTGTTTTAGATATGGTTCCTTTAATATTTGTCAAACAGAAATAACAATCACTTAAATGATCCTTCGGTTCCCTCCTAATCATGGGAATTGCAAATGGCATACGATGTGTACCATTTTTCCACCCACTCAGCAATCTAACACACGAAACACAGCATGTATTTGGGGCCCAGCCCTTATCAAAATCACCAGCCTGACACCCATAGTAAAGTTGATAACACTTCTTTACTAGTGGGGTCAAATTTTGCCCCGAGAAGATCAGCTCACCACAAATATAGCAGAAACTATCTACATGATTTACACACTTTCTTGGCATGATGAAAAAACAAAGCACTAAAACACTACATACACAATACACTTCCGAAAAGAAAGGAAGGAAATATTTCACTACTGAACAAACTCACAGTCAGCTCAATACTGACATCACAATGCCAGATGAACAGGTCTGAGCATGTCCAAACATGAATGAATCTGCACAGCCTTGTTTTATGGTGCTTCAGCATAATATTACAAATAAAATTTCCTTAAATACAGCTTGGATAAAATCGCTACATATGAGGTAAAGGTTCCTATGACAGATAAAAAAGCCGCTAAAATCAGATTTTAAAAAGTAGCTGTCACAAAAATACTGTGCCTGATGGAATAATTCTGACTGCATGTCTGAATTCAGTATGAAAAACTGCACTAGATTCACTAATCAGATTTCTTATGAAGAATACCTTGTCGACCAGTGTAATTAGATCGGGTTAGTAGTCAATAGAAATATTTCTAAAGAATGTATAGAAATTGGAATTAATTTTATAAATTAAATTAATTGTGTAAGACTGTTACAAATAAATAATATTTTCCCCTTAGGAACCAGTATTATGCTGGAGCAAGTTTCATGTCATTCCAACAGTGCAGGTTCAATTTTGGGAACGAACCATTCAGGTTTCCTCCTGATACAGAATTCAAGTCTTTCAATGATTATGCCAGCCTCTCACCTCAGGATAGAATTGTTCTTCCAAGGTATTTCAATGAATCATTTTTACATGATTTATAATACATTTATGCTTATTATTTTTTATATCTGATATTGGTATTCATTTCACTATTTGTATTTTTAAAAAAAGAAATACAAATTAATTTACATGGGTTTATTTAGCAAACAAAGTGTGTGTGTATATATATATATATATATATATATATATATATATATATATATATATATATATATATATATATATATATATATATATAATATTTCTTTAACAGTCAAGAAAAGTAGAAACCAATATATTTTTATATATATATATTTGAATTTGAAAAAATAAATTTATAAAACCCAATACCAAACGCCAATCAATTTTGAGATAGTAGCAATAGTAAGTAAACTGAAAATAAACCAAAACTACTATGAATAAGCTACTAATAGTATTTAAAAAAAACAAACTAATTATCAAGATAAATATGGAACTTGAATAATAATAATAATAATGAAATATAGTCAATGATAACAGTAATAAACTAAAAAAATAAATCTACTAATATTGATCAGTTCATTCAAATATTTTTTCTTTATTTTTATTCTACTGTTCCATTTTGCACTTTATTCTGTATTATAGAAGAAATTATATTTTAAAATCTATTTTGCCCAACTATTTCTTTTAAAATCTTTACGGAATAATATAATGCAGTGACATATAAATTAATTTTTCAGACATCTTGAGATGGAAGCTTTGAGGAACATGAGTATACGTGAAGATTGTTGCGCTATTTGTTTTGATTCGCAGGCTGAAACTACACTCATTCCTTGTGGTCACAGGTATATAAAATTGTTGATCGTTTTGTTAATTACTTTATTTAGAATTAAAAATAGCTTGTACGACCTTCAACGGTAAATATTTTATGGCAGTTGTGGAAAAAGAGGCTCCTATTAATATTTCGCTAACCTTCTATCCGAGCGAATTTGCCGATCGTGAATTCAATAAAAAAAAAACCCAGATAAATTTGTTCCCCAAACTATATAAATTAAGGCTATAAAAGAATTCATCAAATAAATACAAATGAAAGGAAATACAAAATGAGTAAATAATTGGTGTATAATGTAAAAATAAAAGAGAGAACAACTACAAAAATATGAATGTGCACATCTAAACCTAAGGAAATACAAAAAAAAAAGTTATTTAAAAAGTAAATAAAAATTATGAAAAAGAGAGTGCAATAAGCACGTACAATTAATTAGTTTTACAAAAACAAACTTGAAATTAATTATTTAATAAAAAAAAAGAATGAGTTTTAAAACAAAAAGAAAAAGTATTGATAGTCAGTGAATAAATAAAAATAACTGAGTTCTTGAAAAGTTTGAGGTGAGTTCTTGAAGATGATGAGATGATAATTCTATATGATGAGGAGTAGAAATAACTAAATGTCTCTTACCGGTAAGTCCAAGGTGAGGTGAAAATAAACAAACAGTTTTACTGGTGAGATTTGAGAAGATGAAGAAGATGGAGAGATTGGCGACAAATCCAACTGTAGAGTAGCAAGTAGAGTTAACAACCTTCTCAAACGACAACTGTCTTGAGACTGATCCTGTTTTGTTTTTTCGAACATCACATTACTTAGTATTGCAACATATGTTTTAATTACAATGTGAAAATTAAATTACTGTCTGAATTCTTTTATTTTCCTTTTAGCTAATTTTATTATTGTAAGAATTATATAAAACAAAAACTATATCTGGTTTTTAATGTAATAAAATATCCGTTTGGAAGAAAATAAATTACAATAAATAAAAAAATAGCTATTGATACCGGACAGCAGTGATCACTGATGTCTGATAAGCATGATTAAATTGACTATGGAAGATGCACGATGTAAAGTACGTGTGAAAAATAACCTCTCAGCTGAATTTGGTACCAACAAAGGTTTAAGACAAGGAGATGCCCTGTCGTGCCAACTCTTTAATCTAATTCTGGAGTGTGTGGTCATTCAACGAACCGGCACAATTTTCCACAACTCAACACAAATTTTGGCCTACGCAGATGATGTCGACATCATAGGTAGGTCCTTTAATGAGCCGAAGAGAGGATTAGTAATTAATCAGACCAAAACTAAATACATGCATGCAGGAGGACCGATGGAACTGTCTGGGTTTATTAAGATAGAAGGCCTTGATATTGAAAGAGTAAACTCCTTTACCTACTTGGAAACCTCCATAACAAGCGAAAATAATGTCTTGATAGAGGTCAAGAAGAGAGTGGATCAGACAAACAAATGCTTCTTTGGGATAAATCGACCTTTAAAAAGCAAGCTCTTGTTGCGGAATACAAAGATGATTCTATATAAAACGTTCATTCGGTCTGTTCTTCTATATGGGTCAGAATCCTGGGCCATAAAGAAAGCTGATGAAAAATTGCTTCAGGCATTTGAAAGGAGGATTTTTCGGCAAATTTATGGACCTATTAGAGAAGAGGAGAAGCATGAAGAAGAGATACCAATGCGGAGCTGGCAAGTCTACCCCAGGCCCTGGACATGGTCAAAATAATAAGACTTGGTAGGTTGCGCTGGGCTGGCCATATGGCCAGAATGGCAAGTGTTGACGGCCCCAGAAGAGTAATAGAAGAAAAGATTCAGGGCAGAAGAAGAGTAGGGCGACTCAAGCTGCGATGGCTGGATGGAGTCAGTGAGGACTGGAAGGCCGCTGCACTGGACCGAGAGGACTGGCGGAAACGTATTGAGGAGCCCAAGACTGATTGATGGGCTGTAGAGGCATGCAAGAAGAAGAAGATCACTGATGTAAAACAGGCCATGTCAGAAATTACTGACACTCTATGATGTTTGCGATGAGGTGAACAGTTGTTTGTGCTATAATAGAATGCATTTCTTAAAAAATTTAGTGAAGAAAATCAGTTGTCAATCTTTGGTATAAAGTCAAAATGGATGAGATTATTAAGGACCTAACTTTAGGAACTTACAGTGAAGTACAGTATTATAAAACTGCCATTACTTGATGCCATTAGCAGTAATCGATAAATGCATTTGATGCATAAGTAATGCATTAAATTTTTGCTTATGGGACAATACACTCCTTCCCATTCTAACCTGTTAGTCTAGATAAAGGGAGGTGTTAACTTCAAAATGCACTTGGATTCTGGCTGGAGAATCAGAGTTTGTGTTTCTGTGAATTTCATTTTGAGACTAAGTAAAAATATACCATCTGTGGAGCAATAATACACTATCAGATTTTTAACTTTAGTAATCAGTTGTAAAAGTATTTCTGTTAATGTAGCTGATCTTTGGAACTGATTGCTTGTCCAAGTCATAACTTCTGTGATGGTAATAATAGTTCAAGGAGTGCTAAGAGGAAGTCATTGAAGAATTCTACTGTCAGTGTCTATCAATTCACATATAAACAGAATTCTGATGATGAAATCTGACCGATAGTTAAGGCCTCAAGGGATAACTGAAACTCATATTGAAAACAAATTGTTTATACTGTTATGGTTTATATTAAACTAATCCTAAGTGCCTTAGGTATTAATATTAATATTTTGGCTAGGACACATGCATCAATGGTTTCCCAGCCTTTCTACAGTTCTAACCTGTATGGCACAGACTTTTTTTTTCCCTTGCCTTAAATGAGTTATGAAATTGACTTTAATTATTTATTGTCTGTATACAACTTTTATTGATTAACTTGTAAATGATTCTGAATTTGAATACTGAGAGGTAGGTACCCTAATATATTTTTTCTTCTTATCTGTTTGGTTACCCAAATATTTTGTAGAATGAACCACCAATGTATCTAATAGAATATCAAAGTGAAGAATTTTTTATTCTAATATTTTAATTTTTAATTCATTTTATAATTTAGTAAAAAGTACTATCCATAAGTAAGCAGTTTGATAGTGTTGCGAAATCTTTGCTCCTGATTTATTTTTAGAGGTAATTGTATCTTTTTTTCATTTCAATACAGAAATTTGCTGATCAATGATGCACAGTATTTATAGAGTAACAGTTTGAACAGTTATAGTTCTAACTATTTGATGGTAAAACCTATTAGATCCTAATTAACAAAGTAAAATAACCCTGCATTGTTTTATTAATAGTAATATGCTTTAAGATGTATTAGTAGGGAGCGGAGTGGCTCAGTGGTAGAGCACTGAGTTGCCATGCCGAAAATCCTGGTTTAAATCCAGCGGGATTTGATAGCCGCAACGGCGGCCAAGACTTTTATTTAGTCTGTTTGCAGCTGGAGACAGATCATACACAGGGTCCTAGGACTCTCTTAGGGCTCACCCAGCCTCTATAAAATGTTATAAAAATAGAGTACCCAAAATAAGGGGGGGAAATCTGGCGGTTGAGCGTGTGCTAGAACAAATCATCTCCCTGCAGAACCATTCCTCATGAAAGACTACAGTGTCTACCGTGTACTGAACCCCCAGACCAGTTCACAGGTTGTAGTGGTACAGGTTTTTCTTTTTTTTAAGATGTATTGTAATTACTATGTTGTTACCGACAATAGTGTATATTTTCTTTCTATACCTTATTGAATTTCTGTTTCAGTGGTTTTTGTCAAACATGCACTGCACAACTATATGAGTGCCCCATGTGTCGAGCAAAAATTGACAGATTTACAGTTGATCCCACGTGACACCTCTGGTTCATTCAATTCTCTTTTAACATCATTGTATCTTATAAAATTACAATTCACACAGTGTTGATCATCAAATGCCAGTAGTTGTTTGATTTATATAAGTTTAAATAGGAAAATGGAAAAAGTTCAGTAATTAAATTACTATGCTTTTTCCGTTTGTAAATCTGTAAAAAAACAATACAAAAAATGTCTTCACTCATTATATAATTAATTATTAAAAAATCAAACAGTGTTTTGAAAAATCAATCATCTATCTAAAAAGTTAAAAATGTTTATGCTCGCTATTTTAAAATCTTTCAGCTATCTTTTTTCATGCCTCATAATATGCATTAATTAATGAATTTTATGCTTTATTTTTTTAAATGTAGTACCATTTATAACAGTGAAGCACTTATGACTTGACTAAAAATTATAGTATTTATTGTTCGAGGATATTTCTCCTATCCTCTCAGTTTTAATATGAAGTGTAAATATATTCTACTTCGCACTATAGTGATTTACTAAAAAGAAGAACTGGTTATTGTTTAATGCCTCTGTTGAAAATTTTTATTCGGAATAAAATAATAATCAAGCCTCTTGTACCTGAGTAGTCAGTTGATACTTATCGAATAGAAAAGATTTTTCTTAATAGTTCTTTAAATATGTTGTATTTGTTCCAATTATGGCAGTCTTTCATAATTGACTTAAATCGTGAAATCTAAATTAATTATGATTAATTTCTTATTGTTATTTCTAACATGCTGAAGATTTTCTGTTTGATTACCTTCTGCTCCTAAATAAACTCTTATATTTACCTAATTATTATTTATAATCCTTATAACAATGGTTGTTATGACTCTGTGTTTTATTTATTAATTGAGAGTTAATTGATTATAATTTTATAAAGTGAGTTGAAGATTATTAAAAATTTTATTTTTTCCAAATTTGTTATCCTTGTTTGGTTCTCTGCTTTATTTTGATATTGTATGACAAAACTGTCTTACCATAAATTACTTTTTGTTATTTCTTATGCAATGTTATTTAATATTGAGATATATTTAACATTTATTATCAAGATCTAATTAAGTCAATAAAAGACTATGTATTTTAACTATAAAACTAATAACTTTTTATTGTAAATTTTCGGAAGAGAAGGCATTTTAATGTATATAAATTGATTGTATATCTGTAAAATAGTCAGAGCATATAGTTTTGTATATAAGGGCTAGAATAATTTTTGCAATCTTAGTCATTTTAAATTTTCAGTGGGTTATAAACTGTTATAATTAAGTAATTCTTGGCCTGTAGGCATAATATAAATATATATATATATATTTTAGGATATCTAGAAAATTTTAAATTTATAAATGTATTGTTATGGTTTATTATTGTACTTTAGTACTGAAAAATGTTTTTCTACGTATATAAAAGTATATATTGTTAACTAATGCTTTGTGATTTAAAATCTAGCAATTAGTATTAAACACTTCAGCAGCAAGACTTGTATCTTTATTTGTTTTTATTAGCTGTATTGGAGGGAAGACTTATAAATTTCTTCTATAGCTGTGTAAACGGTTATCAAATTCTACTTATAAAATTATAAAAAAAGGAAGTAGACCAAAATGTGCTTCCATTACTGATTAAATAGCAATACAAGGCTTTGAGTAGTGGTTAGGAGAAAAGAGATTTGAAGTGGTTAAAAGTTAGCAACATTAGAATGACATGCAAATTTTATTTTATTTATTAATACAAAGATTACCATTTACAGCTTCATGTCTATTGTTTTTCCCTATTCTCTTGTTTTCTGGCCAATCTTTACTAAAATTTTATATTGAAAATGACATGAGATTATTTGTTCTGGCATTGTCTGACAATTTAGAAAACAACCTCCGCAGAAGTCACTTCCGGTCCCGTCATGCTTAGAGAAGCCAACCACTTTTTCCCACTACTTTGCACATTTCACTCGCCCTTTGTCCTTATCATCACCTAGTTTGCTCTTACTAGTGTATCTTACCATTCCCTGTGAGTTACTATTGTTGTTTTGCATTTGAACCTGCTACCATTATACTTCATGTAGGACCTTTTATTGTTATTGCGGTTTAACTCTACTTTCTTTGGACTTTATTTCAGATTTTTAGTGTTATTTGGCCCTGCAATGGTAAGTAAAGCCACCAACGACGCTCAGTCAGGTGGAAGAACCCCCTTCCCCCACCATATCTCCTCAGCCCACCTCTGATTTTGCTAAAGGTCGTTTTCTAAATTGTCAGATAATTTCTTCAAAATTTTTCTTTAGATGTTTGTGTAAAGTTTTCGAACGCCTTAATCCATTAATTTAATTTGACAACTTTGAACCTTTTTCTAGTTTGGAAACTGATGCTATTTCACAAGGTCCCAGGGATCACTATTTGCCTCACCCCACTAATACTATTAATACCATTGCTCAGACCACCGTTTATCAATATCCGTGACTGCCCATTGTCTAATTCAAGACGAAGTCCTGAGATTTAAGTGCACAAAACTCGTATGATCGGGATCTGATAAAACATTGTAAACGGGAATCGATTCCTCGAGTTTCCGTCTGTCCCATCCATCCCAAACCCCCCCCCCTTTTACCTGCAGAGAATCCTCCCCCCTTTACTTGCAGTCCAGCTATTTTTCCCAGCAGAGGGTAAGTAATAAATTTATTATTGTTTTCTTTTTTTGTGCGTTGTAGTGAATAATACAGTCCACTGCTTTAGTCTCTATCAGAGATTTTACAGCCGATTGAATCGCGTGAACATTGGTCCTCCGGGCCGGATGAGTTATTTTATTTTAATGGTTGAAGAAGATCAACTAGCTATAAAATTTGTTATTCATATGTGCGTCCGTGAGGACTCGTCTTTATCGGCTTTGGAAAAAATGCTACATCTGACAACTAGGCTCACGGGATCGGCATTGAATATTTGTAAAAATGTAAAACCCACATCAGCTAATTATGAAATAATGTGGAAGGCTTTGATCGATCGTTATAACGATGAACGCACGTTGGCAAATAGTTATCTCGAAGAAATTTTTTGTTTTCAGCCCCTTCGTTCGGAATCTCGAGAGGGTATAATTTCACTGTTAGATGGTTTCTGCGCGCCCATTGCGGCGTTAAAACAATTGAGTATTGGTGATGCGGGAATTTGTTTTTCTGAATCGGTGTTCAGCGGTTTTAGATCTAGCCACAAAAAGAGATTTTGAGGCCGCCCATCGAGATAAACGGCTTCTGACTATTCGGATTTGGTGATCTTTCTGAAAAAACAAATTAGATGTTTACCTCCTACCGAAATGCAAATTAAACCTAAAATTCATAATCCTAGTCAACAAAAAAAATCTAACAAGGCAACTCATTTTCTTTTAGCCAAATCGGAAAAAATGAAAGGAAAATATGGTGTGTTTTGTAAAACTGGTATTCATCCGTTATTGGGTTGTGACAAATTTTTGAAATTAACTCCTTGGAAGAGATTCAAAGTTGTCAAAGCTGCCTTTCTGTGTCTCAAGTGTCTTTCAAACCAACATAGAGTTTCAGAATGTGACTCGATTAATAGTTGTATTAAATGTGAATTGGCACATAACACTCTGTTACATTTTGAACATGGTCGTAATAATGAAAAGTCGGAAACGCATCTCGAAACCACCGAATCAGTGGGGGGTCCCTCGACAACCTTATGTTCGATGAACATGGCCGCAAGTTCCGCGGACCACTCAACTGTTATTTTGTCGACTGTGGTGGTACATGCAGAGAACTGTCAGGGTAGTCTCCGACCCATTCGATTTTTGATTGTAGTGGTAGTCAGTCTAATTTTTTAATCCATTTGTCGAAAGTTAAATTTAACTGTTGAACAAAACTTTCGCTCGTCAGTTCTTGGGTTTGGTGGATCAAGGAATACGGTTCGGAGTAAAACCTCTTTGCGAATTTTTTCTCGCCTTGATTTGAGCGTGTTTTACAATCGCACCTTTAGTCGTTGATCGTATTGCCGACCAATTACCTTCTATGGCATTGGACGTTTCTCGCTTGGCCCATTTGGAGCATTTGCAGCTGGCTGATGAGAATTTTCATTTACCTGGCGAAATCGATGGGGTGCTAGGGGCCGAACTGTTTCCAATTATAATGGGTGGGGCAAAATTAGTCGATTCTTCGGATAAGCCCATGGCGATTGATACTCCCCTAGGGTTTATAGTGATGGGGAAAGCTCTCCTGAACCCATATCTCTCCTCACCACCGTAAATGAGTGTATCGGTCCACTTATCCAACGATTTTGGGAATTCGAAGAAATTTCCCCGATGGAGGGTGTCTGCTTAGGTCAGGAGAATATAGAATGTGAGCGGAATTTCGTTGAAACCATTCAACGCGACGAAAGTAGCAAATATTTCGTCCACTCTCCCTTTCCGAGAAAATCCTGAGTCGCTAGGCCATTCGTATCATTCGACCCTAAAGCGGTTTTATAATCTGGAGAAACGCTTTGTTCAAAATCCTGACGTGCATGATGCCTACCATGCGGTAATTTCGGATTACCTTCAACAGAAACATATGTCGCTTTCTCCTGATTCAGAAGACGGAGAAGGATATTTTATACCCCATCACGCGATTTTCAAGCCTCAGAGCTTAAGCACGCCGGTGCGTGTCGTGTTCGATGCTAGTAGCAAGACTAGCTCAGGTAAATCGTTGAATGATATTTTGCACATGGGCCCAAAACTGCAAACCAACATCGTTGAATTGTTGCCGGAATTGGTGGAACGGCCTGAACAAAAGCCGAAGGCGTGTATGATAGCACAGTCCCAGAAAACAGAAAACATGATTTATGATATTTGTGGAATAAAATGGTCCGGGTAGAGGTCAATAAATTTCTCCGAATACCTAGAAATATTTATTCAGTAGCCAACGTTTCGACCTACTTTGTAGGTCTTCTTCAGGGCTGTCGCACAGGGCCTGAGCCCAAACGAGTCTTATGGAAGCTACACTAAGGCTAAGTCAGACTGTCGCACAGGGCTTGAAGAAGACCTACAAAGTAGGTCGAAACGTTGGCTACTGAATAAATATTTCTAGATATTCAGAGAAATTAATTGACCTCTACCCGGACAATTTTCTTCCACATATTTCATCAAGGTCAACTATGTTCATTCAAAAAGATTTATGAGATTATTTGTTTCTACTCGTCCTTTTCAAAACTACGGCGTTATGGTTTAACTGTCGGCTACTCCCTCGCCAAAAATTTATCACGAGGGAAAATCTGAACAGGTTCTTTGTCGTACCATACAGTCGCAGCATTTCCAGCAGGACATATCTGCACTCCAGAATGGAAAACCATGTTCCAATCGCATTCAACGATTGGCTCCGTTCCTAGCCGATGGATTAATTCGAGTGGGAGGACGACTGCAAAATGCAGCGGTCATTTTCAAAGGAGTATGCCCATCCCATAATCCTACCCAAAATCGATCCGTTCGTACGCATGTTGGTGCGTTATTACCATTTAGAGTACATTCACACAGGTCCCAGTTTGCTCTTATCGTTGTTGAGACAAAATTATTGGATTCTCTCCGCTCCATCTGTTGTTCGGAAAGTGATAAGAGAGTGTAATATTTGTTTTCGAGTCATACCCAAGTCTTCTTTTCCAGTTATGGGTAATCTCCCGCACGGTCGAGTGACCCAAGTCAAGGCATTTTGGAACACAGGAGTAAATTATGCCGGTCCTTGGCAAGTACGTATGGGACGTCGACAGAATTCAGCCACTCAGAAGGCCTATATTTGCCTTTTTGTGTGTTTAGCTACGAAAGCTATCCATTTGAAACTCGTCACTAGCTTGTCCACGGCTGCCTTTCTAGCCGCATTCAAAAGATTTTTGTCTCGTCGTGGTGCTTGTTCCACGATATATTCGGATTGTGGAACAAATTTTGTCGGTGCTAAGAGAGAATTGAATGAACTCTCAAGCTTACACTCTTACACGCTTACCCGAGAATTCAAAGATACTCTGTTAGATGGGTTGAGTGATTATTAAATTGAGTGGAAATTCATCCCTCCAAGTAGTCCTCATTTTGGAGGAATTTGAGAATCCAACATTAAAAGTGTCGAATCCCATCCATCGCGGGTCATAGGAGAGCAATGCCTGACATATGAGGAGTTCAACACTCTCCTAATTGAGGTTGAGTCATTGATGAATTCCAGACCATTATGCCCTCTTTCGGAGGATCCATCAGAGCCTTTGGCATTGACTCCTGCACATTTTTTGACCCTTACACCCTTAAAATCATTACCTGCGGACGCAGTGTTGGAATTACCCTCGAATACATTAACTGCTCAGAAGAAGAACTCAAACACGAACTAGCTGAACAACATGTTGTAGATGTGAAAAGAATTTATAGAAATTCTAATAATGGAAAAATTCCAACATCCTCTCTAATTATTACTTTCTGTAGGGCTGAATTACCCGAGAGACTTATATTAGAATTTACAAACGTTAAGGTCGTACCATATATTAAACCCATGATGTGCTTTAAATGTTACGATTACCGTCATGGTTTTCGTAATTGTAAAAATATCGAAGTATGTGGAAAATGTGGCGAGTCTCACCAAACTCAAGAAGATATGACAAATTGTAAATTATATAAGTGTAATCATTGTGGCGGTCCTCATGCCGCCTGGAATACGTCATGTCCCTTTTTTAAAAGCGAAAGAAATATAGAAGAACTTAGGGTTTTACGAAAAGTCTCATATGCCGAAGCTGAAAAGTTACTTCAGCCTCTCCCACCCCCTCCAACCGATCTTCGAAATACATTTCACTCTTATGCTGAAGCAACATCCTCTCCCTCTACAAATTTAATTTTAGAACAATTCGGAAAACTCACTTCAATGGTTGAGGTTCATACCAATAAAATTAATACTTTAGAAACGATTGTAAATAGCCAAATTACAAACCAAGGTGCTCCACTCGATAACGAAAAACAAATGTATGTCAAATAAAGTTAATATACCTAATAACCATAATAACGAAACTAATGCCAAAACGTCAACACAACCCCCAATTAAAAAAATAGACCAACAACCTGTAACCCAAAGAACAGGAGATAAACGGGAGAGACCTGTATCTCAAGGGTCGAGTATGTCACTTACCGATTCTAACTCGTCAGGACTTGCGTCGGGGGGCAAACCACCACGACCCAAAAATAAAAACCTTAAAAAATGAGTATTTACCTATTGAACTATAAAAGGGTATTTCAGAATTAATCTTATAAGAGCGAACTTTTTCTCCCTTTTAATAAAAATAATCTTTTTTACGTAAAATTTAAATTTCAAATACTTAAAAAAAAACATCACATTTCATAGCATTATATATATTTCTATACCTCTCTACTTTCGAAACGCATATATTTCTATAATATGCTCATTTATAAGTCTATATGTTTATATTTATGCACATATATTTATATATTACATTTTATTTTATTTATTTATTTTTATATGTATAAATAATTTTTTTTCTTTGTTACTTATATGGCAATCAAATTCTCATATTGATCCGCCCACCATCCGTTTTAATAGCACTATTCTTTAAAATCAATATTCATGATTATTGGACAATGGAATATAAATGGTATTATTTAGCATTAAACAGATCTCATCTCTCTCCTAAGGGACGTAGACTGTAAAATTTTATTTATCCAAGAGACACGTCTAAAAGAATCTACCGAGTTTTCTCTAGCTGGTTTTCAAATCTTCAGAAAAGATTTTACTGAGGGACGAATCGCATGTGGTGGGGTGTGTATACGTGTTTCCAATCTTTTCTCTTGTTCTGAAGTTCCACTAAATACTACTCTACATGCAGTAGCAATCCAAGTTCTTCACCCATGGAAAGCCACAGTTTGTTCACTCTACCTACCTCCAAACAAACCATTTACCGAGCAACAGTTGCTCCACCTTTTTAGGCAACTACCCCAGCCTCTTTATTTGTTAGGAGACTTTAATAGTCACAATCTCATTTGGCACTCATCTAAAACTGATTGTAGAGGGCGTATAGTCGAGTCCTTTCTTGATTCATCCCAGCTAGGGATTATGAATGATAATTCCCCTACACATTTTTGTAGTGCAACAAGTGTCTTGTCACACATAAATTTGTCTTTGGCTAGTCCGTCTCTCTTTCAACGAAGCAACTAACGAAGGATTGACGTTTTGTATGGATCAGATCACTTTCCATTAACCGTGGATTGCCTAGATAGACAGCCACAGTTACAATATATAAATGAGCCGAGATGGAAGATAAAAGAAGGTGACTGGAACAAATTTCAAAACTTAGCTCAGCTGATAAAAATAAATTTAGAAGAACCGGATATTAATAAACTTACCGAAAATATTAACAACACCCTTTTGTCGGCAGCAGAAATATCAGTCCCAAAAACAAAACAGCAACGTAATAAAATAGGTGCCCTCTGGTGGAATAAAGACTGTGAGTCCGCTGTGAAATCCAGGAAAAAGGCATTAAGAAAATTCTGGAGGCACCCGTGTTCTGATCATCTCGAACAGTATCAAAATGTTCGCTGTAGTACACGGTACATATTAAACATAGCGAAGAGAAAAGCGTGGAGAGATTTCGTATCGCAAATAAACCACCAAACACCTCCATCACAAATCTGGGGCACGGTCCGTAAAATATCAGGAAGATATAAAACAAATACCCGCCTTAACTCATTACAAACTTCAACCAATACACTTACAGACCCCTTAGAAATAGTTAATCATATTGGCTCATACTTTCAAGAGATGTATTCTAATTCCAACTATTCTCAGCAGTTTCTAGAAATAAAACAACTAAAAGAATCCGAACCACTAAATTATAGCACAAATCCTCTTGACTCTCTTAACAATCCATTTACAGTCTCAGAATTCAACGATCCTCTAAGATCCCGAAAAGATACAAGTCCAGGGCCTGACAACGTTTGTATTAGTTTTATTAAAAATCTTTCCCCAGAAAACAGAATTATCATTTTAAAATTCTTAAATAGGATTTTTCTTTCTGGTGAATTCCCTGAAGTTTGGAGAAAATCCATTGGCATCCCAATTCTAAAAAAAGATAAACCCGTCAACGAGGCCTCCAGCTATCGGATTATTTTTCTCACTTGCTCACTGTGCAAACTAATGGAAAAAATAATATCAAACAGACTCCAATGGTTCTTTGAAAGCAAGGGGTTACTAGAGGATTGGCAAAGTGGCTTCCGAAGAGGTAGAAGCACTAGAGACAATATGATACGCTTAGAAAACGATATTTGTGATGCTTTTGGACGGAAAGGGAAAATACTAGTATTCATTGACAGTTTATTATCAAAAGAACCGTGGATTACATATCCCCCAAAATTCAATCTAACGCTAACAAAGATGGTTAAAAAAGAAACTAACCCCATAGTGTTTAGAAATGAATACCTCAGGCTTTCCAATGGTTTCCCATCAGCTACTCACATTTTCACAGATGGTTCAAAAGACAAGAATGGTGTTGGTGCTGCCTTTGTCTGAGGGTCCAGGAAACAGCAATACTCAATGAATACAATCAGTTTAAACTACACATCAGAACTAGTAGCTATCGCCAAAGCATTACACGTAATAATACCAACTACAACCACCATTACAATTAACAGTGACTCCCTCTCTGCTCTCCTCGCAATTAAAAAGACATTTTCAAGACATCCACTGATAATTGAAATAGTTGAGGCCCTTTACAATTTAAAAAGGTGTGAGGTTTGTTTGGGTACCTAGTCATTGCGGTATTTTGGGCAATGAAATGGCTGATAAAGCTGCTAGGGAAGCAATTAAAAAAGGCTATCAGTAAAATAAAGTTACACAGGGAGACGTAGTTAGCTTCATCAAAGAAAAAATAAATGAAAAGTGGGGGTTAGTTTGGCAAAATACCACAAATAATAAACTGCGTGAGATAAAAGCAGACGCCAGAAGCTGGAGTACATCGGTACGTGAAAACAGAAGAGAAGAAGTCGTTCTCACCAGGATACGAATAGGTCACACTCGTCTGACTCATTCTTACCTCATGGCTAAAGAAGAACCCCCTATGTGTGAAACGTGTGGACTTCCACTGAATATCAAGCACCTTCTTACGGAATGCAGAAGATACCAACATCAAAGAGAAGAATCAGGAGTTTTAGGAAACTTGGAAGAGATATTAGGCAGCAGAACTTAACTTCCTTGTTTAATTTCCTAAATTCAACAGGCCTATTAAAAAATATATAAATTAAAAGACAATTACGTGTAAATTATTCATAAGAGACTACGATTCAAAAATATATGTATGTGTGTGTGTGTGTGGGCGTAGGAATAATATATATATAATAAATATTTATTTAATTTCAAATTAGACAGTATATAATAATAAGATTTTCCTTCAGGTTAAAATAATTCATAGAGCATTAATTAAGCCACATTGAAATATCCCTTCGATCTCCTTGGTGGGCGGCCCGCCCCCCTCCCCTGCCTTTTGGCGGGGCGTGCCGGTAGGGCTGTGGGGCTGGTGTTAAGCGTGGTCTGGCACTCTGGACTGAAGCAGTCCCCGGTTCGTGAAGATGTGAGCGCCTTGGCTGCAGGGGATAAATACATCTTCTAGTGAGAGCCGCGATTACAAGTTAAATCAAGCAATAACATATGTAAAGAGAGTTTTTTGGACGGCGCTGCCGCTGGTGCCTGCGGTCCGGTCGGGGTCCCGTGGTGGGGGTACAGTGGTGGGGGGCCGTTGTCCTGGGAGGTGGAAGGGAGCTTTAATCTATCAATACATGTTATCAGTTAAAGCAAATAAAGGATTAAATAGATACTTCAACATAAATTCCAACAAGATATTTACTAAAGGTATATATACATATCAACCACATCATTATCCACTGGCGTTAATGACTTAAGGTTGGCACGCCAAAAAAATAAAAATAAATAATAAAAAAAATTGGAGTGCTATCGATGGGCAGTTTCTCCACAAGTGTTTTCATGTCATATTCTACATTTTTGCACATTTACTTGATATAATACCATTATAGTTGTAAATATCATTGAATTAAATAAAAAAAAAATAATAATAATAAAAAAAAAATTAATAAATAAAAAGGTACACATCCGTGCACCGGGCAGCACCACAGAAAGTTTAATTTGTGCCCAATAATTAAATGGGACCCCCCCCCCGAAGATGTATTATTTATTTTTTTAATAAAGAAAAAATTAAAAAAAGAGTTGATTTTTGGCAGTGGCGGGCGTGCGTAAACCCAACGCATTAACCCGCCTCTACCGAATCCCGTATGCCAGCAATGGCAGGAAGGGGGCCCAAAAAAAAAATTAACATCAAACACAAAAACTCTACGCTTTGTATGATAAAATTATTTTTTTCGTTTATCACTCTATTCTTATGTAAAAGATACTTCCTACTTTTTAGTTTTGTTTTCTATTAAAGTGGGTTTTTTAAACTATCTTTTTTTTAAAATCTATTTTCTACGGTTAGGTCCGGCACCACGCTGAACAACAATGAGGGCGGCCCTCCAGGCTTGCCGGAGGGTTGTGACATATGTTACAACGCCCTACTCACATTGATTTTTAGTTTTAAAAAATACCACTGTCACGAATCTTTCTGAAGTAAAATGCTCTTTGGTTGAAGGTAAACTTGTCCCCCGTTTAGGTTTCCAATGAAGACTGCTTCAAGGGATTCATGGTGTTAGTTTAAATTGGTGGTATCGGCATAGAGCCTTCTGAATCGCATGCCTTAATATTATTATTAGTTTGGCTCACTATAAACGTGTGTTCTTCATTTTTGTATTACTGTTGATACTAAGGTTCTTCGTTTGGATTTTAACAAATGGGCAATTTAAAAAAAAAATATGCAGTTAATTATATCATTATTTTTTTTAAATATAACAGCTAATTATATCAGCTAATCCAACTGTTACACAATGATAGGTGTAATCTTAGTTTCCTTAAGATTATTGGGAATAAATATAATAGAATGTAAGATTATTATTATTAATTTGGCTCTACGGTCCGCCAAAAAACCCGGGCCTCCACCACCACAGCCGACCAATCTCCGCGATCCTGTGCTACACTCCTCCGGTTTTGTACACCCAATAGTTTTAAATCCTCTTCGACATCATCCAGCCATCTGATCCGAGTTCGTCCTCTGCTTCGTTAACAGTCCGGTTTCTCATTCTCCTCGCTATCCTGTGGTCCGGCATTCTTTCCTCATGCCACATTCATCTCAGTCTGGCTTTCTTTATCAACCCCACCATGTCCGGCTTCCCATATAGCTCCATCAGCTCCTCATTCTTTCTTAATCTCCATACACCTTTTTCGGTCACTCCGCCCCGGATTCTTCTTAATATTTTCCTTTCCCATGTGATGAGTTCTGATTATTTGGGTCAGGGGCCATATCTCGCACCCATACACGAGTATCGGTCTCACTATGGTTTTTTATAGTTGGATTCGGATTATTTTAGATTGATTTTAACTGAAACATTTTTTGTATAGAGGAATGTCGCCTTTTTCCTGCTGCTATTCTGGCTTGTTTTTCGTTCTCTAGTTTGTTATCAACTGTGACCACACATCCCAGGTACTTGAATTGGATTACAGTTCTAAACCTCTCTTAAACTCACTTTTCCATTTACTATATTTTCCGATTTTGAATTGTTCATATATAAAGTTTTATCTATATTCACCTTAAGACCCAGTTGAATGAATGCCTCTTCAAATTCTTGAAATGTTCCTGATAATGAGGCTTGGGTTCTAGCGGTAATGATGACGTCATCCGCATATGCTAGATGTTGGGACATGCGGTTGTAAATAATTCCTCCAGGATTTGTTTTTACTATTCGGGTGGCTGCTTCGAGGGTTAAATTAAAAAGGACAGGGGGTAGAGGATCACCCTGTGTCAATCCAATGTTTACTTCGAGCTCTTCCGATATTACATTCCCTAGTTTAACTCAACTGACAGTCTTAAATTGAGTCATTCCTGTTACCCTGACTATTTTTTTGGGTATGCCCACATTTATCATGACTTTAAAATGTCTTTCTCTATCTACACTTTCTAATGCTTGTTTGAAATCGACAAGGAAGAGATGCATGTCTATGTTGTATTCATGGCACTTTTCCATTGCTTCCCTCCTTGGTATTCTTCTATAATAGTTTCAGAGAACTTTGTCAACCTTTTACATGGAAGCACTGCCAACATCTTATAGGTCGTACTTACTAGGGAAATGCCTCTGTAATTATTACATTCTTATCTACGAGCTTGTCTCCTTTCTTGTACATTGGACACATTGCTGCTTTTGTCCAATCTTCAGGCATTCTTTCTCCCATCCATATGTCCCAAATAAGCTCATAAATTTCATCCCATAGCTCAGTGTCACCATACTTTGTAAAATTTTCTTAAATCTTTGCAATTCCAGGATTCTCGCAACTTCTCAAATCTCTCTCTTTCTTGTGCCCTCTTCTTCTGACTGCACACTCTTTTGGCTTCCCTCCTTTTCATTATGAAATTCTGCATACTTCTTTTAGTCTTTCTTTTAAGCATGTTCAAGACAGAACACAAGACAGCCTGGTCTCTCTGCTTCATCACTGTCACACCGTCTTCGTTAAACCAGTCATTTCTACGTTTTGGTTCTTTCTTTCCAGGGACCTCCTTTGCACTTTTTATCACTGTCCCTTTAACTTTTTCCCATTTATCATTCCCGTTTGTGACACGATGCGTCTGTTTTCCTATGAGAACTTCCCTTACTTTGCTTTTGAAGGCTTCCGCTACTTAATTTTTCATTAGATTTTCTGATTATATGTGGTTGTTCTACCTCCTTTAGTACACCTTCTTACAGCTAGCTTTTGTTGGTAGCAAACTTTTACCATTTGGTGGTCTGTACTACAGTCCGCTTCTCTAAATGCCCTGACATCTCTGATATCCGACGCATGTCTTGATTCAATGAGGACATAAGATTCCTGGTAAGGTCATCTGGCGACTCCCAGGTCTCTTTGTGTAATTCTGTATGTGGGAATTTAGTGCTACTGACGATCAGTCTCTTTTCTGTTGCAAAATGAATTATAAGGTGGCCATTGGCGTTAAAATAGTCATGCTTGCTTTCTTTACCAATTGTGGGTCTAAATGCCCCTTCTTTCCCTATTTTTGCATTCAGATCACCTATGATTACTTTCACATCATTCTTGGGGATTAAATTGTATTCTCTTTCCAATGTTTCGTAGAAAATATCCTTTTCTTCTTCTTCCCTATCTTCTGTGGGGGCATGTACACTCATAATTGTCATTTTGAAAATTGTCCTCTGAGATGTACAGCGCAAATTCTTTCATTGATAAATTTATACTATACCATTGTGTGCTTGATTGATTTCCTGATCATAAACCCAGTTCCTCTCATGTTTGCATGGTATCCACTGTTGATAAGCAGATAGTTCTCCAAGTCCATGGTTTCTAAATTCCTCCAATGTATCTCCTGCAGAGCTGCTATATCAATCTGATATTTATCCAGTTCCCTCTTCAGATTCTTCCTCGATCCAGGTCAGTTCAATCCTCGTACATTCCAAGAAGCTATATTAAGTCCATGTTTCCTTGCCGGTGTCAAATAACTATTGTGACAATCCATATATCCGAAGCATTCTGTTGTTTTCAAAAACGATTTTTAATGGTTGGTGGGTAGTTAGCCTACCAAACCAACCCTCCTCCTTTATCTGTGATTGGGACCGGCAACTGATTCTGAAGGAGGCAATGGTAGGTGTAATCTTAGCTTCCTGAAGATTATAAGGAATAAATATAATAGAATATAATATTAAGAGGAGAAAATATTTCCCCTACTATGTGACATATTTTTAATTGAAATGTTTTCAGGATTATTTACTCATCACTATTTCTCTATATCTCTCTTATACATTATTGGTTCTTCATTCCTGATCGATACTTAAGTTAGTCTATTGTTGAATTAAAAATATCCAATTGGTTAGTTAAAGAATGCTGTTTTGTACATTGATTTTTTTTTACAATTCTATTGAAAACGAAACTTACTTCCTGCGACATGGTTTCAGTCTGTTTAATGTAAGGAGATGATTGGAAATTAGTGGAATGACTTGGTTAATGTGTACAAGGATTCATAGACTTTGATAGATCTTAGAAACAACCAATTGATTTTCCTAATGTTATGGTGTAACATAAATGAGAAGTTGGTGCAGTAAAATGGTTACTGCCATATCCCTTCATACACTACACTGTCCTTATAATTTTTTACAGTTAACTATTTTTAAATTTTTATACAGACATTGTATCACAGATGAGCACAGAATAACAAAAATTATAATAAAAACCCCGGTATTTTAGTTTTTATATTACTATAAGTCTACTTTAAAAAATGAAAATCAACAATAGTGCATAATAGTCAGGTAGAATGAATTATTATGTGATAATTAAGTATTAAAACATCCAAATTGTGCAAAGGTGTTTATATATTTTTTTTATATGAGATATAAAATATATAATTAAGATTTTAAATGCTCATGGGAGAAGAATTATGATCATCCCATGCATGACATGGTTATGAGTGACTTCAAGAAGCAAATAAAAAAAGGGGGGGGGGAATGAAATGTATAAAATTCTAAACTAGCTTTTTTAAAGCTTATTTACAATTTGGCCTACTCCTATATGACTGATATTCTGTTAATCTAATGTTATTCTTGAGCATTCTTTTAACTTCATTCAAACTGTTCATGGTTATTTTAATAAAAAGGATAGAGGTATTATGTATGATGTTTAGTGCCTGTTTACAAATTTAATATGTATAAATACAATTAAGTAATATCTTAAATTAATATTATATTTTCATTACAAAACCTATTATTTATGTATATCTTCTCAGTGCAGAAAAGATTATTTTTTGACTATCAAGATTTCATCCGTCGTACATATTAGCAATCATTAATTTATATTTATTTTGATTGAATATAAATATATTCATGTAAGGAGATAAATTGAATGTTACTGCTTATTGAATGCTTAATGGTGATACAAATTGGTAGTATTTTATATGAATAATATAGAATATTAATAATATAGAATAGAAAAATAATTTTATTCTGGGACCAGGTCCCTAAAGAATAACAAACAAGAACAAAATTTAATAAATATGTATCTGGCCAAAGGGGTAAATTACTATAATAAAATAATATTTACATAATAACTTGACATTAAATAATAACTAGAAGGTATGTTTTGATAGAGAATTAGAAAAAGTAATACAAAAAAAAAAATTTTTAAAATAGCTGACAAATTTACAATAAAAAGAAATAGGCTAATAAAAAAATAAATGAATAAAAAATAGCATCTAATAATATAAAAAATAATATCATTATGAGTGAGGAATAATTACAGTAATTCATTAATCAATTATGTTGAATATAGCTCTTCAATTTTTATTGATTAGAGAGCATCTGTTTGGGAGTTTAGAAGGATATCGAGTGGAAGTGAGTTCCAAAGAGATATAGACCGCTCAAAAGTTTTGGTTCTATAGGAACGGATATAAAGATTGGAAGGGAGAGAGCTTGTACCCTGGGATTGTATAGAGGATTTGAATTATAGGAAACTATACATATAAAATGGATGTTGTGAGTTGATGGTTTGATACAAGTAAGAACCTATGAAATAGAGTCTACGGATAGAAGGGAAGAGCCACTTTAGCACATTGTAGAGGTGGGACACAGACTTCTTTGGGGCGTCAAAGACAAATCGAAGTGAACAGAAGTTAAATATATTATATTTAATACTTAATAAAAGAATTCAATAAAGTCAAACATCTCAATAATGGTTGATTCTTATTCCCCAGTAATGATTTATTTTTATCTAATGTATAATTTATCTAATATCTAAGAAACTCATTTTTCTTTCAATTACAAATCTTCATTACAAATAATGACAAATAATTAATTATCATTTATTTGTTTTCATGATTGAATAAAAACTCAACTTACAATAATGTTAATAAACCATTTTCCAGATTAAATCTTCAGGAATCCTCAAGGGAAAGATTTGGTAATGTCTCATTTATTAGGGTTCCATAAAGCGATAGTAGCAGCCATAACTATAATCCGTGTAGCTTCATACATTTCGCTATCTACAGATTCTTCAGCAGTAAATCCTAATAATGAAAGGATACAATACCAGTGGCTTTGCTGGAAATCACAAAGGATTACGGAAATAGCACATGCACCGTGTAAAGCATGTACAGCAGATTTCTCGAGGTTAAGAAGCGCTACTTCAATAACGGGAACAAAGAGAAGAAACCACTTTACTATCTCGGGTTGAAATTGTATTATATTCATTACTTCCAGTCTGAAAAGAGGATATGAGATATTATATAAGACATGATCTAGTCTCCCCAAATTCTTCTTGAAATCAAATAAACTTCTTATTGACTCAATCTCGTTTGCAACTATAAAGAAAAATATATCTGAAACCTAAAACCCCTTTTTCAAGAAAAAATAATAATTCTCATTATATTTTGTATTTTTCGAGAACTATTCCATTCAATTTTATTGATTTGTATAAAACAGCTTAAGTATGCTTGGACATTCTGAATTATATCTATTTTTCTTAGTAGACAAAAGATCAAAGTGAAGTAGACAAACTAAAAGGTATTTTTAAAAAAAAATGACCATTATCATTCATTATAAACCTAAGCATAAAAAAAAAAAAAAGGAACTACAATCTGGAATTAAAAGTCAATATTTTTTTGAATTATCCTCTCCTTTTACTTCTTAATATAATTTAATAATTTAAAGGAAAATTTCTAAATATGAAATACCACAAACAAAGATGTTATTTATGTTCAGAACTTTGTTGTTGATATTGAAACATTATGCAAGCCTTCCATTATTGGAGCCCTGCATGTTTCTCATTAATCAATAAGTGATTTAAAAGCTCTGATTGTATTAAATATTTAAACATAAAAAGAAATAAAATAGAACATGTTCAGAATAATATATAAAACATCTTACATGTTAATATTTTAAACATTAAATCGTGATGAATAATCACTAAAAGTGAGCTGAAACTCCAAAGAGGCATACATTATAAGTAGGATTTTAAATTAAAATTCCTAAAACAAAGTCTTAGGTCTCTAAAATACTGAAAAAAATTGACCATTCAAACTTTCAGCAGTTGAATATAAGAAGACAAATTACCTTAGTTTTTGTTTATGGAGCATCTAGGAGCAAGGTTGCTGCCTCAATTAGATGAGATGTGCTGCACTTGTTTCTGTTTGATTCGATTTCCTTTAATGGGTGTCCTGAAGCCTGAATTGGAGAAACATTGACTGGTTGATTTTTTCAGTATTTTACAGAGTTAAGGCTTAATTTTGGGGATCGTTTGTATTGCATCTTAGTGATGAATAATATTTAAGAAAAAAACAAAACGAAAATCAATGTATAAATTATATTATATTGGCTTCAAAATGTTTTGTTTCATGTTCAAGGAATATATTCTGCCATAACACACATGGCTAAAATGCATCCAACAGCAAGACATACGTCATGGTGTTCTTCAATTTCACCAATCTTTTTTATTAGAATATCTGCGATGAATGGAATTGGGAAAAGAACACTTCCCCAATATTCGGGGTTTTGCTGACCGCAAGTAATGGCCGAACCAGCTGTCATTAGATGGGAAACGGGAACGATTTCTTCTGCCTTTTCATTGAGGTTAAACTCAAATATTACAAATTCCACTGCTGGGCCTAACAATTGAAGAAGACTGAATTCAGTTCTTATACATTTACAGCTCATAATGTCCATAGCAAGCAATGGAAACCCAAAATAATCAACAATCTTAAATATGTGGCATTGCACTGTTTCGAAAGTCTCACCACCGATGTCGACTGTAAAGAAAAAATAATTATCAGATCTATAGCATGATGAAGCATGAAAATTAATAATACTAACAAAAGAAAAAAAATCACATCAAAAGAAAATAGAGATTTATTGTTAATAACTCGTGGTCTGTTGTATGAATTAAAATACATTTAATTTTGGAATACATGTAAACATTTTAAAATTTACAGAACCCACATTAACCTACTTTACTGAAATATAGCATTTCCAAGACAAAACTGCGTTGTAGAGGAAGCTTTGTCAGGGGAGCTACACCAGTGAAGAAAATCACCAATACTTATTATGTTGTGAGAAATTAAATAATTGAAATAAATAATGAATGCATTATATATTTATTAGTTTTTGAAGTTTATTTTAATTACCAATAGTGTTTATGAATAGTTATTGATAATAAGATTACTAATAGGTATTAGTAATCATGATACTTTCATACAATAATGGTATTAGTTTATTTAAGCTCTGTTGATATTAAGACCCAACGGAGATACTGTCGTATTTAATTCTATTTATATTCACTACAAACTTGTTGGGGTATAAATTTGTTTTGAATATCCCTATTTCTTCGATAATAGGTTTCATTATTACTTATTACTACAAATGAACAATTAGAAAAAATATTAGGAATTATTGACACAATTATGAAAATTTTATAGAGTTACAAAACAATTATAAGATGAAAGGAAACAGTACAAAAAGTAATGATACATTTTTCATTACTTGTTTTTACAGTTTCCCTTTATCTTATAATACTTTTGTAACTTTATAAAAGTTCTAAATTCTCTTATTCGATAATTCTCCATAAATATTCATTCTGTTTTTTGTTCTATCTATCTAAAGGGTTCCCCATTTTCGGAATATATTTTTTATCGCTTATATCCCTAGATGACTATATATGTTTTTTTTTTTACTACATATATTATTATTCTTATGTAATATACTACATGTATTGTTATAATTTATCATGTGTTATTTTAGTTTATATGTATCTTGTATATTTAGCACTGAAGAAGACCTGTGATGTGGGTCGAAACGTTGGCCTTAAAAAAATGGTTATTCTTATCAAAGAGAATTTTTTCTGAGCTCCACCACACGCACCATTTTCTTCCTCATATGTATAGGGTCAACTAGTATTATTCAATTAATAGTCTTTGATTACTTTGTAACCGTATTAGTTGTAGTTGTTTTCTTCCTCAAAGAGTATTAGAATGTATAAAACGTTATATCTGACTTTTTACTAATGCATTTTTCTGCCGTGCCTCTCAAAAATGGGCTTATGAATGTTTCTAACACCTAGATTACATTAGGAATCATTCAGTTCTTTTGAGTCTTTTAAAAATACTATGATTATTCTCAAAAAATGGGACAGTTTGAGTTTAAGTTTTCAGAAATGTATAAGTACTCTCGAACAACAATACTATCTGGTTTCAGTACATGGTAAGGACTGACTATTTCAAAGTGATTTGGCAGTGATCACGCTTAACCACCAGGTTTCCTTCCAATTAATGGTATCCACTTTATAGAGGCTGGGAGGCACCGACAGAGTCCCCAGATCCCTCTAGGTCGATTTATCTCCAGCAGCCTGTCTGGAACTAGGAACCTACATATCAGTTACAAGCAGCTACATTCTCAGCTACTCCTTTCCTAATATAACTCTCTTAAAGCTAATAAAAACGAATCATTAAACAAAACTATTTTTTTTTTAATTTAAGCACCTCCAAGGGGACTGAAAATAAGATGTCCTAGAGACCTTCTAAGTTGAATTTCTTATTTGAGTACAACCACGGGGTAGTTTCTCTACATGTCCTTTTAAAACAAAATGTTAATCATACACTTTTCTTTTTAAAGCAAAACTATTTATGGGTTGAATTGGTGAGGGGGTGCAGTCAAAGATAACACAAAATAAGCAGAACTCATTTTTTAATTATGCTTATGTTTTGGCCTGTTAGATAAGATTTTCTAAACACAACATTTTAAAAATAATTATCCAAGCTATCTTCAGGGGGATCTTTGACTGCACCCTCTAACCAATTCAATCCATCAATAGAATTATCCAGTCAACTATTTTTCACTCAAACATAGAACTATTTAATTTATTTATAAATTATATAGAGTTACAATCTTTATAAATTCTCTAAAACAAGAAGCTATTATTAATCATAATAATCACTAATAAAAAACGTTTATAAGTAGCATGACCTTTAAAACTATTGTGAGGTCACTGTATGTAATTTCGGTAGATATATGTTGAAATCAGTCCACATACTAAAAACTCACACATCTTTTTTTTAAACCTTAAAAAATTAACTTAATTTGTGATATAATTGCGCCTATTTGGGCATAAAAACAATAGTAAGTCTATCGTATAAAACCGATTAAAAAAAAAAGATAAAATACAAAATTCACGTCACCTGGAGGAATACAGGTGAGATTAGTTTCGTAAAATAGATTAAATATATTGTATATTATAAACCAATCAAAACGTGCTTTTACGATAATCAATAGATTCGGAGGATATTTAAAAATCAAATAGCGCGTTAGTGTTTCAATAACGAGTATTACACACAACTCCAACTAAAAAGGTAAGATTATCGGAATAATTAATATTTTTATTTGCAAACACTCAGAAACTAATAAAAATAAAAAACTTTTTTGGGTGTACAAGTAGAAAAACAATCATGATGGGATAAAGATAAAAAATATATTAAAACCTTTTATTACTATTCTCCAAACAATATGTTAGCTGGTCTTTATCCTTTCAATAATATCTTATATTCACAGATGCTGTTAATGAAAATATAAATTTAATGGCACTGACGATGTGAGTTTTCACGATTAAATAACCTCTAAAGAAGAAAAGTTTATCGTTATTGTAAGTCAGAAGTCGAGGGAGTGGTTTTCTGAGTGACTGCGGCTTGAAGAACTTGCATTAATTCGAGGAAATAATGATTCAGACTTTAACATTTATATTCTGGTATTTTGAGAACACATTGATATAATATGATGGTCAAAATATTACACACGTTATTATGTAAGTGAGAGAGCTGATTGTTAAAATATTCAGGTAAATAAAATCCTGCATATGTAATCGATTATTGTAGTCACTTATATGCTGAAATTTATAAATTAACCACTATACTGGATAATATATAAATTTAGTATATGAGTGACAATCTCATTATATCATAGCTATTAGGTTAACATTATAAAACATTAGAACTAACATTGTAACTACTTTCTTAACGATCCATACTAAACTATCTTCTTTTTCTTATAATATTAGAGGTGGTACATACACCTATAAAAGAGGAGAGGGGGTCAAGGAAGTTTGAAAAGATGATCACAAAAAACTAGTTTTTCTTTTTATTGATTGTTTTATATCGACCTACTTGATATGGTGTGAAATAAAGCAAACTTATTTATTAATATTTACCTAGGCAATGATGAAATCAATGCTACTTAAAATAAAATCATTATGCTTAAGAAGATAGACAATATAACCTAGAGAGGCAAGTAGATAGAAAACAATTTTAAAATAACTGACTTATTTCACATGCATTGGATGCCTATAACCGCTTTTCTTCACGATTTTAAGCCTTATTTTTTTCTTTTCCAGGACATTTTTAAATTTTAAATTTTAGTTTATTATGCATAGGAAAGAAAATCATACATTGTGATACTACAGCGCATCATTCATTATTGTTTATATAAATAATATCATAAAAATATAACAAATAAAACTTAAAAAAAAAAGTAAAATGTGTGTGTCAGCTCCGACGCACGACTGGAGTTTACTCCTTAAGACCTATTATTGTGTAGATTATGTAAAAAGATTAATTTTAGCATCTTGAAAGTAATCAAAGAATTTATAAATATTTGTTCATGTTATTTACATCATTCCAATGTAATATATAACATCAAATATTTCACATAATAACAATTTTGTAAGTTTTTATATAAATCATTCTTTAGAAGATTCGTTTGTTCTGCCATGAACATTTGACATTTACCATGATTTTGAACAGTAATTAGTCCGTGAATAGTAATATCATCATTATTATATACTGCGACAATAGGTTTGTGGTAACTAAAATACTAAACGTTTACGTAAGAAGTCACATTGGCTATAAATCGTGAAAACATTGCATAAATAGTTGTACCATATCTAGTCTTCCCGAGTAATCTACCAGAAATAAAGTCTAAATTAAGTTCATTTTTCAAGAATTTTACTAAGTGTAAACTTTCATCTTTACTTAGTGAAAATTAAATTTACTTTTCACTATTAAAATTTTACTTAGTGACGTTAAGTGAACAAACAAACAAACATCCCCTGTGTCTTTATCTTTGAAATAACCAACCTTAAATGATTTTATAGTAAAACTGGTTTAGCTGTAAGTAAATATTTTTCTTATATGCTATAAAGGCAATCCTGATGAAGCTTAGAAAGAAGTTCAATCAGTGATAAAGCTATTTTGAAAAATTTCAATCTGATAGTTTTGAAGCTATAATACAAAAGCTATATCGGGGGTTGCAGTCAATATATTTATACTTTACTGTAAAGTTTATTGACCAAACGTTAAGATTAGTCTGTTAAAAAAACAACACTGATATGATTGAGGCATTGACATGGAAAAGGTAAGTAGAAAAAATATATATTTTTTTCTTATTTTTCATAGAGAATGTAGTAACTAATAATGACAATAGTATATATAGTAGAATGAGTAAAAAATCTGAGTGATTTATTTTTCTATGAACGGTGGTAGTTACTAATTTACAATTGAAATTAAATTACTTTCCTTCGTAGTTGTCAAAACATATCATTTTCTTCTTTTGTTAAATCACTTTTTCATGAATTCCATTTCCATGCCAACACCTCAATTAACTAACTAGTACACAATGAAAATAACCTATATTTTCTGAAGGTATGAATATTAATCATCAGAACTAAAATACAAAACAACTTTTTCAATGGTAACCTATGCAACGTTTAATTTTATTACTTTTAAATATTTTCCAGGAACATTTCAATTATAAACAGGTATTATACTGCAGCAGGAACGTGCATAAATACAGTACAATGATACAGTATAGTAAAGTAAGTTATTTGCTACTCATTATTTGTAGACGTATTCAAAAACTAGAAACACCATGGCAAAAATTAATTGAAATGATAGTACATTTTTTGTCTTATCTGATTTCCTTATCCGCAAAAAATCATTCAGCAGTTATTAGCAAGTTTTTATAAGTAATTAAGTAGTCACCATTCGTATGGAGTTGTCATGATAACAGTGTACGCAAGTTGATCATATTTGCTTTTTTCTCAAACCAATTTATTAATTACTTGTATACGATATGAGCATGAATGATTCGAATAAATAGCATTTCCATAAAACAAATATATAAAATGAAACTAAGACGTATCTGTTGTAAATGTGGTTGATACTGATTGGATCATCATGCAAACCACGAGAAGGTCAAGCGAACTTAACATTTTGTGTGTAAGACCAGCGAGTCTCATGTAGCTTTGGTTTTCAAGTCTTCAAGTGACTCCTTCAAACCAAAAATATTCTCTTTTATTCTTTTCCATCTCCATTCCACTTTCCAGTAGAAATAAGGTACGTGGGGGTGTAAGCCTTTTCTCAATGGCTAGTAATTGTTTTGGTTATACGCTTTCTAATAATAATTTTATTTTAATTTAGGATCCTTTTATTCTTTTTTGTGTTACGACTTCTGAAATCGAATAAGGACCTACTCCAAGGAGCACAATAATAATTTTTTCCCTTCTTATGTGACCAATCTTTTTTTTTTACATTTACGACATATCATTTACCTTCTAGGAGAATTAAGTTATAAATGAAATTAGTAAATGCAAAATAATGTCCAACAGCAATTGTCAATAAAAAAGTCTTGTACTGGTTATGTGTTTTATTCCATTTTTACAAACAAAAAAAAGCTTATGTTATGTGGGCTGGCAACACTGGTAGCCTCAGTAGCAGTGCTTATAACCTGTCATTCTTTAATTACTGTTTCTTATGTATATAATTGTTACATATGATGAGTGTTCTTAAAAATGGTACAGTAAAAGTATTAATCGGCAATTTATCTTGTTTATGTGGTACATATTGGTGACACCGAATTTCGTAAGTTACATCAAGTAAGTAAAAACTTAATTTAAAACGTAATTTCTTTTTATGTTTTTAAACCGAGGTGCCGCTTTAGGTTGTCACTTCGAGTTGAGTTACATGTTTTAACTGTTTATTCGTTACATTTTTAATATTTTCTAAAATTCAAGTTATCATGAGCTTCGGTATGGAAAAGAGAATGAATGGGAAAGGTGTATACTTTGGTAATAATTTCATCTAGAACCAAACGTTTCATCAAACATATATCATCTATGTATACTCTGAAATGCTATTTGAAATGATTACTGAAATCTGCTCATTACCCATAATTATATACACTTATCCATACTAAAGCTCACCATAACTTGCATTTTTGAAAGATATTAAAAATGAAATGGATAAACAGTTAAAACTTGTTGATAATCAACTCGAAGCGACAACCAGCGGAATAATTACTCGCGAAACCAATGTCCGACAAGAAGTTCATCGCTTATCCGCTAAAATACCACCTTTGTTGCGTAATAGGCCTAACTTATGGTTCACCCAATTAGCAGCCATATCAAATCGCCAATATCAATATAACGTAAGGTTATTTTCATTGTATATCTTACGAAATATAATTATGTTATTTCTAACCTCGAAAGCGACCACATGGATCAGGTTAGTGGTATTATCAGTTCTTCACTTGAGACTGATAAATGCAGCGCAATAAAAAAGAGACTAATAGAAATTTTCGAGGAAAGTGAATATAATAAACTATGTACACTTTTAAACGAAGTCGAGTAAAGTGATTCCAAACCTTCTCAGTTACTGAGAAGTATGAGAAATCTTGAATGCAATAAAGCAGCCGACGGAGTTTTAAAATCGTTGTGGTTCCAACGCTTACCTGTTTCGTGCCAAACTGTTGGTTCGCGGTTAGCGACCAATTCTTGGATATCCACTTGGACGAATCCTTTTGGTTTAAACTCCAGCCAACGTTGAATCTTTGATCAGTTATCTCAACAACAAAAAAATTAGAAAAGTTGAGAGCACTCACCATATGCGACGATTACATCCAAAACAGTAATTAAAGGACGGCAGGTTATAAGCTCTGCTACTAAGGCGACCAGTGTTGCCGCCACTAATTCAATTGATGTTTTATTTCTAGACCTTACATTAATTTTAGTTGTTGAATTTAAACTGCAATTTTGGATATTGATTTCAAAGATCAATATCCAAATAGTTAGAAAAAATGGTAAGAAATGCCAGATTTGTGAATTTCAAGAATATCAATTCAGACAAATTTAATTAAAAATATAGCCAATTCGTCAATTACAGGTAATCGAAATTTCTAATGTAACAATGTTCAAGTAGAACCGAGGCCAGTGATGCGTTAAGATAATTTTTTTTATGCCTAGATAATCTTTTTATAACCTTTACAATGTGCATGTTATAAAATATTTAATATAGTGCATGGTAATGTACGCAAATACTTAATCGCTAATTTTTATTTTAAAAATATTGAAGTCTCTTTTTAAAACAAGGAGACTCCGTTAAACAGTGTTTGGTCTAGAGCTGCTTAATGAAGGCAAATTTCAATGATTATGTTTATAAGCATAGACGGGAAAACATTCGTGAGCTGATTGTTTTTTGATTTGTTTTTTATTTATATAAAGATGTGAAAAATATTATAACAATGAAAGCATGTTATGGATTGGATCTAGATATATTCGTTGTAGCAAAAACAACCGCCATTTGCGATATAAATTTAACACATTTAAATAATTTAAATAAATTGATATTTTAGGTCTAAAAGCAATAGGATTCATGAGGAAGTCGAGGCGAGGTTGAAGGCGGTAAACGCTTAATATCCTTATTAAATCGTATTCACTCTGTAAATCTAGAAACTAGAATTTTCAAAAGTAATAAACTTAAAATTTCATTTAATTTCCCATGTGAGTGAAAAGTACACTAACGAATGAACGAACCGTTAAGATTTCTTTTTTAAAAAAGAAGTATTTCTTAGAAAATTAGGGCAGAAACATTAGTAATATGTATAGTCAACAGAAGTCACTCAATTCCGAATTTTGTAACCTTCAACCATAAAATAAATTGAGGGGTAACATCATGATAAATAAAGTGGGTGTGTGATGCTATAAATCACTAAAACAACGGAAATGATGAATAGTTCTAAATCCACGGATTTAAATCGTTCTGATAGAGCAGGCCTAAGAGAGTGGATTGTTTCGAAGCATGAAGTCCATGGACTAAAATAAAGATCCGGATACTTTTGAATATTCGGTTATCAGGCTAATATAAAGTTGGGTAGCTCTTAGGGTAAGGCACTGGACCCCGTGGAAAGGTTTTCAAAGAGTTCATTAGCAAACGGAGATGAAAAAGAGAAAGGACGCAGAGTTTCTTAATTTATACACAGGGGTGGCGTGGTCAACACGCATAACCTCCCTGGAGGTTTTATCAACAGCCCCGGGGAGTGAGAGGTTAAGTCGAATTTCTCAAAAACTAGTTTTTTTGTACATAGGGAAGCGGAATCGTAAAAGTTTCATAGTGAATATGGGTCTAAGTCTGACATTGTCTTGAAAAGGAGTTGGTGTATTTCAATAAAAAAAACACACAACAAGAATGATGGGACGATATCCTCAACTCTGTCTGGACACAATTCCACTTAACCTCTTATTCACCGAGGCTGCTGGCTGATATACGATTTATAATCCTGATTATCACCAATAAAAATCAAATGTAAGTTGTTTGTGCCACCAATGTAATATCTGGTCATTATAGCGAAATCTGTTATGACAGAATATAATATTTCTGCCCAAAACCTGACTTGAACGCAGGCCCAGGATAAAGGCAAGGAATCCAGTACGCTACTTACCCAACTATCCATCTCCAAATAAAATAAATATAACGCAGAATATTGTAATAAATTTATTGGCTTCATATCAAGGCTTACTTAATAATCAGGCGAGGGGGCACCGCAGCTGGTTTTATCATTTACTTTACTAAAATTTGATTGGCGGAAGTTTGCCAGTAAATACTAAGCCCGCCACTAGACACATTACGGCATCTAGCCAGATTATCACTTTCAATTCTTGCTTCTTCTGCCAGATGACTTCATCGATAAAGAAAGGTATAAGAAAATATAGATTGGTCCAATTATTCATTTCATAGCTGCACCAAAAGATAGTTCCCAAACTCATTCCTCGAGAAGAGTAAAGAACAACTTCTTCAACCTTGTAAACGCACATTTCAACTAACGGCACAACCAGTTGTATGAAAGGCCATGCCCAATGATTTGTACAACCTGTGTTCATAACCTCTGCCGATATTAGAGGAAAAAATAATAACTGTGCTGCTCGATCTATGGCTTTGAGAGGAGCATCAGTTTTATCCGGAGCGTCCAAAACTGAAAAAAACGAAATATTAATAGCTGGATGTTAGAATGTGACATTTAATAGCAATGAGTTTCGATTCGTTATTAGCTTATATCAAATCTTAGTCATCCCCATCTTTATACAGGGGCAGGATGCCATACAATTTTAGGAAAACGATGAACGAGATTATGGATTTGAAAATAAAAATATTCGCTGCCGTTCATCCTCCTTATTTTTCGAATCATCTTTAGGTTTAAGCTTCGACATTTGCTCAGTTTGAGCAGAAGAACTTGTCAATTCCTCGGTTTCATTTCAAATGCGTTTTTGGAATTTTCCTAGTTTTTTGTCTTTCTCGTCATCCATATTTATTCACATAATTGAATTAATTAATTACCGGAATTTTCCGAGTAAAAACGTCCAAGTTTTTATTCACTTCTGGTCTGGAAAGATATCGACAAATTCTGTTGTTTTTTTACAAACTCATATAAAACCAAGGATCGAAGCTTCTTCTAGGCTAACTAAAAGTACTCCATCGACTTCTTTTTTAGTTACAGGTTATGCACTACTTTTCGACGACCCCAGTTTTCACGATAAAACTTCATTTCTTTATCTCAGGGTGATTAAGGTATTTTAAAGATTCTTTTCGAAGAATTCCACCTTTTTTCGAATATGAGGAAGAATAGATGGGCGAATTTTTCTCACCTGATAAAATAGTTTATTTGACTAAATTTTTGAAATTGGTCAATTCATCCACTCAATTATTTTACAATTAAAGTATCTTTTTCAACTTATTCAAACAAAACATTGTCTGTTAACTGGAACTGGATGGTTCTTGAATTAAACAATGCTTTAAAATAGACTGTTCTGCGAAACAGTTCTCTTTTTTAAAAATTGATGTCTTACATGTTAGAAAGGACCGGACGCCAAACGTGGCGTATTGAAGCACCTGTATATACATTCAGGAGGTTATATTCATGTGGGTGTATACATTTGACAATAAGTCGAGTATATATTATTCGGATGTCGGGTTTAAGAACCTTAGATGCAACCGAATGATGCCACACGGCAGAATCCTTACACACAAATTAAAATATTACAAAACAATTTGTAAAGGTTTAAGTTAGAGTTATGTCTTTAAGTATAACTCTAATACAAAGTTTATTATACAAATTCTAAGGCCAGGAATTTGAGGAAGAAGAGTATAGCATCCAACAGTGATCCAGAGTTAGCTATACCATGACTTTCTATCGGCTGTATCACCATCACGAACCTTTCGAACAAGGGATGAAATATGTCTATTGTAGATTGATTATTTAATAAGCTGGTTTGTATTATTTAATAAATCTGCTCACTTGCCTTATCTATTCCCTTCTCCTAAACGAACCGGATCATATATTTGTCCATTTTTATAACCATAAAAAGACAAAGTAAGAGTTTAAAAGAGTTTTAGAGTAGTTATTCGACCCATCGTAGTTCACCTGCAAGCAAAATATTTCACCTAATTTACAGCATCTACTGGAAACCAAAGTAAGTCGGAAATATCAAAACGACAAGACTTATAGCTAATCACTTGGTGTCTTAACATCCATCTCCAATGGGGCAAAACTACTAATAGTTTGTCAATGATGCATCAATGATGGCATCAAAAATTCAGATTATATGCTCCATAATATTATTGAGGCCTTATGTGCGCCAATACCTTGTTTTTGATTTTTAGCTGTTTATGCTTTAGGGATTAACCATTTCAATTGTATGCCTACAGCTGATATGATTTGTTGTTGTTTTTTTTGCAGTTGGACGGTCGCAGTCACGGGTGTATATACCATAAATGTGGCAAATATTTATATCATTAAAACAATGCCCGCCTACTTTTGGATAAAAGAGGAAGACCCGTAATAAATAAAAATCATAAAAGAATGTGTATAATGAGCGGGCCGCTAAAACTCAGAAATGAGTTCCGGTACGATGAAGGGAGTTATATGGTGTGGTAGCCCTCTCTCCCGTCCATGAAGAAGGTTCCCGTTTTTACCTGAAGGGCGTCTTTGAAGATATAAGGGCTGGAAGTTTCGCCCTCTAGACATTTCTAGAACAGTCCAGAACATTCGAGAGCATTCCACAGCATTGTGGCCCATTCGGCGACTTTTTTGGATGAGTGGAGCTACCTACTGATAGGAGCATATATAAATCAAGATCTGTCATGGATTCGAACGTTCTAGAACATAGAATGTTCGAGAATATCCCAGATAATTGTGGAACACTCCAGAACACTCTCGAATGTTGTGAAATATTCTGGAACATTGTGGACCATTCGAAGACTTTTTTGGATGAGTGGAGGTACCTACTGATAGGTATATATAAAGCAAGATCCGTCGTGGATTCGAACGTTCCAGAACTTTCTGGAATGTTAATAGATCGACACGATGGCAGACGTTGAAGAAAGTGTCAACTTCCCTACAGAATTTTAAAATTCTTTGCAAGTATCAGGAATGCCATTACACAGCCTTCGGCTGAAAATTGGATCTCCGATCATACTACTCAGAATATCAACACACCAAAACTATGTAATGGAACAAGGATGATCTTCAAACAGCTATCGAATAACATCATGGAAGTCGAACTTATGACTGGGAAGGACAAAGGACACAGCATTTATCCCTGACTACCACTGATCTCTTCTGAATCACCATTCCAATTTAAAAGACTGCAATTTCCAATCAATTTAGCCTAAACATGACAATTAACAAAGCGCAAGGACAATCTTTAAAATATAGCAGGATCAATCTCAAAAATACCTCCTTTTCTCACGGTCAACTATACTTGCTCTCGAGTAGGAATTTCGAAAAATGTATAAATATGTACTTAATATATAAAAATATATACTATATTTTCAATAAAAATATTATTCTTTTATTCCAACTACCACAAAATATCACATCAACTCCCTGAGCGAAGCCGGGTACCCCAGCTAGTTGTGTAATAAAAACATAAAAGCAAGCAAAAATTGACTCGGGAATTGATGAGAGCCTACAGTTTAGCAAGCGCTTGAACAAACGGTTATCAATATGGGACTCAATAGCCAGGCTGTTAACATTATATTAAACATTTCTCTCTAGATAACATAGTAGTTTTGCACAGAGTCTGGAAGTACTTACAAGTCTATTACTGCAAGGTTACGGGCTATCCGAGGTCTGGAAGTGGAAGGGGGAGGGGGTTTTAGGGTAAAAACGGTTTATCTCGATTTCCGGCAAAACTACAAGTCCTTTGAAAAAAAGTAAAATGGCAAAGTTGTAGGTAATAAAAAGATCTACAACTTTTGTATTTACACTTTTTCACATAACCTCGAAATTTATATGAAAAATTCAAATAACCAAGTTTTTGGTTTTTTATATTTATCTTTTACAAACAAAATTTTTTGGTGTGGTATTTGCACACTTATGATTCTTTGTTGTCATGGTAAATGAAAAGTTTCGGACAACAATTGTTTTAGTAGGGTTTTTGGTATCCACTGTCTCTAGTTATTTACAAATTCCATTTTCTGCGCTAGTGATGGATACTTTACATTCTGGCAGAATAAAATATGCCATTATATACATATAATACAATAGACTATATATACCAAAATGATTTCATATATTTGAAATAAATGTAGATACATTTAGCGATTGATAGCATTAGAATCTTTAGAATTATGGCATTTTTGTTCCCCTGCATTTGGGGATTCCCTAAGTGAAACTTTCTTGTCCGGTTTCTCCAGAACTTTTGGGGCGATCACATCTAGTATGACAGTCATGTCCGGGTGACTACTTGTAAAGTACATAGCCGTGACTATACAGGAGTAGGAATAAAGCAGGGCCGTAGTATCACTGCTAACCATAGGACTCCAAGACAGTTCGTTTACCACGTACGGCACCAACAAATATATATTTTTCCAATAGCTTATCATGTAGTTGCACCACACAATCTCTAAAGCACATGCAGTTCGTGTTATTAGTGATACTGACTCTTCAACTGGAACCAAAAAATAATCTATTGCCGGGAACAACAAGTTGAATACGGCCATTCGGCAATCCTTGAGGCAACCCTCGCTCATCACTTCCGTCGTTACCAGAGGGAAGAAGAAGACCTTCGAGGCTCGGTCTATTCGCTGGAGCATATTGCCTACCAATCTCGCAACATCGGTATCTGCAGCTGGTTGGACCACTGAAAAAGGAAAAAAATATATACCAAAAACAAGCACCGAGATTTTAGGGGATTTCCTGGATTTACTGGAAACAGAGTGAAACTTTTGTTGATTGAACTTCTTCACCTTGTAATAAAATTGTATTGTATGCTACTGCGAAAACCTATTTTTTTCATTCTTCACTTGAAAAATATAAATTTTTCTGTATATTCTCTTGTTCTTTTCAATTATAATTTAATATTTATCTTTTGCAATACAGTACAATAAATCATCGCTATGGTAAATGGTGGACCTAGGCCTCCACGACAATCTTCCTCCAGGCTGAATGATCCTCCTCAGCCTAAGATCCGTCTCCACATTGTCCAGCCATCGCAGTGAAGGTATGCCTCTTCCCTTTTCACCTATAAGACGTTGCTCCAAGATCTGCTATGGAGGGCTTTTGCTATTTTTTCAACCTACACGGCCCAACTATATTCACCCTTATTTAATAAAGGATCCTCGTCCTAAAAGGTCCTTTGAGTTTTATTCTTTTTGGCACGGAAACAATATCTTTCTATGGTTAGGCCGTATACTCTTCTACTATAAATTTTTCTCTCCCATCTGCTCAGTAATCTCCCTCGCTTATTGGTCGGGGTTCACTCCAACCATCCATGACAACTGGACGGAGTACTGTCTAAATTATCCATATTTTGAGGTTACGGGGTATATCTCTAGTTTGGAACAGAATTTGTGAGTGACTAATAATATTTTTTACTATTGTCAATTATCGTCTTTATTTCTTAGTCAAGTTTTTTATTGTGCCAATAATTAACTTCGGTTACTATTTTGCCAAGATACTTAAATTAGAATAAAAGAAAATCATCTTTTACAAGCATACAAAACAGAATAAAGTTTTACTTATAAACAAATTAAAATATTTACCCGACATTCTTAGTGAAATATACGAATTTCTATAATCGATTTTGCATTTAAAGCATTAAGGAAAGTCGTGTGTGCGGAGAACCTAATATGAAATATATATGACTAATTACTGGAAGAGAGTGGCAAAAAAAAAAAAAAATGACAAATTCAGATGTTCACATAAAGTTTGATGTGCAATCGATTTATTGGCAGACGTTTGTATTTCCTGCAAGAACACTTAAATCAGAATTCTTTTCGCTTTTGATCTCCATATCTATTAACTATAATCGATAAATATAATACTTGTAAGTTATGATATTACATAATTCATCTTTAAGGACCATCTGATATTGAATGTCAGAACGATGATGTTTGGTTCGACTCATATTTAGCGAATAAGCTCATAATCAATTAAAAATAATAATATGTATATATATATATATATAATAATAATAATGACAGTTGTGTGTTTGATGAGTCACTACGAACAGACACTCACATTCGCTCTGAAGATGGCCTAGATCGTAGGCCGAAACGTTGGCACTATTAAAGAATAAGCTTCACTTATTTTGTGATATCTTTACTGCACCCCTGACCAATTCAATGCATCATTAAAAATAATAATACTAAGATCTTTTCAAGCAATTATGTAATGGGTCGAAATCTGAAAGAAATGAACGAGATTGGAAATTTTTAAAATATTTTATTTTTAAAAATACAAAGCTCTCTGGAAATGCTAAACTATAAGATATATTTAGATATACTTAATATTTTAATACATGGATTATAACAACTCATCACTACTTTATATAAATATGGATCCTTTTTCTGGTATTCAAAATTTCTTTGAAAAGTTATGAATATCTATATTTTTTCACATTCTTCACCCGAAAACATTTTTAACGAATACTATGGAGTATAGTATATAATGTATTAACATATAATTAACATATATACTCCTTTTTTCCATCATCCTACTGTTCTGGGTCTAGTTGATGTTTCGGTGGCTAATACCAATGGGTTACGATCTGGTCTGTTCCGAGGCAACTGAATTACATCTTTCAATGACGTTACAACGATTGTCGGGTACTCGGATCTAACATATAACCCGATTAAACCGAAAATTTTGCGAAATTGTGGATAACAGCAATTAGAATATATTATAAATGTAAAGTGAAATTAATCACAGAAAATAAGCTTTTTAAGACAATTGTAAACGTCTGAAAAGTACTAGACATTTATACAGAGTTGTAAATCCACTGAAATGTTAACTTTAATTTGTTTCTTCTATATTATTAAGGTTTTATCCATATACACCTCGATTTTTACTGGCACGAGATGTGAAGAGTTGTTAAATATAGTTATTAATCAATGTAATTAAGCAAACCAATTAAATAGTGATAATAAATCCAAGTTCTATTAATTGTGTACATGAGCGAAACAACGCTATGGGCCACCAAGATTTTAGGCATAGGAATTCAGACGGTTTTAATTTTAATACACTTATGTTAGTTTTGCTTGTATCCATACAACGGAATAATTGATCTCTATTTTGGCTAATTCAAAAATCGAATAAAATTAAAACTTTACACACTTCTCATGGACCGATGACATTACAATAATTTAATAAGTTTGTCTCCTTGACCTGACCAGCATCTCTAGGATCAGTGATTTTTCGTATCCGAAGACACGGTAATATCTTTTGCTAAGTACAACAGCATACATGGCTTAATCTTCGAGACAAGCATAGGACTATTGACAAGACCAATTGAGGCGTTTCGTACATATATCAATAAGAATAAGAATTTACAAAACATGCTTTTGTAGCTAGCCGAGCTAATGGATAATAGTTTTAATAAACACTAAAAAAAAAGGCATTTATAGCCAGCTGAACCAAACAGTAGAAAATATATGACAGTTTAAAAACCCTTTTAATAAGAATAAATGTAAAAAGTAGGAATTATATATAAATAAGAAGAAAAAATAAAAGACTAGAGTGATGAATGAAAAAAATTCATTATACCGTACAAAAGCATGGGGTGCTTTTTAAGATATTTTCATAATGACTCTACTATTACCAATATCAGTCAATCAAATATTTACAACAATTAACGTCAAACACAAAAATTCTACGCTTCTTATGATAAAATTATTTTTTTCGTTTATCACTTCATTCTTATTTAAAAAATATTTCCTACTTTTTAGTTTTGTTTTCTATTAAAGTAGGTTTTTTAAACTATCTTTTTTTTCTACTGCTCTCATTACCACGTTCCTTCCCGGCTGTCTGATGGACACGCTGATCAACAAGGGCGGCCCTCCAGGCTTGCTGGAGGGATGTGACGTAGATTCAAGGGATTCCAGGTGATAGTTGAAATTGGTGGTATCGGCATCAAGCCTTCGGGTTCGTCATGCCTTATTGTTATTATTATCAGTTTGGCTTACTATAAAAGTGTGTTCTTTAGTTTTGTATTCTTAACCCTCCACCGCGCGCATGGGCGGCATTTGGACCGCCTCAGAAGAAATTTGAAGTTCTGGCAGTCAAAAACGGGCGGCACGTCGTTGAGGCCGCCATGTATTCCTAGTTTATAGCAGTGCCCACCAGATTCCGTCAATAGACAACTTTTAGCACGCGTGGTGTACTGCGGGTTCAGTGCTGAAATGTAACACTGGTGCTGGCGGTTCGGGCGCCAACACGAGCGGTCTGAAAGCCGCCCTGCGCCAGAAAGGTAAGTTGAGACTTTTCCTCGATACGTTTCTGCTTTCCTTGCATTGTAGTCACTTCTCAGTCATTGAATAAGTGAGAATAGATTGTTACCTCTCATAAGACTAAAAATATTTTATACTTGTTTTCACCTAGAATCAAAAAACAACTGGAAGAGACAAAGAGAAGGCGAGTAGAAGAATGGCTTAACCATCCAGGTCCTTCAACGTGGGAACGTACTCTCAAGAGGGAAACTATTTGTAAGCATGGCCCTGAAAAATTTCGTAGATGAGGAAGGCGTTGAACTGGAGGATGACATCGATTTTGAACCAATGGATGTGGAAGAAGACCAACACACTAGTGAGTCTGAGGGGAAAAACAACAGAACACAAATTACTTGAGACATATTGAGGAAGTACTTATGGAAGAATCACAGCACGAAGAAAGTGTCGTGCCAACGATGTTATGAATCTACCGACAGTGATGAAGAAAACTAAAAACTGGGGAAAAAAAGCTGTGATCCATGTGACAAAATGTGATCTATCTTTATAAATTATCAGTCTGAAAAATCTATTTTTTGTAAGTTACAAGACTGAAAAGTTCACATATTTTTCTCATTCCATGTGAAACTGTGAAGTGATATGATTATTTCGTTTATTTACTCATATAATTTTGAATTTTTTTTAATAGTCTCGAAACAGATTCTATTGCTTCACGAAGCGATACTAATTATGTTCTCTTCACTATTGTGCTTCCTAATAGTCGTGGAAGTCAGTTTTTCTTTTCCATTAGTTTATTATTTTCTACATGGCATTGAGAAGTCTTAAAAAAATGTTTGCCTCAATTTATTGCAAATAAATTAAATAAAACTTGTTCGTTGAATGTTGTCATCTCTTATTCCTTCATTCCAGATCGAAAAGTGAATAAAATGGGGAAGCAAACAGCACAGTACGGCGGGCGGTCTAAATGCCGCCATGCGCGGCACTTAGATTATGGAAAGAGGCGCGCGCGGTGGAGGGTTAATTTGGATTTTACCCAATCGGCAAATTTTTTTTCTTAAATATACCAGTTAATTATATCATAATTTTTTTTAAATATATCAGTTAATTTATCCAACTCTTAAAAACAAATATGTATTAATAAAAAAATTAACAAACAATTAGCATGGCATGATTGCAATGATAGGTGTAATCTTAGTTTCCTTAAGACTATAAGGAATAAATATATTAGAATATAAGATTAAGAGGAAAAAATATTTCCTCCACTAAGTGGCATATTTTTAATTGAAATGTTTTCAGGATTATTTACTCATCACTATTTCTCTCTATCTCTCTCATACATTCTTGGTTCTTCATTCCTGACCAATACTTAAGTTAGTTTATTGTTGAATTAAAAATATTCAATTGGTTAGCTAAAGAATGCTATTTTATAAATCAATTTTTTTTTACAATTCTATTGAAAACGAAACTTACTTCCTGTGACATGGTGTTAATCTTTTTAATGTAAGGAGACAATTGGAAATTAGGAGAATGACTTGGTTAATATGCACAAGGATTCAAAGACTTTGATAGATTTAGAAACAACCAATGGATTTTCCTAATATTATGGTATAACATAAATGAGAAGTTGCTGCAGTAAAATGGTTACTGCCATATCCCTTCATACACTACACTGTTCTTATTCCCTAATTTAAAAAAAATTCCTGGTTTAACCATAATTTTTTACAGTTAACAATCTTTAAATTTTTATAAAGATATTGCATCACAGAATAGACAAAAAATTCAATAAAAACACAGTATTTTAGTTTTTGTCTGACTATAGGTCTACTTTAAAAAAATGAATATCAACAATAAGGCATGGTAGTCATGTAGAATAAATTATTATGTATTAATTAAGTATTAAAAGATCCAAATTTTGCAAACGCGTTTATATATGTTTTGATATGAGATATAAAATATATAATTAAGATTTTATATGAGATATAAAATATATAATTAAGATTTTATATGAGATAAATGTGCTCATGGGAGAAGAATTATGATCATCCCATGCATGACATGGTCATGAGTGGCTTTAAGAGGCTAATAAAAAATTGGGAAGTATGAAAAGTATAAAATTCTTAACTAGCTTTTTCAAAGCTTGTTTACAATTTGGCCAACTCCTATATGACGGATATTCTGGTAATCCAACATTATTCTTGAGAAACAAAACAAAACAATTTTAGGTTTATAAGCATTCTTTTAACTGTATACAAACTGTTCATGGTTATTAGAATAAAAAGGATAGAGGTATTATTTATGATGTTTAGTGCCTGTTTACAAACTTAATATGTATAAATAAAATTAAGTCATAACCAAGACTTATATTTTCATAACAAACCCTATTATTTATGTATATCTTCTTAGTGCAGAAAGGATTATTTTTTTACTATCAAGATTTCATCCATGGTACATATTAGCAATAATTAATTTATACTTATTCTGTTTTTATTTGAAAAGAAAAGATATGCCCAGGATCGGGAATCGAACCCAGGTCGCCCAGGTCACTAGCCTGGAGCTCTGCCAACTGAGCCAATTAAATATTTCAAATAAAAATATTTAAAAATTAATACAATCAATGTCAAATAAAATAAAATATACTTATTTTGATTGGATATCAATATATTCATGTAAGGATATAATATTAAATGGACAGTAAAATATGATTTTATATTTAATGCTTATTAAGAAAATTCAACAAACTCAAACGTCTCCATAATGCTTGTTTTTTATTCCCCAGTAATGATTTATTAATTTCAAATGTACAATTTATCTAAAATCTATGAAACTCGTTTTTCTTTTAATTACAAATCTTCTATTTGTTTTCTTCATTAAAAGAATACAATCAATTATCAGTTATTTAGTTTCATGATTGAATAGAAAGCTCAACTTCCAGTGATGCTAATACACCATTTTTCAGATAAAATCTTCAGGAATCCTCAAGGAAAAGATTTGGTAATGTCTCATTTATAAGCGTTGCATAAAGAGCAATAGTAGCAGCCATAACCATAATCCGTGTAGCTTCAGACATTTCGCTATCTACAGATTCTTCAGCAGTAAATCCTAATAATGAAAGGATATAATACCAGTGGCTTTGCTGGAAATCACAAAGGATTACGGAAATAGCACATGCACCGTGTGAAGCATGTACAGCAGATTTCTCGAGGTTAAGAAGCACTACTTCAATAACGGGAACAAAGAGAAGAAACCACTTTACTATCTCGGGTTGAAAATTTATTATATTCATTACTTCCAGTGTGAAAAGAGGATATGAGATATTATATAAGACATGATCTAGTCTCCCCAAATTCTTCTTGAAATCAAATATACTTCTTATTGACTCAATCTCGTTTGCAACTGTAAAGAAAAATATATCTGAAACCTAGAACCCCTTTTTCAACAAAAAAAAATAAAAATTATCATTATATCTTGTATTTTTCGAGAACTATTCCATCCAACTTTATTGATTTATATAAAGAAGCTTAAGTATACTTGGACATTCTCAATTATATCTGTTTTTCTTATTAGACAATAGATCAAAGTGAAGTAGAAAAAGTTAAAGATAAACAAAAAATTACCGTTATCATTCATTATAAACCTAGGCATAAAAATAAAAAAAGGAACTACAATCATTTAAGTAAGTGGAACTATAATATGGAATTAAAAGTCAATATTTTTGTTGAATTATCTTCTCCTTTTACTTCTTAATATAACTTAACAATTTAAAGGAAAATTTCTAAATATGAAATACCGATAAATAAATAAAGATATTTTTCATGTTCAGAAATTTGTTGTTGATATTTAAAAATTTAGCAAGCCTCACATTATTGGAGCCCTGCATGTTTCTCATTAATCATTAAGTGATAATTAAGTTCTGATTGTATTAAAAAATTAAACATAAAAAAAAAATGAAATAGAACATGTTTGGAATAATATATAAAGCATCTTACATTTTAATGTTTTTAACATAACTAAAAGTGAATTAAAACTCCAAAGAGGCATGCCTTATAAATAGGATTTTAAATTAAAATTCCTAAAATAAAGTATTTGGCCTCTAAACACTGAAAAACTGACCATTCAACGTTTCACCAATTGAGGCATCATAAAAGAAGACAAAGTGCAGCACATCTTACACTAACAGCCAAACAGACACCAGGAACCATAGGCTTTAAACACCTCCCAAACTGTCCCAGCATTACCTTATTTTGCCTTTGTTATTTATGGAGCATCTAGGAGCAAGATAGCTGTCTCAATTTGATGAGATGTGCTGCACTTTTTTCTCTTTGATGTGATTTTCTTTTAATGTGTGTCCTGAGAAATATTGACTGGTTGATTTTTTCAGTATTTTACAGAGTTAAGGCTTGGTTTTGGGGATCATTTGTATTGCATCTAAGTGATGAATAATATTTAAGAAAAAAAAAACGAAAATCAGTGTATAAATTATATTATATTGGCTTCAAAATGTTTTGTTTCATGTTCAAGGAATATATTCTGCCATAACACACATGGCTAAGATGCATCCAACAGCAAGACATACGTCATGGTGTTCTTCAATTTCACCAATCTTTTTTATTAGAATATCTGCGATGAATGGAATTGGGAAAAGAGCACTTCCCCAATATTCGGGCTTTTGCTGAGCGCAAGTAATGGCCGAACCAGCTGTCATTGCATGGGAAATGGGCAAGATTTCTTCTGCCTTTTCATTGAGGTTAAACTCAAATATTATAAATTCCACTGCTGGGCCTAACAATTGAAGAAGACTGAATCCAGGTCTCATACATTTACAACTCATAATGTCCATAGCAAGCAATGGAAACCCGAAATTATCAACAACTTTAAATAGATGTTTTTGCACTGTTTTGAAAGTATCACCACCGACGTCGACTGTAAAGAAAAAATAATTATCAGATCTATAGCATGATGAAGCATGAAAGGTAATAATACTAACAAAAGCAAAGAAAATACAGATTTATTGTTAATAACTGGTGCTCTGTTGTATGAATTAAATTTATTTTGGAATATATATAAATTTTTTAAGATTATTATAGTCACTATATCCAAATTTACAGAATCCACATTAGCCTACTTTACTGAATTGTAGTATTTCCAAGACAAATTCAACCTTGGAAATCTAGTTAAAACTACATTGTAGGGGAAGCTTGGTCAGGGGAGGTACAGTAGTGAAAAAAATCACCAATACTTATTTTGTTGTGAGAAATGAAATAATTGAAATACATCATGAATGCATTGTATATTTATTAGTTTTTAAGTTAATTTTAATTACCTATTGTGTTTACGAATAGTTATTGATATTAAGATTACTGATAGGTATTAGTAATCATGATACTTTCATACAATATTGGTATTCATTTATTTATGTTCCGTTGATGTTAAGACTCATTATTGGGTTGTCAGAATAACAATTTATGAAAATACTGTCGATTTTAATACTATTTATATTCATTACAAACTTGTTGGGGTATAAATTTATTTCATCGATACTAGGTTTCATTATTACTTATTACCACAAGGACCTAATGGGTACAAATCACTCTCAGAGTTAAAAATAATTTAGATTCAGAAGTTTATTCATTAAACCTAAAGATCATAAGGCACCTGTGACTTGCCTGGAGCCCTTCATTTATAAATTTTAATATTTAATTAGTGAGAGTTGTGATTTGATATTAAAAATGTTGATTGTGAAATCTATTGAAATGAATTACTAATACTTTAAAAAAAAAATATGAAATGAGAAACCCAGAATTTGTCTTGAACAGAACTTAAATTCAAAAGTGAAAAAGTTGAATTCAGTTTGGAACAAAATTCAATTTAGTTTTTGGAAATTTTGAATTTGGCTTGGAAATATAATACATATCAGCGTTTACATTCACAGTTCATTGGAACAATTAAACCAAGTATAGAATAAAAATGAGACATTTCTAGTTTCTTCTTCATGAGATTTCTTCAGATTTTGTTCAACCTACACCAAGTGGTCTCAAATAAATTAAGTAGGTATACCAGCTTGTTTTTCTTTCTCACTAGTTACTAATGGGCAGGGTAGCCTTATTTTGGTGCTGGAATTAATAACAGATAATCCACTTTTTTGTGCTCATTGAATATTGGTTTCATCATTATTGCTGACAGAGGACTGCTCCATGGCTGTGTTGAGTCCATTAACAACTTTCCACCGGGCAGATTACATCCCGCCATTGTTTGGCAGTTTTATATATATATATATATATATATATATATATATATATATATATATATATATTATGTTTTAGTTCTTGAGTTTCAGTCCTACATTAGGCGATGTTTCGAGCCTTCGTTAGTCTCATACTCATGGCCTAACAGTGAAAAAATGAGCTTTTGGAAAAAACCTTAAATAGCACACTAAAATAAATATTGGATGGAAATAGTTGGAGGTGCAGTCAAAATAAACACCAAATAAGTGTACTTATATATTAATTGTGCCGACGTTTCGACCTACTTTGTATTTCATCTTCTTCAGGGCAAATAGAATGAGGTGCGGCTAGGTGAACCATGTAACTCAGTTGATATATATATATAAACCATGCCACGAGAGTGGTAGTGCCTTTGTTCGGTGTGTTTATACTAAGCTCTGTATTCCTTCTTCAGAACTCAGCAAGTGCATGATTCGGTAATCAGATCTCGCGTCAGTCTGTTCGTTTAGTCCGCAAGACTGTTACTTCACCACCATGCGGCCCGTGTTAAATCTTTCATATCCTTGTTCCTAAAAACATTTCTACAAAGGTCTCTTTTTGTTAGCCGAATCCGGCGGTAATTATGAGCACATTAGAGCCAAGAATATGCTTCCATATCCGATATAATAAATACGCCGCCTAACCTACAGTCACAAGTCCCAAGAAGTTAATTACAACTACAGTCGGTTTTGGTCTTCTCTTTCCATTGCTTAGAGTGATTATTCTTGACGAAACACTGAGTCTGTAGCTCTTCAACAACATAGCTCCTTGATTACTTTCATGAAAATATGGAAGAGAATTTTCAATTCGTCCAAGAACACTCGTCTTTGGCATATATTGTACAGAATCTGAAGCCTATTAATTTTGGGCCATCTTCACCTGCTTTATTATCATCTTTAAGTATAACGAACACTCTTCTCCTCACGAAATAATCTGGAGATATTTTCCCTGTACGGTTAGTCAAAAGGTTGTATTTCTGGCAGTAAAAGCAGAAAAAGGGGTCACAATTGACAGCCAAGCCCTTAAATCCTCCACTGTTTTCACCCGGTCTGGTCTTCGGTCCTTTGTTTTCTGTTTTATTAAGACAAGTCTCGCAGCTTGGTGTACCTACTATATCCACCCCGTTCAAGGGGTTTACTCGCCTAGTTGACTCCTTATGTCTCCACGAGTACGGGTGTGGATCTTGGTTATTTGGACCGTTTCGGCGCTGAAAACCATTCTCATCCTCTTCTCTTCTTTCAGGAAATCTTTTCTGTTCTCCCTTGGATGGTCAGATGTGTGGTAGTCTACTCAGTCTTTCCATGTATCGCGGGGTGGAATCCTTTGTTTTTCATTTTTCTTTCGGTCTTCCTGGGTTCCATCTCTCTCCTTTATATCTATGACATCCTCCATCTTCTGTCTTCCCCATTACTCTATTACTAGCTTCCAATCTTGTACAATTTCTTGGCTTTCTTCTTCAGTGGTCTTTATTTTCCCATAGTGACAAATCGATTGAGGTTTTTCTTCTTCATATACATTGGAGTGGACTGTATGGACTCATGGTACTTGCTATTATTCCACGATACTGGGGCCTACTCTCCTCACTGCGTCCACATTTATACAGCTGTGTTCAAGCCGAGGTTCTTTTACCCTTAAACATATTTTGCCTAGACAATTACTATGAAGAAATTGGTTCTTCTCTTATATAACCTTTTCCTGCCCGAACTTGGATCTTTATTTATGACTGTAAATACCAACTCTTGCTTCCTTGCAAAGAACTCTGTTATTATACTAACAATGCTCTTGTTCTTTTCGTTCAGGCCATCATTGATAGTATTATTTATTTATCCACATCTATTTGGAGAACTTTCTATAAAGATGGTATGGGGTTAGACTCTCGGTGACTACTAGTGTGACGAATAATGACACCTATTTCCATTTTTCCCAAATGTCAATGATCAAATCTTTTATTTCGCTCATCCTTTAACTGAGGTTTCTGTGTGTAATAGGTTTGTTTTAAAAAAATCTTTCAGCATCTTTTCCTTTTTCACCAGAGGGATAAAAATTTCTCTTCATAATTCTCTTTTACAGCGAACTGATATTTATTCTCCCCATCAATTCGTCTATTCTTGAATTTTCTATATTGTAATGAATTTATAAAAGTTCTTAATCCTATATTTAAAGTATTGCTATTTATAAATTTGGATGAAATTCGGTTTTAAAATAAGCAGATTATAGATGATATTACATAGGTAAAGTAAAGTAATTATAATTTATTTTATTTGTTATTGATTGTATTCATTTTTAAATATTTTTATTTGAAAAGAAAAGATATGCCCAGGACCGGGACTCGAACCCGGGTCGCCCACGCCACTAGCGTGGAGCTCTTGCCAACTGAGCTATCCTAGCTCGCTTCTCGGCCAGACATATTTTTTCTTTTCACTGATCCCATATCCCCGCGTTCTCGCAATTTGCGATGTATACGAGGGGAAGAATGTTCTTTGAACATTACTTTAATTTGTATCTTGCTGACTTACGTCATTATATATTATTATAATTTATTTGTTATTGATTGTATTAATTTTTAAATATTTTTATTTGAAAAGAAAAGATATGTCCAGGACCGGGACTCGAACCCGTCCATCCCATATCCCCGGTGAAAAGAAAAAATATGTATGGCCGAGAAGCGAGCCAGGACAGCTCAGTTGGGAAGAGCTCCACGCTAGTGACGTGGGCGACCCGGGTTCGAGTCCCTGTCCTGGACATATCTTTTCTTTTCGAATAAAAATATTTAAAAATAATTATAATTTAAATTTTATTCATAATGAGGCGGCTCGATATAATATGAATCTTATTCACAAAGTAAGAAATCATAAAATTGTTTTGTTTAACCAAACTTTACATGCTCCACCATGACTATATACCATTTTTTTTAATAATGTTAGGGTTTTCATAACTTCTTTCTAAATGTGACAAGTGTTTGATGAAATTTAGTTCATTAAGTTTCTAAAATCTTATTTCATATTGTTTCTCTTTTGCATTTGTTATACAAGGTAAAAAAAATTACTCAAGATCAGATTCCTTTGTCTGGGATATGTAAGCAGCCTGTCGGGGGGGGGGGGGGGAGGGGCGGGGTCTCTGGTGGTTTAGTGGTTAGTATAACTATTCTCAAAGATTCGCAGCCCGGGAGGTTGCCTTATGATTTTCTCTTGGCCCAGTGGATGGAATGTAAAATTGCGGTCCCTAGCCTTTGCGGTTCTAGGTACTCATTGTAGACCTTTATTCGCATATACCTTGATAGGCAGAATTTAGGACTTCTATTGTAGCATTGTCCATTTAAGTGACGTTAAATGAAACAATTCTGAAATGAAACAAATATTTCTGGAAATTGTTAAAAATCTGGTAAGGGTGATAAAAAACTGTTATAAGGTGCTAGCTTCTCAACAACTCTTCTAGAAAATTATTTTTGAACCGAATGCTATAAATAATCGCCTTTCTCTTATTTAGAATGAATTATGGATTAAAATTATTTTTTCTTATGTTTGCGATATTAATAGATTTCATTGGTGAGAAAACATTAAAAGCAGCGAAAATGCGTTTGGTGTAGTAGTGATCAAAATATTGACTGAAATTTACCAATAATTTTATGTTGTTCCGCTAAAAAAACCATCTCACTAACCGAATCTTACGAACCAAATGTAACGGATGAAAAACAATTATGATATGTATTTATCTGCAGTTTTATTATGTATTACTTTGGAGGAAAACCGGGGGCTTGAAACAATTTTTTACTACTTTATTTTATTTTACCCAAAGGTTTCTTTGATAAATGACTTTTTTTTTTTCTGTCTCCATATTAATTTTGTTTATCGAATAATAAAAAAATGTTAGTTATATCTTTGAATGCAGGCAAGAGGTTGGACCTAAATAAGGAATACGAATACGATTTAAAGAATATTTCTGATGCAACGTGTGTACAATATATATATATATGACTAGTGACCCACCCGTGCTTTGCATGGGCAGTAAGACATATTATACCTACGTTTTTTTGTCTTTGTAATGCATTTTATTGTGTAGATATTATAAACATAAAAACAAACAAAATCTTTCTTCATATACAAATTTATTTTGATGCGCGTTACATTTTTGGGATAACCCATAAGATACTCATTTAAATTGTGTAATATAAAATATTCTAATAATGCGCATGAAATGCTTAAGGTAACTAAAGTATATTAGTTGATAAGGATTTGTACTGTACTCGTCTAAATAGCTTTCCAAATACTGCATTGTAGTTTATCAATTTTTTAGAAGATATAATAGGTGCAATAAGCTATCCTTAAAAATTTTTTAATTAGAAGCTATCTCTGACTTTTTTGTAGATCTATAAAATGATTATAATATCGAAAAATGAATATGATTAATTTACTTTTATTTATTTCAGGAATTTTAAATGTGTATGGTCGCAATCTGGCTATCTGTGATGCAATATCTGACAGAATAAATTATATTAAATGGATTCCTAAGTACAAAAAATCCTCCAAAGCTCATAACTATATGAGCTATGTATATATCCTTTATGTAATTTACTTCATAAATCATTGTCAACCTTATTCATTTATTTATTTGTATTCAGTATATAATATGAGCACAGTATTAACCACCCATATATAAAACGTTAACTATAATTTATAACAACTTTTTAGACAGTAGGACAGTAACATAATACACTTCGTGTAACAATAATATAACTTAATATCACAATTTCATTCCTGTAGTGAACCATTAAACGTAGAAAATATGTATTTTATCAGATTTTTTTTAATTTGTATTAATTATGATTTTGAGAAATTAAGCGAAATGTTTTGTGGTATACCATAATTTGAAAATGCACTTTATTTCTGATAATGAATTTCTGATAACATGACTGATAATGATTAATATTGTTGGATCTCATAATCATATAAACCAGATTATTTTACATTAGCCTACCTTTTTTACTTAAAACACTAGGGGCTTTCTGAAACTCGTACGAACGCTTAAACGAGATAAATCCTATGTAACATTCATTAGTACATGTGATAGTCTTGTATATGCCTCCTCACTATCACTTAAATTTTATATTTGGTGCTAGCCTGAATAGGTTACGGGTCGAGCTAGCCAAAATTTTACAAGGAAGGAGTTGATGTGGTGACTTTGATAATATATTATTAAATCACAGTTATTTAATGACAATCAGGGCACCAGTTACAAAACTTATTCCGCAAGTTGCCGTCATGAAGGTAGGGGCAAAGTCCTATGACGTCTCGTCACGCCATCCTACGCCACTATCTTATCGTCACTATCGGCGCAGCCCCGCACCATTTCTTCCAGATAAATAAAAAAATAAAAAATAAGATAGGATATTTAACCCATCTAATATGTGCTTATTTACATATAATAAAGGTTATACTAGGTCATCGGGAATTATGCCGAATGAAATTACCCATTACTGGCTATGTTAGTTTTCCCAAATTAACTGTCACTTTACTGGGGTGTATTTTCAAGCGATTTTTATTCTACCTAACAGTTCCAATTTTATAGATTACAAAGCGTATAGGATTGATGACATAGAAGTGATGTAACGTAACGTAGCTTGATGGGACTTTAACTACCTCTACCACCAAGCTGGCAACTTGCCGAGCAAGTACTCAAAAACTTGCAAAAACAGTATCAACTTGAACAGATATAAATTTTACATTATAAGGTGCAAAAATGTCGTTTAGGTTAGTTATAAGTATTTAAGCAAGATATCTGGCTGTTTCGTCTGTTATAACTTCTCCACTACTAAACGATTACTCATTATTTGATTGTGCTGTAAAAACTTGGAGAAGACTTAAGTGGGCTTATCGCTAATACAGCTGATACAAAAGTACTATCTGACTGGAATTTGAACTTATGACTCTAACATTAAGTGCTAACTAAACGGCAGAGTTTGCCTAGAACTGAGTGTATTCACGTCTACTTACAAAATGCGATGGTTCCTATAAGCCCCCTCACGGCGAAGAGTCCGAACCCAGCGCTGATGAAAGGATGTTCGTAGCATGTCTTGAGGCCCCAGCCTGCCGTCCCCAGCAGGACCAGATTGGAGATGAGTGAAACGACTCCTTGTTTGTTCCCCTGTTCCTCGCTCATTGTCCTTGCCTTGGAGGATCTCTCGGATAGCCTTTTATGTTACGTCTAATTCATTGGAATTTTGTGAAAAACCGGATAACCGGTATACAATGCATTATTTGTTTTCGGAATTTTTCTACTTGCCAGATGTTTACCTTTGCTTTGAATAAATTAAAAATGGTCAAACATCTGTATATACGTCTTAGCCTTGAAATAGTTGGACCGTTAACTTTTGCCACTCTTTTGCGCAATTGCTAAAAATATTAGCATATAGTTATTTTTATTCGTATCATTTAATTAATGACTTTATTAATCCTTGTATCGCTTTATTCGTTATTGTTTTTTTCTTTTATTTACTTTATGGTTAGGAATGGAAATAATATTAATGATAATCTGAAATACGTAATGATATTAATGTTCGTTTTTGATGATATTAAAGCTCGGCCACGAGTTTATAGAGTAAAAACTTTATATTAAATTACATATTTATATTAAATAGTTCAATATATTAAAATTACACGTCGATCAATTCCAAAAGTGAAATATCTGAGAATTCTGACATTATACTGCATTTAAATGTAAATTTTCCCATTGCCTTGGAAATGCCAAAATACCTAATGAATATGTGACGACACTTATTAATGACCCAATATAATAATATTTCTAATAATAATAAATATTTATTGCATGAAATCGTCCAAATCCCACGTGGCACATAGTGTTTGTAATCTTCTTTTGTCACCCCCCCCCCCAATGAGTTTCACATGGAAGAGTGGACGGGGTAACCTCCCATTGAAGGCCCTCCTAGCGTGGTTCATCTCTCTGAAGAAGATTCCTGCTCCAGAGACTTTTCAGTCTCCTTGTCGGATTCTTCTTCGCGCGATCTTGTTCACTCATTCTGGCCACTTTACTCTATTAATTTTGAGCCACATAATGATATCGGGCTTCCCAAACGTCTCGTATACTTTTCGGTTCGCACGTCTTCTCTATTGACAGTTTACATTAACGGATCCAAGAATTCTACGAAGCAGCGTTCTTCCAATCACAACTATCTCATTTTTTTTGGTCTTAGATAACGTGTTTCTTCTTCGGAGGCGTATTTCAGGACTGGCCTAAACTAAACTTTAAGTAGCATAACTTTTGTTTTCCGGGATAGTAATGAGCTCCTTAGATGTTCTCTCGGGCAAAAATAACAAATGCTATCATTGATGGTTCTCTAGTGTATCTCATGGGATGGATCGTCTGAAGAGGCTACAGTACTTCCCAGATAAGTAAGGACCTGTTTCTATGAAGTCATGTACTCCACTGTTTGCAGATATATTTGTTTTTTTTCTTTATTGATACATAGACTCATCTCTTCTGCCGCCTCCATCAATGGTAAGAATGCCGTTTTCAATGCTTTGAATGAGGAAGCGAAAACTTCCAAATCATCCGCGTAACCTAATAATAGCTTGTCGTGAATTGTATTATTGGTCTCGAATTGTGACTTTCAAACATATTTTCTAAGACTAAATTAAACAATAGACATGACAAGGCTTCTCCCAGCCTAAAGCCTCTTATAGTCTTAATTTCATAATATCAAAATATCAACTAGACTACTACTACTAGACTACTAGAATTATATTAGGTCAGTTATCATCAAAGATTACTTAGGTACAACGATTTATTTTAAGGAACTCTTACTAATCTACAAATTTGAGTGTACTACTCAATTTCTACGCTACAATAAAAGTTTTAATTTCGACAGGATAGGTTATTATGACATCTCTTGCTCTCGAAAAATTTACCTGGGTTAAAGTTTTGTATTTATAAGTTCACACCACAATTCCTTTGATAATATCATTATCAATAAGACACCTGTGCGTATTTAAATAACAGAAATATATTTCGCAGGTCCCGTTGTAGCGGGAAGATGTATCAAAATCTTGAATTCAAAAAGACTTCGCAATCTCGAACAAACTAGCGCAGGTATCAATTTGATACAAATAAGTATCCCCAAAGAAAACCAAACACCAGCGGGAGTCAGGAACATCACGGCAATATTAAGGATTAAAAGTCAGGAAGGTGGAGGTGAGGAGAGCACCATTCACCGATCATGTGCCTTCGAATTGCGAAAAAACTTTAACACAAGAATATAAATTTATGTCGCTGTGATATAAACCGACCCACTCCTCTCTGATACCTAAAAATTTAGCTATGTCACTTCAGCTTTGAATCGAAAGTGATTATATTGTCTGAAACGAATAAGATAATTCATAATATATGTGTAGAAATATATTAGGATTACTAAGATAAAATACAGACACAAAGTTAACACATGTATTCCGCCATAGTTGTTTCAGTTACGATGAGTCCAACGCCATGTGGATATAGGTACAAAGTAGAGGCCAATGCCACATCTATATTATTTTTTACACCCCCCTCAATTTAAAGTATCTTTACAAAAGTACTTTAAATTGCTTGCAATCATGTCCCAGTAAATCAAACAAAACATAGATTAATTAAGTAAATCAAACAGAATATTAAAACTATTTTGATCATATTACAGTAAATCAAACAACATATATTAATTAATTAAATCAAACAGAATTTTGAGTCAATGCAGTGAAACTTCATTAATTCTCATCAATAGATAAAACAGCTAACATTTCACAACCAATTTGAAATTTTTGAGTGGACAAAGGTTTAGTAAAGATATCTGCCTTATTCAGATCCGATTCGATATATTCTAGCTTTATCAAATTTTAAGAAACTAAATCTTTTATAAAATTCGCCTTTATGTCTATATGCCTACAACGCTTTGAGTTCTCATAATTGTTGATCATATGAATGGCGCTCTGATTATCGCAATATAATATAGGGATGGAGTCATTTACATACAGATCTTTAACTAAATCGTATAAACCAACAAGTTCAGACGAAGTCTGAGATGCAGCATAGTACTCTGCTTCGGCTGTTGATAATGCTACTGACTGCTGCTTAACTGATGCCCATGAAATTAAATTATCTCCATAAAATATGGCAGATCCACTTGTACTCTTTCTGTCCTTTTTATCTCCTGCCCAGTCAGCATCCGTATAAGCCACCAAATCGTTTTTACCCTTCCTATAGACCAACCCAAAATTTTTAGTCCCGTTCAAATATTTTAGAATCCGATTGCCTGCATTCCATAAACTTTTAGTGGGTTTATCCAAGTAGCGACTAAGATATGCAACAGCATACATAATGTCAGGTCTGCTCCCCAGGCATAAATACATCAGACTTGCCTGTATAGGACATCTATTGTAAATTCAGAGGTATTAGGATCAGCATCATGAGCCATTGGAGTTACTGCCTTTTTACAATTCTCCATGTGAAACTTTTTCAAAATTATGTTTATGAAACCCTGCTGAGATATCTTTATTGTTTGAGAATCCCTTTTAATATCTATTCCGAGAAAATGATTCGCAACTCCTAGATCTTTAATATCAAATTCCTTTTTTAATAGATTTACCATTTCATTTATTTCCTCCTGTAATCCAACTAAAAGAATGTCGTCCACAAAAATTAAAAGCCAAATAATATTTTTATAGTACAAACACACATCTCTTTCGGACCTTTTAAACCCCAACTCAATTAAAAAATCATTGAAACGTCCATTCCACCTTTTGGAAGCCGCTTTTAAACCGTACAGTGAGCGATTTAACTTTTGAATATTAGAATCACTATTGACACCTTCAGGTGTCCTTATATAAATATCATTTTCTAAAAACCCGTTTAAAAATGCTGTCGGTACATCTAATTGTTTAATCTCGTAGTCATGATTAAGCGCAAATGAAAATAAAGTCCTGATACTACTCATCTTAGCGACAGGTGAGTATACATCATACGTTTTGGATGCAATGTTATGTTATGCAATGGATGTTTTGGAATGCAATGTTAAGAAAAGGGTGGAGGTGGAAAGATGATGATCTAAAACCAAAAGATATGGAGGACATAATTAAAATTCACAATGCCAACAATGAACATGCTTGGCAAGAGGTACTTAAATGGGAAGCTCTTCATTGCAAAGAGTGTAGCACTCCTAAACTTAAAAGTTTTGGTGGAAAAGCCCAAGATTATTCTCCAAGAGCACGTATACGCCAAATGATGGGGTACGAACTACGTTTTGACAGGCATGATTGGATTGTGGATCGTTGTGGCAAAGATGTAAAATACATCATTGATTATTATGACGGAGGCTCTGTGGATCCCAATCACAGATTTGCTATACTGGATGTGAGACCAGCAATGGATTCTTGGGAAAATGTCTGGGCCCATAACCTGTAGAAACATATTAGGATTACTAAGATAAAATACAGACACAAAGTTAACACATGTATTCCGCCATAGTTGTTTCAGTTACGATGAGTCCAACGCCATGTGGATATAGGTACAAAGTAGAGGCCAATGCCACATCTATATTATTTTTTACAATATGATAGAGAGAACTAGATTATACCTAGCGAACTTGGTTGCTATTGACAATACCCACAATAGGTGTGCCGCGGAATTTGGAGTATAGCTCTCTACTTTTCTCACCAATCCTGTTAATAAACTAGGATTCCGATCCGTAGGAACGGACGAGCTGATCACTGTCTTATAAAGGAATGATGAATTTTGTATTCTGGTAATTAAATTGGGTTGTAAATGCTTGACAAAACCATAGTAGCTCCTGTTTGCCGCCTGTATTCTTTTGAGGAGATGAATGGTTATTGGCATCTACACGGACACCCAAATTCACAAAATCCTCTGCCACTTTAAAGACATATTCGACTACTTGTAAATGCGGTCATTTCCGACAGCCAAATGACTAGGACTCCAGGGCCGTAAATGCCTCTTTCAGGCTTGCTTCTGTTCTTACCATCAGATCAATAACGTCTGCGTTGGCCAGGACTTGGATTTGCCTGTTAAATATATGTTATTCAACCTGTTAAGGGATAGTCACGGGTCGGATTTTCTAGAGCCAGGTTGAATGCATTGCCCTTCTTTAGGCCATTCTCTAATTGCATTGATTCTGACAGTTGTGACTATATTCTAATTTAGGATCTTGATCAAGACACTGTCGTTCTAATCGATTTTATCAGTTTTATGGAAATTTTGAATTCAATGTAACCTGGTAGAACATCCTCCTGCTAACTGTATCGTACGCAATACCGTACCATCTACAATTTCCTAATGCACAGAAGTCTATCTGCAAAGTGGTGATTGGTGCTGATTCCATATTCTAAGGTCTTTTCTAATATCTGTCTCAACGTAAATATTTGATCAGATGTTGTCTTATCCTTCCGAAAGCCGCATTGGTATTCTCCAATAATATTTTCAACATATGGGAGTAATTTTGCGAATATTATATCACGGAGAGGAGTTTATAGACGGCGATCAATAGGGATATTCCCCGATAATTATTGCAAGTGTATCCTTTTTTTGTGTACCAGACAATTCGTTTAATCCTCTTCTTCCCTTTAATACCTAATAGATGTGTCAGATTTTTTATGTAGGTTCCACCAGCCTTTTTTTAGAAGCTCATTAGGAATCCCATCCACTCCAGCTGCTTTATTATTTTTAAATTTTTCCAGATTTTCATATACCTCGTCATGAACTATATTTTCAGCAGAATCATCTTGTTCTTCCACTACATCATTTAAATTTGTTCGGCCTCCCTGTGAACCAAGTAGTTCGTTAAAATGCTCAGGCCATCTATTCAATGTTCCTTGGGTATCACTTATAATTTAACCAGTTTTATTTCTACAAGCAATTGTTCGCGATTTAAAGCTTCTACTGCTGTCAGCCACTTTTCTGTAAATTTCTCTGCTTAGGTTCTTGCTTTTATATTCCCCAATCAGCCTCATCTGTTGCTTCATATGCTTCCTCTTCTTGGTCCGGTGTGTTATATTTCTTCTTGTCTTCCTATAGCTCTCGGTTGCCGCTCTAGACATTTTTTTCTGGATTAGCTTATAAACCTCATTCTTACGTCTAGTGATATGTTCATTCCTTCTGTTATTCTGTCTCAATCCTACCGTTTCTTCAGCTGCCGCTATTACGCTGTTTCTTTTAGCCTATTCCATTCCCCGGGTGTCATAACAAACTGGCTCATTTATGATCTCATCAGTTTAATGAGGTTTTAGCTTCTCTTCACTTCCTCATCCTTTTGACACATGAATATTAAATATGACGATTTTATTCCTTTTTCATTTCTAGAATGCGAGATAATTGCTCTCAGACGAGCAGCGATAAAAAAATGCTCGCCATAGATTGTATTATTTTAAATAAGATTAAGAAACATCCCTAAATCAGCTATCAATTGCCTATACCATTTTCTATACCATGATAAATCTCATCGGCTAGAAAATTAGAAGAAGTGATGAAAAAAGACTCAAACCCGAAATTAAAATCTTAAAAAACAAAAAAAATGAAACCATATTTCTCTGAGTGTAATAAAATACTCCAACAAAAACTGAAGCTGAATTCTTCCTTTCATCCTGACAACTGATTTATAATTATAACATTATATTTATTTATAGTTATAACAGCACCGGGTTTGTTTCTTGTTCATTCATTTATCATTCTCTATACTACTATATCTAATCAGACAATGCTGTAGTGGGAGTCTTAAATTTTGCATATTAGAGGATAATTACGATAGGGATCTAAACAGAGGCTAGGAATCACAATTTTATGTTCCCTCAGATGACGGCATATCCAAGGATTTTCACTCCCTTTAAAACTCCAAAGGCCGCCTTAGAGCTGTGAATCCTCGACCATGGGCATAGAGGATTGTCATACTAAGCACTAAACTACGGGTGACCCCATTAAACCACAGTGACATGTTTCTTCCATCTAATACTTGCACAAGGTAAACCAGGGTAAGTATTTTGTAAAATTCATTAGTTCAACATCTCAGTTCTTCTCAGATTCCTCCTAATTTGTAGAACTAGTCAAATTTTCACTCCAAAATGTCATAAATAATGTTAATAACGTTTGAATTTATTTAGATGATTTCCATCATAAGGTTAATATCTAAACTTTTGATGTAAATAAAAGTTATGTAAGAAATAATTTTGAGATTTCATGAAATATGATATTAACTATGGAATAATTTTCTTTCAGTTGTCTACTTTATTAAGTGGACCACTATTAAATATTAAGTTAATTGTTGATTTCATAGCATTTCTAGTATTTGACATGACCGTGGAAATTTACTATTTTTTTTTTTTTTTACCGGTACGTACCACTTCAACCCATGAATGGTCTTGGGTTCAGTGCATGGTATAGTCCGTACTATTTAAAGTACAATGATTGTGCAGGAAGGTGATTTGTCCGCGATTATGGTCAACCTTCTTCCAATTAAGGGTATCCAAGGACCAGATGGTATCCAGATCCCACAGGATCCACAGGGTTATTGATACATATTATTAAAATCTAGTTTAAATTAATTTTTAAATGTTTAAGGTCAACTAGGATTTAATTTTTACAAATAAAGTGATGATTAAAAATCTGATATCTACCCATGCTACATGAGAACTTATAAAAAGTGGAGACATTAATAACAGAAACACCAAACATAAGAAAGTGTAAAATATTTTTCTGTTGTCCATTTCATCTCTTATTAATGATTGGAACATAATAAGTCAGTAGCTGTTAAAATCATAGGGAATTGACTATTCAAAAGACTACATTTTAAAAGTATTAATGCTAATTTATTTATTTTAATTGGCTTACGTTAGTTGTTTAATAATTGTCTTATTATTTTCGATGATGAATTATTGTATTCTTTATATCTACAAAAGAAAAAACATTATAAACCCCTCCATAAAATCTGAGGGCTTAATGTTTCAAGATACATAAAATACGAATATTAGACATTTTATATGAATGTATATATATGTATATACATTAATCATGTATGCATACATATGATACATATGTATATTCAACAAAAATTTTCCTGTTCATCGGACCTTGCTCTTATATCTCTAACAAATTTAAATTTAAACTATTATAAAATATTTATTAGAAACACTGTTATGCAGAGGAAAATGTTTTAATTAATAGTCAAATAAATACATTTATTTAAACTATCGAACCATTGATAATGTTATAAATTTTCTGAGAATACAAAATACTGTATTATATAACAGAATTTATCAAGACATTTCATGTTTATACACCATAACGATAGTTGATGTATTATGTCTCCATTTAAAATAAATAATGCAAAATATTACAATCTTATAACATATTAAAATAATTTACAATATTTTGTAATTAAATTACCCGTTCTGTTGTATGTGGTTCACCTTCCTCCATTCCCTTAAACTTTATTTTAACTTAGCTAAATTAAATGGAAATGTCAACGAGATCACATGAAAACATCAGAAATTTAAAATATTAATATATTTTATATTGTATTTTACATTAAAATAGGTAATTTGGTTATGTCATATAAATTTTTATTAATATTCACGTCTAAGAAGGTATCATATCTACATACACCTATTATACAATATTAAAAGCTGGGTATGAAATGTTATATTTGAAAATAAATTCAAGAATAAGGAAATATATATGTATGTAATTAATTATATCTAGAACATTCATCATGGCATTTTATATATGATAAATAATAAATGTATACACTAAAAACTGTATGTTTAATACAATTTATATGGCATAAGCTTCATTCCAGTTTCATTTAAACAACAATATTGTTTAAAAATGTGATATTATCTTTTTAGATTAAGGAATAATGAAGGAAAATTAATATTTAGAATCTACTTTTTCACTACTCATTGAATCATTATTTGCAAATATGTTCATGGTTGTTATATTTTGTTATAATCAATATAGATAGATCATCACTAAATACCTAAACTCTTAAAGCCATTAGTCTCACTTTCCTTAAATTTAATTTAAATACTAGATTCATTTTGACTGATTACAAGAAAAAGAACTGATTACCACATAAAAAAAAACTTACTAAAATAAATATTTCTGAGATATATTTAGTATTCTTATAAATGATTTTTATTATTATTCCACTAAATAAAATAAATTAAGATTAAAAAACATTGTCTTGGAATTCAAAATTCAAATTTATATCAATGACCAAATATAAAGAAGTATTTGTATGGGAAATTAAAGTTTTTTTCCATCAACTGAATATTGTGTTTAAAAAGTTAAATATTTAAAAATTTACAACCAATATAAATAATTTTATAAAAAAATATAAAGGTTTCATTTAAATTCATATGTTAATTAACTATTTAACTGTATAAAACTTATTCTAGGCCTATCATAAACTTATAAGGGAGAGAGATAACGATAACACAGGTTTATTGATTTTATTATTTCACTGCTACTGGTTCACACTTATATCCTCATTTTCTACATTACGTAGTTAGATACATTTTTAAGACGGAACACTAAAAATGAGGTAAAAAGGAAGATTTAGATTTCAAGATGACAGCCTTACTAGACAGGAAACATTCACCTATAACTACTGGGTTTTTTTTTTTGTTCCTACAGAGGATATTTAGTGATACCTGTCAATTGACTAAAACTAATTAAAATGACATTTTGAATTACCTTATCATGATATATATCTATGACTAATGATTCATGATTACTAAAGAAGTTTGTTTTGCTGATCTATACTTACCTTATATCACTTGTAATTCATTATTAATATCTGTTAAACATATTTTTGATTCATACATTTTCAAGATGAAGTTTATTTAAATATATTAAAAAAATAGTGCAGAAGTTATTGACAATGTGCCTCTAAATTTGGTCTAATCACTATTTTATATGGAGCATTATTTTCTTTTAATAGTTTTTTCTTTTCTTTTTTTTTTTTTTACACATTTTCTTAATTGTAGTTAATATAGATTAATGTTTAGAATAGCCTTTGAATATCTTTAATCATTAAAATAAATCATTGGCTTTACTTATAACATAAGAAAAATAGTTGTAACTGCAATATTTTACAGTGAACTGTGTAATATTTAAAAATAGCTTTACTTTAACTTTAAAGTGTTTATTATTTTTTTTATTGTTATTTATTTTCTAAAAATAAATTTCATTATTCAACTAAGCTTTATTAAAGCAGAAATATAATAATAATGAATGGTGTAAAATTTACTTTTTGTAACATGGTTTATATATGTTTTATAACAATAAAATTCATAAAATTTCATTAACATGGGGATAGAATATATGTCAACTTAAATAAATCAAATTATTTTACTCACAGGTATCACTTTTACAAGTCTAAGTGAAAATGTACATTTAATATTTAAAATAATCGACATGTATGTAACTATACTATACAGAATACAACTGGATAGAGGTACAGAGGTATACAATTTTCTCTTTGATATGAACAGTTCACTCTTTATTTTGGTCATTATTTGCTGGGGTCGTTTCATCCTGGAAGAGGGGGTTTTTCACCTCCATCTCGCCAGTCTAAAACAATGTAATAAACGTGCAGGATTCAACTGTCAACTTAAAAAGGTCTAACCATTAAATACATTCATGATAAATTTATTCTGAAAAATGCAATAAGCAGCCTCAATTTTTTTGTCTAATAACCTATAACCTATTAAAAATTTTATGATAATGTTGTATTAACATTATTTTATTAATACATATATATACATATACATACATATATATACATATACATACATATATATATATATATATATATATATATATATATAGAGAGAGAGAGAGAGAGAGAGAGAGAGAGAGATTGTAATGGAGATCTCCAATAATTAATGACGATGATGTGATGTGATGATGAAGAAAGGAGGCTAATAGAAAATAATATATTCAATATTCAATCCAATCAATTATTTAAATTATGTTTTAGATATAATTTATTATAGATATTTGTTGTTATTAACATAAATACTTGGGATTGTTAATGCTCGGTAAGACCAATAACTTCCACAATACTAGAATAATGCAGAGAGCATCATTAAGACTTTCATTTAAAGATAAACCACTATAATGTTAGAATATATATTATATCACATTTTATATACATATATTATATAATTATGTGTTAAAAATGTATGTGTACAATTGCCTTAGGGAAGTAGTGATTCCATCATCCAGTCATTTAACTGCAGATATCCTTCAGTCCTTCTGGTTCAGGGGCTATAATTCCCAATACATGCACCTAGGGGACTCTTGCCATCACACTAAATTACTCCCACACTTGAGACAAAGCTTATTAGCCAGTACACACACTAGGACCATCTAATCCTGCTAGCTGTATGGGACAGGGTATCTTGTTAGGAAGTTATGTGGAGAAATCCCCATCACCTGACTCGGATCAGTGGGCTGATAACCCACTCCTCTTAAAACAATAATTATTATGAAAAACAGAAGTATAGCGGATCTGTTTTTATGATCGAGACACATCCATGCTCATTGTGTCAAGCAAGCTGTACTAAAAAAATACTCAGGATTTCAAATACTTAGGAAACAAGATTGATGAAAACAGCTGTATCAATGGGAAGGTGAAGAATGTTCGACCCTATCCAGAAATGTTTTCCAACGAAACATAGATGATCAAGAAGATGAAGTGGGCACTGTACACGTCAGTATAGTTTTTTACTCTTTGGAGTCATGGATCTTAATAATTATTTTAATTAAAAATAATTAAAATAAGATACCAGAGAAAGGTTGAGCGGAATGTTGAAGTAATTCCTCTTCTGTGTATCATCTATATTGTATTATTGACAGTCAACACTGTAAAGTGACAGTTAAGATTATATTGGCTGTGCACGATGTCATCCATGTTGTGTTCACCTATGTAGTAAGTCAGATGGCGTCCTACAGGTGTACTGGCTGGATCGATACTGGTGTGTGAAGTGTCTGCCTGTTTATGTTTATATAGTGTTTATATCCAATAAATCTGTGGTCGTTTCGTAATAACTTGTACTGTTGTTTCCCTGCACTTTATCACCTTTTTAATCTCATGTTAATATGGAACATCAGGAGATTATTCGTATCCCAATAATCAGATCATACAGATTGAGTTACAGCTGGCTGAAATAACCTTGATAGAGAATAAACTAAGATTCTTTGGAATAAATGTGAAGGAATGTGGAGTAACAAACGAAATATAAGCTGTAATTGGCTAATAATAAATTAGCTAAGACCTAAGACCACCAGTAAGCATTAGATACCTAATAATCTCTCTCTTTTTTTTCAATTCTGTCAACTACTTGCATCATCTATATGTAGATTCCTAATCATCTCCCTCATTTGGATTATTTTTGTGAATTAGTGTTACATGGTCAAAAATTGTCTGTGATCTTGGACTTAAACTTAAATTACTACTAAAACTGTGTAGACCACAAATTGTAAATTAGTAATCTTAATTTTGGGTGAAGACTAAATTAAGGTCATTTAAAATATCAATAAGCTGCTTATTGCATTAATAAAATTTGTATATAGCAAAACAAAACGTACTGGTATCACAAGCATGCAATCTAAAACTACATCTACAAGTATGTTAAGAAAAAATAAATTTACTTTATTGACAAACATTAAATTGCACTAACTGTTTAAATATAGGTACTGTGTGAGGTGGAAAAAAATAATAGGCATTTTAATTAGTGTTGGATTCCATGAATAGGTAAATGCATTATAAAATATATGTTTGATACAACCCAAGAACAAGTTTTGAATTGGCATAAGCCATTTTGCTATAACTATTCCTTGATGCTAAGGACATTATTAATATTATAATAATTATTTGTAACTAACACCATTTTTTTTAGAGGAGAATGATATTATTACTTGTATTTTGATTCACTCAAAAAAAAAAAAAAAAAATCATGATATTTCTTTTTTCTACCCAACGGAGTATGGTTTAATAAATGTTTTACTCCCTTGTATGCAGTATATGAAGTATTGTGGCCAAAATCCCTTTCAGATTTCAATGGATATACCAATTTGGCCTTGAATCCATTCTTATTTTTCAATATGGCCTCTGTGTCTATGCTCGTTCATATATAAGGTTTGGTTTTATAAAAAAATTTGCATTTAATAAGTGTAAAAATGACACATTCAATACTTATGTAAAGTAGAAATAAATTAAATTTTATAAATAGAATTAATAGACAATACTTGTTCAACAGACAAACGAGAACAGACATTTAAACACATAATTTATGACTGCCAAATGTATGAAAAGCAAAGGTCAAAATTAATTATTTCAATCATTTTAAGAGGTATAGATTGGCCAGTGCCTGAAAACGAACTATATAAAACATTTCGGGCCGAATTCATTAAATTTATTAATAATACCGATTTTGAAAAGTTAACATCAAATTAAGAATATATATATATACTTAGTAAGGTCCATAAGTTTCCAGCCTGTCCTGCTTGTTTTCTTCATTACTCCCCTACTCACCATGTAGGTCTGTTTCAAAAAATATAATGCCTTACTCAGAAAAGCAACTATAGCTTGTTTTAAATGGCATTTATTCAAAAATTCCTCTAGGATAAAGCTGGTCTGTGTCCAATGATAAGCCTTCAATATTGTTTATGAGCTCGTGGGACGCTAGCAGTAGACAAGTGCTGTTCTGATCACTAGATAGCACTTATCTAGCGCTTCAGCACGGTAAGAGATAATAAAAAATAATACAATTATACGGGCAAGTGTTTAAGTTAGCTTTTATAAATCTAAAACCGTAAACAAATGAGGTAGTCATTTTTTTCTGTTCATTTCTGTTTGACTATGAACTCCTCTTGCTAAGTTTTATTTATATCTGTAAGTTTCAATCAATTATTGCATGTTTAATTATAAACATATTGTATGACCTATGATGAATTTTCAGGGTCTTTGATTTCCTCTCTCTATTATATAAAAAAGATTTAATGATCATGATATAATTTATTATACAGTTGTAAAGTGAGACTGACCATAATGGGGACTCCAAACATCTTATTCCCAGAATTATTTCTCCCAGTATTATTTTTCTCCGAACCAGAAATATTCCACTTTTCTGCACCTCTCATCATTCAATTGAAGAGATTCTGGCCTCAAAACTCCTCGAGTAACTTAAAGATAGGCAATACAAAATAAAAGTACTAAAAACAATGAATCCGAGTGGGTTGATATATCGGACAGTCCTGATTCTACTGCACCCAATGAGCAAATGCGAACTATCCCCAGGGAAAAACAGGTCGAGCACTGCTCCCTCCTGGGCATCAGTCACTGCTGTTTTTACAATGAAATGTGCTCCATACATAAATATAAATCGTAGTAATATCCACTTTTAAATTTCTCACCATTATATAATAAAGTTTTTAGTGTTCTTGTAATATTTTATTTAACAAACAAGGTGGTATGATAAAAATTGAGTTTGACCATTGTAGAATTTGTAAAATGGGGTTTGGGCTCCCGTTTGGTGGACAGGAGGTATCCCCTAATTTTGTTTTAATGAACATCGCTAAACTAAATCCTACTGCTACAGGAGTAATTTAAATAATAATGGTGTGCATTTTGGAATGTTATATTAGCGCTATTCTTGGGGCGAAGGATAAAAAATATATTTCAAGATGAATGCTACCAAAGTATTAAAAAAAATGTGTATGCTTCTGTACTTTGCAGTTGGTGGCTGACCACTCCTGAAAAACTATGATGATATCAATGAAGTTCTTAAAAGTATTTACTGTTAATGGTAAACTACACAGAATAAGTTTGTTAAATATACAAGAATTGGCATGAAAAAAAAAATGGTGGGAGAAATAGATTAATTATCAATGAACAGCATGATGAAGTTTAGGCGTTTAGACAGGCACACCACTTAGAGACCTTCTTGATTGTTCAGGAGCTAACTTTCCATGGTAAAGTTAAATTTCATAAGTACCCTCAGGAAGAGACGTAGAAGTTTTTCATTTAGTGACTTTTTGCAGTTTCGCCTGCGTAACTATACAATAAATTAGGCTTCTGTCTCTGTAACCTGATCAGGTGATAAAGCTTACTTTAACAGAAACTGTTCTTTGAAAAGGAAGTTCACAAATTTTTTTTTTGTCTTTTCCAAAAATGCAGATGGGCTTTCGTAAGCACTAAAAGTATGGAAGAAATTATTTTTTCTTCTTAAGCCTTCTAACCTTAAACTTTCTTTTTATTGTGAAAGTTTGAAAATTACTTTATTATCACTATTCATACATGAATATGGATGGAATAATAATTAAAACTGGAGTATTTGATTTATAATCACTTTATTCTGCACTCATTTGATTCTTTTTAATAACTATTTTCTTGTTTGACAATTAACTAATGCAAATAGCTTTCTCAGGATTCTTTTACATAGAGATTTTAAAATTACTAATTATAGATATGCTTATGGTGTGGATGGTACTCTTTTTATATTATTTATGAGTTTAATATTTCAAAATATTAAACTATTATAGTAATAGTAATGGTCTAAAACAAAAAAATTAAAACAAGAACATCTCACAAATAGTGCCACGAATATTTATTTATTCATCGTTTTTACTTAAACATTTCAATCTATTGCACAGATTTATCTTCTACCATTTCTAAAGAAGCATTTATGTTTCCAAGAAAAGCCCATTATTTTTACCCCTTATCCAATAATAATCATTATCGATTATAATGTTATTATAATTATTTTCTCTCTAATTACCAGTCACTATCAGATATCCATTTAATGTTATTTTTCCTAGGACGACTATCAAAATGATTATTAACATTTTAGCATAGTTTTGAACTAAAAATCCATCTAAAATTATAATTGTTTGCTTTAATTTAAAAAAAATTATAATGACTATAAAGAATAACATTTGGACGGATAAAATGAAAGTGCACATTTAAAAATATTATGCATAATATAAATATTTTAATTCATTAAAAAAAATTGAACAGAAATTAATATTAATTGCTTTTAATATACCCTGTTATTTTAAAATTGATTTACAAGTAAAAAAATGTAATTACTTATCTTCTTGTTGAAGGTTGAAAAATTTGGAAATAATTTATCTGAAATTTAGTGTTTAATTTAATTAACTTTATAGAGGAAATAAAATGTTAACTATTTAAGCAGTCAAAAGAAAGTTTTCCCTCTCTAATTTTACAACAACTTTCAAATCATATCTTTTGTAGATAGACAGCTTATTATATTTTGAATTGAATATTCTTTTCCAATTTTTTTTTCGAGCTTCATAATTTTCATTATGTACCCAGGGAGCCAGCCGTACAGGCTTGGCGGTTAGCCACCATGACAGTTTTAAAGCCTGTAGAAAATTTGTTATGTACATCAATATGACATACCGGAGCCAGTCCTGGACACTCATAAACAGTGTAATCCCCTTCTTCATTTTCATCATCTTCACTGTCTGCCTCTGACACAGACCCTCGTCGCTCACCTCGGTTCGAACTGGAACAGAAAGTGGAAACCCATACTGACAATTACTTTTATAAAGCTTTTAATACTGGATAGTATGAATTAATTTAATTATTACATTTAATTAATAGATGATATATGAATAGAGAAATATTGACTTATTGTGACTAAAGAGTATTAAGAATTGTTTAGGAGTGATACCAAAGTAATTAAATAAAAAATCTGGTCTTTTACATGAGTTTTATTCTTAGGATATGAAGGAAATATTTAAATAATATGATATGATAAATATTTAGCTATTCATTTTATCTTGTTTACCTGTCCATGGCTATAATGGTTTGTTTTGTCAGCTGATAGTGGTACATCTGGGCCGAGTGTGCTAGACGTCGGTCACCAGTCGGGGTAGCCTCTTTGTTCGGACCAGTTACTCCATAGGCTGGATATTCCACATCAGCAGCATCTTTTGCTTTCTTCTGTAATCTGTTAATGCAAAGCATTTACCAATAATTATTATGTCACTACCTCCCTTAACGTTATAAAAATGAATTGGTACATTTATTTAAATATTCATAATTATACAAATTAAGATTTATATACAAAAAATGTTATCTTGTTTATGTTACACAAGTGGTATCTCCTTGAACGTTTTCCTAGAATTGTGATTTTCATCACTATTCCTTTAATTTCAACTTCAATTCAGGACACAAGACCAAGGATTTTAATATCATTAGAAGAATAAAAAATAAAATATATAACAGTATTTTTCACTTTTTTATCAAATAATGATCAGACACAGTGAAAACAATTAATAGAGCATTAAGAGTGCCTCTACGAGGGAAATTCTGCCATGAATAAAAATATTGGAACGTAAAGAGAGTGAACGTAGTCGTGAGGGAATCCCTGTGTTTCCATATTCCCGCACAAATCTTGAAACAAACTTGAGACATACAAGTCATATCTCTCAGCCCATTTTGCAAATATAACAGTTTTGAGCATTTCTGTCCACTGCATTCCTATTCAGGTAGAGATTGACAAAATCTCATTGGAATTGGATAGTTTGTTCGATATATATACTGAAGTAATGACCTGTGTGAGTGAAATACTCATGAGAAAACTTCTCCCATGTAATTTCACTGTGAAGACTTATAATAGAATAAATTGTCTTTAATATAAGAATTAGCAGCCCTTAAATATGTTAAGGGATAATAGAACTAAACATTATTAAAAATGCAATACTCATATGAGTACTACATATGTATTATCATTTTACTACATATGTAGTATGTCATATAGTACTTAACAAAACATGAGTACACTTAATTAATTATTAACTAATTCAGGCTACATGTTACTGGCCTAGAGGATCTATATACTCTATAACTCCTGGTCCTTTTCGGATCTAATTCCGGTATTATGGTAATAATTAATTTTTAAATATTTTTATAAAATAAAATAAAAATTAATAATTAAATAATTCAAAATAAAAATATTTAAAAATTAATGCAATGATCTTCAAAATATAAAAATATTTAAAAATTAAAGCAATTATTAAAAAATTATAATAAGGTAATAATTAATATTGAATAGCTGCTAATGTGTCAACAAGTTTCTACAAAAGTTAGTTAAATTTTAGTTTTCTTTTTACTTAATCTGAAATTTTAATTATCTATTCTTTCTTAGCTGTTGTTTGTTTATTTAACGTCACTTTATGTGGTTATGGCAAATCGGAGTTCTTTCTTAGTTCCAGCTCCTGGCGAATAAAGAGCGGATGGATATAAATAAGAAAAAATAAATATCAATTTACCTAAAAGTTTTATTGTTAAAATGAAAGACAATATTTAAAACTAAAGAGTTCACATCATATCTTATTTGTGTAAAGACAATAAAAGACATGATTATTCCTGAAGACAAGTTCCATACATTGTAACAGTAATGCGAGAAGGTGGTTCCCTCCCCCCATCTCATCCGTTAATCAAACTTCTACTCTATTAAAGCCCTGCCTACCTTAACTTATGTTTATAACCAGAGCATGTTTGAGAGGTCAGATTAACCACCCCTAATCCCATCTACAAGTCCATTTATCATTCAAACTATTCCCTAAAAATTACAAGTATTATTCATATCTAATATTGTTACGGTCACCTGTGGTCTAGTGGTTAGCGTAACAAACTACTAAACCCAAGATCGCTGGTTCATAACCCGGCAGGTGACCCTAGGATTTTTTTAAGGGAGTAAAAAATCCTTAGTTACGCCGTCCTTCGGAAGGGACGTTAAACGGGGGTCCCGAGCCTGTACGATGTCAGGTACTCGTTAAAAATCCCTATTCTAATTGAACCTGGATAGGCAAAATTTAGAACTCCCACTGTAGCATCGTCCGACTAGCCATAGCAGCATAAAGTGACGTTAAATGAACAAACAAACAAATCTAATATTGTTACATATTATATTTAAATAGTTAGTATTAATTTAATCAATCATGTAAAAATATAAATTAAAATTTTGCTTACTTTAAGAGACCATATATCAGAATAGCCACTGCAACCACCACTGCTGCCACGAGGCTCCCTGTTATCAATGCTGTAAAATTAATAATGTTTCCTATTAAATAATTTTTATATATTTTAGTTACATTAGTTGTGTTTGGTCTGCAATTATGACAAAAAAGTTGTAAATTTGTTTTATTCTTCTGATAATTCAATTAAGTCTGAAGAAATCAGAAGTTGATTAGTCAAATATTAGTTTAAACTGAAACCCTAGATAAACTGTCAGTGATGTTACCATAGATATATTATTCAAGGCTGTAAGGGCTAATAAGACAATAGTCTCTTCTTGTGGGTTAGGCTTATAGAGGCTATTTCCTTCTTAAGGATCAGTTGTTCAGCTTTCAGGCACTTCTCTCACTGTGAATATATGTGAATGCTCTGCAGTATTCTTGTGCCTTGAATATTTGTGGTTATTCAGAGTAAGTTATAACCCTACTGTGGCAAAAGAGTGATCCAGAAGGGCTAGTATCACCACATGAATGGTAAGTAGAAGAGAGGAGAAAATGTTTTTAAGAGGGTTGGACTCCGCCATACTTGAAGACTGGAAGACATCAAGAGTAGAAGACCTGGACTCACACACACCCTAAATGATAAGATCTGGAAGACTTCCGTCCAAACGTTCGCCTTACTCTTATTAATCTCATTTAAAGTTGTAATCTCATTGAAAGCATTTGTAAGTTTCTTATCAAGACACTCTCCTTGCAGCTACAGCCTCAATTACATCAGTAATCGCCTAAAAATCAATTACCTAACTTCCTTTATTTATGTAAAACCACAAATTTGTGTCAAAAAATCTGAAAGTGCAAATTTGATTATAATATATTGGTAAATGTAAGAAACTCTTCATTATTGATGGAGTATTATTTTGCCATTCTCAAAATATTTGCACTATGCAAGCAAGAGAAAAAAAAATTTCATTGAAATGTCTGAATTTTTTGTACGAGACGACAGTTTATGTTTTACCTTTTTATATGATTAGCGGACGATAGACAGCACAAGCTACAAAAAATAGTTCTGTATAATGTGATTTATGCTTACCAACAATGAAAAAATTCTCTTGTGAAGAACTGTCCTCAACCAAAGGCGTCTTGACCACTTCATCGGGGTTACTCTCTTCTGTCGTTGCTTGTTTAGTCTCTTCTTTCTTTTCGGTCGTTAAAAAACCTTCGGTAGCGTCCTGTTTCAAATCTTCCAATGTCGCTTCATCTCCTGCAACAGGGTAGGAGCAAATATAGTTAAAATTATTTTTATTTCACCGTGTTTTATATATTCATAAGAGGTTAACCGTCCCTGAGTCTGTTTTGTTCCACTGCACTTACGTTAGATCGTTCTTATATCTCATTACTCAAAAAGAAGGTAAAAGTTAAAAGTTGAGGTTTTGTATATGATGTTGTTGCATTTAGTTGTGCAACTTCTTTCTTTTTTTGTTACTAATCATCCCCGGAGTTTATGTGAAGGTTATATGTTTTCTTCAAAAATTATAATAAAATATAATCTGGGTTATTTCAAATTTAGGCTATCCGGTTTGTATATTATATTATCTACACATATGAAATGCTTTGTCCTGAATGAATGAGATATCAACGCACAGCCTAAAACACGGACTCTAGAGACCTGAAACTTGGAGGGTGTGTTCTTTTTATGACGTAGGTATCCGATAAGAAAGGATTTTCCGAAATTGAGACCGGTCCCATGGTGGACGCCGGGCCTAACCACCCTCAAGAGACAGCTCTACAGGGCCCGGCGGTTGTACCAGAACCGCACTTCACTTGGGGATGAGTACAGGCGCAGGTTGGCTACCTACCGGAACGTGGTTCGTGCGGAAAAGAGAAAATCCTGGGAGGAGTATATAACAGAGGAGACACAGAAGAATCCCTGGGGTATACCGTTCAGGGTCGCTTTGGGCAAGCTCTCGCCCAAGTAGACGATAGCGGCCCTGAGGATCGGTGATGAAAGGGCGGTCACCATGGAGGAGGCCGCGCAAATCTTCATCAGGAGCACATACCCCAGTGACGACCCGAGCCAGGACTCCCAGGGGCAGGAGATGATCCGACGGACCACGGAATACCCACCGGGTACTGACCTGTGCCCACCATGGGACATCTGGGACCTCCGTACAGCCGTGGGCAAACAACGCACAGGACGCGCTCCAGGACTAGACAAGGTGGATGCCTCCATGCTGAAGGAAGCTATCCCTTAGATCGAGGAACGGATGCTGAACTTATATAACGCCTGCTTGGACAAGGGATACTTCCCGAGGCAATGGAGGAGCGCAGACTTGAGATTGCTCTACATGGAGAGGGCAATATAAGGAGCTACCTAACTCCTACAGGCTTTACCTAGGAGATGGCAAGGAACATCCCGCCTGATAGACGTGATCCCCGAGGGCTCTGCAGTCTAAACCCCCTCATCCCACCTCCCACTCCTATCCTCACCTCTCCTTATCCTTTTTCCTTCCTCTCCTTTCCCATCCCTCTCCTCTCCTTATCCCTTAATAAAGTAGAGTTCGAAAATGGTCCCTCCCATTTGTTAAGCCAAGGCAAAGGCGAAGCCACATTATGCAAGCTCCCGCATACAGCGGCAAGACCACAAATGCCTGATAATACCCTAGGGAAAAGGAAGGCCTTAGCTATAAGAACTAGACTTAAGATTTTTTGTACTAGATATAAGATTCTTATATTAGTAGTATTTGTATTGTATAGTTTATAAATAAATTAGAGGGTAAGAAAAAAAAATACACGCATATCTGCCTCCTCCCTGTGATGAGTAAAGTCCTGGAGGGCTTAATGATGACCAGTTTGCGACCCACACTCAGCAGGCCCAATCACCCACGGCAGTACGGATCGACCAAAGGCAGGGGAGCCGCAGACGCGCTGCTGCAGGTACGTAATGACGATGAAGCGAGGGCGGAGAAGTATGTCATGTTAGTCCTCTTTGACATATCATCCGCCTTCGATAGTGTGTGGTGGCCGAGCGTCCTGCAGCAGCTTCAGAGACACGAAGCGCCGAGCAACATCTACGCCCTGGTGAAGCCGACGAGTCACGGTCCAGGGTAGCTACCACTGGCGCGTGGACAGGTTAGATCGGGGATGCCCACAGGGCTCGGTCCTAGGACCGGCCCTGTGGAAGTTAAGAATCGACGAGTTGCTTGGTGTCTTGGAGGATGAGCGGTCCCTGTCACGGCGTACGTGGACGACCTCGCAGCGATTGTCTACTCGGATAGCAGACCCGGGATCTCGGCGAAGGCCGAGAGATGTGCCAGCGTTGTAGGAGCCTGGTGTGAGAGGAAGACGCTAAGGATAGCAGCCGCCAAGACACAGGCCGTTCTCTTGCGAGGAAGAATGGCTAGGGCTCACCCTATCAGTTTTAATGTACAACTGCAGAGAATCAGGGTAAGTGAGGTCACTTACCTTGGAATCAGGATAGGAATAAAATTGGACGTGACCCCTCACTTGGACCACCTGGCGACGAGGGTGAGCCGGACGATGACCGGCCTCAGTCGGATTGGCGGCGCATTTTGGGGCCTCAGGTACCCAGTCATGACAATCTACAAAAGAGTCACCCTGGGTATCCTGAGGTATGCGCTCCCTTTGTGGAGCAAAAACCTCTCACAGCGGCAAAGAAGTAGGCTGGCAACGGCAAAGAGAACGGCTCTGTTGCGAGTGACAAGGGCGTACAGGACAACATCCCTGGTGAACCCTGATGCCTCACTAGCAGTGAAGGGAGGGGAAAAAAAAGTTCACTTCTCCTCCAATCAGACAGAAGTAGTGAGCCCCATCACTAGAACCTCACTCCTACCATCTAATTAATCAAGAAAATCCTATTCACATTTTTCACATTTCCTCTCTTATAATGCACCTGGTGCAGTAAAAGAGATGCTTCCTCTCTTTACTATTTTATTTTCAACACAATTATAAGAGCCAAGTGGCTAGGGAAAAAAAAGTTCACTTTTCGCTGCTGCCGAACGACAAGTGAAACCGTTATACTAAGTAATCCTTTTCAATAAATGCAATAAAATTACATACTAATCCTTTACTGACACGAACAACAGTAAACTTCTGTCCGTCCCGTTTGTTAATCAGTGCCAATGTATGTTTCACAGCTGTGATGAAATTTGATTTGGATAATCTCAGCCTGGGGAAGGACATAGGCTACTTTTTATCAACACACCAAACAGGCGAAGTTTATATAAAACTGTATCTGATTGACTAACACATCCAGCGGTCAACGCACAGCAGAAACCACTGAACTTAGCATCTCGAAATTCGCAGAAAGGTTCTTTGTATACCTTAAATGAGACTAAGAACGAAATTTGGACAACTCCACCCCCAAGGGTTTCCCCCTTAATATAATAGGGGTTCAAAGATTGTATGGAATCCGTCAGTTTTGAAGTTAGGCATCTGAAATTTCGGATGTACGAGTAACTTATAGTTAAAAAAATTAAATTATTTATTTAAAATGATCTGTCACAAAACTATATGTGACAGACCAAATTTCACGCGAACGAAGCCGTGGGCAAAAGCTAGTATATGTATGAATAACTTATGATTAATTAATATTTTTATCATCCAATTTTATTTTTCAGGACTGTCTAAAAGCGGTAAGGTGGATTTCATCGATTCCTCGCCGCTTCAACGTACAATTGTTAATCTTTAAGCTATTTTTAACTAATATCCGTTGATAACATGGGGTCCTTTGATATTGCTTACACCAATATACTGCCTATATTGGCAGTAACTGAAGTTATAAAAATAAAGGGAAAACATGATATGTATTTAAATAAGATATTCTGGGTAATTAATGCAAATTTCAATTAAAGGTCGATTTTAGAGAGTGTAGAGTCCCTGGTCACTCGCAGCAGAGCCGTTCTCTTTGCCGTTGCCAACTTTCTTCTTTGCCGCTGTGAGGGAGAAAGGGAGCGCATACATCAGGATACCCAGGGTGACTCTTTTGTTGATTGTCATGCTGACTGGGTATTTGAGGCCCCAAAATACGCCGCCAATCCGACTGAGGCCAGTCATCGTCCGGCTCACCCTCGTCGCCAGGTGGTCCAAGTGAGGGGTCACGTCCAAATTTCTTCCTATCCTAATTCCAAGGTAAGTGACCACCTCACTTACCCTGATTCTCTGCTGTTGTACATTAAAACTGATAGGGTGAGCCCTATCCATTCTTCCTCGCAAGAGAACGGCCTGTGTCTTGGCGGCTGCCATTCTTAGCGTCTTCCTCTCACACCAGGCTCCTACAACGCTGGCACATCTCTCGGCCTCCGCCGAGAATAATCAATTTATGTATTAATAGAATTCCCTTATAGCTGGTAAAAATGATAACAATCCTCCAATGTCGTTCGATCATAAGCTTCTGGAGGTCCGATTAAAGTTTGTACGAGGCGCCATTAAATATGATTATATATTTCACAAAAAGCCTTAATTTATCAAGCATTCTGAGATAAGCCTTAGGGGAATACTACATTAGATAGAGTTCAGGCTTTAATGAAAACACTTTCGTTGGCGGATTCTCTATATCCTCTTTATCGAATAACAAGGGTTCTTTATTCCCCACCAATTTCTTGTAACCCTTTGAGTTACCCAATCTTAATCTTATACTGATAAGGTCTTCCACTCCAAATATTAAATTTTTCGGGTGAAATACACCGATAATCTTAAAAATTATCTTCAGATAGGTATGTAGCCAATTATAATGCAAATTGAATGGAGAATTGGTATGCAGCTTTAAAAAGCACTTTTAGAAAATCGAGAACGTTCCCTGTTGAGTTTTTTGCAAACTAGGCCAATGTCTGCTTTAAAATATAATGACCCACTGGCCTCCAATCTGATCATAAAGTGTTGGATATTATGTTATAAAAATTGTTTTTATAACCCTTTTACTATCTGGCTTATTTATTTTCCAATTCTATGATATGCTTGGTGATCCAAACAAGCGCTAAATAGTGGATAAAACTTAGCATCAATGTCTCATACATCTTATACAATGCTAGCAACCAATAATATTTAGTTTTAGATAACATATGCTTCATTTTGCCGTTGAAAAATTCTGGAGAGAGATAACATAAACACTAAATTAGAAGAAGCCTTCAACAGAATTAATCCACTGATCTAAAAATGTACGTATGGGGCGACCTGTGGTCTAGTGGTTAGCGTAACAAACTACTAAGCCCAAGATCGCGGGTTCGTAGCCCGGCAGGTGGCCCTGGGATTTTTTAATGGGAGTAAAAAATCCTTATCTACACCGTCCTTCGGAAGGGACGTTAAACGGGGTTCCCCGAGTCTGTACGATGTCAGGTACTCGTTAAAAATCCCTATCTAATTAAACCTGGATAGGCAAAATTTAGAACTCCCAATGTAGCATCGTCCGATTAGCCACAACAGCATAAAGTGACGTTAAATGAACTAACAACAAAAATGCACGTATAAAAAAATGAATGCATCCTCTTTAGTCGAAAGAGAAACATTCCAATCCCTACTGAGAAATTCATTGATTTAGATACGAATCAACTCAAGTTTTTGGATTATATTTCATCAACAATTGAATTGAGAATCAAAAGTCACCCCATTACCAATTACCCCAAGAACGACTGTATCCAAAAATATAAACATCCTCCGTTTTCTTAGTGGTGCATCATGGGCTCCCTTTATATACACAATGATAAAACTATATCGGGCTTTTATGTTTTTCAAATTAGACAATAGATTTTTTTTGTATGGCTCTATCCGTCGTCAAACAAGCCAGATTCTATCGATAATACCGGATCGTCATAGTCTCAGTCTATATTCAGAAGCAGGTTTACCTCTCTTATAGAGAAGACAAAAATTGACCATAAACTATATATCAAATTATTTCTGAAGACAGATCACTCCATGCACGAATAAATTTATCTTTATAAGTTATCTGCATCTTTTCTACAAAAACCATACGAAGTTTGGTTCAAAAGAAATTTGATTTTTTGAAACCACATCCCCTACTGTTTGAATTTTAGTACTTTCTCAAATTTTGCCTAAATTTTTTTATCATCCAGTCTGAATGCGCTTTTGCGTTCGTGTTTGTGTAAGTGCTAATAGTAGAACTTTTAATAGCGAACAATAGGCTTTAATGACCTAAAATATTGGGTTATACGAAAAACTTACCACGATTTTATTAATAATGGGTTCGTAGCCCGACAGGTGGCTCTGGATTTTTTTAAAGGGAGTAATTGATTATGCCGTCCTTCGGAAGGGACGTTAAACGGGGGTACCGAGCCTATGCCATCAGGTACTCATTAAGTTTTACATACGAGCCCATTTCCTGATTAACTGAGGAAAATTAAATTTTAGATGTTTTATTTGTTTCTTATAAACTTAATTATTAGTACTTTATATATGAATAGGTTATGATAATGCTAAATTATATATATATTTATGTGTGTGTAAAAGATGTTTACTCAACATCATTCATTTGAATGTTTCTGATACAGTCGCTAATAACTAATAACTGGGATATGAAACCCGGGAAGGTTATTTGAGTTGCGTTTTCTAATTTAAAGGTGACGATTTTGCAATTATGAGTGAAATAATTGCTTTAAATGTTGTTTCTTATTTTACAGAGAAGCTCAATTTAGTTTTTATAACGACACATCAAATTTAGTATTTATATCTATCAACATTATATATATATATATATATATATATATATATATTATTTTTTTTATTTTTTTTTATTTTGAAGAGAAATGATTTATCTTGGGCGGGATTCAAACCAGGGTCGCCCGCGTCTCTAGCGCGGTGCTCAAACCACTGAGCTACCAAGGCTCGTTTCCAAGCCAGACAAATCCATTCTCTTCACCGATCCTATACCCCCGTGTTCTCGCAATTTTTGCGATGTATACACGGAAAAGAATGTTTATTGGAAATTACTTTGATTGGGATCTCGTTGACTTACTTCAATTTTATATTTTTATAATTTATTTTTTATTTATTGTTTTTTGATGGTGATTATTTTTAAATATTTTTATTTTGAAGAGAACAGTGCTCTAACCATTGTGTGTATATATATATTTATACACACACACATATATACATCACCATCGTGTGTGGCTTAATGCTTCAAGACTTGATCGCTTTAACATTTCTTTCTATTAAATCAAATTTAAATCTATTATCAAATTAAATTTGGGAATTTCAGCTGGGATGGAACGTGCAGGCATCTTGGTTCATTCCCTTTGACAGGTTGACTGGCAGGATTCCACTTAACTTGACCTATAGGACCTAGGCCTTGTTCTACGTTATTATTTCACTTTTAACTACAACGTTTGTTAAAGCTGAGATTATTATATTTCTGATGAAAAAGATCTAAGAGATGATGTTAAATTATCATGCCGAATATTTTACTCTTTCTTCTTTAGTGATTTCATTCCATCCATAATTATCTTTTTTTCTATATATAGAAAAAAAGATAATTAGCCTTTTTTTCTATGTCTTATTGAGAACATATAGCATCATAGTAATTCATCATTCAGCTTCTTAAAATTTTGTTAATAATAGTAAATTATGTATAAGACTTCCGGGACCCTGTGCTGATCTGAACAAGTGGCTGTTTTCTATGTCTTAACGACCTATTTTTATTAATAAGTAACCACTTGGTTCGTCAAAGGAATCGAGGAAATTGGATCAGCAGAAATTAATTCAATAGATGAACTAACTACAATAATTATTCAAAACTAGCAAGGCTACTTTTAAAAAAGTATATTTTATTGCGGCTCGTTTTATTTTATTCGTTATTCGTTATTATAAACACAGGGGGATTGTAATGAGGGATTTCCATCTGTAAAAAAGTAATCCTTTTTTTAAACTAGGGTTGCCGTTAGAATAGTAGATGAGGCAATTTATCAAATTAACCTCCTTAATTAAAACACATAATTTGTCCTTGGCTGAAGTTAGTTTTGGATTTTAGAGGAAAAGTGCTACCGTTCAAAAGTCCTGTTATTTATTCCGCTTAACTGTCTCGTTATGTATCATTAGGGCTTCGAGGCTTAAAGTCCTAATTTTCACTAATTTACGTTTAAAGAATTGTAATTGTCCTTGAATTAATGTTTACCGATTACGTAGTGGGGTGTAATAATAAAATTTTGAAAATTAGTAGTAATTCCTAGGAAATGGATAAATAGGCGATGCTACAAGCGACACTTAGGTCCGATACAAGCAGAAGTTATCTCATGCACTAAATAAGTTAATTTAAAAAGGAAAGTCATTATTGTTATTCTTCTTGAAAAGTAATATCGTTCCTCTGTTCGTGAATTGAATTTGATAAATTTCACGTATCACATAGGTAAATATACCTGGGGTCACCTGTGGTGTAAACATTTCCATAACAACCTTTTATGCTAAAGGTTGCAGGTTCACACTCAGGCGGGTGGCCTCAGGAATTTGTAGCAGGGCAATGTTTTACTTCTAAATAGACTAAATGCATAATTATGCCGTCCTTCAGTGGGGGCTCAAAATGGCGCATCTGAGCCTGTGAGATGTAAGGTGCATGTTAAAGATCCATGTCTTAATTATACCTGTATAGTCAGAATTATACCACTGTGGCTTCATCATGTAAGTCATGGCAGCATATCGTGACGTTAAATAAATAAACAAACTAACAAAGGGTTTAGAAGTAAAAATACTCAACTCCATATTAGTATGAAAATCTAATCCAAATTCACTGCTCAATTTTCTCAAAAAAACACCTGATCCGAATATATATAAAAAAAATGGAATTTCACCAATTCTCCAAATTCGATTTGGGTGTTTTTTCAATTAATAGGAAAATTGAGCTGTGCATTTGGGTTAATATCTCTTTTTCTGAAAAATGTGGACTTGGTTATTTTTACTGCCAGGTTTCCCTCACAATTAGGAGTAACAACTGACTCTGCAGATCTTTTAGGGTCGATTCACAGCTGTTAGCAGAATACATAATTTATCTGCCACAGCCTGTATCTACAGCTGACACCCTGAGATACCCCGGTCCCTTATGAACGCCCTAAGAGAGAATATTTTAGAAATTGGGATATTTGGCTGTTAATATGTGGAAGAGGAAATTGTTCATAAGAATTTATGGTCATACAAAGGAAGGGAAACGGCGGAGGATGAAGACACCGAATACACAGAAAAGAGGAAGCAAGAAACCTCTATGGGACACCGGATAATTTCCACTTTAAAAAATGCTAGAATAATATGGCTGGGAAAGGTCTAAAGAATGGAGTGTGGTAGACTCTCTAAAATCATGATTGAGAGACATCCGGGTTGAGAGACATTGGGCCCACGAAGCAACATAGGCCTTTGCGTCTTTGACAGCAATACGATCTTGAAGACGATCTTCTTTCGTTGGGCGTCGAAAGGTGGAGAAGGGCAGCCGAAGAAAGGTCTGTGCGAAGGAGCATTGTTGAAGAGGCCAAGGTAATGCAAGGACCTGCTATATGTGACCCTATTGAAAACCTTAGGAGTATCTCAATAAACAGAAAAAGGTCACTGAGCAGGTAGCTTAAGTGTCCCTAAGGATCGCCACCTGATGATGAAGGATGCCTTAAGAGCAGGCAAGGAGCGGGCAACTGAACATATATGCAATAGCATTTAGTAAAAGGGTACTTTTCTTTCTTTGTAAGTAGATATATAACTTAACTTGTAACTATGATCAGCATACGATAAATATCGTGTTATTCAATTAGATGATAAAGGGCCTTTATTTACTAAACAACTCCTAGTCAGTCAGCAATGTTAACCTTTGTAGGAGAATGTAACGATCTCAGGGTGGTATCCTATTTTATTATTTGTTATTCAGATCATAGGGATCTTATTTTTCCATAAGTTCATTAATTGGGCAGTGAAGCCATTATAACAGACTATAGCGCCCTTAGCGATATATAGTTTGATTGGTATTAACGTGCAGCCTTCATATCATGCATTCTTCAGTGATATATATAGAGCAAATTTTCCAAATTCCTTTGATGCCATGAGTACTCACTGTAGTAGACTTGCTGAGGTAGGCTGGAGGGACGAGGATGGAAGAACCTGATGTCGGAGGGCGGCACGGCGAAGTCCGACTGGGGGGGCGGTGGGCCGGCGGGGGCGGCCTGAGGCTGCTCAGGAAGGGCGTGCGACCAGGGGCGGTGGAGGCGGTTCCGCAGTGGGGTCTCCCTCCGCAGCTCTCCTGACAGCAGCATCTGCCGCAGGTACTCCTCCAGCTCAGCTGAAAAGTTACAAGTCATACATTAAGGGATGTCTAATAATAATAAAAAAGAATGATTTATTTTTCATAACATAATAAAAGTACATATATTTAATATACATTATAATAAATATATATACATTTGTTTGCAACTACCAAGTTGTAGCCCACGCCATTACAGTTTATAACTAAAGCTTTGTAAATTAATAGTTTGAAAATGTGAATCAATATTTATCGGGAGAAGTCTTTAAAAAAGCTTTAGAGGAGACTAGCAGAGGCATCAAAATGAATAATAATAACCAATATAAGATTCGCCGATACACACTCGTGCTTGCCAACAGTATAGGCGAACTACAGAATCTCACGGAGAGGATTGAAAGAGCTAGTGGGGAGAGTAGACTTAATCTAAATCTGAATAAGACAAAAAGGGTGTGGTATGCACAGCCTGGCAACCTGTCCCTCTGTTGATAATAAATAATCAGTTAGTTCAACATGTAGATTCATATTTATACCTTGGAACAGCTACTAACTCAAAATGGGATCAAGCAGTTGAATTAAATTCCAGAATTGAAAAAGCAAGGATATCTCCTCTACTAAAAATAATACTGATTGCAGTATGAGGCAGAAGCGCAGAGGACATTCATGGAGACAGTAATGAGAAGACTGGAGTCGTTTAAGATGTGGATATACAGGAGCATTCACAGAATATCGTATACTTAAGACACCACGGAGAGAAGGAAATAGCATTCGCAATTAAAACGAAGAAGATTGAACATCAAGGTCATCTAATGAGACAAGACAAGTACCTACCACTGCAACTAACAGTCCAGGGGAAGATAGAGAGCAAATCCATACCCGAAAGAAGAATGCATTCCTGGCTCCACAAAAATTTTACGGAATAGAATGGAATGGAATACCAATGCCATTAAATTCTGAAATAATTTACTATAAACTAAAATATCATTATCTATATTTAATGATCTATATTTATATAATTTATGTGAATAAAGAAAAGAAAAGATTTCAAATAAACGACACAGTAGGGTTCAGAAACTAGATTGATTTATTGTGCATCCTAATCCTTCTTGTATTCATTCATGGTTTATTTATAATAGCTGTTTGGTACTTGTTCACTTACTGTTGTACTCCTGGTTTATAACATAATATATATATAGTTCGATAATGTCTCGGCTCTTAGAACTACTTGACAGGAGATCGTGAGATGATTGACTGACCATGATGGATGATTTGCACTATTACCCCTCGAAGCTAGAAGCAGTATGTCACCCCTAAACTATACGTTTTTTAAAGATCGAAGCTATAAACCCTAAACCCAAGGGTAATCAAGGAATAATACATTTAAATGGGCGAGAGAAGCGTAGAGCTCCCTGCACCTTTTATTACATTATGTATTTTTCATTTATATTTTTCCTCTATATTTTTTACTGTCATATATTACGTCCCCCTCCCCCATAGAACTTCTACATTTTATTAATCATTTAAATGGTATATATTCACTACATAAATCTGCCGATGCTGGGGACATTCAGTTTCCTCCATCATAGAATATTGTTTTGTTATACTGATTTGACATTTTACTAATGCAAGATTTTTCAAAAAAGTGAGATATTTTTTTTTACAAAAATCCTTTTCAATAGTTAATGAATATAGAGAAATGAAACTCTTAAAGGTTCCTCCAAGTCCCTTTGATAAGATACTGAGATACGTTGCCCAATTCGCTTGTCGGCTTATTAATTTATCGTCCCTTTATGCTACTATGGCTAATTAGTCAATGCTACAGAGGGAGTCCCGAATTTTACCTATCTAGAACAGAGAATAGAGATCTTTAACGAGTACCTGTCACCTCACAGGCTTAGGACCCTCATTTTATGTCCCTACCAAAGGATGCTAAAACCATAGATTTTTTTACTCACTTGGGAAAATCGTTAGGCCAACTGCCGGGCTGCGACCTCAACGAGATAAGCCTCAATGCAAATCGGTAATATTCTATGCTGAACTCGGTTCAATTATATAAGTAGTGAACGAAACTAAATAAACCGACAACGATTCAAAAACTTATCATTTTCGATATTGTTAATTTTTATCGAAAATATGATTGCAATGAATACGAAAGATGCAAATAATAAAAACTTTTGAAATAATATGTTACAATGTCTTATTTTGGCATTCCATTAGAAACACTTCATTAAATATATACAATTATATATTTATGTTATTTTATTTAATAACATTTCTTAGAGAATAATAATGAAAACAGGCCTATTTTTAGTTCTTACATAACAATAATATTTTTATTATTGTTATGTAAGAATTAAGTTTCTGGTAATATTTTAAAGCAGAGAGAATGATGAACCACAGATACACCCTGACAAAGAAGAAGAAGTCTAGAGAGAAATTGAAATTAGAGTTTTATGTTGAACGTCTTGGGGTGGAGGTGCTGTCTCAGGAATTGAGCCTGTTTGAGCGGTTGATTGTTGGGATGTATTGCACTTTTTTCTTTGAGATGTGATTGATATAACTCTTTTTCGTGTCCTAATAATTCCTGAAACGTCGACTGGCAAGTGTTTGTTTTACTCCAGATTTTTGAAACATAAAGCTTTGCTTGTGTTTTTTTCCATTTGCATTATAATAGAGACTTTCATGGTTTTTTGTAGCATATAAATTCATATGTTACGAAATGACCTTTTGCAAAAACTCACCAAAGCTTCTTACGTTTCTTTTCAACCGAACATTTGGAAAGTCATAGATGTTAAATATATATATATATATATATATATATATATATATATATATATATATATATATATATATAAGTTATGACAATATTTGAAGGATTATGGGTTGTGTTTATGTTAGGATTAAGTCTCTGTTGATTGTATGACATGTAAACAAATATATCTATAAATACTGTAGGTTAAGGAAAATAAAGTTAGTCTTTTACTATCAGCGCGAGTGTCTCTATGTCCCTTATCCTTTTTATTTTAGTTCAAGTGTTCAGTCTAATTATAACTGGTGCCGAAAGACCGGGAACCTTTTCGTTTTGAAAAAGGAAAAAGCGATTTACGTACGCGTGGTTCGGAAGTTTGTTGTGTCGTTCCTAGCGTTGGTACACTCTGGAAGTCGAAAGCATGCCTCAACAAGAAGAAATGAAGAAACTGGAATATCAGTTGGCACAGGCAGCTGTAGAGAGGGCGAGCTTGGAAGAACAGCTAAAGAAGGCGACGGAAACGACCCAGTTTGAACTAGTAAAAATTCGCACGCAAAGTTCGGCGTTTATACACGAAGTAATCAGCCAACTAGAACCATTTACTGGAGTCATAGGTGATCTGGACCACTTTATAAAAGGGGCGGATCAAATTAAGGGACTCATCACGTCGAGGAAGGAAAATGGCACACTCCAGGAGTCAGACGTGACACTCTTAGAAGCATCACTCGTAGGACGAATCTCAAGGCGTGTCCTTAATGCGATACAAGGAGATACGACACATCCTTGGGAGGTGCTTAAGGCCCGCCTAAAGAAATTATATGGTGGAGGAAGATGGACTCCTGAGGAAGACATCTTTTACATGCTGAAAGAGGCCAGGAAACGAGACCAATCAGAGGGAGAATTTGCAGAAAAACTCCTCGTGCTTTATAATAGATTGGTGGAAAAGATGGTGGAATCAGTCGGGCAAGCTGAAGGTACGCAGAGGATGACGTTTATACGGGGAATTTTGAAGGTCCAGCTGAACCACTACGTGGATCGGCCGGGCTCATTACCCCGGGATCGTGATTTTGTAGAGTGTGCACACGATCTTATTGACGCGTACGAGCGGAGTGAAACGCGGCCCGAGAGATCGGAGGTGGAATGGACGGAGGTGAAATTACCCAGAAAGAATCTAAGGACATCAACTAATAGGGACGTTGACAAGAGGTCATTCCAGAGACAAGTTAGCGGCAGGCACGAAGAGAAGAGAAGGAAGCAGGAACGCCGTTGCTATGAATGTAATAAGCCGGGACACGTAGCGGCCCAATGCAATCTCATAAGATGCTACGAGTGTGGAAGGAAAGGGCACGTCGCAAGGGAATGCCCGAAACGGAACCCGAGAGCAAACAGGAGGGACCTTCAGTATGAACCAATGGAGGTCAATACTCAGAGATGGAGAGGCCAGCAGTACCGCAGGAGGACTGGAGGACACGATTCCAGCGGGGACTCATCCGAGGAAGGAAGTGTGAGGTCTGAGCGCAGCACTCTGACAGTGAGGAGACAAGAGGTAAGAGGAGAGAACACGGGGAGAAGGGGGGGCACGGGGCCAGACGCATTCGCGAGACAATCACGTGCGGAATGAGGGTGCGGTAATGGGTGGGGCAACCGGCGCGGGGAGATGATAGTTAATAACAGTGTTGCGGAAGAATTATGGACAAGGTTGCCCGTGGCGAAGTTAGAGGCGTCGGGGGTAAGATTTCTAGTGGATACGGGAAGCACCAATTCATTGATAAGTCGACAAGGGGCGATGAGAATGGGGATCTGGAAGAGGAAACAGCAGTGTAGTTGCACAATAACGACGGTAAGCGGGTCGTGCAAAACGTTGGGGGAAGTTTGGATTGATTTGCAGGAGTTAGCAGGGACGAGAGCAGAAATTAAAGTACACGTGGTCGATAAATTGATGCCGGGGTACGACCTCATTATAGGCTGTGACGTTTTACGAGAGGCGGGGTTAGTGATGACCGCGAATCGCGAGACCTGGCGATACCGGATAGGAGATCGTAAGTACAAACCCCTTTCGGTTGAACGATCGAATATGGAAATTGGGGCCGCGGAATATTGCACAAACAGAATAGAGCGAGTACTCCAGAGAAATTCAGACTTGTTCTATCAAGAGGGGGAATTCTTGCCAACCACAGGAAAAACCGAACACAGAATAGCCCTGAAGCAGGAAAACCCGGTATACGTCAAGGATAGGCGTTACCCTCAGGCATTGCGCGACATAATAAACGAACAATTAGGGGAACTTCTTCGCCAAGGGATTATTAGACACAGCAGCTCCCCTTTTAATAGTCCTTTATGGGTGGTCGAGAAGAAAGGCGGAACGACGAAACAATATAGGGTCGTAGTCGATTTTCGGAAGTTAAACGAAGCAACGAAGGACGAACGTTATCCCCTTCCGCGCGTTGATGATATACTAGACCGTCTATCGGGTGCCACTATATTCAGCACTTTAGATTTAAAAAGTGGGTACCACCAGGTCAGAATGGCTGAGGAGGACATTCCGAAGACCGCGTTCTCTTGGGAAAGAGGTCATTTTGAATTCGTTCGAATGCCTTTCGGGTTGAAGGGGGCACCCCTCACATTCCAGCGGTTAATGGATGAGTTTCAGAGAGGATTAGGGGAACAATTTTCTCAGGTATATATGGATGACCTCATTGTTTTCAGCAGAAGTGAAGAGGATCATGTACACCACCTCACTCAAGTCATGACTAGGGTGCGAGAGTTCGGCCTCAAACTGTCTAGGGACAAGTCGAAGTTCGGGCTAAAAGAAATTAAATTTTTGGGTCATATCGTCTCGAAGGAGGGGGTAAAACCAGATCCTGATAGAATAAGGGCGATCCAGGAAGCACCGCTCCCTACTAATGTTCGTGGAATTCGTCGCTTTCTGGGAATGATCAATTACTATCGGAAATTTATTCCAAGTATAGCGGAGCTGAAGCATCCCTTAACAGACATCCTTCGGAAGGGACGGCGGTTTAAGTTGGGGTCGGAACAACTGGCTAGCATCGCGAAATGCAAGGAGGTTTTAACAACGGGACCGTTGTTAGCATTCCCTGATTTCCGGAAAACATTTAAAGTCACGACGGACGCTAGCGATGTGGCGATCGGTGCCGTGTTATCCCAGAACTCCGAGGGTGGGGAAAAACCATTGGCTTTCGCCAGCCGCAAACTAAACGACGCCGAGCGGCGTTACAGTGCAATTGAGCGGGAACTGTTGGCAGTGGTGTGGGCGGTCGAACACTTTCGGCCGTACGTTTATGGGCGACGGTTCGAATTATTTACCGATCACAAACCGCTGATCCACTTGGGAACGTTAAAGGAATCATCGGCGCGGATTTCCCGATGGAAGGAACGCCTAGCGGTTTATGATTTTCAGGTGGTACATAAGAAGGGCACAGAAAACGCAGTTGCCGATTGGCTATCACGTGAGTTGGTGATCAATGCGATGGAGGAAGAGTCGACCTCCGCCGAACCGTTCGCGGTACGCTACCTGAGAGATTGGGCGGAAAACGGGCCGGAAATTCCTTTAGTGCGGCAAGTGTCAGAAGAAAGTGCGGTATCTACGGAACGGCCGGTGGACCTCCCCGAGTCCGATGAGATCATTAATGACAAGCGACGTCAGTTGATTCTGCGAACGAAGCAAGGTCGCGGGATTGAGACTCAAGCTAGTGAGTACGAAGGGCTTTCTAGCGTTTTAGTACGGTTACCGGCGACGACGGACGAAGCCGAATTAGAACGGATCTTCCAGGAATTCAGTATACCCGATCGTACTCTGCACATTTTCGTAGGGAATCGCGTTATCATGGGCAAGGTACAGCGATTATGGCGACAGGAAAGGATTGGGGTGGGTTACTCAATCGTTCGATGTTTACGCCAGGTGGAGACAATTACTACCGCAGCGGCTCAAAGACAAATCGTGGCCGATCATCATGAGGGGAAAACCAATCATCGCGGGGTGGAGGAAACGTTGAGAGCCTTGAAAACGTTATATTTCTGGCGGAAAATGGGACACACCGTTCGGGAGTACATCGCGCAGTGCTCGGTTTGTCAGCGGGCTAAGTATGAACGCCAACCCCCCATAGCGGAACAAGTGGTCACTCCGACGCCGATGGAACCTCTTCGATCGATACAAGCGGACCTATATTCCTGTGAAGGTCAATCATGGGTGACCATGGTCGACACCTTCAGTAAATTAGCAATGGCCTATCCGGTTGCGGAGAAGACGCCTGGGGCAATTTGGGAAGCTATAGTGCAATGGTGTGCGACCTACGGGGTACCGGAGGAATTCGTGTCCGATTGTGGGAGGGAATTTAACAACGAGCTAATTCGCGACGAGAGTAAAGGGCTGGGGATTAATTGGCGGTTGAACACTCCACACCACGTTAAGGGCAGGGGTGCTGTGGAACGGTTACATAACACGCTGGGGGAGCATATTCGGCTACTAAAACTGGGCCGTAATCTAGACCCGTACACGGCAATGCCGCGCGCAATTATTGCCTATAATAATACAATCCATACCGCTACAGGACTAACACCGGTGGAAATTGTTTTCGGACAACAACGTCGTGATCGTGGGGACTTGCTTACGAGCAATCAGACTGGATTGAGCACGGAGATCCGTCGGTTACGGGACTTACAGAGAAATCGTTGGACTACAGTTCGGGATAGACTGGTTCGCGAAAAGCAAGTGAGGGTTGCGAAGGCAAATCAGAGGCACGCCGGATTTAGAAAAGGACCGTTGGAGTTGGGGACAGTGGTATATCGCCGACTTCGAACAGCGCGAAATAAGACCGACGCAAGATATGAAGGGCCCTACAGAATAATTACCATCAGGGAACACAATTTGTTCACAATTCGCGCCGTAGAGTACCCCTTTAAACTGCGGACAGTTCACCTCGAGGAATTGAGGATTCCTCATCTACGGTCACAATCACGGTCAGAGTGCGACGTTCAGAGGTGAAAAGTTGTGTATCAAAATTCAGTGAAGCTAATTATTTTGATTGTTTTGTTTTTCAGGACTATGATACTATGTACTTGTATAAGCTTTTGTTTTATTTCATTCTAACATGTCTGTATTTAACTTTAAGGATGTTTATTTTCTTTGTTTTGTTTTTGTTTTTTTGTTTTTTTGTATATAGTTCCTCCTGTCGAAGGAACTGGAGGGGGGCAGTTATGACAATATTTGAAGGATTATGGGTTGTGTTTATGTTAGGATTAAGTCTCTGTTGATTGTATGACATGTAAACAAATATATCTATAAATACTGTAGGTTAAGGAAAATAAAGTTAGTCTTTTACTATCAGCGCGAGTGTCTCTATGTCCCTTATCCTTTTTATTTTAGTTCAAGTGTTCAGTCTAATTATAACTTATATATATATATATATATATATATATATATATATATATATATATATATATATATATATATATATATATATATATAGGTATGTATACATTAAGACTGTAGGAATTAACATTTCTCAAATCCATGCTGTCATACTAAATACAAAGAACTCTCCAGAATTTCTTTTTTTCAAAAATCGTCATTGGAATACAATGATGCGTTCTCATTGTGGGGGGGGGGGCATTTATACGGTACTCAACAGAGTCAAACGGTTTTCACCAACCCAGATAGTACATTTTCTCCGATGATACAGCGAGAGACACTAAGAGATTGTCTAAATTTTAAAATGTTACCCATTCTAATGAAACCCATCATGCTATTGACCGAGCGCTATCGATCGGTCAATCCTATAATATTGATGGTTTCTTGGAGATATCTTAGGTTAGGTTTTCGAAGAATGGCCCGATTTTGCCAAATCGGCTATAATAACTTTCTCATAGGATTTTGAATTATTCACCGTTTGGTGGGTTAACAGGTATAATAAATATTCATCGACTTTTATTTTTTCTACTTTCAGATGTAAAATTACAATCATATAACCAACCCCCGAAATATTAAATTTGCGCGTCTGTTAGGTTACGAAGACACACACACACACACACACACACACACACACACACACACACACACACACACACAAGACCGAAAATCTTGTCCTACTTGTGATCCCGTGGATGAAACAGTGGAACACTCGTTCTTCTGTTGTCCAGGTTTTTCTCGGGAAAAGGAAGAGCTTGACATAAAATTCGGAATGAAATCATCGCCGGAAAATATTGTCACTTTGATGATGACTAGGCAGGAGCATTGGAGTGCTGCAGCAGACTATGCAGCGCAAATCGGAAGAAGGCTCAGAATACAGGAGAGAGAAAGGAGAGGCCAAGCTGTGGCTAATCCGACATAAGTTGTCCAAAGAAGAAACAGGCACATAGCCCTTCTGCCCCCCCACGAAGTAATGCTTGACGGCTGTTCCGTGGGATGGTAAAAGGAGAATTGGGAGGTGGTTTTTTAGTGAGTAGGAATTTCACACTGTTGTGTTATTACACTTCGTCTTATGAAAGATTTTTCCCCTACCCAGAAAAAAAAAAAGAAAAAAAAAAGACACACACACACACACACATACATACATATATATATATATATATATATATATATATATATATAAAACTTAAGAGCTTCACTACGAAAGAAATAACACACATAAAAGCTGGTTAAACACCCTCGATGCTTTTCTTCTTGACTGCCCATAAGGGCTATTGAACGGTGACGTGCTGTCGATGATTATGCCCTGCCTCTTTAGCTCATCTATTTCCTCCCGAATGTGTCACCTCATTGCTTGTGGATATCTCCGTTCTTTCACGTACGTAACCTTGTCTGACTTTAACTGAATTTCATGGAAAGTTTCCCCTGTCACACTCAGTGGTCCCCCTTCGCGAAAACAAATATCTGCGAATTCCTCTCGTAAGCTCGTCCTCCAATCTTTGCCCTGAGTGATTACGCCAACACATCTCACGCCCTTCTTCGCGTTTTCCACTATTGTATACCCCTTTTTACCAGCTTTAATTACCCATTGACCCCCTGAATTACTAAGTTTTCCACCTAGTTTCCCGAGCAAGTCACACCCCAGAATCCCCCCGTAATCTCGCGGCATGGTCTCTACTACATGGAATGTTGCTACTTCCCCCTCCTTTCGCCATTTGTCCAATGCCAATTCTATCTCTCCCTCCAACGTACAGGGATACTCAAAGTCATTAGCTTACATGTTCATGTTCTAATCTCCGGCTCACTCTTTCTTTTAAATATCCTTTTTAAATTCTCTCTTACCTCGAACTTCCTGTGTCCACTGGAGACTTCCACTCCTTAAAAAACTCTTTCTTTATAGTAGTATTCACACACAAAAGGTTGCCCCTCCTGGAACATTTGAAGCATATTCTCTTCTGGGGCCCATCGCACCCTCCATAAGCTATTTTCAGTCTTTCTTTGATTACCTGCCAAGAGGTATCCTCATCCGCTTGAATCAGGTTTAGAACGCTCCTTCTGACCCAACGTGCTAGGGCCGTAACCTTTTTGCATCTGATTCTTCTAAAAAATCCTCTGCGACCTGGGACTTTATGCTGCTCCCCGCCTTTGAGGAAATGATTTAGTTCGCCTACATCACCGTTGAATTTCTCTAAATCCGATAATTCTCTCCTAATATCTTGCGCATTAGCCTTTTTCAACTTCATTTTTTCCAACTCGTTCATATCTTGTGCTATTGTGTTCGCTTCCTACGCAGCTGAGTACTCACGCGCCATTGCTAGAGTTGTTAATGGCAATGACGGAAACTCGGGATTCACCTGTTCTGGCTGTGAAGGCTTTAGCGTTAACATTGCCAGGCTAAGGATATCTCTTTGTCCCTGTTCATTCATGTTGGTACAGATTTTATTTATTTTATTATGAGAAAAATAAAATAGAAATAGATTCGTAACGAAATCGAAATATTCTTGAAAGGAAAACAAAAATAGGAAGAGAAAACAAAAAATTTTCACTTTGTATTGCTGAAAAGTTCCCGGGTTTTGGCACCACTAAAGAGCTTCACTACGCAAAATATACAAAAAAAGATGAAACTAGGAAAGAAATAAAGCACATGAAGGCTGGTTAAACATTGACTTTATTTAGATTCAAATCCTCTATATATTTACTATTTACAATGTTTACAATCACTGTTTGGGATTAGTGGCTATGTACATGTACTGGTGTTCATCCCATCTTAACTTATATATATATAAATGGACGTATAAACATATGTCACGTCAAAGCTAGTCAAAATGAAATCAGGAATGGTCAAAAAAGTTTAAGTATAAAAAATGCTATATAATAATTCTAATAAAAAATATTCACTCTCTCCCTCAGTTCAACTATTAAAACTCTGATGAAGACAAATAATGTCTGTCGAAGCTTCGGTATCCGATAAAAAGTTTCTTATTTAATAATTTTGACCTCCATCCAGACTACTCTCTCCGCTTTATAATTTGTAAATTAAACTCATATTTAATTAATTATTGAAGACTATCAAAACAAGACGAGGCTAGAGACACAAACTCAAACCAACTTTCGAAGTAGTGCCAGATTTTAACATTGAATAACTTCAACACCAGCATCACTTTCTCACCACTTCTTTACATCCGAACTCTCTCTAGACTTCTTCTTCTTTGTCGGAGTGTATCTGTGGACCTTTATTCTCTGCTTTAAAATATTACCTCAAACTTAGTTCTTACATAACAATAACATTTTTAGGACTGTTATTATTATTATTCTCAAAGAAATGCCATTAAATAAAATAAAACATATAGCGTATATATAATTGTATACATATGAGGAATTGGTTCTCTTGGAATGCCAAAACAAGACATTATAACACATTTGTAAAAACGGAATGCCCCACTGCTCCATAATATGGAAATCCTGAAAAAGAGAATAATAAAAAAATCATGGGTGCAGTTCAGACTGAAGACGGATAAAAAATGCGAAGTAACAGAGGGGTATACCAGAAAGAGGAAAGAATCTCGGGTACTATACCGACGAGTAGGCTAGCATCACATGTGTACAGAATGAACATGCAAAGATTGGTAAAACAAATATTTGACTATTTCTAGAAGAAGGAAACTAGTACAATGTGGACTAAAGAAGTAAGGAAAGATTTAGAAAAGTTGAACGTCACTGCGTATCACATATGGAAATAGCTTTTGCGAGCAAAGTGATATATCTGTAAGGGTTTCAGGATGAAGAAAGAGAAGGACGAAGTTGGACAGAGGATCAAAGGAAACTTGCCACAGAACACAGGGTGCAGGAAGACAGAGAAAATTCCAGCAGAGAAAAGGAAATAAATAAAATAAAGTTGTAGCGTGATCATAAGTGGTCAATTTGGAATAAAGAAATAAAATATTTTCTGGAGATAAGAATATATCTATTGTTGATTCTCTTACTCTATTCAGTAAGGAACATATCAGTAGTCTATGCTGAGAGGAGAAGCTTTGGAACAGACTCATAGAATCTTTATATCCCTGCCTCCTTTTGTCGAGGGTGTGGGAGAGCTATTTGCCGGCCCAAGTTGATCCTACCCTTCTTAGCAATTCCTTTTGTCGCTATTTACTCCCATCTTTATTTGTTTTTACACAAAACAAAGATCCCAAAGTTCGGTAGTTTTCTCTAGTTAGGTTGTTATAAAAGATTTCACTATGAATGATTCATAATAACAATAAGAAGCACTACAAAAGAATGTGACAGACCTTACACAAATAATATACCGTATATAAAAAAATCCTCCGAAAGCAATGTATCTTCTCTGTTGCAGGAATTACAATTGTTCTGCAGAAAATATTATGCTTGTAAAAAGACAGTTTATTATAAAGAAAAAAACCTATATATCTACGACCATTGAAGAAACGTGAGTTCAGTAAGTGGTAGAGATGGTACTGTTTTCGGGACAAAAATTCTGCACCGAGGTGATATTCTCGAGATCACGCGAATACGCCAGGTTTTTTTCCTATTTTGGGTGCAAAATTTACCATAAGGATCTCCATTCCCAAAGGATCCATCCCCGGTTTTTAGAAGATTAAATAAATTATCTGCCACACCAGGAATTAAATCCGGGGGACCTTCGGCTCGTCAACTAAGCGCTCTTATATATCAACTCGGTTATTGTGAGACAATTTTAAGTTTCTAATATAAAAATCTTAAATGATGTTTTAAGGGAATTATATAATTATATTTTTATAATAAAATAATACATACATTTTTTTTTTACATCACTACCTGAAACTGAACTTTTTAGTGTGAAGTAGAAGTTCGTATTACCGCTTATAGTGGATATGTTCCAGTTCAGTTTCAGGTAGTGATGTAAAAAAAAAATGTATGTATTATTTTATTATAAAAATATAATTATATAATAAAAACAATAAGAAGCACTACACTTTGAATAAGAAACACTGAACTTTTTAGTGTGAAGTAGAAGTTCGTATTACCGCTTATAGTGGATATGTTCCAGTTCAAACAATGAACAACAAATCCATTTTGAAATTTTTCTACACTAATACATGTAATATCCATCGTGGTCACAAAGCTAATTTCCAATACCAATCTAGGTTCACGAAACATACATCTATGTAAATCCATATCTATGTAATTCATCATACATCGAATGTAAATCCTACAAATGCAAAAAACAACTTTATTTTTATTTTTATTAAAACCAAAATAGCTGTAATTAGAGAATGAAAAAGATGAAATTTTAGATAATATTATTGAGTAAATTTATACTTATTAACTCCCGTGATATAACTAGGTCGCTTCATATGAAATGCCTTATTATTTCAAAGTGGAATTAGTGGACCTATGTTGTTTACTATGTTTGTGTTTACAGACTGTAATGAGACGTTATGAATCCTCTCTTTTTTAATAACAGTTACTATACAATTGAACGAACATTGGATTGTATATCATCAATTATGGCCATTAAAACACGCGAATTTCGTGTAATTTTACCCAGAGGTGAAACGATCACATCCACATCGTACTGCAGGGGTCAGGCCTCATTTCATCACACTTCGTTCTCATTTTGTTATCCCTCAAGAATTTCAGTAACGAAATGAAAACAGTAAACAGTAATAAAAAAGATATTAACGCCTCAAACAATTATATGCCTACCTTTAATTATTTTCCAAATCGAATTGATTACATAAAATATCTCAAGAAAATCGGTATCATCAATATAATTTTAAGAGACCTTTGAACAGGATTATTTTAGAATTTAGTGATTTAAGATAATACGATAGCCTCCTTTACCTGAGAACGATGGCGGGCCTAAAGGGGTCTTCATAACGAAAGGACCTGGGTTGGGTCCGTACATGACTGGCACGTTTTCGCTCATGTGGTCTCTGTTTTCTGTAACAAACGTATTTTATTATTTATCATCTCGTGAAAAATTGTATTAACTTGATCAACGTACTACATTATAAATCATAAAATTGCCAATAAGAGAACTAAATTAAAATAAAGACTTGAATATATATATTTTTTCTGGATTCATCACATTGAAAATAATATTACAATCTGAACTGCAGAATGCATGTAAGTCACAGTTATGCGACATGTAAACGAGTAGTTAGCACAATTAAATGAACAGTTATATCGAATGATAGATTTAATTGGTCAGAGGGTACAGTCAATGATAACACAAACTTTTGGCAGTTGTCAGTTAAAAGTGTTGTGACTAGTCACCGCACCCACTATTTGCCCTGAAGAAGGCCTACAACGTAGGCCGAAACGTTGGCGCGATTGATAAAAATTAAGTTTTGCTTAATTTTTGTGTCATCATTGACTCCACCCCCTGACCAATTCAATCCATCATTTGAATTATCCAGTCAACTATTTTCCACTCGAACTATTATATCATTTGAAAAATGGAGACTGGCTGACGTGGAGTATACTCCAAGTACATATTTATCCTATTTGCCAGACCAACCAAAAATTACACAATCGTTGAATACAATATTGTTTCCTGTGGTTTAGATTGCATTATTTTTTCAATATAATATAAGCAGGAAAAAAAACATTTTCAAGCCATTATTCTAGGACTTGTTTTATTATACTAGGAATTTGTATTTCAATTGTGCCTGATTTCCGCACAATCTAATGTAATATATAATATAATATATTACGTTTATATGTTTTTTTATTTTTCATTAATTTTTTTAATGTATTTATTGAAATTTACAACTGTTTATTGAATACATCAAGTAAATATAATGAAAGATAAATAATGTCCCGAGATAAAGGCAACTAGATAAACTACACAGTGGTAGTACTTAAATAAAAAATTCAACTTAAAAGGTCACGAGGCCATCTTCTTTTCTCGGAGGATTATCAGGAATTGAAGAGGTTGCTTGGTTTGAAACTAGTGGGTTTGAGTGGAAATAAAGTTTTTTCATCAAAAGATTGATATCAGATTCGGGCCAAATCAGCAACAAATGGAACATTATTGATTACTTTGTTCGTAACAAAGAATGGAGCATTGAGGATTTTACGAAGGATTTTGGATTGTAAGGAATGAATACGATAGAAATTTGATGGCTTAGTGGAGCCCCAAAGCTCTACTCCGTAAGTCCTGATGGGTCTCACGATTTCCATGTATAAGAGTCTTTTGTAAATAATTGGGAGGTTAGAGCGATTGTCTAGTAAGTGTTGAATTAGCTTGAAACGGCGAGCTTTCTTATCGTTTCAGTCTAGTATGAGGATTCTAAGTTTAGGATTTGTCAAGCTTTTGTTCTAAGTACCCGACCTGTTCTACAGGATCTGTGGGATGTTACTAAACGATACAGGAGGGTAGGAAGTCGTTGGTTTAGGACGGAGGTGTTCATTAATAAAACTCTTTTTTTTTTTAATTCATACAATTCCATCTTATATGCAAACGTTAAATATTACACGGTCATCACTGAATTTTTTTTTTAACAGAGCAAAAATATGTAAATAAAAAAAATTAATAATAAAGCAGGATGATATATTTTTTTAAAAAAAGATTCAGAGGTCGTTTGGTAGTCGGTCCGATATTTTAAAGAACGCCTGGGTCTAGATTAAAGTAAGAAGAGATGACACTGAAAATCGTACATCGTTCAAAGGGTCTACAAAAAAGCAGTTTTTGTCAGAAAATAAACACAAAAAAATCCAAGGGACAATAATTCTGGGAATTAGATGGGTGAGGTATCCGTTACGATCCGTCCCGCAAACACCGTACCTTTCGGAAAATATTTTACCCACAGGGCAACAAAACTCAAATGAATTATGCAGTTATGTATATTAGTGTTAGCTAGTGAGCATAGGTAATTGTAGATGTAAAGTTATAACATTCCTGCCAACTGGTCTCTTTTCAACTAAGCAAAGAACTCAAAGTCAAATGTCCGTATAGAAAATAACACCCGCAAATAGCGGTAAGAATAAAATAAATAATTGAAATACCTCAGGTAAAAAGGAGGAAAAATGTAATAGTATAGTGTACATACTTAAATTCAGATAAGTTGTAATTTATTAGGTAATACGAAAATGGAGGGTAAAAAAAAAATGGGAAAATATAATGTTACTTAGTTGTAAGTAATTAATAAATACATCAGAATCTTTATTTCATAATGATGCTTAGTTCCTATCGTCTTATTTCGTTACTCCATTTAACCATTTATGAATGTGAATGTGACTCTTATATTTTAATCTGGTTAATTCACAAGACTCACAAATGTTATATCATTTCTTATATATACAGTCATATGAATATGATCGACAATTGAATACATTACTATTGATGGTTATTGTTACCCGCAAATATAAATATACTTTAGGAAAAAAACAATACATAATTAATAAATCATTATAAACAATGATATGTATATAAACGAATAGTACATATTTGGAGGAGAAGGATTATTAGTTATTTTTATCAAAAGATGAAACTTTTAACAATGTTAAATATTTGCGATGTTTTTCCAAAACTGCAAATTAATAATTTTTTTTTATTTTGAAGTTTTGAGGACGGGACGAAAGTTTCCCATTATATTCAAGTGAGGGTCGCCATTTCTGAATGGGCCCTTTATTACAAACCTTAATTATTTGAAAAGTTTCATCGTGTTTCAGACAATGGACACTTCACAATGGCCGTACACGACCGATTTTTAGTAATGACGTAATGCCCTTCTCTTCAAACTTTAGAGCCCGACACGCATTTATCCTATGGTCTTTCGATTTTTATTTAAATTCATAAATTTCTATAGAGACAAAGATTTTGTTTTTTGGAAATGAACAGTTTTTTATATGCGAATATTGAACGCAGCAATTATTCAACTGAATTATTAAGTAAAAAAAACAAAAACAAAAATCTGTACTCCTACAAACCCTATATTATGTGCCATGTGGTAAAAGAAAAACAAATATTGTCAACTTTTTTTGAACAATCAATGTCACTTATTGTCTAGTGACCTCAGTGACCAGAATTAAGGTTTACTTGTATTTAATATTTTTAGGTGATAGGTGTCGAATCAATGCAGATACCTTACTAAAAAAAACTACGACCGTTTCTAGCAATCTTTAGGATTTATCTAATTTAAATTAAATTAAATTTATGTTTGTAAAATACAGTGGTGGAAATCAGATAAGTTAGATAAGTTATTCTACTAGTTTTGCAGAAAATATTTAATTACATTTTTATACTTGTCATACAAAATATTGTCTAAACTATAATTATTATAGCCATTCATGTTTCTTGTTTCTCAATACACTGTTATAAAAGAGATTGTAAAGGTGAATACATATACTTCGGTAATCATTTCATCTAGAAATGAACGATTCAACAAACATATATAATTCAAACTTCGAAATGATAGTCGAAACTTCTATTTATTGATTAAATGATTACCGAAATCTACTCAGTACCCATAATTACGTTGTACTTTCCATAATAAAGCTTACGATAACTTGTATTTTTGGAAAATATTAAAAATAAAACGAATAAACAGTTAAAACTATTGAATCAACAACCTGCGGAACGGATATCCAAAAAAAATTGTAACTTTGTGTTCTTCATTAATCTTTTTTTCATGCTATATTTTCTTTGATTATTGACGACGACGTATTTAAATGCATATCTGTTTTTACCGCATAAAATAACACTTCAGCGGTGAGATTTTACAATTTCCTTATGTTCCAGAGCTAGGATTTTTTCTTCCTTTCTGTTTTTTAATTTTTTTGTAGTTATGTATTTTTATATAGTATTCACATACTTATTATTATAATAAAACGCTCCTCATGTAATATTAGAAAAGATGGAGCTGCCTCCAAGGTTTACCCTGAGAATAATTTGGTTTCAACCACTCAACAATTTTTGCTATTTCATTTCTCATTTCTCAATACCTACGCTGACAGATCCACGACACCAGTTACAATAGTAAGAGTTAGTTATCGAAATTTGAAGTTTTTAAATGTAATAAGCGAAACATGTGAATCCTCTAGAGCAGTTAGTTGTGCGGCGCTATGCAAAATCGATTCGGTGTTAATAATAACTCGGACGTAGGCTAAATCCCCGCCTCATTCGTCTTTCTCACTCGCTCAACCGACAACACGATTTTGACTTTAATATTAGAAATTCAATTGTTACAACTGAAAGTGATATTTTCACAATATGATATGTATATGAAATCGTATTTATAAAAAATATAAATTTGAAAATATTTTGTAGTGTGGAATATTTTATTCATGAAATATTTAAAAAAAAATGGTTATTGGAATGACTTTTTACAGAATTCACGCACCAAATGCACAGATTTGATGCGTTTTACTAATCCTGTATTTTCTGTTATTCACAGAATTTATCGAAGAAAACTTTATAAATTCACTTGGTGCCATACATCATATCATAATCAATAAGCGAATAAATAATTGCAGGGGCGACCTGCGGTCTAGTGGTTAGCGTAAGAAACGACTAAGCCCAAGATCGCGGGTTCGTAGCCCGGCAGGTGGCCCTTGGATTTTTTTAAGGGAGTAAAATATCCTTAGTTACGCCGTCCTTCGGAAGGCGGTTATAAACGGGTGTCCCTAGCTAAAATCCCTAATTAAACCTGGATAGACAAAATTTAGAGCTCCCAATGTAGCATAGACCGATTAGCCATAGCAGCAAAAATTGACGTTAAATGAACAAACAAACATAAGTAATTGCAACTATCTTACATTTCATTTTCAGAAAGCGTAAGTCACAAGAATGAACTTTTACGTATCGAAATGACCAAATAGACAAAATTTATTAAAATTTCACATAATATTACATAAATTCACTTACACTACTACACGAATGTCCGTATAAACTTGCGGAATTCAACAAAGGAAAAAAATCAATTGTCAATGGCAGGGTTTTTATTGTCGAATGTTTATTAATTTAATGGGTGGACAAAACAAGAAACGCTTGTGCATGAAATTAAATGTGAATGATGACGTTAGAGATCGATTTCTTACCTCAAGTGAGAAACTATATGAATTTTTCTGATGAACTGCTTGCTGAATTTGTCATGATAGGTCAAACGAAATGGCATAGAACCACACTATTGTAATTTTTATTTAATACAAGTAATAATTAGTCATTAATTTTTGTTTTTATTCAGTACGAGTATTAATCAGTGCTCTTTCTGAAAAAAATAACGTATTGAATGAACTTCTGGAAGTATGTAAACGTAGGTATGGAAACTTATTTAAAATTCACCCCCTTTTTTACGCTGACTTTCAATGCAATAAAAAGATTATTGCTTTGGCTGAAAGTTGGCCAAGAATACATACCGAATCAGAGGCATCGTCTTTCTTCAGGTATGTTAAAAATGTCCTTATACACCAAAACTTAATTAGCTGATCAGATACTTGGTCTTGTTGTAAGATACTTTTGCATACGAGTGCATCAAGACTAGAAAGAATGAACAAGCATTAAATCCACTGTAACAATATTATTCAAATGACTTTTATAAAAAGCAACTATATCGTTTATTTTTCATGTGAACACCATGACTTTAATGAAACACTTCGAGCCTGTTGGATTTTTAAAGATAGCAAAAAGCATCCCTCAAAAAACGCCATCAATAAAGCACTAAGGTAGTATTTTAGTTTTTATTAATTACTAGTAAGAGATAGATAGCCCCGTTGATAAACTAGTAATAACAAATAGCTTTTATTCTTTTCAAAACATTACTGAAGATCATTTGATTAATGCGTTGTTCTCACTACTGTGTTGTCTGGGGGTAAGCACATGGCAGAGACAGTACTGTTTCATGGACAACGGTTTTGCAGGGAGGTGATTTGTCCTAGGTCACGCTCAACCGCCAGATACCGCCCCTTATTTTGGGTACCCACTTAAAATAGGCTGGGTGACCCCCAGGAGGGTCTATATGATTCATCTCCGTCTGCTAACAGACTAAATAAAACTCTTGCCTGCAGCGGGATTTGAACCAGGATTTTCGGCATGGCAACTCAGTGCTCTACCACCGAGCCACTCCGCTCCCATAAAAAATAAGTAAAAACTATCAATTGTATTCTACAACGTATAGCACCTGTTCGAGATAGAAATTATCGTTGAAACAAGCTATCACGCGCATTAGATGTTTACTTTATTATCCAAGCTGTTCGAGAAATATATTTTAATGGAACTAAGTAGAGATAACTGCTTAACGAAGTTTTCAATTTAGCAAGTTAGTTGACGGTAGCTGTTTATCCTGATTCCCTCGCCTTCCCCGGCAGCTGTTGCCTCGCCCGGGGAAGAAATGAGGACGGGGAAGCGCCCGTTAGGGATTTAAGCTCCAAGGAGCTGAATATTTTATAATATTAGTGGCAAGAAAAATTTGGGATTTCTCTGTGCCTCAAGAAAATAAATTTTGTTTAGATTGGTTCACTGTACTCCGTCAACCGGAATGAAATTAGACGTTGATTAAAATATTATATTTATTAAGTTTAATATTTCACTACTGAATAAATTCTGCTATAAAAGAAAAAACTAACGTTTGTTTCTCTCTTCTCTACACTATTTATTTAAATAAGTGATACATATAGTTTCAAACCATCGGTAAAATTGATATGAAATTTGCAATGAAATTAAGAAGAAATTAACTAACGAATAAATTATAAAATTATCTAAAAATGACTTTAAAACTTTGTTTTTAACCTCTTTAAACTTTTAAGAGAATGCTCTTTTTCCTAGCTCTATTTTAATTTTTTTATTTCCTTCCACGTCCCACATAGTACTACGTGCATTAATATGTACATAATTTGTGCAATAAACAATCTTTAGGAAATGGGTTTCTGAAGAAGAAGAGATTGTTTTCGGTACTGAGTGACTTGCAATTTTGACGTGAATACATCTTAAAAATTGCTTTAACAATGTGAGGCAATTAAAAAAACCGAAAGATAACAAAATGGGGGGATACAGTTTGGTGTTAAAGCTGCATATCTACGAGGGCCATCCGGAAAGAAGTACCCGTTAGCGCCACATGAAGCGCTGATGTCGAGCGTAGCCGCTGGGCAGGGTCAGACCGCGTGCTTGTCTGCACAGTCAGTGCAGATCAGTGCCTTGTCTGCCTACTCTGTGCGAGGTTGCGTGACGCTAGTATTGTCTGTATTGTGTCTGTGATCGTTTATAATGTTTAAACAAATTGAGAACACCGCCAGTTGTGAAGTGAGGGCCGTGATTAAATTTCTTAATCCACGAAACGTCCGACCTTGTGATAATCATCGTCAATTAAAGGAGGTGTATGGAGACAATGTGTTGGACAAGTCGTCTGTTCGGAGCTGGTGTCGCAACTTCAACCTGGGTAGGGGGAATACACACGACGAGGAGCATTCAGGGAGACCATCTGTCATTACAGACAATTAATGCTAATGCGTATTGTGAAACATTAAAGAAATTACGGCAATACAAAATCGACGGTGAGGTCTATTGTCTACATGCGTCATTCTCATTCATGACAATGACAGGCCACATGCAGCTGCGATAACACAACTTTTGCAGTAATTCACGTGGGAAATCTTCGGCCATCCACAGTATAGCCCAGACTTGGCCCCTTCGGATTTTCACGAAACTTAAAGACTTTCTGGCGGAAAAAGATTTCACAGCGATGAAGAACTTAATCGAGGCGTGGTTACGTATCTCACTACGCTGGCGGCAGAGGGACTATGACGCTGGAATACTAAAACTCTTCACACAATTATGACTTATGACAAATAAGCAAAAATAAATTTGCTTGGAGATTATGTGGCGAAGTAGTGTAAAGTATGCTCTTTCCAATAAAATAGTTTATATTTGTTAATATTTACTCTTGTGTCTTTATTGCACCAACGGGTACCACTTTCCGGATGGCCCTCGTATCATCTCCATCCCAAATTGAATTAGTGAAGGGGAAGCGACGCCAATTTGAGGTCATTTTGTTGTGTATCGAGATTTTCATTCAGTATAACTTGTGACTCGTAGAAGCTACGAAGCTCGTTCAAGTTTCAGTCGTCCGCTGACGTCAAAATCTATCGATTATAGTAATTAATTGTTTTTATATATTATACAGTAATTATTTGTTTACTTTATTTTTTACTGAATACATAAATAATAATATTATTTTATATATAAAATATTACACGCATTCAAGTACACCGCAAGGGCACACTTCATTTTTTTTTTTAGTGAATGAATATCGGTGTCTTAAAATTTGCGTTGATAAGTACACATTCTCCTACCGAAGACTGAAAATTAAATTAAATGAGAATTTAATGATAGTCCGGAGTGGGCCGGCGATTCTGTATAAAAATAAATTTAGGGAAAACAAAGTTGAGGAGGTAAGAAGTTTACTATCTAATGATCGGTAAAAGTTTACACCCATTTATTAATGGTTATCATATTCGACTAATAAACTTTGCTATCTCGAAAAACCTAATAATCAAAAGTACTATGTTTACTATGAATGTCCACGTATTCATATGGATTCTGCCATATTGAAACCCGAAATCAAATCGATCATGAGATGGTACAAACGTGGATGGTACGTATAGCATAATGTTGGTCAGACCATTAACGAGTAACCGTATAACTTCGACAAACATTGGCAATAAAAATAAGAAGAGCCCTTCATTTAAAAACGAATTCGCAGTTAACGGACATGAATAGGTTTGAAGCACTAGGCAAATAAGATGATGACCCCGCAGATTTAGAAAAATTATGAATCTATATTAGGGATTACATTAAAGAGGCTGGTAGCTTATATTTACACATTTATAGTTCGATATCCTCATTGGCATTTATTTTGCGGATGGAAATCTATATAGATTTGTATATACTTTGTATACTCTCTTAAAGTTCCACGGGCATTATTTTTTACCATTCATCAAGTATTCCATCTGCTTTCAACCATGCCGTCAAAGCTGGCAGCAGTATGGCAAGCGAAACGTCGGCAAAGAATTTGACGACACGGTCGAAACCATAGGGAATACGTGATGAATGAATTATACATTTATTTTTAAAAGTTATCAATTTTCTTTTAGCCAGAGTATTACTATTACTATTTATATTTTGTGTTCTGTTCTTAGCTATTTTCAAACTATAACTTTTAATTTGTCTTCATAGCACATCGGAAATCATGAATAAATTAAACAATTTCTAATTTTCATTCACACTCGTATTAAAAACTAAAATGTTCTTTCCCTTCTAAAACTGCAGGAGTTACATTGTTTGCTTGTTCATTTAACGTCACTTTATGCTGCTATGGCTAATCGGACGATGCTACAATGGGAGCTCTAAATTTTGCCTACCCAGGTTTAATTAGGGTAGGGATTTGTAACGAGTACCTGACATCGTGCAGGCTCGGGACCCCCGTCTCACGTCCCTTCCGAAGGACGGCGAAACTAAGGATTTTTTACTCCCTTAAAAAAATCCTAGGGTCACCTGCCGGGCAACGAACCCGCGATCTTGGGCTTAGTAGTTTGTTACGCTAACCACTAGACCACAAGTGACCGTTGAGTTACATTGTATACCTCCATTGAGTTTGAAGTTTCCCTAGCATCAATCCGAAGCCCTTCGGAGGGTTCTGAATATTACATAGGGCTTAGTTAGCTGCCACCATTGTTAGCTTCGAAATATGATCGGCTCAAAGCACAATAGGATGAACCAACTCCCTAACACTCAGGTAACGGAATTGTAGGCTCTCGAATTAGCATTTTTCATTGTAATTGCAATCAATTAAATGCAGATAAAGGCTATTTTATGAAATTTTGAAGTTAAATTGTTCCTAACATTTGGATAAAATTTGCTTATTTGAGAAATATAAAGTCTCGGGTGCATAAAATTGCTTGACTAAACTCATGAAAAATGTGAGAAAGTCAATTATTGAAATTTCTAAGTTATTCGTTTGTGATCCCATAGTTCTTCTCAGCTTTTGTTTACGTGCGTATGTTTTTTATTTGAATTTTTCCTGTCTAATAAATGCTTCCAGGTATTGAATGCACGTGGTACCGGATCTGTTCACCTGTCTCTAATCTAACGGATCAATTTCCACGAACCATTTTCGAAAATGTGCTTATATCCGAGAGTGTGATCCCGGGCTCTGACCTACGCAGTTTGCGTGTGTTTTTTTTTCCGTGACCCTGGTTTTCCAATTCCACTCTGACGTCTTCATTGCTTATCACCTCTTCTTGAATTTTCCATTTATACATGCAGCGCCGATTCTAGCCCATGTCGCGCCCGTGTGCTATCGTGACCTAGGCGCCCTCTAGTAGTCACGCGATTAAAATTGAGCACTTACAGTTATACAAGGTGTTACAAAAAACGGCAAATCCCCTAAGGAGGTAAATGTGCCCATGAAACTAAACAAATGTCGCTATGAAATAAACATGAAATGTATTTTTTCTGACCCTGTCGCCTCGCGGCGCCTTTTGAGACACGGCGCACATAAGGTAAAACCGGCGCTGTATACATGATCTTATATATCTCATTTTTCAAGCCATCATTTATGATAATCCACAGTTCTGCCCTAAAGTGATTGATTTAATAATGTTTTCCTTACGATTCTTGCAAGTAGCCTCATTTTCTGTCCTTCCGTTCCTTCTTACAATCGTTCCTAATATATATATATGTATATACACTTTGACGTAATCAAGAAGTTTTCCGTTCTTTATCACCCCGCAATAGTTTTATTTCGCCCTACTTGCGCGCTTTTGACCTTGTTTACATCCATGGTCATGCCTTTTATATATAGTCCCAACTACATTTATTAATTAGTTGTTTTAAGTTCTCTTGAGAATCTCCAACTGGTTAGTTCTCGACCATCTACGAAAATCGTAGCTTGGGTGCATTATTACTTATCAGAGTTTTCTCTTGCACATTTTTAATATCTGTATTAAACAACACCGTTTTCCGAAAGTTCTGTTTGACTTCAACATGGATTTAGAAACCTGAGGTTCTTTTTCGAACTATGATTTTAATATCAGCAATGAGATTTTGGAGAATAAAAATATTTTTTAGTGCTAACTATATTTCTTTTTCGGTAGAATATTTTTACTGCTAAAGTTTGATTTATAAAATGAGAGTGCAATATTGTCATCAACATCCAACAGCTATCCAAGAGAATGAAGAGAACAAGCTGTATGTATAATACAGATATATTGTGGCGGCCGTCTGCCTTTCCCAGGTTGAAAGGTTGAGCACGGACCGCCGAAGAAAAAATTTTTGTTTTGGCCGGTGCCAGCAGGTTAGGGTATTTAAAAGAAAAGGCACATTAGGATTAAAAAACGTGAATCTTTTATTTCTAAAAAAATAATAAGTGAATATGAATATGAAAAAATAATAAAATGTTAAACTCCTAACCTGCAGCGATCCGGCCCCGGAGGACCAAAAATGTGGCGGCCGTCTGCCTTTCCCAGGTTGAAAGGCTGAGCACGGACCGCCGAAAGAAAAAATTTGGCGGCCGTCTGCCTTTCCCAGGTTGAAAGGCTGAGCACGGACCGCCGAAAGAAAAAAAAAATCACATTAGGTAGAAAAAAACGTGAAAGAAACTTATATAATAATAGAATATATAATGTTATAAAACAATACTGTATGTAAAATAATTATTACACGACGTTAAAAAGCCAAATTGCACGATCCGGCCCGGAGGACCAAATAATGTGGCGGCCGTCTGCCTTTCACAGGTTGAAAGGTTGAGCACGGACCGTCGAAGGAAAAAATTTGATTTGGCCGGTGCCAGCAGGTTAGGGTATTTAAAAGAAAATGAATATATTAAGAGTAAAACAAACGTGAAAATTTTATTTATAAAAAGAACAATAAAATGTTATTATGACTATGAAATTACCTAATGTGGAGCCAGCGCTAGTGAAGTGTGTCCTCTTCTCGCCTCTTTCGCACCCCCTTTTTGGTACATGGTACAGGGGTGCAAAATAAACGTAGCATCGTGCTAATACGAGGCGAGAAGAGGCTCAGGAAGGAAGCAGCGATTGCACTGAGCAATACGGAGCGACTACTTCCCCCTGACCACACTACACTAGCTCTCGTAACTGACTGACTTATCGGCACCGGGCACGTGACATATGTGATAACATACGAGTGCCCAGGCCGACCATTTTAAGAGCATAGAGTATAAAAAAAAAAATAAAAATAAAATTTTACATGAAGGTGTCGGCGTCGACATACCGCCCACCAAAGTTTTCATGGATTGTAAACTTTTAATCCCGGCTGGGCGATAATGTCGTTTCGCCCGCCCACCCTGGAGATACTGCGGAAATAAGTGAGAAAGGATGGTATGCGTAACATGCTTGGCACCATTCCCGGTACCTATCATCTGTCTTCTCTCCGTGGCACTCGGTGCCGACGGATACGTCCTCATGGAGGAGAATGCGCAGCGTTGCGCTGGTGTGGGATTGCCCCAAAAATTGAAGAAGAGATGGCCCACAAGAGGTGTTGCCCAAGCATTATAGTTGATAATGGTTGAATAATAATGCAATTGGTTTGCATGTAAAACAATATTTTAAAGTTAAAGAAATAAAAAATTAATATTAACGAGGGAAATAAAAGTCATATACATTCAAATGGGTTGACGCAACCATATAAACGAATGAAAGTGCCTTAATTAGTGTAAATGATATAACATTTACAATGAATATAAACAAGGTGATTGAAGTACATGAACGAATGTGCGTTAAAATGTACATATAAGATTGTAAATTAAGATTATGTTAGACATATTTTGAATGTTCTTTTAAAAACTAAAAAATTGATCTTAACTAGAAATTTATAATCTATCAACAAATTCTAAAAGTTTATGCAAATATCAAAATGAAAAAAGTTATATTAACTGACTTTACATGAGGTACAACTACCAATGTAGATAAAGATCCTGAGAGGATTTCAAATTCAATATTATTAGACAGTATTTTTATGGACTAACATCAACTGTACCTAGCAAGAAAAGTAGAAGACATGGATATGCTCTAAAAAATACATGAGGCATGATGATACATAAATATAAATGGTGATACAAATATAAATGAATGAAGAATACATTTATAGGCTTTACATTAAATAAAATGAATAAGGAATATCAAGAACCTGAAATAATGTAAACTAATGAATTAACAACAATTATTTTTATAAAGAAAGTTAGAAGACATCATGTTCTAAAATGTGCATGATGAATGATATATTAATGGTGAGATAAATGTGAGTGAATGAAAATTACATTTTTTTAGGTTCTGCATGAAATAATATTGACAAGGAATATCAAGAACCTGAAAAGGATGTAAACTAAAATATTACAAAAAATAGCATGACAATTTTTTGACTTAAATTATTCTTAACAAGAAAAACTAGAAGACATAAATATGTTCTAAGTGATGAAGCATATCTAAATGAATGAACAGATATAGGTTATAACAATTATAATAACTATAACATTTATAGTTTCTACATGAAATGACATTAGAAAGGAATAACCAGGAAGCAGTAAAATAAAATATTTTGAATAATTTCAGCGAGTAAAAGTTGTTCTTAACAAGAAATTTGTAAGTGATCAATACATTCTAAAAATTGTGCAACTTGTCAAATGAATAACTACATGCATTGGTTCTTCAGGAAAAATAATATTAATGAATAATAAGAACCTGAAACACTATCAAGGTCAACTAAAATGCTATTTCATGGAATACTGTAAAGATTGTCATGAACCAAAAAAAACTATTTCTAGCAGGAGAAAATTAAGTTAGCAATATATTCATATGCAGCTATATAAACGAAATAACTTGGTTAATTGGTTCTTTAGAGAGATAAAATATCAATAAGTATTAAGAACCTGAAATAATGGCATCAAAAATATTATTATAAAAAATATAACAAGAAATTTATAAGTCACCACTGCATTCTGTCAGATGAAGCCAATACATAAACGAAAATAAGATTACATTAATTGTCTCTTTAGGAAATAACTTTATCATTGGACATGAAATGAAAGAATGCCAATTAACATATTATTATATTAAATATTCTGAATATTTGTAAGGATAAAAGAACTGTTCTTAATTGGAAATTAAGGAGTCACCAGTACATTCTAGCGCGGTGGGGAAAATATATAAATAAATAAAACTACCTTACTCGGTTTTACATGAGATAATATTATCAATGAATTTAAAAACTGTGAGAGAATGTGAATTAAAGTATTACTATAAAAAATATTTAGAATATTTTAATGGCACACAAAAAAAATTCTTAACAAGAACAATAGAATGTCATCAATAGATTCTTAAAGGATGATGAAAATATATAAGTTAATAAAAATACATTACTGGCTTCTACATGAAAACAAAATTAGCAATATATAGCAAGAATCTGACAGACTTTCAACTTAAATATTATTAGAAAACATTTGAATATTTTAAAGAACTTAGGAAGTATTCTTAATTAGAAATTTATGCTTCACTACATGGTAACAATGGTGAAGCAAATATACAAACGGATTAAAACCCTATTAATGGGTTCCACATGGAATATTTTTAACAATGTATATTAAGAACTTTAGGGATGTTTTTCAGGATTGAAATACAATTTTTTAACTAGAAACTTATAAGTCATCACCAAGTTCTAGTAAGTGGATAAGAAATACAAATACAGTAAATAAAAGAATTTCAGCTATAATATTATTACAGAAATATTTTGAATATTATTTTAAAGGACTAATAGAATCATTCTTAAGTGTAACTTTAAAGGTCATCAATACAATCTAAAGATTTATGCAGTAATGTAAACAACTACAATACTTGATTCAATATGGAATAGCATTAGAAGTGAAAATAAGAAATATGAATTAATGATATTAAACTATTATTATAGCATTCAGAAAATTTTTAAGGATATAAAGAAAAACTACTACTAACTCAACATTTAAAATTGTCAATGGGTTTTAATAACTTTAATTTGAAGACTTATAGTGAAGAGTATCTAGTCGTAAATTAGATACGTAAACATGGTTAATTCTTTTGAAATATGACCCTGAGGCTGTGTAATACCCCTTGAGCTTTGAGCTTGGTTTGCAATAATCCCAAACAAGACACATAAACAACGGAAATCCTTAAACATTTTCCGGTTTGAACAACTATAATTTTAATAATAATAATTTACTTATATCTTATTTGATTTTGATTACTTCAATTTGATTTTTTTTTTTAACTCCTAACCTGCAGCGATCCGGCCCCGGAGGACCAAAAATGTGGCGGCCGTCTGCCTTTCCCAGGTTGAAAGGCTGAGCACAGACCGCCGAAAGAAAAAAAAAATCACATTAGGTAGAAAAAAACGTGAAAGAAACTTATATAATAATAGAATATATAATGTTATAAAACAATACTGTATGTAAAATAATTATTACACGACGTTAAAAAGCCAAATTGCACGATCCGGCCCGGAGGACCAAATAATGTGGCGGCCGTCTGCCTTTCACAGGTTGAAAGGTTGAGCACGGACCGTCGAAGGAAAAAATTTGATTTGGCCGGTGCCAGCAGGTTAGGGTATTTAAAAGAAAATGAATATATTAAGAGTAAAACAAACGTGAAAATTTTATTTATAAAAAGAACAATAAAATGTTATTATGACTATGAAATTACCTAATGTGGAGCCAGCGCTAGTGAAGTGTGTCCTCTTCTCGCCTCTTTCGCACCCCCTTTTTGGTACATGGTACAGGGGTGCAAAATAAACGTAGCATCGTGCTAATACGAGGCGAGAAGAGGCTCAGGAAGGAAGCAGCGATTGCACTGAGCAATACGGAGCGACTACTTCCCCCTGACCACACTCCACTAGCTCTCGTAACTGACTGACTTATCGGCACCGGGCACGTGACATATGTGATAACATACGAGTGCCCAGGCCGACCATTTTAAGAGCATAGAGTATAAAAAAAAAAATAAAAATAAAATTTTACATGAAGGTGTCGGCGTCGACATATATAATCAATAGAAGGTAAGCTATTCAGAGTAGTTTAAATTCGTCAAAAGAAATACAGTTTGGCCTAACTAATCCTATATTTCTACAGGCACTAACTGAACGTTGGTGAAATTGGGAGGGACATATATCGAAAAATTGTATTTATATACTCTTTATTCATTCTTTAGATGTGATTGTTTTTCTCATAACCCATCTGGAATTTACTTACCCAATGTTTAGGTTTAGGTACGATTTATACCTTTTTACATACATTTTATATTATAATTCTTTTAAATTATTTTTTAATACATTCAAATTTAAAAAACTGTGCCCATTCGTTATTCAATTTATCAAAAAAGATGATTTTTTTGTGATTCAGAAGTTATACAAATGGCATCCGGCACATAATATCTTATATTTAGCTTATGCCAGAACGTTTTTATTAAACGATTTCCTGTGATGTGTTCTAGGCAAATTTGAGGTTCTGCTAGGAAAGAGGAAATTGTGTTTCTTCTTCAAAAACGCCGCCCACTGATGTGGAGGGCTTTCAAACATCTCTCAGAATATATCAAAGGAAATGAAGCAGTATGTTGTATCAAAGGGGTCACGTTACCGCACAGCAAAGAGTGTATCATATCTCCCAGTATATTATGTCCCTCCTTATATATATATATATAGAATAGAATAGAATAGAATAGAAAAGTAACTTTATTCTGGGACAAAGTCCCTCTAGAATAACAGATATGAACAGGAATAAAAACATAATATATATATCTGGCCAGAAGGCTAAATGTTACAAATCATAAAGCGTGAAAACATGACAGAACACAATTTAAAAAGAAATATATAAACAAAAATAATAGTAAGTAAATAAATAGTACAGATCTTGACAGGATATTAAGCAATTACAGAGAATAGATAAATCCATAGCTTTTGAAATTGAATGGATGAGCTAGCATTCAATAATTTGTTTACATGATGTACAGCTTTTCAAAGAGCAGAATTAAAAGAACTAGATAACACAATGAGTTATTATATACATTGTATTCTAAGCAAATGACTAACCTACCTAGAGACTATCCTTTTGGGAAGCTAATAGATGTTGATACAGCAAGGATTTGAATAATGATAGAGAGGGAGTATGACGGATATTAGGGGGGATTGAGTTCCACATTGTGGTGGAGCGGGCGAGAAAGGAACGTTCGAATGCTTTAGTTCTGTGTGAACGTATATAGAGATCAGAAAGGCGGGATCTTGTTTTATGGTGTTGAACTGATGATTTGAATTGGAGGAGTCTGTAGATATATGAAGGGTGTTGAGAGTGAATGGATTGGTATAAGAATGAACAGAGGAAATATTGTCTTCGGAAGGGAGGGAAGAGCCACTTTAACCCATCATAGAGGTGGGAGACGCGCGATCGCTTCGGAGTACCAAGCACAAATCTTAGAGAGCAGTTCATTATTCTCTTTAATCTGTCTTCAAGCATTTTAGAGAGGCTCCATATACCACGCTACAATAGTCAAAGTGGGGGAAGATGAGAGAAGATACTAGAAGCTTACGGGAAGATTGTGTAAGGAGATGACGAGAACGATGGAACAACTTCAGGGAACTAATTGTCCTTCGGGATATTTGGGCGATGTGGGATTTCCAGGAAAGGTTTTGGTCGATGGTGATGCCTAGGTTTTTCACCGATGAGGTAATCGTGATAGGATTATCGTTTAGGAGTAATGTTGGGAGGGTGTGGATGGATGTAAGGAGGGAATTGGAACCTAAAACAATGGCCTGAGCTTTCAATGCGTTCAATTCCAGTTTGTTCAGCTTTGCCCAGGCACAGATCCTATCTAGGTCTTCCTGAATACTAGCGAACGCAAAAAATAGCTCGGAAGGGGGAAAGGACAGATATATTTGGAAATCGTCAGCATATAGATGATGGGAACAGTGGTGAACAGATTTAGGGAGATCATTGATATAGCAGTTGAAAAGAAGAGGAGAGATACTTGAGCCCTGTGCCACGCCTGAGGACAGAGTGTATATATATATATATATAATAAACATACATTCATAACCGTTATATTAAATATTATATATATATGTCGATTCAGAATATTTAATATGATATATCTATTAGGAATTTCTAATGTTTTATATTTAAATGTTACATACATTGTTATATAACAAATATATGGTTTAGAAATAGAATAGAATAATAATAATACATTAGTATTATTATTAAATAATCCGTTCTCTTCACCGATCCTATATCCCCGCGTTCTCACAATTTTTGCGATTTATACACTGGCACGAATGTTCATTGAACAATACTTTAATTAGGATTTATAATTTATTTTTATTTTGGGCGGAATAGCTCAGTGGTAGAGCACTGAGTTGCCATGCCAGTAATCCTGGTTCAAATCCCTCTGCAGGCCATGAATTTTATTTAGTCTGTTTGCAGAGGGAGATGGATCATATAGCATCTAGGACCCTCCTGGGGCCCACCCAGCCTCTATAAAATATTATAAAAATAGGGTACCCAAAATAAGGGGGGGGAATCTGGCGGTTGAGCGTGACCTAGGACAAGTCACCTCCTTGTAGAACCGTTGTCCATGAAACAGTACAGTCTCTACCATGTACTGAACCCCAACCCTTCATGGGTTGTAGTGGTACAGTTCTTTTTTTTTTATTAATTATTATTTTGATAGTAATTATTTTTAAATATTTTTGTTTTGAAGAGAGAAGATTTGCACAGGCCGGGATTCGAACCCGGGTCGTCAGCGGACAAGTCCCTTTAGAATAACTATACAAGTTTTGTCAGCTATTATGTCTTAAGTGTGTAAAATAATTACATTTAATTAGTTATTACATATAATTTAATAAGTTAGAAAGAATATTAAAAAAAAATGCGAATTACCTATAAAATAATAATGTTATACAGGAACGAGGTCACTTAAGAATAAAAAGTGTTTACTGTGATTGTTTCTGTTGTTTCATAAATGGCCTCAATTCGTGTATGGACTTATTTTTTGCTTGTGAATTACAGGCCCTTAATTTTCCTGAATATTACTTATTTATTAATCTACAACTCATGTGTAAGGCCCTTAGTGCTGCTGGACGGTTTCTGTGATGCATAGAAGGATAAATTAATTGAATATACGTCTTATATTGGAGCAAAGCTGCTGTTTATATTTTATTATTCTGTTTGTGTGAAATGCACTTAATCTTCTTTGGTGTGATTTTCTTTTGGTGTGTGTTCTGATCATGCCTAAATCGGCGAAACGTTGACTGGCTAATAATAAGGGGCTAAATCATAAGAATGGTAGAGTATTTACATAAGTAGTTGAAAATAAATATAAATTAAAAAGTAGTAAGTTATAATTGAAGAAATCTGGGAGTAATTCATCCATTACCTCTGATGGATATGAACTATTAATTATAACTGATTAGAGAGCATCTGTTTGGTAATTATTGAGATGTAGGACAAAAGTGGATTTTAATGTGGATAAGGAAGAAGCATGACGGATTTCAGGTAGGAGTGAGTTCCAAATTGTGTTGGAACGGGTGAGAAAGGAACGCTCAAATGATTTGGTTCTGTGGGAACGAGTATAAAGTTCAGTGAGTGGAGATCTGGTGCCGTGGGATTGGATAGAGGATTTGGATTGTAAGAGACTATAGGTGTGGATGTAGTGAGTTGATGGTCTTATTTAAGAATAAACTTAGGCAGGCCAAATGAAGTGGAGATAACTAGACATTATAGATCTGGGGAAGTTTCTGAGTATGTAAATTCTTTTGGGCAATAATCCTGGTTTAGATATTTTAGAAGAGCTTTTCTAAGTTGTTCACGCTGTTGTTTAATTTGATTATTGATGTTGTAACTAAAGCACATTACACAATAATTTAAAATACAAACACCGTGTAAATACCTCATGAATTATTTCAGGATTTAAAATTAAGAGAAGCTCTGTTTCTAGAACAAGAAAAGAGTTCAGGATCCATTCTCGGCCTCGAGATTTTCTGAGACCAAATACTTGTGACAAGTATTGTATAGAGGTGTGCCAAATTAATATCTCTACCCTTTAAGGTATTTGCTATGGATATAGAAATAAAAAATAAGAAAAACGTACTCCTTATGCAGGGTGTTAATATACTTTACAGTCAGGCATAACCTTTCAAACGTTGACATTAATTGAATTTTTCCACAGAATTTCTATTACAAAAAACAAATAATGCTTGGCCTATTACAAAATATTTAATTTATATCCGATAACGTAAAATAAACTCTAAAGGTAACGAAAAAAACAAAATATGTTTAAATTTCACAGCTATAAATTAAAAAAAAATTCAACTACGTATCGAAGAATACACGCTCATGTGTAACCGAATTATATCGAATCGGGTATAATTTCATGAAGCAGATCAGTATCTGCTGTGATCACAGAGTTCACCGCATTTTATTTTATTTTATCATTGGAAAAATATCTACAGTAAAAAGAGCTGTGTAAATGTTAACACAATTAAAAAATAAATGCACTAAAATAGGAGAATTTGAAAATGGTGAGTGAAAAAAAAGTTAAAAAGATCAAAATGTGCATTAAATTTTTATTTCCAGTATATTTGCATATCTATAACTATGACCCAGTTGGAAAGTTATTTAGTATTTATTGTTTATGGTATAATAATCACGAAATGTATGATCTTCTTGAATATAATGATAAACAAAGTTTCCATTTTGTTTGGAAAAAGACCGCATACGGAATAATAACAAGTAGATAATAATCTTAATTAAACAACTTCATTATCGCAATTGTTATAACAGTCTCTCGTATCTAGAAGACCCAATTAGATTGCCCTACTTGTTAAGAGAAGTTCCATAACTATAGGAGTATTAATTTTAAAAGAGTTTCACCCTTAGGGTGCGACAAAGTTCCTAATTATATTGGCTTAGTTAATTTGAGTGGAGGAGAATAAAGTAACGGAATTAGAGCTGCTTCAAGTAAAGGCTGGAGTGAAAGGGTTGAAGGGCTGTATTTTATTTTGAGTGCCTCATCTCACTAAACTCTATAAGGAACTCCTTTCATTATGCTCTTTTAAAGGACCTTATTTGTCTTACACTGAAGGAATATTTCTTTTTAATGGTTTAATAACCCATCCATAAATTCTGTTTTGTTATTCTTACAAGTTCATACATTGATGAGCTGGGCAAAACGTAATATCGATTAAAAATTATGAATGATTACCAAGTGTAGGGGGGAAACGGTCCTGTTGGAGGTCAGACAAAGAATTTCTAAAGTAGAAATGAGCTATTTATTTGAAAGAAATGTTTCGACCTACATTTCATGTCTTCTTTAAGGCTGGATACAAAAGATACAAAAAAATCCAAATGATATACACAAATTGTAAAGAATAAAATAGGTAAAATAAATAACAAAAATAATGATATCTGAGTGAACCAAACACAAAAGTAGAGATGATTTAAATTTTAAAAATAAAATAAAAGTATTATTTAAAATATATGACTAAAAAAATGGGATATGATTAATAATAATGATAATGAGAAATCGTGGGAATTTTAAAAAATCATCTTTATATATAAACATAAACTAAACGCCATATATAGTCATAATATCTTCTCATACTTAAATCATCCCAATTTTTCTAATTGGTTTATTCTAATTGTATTTTTTCTTTATTTTATTCGTTACAATTTTTTATGATCACTTTTAATTTTTTGGTATCGTGCTTAAACAGTCCTGAAGTAAACTTGCAGTTTTGAAAAAACTTGCAATGTGGGTCGAAACGTAGTTCTTTCACAGACCTACTTAGTAGTAGGTCTTTGAAAGAACTACTACTGAGTACTAAAGAAGTATTTCACATCGTTCAGGATCGGGACCACCACTATACGTCCCCTCCAAAGGACGGCAAAAACAAGGATTTTTTGTTTTTAAAAACCATAGAGCTGCCTGCCGAGCTGCGAACCAGCGACTTTAGGCACAGAATTATGCTGACAACTGCATCACAGCTGACCAATTACAAAGTACATTATTTTATTATTTTCTTCCGTTTCTCCTGAAGTATTAAATACTTCCTTCCTATAAACTGTCCTAATCCTACAAACTACTCAGCCGTAACTAATGATCTTAAAACAAGCGTTTGAATAGTTTACAACTCTGACCAACGAAGAACCAGTGGTAAGGAGTAATTGGACTTAAGAAGCTTACACTAAACCTTTAGATTCATCGGTGTGCCAAAAATAAGTTATTTTTAGATATTTTTGCTATTATATACAATAAGGTACTGTAAATTTCACATCATCCAAAAATGAAATTTTTCCTTAAAGAATGTCCTACAACAATATGTTCATTTGTGTAAAAACCCAAAAGACTGTGATCAATTTCCCGCTCGGTCTACCTCTCTTTGGAACTCACTCCCATCTGATGATCACACCCTCATGCATCTTCTTTATCCACATTCAAATCCAAACTATTCCTACATCTCCTTAATTCCCAAACAGATGCTCTGTAATCAATAAAATAAATAGCTATATTCAACATAATAGATTGAGAAAATACTGTAAATATTCCATACTCATTATGATACTGTTATTCATATTATTAGATGTTCTTATACTTTTTTATTTTTCCATTATCCAATTTCTGTTTATTGTAAATGTTTGTTCTATTATTTTATTTATGTATATATATATATATATATATATATATATTTTTTTTTTTTTAATTCTCTATCAGATACGTTTTAGTTCATATTCATTTGCAGTATTCCAATAATGAAGCCGTCCGGTCAGATATATTTCTATTAATTTGTGTACAATATTGTTATTCTTAGGGGACCTGGTCCAGGAATAAAATTACTTTTCTATTCTAATCCACTCTATCAATTTATACTGTTTATTTATTCAAATTTACTTTATGCTAATCGGAATATTTACTATGCTAATCGGAAGATAGCCAGTCCTAAATTTTGCCTATACAGAGGTATTAACGATAGGGCCCCTTAGCGAGTACCTAATACCGTACAGGCTAGTGACCCCCATTTTATATCCTACCGAAGGGTAGTATATCCAAGGATTTTTTTTTTTACTTTCTTTAAAAAATCCTAAGGTCTGCGATATTTTGCTAACAATATGTCTTCATTCTATTTCCGTGGACATTTGTTACAAAATATAAATTATATGAACTCAACTACGTTGTAAAATGTAACATACTTATGATTAAATACTAAAAAAGATGTATTTTCAGTTCCTTATTTCCCGGGATTGGTACTTACTGGTTGATAGTTTAGGAGATTTCAGGTTTATCTGATATTCGACAGTTTCAGCGCGGAACTTTTTGTATGAAATCAGTTGTAATTATATAATTATAGTTCCTTTAGAGGTATAACAATACCTTAAATGTGGATGTAATATTTCTGTCTTATTTTCTGCATTTTTTAATTTATTAACTCTACAGCTACTCCAAAATTAGTGCATTGGATGTGAGGCTCTTTTTTCTCCTACCTCCGACATTTTTAATTTTTTATTATTTTGAAGGATAGCATATAACGTAATATTGGTGGTGAATATCTACTGTGTATAATGCTGCACACTGTTTATATTTTTTAGTTATATGGAAATTAACGTATTTTCGATAAACTAATGAGAAAATTAACTTTGTATCTAAAAAAGGGGGAAATCCAACTCTTGAAAATTGCAATAGAATAGAAAAAGGTCCATTTAAAATAATTTAGAGCTTTCCTTGTGGTAGATAGCTAACAGATCTATTATTAGCATTAGGCGCCCAGGCCGTGGAAGAACGAATCCCATAACGGTAGATTGAGTTGGCCTTATGCCATCCAGCAGCTGAGGTCAAGGGTTAGTCAACAGGTCGTCTATTCCACAAAGAAATTACCACAGGAATTCAATGAACTACGAAGAAGAAAATAAAAATAATAAACTGAAAAAACTACTCTCTTATTATATCATTACCGTAGTAACTATTTAGTAGCTTAAGATTCGGATTAAAATAATTAATTTAATTCATTTATAACGGATCATTTTATTTTTCATTATTAAATACTGTTCTGGCCATCCCTGGTTGCCCGATATTGTCAATATGAGGACTCTCTGAACAAAATATTTTAGTCCTAATACTCTAGAATTTCTCTCTGTAGCTTTATCGATTTAATTGGAGTCACTTGTGGCGAGGTGGTAACGATGACAACCTTTTGTGCTCATGTTCGCAGGTTTGTAGCGAACTGGAATGACAAAATTTAGGACTCCCACTGTAGCATCGTCCGATTAACCATTGCGGGATAAAGTGACGTTTAATATATAAACAAATAATTGCTAGATGTTGGGTACTTGAATTTATGAGTGAATTGAGTTTTGACATTTGTAAAGAATTGGGACCTGGTTCACTCTCAAGTGGGGAGTGGCATAGGATTTTCCCAAAAGGAATTTTTTTACTGTGAATTATTTACATAAAAATTCTTTTCTATGTTAACAAAGAACAGTAAAAAAATCAATTTGTTTTCCTTTTAATAATAGAATATTTTAAGCGGCAAGAAACTTAGGACTTCATAAAAGATGTATTGAATATATATAACCTGATGTTACAAAGCATAGCTCATATTCTGGAGAGATAAATCTTTTACTGACAAAATTCAGATAATAAAAAATAATTAAACCTCATTAATTTTAGAAATTTTTATGACATCCTTTTTTTTCTCAAGGAAAGAATAATCTATCTTCAAGAAGCCCTTTTGTTATCTAAAAATTACTGCCGAAAAGTAGTTAATTTTATCCATTATTAATAATGTAATCTTCTAGCACTATTTGTTTCGATATTTATTTTCTGATTCTGCAATCGGCTTAGCAATCTTACAACCTGAAATTTCCCCTTAATAAGAATTTTTTGATAGAAACTTGAGATTTTTTAATTTCTAAATGTAAAGTATTAAAAAATGCTTCAAACTTTTGGTGAATTAGCTATCATTTCTTTGCCATTCTAGAAGGGTCCCTCAACTTCAGTAATTAAAACTTGATAAAAGGAAAAGTTTTCTACAAAGGTGAACGTCTGTTGCCCTTTTGCAGACTCAGAAAATTATTCACTAGTAACACTTTATTTAAAAATTAAATAAAACTTTTTATTATTGATCACCATGGAGGCTCCCACACAATGATTTTAGCTAAGCCAAATCACATTTCTTAAAAAAACATTTCGTGACCATAAATTGTAACGATGCAGTCGAAACAGGTTACTTATGATATATTTTTAGTAATCACTTTCTTTCGTTGAAAATAAAATGACTTGAATTTCTTGCGTTACAATTACATACAAAATGAACTTTTTTGTTGTTCTTTTTTTGGAAAATTTGCATGTTTTCTTTTTATTTTTTTATATACTATACATCCTATGTATTACTAATTATTTGTTCATAATTTTTATAATTATTGTTGACTATCTTTCTCTGTTTTTTTATATTTTTAGTTAACTAGTAATTTAAATTTAATTAATAATAATCTTGGGAGGTAATCCTTATTAGCCTAGCGGCGGAACAACCCTCAATATTATAAATAATACAACGGCTTATTATTAATTTATTTATTATGTTGTAATAAAAAGGTACTTAACGTTTTAATAGAGGTACGCCGAGCTAATTCTAGAAATTGAAATACAGTTTATATTTATTTTGTTTTTACTCCTAGAGATCCTAATAAAATATGATTGTCCACCTAGAATTATTTTAAAATATTGAGTATTTTGAATTGAATAAAAGATTTTTTTATTTTATTTTATAGTTTCGTGTTATAGATAAAAAATTATAGTTTCTAAAAAATATCTTAATCTTATTCCTTGAATTATCTGTATTGAAATAACGATCCCGATGAGCTGCTGTGCCGAAGTACCATCCAATATCCAATATCCAATATATAATATACATAAATCCAGCTGTGGCAGATTTTATTTGATCTGTTAAAAGCAGGGGATGAATCCTTGGGGTTCTGGGTCTACCCATACTCTATAAAGTGAGTACCCAAACTAGGGGGAAAACTCAATTGGCGGTTGAGCTAGATCGAGTATAAATCACCCTCCTGCACAATAGTTGTCCACAGAAACAGTATTTTATTTTTTTACTAATGCTAATATATAATTTTCTGTTAAATTATTGTTAAGGGACTTGTACCGGAATAAATAATGATTTTTTTTGTTTTTTAGTATTATAAGTTTTTTAAAAATTATTTATTTAAGTGAATTGGGTTCCAACAAATTCGTCAACTAGCTGGTAGTCGATAGATGTTGTTGGCAACGAGTTGGTTCGGGCGAGAGTTGAGGATCCGGTGGCAATAGCAGGCCAATTACTTGTCGTCAGAAGTTAACACGACTCTACTCAACGGCGGCGGAAAATCATATGCAAACGGAACGAGAGCACTTGCTTCAGAGAGTCAAGGGTAAATTTTCCCATGCCAGGCTGAGTTATACCAAACTTCTAAGCAAGGAACTTCAGTTTCAGAGAGAAACTAAAACAACTAAAAATTACAGTAATTATTAAATCCTAATATTTATTTTATTCTTGAACTAAAATTTAGAACGCCAAGAAAGAAAAAGAAAATAGGCAGTCATTAGGAGTGCCTTTAGAAGTGAAAACTCAAAACATTGGAATAACTGTTATTTTTTTCAAGAGAATGACATGGGGTCCTCATATTAAGAAAACACGCCAGCCACTAAATCATAAACTGTACTTAATGTATTCTATTTACTTTTTTTTGTTTGCCTTAACCTCTTTTATTTTCATTAAATTACAATCACAACACATTAGAACAATATAATATGCACATTCAAAAATCTGCAGCCTTTTATTACCAGTAGGTATGTAAAGGAATTACATTATCTGAGTCCGCTGGGTTTATGCAATCAAAACTGGGATGGACCGCTTACCGTGATTAAGTGAAAAGAAAGAAGAAAGAAGAGGAGGGAGAAAAAAAAGGAAGTAGGTTTACATTACAGAGTCCAGACTCCTACCCCCGGCCACTGAGAACACACCGACTAAGGTGACACTGCCTTGCCACCTCCCAGGCCTTGGAGGTGGCACTATATTTCTGAAAAAGGGATTGCTACATTCCTTCAGCTGATCAAAAAGCTATTTCACTATTTATATTCTCTATTCAGAAATAACTCCATATTATAAGCAAAATACGATTAAACATGTTAGTTTACAAGTTAAACACTTACTTATTATAATCAGTTTGAACATATGCTTTACAAATTTACGGCATCACTACACAGATTCCTAGAAAACGACTACAAACTTTTAGAGCAAAAAAAATACTAACAATTATCACCAAAGCACCTTGGTATGTCAATAACAAAATTTTGCATACTTTAAAAAATAACAACGGTTGACGAACTCATACCAACAAAAAATAAACACTTTCAAGAAAAACAACAAGGAAACCCAAACCGATTAATAGAACAAATGGCCACGACTCTCATGCCAGAGCACAGTATGAGGAGACAAAAATAAAGTGGATTAAGGAACTGTTATCATAGGAAATGGAGAGGTACCGCTGGGAACTGTTCTTCTTCACGCCTCTCATGTCAAATTATATTATTTTTACGATAGCCAATCTGCAGATTGTCAATCTTTTTTTGAATGGAAAACTATGGATACAAATAAAAAGACAAGAAAAAATTGTTCTTTTTTGAATTTGTGAATCAATTATAGTCGGAATTATTTAAATTTCAGTTTATAAATTTAAATACAAACATTAGTCTGATTTTCACATATACTGACTCTCTGAAAGATTAGTATAAATTCTCAACTAGTTTATTTAATAATCAACACATGTGATGTACAACACAAGCTCAATATAAAATATCGATCATTTAATCTAAATAATAATTAGTGAATATTTATATTATTTATACCTTGTATTTGTATTCACATATATGTTAATGAACACAAGGTTTTTTATTTATTTTTATTTTTTATTTATTGATATTTACAACTGTATTACAATAATACAAGTAAATGGGGTAAGCGATACATAATGACATGTGAAAATGACAAGTAGAGAAACTACCATTTGGTAGTACTCAAATCACAAGTTCAACTAAGAAGTCACGGGGTCATCTTCTTTTCAGACGCCTCGGAGGATTATCGGGAATTGAAGAGGAAGCTAGGTTTTCGAAACTAGAGGTTTGAATGGAAATGAAGTTTATTATGAAAGGATAGATAGCGGGTTCGGGCCAAATCAGCTACAAATGGGACATTAAGGTGAAAACAAAGTAAAACATAAAATATTAATTTCGACCTTAATTCATTAAATTCATTAGCAGCATCGATTTTGAAAAGTTTACATCAAATTAAGAATGTTTAAACATTGTAAAACATATGTAATCGTTTTTCTAATTTTCGTAATATAAACTTTTGTTACTTGTATCAGGATGTAAGTAATAATGTTTTTGTATAAATTTTAATTATTACATATTTTATCAATTCATATGGTAAATAATTAATTAAAAGAATAAATAATGGTACTGATGATCTGGATTAAAGTTCCAATCCTCCGTATGTTAACAATGATAATTATAGTATTTACAATAAATGGTGTAATTGTTATTTTAGTTTTTTGTTTATTTTATATAGACTTTATACTACCATGGCTTATCAGACGATGCTACAGTGGGGATCTTAAATTTGCCTATAGTTAAGATAGAGATCTTTAACGAGTACCTATCATCGCACCGGATCGTGACCGCTATTTTACGTCACCTCAGAAGGAAGGCATAACAAGGATTTTTTTTACTCCAATTAATAAAAAAACACCTGCAGGACTGCTTGAACAATATACCTTATAATATTAATATGACTTAATTTATTATCTTGGACATTTGGATATTTTATGTGGACTCAACTAAGTTCAAACGTTATAAAGTTTCCATTTGAGAGAAAAATTCTTAACTGTCCAATTTACTTTTTATAAAAATGAAGCAATGGGGACCTTAATTAGGATAATATTTAAATAAACAGCAGTGAAGGTTTATTTATCTCCTTTATGCCTTAGCTTTGTCTTGCATTCTTGTTCTGTCAACATTATGATTTAAAAAAAAAAACCTGTACCACTACAACCCGTGAAGGGTCTTGGTTTCAGTGCGTGATAGAAACCGTAGTGTTCCTTGGACAACGGTTGTGCAAGGAGTTGATTTGACCTACATCACCCACATCGCCAGATTTCCCCCTAATTTCACTATATGGGCTGAGTCCCAGGAGGGCTCTAGATACCATAGTATCCATCATCTGTTGCTAACAGATAAAAAAAGCCTGCTTTATTAGGATTGAACCCACTCCGCTCTTTAATTCAAGAAATAATTAAATTAATTCATCAGTGTAATTGAACAAGAGAGATTAGGTTGTTTTTAAATAATATCAATTTAATTGCCTACCAAACGCTTTAACATTAGTTAAGCATAGCTAATCAATCATGATCTCAAGCTTAATGCCCGATTAAGATTGGCATGCAAGGTTTATTTAAATTAATAATTAAGACTGATCAAAGTTTGTGTAACGGAAGTTTTCTTAATCTGTGATAAGTTAGTAAAATTAAAGTTGACATCGCTCGTTCTAAACGGCAATTCGGGTCTGAGGTTCCCTCAGCTACAGTCCGCTTCACATACCGCGCACTACATCAATCACTCTTCCTGAAAGTGATTGATGTGGTGATGGAAGGGCAGTGTCCCTCGCAATCCGAGGAGGGTATTTAATTTCAGCTGCAGTGACACGACTTTGCTGCCTATCAATTAAAATCTATCTCAAGTCTCGAGAGAGTAGTGCTTGTAGTAAAACGATTTCAACAACCACAGCTCTACAAGAATATGAATAGTCGAAAAGTTTTATAAATTAAATCCACCATGTCGCCCATACATTATATCAACGAATCATCTTTTATATTTATTCCTACAAGAGAATCTTAGCATGTGAAATTATAGTTAAACGATTTTGGTCTTCGATATATTGGATTGTTCAGAAAATAATGCAGGATCTTATCTTTTCTTTAACCCTCAAGTACTGATACATGACAGATACCTTTTTGTACCTATTTTCTGGAGTTTCCCACCCAACCTATTATGGGAAATCCCCGTATGACTCAGTATCTTCCTATCTTGCTAGTACCTTATAAAATGTGAAAGTGGAAGCTTGCTTCTAAAGTTTGTTCACAAAATATAAGCAAAACCTTACCCCATGGACCATACCTCAGTACTTCCCATTGATTATAGAAATGGAAGTTAAGTTTAGTAATTATTTCGTACCTCCCTAGTGAGCCTCTTTACATCAGTATCGTTTTGAGATATTGATTTTTTAGCATTAAATAAAATACAATTTTTTTATTTTGTTTAATAGATGGATAGTTTTTTTTTTATATAATAGAGAGATTATTAGCATATATATATATATATATATATATATATATATATATATATATATATATATATATGTAAAGAAAACACATGCTTTTCTTAAGTTTATATTTGCCGCCGCTGAGCATCTAACTATAGACACCAGATGTCAGGTCGGACAGCTGTGATAGCGAAGAAATTAAATTAACGGTTAACCACATGGAAGGATAGAATCATTTGTTTAAACGATCGAAGTTTTTATTTTAATTTAATTTTCAAAAAGAACCTGAAATACCGATATAAGGACTTTTAATGTCGTTTCTGTTGTATTTTCAGAACCGCATTTCAGTATCTATCTCCACCAAAGGTGAAACCTCATTATATATATATATTTTTTTTTTCGTCCTGTAGAAATATTGAAGTCGATGGGACAAGAATGCAAGACAAAGTTAAGGAGTAGGAGACCTTCACAGATGATTAAATCTAGTCCTAATTAAAGTCCCTGTTGCTTCATTTTTATGAAAATTAAATTGGACAGTTAAGAATTTTTCTCTCTGATGGAAACTTTATAGCGTTTGAATTTCCTTTATATCATCCATTCTTTGATGTTTTGCCGTTTTATACTGTAATAATATTACATTTATTTTATTTTTTTCAGATTTACCCAACTTTGGGGCACTTTGGATTGATAAATTATGTATATAATAATTTTTTCTCTGCCCACCATTTCTTCGTCCTCTCTGATCTTCTTTTTCTTTCTTCATCCGGGATTTTGATACCCCACTTCGTTCTCACCTCAAACCTCATCCCCTCTTAGCAGTTCCATCACTAAGCATATCTTCCGTTACCCCGAGTTCTCTCATATCCCTCTCTGTTTCCTTAATCCATTTCGGTTTACTTTTTTTTATTTCTAAGGAATTCAAATACTCTCTTAGATAACCTTGCATTCATTCACAGGATATGTCCATAGAAATTTACCCTTCTTTTCCTCATTGTGTCGGAGATTCTATCTGTTGTTTTGTAAAGGTTCATATTTTGTTTGTAGTATAATTTGTCGTTAGAGAATTAAAGGCCTACAATTTTCCAAAATATCTTCTGTTCTTTAATCTTCAACCTTTCAAATAGGCCCTTATTGGCGATGGATAGCGTTTCTGTTACATGAATGACTTCTGGTTTAATCACCGTATCATAATGCCTTGTTTTTGAATTCCAAAAGAGGGACTTCTTATTAAAGATGACCTTATATTTTCTGACCTCAATTACTTTTTTCTCGACATTTATTTTTATTATAACTATTTTTCAGATATTTTTAATTGTCTGTTTTTATTGCTATTTTTATAGAATCATATTTATATAGTTTATTTTACAATAATTTTGTTTAAAATTTTCAATTTTTAAATAAGGTGCAAAAAAAGCATTTCTGATACATTTTAATATTTATTTTCATAGAAGCTCACTCGTAGATATGAGCGATTTTTGGTAAGAAAGAAGGAAAAGATCTAAGGACAATATAAAATGAATTTTAGGATCAGGAAAAAAAAGAAAAGATATGACCATGGCCGAGAAGCGTGCTTCATTAGGGCTCAGGATAGCTCAAATGGTAGAGAAAAAAATGGGAATTCCAGACTAGTGATCTGGAAGACCCGGGTTCGAGTCCCGGTCCTGGACATATCTTTTCTTTTCAAATGAATAAAATGAATTTTATTTTTTTTCCAATGCAATTCTTAATAGGGAAAAACGATAAAAATAGTATTAATCTACATAAATATCAGGACCTTGGAGAGAAACTAAAGCAACTTCAGATATATTTGGCGAGGCTAAGATTTTGCCGTTAGGCCGACCATACTCGTAGAGGTGTACCGCAGATGTTAATCTCTATTGTCCACCTCAAGAGGTAAACCTCGGCGTGTGTGCCACTACCTGCGATGTAACTCTTGACTTTAACATATGTGTGGATCAATGAGGATTATTCCATAGCTACTGTTGTCAGGCAATCGCAGAAAGAGGGTGTTTTGCGTTGTAATTTTTGTTTTTATTTGGATTTATATCATTTTATTTTTTTAATATTTAGTTTGAGTTAATTACGGTTTATTTGTGCTAAGAGGTTTTGTTTTTGAAAAATTCTCATGTCATTGCGGAAAGGTAATAAATTGTCGTTGAATAAATTGAGTCATATAGATGTGAATAATGCCTCTGGCGTGTTGAGTTCAGGGAATACCACAATCCTGCACGAAGATATGCAGCCTACCCAAATCTAGTAACAAAGTTGAGAGGCACACCTCTGTGTTTGTGGGCTCCTAGTCTGTGGAGGTAAACCTCTGCTGTTAGACTCTGAGATACATATACCTCTGAGGTACAGCTCTACGTGTATTTCCGACTTTAGTCATCTAAAGACTACAAGTGGCTTGATTCCGAGGATAAGCGTTAACACTATAAAATACTAAGACCTCTCTTTTAATATTTTAGAACAAATGCAGAAAGCTGTGTTGCTCAGAACTGAGGGTATTGTCAGAAATTTTATGAATATAAATAATAAATGTTTCTAGCATTAGCAATAAATGTTTCTACATTGCTTATGTCAGTATAGATGCAATGGTACTTGTAACACGTCTAACATGAGTTGTTTGAGTACGCGTTATAAATTGTTGTTTCTTTATTTAACGTCACTTTTATGCTGCTTTTGATTGACGAAGCTACACTGGGGACTCTTTAAGGAAATTTTGCCCATCTAGGTTTATTTAGTATAGGAAATATAGGAAGTATAGGTTTATTTTAACAATTACCTGATCGTACAGGCTCGGGACACCCGATCAAAGCCCCTTCCGAAGAACGGCATAGCCATGTATGGTTTACTCCCTTTAAAAATGATGGTCCCAACGCACCCGCAGTCTTGGTCTTAGTAGGTTGTTATACTAACCACTAGACCATAGGTCGCCCCTCGCCATAAATTGTTTTCTGGATTGTTTTTTAGTGTTTTTATCTTGTTAATTTTATTATTGTTTATTCAATTTAATTTTAATTCTTTCAGAAGTTTGGAATACTTCCAAATATCAAATTATGTGAAGAAAGTCATTAAATAGATTTTGACATGGATAGAAATGGAAATGTTTTCGTCGAAAGTATAGGGAAACATTTAAATAAGAAGAGAAACGTGGTTAGAGGCATCGAGAATTAGCATATGGTAGGTGCCAGGTGTTATCAGTATGTGAATTATCAGTGTTCAGGTCATAAACGAAGACGGATTACGTTCCCTGCAGACCGGCTAATACACAAGAACCTGTGCTTTCCGGAGTAGAACCAGAGAAAATAAAATACATAATATATACAATAGTACTAAATAAGCATGGAACCAAATTTCACTGACAGCAGCAACCCTCGACACAGGAGCAAAGTTTATAGCCGTGAAGACAAGCGACGATGGCGAGGATCCTTAGCGAGTGAGATGGTAATTAGTCGATGGAACTAGTTAGCAGTTAGGCTCCCTCTCCCGGTTCATCAAGCCCTTATTCCCCCAACCCTCCGCCCTTCTGTACTAATTGAGTGTTATGCTAGCGATCACACCTCACCTGTTCTGTTTGATATCCCAAGATATGTGTGCTTATTCAACACTCAATCAGCATAGTTATTGGCACTCTAGCAACCAAGTTATGTTGGTTGTTATTGCTTTATGGCAGCTAATGAAGCAAGCATAACCATATAACGGAAGAAAGTGTTAACATTAAACAATTAAATCTTTATCAATTTATTTACACAAGAAAGTTTTCAAAATTGGTACGAAGAATAGCTGAAACAATCCTGATCTTCCCGAAAACCGAATTCAACAAATATTATCGCATTTATTAAAATATAAGTCATCGCAGAAGGGAGGTAAATAATATAGTGGATAGTACGCTCAGCAGTAATTTACATCTGTTTTATATAAAATAACATCAAAATTAAATCATTTAAAATCACTTAAAATAAAAAAAGTAATAATCTCTAATAATAATGATTATAAAAAATATAATAAGAATTATATAAAAAACTTTTTATTGGTGTAATATATTGTTGGTGTAGCCTGTTTTGTTTAGTTTCTTGTATTAGTTAAATTATAAATATTGAAAAAAAAAATGGAAATTTACAAAGCCACTGCTACTGATTCTATAACACAAATGATAGCATTAATTTAAAGGAAAAATGGATTACATCTATTTTTAAATTGTATCTATTTTTAGTTTGCATCGATTTATTTTTAAATGATTTTAAAAATAATTCGAGCTACATCTTTGTACATAATATATTACAGTGAAACATGATTGAGAATTTTTTTTATAAACTATAATTTTTAGTCGGTACTTATATGTTAATAGTCTTACTAGGTGATTACAAAATGAGAATAAACAGACAGGGAGTACTCCTAAGTAATTTAACGGTTTAATGATAATTAATTATTAGCTAACTACAAATAAAGAAGAAAAAAATATGAAAATTTGTAAACAATAATCATAAGAAATATAAACAAATTATTTGTTAATAATTTAGTTATAATTTTTTTTGTATTAAAAAAAAAATGTACCACAATAGGGGTCTTGAAGATTTCCATTATTTTTACCATTTCCATTTCTTGTGAACCCGATACATACAATAACACTAACCCGGATTAAATAGGTCATGTCATTTGGATCTTACACGTTTAGTCCATTTGGTATATGATATTTTGATAAGATCGAACTAAATTATCGTGTAGGCAGTAATTATCGATTTGCACTTACAATATTGAGTTGTACCGTTTTTATCTCTTTACTCACTCAATTCCACATTTGATTTTGTTGTTTTCAGTAAAGCGCCTGTCTTAATCAAAGTATCATTTTCAGAAACATTATATTTCTATTGAGCATAATTATTGTCTACAGACCTCTTATAATCCATGGGATATCAAATTATAATTGCTGATATTACATATTTTATTAAAATTAGAAAGTATTTTTCTCCTTAACCCTTAAAGTGTTTTGTACGCATAAGCAATCAGTGGAGACGATGAGCTCATATATGCGTCTGTTGAAAGTCAGCAACAGGGACAATCGATGCATATATGCGTTTTTTAATTTTTCCGGTTTTTCATTTAATAATTACATAAAGCTATGATTTGAATATTACGTATAACTTTGTGTGGGACAGATATATACGTATAACTTTAGTAACAGCATTAAAGTAAGATGAACCTGAAACAACCAGGTTTATAGAAAACAATTAGAAGTAAGCAAAAATATTAAAGAGTTCAAATTAGCTAAAATATCCTATTTTAAACATATTGTAAGCTAAGTATTATTGATATGGTTCGTATTGACCAGAGACAATGAAAAGCTGTGAAGGCGCTCCAATTTTCCAATTGTTGAAAGAATATACATTTCACTCATTTTAGTAGACGGTTGAGGCTTGAAAAGAACGTTCTATTATTATACAATTTGGTGCAAAAGTATAATATATTATTAGTGGCACCTTAAATTATTAATCACGTGTAAAAATAATTCAGCCCATAGCGATATAGTTATAATCTTATAAGACACCAACGCGTTCCTGACACCGCACTGGCTCAATACCGCAATTTATGTCTCCTCTGAAGGACTGTGTAACCAAGGATTTAAAACTCCCTTTAAAAAATCCTTAGGACGCCTGCCGGGCGGCGAACCCACGATCTTGGGCATAGAAGGTTTTTTAGTTAACCATTACAACACAGGTTTATCACTTACATTTAAAAACGTTGTTCTGGAATGTATGGGGGAGATTGTGTATTATATTTTATATGCTTACGAAGTGTGATGTTTTAAGATTTACATTTATTGTTATAAATTTTAATGTAACCAAAATTGTTGATTTTATCGCTAAGATGGGATATTGCAGCGTCTGATGGTGGTGAAAAAACGGCTGCGTCAATGAGTGGGTGATTAGAACAGCAATTGAGCTGAGGAATTAGAGGCATCGTGGCGAATTAAGGTGACCTAAACTAATTGGCAGTCGCAATCGTTGATTCCTCAATTAATAAAATCCAATAAATACTTAGGGGAGATAATATGCAACAACGAAACAGATAATGCATCCGTGGAAAAAAGAATAGTCAAACTGGAAAGACTGAACTTTGCCGCTAGAAACATGCACAGCAAGAAAAATTTCTCCTCCGGCGCAAAAATAAGGCACTACTGTACAGTAGTAAGACCAGCAATACTGTCTGGTATGGAAACAGTCAGCTTTCCGAGTCTAGAGAAAGTCCTGAGAAAGATTGAGAGAAAAATTCTGAAGAGGATTCATGGACCAAAAGTAACACAAGAGGGGTATAGGCGAAAATCCAACTAAGAAGTTTACAGAATTTTGGAAGGTCTTGAAACAGTCATCAGGACCAGGAGACTGAGGTTCTACGGCCACTTGGTAAGATTGAACAATAAGAGGCTGAACAAAAAAATTTTCGATAAAGTCTTAAGCTGTAAGAGTATAGGTGGATATGTGAAGCAAATGAAATAGGAGCTGGATAGGCTAAAAATCAAGGATAAGGACTGCTCGGATATAGAGCTTTTTGGAAAAACATATAAGAAGTTGAGGTTCTTGCAGGAAAGAAGGAGAGACTAAGAAAGAGCGAGAGGAACAGTCCAGGAAGATGAGAGAGCATTGAAGTAGAAGGAAGCCGGAGTGTGAAGAAGATTATTAAGTGATATTCGCGTCCTTGCTGCCCGATTCGTGTAAAAAAAGCAAAAGCAATAACAGTTTGGTTAAAATCCATCCTAAACGATTCCATCTATATGAAATAAGGTTTTGAATAATGATTAGTTGACCCTATAAATACGAGTATGGAGAAGCAAATAGTCTATTAGGGGGTCAATCATTTGTCGATCATTTGTGAAGGTCAAAAATATAACTCCTTAAATAATATTCAACTATTTATCAGAAACCTAAGTTTCGTTACACGTTGCGTATCTTCCTCAGGGCTTGTAACGTAGGTCACGTTTAACGGACATTTAAATAAATATTCTTGACCTCCACCCGGACCGTTTTCTTCCCCTCTAAAATAAGGTTTCTTAATAAAAGCAGATTTATGTGAGGTAAATTAGTCAGTTATGGCTTTTTTAAAATATTTAATGATATGTTTTATTACATTTATATTTAATTTAATACTTTATTATATGCCATGCATTTTCTGGAACTTATTTTTTCATATAAATTTAATTATAAATAAATATATAATTATATTTATTATTAATACAATAAATCATTAAATATTAAATATGGCATATTAAAAGTGTTAAACATTGAAGGCAATAGATTAATAATATATAATCAAAGAAGCTAAAGGGAATAAAGTGTTTTAGTTTCAAGATTTAAATTTTTTTTAAAAATTATTTTATTGAATTGTACAACTGTAATATATACATCTAGTACAAGGGTTGTATGAATAAATAAATACATGAAAGGGCATGTAGAGGAACTACCCATTGGCATCACTCTAATTACATTTCTATTATAGAAGGTCCCGAGGCCATCTTCCCTTCAGACGCCTAGGAGGATTGTCCGGGATGGAATTGGATGCAAGGATGGAAACTAGTGGGTTTGGATGGGTCTGGAGTTTATTATGGAATGATAGGTATTTGGAATGGGCTAAATCGGTAAAATATGGAACGTTAAGATCATTATGGATGGTTTTATTTGTGACAAAATAAGGAGCGTTTAGGATTTTGCGAAGGATTTTGACTGCAAGAATTGAATACGAGAGGAATTTGATGGTTTGATGGAGACTTAAATTTTTTTTTTTTTATTATTTATTTATTGATATTTACAACTATATTATAGTAATATAACAAGTAAATTGGCTGAGTGATACATAATGGCATGATATAATGACAAGTAGAGAAACTACCCACTGGTAGTACTCAAATCGCATGTTCAACTAAGAAGGTCACGTGGCCATCTTCTTCTCAGACGCCTCGGAGGATTATTGGGAATTGAAGAGGAAGCTAGGTTTGAAACTAGAGGGTTTGAGTGGAAATGAAGTTTGTTGTGAAAGGATAGATAGCGAGTTTGGGCCAAATCAGCAACAAATGGGACATTAAGGTCGTCATGGATGACTATATTCTTAACAAAATAAGGAGCGTTGAGGATTTTACGAAGGATTTTGGATTGTAGGGATTGGATACGAGAAGAATTCGATGGCTTAGTGGAGCCCCAAAGCTCTACTCCGTAGGTCCAAATAGGTCGTATGATGGTCATGTAGATGAGTCTTTTGTAATTAATTGGGAGCTTAGAGCGTTTGTCTAGTAAGTGTTGAAGTAGCCTGAAACGTCGAGCGGTTCCTTGTCTTTTCAGTCTTGTATGAGGAGATTTAAAATTAAAGCGATAATATTGAAGAGAAATAAATATGAGAATATTAAAGTTTTGAAATGTTTTAAACAAAATATACTAAATTAAAAACAGCTATTGTATAAAAATCTTAGAAAAATCAATCATTTATATTAAACATAACTAGTGTCAACAACCATATCATAAGCTGTGGAATATCCAATATTAATTATTCATGCTATTTATTGATTTATTTATCATTGACCTCGAATACATCATTACATATTTAAGCTAGAAATATATTCTGATCCACACTCACTCTCTAGATCTGAGTCCAGATCTGACAAAATCTTTTTAACTATGTTTCGATTATTCCATAAGAGACGCCTGCTCTCCACCAAGCTAATATTATTTCATATTTAACAGGTGCAAGTCTCGCAATCGTCTATCGGATTCTGCTCTCCTGCAAACTCATTCCGCTAAATTAAGTTAGGAAGCAGTACAATTGGTTTAAAAGAAAAAGAAGAGAACAATATAAATAAACTGATGTAAAGATATGGTGTACGCGGTAATGTTCTGAGCCATATCGTTTTTGTTTTTAATGGTGAAATAATGGCAAAACCGCACACTAGAGTTAACTGTTATTACTTAAAGTTGGGAGTAAGTAATCACAGTTAGAGTTAAAAAATAATACCTAAACATTATAGGATACATAGACAGCCCATTTATTTTTTAAATAAAAACGAGACATGAAACATATCGCTGGCTGCAGGCCAACAATGAAAATAGGCACAACTTTTTTATGTTCTTCATTTGGAAAAACTTTAACTTAATAAAAATAGTGTTTACTATAATTATATTCAGATTAAGTAGATAAGCATACGAAGATTATGTTCAACTTACAGTAATTGTTAAACGGTATCCGACATATTTTTTAAATTATTTTATATTTATCAGAGCAACAAATTCTCTTTAATAAACATGGTGAAGGTTTTAAATTATTATTATTATTATTATATAATACAATAATAAACAAAACAAACAACAGAAACAAAATTCTTGCCATGTTGTTTTATATTGACTGCAGTTATTAAAATTGCCTTCAGAACTAGAACCTGCAAGTGATTTTTTTCCGACGTCTATATTGTAAAGACTATTCTGCGTATCTCGCTAGCACTACCATTTTAAATTTTTGCACTTATTCTGAAAATGAGACTATATTGCCTCCCAGAGCTTTGTTTGGGAAAAATGGGGCAAGTAACCGAGAAAAGGGACCGTCCCGTTCAAAAGTTTAAGTATACATGTTTTTGACAACGTAGGTTTTGTGCTTAACTGTCAAACAATAACAATGAGTTATTACTATGTAAAGTTGAAAAGTAGTATAATTACTAAAAAAATAGATAAACATATAAACAGAAAAATGAACTGAGATAAGTTATAACTAACAATGTAGTTTATAATTTAACAATGTGTACACATTGTTAAATTATAAACTACATTGTTTTGTCCTTAATTTTCAAAAAAAATACCAATCCTGCGTAATAGTATTAATTATTGAGAATTTGATAAAAGTTCTTAAAGCTTCAATGAATTGTATGTCCTAAAAGTATAATTACTAGAAGACTGTTCTAATTTCGAAAACAGGCGGCTTCTAACGACCTCATGACTTATTGTGTCCCATGCCTTTGTTTCACTTCTTTAGCTTCTAACTCGGCAAAATCTCATTCATCATTTTCCTATAGATGTCTTCTAGTGATTCGTCTTTCTTTACTCTCACTGTTTTCTTTAATTAATCTTCTATCACTTGATAAAAACCTTAATTTGCTTAATTTCATTATAGGTATCGACCTATATTTGGTTTAGGCATCGATAATTCGCTGAAGATAGATCACTTAAAAGCCAAGAATCGTCGAGATACTAACCAAAAGTGGCTATAGTACTTTATATTGTTTATATATTTACTCTTATCAAGTATTTTTTGATTTTTCGATCATCGATCAGCTTCCAATGGATTCATATGGAGAAAAGATATTAACAAATAGGAAAACCCAGTAAAAAGAATATTTTTACCTTGGGTCAATGACCGTTGTTGTTGTTGTTGATGTTTTATTTTAAGGGCAAGCAACTTCAAATGGTTATTATTGCCCTCACTTTTGGAGAATATAAATATTTACAGTATCTACATAATTACCACTAGAGAATATACATATTTACATAACATACATAATTACTCATATGTATTCTTGTTACATTATTACACTTAGTAAAAATATTGTTACATATTTAAATAATAACATACCATGCTATATTAGGCACATAGTAGAACCATATTAACATATTAAACATATGATACAAAGGTAACTTATATGAAGTTTTTCATATTAAAATAAAACGTTATACATAATTATATAAGCTTTATGATATAATATAAAATTTATATTATCTAAATAAACATTATACACACTGACAATAAGGCTTCAATATAAGAACTAACAATCGGAAAACTGGAGATGATCCCTGCTTCCTTGCCCATATCATCTATAATCCTCAGATCTAGACCGATTCATCACTGTCACCTTGTGTATGTAAAAACGTAGGTTATTGCCCTTGCCGAATTTTATTTTTCTTAGCTACGAACATTAATCATATTGATGCATATATATTTATATAATATGTTCAATATTAACAACACTGGTGGGCACATCATATAAGCTTCACTTATAATCTTATTTGATATGAATTTTGTATATGGGAATCGCATTTAGTTTTAATTTTCAAAGAATCATTCAATTTAATAATGTAAAATTTTGTGGCTACTTATTATCATACAATTTATCCTATTTAAGTTTATGAAACTTTCATAGAATAAATTTTATTTTTTCTCAAATCTCATGCTTTTCAACGGAACATCAAATGTTAATATTAATTTTTTTTCTTCGGAATTATGATTTATATTTTGAAAAATATACGATATTTTCAGCTCTTATTTTGAAAGTGGTATCTGTCCATCTTGATAAAAAAAAGTTTATTATTTTAACTGATTTTGATTATTACTACTTCATAATAAAATTTAAAAGGTGGATAGGCTTAAATACAGCAATTTTTTTGGTATGTTCTAAGTAATACAAATATTTGCTCGTTTGTTTAAAATGAAAACCTTTGGATATCGCGCATAAGCAAAATTAATTTATACCACTTACAAAAATAACTCCATTATTAATTTATTATTGTTTATTCGTTCATTTCTCCATATAACTTATTTTGGCACTGATATTTTAATGAGTGATGTTTAATTATTTCACACACACAACAAAAACAATAAACAATAAAGTATTAAGATAATTAAACGAAAGCGATATCCATTATTCGGCAGTTAAACCATCAGACCAATCCTACCAAGATCTACCTTATATTAAATATATCCAACTGCGGATTAATCAAAATCAAATAAAAGCTTATGTTTTGTAAAATAATAAAATTTGTGGAATCAATTTTATTGTATGTTAATAATAATAATAATAGGAGACTTTTCTTCTACCATGCACCTCGGCCTAAAGAGGCCAATTGTGCTTGAGTCCTAAAAACCCTTTCGTAGGTCTAGGCTTCCGAGATATTTTAGGTACTCTTTAAGTCTCTGTTCTTGAAGTTCCTTGTGTCCTCCAGGACCAAGATCAAATGTCCTCTTCCGACATAGTGCATTACATTCAAAGAGAACACGGCAGGGGGTTTCTTCCTCCTCCGTGCACCATCTGCACCGGGGTTCTTCTTCGAGGCCCAGACGGTACATATGCTTCCTGAGTTTGCAGTGCCCAGTAATGGCTTCTACCATACTCTTGAGGTCGGTTCTCAACATACGAGCGGCTTCTTTCTAGATTTTCTCAGAAAGTTTATCATTGGGATCATTTATAAAAAGATTGGTTTGCCTCATCTTGGCTCTGTCCCGACGTATTTCAACCTTCCTCTTGGCTATGAATTGCTTTTGAAGATCGCCTCTGTGTTAACGTGGAATCTTTTGTCTATGTTATATTTGTTCAGCATTGGGTCTGAATGCATTTTCAACTCTGCATTTCGTTCAATCGTGTCAAAGACGCTTCTGTGTCCAAAGCCATTCGTGTTTTTTTTTTCATTAGCCGAAGGCTGTCTTCAATGCTTCTGCTTCATTTAGAATGTCAAGAATAGTTAAATCAAGTATAGTATCAAGTGAAGCGGTAGGGGTGGTTCTTATGGCCCCAGTGATCATGATGCATCCAAGCTGCTGCACCTTCTCAAACTTCTGCAGCTGTGTGCCACCAGGCTTTAGAACCATAAGTTAACACGTGTCTTATTTTATGTTATTTAAACTAAGTTGATTTGAGAAAAAAAAATAGTATAACCCTAGAAATTTAGGGTTAGACTTGTTCTAAACTCAGTAGACATAACCTGTTTCCTACAACTTCATGGATATAAAAATTGCTTTTGTTAATTAATATAATTATTTATATATGTTAATATAATTATTTATATATGTTAATATAATTATTTATATAAGTAATATAATTATTTATATATGTGCGATATGTCGTAATGTCGTTAATAAAATTTGAGTTCTACAGAACGACATTTAAAAAATAAATAAAAAACAAAATCTATGAAAGCGGCGGATTTGACAAGCAGAAAAAAAAGCTTATGAAGTTTTCCATGTTATTATCATTAATGGCTGTTTCTAAATCATCTTGACAGTTCTAGGTATCGTTAGTGCTCCCTTTAGGAACTTTTAATCTTTATTCAGTTTTGTTTCAAATATTTAGAATCATTAAAATTGTTGCTATGCCCGTCACCTCCATGGTTTTTAGTTTAATTTCTTCAAGTTGAAAAGCTGACTTTTTTATGCAATCCCCTTCATGTTTAAAGGTCAAAACAATATTTTATTGTTTATTTGCTAATCCCGAGATAATTGAAAAGTTTCATTAAGTTATAAATAGATATTTATATCATTATAACTCTCCCTTTGAAAAATACCGAATTTCATTATATAAAAATATCCATTATTTCTGAATAAATTTTTAAAATATCGACAGTATTTATATTCATAATTTTCCAATATTTATATCAATACTTCGATATCTGCATCCCAACCAACTCATCCTCACAAATTCAATCAGAGACAATTTTATGACTATGGTTCTTCCGAAAATGACAGTAGTTCATTAAAAAGTCCTGTTCCAAAATACCCATTAATACTATAAAGCTAATTCTCAATAGCTCTCTCACATTACATTAAGGAGTCCAGAAGATTATTATACAAACATAGTAGGGAAAAATCATTATTCAGAATTAATATAACTGCATTTCTGCATTTTTATTGATTTAATTTGTGGGTAAACCCGTTTTTCTATTGCGTTTTTCGATAGATGTATTTAAAGTTTGACTGGTCAGTTTCTTCCAGTATTTTAGGGACTCAAAGCTTTGCTTCTTGGGGTTTTTCCTATTCCATTATAATTAATAATTTATTTGGGGTCACTGTGGTCTAGTGGCTGTCATAAGAAACTACTATGCCCAAGATTGCGCCCCGCAGGTGGGCATAAAATTTTTCCAAAAGGTAGTGAATATTTTTAGTTATGTTCTTCAGATAAAAGGGGGTTCCGAGCTTGTACTAAGTCAGGTATTCGTTAAAAATCCCTATTCTAACTATACCTGGATAGGCTAATTTAAGGCTCACGAGGTAGCATCTTCCGAATTTCCATGACAGCATAAAGTGACGTTAAATGAATAAAAAAAAACAATTGATAATTTTATGTCTCTATTTTAGTTCTTTCTCACATTTATTGATTACCCTTATATATTTTTTTATAGTTTTGTAATGGGATGTAATTTGTGATACTTGTATAAACATAATTGATCACTACACATATTATGATTTTATGTTGTAAATATTTAATTATGATGTACATAATATACACTTATATGGAAAGCTATGATAAATAGACGACCAAAGGGTTACTTTAGAAGGAAAAAAAAAATTATGTGGTACATGAAGATTTTAATTTTATATATCCATCACTTTTTTATATGATTAAGTGCCAAATGGTATTTGTATGATTTCTAAAAAAAAGATCTATTATTTATTATTATTATATTTTAATAGGCGGACAAGGATGTAAACATGTCTAAATAGTTTCGGCCTCTTTAATTAAGGAAATAAATAAATTAAAAATACCTTAATACTGCACATGCTATTCTCCTTGTTATGTTAATCTAAAAAAATAAAACAAAGTAAAAACTAGGCTGAATAAAAATGCTAATATGAAAAAACAAAAAGAAAACAATGGGAGCAAAAAGTCGAATGAAGGAACTCACTTCCCATAAGCGCTGCGGCAAGATGATCATATGTCTGATATCCATCTCCCCAGTTATTGCCTCATTTCCCTAACAGTGCCTCTTATCAAATAACACTCCCTTATCTCACTCCTTTCAGTCTTCTATCTTGTCGGATATAATCCTTCTAACCACTTTTATGTTTACCAATTAGACATGCATATCATTATAACTCTGCCTTTGAAAAATACCAAATTTCATTATTTAAAAATATCCATTGTTTTTGAATATATTTTTAAAATATCGACAATAATTATATCCATACTTTTCCAATATTTATATCCATACTTCGATATATACGACGATATGTATACGACAGTGGGCCTACAATATACTACAGTATATAATGGGTATTGGGTTAAGTACGCGGTAGAGGCTGTACCGTTTCTAGGACAACGGTTTAACAAGGGGGTAATTTGTCCGAATTGACTGTTAACCGGTAGGGTCCCCCCCCCATTAATAACACATTATATAGAGGCTGGGTGAATCCCAGGAGAGTCTCCACATCGCACAGCGTCCATCCAATGGCATTTAACTGATTATTAATTATCTACCACAATTGGATTTTAACCAAGGCTCTATGGCATAGGAACACAGCGATATACAGACTGAGCTAGCCCACTCCCAAGATATATTTTTTTAATATCACACAGTTTTTTCTTTCAATATATTTTAGAATTGAATTTGCCAAACGGAACGCAGATTTGGTCTTTCCCGATATTATTCTATTAATAATTAACAAACCATTAACTAAGTTACAAGTTATAACCATTCAATCCTCCTAAAATTATAAAAATGGACATTCTAACATTTTATTATCCATTATAATCAGTGGTGTAACAACCCAATTATTGAGTCAGGGCATCCTCAAGCAGCTTTCCCTCTATATGCTATGTAGTAGCGATCCAATTGCTATCGATGCTTCTCGATCCTTATAGTTGTTCAGTATACACAAAAAATAGTGTATTTAACAGAAATTACCCAACCTAATTGCTATACCCCAAAATGCAACAACATATAGACATTAATTATCTAAGCTAAACTCTTAGCAATAGATATAATTAAAAATTAATGAAAACACCGAAATGGTAGTAATTTGAAATATGAAGGCTACGAACACCGTTACTGTTGGATCAATGTATACTAGGGGATTACTGATAGTTATCCACGAAGGTCTCAAAATTAAGCTCGCAAAACCTTATAAATTATAGTGATAAGAAACAGGCTAATCCTACAAAACAACGAGAAGTAAACAGACTAATAATGAACAGAACAAGTAAAACATTTATATTAATGCCATATAATTGGAGATATGAAGTATCTTCTTACAAAAAATAAAATTAACAAAAAAATTAAAAAAACACTCCAAGGGATACAAAGTTATAGTATCCGACAATATTGAACGAGAAAACCCTGTAGAACAATGGGTACACTTATCAGTACACGGCAAACTTATGAATAAGTCATGAGTTTGATAAGTACCGACATGGATGATAATGTAAAGCATCAGACACTGTGAATATTTTCTCGGACTGAAACAACGTTAGCCGCGCTTTTGCAACAAAACTGACAAAACATTATTATGAAAAATTATATGGATTGATGCAAAAATGAATCAAGCAGGTTATTTTACAATATTAAAAATATACATTTTACGATAATTAGTCAAAACCAAACTATTTTAAGTTAGAGAGGAAATTCGTTGACTGTAAGTACTAAAGGAGGATGGAAATAGTTGGGGGTGCAGTCAAAAATTTACATAATAAGTAAGTGGAAACTTATTATTTTTTATTTGTGCCGATGTTTCGACCTTTTTTGTAGGTCATCTTCAGGGCCTATAGGAGTGGTTATTCGGTGAAATTTTTTTTTCGTTTTTTTTTTGCACCGAGTAGCCACTTCTGTGTTGGCCCTGAAGATGACCTACAAAGTAGGTCGAAACGTCGGCACAAATAAAATATAACGTATCTACAAGATTGACGTTTTTGAGATGAGTGTGGTGTGTAACACTATTGTCCATGTTCTGTTTTAAAAGTAACATGATTTTATAAGTACATTTTTTTTTACTATTGTTAGTTTTCAATCGTAAAACACTGTTGTATTAATTTATAAAAATTGATAAATTTTTATCACTAAGGCTACAATAGGTACTGTTGACAATAATCAACATAACCATCAAAGTATACAAATTAGAAAAAATTATCAAATCACTGAACATAAAAATAAAAATCATTGGTTTTGAGCTTGGACAGAGTGGTATCGAAGAAAACAGAATGCAGACACTTTGGATAAGAAAGTGCTTATAATAGTTAGTTATCACAGGAATATTAGGTAGTATTTCATATTTTAATTGTAAACCAATCGAATTAATTGAACAACCAAAATTAATAACCAACAAAAGGACGACCATTACACATATAGATGCCTAAAGTCATCCCACAAAACTATAAAAAAGAGAGCATTAAGCGAGGCGTTCAGGATAAAAATCAGATAGATCCGAAATTTCAAAAATTGACTTTCGCAAGTTTATTCAAGAAATTTTGACTAAAACGGCACCTTTATCAAATAATTTCTTATGGTTTAAACCGGTCCTTAACCTGAAGTTTCGGAAGCATGTAATTGTTTGACTAAACTAGCGACGTTATCCGCTTTTGGTACTATACGCCTCAATTATAATTTAGATAAATTTCTTGCTGAATCCTAACCCACGTATAAAATACAGTATGTGTAAATGCGGAGGACTGCGTAAGATTCATAAGCATACAAAGATATTGATTGTTAATATCAACACAAGAAGCCACATGACTTCTGCCCGAAAAGCTATTTGTAACAAATGCATGAAGCAGTTGCATAAATTTGTGAACAACCGAGAATAAAAACAGGGACATTGAAGTGTAGTTGTCCAATCTCTGTTGAGAAAACATCCGAAGTTTTTGTTTTTACCGTTATTCTGTCCTGATTTGGTATTTTTATATGCATGACTTTTTTTGATCTTTCTGATTACTTTTTTAATGTTATTTATGTTTTATTTAATAAAATTTTGCCGAATTCTCTTCTTCTTTATTCCAATCTTACAAAAACTATATTTTAGTAAGATTGGAATATATGGTTAGTGTTATTTAATGAGCACCATTTTATTTATTTTTTTAAATATTTATAATACTTTGTAAATATAAATCGAAAATCTGCACATGTCCATAATTGGTATCCGTATTGAGTAAGTATAGTTATTTATAAATTCTGTAAACATATTTTTAAAATGTATTTTTATCTGTAATACTACATGAAGAGTCTAGCGTAGTAGTGTACTATTTCAAGGACAACGGTTGTACAGGGGGGTGATCTGTCCATGATCGCGCATAACCGCCAGGTTTTCCCCTTTCTAATGGTACCCAATTATAGAGGATGGGTGAGCCCCAGGAGAGTCTCCAGATCCCTGGTTTTAGCAGATTAAACAAATTATCTGCCACAGCCGTATTTAACCCGGCGACATTTGTAGCGGGAACTCAGTGCTATATCACTGAAATACATTGCTCCCATAATACATAAATTAATATCAAATATAATAAGGTTTTACTGAATATATAAATATTTCCAGTGATTGGTTCTCTCATATATTGCTTGATGATACCTACGTACTTGGTCGATATGCCATCGATGTTTATAAAATTCGATTATACGCTTCCAATCATAGGTGAAATTGGATCTCACGCTAGGGTTGACAATATAGCTCCAATCATGGCTCGAATTTCTTATATCTAATCAATTATTGGTTTTCGTTAATCCTTTACATTACGAAAGCCTGAGGCATATTATTCATTTCAGATTTCATCATTTTTATGTTTTTAATTTTATCATATCTTTAGTATACCTACGAATTGCAGAATAAGGTTAAACATTTTATTTATGCATGCGTCACATGCTCCTTTTCATTATTGATATTTTAACTTCAAATAAAAAATGTTAAAATGTCGTCATTATTATAAATTAAGTAAGAAAGTTAGTAACTTAAGTTCATTATTTTCAAAATAAATGATTTACAGAGTATGTGATAATTCACCCGGTAGTTTCGGACATATTGTGTATAACTATTTAGTTATTAACCATAACAACTTACCATGCACTTTAAATAATTAATACATTTTAAGAAGTATTAAGTTGTTCAATATATTTACTAGCTGTGCCCGCAACTTCGTCCGCGTGGAATAGTGACTTTTGGCTGCATTTTTAATTTTTTAGGCTAATTACTTCGCAAAAAAAAATACATACATACTTTAAAATAAGTGTCTTACTGAAAATAGCTTATTTGCTTATGTACATTTTTATAAACAACATTTTTTGTTTTCCATCTTTTGCCAAAACGTATTTTATGTAGCCAAATCTAAGTGAATTAGAGAATGGTTAATTTAACAGAAATCGGAGTTATTAAAGTATTTTAAAACTACCTCATTTCTAATTTTCAATTGCGAAAATCGGTATTTTACACTAAATAGTTGAATAATCTATTTGATTTGTCTAGACTTTAACAACTTCAGTTATAATAGCTAAATTACAACTTGCAGCGATGTGCACAGTTTCGGAGCCAGGACCTGACTGAGAGGCTAGGGTACGAGTTACAGGGTTAATGTTCGCGGAGTAGACGGGGAATCAATGAATGGTTAATTTAACAGGCATACAATTTATAAAATTATTTTGAAACAAACTCATATCTAATATGAAGTAGTAAAAATTCGTTCATTACCTTATATTGCAGTTGAATACTTTATTTTGTCTGTATATATTGTTTAACTTTAGTTTTAATAGTTAAATTTAAAATTTCAACGATGTGCGCAGTTTCGGTGCCGGGGACTTGACTGAGAGGCTAGGGTACGAAGTGCAGTGTCAATATTCATGCAGTTGAGGGGAATTGGAGAATAATTAAATTTATATATTATTTAGTGCATTATGAACGTTGTAAAAACGCATTTTATGAAGTGAAATCTATGTAAATTAAAGAATGGTAATGAAAACTACGTATTACGAAAATACACGCGCAAACCAACTACAAAATTAACGAAAAAAATGGTATTTTACGAATGATTCGAAACAAAACTCTAGTTACTTTATTTAAATTAGCTTACTTTAAGATAACGAAAAATTGTTCGTTATTACAAAATAAACCAAAGGAGTTACCGTTATTAGGTTCCTACCTGATATCCAAATGTACAACAAATAATATTGACGTAATAACATCCAACTTTATTCGAAAGTTATCTTATTTTGACGAATGAAATAAACACAAAAGACCCAACTAAAGAAAAAATATTTAATAACCAACCCAAAAACTGTTTTTATTTCACTATGAACATTAATTAAGTAAAACAAAAAATCGCGTTAACAAATACTATTTTATTCAATTTGCAGTAAATAATAATGAATTTGCGCACATAAACCTTACATATTTCCATACAAACTTCCGTCCCCTATTTTTAATTAACCCCCTAAAAGGTAAAATTTTTACAAATTTTGAATTCCATATTTATTTATATCTAATTAAAATCCTAAAAAATAAGTTTCAAGCTTCTAACTTCAAAATGACGAAACATATATACAATCTTTCATCCTCCATTTCAACCTCTTACAACCGGGTTTTCGCATTAAAAAGTAGCCCATGTCCTTTCTCCGGCTGTGGACTATCTCGCTTTAAAAATGACGTTGTTTTTTGTTATTACAAACATTTGTCTCCCTTTTACCCTTTTAGGGGACGAATTTTCAAAAATTCTTTGTTACTGCGCGCCAACCTTATAAAATTTACCAACTGTCCAAATTTTAAGTCTGCAACTTATGCCGTTTTGGCTATGCTGTAGTCTTTTCAGTCAGGACGAACTCTTTTATATATATATAATTAAGAATTAATGGTGGTAGGTGAGTGGTGGAGCGCTGAGTTGCCATGCTGATGATCACGGAATCAAATCCGACTATGATAGATACAGTACATATGGGTTGTAGTGGTACAGGTTTTTGTTTTTAAGTGAAAACTTTTTCTTCAATGCGGCAAGAACGATTTTTGTTAGGGGAAAACTTATCGGTTTGCGTCACCGACATGATCGTGACTTATTGCACGATACTGGCGACGCATAACGGCCTGTGCATGAGTTGTTCGTTTTAATAAACTTTAGTTTAAATGTTAGATTTCGATTAATATAAGAATAATAACATTTAACTAAAACATTTAATTAGTTGTGGAATTCATACTAATAATGACGTATACAGTTTTAAGTTATTATTAGTAAAACATTTATCATGCAATGATTAACAAATAAATTATTTGAAAAATGTATATAATTTGTGTTCGGAGAGAACAGCAAGCAAGATAAACCCCAGACTAAAGGTGAAAACTAGATAATGTTATTAAATTAAATTGTGAAATTTAAATAATTCAGAGTATAATTGAATTAGAAATTCTATAAATAATACAGTTGTTACAATGTTTTGATTTTTCACTTCTGTCGGCAGTCCTTATGACAGCCTATTTTAGATTTTTTATCAAGTATTCGTAATAAATATAAATAAAACATGGTATTTAATTGAATGGAATCAAATGATTTATGAAATTTACTATAATAAATTTTTTAATGAAAAGTGTTAGTGTGCAAACCAATTTATTCTTCGGCCCATTATCTAGTTTGTTAGGTATTAACGCTAGCAGTTGAACGAAATAAATAAATCATTTTCAGGACGGAAAAATGATTTCCCTTAATGAGTGTACTTATCGTAACTTTGATAATGAGGAGAATAATGCGAAAATGAGGGTATTATATAAATTTATCCCTATATCGCTTATCGGAACAGCCATTTCAATTTGAAATTTCCAGCGATTACTCTGGAAATTAAGGTCAAGCGGAAAATTGAATGTGGGCCTGGGGTTTCATCAGCTACTTCTGATTATTGGATCTATATTCGGGACGAAAATACGGTGATAAAAAAATATCAGAGAAAATATCTAGTATAGCAGTAATTGTCTCCGTTTTTAATTAACTTATAAATTTACAGGTATATATTCGAACCAATTTTAATTTCCATTGGATGAATATACTTCATATAACACGTGTGTCCTTCTGAAATTATGTCTTAAGAGTTTCCTTATCCACTCTTCCAACCAATATGCCTTCAAAACTGACATGTTTCGATTACAAGTTGTTATAAAAAAATGCCGTAGAACCGTAGTAACTTGTACATAATACTAATTGTGTACATAATACATAATGGTATACATTATACATGATTTTATACATAATAAAGCTGATTATGTATTTCATTCGATCGAAAGCCTTTTATTGTTAGAGTTCTGACACATTGTTGATATATCAATATTTTCCGCGTTTTAGACAAATTAAACTGGTCCTTTTGTTTAAAAAAAAAATTAGTATCAATCTTACCAGATACGAGTAGAATATGAAATAGGTGATTTTCAGATTAAGCTAGATTTTATTCCTCACCTACGGAACGGAAACCTGGTGTCTGTAGCAAGAAGTTTGCCATAAAATTAAAATATTTAGAAGAAAGGTAGTAAGAACTTTTAACGGCTCTACAAGAGTTAGTAATGAGTGGAAAATTGAGAGTAACAGTGAAATTGTGATTATATTAGAGAATGATAATATTGCCACTATACCAAAGCAAGTAGGCTGGAAGCTGGTTGAAAATGGGCAAGTATATGGTCAGAATGGAGGATAAAGGAAAAGAAAATACGAGATGCGCACTTTAGTGGAAAAAGGAAAAGAGTTAGACATTGAAGGAGTTGGAAGAATGATGTGGAGAGAGACGCGAGGAAGCTAGGTGTCCCCTATTGCAAGAGAGATCTGGAAGAGAATAACTAAATAATAATAAGTAATAACTAATAACTACTGACGGTATTATAGTTATGAATATATGTATATATATATATATGAAGTCTTGAAATCACATTATAAGAGCCTTTAATACTCTTGTACATGTTAAAGCAATTAATGTGTGGTTTAATTACCCTAAATAGGGTCAACCATTATTTTAAATTTATTAAGTTGAGGTTGATTTGTTCGTTTATTTATAACTAATATTGTTAATCTATTGAAAGGAATAATAGGGAAAGGGGATTTTAATTATTTCACATTATTTACTTAAAACTTCTGATGATTATCGAAATATAATAGAAAATTATCTAGAACAAAAAGAGATTTTGTTTAATATAATTAATAGTATGATAGAGCTCTCTTTGCTGAAATCTGGATATTAATATATTTTTGCTTGTGTTCATTGACTATTTAGTTTGCTTGGTGAGGACGAGAAAAGTAATATCAAAATAGGGCCCGCAATAAATTCGGATATGACGAAGTCAAGAGAAAATATAACCGCTGTTAAATTTATTAATTTCGGTCTCGGCATTATTAAGCTCGCGGATGTTGTCTGGAATTTTATAAATTAGAAGTTATTAATCTATCAACCCTCCTACTGCTCATTATACATTTTTAAATTTTCTCTTTCTCCATTAACATAGGTGGGGGAACAAAGTCATAAGATCATCAGAAATAAGATTGCGTAAAATATTACAGATATGAAAACGGACGGGACCTTTGGAGAATTCAGGAGACTATAGAATTTAGAATCGCAGATCTCGTTTAATATAACTGAATCAGTAGTTTTGGAAAGGTAATGATGGGATTACAAAGCTGTTAGGGGGTAGACCGAGGCTTCGGTGGGAGAACTCCATTAAGAGTGTTCCATCGGATTTAGGTTTGGGTGGTGTCCGTAGACGGAAGTTTGTAAGCAGAGATTGATATTATTAGCATCGAGCCTATACTATTATTATTGAAAGTGTGGGAAACGTTACTTCACCTAGTACCTAGTAAATAGGTTCGTGAATAATTTATTTGTTTTCTTGCTGTAATTACAGAGACCAAGGTCTCTGAGTCCTAAAGACACTTAATTCTTAATGCCAGCGCCTTGATTTGGGTCCCGGCTTTGCTAAGTAACTTATTTGTTACTTAGTATATTAGCCTTGGGTCAACTTGTTAGAGAATCTCTTGAGGTTTCTAGTTCTTAGATTTTTATAATTAGAATACCCGCCCTTTCATAAGTTTGATAAATAAACAGGCAGTTGATAGTGGGTGCTAACAAATCATCTTTTTGTACATCTATTTGCCATGAAACATTATTCCCTTATCTAATATCGTTTATGATTTGTGTCGGCAATCACGGCGCTTTGAGATACAGTAGCCGCATAACAGCCCAGTCTCACCTTCAGAAGTGATATGCCCCTGAATCAGGCTTCGGTATGGAAACATAAATTTATATTATATTAAATTTAAATAAATTAAATTACATAAATATGTCTACATATATATATATATATATATATATATCTATATATCATATTAATATATATATATATATTATATATTATATTATAATTATATATACAATATATATTAAAATATATATTTCATATATTTATATATATATATATATATATATATATATATATATATATATACCAAAAATGCATCTTTAATATTTCAATATATGCTATATATTTATAAATTAATTAATTTTTGTTTATATTTTTACATATTGTAAAATATTGTCATAATACTGTTATATAAAATATTTATTCTTTGTGATTTTTTTATGTTAGAGGTTTAAATTGCCTAGATTAAGCACTAATTTGGTTATTTAGGCAAGGTATGGATTTATTATTGTATTATTTTTAAGAACATGGTAAAATATTATTGATAAATAATACTCAACTACTTTAAATATTAATGTAGTTATTGATTATATAATAATATAAATGCTAGGCAAAGTAAATACAACAATATTAGTAATAATCCTATTCATTTTAGCGCAGTATATATTCCACATGGTAGATCTGGAATATATATGTATGTATAATACACACATGGTGTATATGTATGTGTTAAGAATTAATCCTTAATCCTGTATAAAGTAATACGGTAGGATATATTACGAATTTAATTTTTCATTTCTTTCGGTAAAATTTCAGTTTATATTATTACTTGTTGTTTATGAAATGTATATATATATATATATATATATATATATATATATATATATATATATATATATATATATACAGTGGAATCCCGATATTTCGTATCCCGATTATTCGTATTTCCGGCTAATTCGTACAAATTTCCCGGTCCCCAGAGTAAATCCCGATAAATGGTATAAAGTCAATGCATTTCAGACCCCTCGGTAATTCGTATTATTTTTATGCTCGAGGTCACTAATAACGTCATATAATTTGTATTTCCAGCTTTAAAATCTCGTTACTTAGTACTGTTTTCGAAAGGCGGGGAGAGAACAGTGAAGCAGATATGCCAGGGAGCAGAATGAGAATAAATGCTTTCTAGGAAATCACTCAATTTGTATTGTTTTTATACACAAGTATGTTTGTATTGTTTAGAGGCACAGTAGATCCTATTGTTTTTACGGGAGAGCGAGTGAGAGAGACAAGTTTTCTAAGAAATCTCATAAGTAATTCTTACTTTTTTCACTCAAAGGAAATGAGGGGAGTAGAGAGGGGAAGTTCTAGGAATTGTATTAAGCTTTTCTTACAATCAAACTTTTATTTACAATTCAGTCTCGTTTTTGTTTCCGTTGTGACACGTAATCATGCCTCCAAAATACGTTAGCCTCTCAATTGAAGAGAAACAACAAATCATAAACGCCGTAACCATTGGCTGTAAGCTAATTGACGTATCCAAGCATTTCATCGTTCCTGGTTCCACGATCACATCAATTTTGAAGAACAAGGAAAAAATCACTTCCCAGACCTGTAGATTACTTTAAAAAGTGGTTCGTACAAGCAAGGAATTCAAATGTACCAGTTGGAGGTAATATTTGAAGGGGAAAAGCCTGAGTTTTCACAGAAAACTAGGAATTGAAGACTTTCGTGCAAGTGATGGATGGTTCGATAGACTCCAAAAATTCCATCAATACGTTTTTTAATTTTTTTAATTTTGTACTATTATATTGATAATTGGTATTCCCGATAGTTCGTACCAAATCTTCAGTCCCTTGGCCATACGAATTATTGGGATTCTACTGTATATATATATATATATATATATATATATATATATATATATATATATATATATATGTATATTTAAGTTACAATTAGACTGAGTGAATAACTTTAAAAAAAGGGGTTTTGGGGGAGAATCACGACACGCAAATAGATAACAACTGACTTTATTTCTCTTACACAGGTCTATATAATAGTCGTATGACGTATTATAAACTGAGAACAACAAATCTTAATCCTAAACTCCTATTGATATTTCCTAAGTCTAATTGTCTATTTACAGCGGATAACTTATATATATATTCACTAAATATAGCATCAGTATAGTAGTTTAATAAGTTGCACTTCATCTCATTCAGCAATAATTCGAATTCACAGAGATTGTCGATAAAGTTAAGAAAGGTTAAATTTGATAAACAGGGGACTGCCTCAATAGATATAGGCCACGTTGAAGGTATGAAGATGAAGAAAGATGGCCCCCTATGATAAGGTTATCGGTTTTGGAAGAATGGTCACCCATTGATATGATGGATGGAATCTGTAGAGAAAGGTATAGAAGGTGAAGATTAAACGATAGTGCTGTTCAGCCTTAAACGATGATATAAAGTTTATGTATTACATAAAAAAAATGTTTTAAGAAAAGTAAAAAACGTGATCTTTAATATAAATTTACAATAAAGGGTCTTTGGTTATTGCTAGTAAGTTTTTTTTTACTTACCAATACTAAACTATAATGAAAAACATTATTTTATGATTCAACCTAAGTATTTTTCATTAAGATTTTATTGAAAAGGGTTAAAGCACAATTCAAGCTTTAGCCCCAATAAGCACTTGAAATTCTTATTGTTATTAAACTTGGCTGAAGCACCACTCTTAAGGAAAGTACTGCTTTTCTATAATTTATTCCATTTATGAAGCTATTCTATGGGGAGCAATAAACATCGCTCCTTTATGAAGCCTCTTATTTTAGCGCCTTTTATATTTCCCAGGACCTCAATAACTTGTATATATGTACTTTATATCTGCAGATCTGACTGATATTTTTTTTTTGGACTTCTTTCAAATAAATTTGTGTAGAACTATTTCCTTGAAAATAGTGTTTATTTGAAGGTTTATTGACTAGGGAGCGTTAAACATGATATTGGAAATACCAACCCCCAGCACAACCGATATCCTAGAAACAGTAAAGCCCCACCATGTATTGAACCCAAGACACTTCATGGATTATAGTGGTAGATTTTTTAATATTTATGTACATAAACTGTGCAAAAATGAATAGGTATACCTCTAATTTCGTTGTATTTACTTTGCTTAGCATTTCAACAATATTTTTATTATAACAAGCATTAATATTTATTAGAAATTATACTACGTTAAATATTAACTTAGTTATTGATTATATAATAATATAAATGCTAGGTAAAGTAAACACAACAAAATTAGCTATAAATACCCCTATTCATTTTCGCGCAGTATATATTCCACATGGTACATCTGAAATATATGTGTATGTATATTACATACTGCTTAATCACGTAATTATGAGAAAGATTTTAGACAGCAGACTCAAAAACTAGTTGATTGAAATTTTATTGGCACATTACTATATTTCCTCCAAAAATACTCACAATTGAATTCTTGCTTACTTGAAGAAAGGCAAATTTAAATATAAGGCATAAAGGAAGTGTGGAAATGACCTCAGAATCCTTTGCTTGATCCTAATGGGTCCTTACAGCTTAATTATGACTCAGCGTATTCTTATAGTTTTAGCTCTTTCAGACATTAGCTTCAGAACAATATCTAATGTTAGCGAATTTCACAATTTTTTAATATTAATTTATTCATCGAAATTCACAAGTGTATTATAACAATACAACAAGTAAATATCAGGAAGGACACATAGTGACATGGATAAAGACAAGTAGAGGAACCACCCATTGGTAGTACTCAAATATAAAATTAAACTGAGATTTTCTTCTTTTCAGAAGCCACTGAGGATTATCGGGAATTGAAGATGTTGCTAGGTTTGAAACGAGTGGGAATAAAGTTTGTCATGAAAAGATTGACATAGGATTCGGTCCACATGAGTAACAAATGGGACAATAAGGTCATCATGGACTACTTTGTTCGTAACAAAGTTAGGAGACAATAATTTAAATGAATAAAATAATAAATTTATTTCAAACATTAAAAACTAGTTTGAAATAAAATAAGTAAAGCACTATTAATCAGCCTACATGTAATATTAAATATCATGGTTATTTGAGCGATAAAATTATTTTTACTTATCCTCTTATAACCTATCATTCCTTGTATATTATAGAGAGTATTTTTTACATCGGTATTATGCGTTTGTATTTGAAATTTTTAATTTAAATTACTTTTTTTTTGTAATCCGTCTAGAGTTTTGGTTTAATTTGCCTTAGGGACGTTGGGGATAGAGCTGGTAGATTGAGAGTGATGTGATTGGCTGGCTCCAGCTGAGACTTTATTAGAGGAAGGGATCAAGGACCTACTCCATCAACCGTCGCTCCTGCTTCTTCTTCAAATGTTTCAGTCGGCTTCAATTACGTTTCTCCGACATTACGGAAAGCCGGTTGCCTTATCCGCTTCAGTATAGTTTAACATTAAAAAATCTTGCGTTTATTACTTGTTGAAATATTCAATATTTACTGTGGATAAAGTTTAGAAACTAGAGTCAAAATGTTTTAAAATATATAATAGCACACACCCCTTACGATTAGGGTTGTAGACTAATGATGGAAGGTTCTAAACAGTTATAACAGAAAAAAATTGGGTTGAGATGATCGGGTGTCTTAACTCAGTCGTGCGTACTAAAAAAGCACATGTGAAAGGAAAAAAAAAACGTTTTCACTCATTGATAGAAAAGTGTTACTTTGTGTGGATATCCAGAAGTCTGGAGAGATTATCGTTCCACTTCTAGAATATATTATGCTCCTAACAGTTTGATTAGGCAACAGGTAGAGCAGGCAAAACAGCATTTACAATGGGTTCAATATCACTGAAACTGTAATTCAATTTAAAGAGGAAGTCGGTGGAACGATGTTCCAAAACATTCTTTGCCAATCACTCTATAAAAAGGAGGAAAAGAGGGCGACCTAAGAAGAGATGGTTGCAGGATGTAGAGGAAAAAAACTACATTTACTAATATCGATTTTTCTTCTTTGCTGAGCAGAATAATGATTGTTTTTAAAATTATTATTACTATTAAAAATGTCTGAAACTAAATATAGCAAAACAACGTAATTGATAAATAATTATTATTTAAGTTGATAATTTTTACATTAATGTATATTTCGATGTTATAGAAAATCCAAATAAATTATTTCAACTGTTAACTAAATTAATAATAATAACTGAGACGACAAAACAAATTATCAAAAATCAACACTGAAGTTGATATGGAATATGGCTTATATAAGAAACAAGAATTTTCGTATTTATATTCGACTTTACTTTAACTAATATAATTGATTAACAGATGAATTCAGCCCGGAACTCATTATGAGTGCCGCCCATAGATATTTAAGTTATAAGTCGGTCTAATTGGTAGTAATATCCCTGCTTCTTTAACCAAATATTGGAGCCCATTATTACCAATTTCCGTTTTTAAATGAGAAAGATAAATATTTAAATTAATTTTAAAATAGATTTAACGGATAATCTAGTCTCAAAGAGAGAAAAGTGTGAAAGGTTTAAAATTAACTCAAGGCTCTATTTAACGTCAAGACGTAACACTACTCTTTAAAGGTTAATTATAAACTCTAATTAAAATGTGCAAATTATAGGCCACTAAACTTTTCGCTTGAAGCTATTTGGTTTAGAATATTAATAACAGATAATATTTTCCGCGTGTATTAAAAATGTTGACTTGTTATTTAAAATTTAACAAAATATAACTCATAGCTCATTATTATAATAGGGAATTTAGCTCAATAATTATACTCCCTGTATACTAGGCATAGAACAAATATACTACCCGCATACCTGGATACTATAAATATCTAGGTTCTGGGTTCGAAACTAGTAGTGGCAGATTATTATTTTTTCTTTTATGCTGTGAGATGAAGAAATACTCGTACTTAACTGGCCTCTATAATTTCTTATGACATTATGACATATCACACTTATGAGTGAGAAAAAAAAAACAACCTTAAAACGTGATCTCGGAGAAATCATCATCTCATTTAGCTCTTAACAAGTGGTTGTAGTTTTTTATCGAAGACCAAACATTAGAAAGGTAGAATTTTATTTCCGTAGTTAGAACATTTGTAAAAAAATAGAGGGATTTTACAAAATAGTTAATTGGTCTTTATTTAATTTAAACAAACAAATCATTTATAATCTGTATTCAAATTAGTTTTTTTTAAAATTATTTTATTGAATTGTACAACTGTAATATATACATCTAGTACTAGGGCTGTATGAATAAATAAATACATGAAAGGACATGTAGAGGCACTACCCATTGTCAGGACTCTAATTACATTTCTATTATAGAAGGTCCCGAGGCCATCTTCTCTTCAGACGCCTAGGAGGATTGTCCGGGATGGAATTGGATGCAAGAATGGAAACTAGTGGGTTTGGATGAGCCTGGAGTTTATTATGGAATGATAGGTATCTCGAATGGGCTAAATCGGTAACATATGGAACGTTAAGGTCATTATGGATGGTTCTATTTGTGACATTCACAGGAGATCCCCTCGGCGAGCCACCAGACGAGCCACCAGACAAGGAGCCAGACGGGGAACCACCCCCGGAGGAGAGGGATGGAGAGGAGGACCGGACGGATGCGGCGGACCAGGATGGCTGGACGGCATCCGGACGGATGCAGACCGGCCAGGAGACCTAAAGGTGCTGCCCCAACAGTAAGGTGCACATCCGTGCACCGGGCAGCACCACAGAAAGTTTAAATAAGATTGTTCCCATCAAATTAAACGGAACCCCCCCAAAGGATGTAATGCTGTTTTATTAATAAAGAATAAAAAAAAAAGAAAGGAGTATTCTTGGCAGTGGCGGGCGTGCGTAAACCCAACGCACTCACCCGTCACTGCCGAAACCCGTATGCCAGCAATGGCAGGTAGGGCGAAAAAAAAAAAAAAAAAAAAAAAAAAAAAAAAAAAAAAAAAAAAAAAAAAAAAAAAAAAAAAAGATTCTATTTGTGACAAAATAAGGAGCGTTTAGGATTTTGCCAAGGATTTTGGATTGCAAGGATTGAATACGAGACGAATTTGATGGTTTGGTGGAGCCCCATAGTACAATTCCGTAAGTCCATATAGGTCTTATAACAGTAACATAAATAAGTCTTTTGTAATTGATCAGAAGCTTTGAGCGTTTGTCTAGTATGTGTTGAAGTAGTCGGAAGCGTTTAGCTGTTTCTCTTCTTTTCAGTCTTGTGTGAGGGTTCCAAGTAAGAAGTTTGTCTTAGTTAAGTCCTAGGTACCGAATCTGTTCAACAGGGTTAAGTGGAGTACTATTAAAGGATACAGTAGGACAGGAAGTCATGGGTTTTCGGCGAAGGGTAAAGATAATTTGATGGGACTTGTTGGAATTAATTTTAATTCTCCAATTCCGACACCATTCTTCGAGGCTTGATAATGTGATTGAAGGGATTGGGATGCAATAAATGGGTCGTTATTAACTGATAACACACACGTGTCATCAGCATACGTGGAGATGAAGGTGTTATAATGGGTTGGGATGTCAGATGTATATACTGTGTAGAGGATAGGACCGAGTATGCTACCTTGAGGAATACTAGCAGACTGGGAATAGAGAGAAGTGTAGGAACCATTATGATTTATTGATGGGTGAGAGGAGTTGTAGCAAAATTAATTAAATTCGTACACTAAGGTGACATATAAAATATTATAAAACAGATAAATGATGCAGATATACTAGTCAATCTCTTGGAACAGATAGATAAAGACAGGTTTATGAATCTCTGCAAAGAAGACAAAATTCATGACTAACATAAAAAATGCACCAAAACTTTTAGCAATAGATATTGGGAAAATAGAGAAGGTTGAAAAGTTCATGTATCTAGGAGATATAATTCAAGAAAATGGATTAGGAGAATTTGCCATAGATGAAAGGATGCACAAAATGGAAAGACCATATGGAATAACAAAAAATTTATACAATTAAAAGTGCATATTATAGAATGCAAAAGTAAGACAGTACACCGCAGTAGTGAAACCAGTCGTAAGAAAGAAAAAAGAGACATGATGAAAGGAGGAAAATAAAGCAACAAATGAAAAGGAATTAAAATTTTCACGTGGTCCCTAGTTGGCCAAATGTAATTATTAAAAAACTATTAATAATAAAAGAATTGTTTATTATAACTGATTATCCACCTAATAAAAATAACGGTAAAAATATCCCTTACATATTCCTTAATCAAGAGTAAAATTTAGTAGGGGGCACTTAAGAATCCTAATAAAACATTCGATAATGCCAGTACCTAACACTGACCTCTGGTCAAAAGGGGACGTTTGGGTGGGGTTTGGTGATTTACTGCTCTAGGGGAAGGAGTTAATTTTTTTTAGAGGGTTAGGACCCTTCCAATATTGTCTTGGTATTCCAATATTACTCCGTTCTCCCTTAATTATTACATTCCAACTTTTAATAAAATTAAAAAGAAATGGTGAAAACAGATTTTAATATCTTATGTTTATATGAAAAATAATATTAAAATAAAGACATTTTAATTAAATCTTTAGTTAATATGATTAAAACGAAATAAATATGAGTTAATCTATTGTAACGAGTATTCTTTTGTTTGCTAAATTCGTCCGTCAGGTGTCTCTATCTATCTGACCTCACTTAACTGAGGACCGTCATTCCATACGGATGTGTATAAGTGGGTTATATGGACAAGTAATTGCCAAATTTAATTGTTTTTACCTTATCGTATCTTTGCGGCTCAGCGTTGGTGGTGTTACGTTGATGTTACGATCTATATTATGGTTATGTCGTTGGTGTTGGAATTATGTTACCGTTGATGTATAATATAAGAATACAACATTTTTCTTTGGACAATAGTTTATTTAAATCAATTTGGACCTTGGACCGAAAACCCCGCAACCTGGTCACAAATATTATGGCGCCCGAACAGGGACTACAAAAGAAAAATCTACAGATAAGTTATTAGTTGAAGATTTAATTATTATATTAACATTTTTTTTGAAATAGTGAAGTTAACTGTTAATAGTTTTATGATAATAGTAACAGAATAATTTTTCCAAACAATACTTTAATATTTTTTTCTAATGTTTAAATATAATTATCGTATTAATTGAAGGTACTAAATTTCTGTTGATTGAAGCTAAATGTTTGTCTTAGACGCAATTTTGGAAATGTAAAGATAATTATTTTTAATTTATAATTTTGTATAAACAACAAAAATCAGGAATTTTTACTTAAGGTCGTAGAACGACTTAGTTTTGTTTAACACATGTTTTGAAAATTAAAATCTACTAATATATCATTTTATTTTGTATTTTTACCGTAATTTTAAATAGTTGAATTGAACATATGTTAGATTAGCAAGTAAGCATTAAGTTCACTTAGAGACAACAGCTGTTGTTTGTTTCTATTTAGCATTATCTTGTGTTTCCTTTTAAAAGGAAAATATTTGTTTATCTATGGCTGACATATGAAAAAATTATATATTAAGTTTGTAAAGGACGCTTACCGATTTAATTTAATTTGTTAGTTTTAATATAATTTTATTAATTTAATTTTCAGTATTTTACGACTTTTAAAGGTTCTGTTGGTATTTTTTTCAACATTTAATTTCTTTGGCATTTTTTTTTGTAACTTTGGGTAACGACTTGATTTATTGTCACGATGGGTGATCCAGTCGTTCTAGTGTCAGAGAGGGAGGATATTTTTGCCGCAGTTCAATCCATTTTCACAAAATCCAAATCTTTGAGTACCGATTCAGCATCCGCTTTTAAACCTGCTTATGACCGCTTACTCAAAAATGAAATCCGATTTGAAGAAATTCAATCAAAAATTCGGATATTTAATGCAAGTATAAAGAACATAAGTAAAAAACTCGAGACAACAGAAGTACAAAATTCATTTAACGATTTAGTGGATATTACTAAAGCGAATTATTACAAAGTGGTACAATCTACCTGCCCTCCTGAGAATAAACCTGTGGTTGTCCATTCTCATTCTATTCCTCAGGAGCTACCGAAAATTGACTTACCGATATTCACAGGGAAATTAGAGGACTGGAATGGATTCTATTCCCTATTTGATTCTATGGTTCATAGGGAAGAGTCTCTATCGACCATTAGGAAATTTTACTATCTACGAAGTAGCTTACGCGATGAAGCTCTGTCGCTTATCTCGGGCTTCGCATTAGACGAAGCTAATTATCCGCTCGCTTATGACGCATTGGTCTCTCGCTATCAAAATAAAAGGCGACTAGCCAGATTTTATATCAAGAAGGTGATGGATTTTACCCCTTTAAACAATTCTTCAGCGTCTAATTTGCAGAGATTTTTATCTGAGCATGAAAATAATTTTTCTGCGTTATCGGCTTTAGGCATTGAAGACATGGGGGATTTCATTAAACTTCATTTAGCTCTTAATAATTTAGACCCAGGGACTAGAAAAGCATTCGAAGAACGAATAAAATCAGCAGATATTCCCTCTTATAAGGATTTGATTAATTTCGTCACCGAACGAACTAGAATATATGAGATGATGGCTCAAGAAGGCCGATCAGAAAAGCCTATTATAGAAAAATCCCGCTCTGCGAATTCCACTAGACGATATAACAAATCCAATTCCGGAAAAGAACAAATATCTCCGGGAATTTTTACTGTTTCGCCATTGGAAAAACAAACCGATTTTGCTGCTAACACAACGAATCACGATCCTCAATTCGACCAGTTCGAAATTCAGGCAGTTGGCTCTAAGAAACTGGTATTCTCTCCGACTGATGTACAATCAAGAAATAGTACCGAACCGATTCTCTACGAGAAAACGTGTCTAAAAGGCTCAAAACCGGCTCTACCAGCCAAGAAATTAATTTGCTGGAATTGTGGTGGACCGCACGTATATTCCAGGTGTCCGCTACCACGAAAGCTGTTTTGTTACCGTTGTGGTAACCCAGGAGTTTCCATTCACGCATGTCCTAAATGTACACCGGGAAATGTGCAAGGGAATCGGAAGTGAGGGTCATTCCTATTCCCACGGTTTCAGCTGACCCACCAAGTACCGATTTACCTATTACCGTGCCTTATCGTTTACCTTTTTGTACCGCTAAATCTGATATCGTTTCTCTTTGTGTCGTATCGAATTCTCCCGAAAGTTCTACCGTATCTTGTTATATTTTACCGTTTCCTAAACAGCACTATATTGATTTCCGAATAGGGAAACCTGACAAAGGAGGCCTGTCCTACTTGGCCCTGTTTGACCCTGGTTCCACTACCTCATTTGTTGGACCAGAAGGGGTTGAAATTCTCCTTAAATTGGGATATGAAGTTGAGAAAATTCCCGAATTTAATATTTGTGTCGCTAATGGAAGCTCTTGTATCGTTGATGAAAGATTCTCCATTTCAATTACCGTTGGGTACCGGTCATATGACACGAAGCTTTACGTTTTAACCAAGCTTCCATTTATGTTTCTTTTAGGGTTAGATTTTATCGTTAACACAAATATGAGTACTAATCATTGTGAAGCGACATGGTGGTTTCAAGATGACCCCGACCATAAGTTCTCGTTTCGTCAAGATGTTCAATTAGTAGAAGAGGAAACATCAAAAATATGCGGCATTAGTTCACTGGATCCCTCAGAAAGGGTGGATCTGGATAGAATAGTCAGTGAAGGTTTGCGAATTCTCCAAGATTCTCCAGGATTAACTACGCGCATTAGCCATAAGGTAGATGTTCAGGATGCCCAACCTATCAAGCAGCGCTCCTACCATTACTCACCCAAAGTACTTGAGGCAATGCACCAGGAGTTAGATCGAATGTTGGATGAAGACTTAGGGGAACCTTGCCAATCTCCATGGTCTTCCCCGGTAGTCATGGTTCGTAAGGGATCAGGTTATCGTTTTTGTATAGACTTTCGTAAGGTTAATGAAGTCACTTGTAAAGATTGCTATCCTATGCCTAATATGACATCTCTCTTAGACGGACTTCGACAGGCTAGATATCTCTCCAAGTTTGACCTCAAGCAAGCATTTTTGCAAGTGCCCCTTGCCGACGAAACTAGTAAAGACATTACTGCGTTCACAGTTCCTGGCAGAGGACTATTCAGGTTTAAAGTTATGCCCTTTGGGCTGACGAATTCACCTGCTACCTTTCAGAGGTTAGCCGATGCAATATTTGGACCCGAACTTTACCCTTACGTAGTAGTTTTTCTGGATGATATTTTGGTTTGCACACCAACTTTCAATCTGCATTTGGATATGCTAAGGGAAGTGTTCAGTCGACTTAAAGCCTCAGGTCTCCGTATCAACTCGGAAAAATGTGAATTTGGTTGTAATGAAGTTAGGTACTTGGGCTATCTGGTTAATAGCGATGGCTTGAGTGTAGATCCAGATAAGGTTGGTTCCGTTACTTCGATTCCTCCTCCCACCAACGCTGGGCAGCTCAGAAGATTCCTTGGAATGGCAGGATGGTATCGCCGTTTTATTAAAGACTTCTCTACAGTTGTCTCTCCGCTAACAGCTTTGCTTAAGCGTAACGCTAAATGGATCTGGTCAGAAGAACAGGACGCCTCTTTCAATGCTCTCAAGTCAGCACTGACTGAAGCACCAATATTAGCTAGGCCAGACTTTAAACAGCCTTTTCAATTACAGACTGACGCCAGTGATACAGGTCTTGGAGCGGTCTTGACTCAAATACAAGACGGCGAAGAAAGAGTCATCGCTTTTTGTTCTCGTACCTTAAGTTCAGCTGAAAGGAATTATACCGTAACCGAAAAGGAATGCCTCGCAGTTCTGTTTGGTATCGAGAAGAATAGGCATTACTTGGAAGGTTATCCATTCACTGTAATAACTGACCACGCCAGTCTGAAGTGGTTACTGAACTTGAAAAACCCTTCAGGTCGTTTGGCTAGATGGGCTCTTCGCTTGCAGCCTTACAACTACAAGGTGGAATATCGAAAGGGGAAACTCAACACAGTGGCCGATGCCCTATCACGAATTGCTGCAATCACAGTATTGTCTACCAGTTCCGATCCTAATTCTTCTACCGATTCAGTTTCGACTTCAGGAACTTTCATAGCGACCGACGAATGGTATAATCAGAAATTTTATCGAGTCCAGAAGTCCCCAGAACTCCACCCTGGATGGTCGATAAAAGATGGTCAGCTATTATACCATCGAAAGAATCCTTTGAAGGGAGAGCTAGAAGACCCCAGTGAGGAATGGAAAGTTGTCGTTCCTAGACATTTAAGGGGAGCAATAATATATGAAAATCATGATCTACCGCAGTCAGGCCACCTGGGGATAGATAAAACTGTTTCTAGGGTTAGTAGACTATATTATTGGCCTGGATTATACCGAGATATAAGCCAGTATGTGAGGCAGTGTGAGTTATGCCAGAAGATCAAACCCAATAACACGCCACCTCGTGGGTTAATGTTCCCTCGCTATAACAAGCAGCCGTGGGAAATGGTGTCAGTTGACATTATGGGTCCTTATCCTAGGAGTTCTAGAGGCAATGTATATCTACTAGTGTTTGTAGATTTATTTAGTAGATGGGTGGAATTATGTCCCATCAGAAAAGCTACCTCTTCGGTTATTGTAAATAAACTGAAATCCCGCATAATATACAGATATGGCGCACCGCATAAAATAATTTCCGACAATGCGAAGAACTTCGTTAGTAATCTTGTAACTGAAGTGGCTAAGGAGTTTGGAATCAAGAGAGAAACTACTCCTCTTTACCATTCACAGGCAAATCCGACAGAACGAGCGAATCGGAATATCAAGCAACTTATCGTAGCGTACCTAGGGAAGAAACACCAACGCTGGGACGAAAAACTAGGAGAGATCCAGTTTGCCTTAAATTCCGCCGTTCAAGATTCGACCAAGTTCAGTCCTGCCTTCTTAAATTTTGGTAGAGAACTGAGGCCTCTACATCAAGCTAACGACGATGATATCCTAGTGGCTGGCACAGACGAACATGCTGCTTGGGCCGCTAAAGTGGGCAGACTGCCTGAAGTTCATCATATAGCCGAGGAAAACTCTCTGAAGGCAAGTCTAAATCAGAGCAGTCGTTATAACTTGAGACGCCGGAAAGATCGTTTCCAACCGGGGGACCAAGTCTTAAAGATGAGGTTTCAGCTATCGTCGGCAGCTGATAAACTCGCTGCTAAACTGAACCCCAAATATGAAGGCCCTTTTACGGTTGTTTCCGTTACGGGTGGTGGATCCTGTGAACTGAGAGATGAAGATGGAAAGATAATAGGCTTATGGCATCCCTCAAAACTTAAATTATTTTATCCAACCCGACGGACTTAATCGCTGGAGGGGAGTGTGTAACGAGTATTCTTTTGTTTGCTAAATTCGTCCGTCAGGTGTCTCTATCTATCTGACCTCACTTAACTGAGGACCGTCATTCCATACGGATGTGTATAAGTGGGTTATATGGACAAGTAATTGCCAAATTTAATTGTTTTTACCTTATCGTATCTTTGCGGCTCAGCGTTGGTGGTGTTACGTTGATGTTACGATCTATATTATGGTTATGTCGTTGGTGTTGGAATTATGTTACCGTTGATGTATAATATAAGAATACAACATTTTTCTTTGGACAATAGTTTATTTAAATCAATTTGGACCTTGGACCGAAAACCCCGCAACCTGGTCACACTATCTTTCTCTGAAAATAATTTTTCTTCTACAATTATCTCATAAAAGCGCAAACAACTTACGCTTTAATAGTTCCTTACCCTTTTCTTTCCGTACAAAGTATATATAAATCAATCTTTCCAAAATAGATCCAAAGGACGACTTATAAAAAATCCCTGAGTTCAGAGCAACTAGAAATTTTTGAAACAAACCAGATGTACTCCAGGTAACCACCGGGAGTAGAACCTGGGGCTCACCCAGCCTCTAAAATGAGAGTACCTTTAATGGGGGAAAACTTAATAGGGCGGTTAAGAATGTTCTCAGACCAATCACCTTCCTTCACAACCTTTATCCTAGAAACAGTACAGTCTCTACAACGTATTGAACCCAAGCCGTTGTTTTTTTTTTACTTAAAAAATCAACATTCCTTATTCGCGGTTGAAAATAATTTTCGGATCAAACTAATATTTTATTTTGACGGTTTTATTCAGAATGTTAATTTTTTGAAATCTCATTGGGTAGAGTTTTTAATCATGGTTGAATATGATGGATTAGAAATAGATATGTCTCAGGTAGAGACAGTGCATTTCAGTTTTGTAATGCTTTGGGACCTGAACATAAGCTTTTAATTTAGTAGGAAATTATTTAATTTCTGATTTCCCCAGACATATAGCTTTCATCGATTTCGAGGCAAAGTTTGTGTTTGGCTTTATTTGACGTCACTTTATACTTCCTGCACTCGAACTTTTTCAATGGCAAATCAAACGATACTACTGTGGAAGTCCTAAATTTTTCTTATACAGGTTTAACTAATTATACTAGATAAGGATCTTTAATGAAAACCGTGCAGGTCCAAGGCCCCCATTTTACGTACATCTGAAGGGCAGCACAATCAAGCATTTTTACTCCCTTTTCAAAACTCTAGTCTCACCTGCCGACGAAATCACAATGGTAAGTATTAACAAAAACAAATAAATGATTGCTATAAATCATATTCGCTTTAAAGAAATACACTTTACCTTTACAACGCTCAATTCATTCGTACTGCATTTCATTCTCATTCATAAGTCTAGTCAAGTTTTTAACCAAATATATATTCCTTTTCTAACGAGATAGTGACTCTTGCTTGTTTAAGTATAAAATATAAATAATATACAAATATAAATAAATATAAAAATTTACTATGTAAATATATTTGTTGTAACGCCAAATTTGCATGCTTTGCATCATTTCCGATGGTTTGTTAGGATATTAATAGACTGTTACTGATTTAGACATTATTCTTCCGAACTGATCTACGCCCGATTTAGTATACGAAAACAAACCCTGGTAGTTAAAATAACTAAATGGTTTACAAACCTATTTCCGATGCCCAGATAAACGAGGAGTCTATTAGTACGCAGGAGTTTTTGAAGAAACAATAATAATTTTTATAAACGTTACTATGGTGTGAGCTAAATCTGACGTATTGCTTCGAAATATACAATTATAGGATACATAGGATAAAGGATATAGAATTTAGGATTCATTCCTACATTTTGAAGTAATACTTTGCTTACAAATATAGGAATAAATCCCTTGTCTGAAACAATTCGAAATTAACTTTCGATTTGTTGTAAAAGCTTGGTTCTTTCTCTCCTACTACTATAGATGGCCATATTGGCTTAATATGGCTTAATAATTCATTTTACCCAATAATCCGAGCTTTCTGGTTTTGATTCTAGCAAGAGTAAATACTTATCTGGGCAGTAAATATGAACTCTAAAAAAACCTGGAACTTCAATTAAGTATGCAGTAAGCATTTATTAAAATAGACCAAAAATTGAGAACTGTTAATCGTTCGATGTTGAACAATAATTAGTGCTAACGATCGATAAAGAATAAAACCTTCTTTTTATTCCATCAAGTATGCACTGTGTTACTCTTTAATGTATTTAAATATGTACTCTAAAGGTTGGTGGCGATTTAATAATAGGAGAGCATCTTATTGAGAAAGTAGAATCATTTCTATACCTCGGGCATCTTATTTCTGTTAAAGGGGAAATAGACGAAATAAGCAGGTGATGTACTCAAGGATGGCGCGCACTCTTCAAGTTTAAGGATATATATAGTTCCTCTATGAGCCTGGAAGTCAAGAGAAAACTCTGGATGAGCACTGTACTTCCTGTCATGACCTACGGTTGCGAAACATGGATAACAGACAAGAAGACACAGGTATGGAGCGATACCTCCTCGGAATATCTAGACAAGATCGAAAACCAAATAAGTGGATTGGATCAAGGACTGACCTCCCAGATATTATGGAAAACGTCTGTTTAATGAAGTGGACCTGGACCGGAAATTTCATCTGAAGGAATGCTGTAACATGGACCAGGCAACTTAAGGATTGGTATCCAAGAGAGCACGCAAGGAAGAGAGGACGTCCACCGACAGTCTCGGACAAGCAGATGAAGAAGAGCTGCGGATGGGCATTCTGGAAGAGAGTAGCATCGGAAAGGAAAGCGTGGAAACGAATGGGATAAATACATTATTAACCACTCTAAATAATGTACCTGTCCCATTCGTAATGGGAGTGATGGGTGGGCAAGAGTGGTGGGAAGAAACAATCGAACTTCAAACCTCAACTAAATGTTGATTTTGTTTATACGTGAATAGGTATAGGGAAAAAAATATAAAGTTTTGTATGTGTTTATTATATTTTATGAACAAATAAAGGTTACTATTATTATTATAATTATATAAATATGCACTCTAGTGTTGGGTACGGATTTAGAATGTGTATACTCTTATTTTCAGGATACCATTGGTGGTTGCGTGTGAATGTTGACCATATCAGATCCTTTAATAACAATTAGGTAAGCATTAACATTTTTCAATAAGTATCCAAACTTTATTCTTGACATTTAAACAAAAGCGACTTAGTACAATTAGTGATTTGCGCGTGAAAAGGATTTCATTCGAGTAAATGTACCGAATATAATTCTCCATTAAATCGCTGTGCATAAACTATTTTAATGTCTCGGAGTTTCTTTTCATTTTCTATAATAACGGTGATGATTGGCTTCTATGTAGGAATAATATAGTAATAAATATATTTATTTGAGAAATCATACAAATGCCATTTGGCACATATTGTATTTGGGATCTTCATTTGGTAAACCTCCCCTAAGGGATTCTCGTGATAGCATCTATGGAGAAACCTCCCATTTAAGGGACTCATCTCACTGTGGTAGTTCCCTGCTCCAGAGACGTTTAGGATAATATAAGTTCAATTAAACATTATTAACATTTTTCAGTGGCAACCTGCATATCTATCGATTGGTTAGCTTAACAACTTACTAAGGGCAAGATCGCGGGTTCGTAGCACGCCAAATTGCCCTAGGATTTTAAACGGGAGTCCCGAACCTATACGATGTCAGGAACTCATTAAAAACCCGATTCCTAATTAAATCTGAGTAGCCAAACTTTAGATCTCCCACTGTAACATCATCCGATTAGCCATAGCAGCTTTAAGTGATGTTAAATAAACAAACATTTTTTTTTAAATTACCTTTTCCACCCATGTTGTACCGGCACAAATCCCCCAACCACAAAGTCTTTACTAGCTGGAGATATTTGTATATCATTATTGTAATATCAGCACATTAGTTATCAGTATACTCCTCCAGAGATATTAGTTCCAAAAAATTTAAATACTGTTAATTCTATTTATTAATATAGTTGGTAAATATTCCTTAATGTTCATTACGACCCAATAGCAATACTAGATTACAGATCGTAGCTAACAAACAAGGTAACAGAGTAGCCAAGAGGACGTGAGCTACCTAGCAACTAATTCTAAATGAGATTATAGACTGGATGTTCGCTGATGAGGCCAAGCCTCCGAAGGCCGGGCAAACAACTCCGCACCGGTTAACTGATACTCCAAATTACCAAGCTGTTTACTGAAAGCTTCATGTTCTCTTAGCTTCCAGCCATATACTATTTAAGCCGAACCTTTGCTAAGAAATCTTTTTAGTGGCAACGTTTCACTTAACAGGTATAGTAAAGTAACAAGTTTATATTGAAGTCGAGTGTTTTAAGTTGTTGTTTTATAGTACACGAGAAACTACCTACCGTTTCAGGCTACTGAAACACTTGCTAGCCAAACGCACTTAGCTCCCGATTAATTACAAGATGCTCATATACAAAATATTATAAGACATATATAATACACATAATATTATAACCTACCAGGACTTGCGGAGTAGTCCTTTAGGGCTCCACCAACAATCGAATCCCTCTCGTATCCAATCATAACAATCCAAATTCGTCAAATCCGAAATGGTCCTTACTGTGTTACGAATAAAATAAAATAAAATTTGCGAAATATCCACATAGGTTTTATTAAATTTTCTAAGTTTTAATTAAATTGGTGTAAATAAAATCTCCATCCATAATGATCTCCAGTAGTATCCTTTTCCCCCCTGATTTTGCCCTTATATCAACACTTTCATGTCAAACTTTATTCCCACTCAACCTACTAGTTTCAAACCTAGTTTCCTCTTCAATTCAATAGGTTCTTCCGAGAAACCTAAAAATAAGATGGCCTCGTTACCTTTTTAACTTAAATCTGATGTTTGAGTATATAGTTTAACTACTTCCTTTTGCTTGCTTGCCATTATATATCCTTTATAATATTTGCTTGTATTATTTAATAAATTTCAATAAAAGAATTTGTTTTTAAATTGTAGTGATGCACTAATCACCATGTATCATCCTAAAATGAGTACTAATATTTCTTAATACAAAAAAAAAAATATGGTTATCAGTGGATGGAAGGAAAGCGATAAATATAAATTGTCAAACTTCAAATGCATCTCATGTAATCCTACTTAAATAATTTTCTTTCAGATGAGCTACAATTTAATCTACATTCATAAGGGGTTATTGTTTAACAAATTTTCAAAACGACCTGTGAAGAAGTCGCCTTACGCCCGACGCGCATGGAGAAGCCAAGCCTTTTTTCCCACTACACGGCACTTTTCCTCCACCACACCTCAGCCCCACTTCCGATTTCGCGAAAGGTTGTTTTGTGAATGTCGAACTAGAACCGTCAAAGATCCGCAAAAAATATATGTATATTTAACATTCTTTAAAAATAAAATTGGTAGGTGTAAGTATTCATCATTAAAATTAGTAAAGGCAATTAATTTAAGAGAGAAAAATGCATAGAATTAATTTCAACCGTAAATCCTGTAGATATGCCTCGCCTTTGTAAATATTTTATTATTATAGTAGGTATTGCTATGTTTTGTCCTGGGCGCCATTATAAAAATAAATATGTTTTTACACAAAGAGCTATGTTTGGTTTGAAAAGAAATAGGTCGCTCAGGTAAGAATGGTTTGCCCACATGGTCACGGTGGGTGAAGAAATAATAGAAAGAGGGTGGTCGAAGACTCCACTTTGAGAATGACTCTCTGAACAGATCCGGAAGAGGAAGGACCGAAGACGCGGAACACGGAAGCCGGCGATGCAGGGCGCAGAAGATCCAGAGGCGGCCATGCGAAGACCTACCTATAGACCTAATCTACCCCTGTTTCACTGATAAGCCGAAATTTAAGTCTGTTATATTTTCTATGGCAATCCTCTATTACATCTGAATCATTAAGTGTAATCCTCAATGCATATACCGAATCAATCTTGTTTAAAATCTTATTAATAAAGTATATCTACTTTAATTCCTGTGGTGCTTACTTACACCAGATGAACTATTTATTTATGAAAAATATGTTCAAGATTTATATAACTAGGTAATTGGTAAACATGCAACATACCTCTGGAAAAGAATCCAATTAAGACTAAAGTTGGAATAATAAATTGAGTAATCATCCTAAATGATTACTCTGGCATCCCAAAAACAATTAGAATATTTAAAATATATTTAAGCATATAAAACATAGCAGTATACATTATATGGAAACGTGGTAGTTCAGTATGTAGATTGGCTATTCTGAAGGTCCCGGGTTAAAATCTGATTGAACTGTTAACAGCAACGAATGGATCCTGTGGTATCCACAGACCCTCCTGGGGTTCACCCATCCTGGATAGTATAGGTACCCAATATTAGGAGGAAATCGAGCGTGATCTGAGACAAATCAACTCCCTGCATACTCATTGTCATAGAAATAGTATAGTCTCTACCATGTACTGAACCCTAGACTCCTCCGGGGTTACAGCGGTAGTTTTTTTAATAACTTGACCCAAGACACCCATACATTCATTCAATTCCCCAAATTCATGGGAGTCTTTATTTTTCGTTTTTTTTCTTCTATGTACTGCATGTAGATCCAACATCCAACATCTAAAAAAAAATATAGATTTATAAAAAATGAAAAGAATATGGATTTAATAATCTGGAGCAATATTCCAGTAGGGCTGAGAGCACATAAATATTTGAACCAATCTCTCTTCCGCAGAATTAGACAATTTAAAACTACCGTTCAACTAATCATTTCATATAAATAACAAAATTAGGAGTTATCAATTATTCGTATAAATAAAAATCTTTAGACAAGAGAATATATTAGTTTATATTCGTTAAAAAATTTAATTAGTTACATTGAAGGATAACGGGAAGAATGATAAGAAAGAAGGATAATTGAATTGAAATTGCTATAATGAGAGATTTTCTTAAGCCCCTGGGATAAGTTTTGGTTTCTAATTTGTAATTATTACAATTCCTAATATTAAAGTTTTAATATAAAATCAAAACATTGACTCGAAAAAAAATTATCTATCTAAAATATTTAAATTTATTCCATAACCACTAAATCATTATGGTTATTTTACAGCATAATATTGCACAGTAGGGAACAGTGTTATGCGTATTAATTTGTTTACTTATTCAACGTTATTTTATACTTTTACGGTTAATCGGACGATGCTACAGTGGGAGGTTCTAAACTTTGCCTATCTATGTTTAGTTAGTATAAGGCTCATTGAAGAGTACCTGATGAGAGTACCTACATTGAAAACCCTGTTAATGTAATAGTTAATTATTTTAAATTAAAAAAATTAAATTTAGTTGAAAAGACTTTTGAATCACATAAAACATTTCATTCGCGTGATGTAGCTTATATTCAAGAAGCAATGGAGTTATAGTTAATTGTAGGTTTCGGAAAAAAGAAAGTTGTTCATTGAGATGCTGACAATTTTTAAAAATCGATCGTGAATATCAATTTTTATGTCACCTCCAAAGAACGGCGTAACCAAGGATTTTTACCGACTTTAAAAAATCCCTAAGGCTACACCTACATTGGATCCGATTCTGTGCGACGTGATTCTATCACATACGATGCTGGGGTGTATTCATTATAGTAAAATATAAATGTATTAACAATAATTAATAAATAATCTTAATTTTATAAATTTAAAGAACGAAATGTTATAACTCTCGATATATTTCGGTCATTTGTTTTGCTAGCGACGTCTCATCGTATCGCACCGGATCCAATGTAGGAGTAGCCTAAGGCAACCTGTCGGGCTGCGAACCCGCGAACTTGACCTTAGAAGATTGTTTCGCTAACCATACTACAGGTGACCCTACGTACTAACATGTTTCAACCATCTACTATGATTAATATTACTTACTACACTGACGCAGTTTAAGATGTAACAGAAACAATTACCAAGACCATCGTTTGAGAAAATCTGAATGTAAATTTATAAATATATTACACGCTAAAAAATTGTTTTTCTATACAGTAGAGAGACTTAATACTTTTCAATCCTACTGGTTAAGATTTCTTTTATCAACATTAGATTTCATTTATCCTAAGATAAATTTTACCTTTTTGTTTCAATTATTCTCTTGAGCTAAAAATCATTTGTAGGTGGGGATAAATGAAAAACAATAGCACAATAGAATTAAGTTAATATTTGTCTTTACTCCTCTAAGTAAATTAACTTTACTTTATACCTCTTGGGATAGATTCAGGTCAAAAGAATACAACAAACACTCTAAAAGATTGAGTGAAGAAAATGTGAAAAACATCCTCTTTCCTGTAATCACTGTAAGAAAATAATTTATAAATATACTGTTTTCTCTTGTTTTATTTTGTTTTTTAAAAAGTTAAGTCTGTTTCATTTTACAAATTGAATCCATGAATAGTATAATATAATATATATAATATAATTCGTATAATAATTTAGAGGACATTAAACTTTCAGAAAGATACATATAAAAGAGATGCCACTTTTTTATTTATCATAGTTAAAAATAAAAACATAATCTGAACAATTCAAGTTGATCATTTCACTTAAATTTGATCATTTTACTTATTAAAAAGTCGTAATCATTTCAAGTCTTTAGCATTTATTGCAAGCATATAAGCAACAAACTTGGTAATTTTTGTGGCCAACGATATTCATTAAACTTTAACAAAGTATATATATGTTATAATTAATAAAGCTGTGAACACCTATGTATTAGTAGAAATACACAGTTTTTGCTTCCATATTTTCGGAAATTATGGAATAAAATATGATGAAGTAAATATTATTATTATTGCAATGTGTGCTTATTTTCATTATTTTATAAAATGCATGCAAGAATAACTGTAAATAAAAAAATATCTCGTTAATTTTCAATAATTCGTTTCACAGAAATGTCTATAGTGGATCTAAATCTAACACATATGTATAATTTTATATATATATATATATATATATATATATATATATATATATATGTGCATTTCCAAAGTGGCCGGCAAGATCATTGGGGTTGACCACCTCTGGCATATAATACAACAACCTGAATGTAATGGAACCATTGTGGAAGCATCATCTCTTAATCCTATGGAGGCACTGTGATTGCGGGTATAATGAACATTTCCAGATAATACCCCTAACTGGCAATCTGCATTACTGGATCTTCATTGTTATTTGGGAGCATTGGCCTCTTTAGGTTGAGTTGCTGTGTTGAAAGTCTCGGGTTCAAACCTAGACGTGACAGATTAATTATTCAATATGTTAACTGCCATAGATAGGCTCTGTTGGATGAGTAGATCCTCCTTGGGCTCACCAAGCCTCTATAAAGTTTTATGGTAAGCAAAAAAACCTGGCGGTGTGCGTCACCAACCAATACAACGGTTGTGCAAGAAACAGCACGGTATCTGTTACAAGACCCTTCATGGATTCTAGTAGTACATTCTTATTCTGTTTTAGGATCTCTGTATACAACACCATAAAAACAATTTTTAAGTGCAATGTATAAAGTCAGAAATATACTTAACCTTCATATTTTTCTTTTTTTTTCTTTATGAGAGAGTAGGATAGCCCAGTAGGTAGAGAACTTAGTTGTGCTGAAGGTCATAAGTTCAAATTCTGCTGTGGTAGAAAATTACTTAATCTCTAAGACACGGATGGACCCTAAGGGATCTACAGATCCTCTTGGGGCACACCTAGCCTCGTGTGAAAAACCTGATAGTTCGGCGAGATCTGGGGTAAATCACCATGTACCTGAACTCCCTTCAGTGGTACTGTTTTTTTATTTTAGGATCTCTACATACACCATCTCAAAATACATTTTCCCAGCTTTTAAAGACCTGAAAGATGCTTAAATTTCATTAAATTACAACTACAAAATATAAAATGTACATAAACAATCTACATCCTTCTATTACCCTGAGGCATGTCAAGGAATACAAGTAGAAGAGAGAGATGAGCTACTCTTATTCTGCTGATCCAAGGTCACTTCGGCCTTAGCCACCATCGAGTAAGCAATGAAAAGGCCATTTGAAATATGCGTTATAGGATAACACAAAAACGTGAAAGGTCTAATTTATATCAAGTGTGGTAATAAAAATCAGTAATTGAACATGTAAAGCAAAAAAAATACGAACATGCAAAGCATAAAAAACATGTACCACTGCAGCTAATGAAAAGTCTTGGTTCAGTAAATGGTAGAGACTTTAATATTTCCAGAACAACGGTTTCGGAAAACCACGCTCAACCGTCAGATTTTCTCCCCAATTAAGGATACCCACGTTATAGAGGCTGGGTAAGCCCTAAAAGGGTCTGCTGATTCAATAAGCTCCATAAATAATTTATCTATCACATCCAGATTTGGACCCGGGCTCTTCAGCATTGCAGCTAAGCCCTCTTCATCAGAGCCGCCCCTCTCCAAGTTGCTTGTTTTAGTATGGAGTTACATGAAGCCATAGAGTAAATTAAAAACTTCAATGGATCAAGAAAATTTGAAAGTAAACCAATATTTAAGGACGGAGGCTGGTTGAAAAACAAGCGTATATCTGTCCCAACGAGAGGGTGCTTCCAGCTATCTTGACCAGACAGTCACTGGCCACAATGGACCCAAAGGATTTGTCCTTGCAACAATATCTGTCTCTTTGTTCTGTGGAACAGTCAGTTTTTCCAACGCTTCTCATTGGCGTCTAGCGACCACCTGCATTGTCTGTTATATTGCAATGATGGAATGAATTAAATAAAGTAATTATTTCGCTCTTCCACCAAGCTTTTCAGTTTTATTAATGTTTATTTAAAAACAGGCTTGATAAATTTCTCATAAAATCGTACAAAATATAAATCCCTAATAACACAACAATGCCTCGTTAATTCTCAATTTTCCACTTCAAATAAATTTCTGTAGTGGGTCACAATATATGTATTATTATGTAGTACAACATCCTGAATGTAATTGAACCATTGTGGAAACATCACCTTTTAATGTTCTATTAAAAAAAACATAAATAAAATAAAAATAAACTTCTCACAAGAATAAACACAAAAATTAACTTCTCACAATGTCGTACAAAAGCTTTTTTAAAAATGCATCTATGACTAGGCTATTATTTTAAGACTATTGAGTTATTTACAAACAATGAGAAGCACATTTATCAACATAAAAGAAACTTTCGTCATTTAAATTTGAATATAACTTGCTAAGAGCAAAGAAACGTCCTAAAATTCAAATAATTATGATTTTACTTCATTTTTCTTCCACATCCTCCAAGATTTTAATTTACAACATATGTACAATTTTACTATATATATACCTGAAAATACTTCTATAGAAAATACTTCTATTCTGTTACCTTTCGGTATTTTAAGGCGTTACAACGGGCTGAGTCCGCTGAAAGACAAAGAAGGCAGAACAGCAGAAGGCAGAAGAAAACTTAAGGAAGTGGGAAAAAGAAAAAGTTATTGGGGCTTTTAGGAAGCCGAGTGTGACCGTGAGGTGTTGGAGTATTTTGTTGTTTTCAGTAGTTTCGTTTCACCTCTATAAGTCTAGTTTTGGTTTATGTTGCCAAGTAATATATATATGTATATATATATATATTTTTTTAACTAATAAATTTGATTTTTCTTGCGTTAACAAAAAAAAAAAACCTGTACCATAATGACCCATGAAGGGTGTTGGATTTAGTACTCAGTAGAGACTATACTGTTTCATGGATAAGGCTTGTGCAGTGAGGTAATTTGATCAAACTCAACAAATTTTCCTCCTATTTTGGATATCAACTTTATAGAGGCTAGGTGAGCCCAAGAGAGTCTAAGATCCAAAATAATCAACGACTGTTAACATATTAAAAAAAATGTTCCAGTGGCCGGATTTTGAACCCGGGACCTTCGGCAAGACTACTCGGCGCTCTACCACTGGGCCACTCCGCTCCCTGTATCTTCACGCTTAGTAAATTTTTATTCATTGTATTAAATTTACAATATATGCCAAATGTACCATTTTTTAAATAAATATTTTTATTATATTATGTATTAGATCACAATAATATACTGTTATAGTGTAATATTTATCAAGCTTTTTATAAAAGCTTATGATTCCACCGACTATCTAATGAAGTTTAATGTATTCATTGAACGGGCTATACCGAAGACATTTGTAAGTCTGGTAAAGATGCGTATAACCGAAACATACAATAAAGTTGGATTCGGTAACTACATTTGAAGATGTCCGAGATTCGCTTTCACCAGTACAAATTAATTTAGCACATAGGCTTCTTATCGGAAAGGTGGTACACATCGAAAAAGGTTTTAGTGTGAATCTGTATAGTAAAATATCCGTGCTTGGGTTTGCGAACGATTTGGTTCTGTTGGATGAGGACGCGAAAACTATAATGACAAATACCATAGCTTTAATGATTGCAGGTAATGAAATAGGTCTCAAAGTAAATTCGGATAAGAGTTAGTATATAGTGGGTAACAGAAACGGCGAGGATTTTGGTGATAACGGAGCAGAGGTGAATGAGAGGTACTTAGTTTCTATGATAATAAAAAAAAAAAGAAATCCACGAAGCAATAAAGCCGCGGTTAAATAAGGGATATGCTTGATGTAACCCAAACAACCCATCCCCGGCAGTTTCACGTATTAAATAAACTATGCCAGCAGCCGGATTCGAACCCTGGACGGCTTTCCTCAGGGCAACTCAGCTCTCTACAACTGACCCACTCCGCACCCCTTTTTCTTGACGTTTAATAAATCTTTAATCATTATATTCCATTTATTATTCTTTGTTGTTTGGACACAATGATGTACTGTTATAATATAATATTTCTCTTCTATATCAAATATCTTTCCTATCCATTTCTGAGTAAAGAGGGAGTATAAATAGCCGTCGTATAAAGCCGAAAGTATCGATGACATTCCCAGCGAACCTCTAAAAGCATGTGTGGGGGAAGCCGGAGTCTCAATGGTTCTTTGTTTGGTTAAAATTATCTGGGGAAATGAAAAAAATCCAGAAAAAGAAAAGAATCTTTACTTATTCCGATCCACAGAAAGGGACCGAGGACAGACTGTAATAAGACTGTTATGCAGACCTATTACAGTCTCTAATAAGTAAAAAGTCGCGGAATCTCACTCCTACCGACTTCTTTAAAATATTCACGTTCATCCTAACTTATAGCATTAAAGAATACGGCGAGGAAATTATTGGAGATTATCAATATGGTTTTAGACAAAACTATTCAATTATTGATCAAATGCATCCTTCGGCCAATAGTTACATACATCAATTTCAAAAAGGCTTATGATTCCATCGATGATGGTACGGATTCATGGTATACCAAAGACATTTAAGTCTGGTAAGGCTGTGTATGTCCGAAACATACAATAACGTTGGAATCGGTAACTATTTTTTGGAGATTTCGAGGTTCACTCTGGTTTATAACAAAATGATTTTCTGGTAACTTTACTGTTTAATTTAACAATTGAGTTTTTTATGAGAAAGGTGATGCACACCGAAAATGGTTTGGATGTGAATCTGGATTGTCAAATAACCGTGCCTGTTTTTGTGGACGATTTGATTACGTTGGGTGAGAACGCGAAAACTATAAAACTAAATACCATAGCGTTGATGTATGCAGGTAATGAAATAGGGCTCAAATTAAATTCGGATAAGACTAAGTATATGGTTAGTAGCAGATAAGGGAGAGATGTTAGTGATATCATTGTAGAAGGGAATTCGAAGGTGCCGAGAAGTTTAAGTACTTAGGGTCTATGGGAACTAGGAACGAAATTTAAGAGGAACCAGAGGCCACGATTATTCGGCCACGATATTACTAAGCTCGCGTCTTTCGTCCCGAAATCTAAAAATAAGAATTCATAAAACTGCCATCAATAAATGTATTTATAAGAAGGTATAATTATATAGTATATTCGGTACGAAAAAGGATTAGACTATTGCAGAGGTTAGGAGATTCCACAACGCTGATTTGCAGAATAAGACCAGGTTAATATGATTGAAGTGATAGATAGCGTCGCGAAGGTTGAGATGGGCTTGTAAAGTTGTTGGGCTTAGTAATAAACGAATTACTAAACAGTTATTAAGCGTGTAGCCAACTGGTAGACGTCCAAGGGGGAGACCGAGGTGCCAGTGGGAGGATCTAGTGATCTATAGAATTTGATTTTGGGTGGTGGTAGATATTTGTGCGCAGAGAGCGGTGTTGGCATCAAACCTTTGGGCTCGCTAAGCTGTATTTTTATTCTGACTCTTACCCATTTCTGAAATATGAAGTTACTTCCAATTTAGACGGAGTCACGTTTCAGCTGTATTTTTTTTTAAGGTTTATAAAAACAAACGTTACTTATTTTATAAAATCTGTACCACTACAACCAATGATATTCCTTGTATTTTTCTTTCATAATTTTTTTTGTTCTTTTAGTTGGCATAAAATTTGCATTTATATGTTACTATCAATTATTTCTCTCTATATAATTATTGTTATCTTATTTATATTTTATTTTTATTCCTTTTACTCTGTTTTTTTTATTCTTAAAAATTGTCATTTGAGGTAATGCGCAATTTTTTTCTTATTAATGTATTTAACTCTTTCCCATTTGTTAATTTAATTGTATTAATTAAATAAATGTAATTACATTATACTCTAAGACTAGTTTAATGTATTAATACCTGTATTGTTATTCTACAAGGACTTGTCCCAGAATAAATAAAGACTTAATTATTATTATTACAACCCTTAAAGGATCTTTGGTTCAGTATATGGAAGAGACAGTACTTTTACTAGGACAACAGTTGTTTCTAGGCAGTGAGTTGATTTGTCTTAAATCAAGCTCAATAACCTGGGTTTCACCCAATTTAGGTCACCCCCTTTAAATAGAATAGGTGAGCCCCAGGATGATCTCCAGATCGCCCAGGGTCCATCCCTGCCAATTAACAGATTAAATAAATTATCTGCCTCAGCAGGATTTGTACCCTAGAACTTCGACACGGTAACTCAGCGGTCTACCGATAGTTGGAACATAACTAAATATCTTGAATAACTTCTAACAATGGCCGCTTCATATTAAAAAATAGATTTAAATGTTGACACTTAAAACTACATAATAATTAATTTTCATATGAGTCTGTGTGTGTGTGTATGTTTTATAAATTGTAATCAAGATTAGTGTAGTTTTAAATTATGTTAAGATTCTTTCATGTATTTTATTTCATGTTTTAAGTAAATTAAAATATTTTTAAAATCAATGTGATTAAAATTAAAATCTCTGTAAATTAAAAAATATAATAAGAAGTTGTGAAATGTTACAAAAATTAGTTCATTTAATTTTTTTTTAAACACTAGGAAAATTACTAGAACCTAATAAATATAATTGGAATAAACCTTATCCTAGGATAATTAAAACAACTCCGGCTTTACAATGGCTCCCTCGGATTTACATCAAACACCTCGCCCCTTAAGCTCTGAATGACACTAACTGCCAAGGCCGAAGCTCTTAATAATAACTTAGCGCCGCAACTTTGGGTTCCAAGGTCAAATCCTTTGTTAAACATTGACAGAAAAGGAACTTTATGGCCTAGGTATTAAGTAAAATATTTGCCTATAGCTATAAGCTTAATAGCATCGTTTAAAATTAAGTATAATCTGTCGTAATGCTTTGAACCACATCCAATCATCTAACAGTTGTAATGAAATTATTTACTTAAAATTGATAATGTTTAGATAAGAGAATATATCACGGTATAATGTTGTATCCTATCGCATGCTGTTTAAACTTAATTTATTCAAAACCATGTATATTCCCAGAAACTGGTATGAATCATTCGAATTGAGCATAACAAAAGTAAATATATTGCCCCTCTATGTTTGATAGCTAGGTCCATACAAGTCCCTTTTTGATCTGAACATATTTGTTTATAATTTAATGTATGTATCAAGCTAAAATAATAATACAAATATTACTGTCAAGCATCTGTTTAAATGTAAAAAATATCAAATAGAAAGGAAAAAATTGAGTATTGAGTATGGAGCATCTACCGTTAACAAAAAAAATAACATACAGAAGATGCTTAAGTATTTAAAAGTTACGAAATTACTTCAAGAAATTTAAGGAGAGCAGTCGTTGCTAATGGCCTCAGGAGTCGAAGCGACTTTAAACTAAATCAAATAAAATTTAAAAAAAAGTATAATGTTAAGATTAAATACTTAATGTTATGTTTTGACTAAAATATTATAGAAGATTTAAGGTTTCGTGTCATGAATAATGAGTTTTCGCATCCGAGAAAAAAAATCGATTGAATATACTAAAAACGATACTTCAATTATTTTTACACAAATCATGGAATTCACGAAAATATTGTGCCTGATTTTGACTTAATAAACACGGACATCCATGGGAAATAATTAAAAAGTATTTGAAATGTGCCAAATGGCATTTGTTTAATTTCTGAAATAAATGTTTTTATTATTATTATTCCACTCTAAACGTAAAATGCAGTTGGAAATTTTCAACTGAGGACAAGGTTTCTTTTTTCACAAGAGTACGAAGAATTTCTACCTTGGTTTATTCCATCGTAGATTAAGTGAATAGTTAAGGGTGAATTAAATGTTTTTTATCCAATTATCTGGAATTCATAAAACTGAATGTATTTTACTGAATGAGCTGTGAATAAATATGTAGAATCTGTGCCGATTTAGACAATTTAAAAGTAAAAGGTCACTTCTAGCCACTGTTCAAATCCTCAAATCAACTGTGGTAGAGAGAATGCTGTTGAAGAAATGACCTATGACAAGACGAAGCCCTTTGGACTCGAAAGGGCCAGGTGAGAGGGCTAGTAAACTAATGATGCGGCAGACCACCATGCTTTCCATCTTCTGCTTCCTACTTGTTGGTTCTTGCAACTAGTGTCGTCCTTGCGTGACTATCCCGCTTCCACTGCTAAAATATTCATCCATTAGCGGATGCTTGGTTTGCGGTCTATAGCTGTCAGCATTCAAACGTACACGATTATTTGCTTTATTTTGTAACGTACTATGGCAGATTTAAGGAGGTAATAAATTAAAATCCATATTGTTTGAAGATTAATTGAGGCGTTGACATGTATAAGTTAGTAAGTAAAAAAAAAAAGTTTTTCATTTTATTCATAGTAATTATGTCTTTGAGCTAAACGCGATGTGATGATAGGAAGACGAGTTATTAATATCGGATCGGTAGAAGATTGAACAATTTACCACTAAACAATGATGATTAATCATTATCGATCATACTATGCTTATGTTTAGTGTGGATGAAATTATACCATAGATCAGAAATATTTCCTTAGAAGGAAACTATGAATATACCTTTAAGCAGGATTTTAAATAAAGTTATGCCTTTACAATCAATTTAATGATCCCGAAATAGGCATCAGTGTATTTACAATGGCTTGACGATACCATCAGTTCGAAGTAGTGGAGGAATTTCTAAAACTTTGTGATATAAACCGGGACTATACGACAAGATGTTTCAATGGGGCCAGATAGTAGTGGGTCAATGATAACAATGGTAGCATGGGACTTGTTATCCGATCCTGTCGTTCTCAATAAGATAGCTCTCTCGCTCCTCGTAATGGTATAGCCATCCAACTTATAAGGAAAAATAAGAAAAAATAATAATAAAAAAAATTAATGTAAATAAAAAATAAAGAAATATGCAACAGATATTCAATCAGGAGTATTTATTAGACGATTTCACATAATATTGCTTTATAAATGCAGGATACATTATAAAAATGGAATTGAGTCCACAAAAAAAAAAAGTATAAGGATTTAAATTTAATAGAAAAAGTGTAACACACGCGCGCGCGCGCGTTCACACACCTACACACACATAGGTACTCATAATGGTTAAAGCGAAATAAATCAATAAACTAAAATTATATAAATTTTATATATACAAAATTGTGTAGATGTTAAAAATAAATTTTATTTAGTAAACCAATGTTAGCAGCTTGGTACTTCTTTCAATTATCTTGTCATATTTTCTTTCTTTATTAATGGCTTTCAATATGTTTAATTCCCCGAAAATATTTTACTTTTGCACCGTACCAAAGGTCATCGGAAGGGAGTGGATTGTATTATTTGGACAAATCCATTAATAGGAAGCCTGTTGTATTATATATTTAAGAAGAGGAGAAGATCAAGGTTACATTTTCCCTACTGGTGTATATTGTAAGCGCTTTTTCTCACACCGACAGTACTAGGAACAATACCATAATAGTGAACCAATTTTCAGTATTTTAGATATTTTTGAAAAAAATTTCCAGACCTCTATTGCATGTGTTTTTAAAAAGTAACTTTTAGGGAGGCCTGAAAATTTTTACCACCCCCGAATTATGGTCAATTCTAATATTGTATTTTAGTTGCAATTAAGTATCATTTGAAATGTAATACCAGTGATCGGGCTCTCCTAATCCTTTTGATTTTTTTTTTTAATCTTTGGAGGAAGTGTGGAACCAAAATAAAAAAAAGACATTTTTTAAATAGTAAACTTGAACAAAATTAGCGCGATACTCTAGTTTTGCTAAAAGAAAAAGTAAGAGGAACTATAACCTTCATAACTTGCATAAATAGGTCAAAATGATAATTTTATCATACCGTTTCCTCTGAAAGTTCATCGTCATTCTAGTTCAGAAGCACCACTGTACGGAAGAGGTTTCGTCCAGTTGCGCAAAAGCGAAAATTGGCAGTCCCACAAAATTGAACAACTGAACAGTAAGGTGGTGGAACTCGATTGCTTAGAGAATGCAATGAAATGCTACATGGACGATATCTCCTTTCCATAACTCCGAAAACATGTTGTTTTTTGTTCATTTAATCATGTATTAACGGTGTATAGATGATTTCAATATTTTATCCGAACTAATGTTATAAATGCTTTCAGATAATATTATGGGAAAATCTTAACTCCATAAGGAAATATTCATTGATAATATTAATTTATCATACCTATTTTGGAAGGAAAATAAATTTCGTCTCATGACTAGGGAATATATTAACATTTGATTGAAAATTCAACAATGTTTTGAGACAGATGATTGATATGTCCATTAAAACTTCTAAACCATTCATGAGACTGCAAAAGAAGGAAAGAAAAACCAGACTAAAAACAAAAATTAACGCTTCTATTGTAAGAATTTTAGTAAAAAGGGCCGATTTTTAAATTTTTTTTATTGTAGGTTTAGATTTTAGCGTTTGATTAGTATGTGCAATAATGTAACTAAAAGCCGCAATGCTGTATATTATAGCGGGGTATGCTAACGTAATGAGGGAAGAAAAGGTCACATAGACATGATGCAATAGAACGTAGTGGGGGGAATCTAGCGGTTGAGCGTGGCCTAGGACTAGTCACCTCCTTGCAGAACCGTTGTCCATGAAACAGCACAGTCTTTACCATGTACTGAACCCCAGACCCTTCATGGGTTGTAGTGGTACAGTTTTTTTTTTATTAAGAAAACCCAATAAATGTATTGATCAGCAAAATTAATGAACCATATCAAACCAAATCAACTTCTTTAATATATCAAATCAAAGCTCTGTGAAGTCCAACTTCTATTCATTGAAAAATAATTTCTATCTTAGATAGAATAAGTATAGGTATAGAATAGACATAATTTCATAGCCAAAAAATTAAATAATGTAAATTGAATTTTTGCTCTTCATTACTTGACGAATTCAAATTTATACTACATTATTGCACAATGAGATTTACTATAATAAATAATAAGGCAGTAATAAAAAACCTATTTGGAGAAGATCAAATGAATTTAAAAAGTTTCATTGCAACGCTTAATTTTCATTTTACTTTAATAATTGACGAGAAGATTCTGCGGGTGGCTAAGTTAGATAAGTGGTTTTGTTGAATACTAATCGACCTGTAATTAATGGCATTAATTTTAATAGGAATTGTTAGCACCTGCCCCACAGCTTACCATCCAAACTGAATTCAACCGATAACATCTTGCCATTTTATCAAACCGATCAATATCTGCATCTAATATTTAATCAGTATCTTAAAATTCTTATCTTAGTCTCAATAAATATTTTTTAAAAACCTGTACCACTACAACCCGTGAATGGGTCTCAGTGCATGTTAGAGACTGTATTGTTTCATGTACAACGGTTCTGCAAGGAGATGACTTGTCCTAGGTTACGCTCAACCGCCAAATATTTCCCCCTTATTTGGGGTACCCTATTTTTATAATATTTTATAGAGGCTGGGTGGGCCCCAGGAGGGTCCTAGACCCTATACGATCCATCTCCGGCTGCAAACAGACTAAATAAATGACTTGCCCGCAGCGGAATTTAAACCAGGGTTTCGGCATAGCAATTCAGTGCTCCACCATTGAGCCACTCCGCTTCCCAATAAATGTATGCCACTTTATAAATGCTAAATTTTACCTATTAAGAGGCTATTTATCTTATTTATTTATTAGGGATCCCACGTGTAGTTCTTGGAGCAAAAACTCAACTGCTTATTTATTTTAATGCCCATAACTGTTTTAGATTGGATTCTTTTCCAGGAGTGGTATGTTTACCAATTTACTAATCAGTCAAACTTAATACCTCAAAAGAATCATCAATAATGTAATAATGAATGTATGTTGAATAAGGAATTGAGTACACAGTGCAATGATTATAATAATTAGGATATAATGCCATTAATACATACGTTGGGAAATTACTATTATTGCGTTTATATATATATATGCGTTTATAAGCACTCCTTAGGAACATTGAAAACCTAGCGAATTTCTATTTGAAGTCAGAATCCAAAGAAACTCATTTTTCTATTTTTATTTAAACTCGAATACAAAATTGGCAGAAGTTTTGTTTTTTATTGCTTCTGTTTTCAAAAGGAAACTCACGTCATCGTGTGAGTTCTCGTTTAAGGAAATAAATAAATATAATATTCATTTAATCAATATTTCAATGCTGGGTCAGCTAGTCGAATATATAAAGTAGCGTGTGACAAAGTGTGACACAAATGCAAATACTTTTATCTTAATGAAATGTTCTAGTATTTAATTACTTCATGGAAAATAAATGGAATTTCCATGGAATATAAATGCAAAATGTGGTTAATAAAAGGTTTACTTAGGGGTAACGCATTAATACATAACTAATTAGTACTGTCAAAAAATAATCTGTAATATGCTGAATTAAAAACCGTAAGCCCAGTCGTATATAAAACATAAAATACCAGTGAAATTATACCTTTGAGAAGGGTGATTTTAGTATCCTCAAAGTTATATGCTTAAAATAATTTATAATTGAAATATACTATGGTGATTATGAAATATGGAATGGATATTAGTTCATTTGTGTGAAGAAATGTCTAACAGTTGCTTTCATTGCCCCTTAAGTCCAAATCACGGTTGGGGATTTCCTCTTAGGCCAGAAATGATCAATCTACCATCATAGCGGGCTGTGAAAGATCCAAGGACAAGTCCTTTCCTAATAATTTGGTCTATTTCGGGATAGTTTATGTACTCAGCGATGACTTCATAACTCAGGTAATCTCTAAATTCATGGTTAAAAACAATCTGGTATTTTCCTTAAACACCCGATTAAATAACCGAAGATCTATGGACTCCATCTACAGTTCGGATCGATGGACGTAAGGATTATACCTTGTAACATCCTGGAATCCTATCCTGTTATTTTGAGGGTAAGCAAGTAGGTGATGATTAATATAGATAGGTTAATTGGTTTATTGTGTATGCGATTTGAGGCAGAGATGTTATGGTAATTTCAGGATCCTATCATATTACAGAATAGTTATCATGAATAGTTTTGAATACATTTGAATACTCAGTAAATATTATTCAATTACCTTCTGAGTTATAATTGATATTATTAAAAAGTTACTAACTGTATAAATATTAGCGTCTAAATTATTTTCATTGGATTGGAAAATGAAGTAAAAAAAAAGCAAAATTATCTGTTTTTGTTGATGAACGTAACGAAAGCTGAACCCGATGGAACTGGCCCTTGTTAAATTTCTAACGTTATTTTATTGGAAGGGGTTTTTCGTTCTAGACATGTTGCGAAATTACAATTCTATTAGAATGGATTCAACATTTATTACTTCCAATATAACGTCTCCCTCTTCCCCTCTCTCTCTCTCTCGTAACAATTCTTACATATTGTTACTTTCTAGAACTATATATTTTCTTAATAAATATTTGCCATTTCATAAACGCTATGTTAAATCCAATAAGAGGCTATACATCTTATTTATTTGGGAAGGCCAACAGTTATTATTGAAGATAATTACTCAACTGATTATTAATTTTAATGTCCATAATTGTTATAGATTGGATTATTTTCCTGACGTGATTTGCGTGTTTACCAAATTACTAGTCTATAAAAACTTAATACCGTAATTGAATTATCAATAATGTAATTAATCCATTGTGAACAAGGTATCAAGCACACAGTTCAACTACTAAAACAAATATAATTTATAGATATTATTTTGGATACTATTAATAAATACATTGGGAAATTACTATTCTACAGCCCCGGTGAATAAGTGTTTAAGTCTAATTTTCTCCAAAATGACTTCCTTGTACTTAAGTAATCGGAATCGAGTTATTTTCGTAGTGAATAAGGCGCTAAGTAAGGCATTGACTTGAAAAGGAGTTATTGTTTTGTATTACAACTCCATTTCAAGCCAAAAACTACGAGAATGATACGATTCCGGTTATCTGATAGCAGTTAACTCTCTCTGGACAAAATCCAACTTATCCACTTATTCACCGGGGGTGTATTATAGCAATAATGATTCAGATTGATCGTCTTGCCATAAAACACATACATAATTCTATTTCTTTCTCTCTATCTCTATCTATTTATCAAATATATGTATATGTACGGTGATTACGGCAGTCTAAGTACCGTCCTTATATCATTTCTTAGCTTTCATATCAACCCATTTTATCTTAATCTTCTTACTGATCTCTTTCCTTCACTCGACTTTTCATATATTTTCCTCTTTCCTCTTCTTTTCCACTACAAGGCCCATAATATATTTTGTAAATACTTTTCTGTCCAAGTATTTTCCTAGTATGTTCCTTTGCCTGTAAAACTAATTCTTATAATTTCATCTTTATTCAGACTGAGATATCATCTAATGTTTCTTAGTTGCATCACTTTGTTGCATAGCTGCAGAATTTATTTTAATAAGAAGCCAAAGTAATAGTTTAAACATTGGCATTCCTCATTTTTCCTCATCTTTTTTGCTTAATATTGCTATGCTGTCCTCACTTGCCCATACAATGATCTATGGGAATGTTAAGATCCATCTATATATTTCACTTTTAAAATATATAAGTGGAACATAAATCAATAAATTATTCTAATTATTTATAATGTAAACGTTTCGGCCTAAGATGTAAGCCATCTTCAAGGTTGGGAAAAGAAACTTTTTTTTTTCTGTTTGTTTCTTTTCGCAGCCCTGAAGACGGCCTACATTTTAGACCGAAACGTTACCCCTATAAAATAAGTGTAATCTTAGACTGCACTCCCTGACCAATTTAACCCATCATTTTAAAAACTATGGGATATCACTCTGAAATCATATTGAGGTACCGTAATACTAAGTAATTTTCAATTAAAATCTATGTCCTTTCTTTTCCAAAGATATGCGTGAGTAATTGACTGGAGGTTGTTTTGATCGGATAAAATAACTTTACTTTAATTTTATGGTGATCATGGTAACATAGAATATGTGTCTCTATACAAAATACCCCTTTTCGTTATATACGAGTGTTTAGATCTGAGAATTCCTACAAGAAATCACCGGCATCTTCACCACTAATCCATTCTGCCGGTAACTGTCCTTTTCCAGGTACTAGACCACAGCAGCTCACAACTCTATGAGGGCTTACTCTACTTGTTCAGTAATCATTTACAGGCTTTAATATTCATCTAATTGTAAACAGCTTGACGTTGACTCGCGGCTTCTTAAACGATTCAGCCCTCTTTAATAAGCTTTTTTGTTGGTGGACTGAAAATGGATGGTGGAAAGAAAATTGATTATGAGAAAAGCAAAACTTTATGTCTTCCTTAATGCTATTTCAATTTTCTATGGTTTTGTTTTACATTGTACACATTAGTTTACCGTTTTCACATTTTTGCCGCTTAAGGGATGTTTTGGAGGCTAAGTAAGGTTTGTTGCAACGAACGCAACTTTTAAATTTAATATTAAGGATCGAACTTAAACGGCGATTAACTTAAGCCAGTCCTGTTACAAAATTGATTACGGGCTGTTTTACACGGAGATCCTACGCTGATATTTTTTTTTTTCAGCAGAGCTATTGTTGTTCTATTTTCTATTCATTTTAATCAATAAATATTCATTAATATATAATAAAGGAACTGAACCATTACATTCTACGAAGGTTCCTGGGTACATGGTAGAGACTGGACTGTTTCTAGGATAAAAGTTGTGCTGGAAGGTGACTTCTCCAGCTTATCTCCCAATTAAGGATACCCACTTATTACAGGCTGAATAAGCTGCAGGAGCGTCTATAGATAACACTGGGTCCATCCGTGACTGTAATAGGTTAAATAATTTATCTGCCTCAGCTGGATTTAAACCTGGGAACTTCAGGGCCTTAACTCAGCATTCTAAACACGGAAATACTCACATTCATTAATATACACTATGACACTGCTTTGGATATTTTACTATTTAATACTAAATACAAATTTAATAATCGAATAATCTAAAACCAATACATGCGAGGTACGAAAATGATGTGAAAATGGAATTAACGATCGATTCAATGTGATTAAAGATTCGGAGTCGATTCGTAATTCAGTGGTTTCTCGTGGCATTACAAAGTTTAGAAATGATGGCGGAAACTTTAAACAGATGTTTAAATCCAGATGGAAAACTTAACATAAGTTTTACCTTCTTCTTGAGTATAATGCGTTTACATGAATATGGGAAGATCCCAAGTGCTAGTTTATTTAAATGAGTTGATCGCTAAGAAACTTCGGTTCAGTTAAAAGATTTTTTAGGAATAAAAAAAAATGGAGATTGATATAGGTAATAACAGTTAGCCTATAAATAATTATAAAAGAACTTTACTGGTTTAAGTCTCGAAGGGGCCAAGGGTCTGTATATAGTACAGAGTGAACTGTTTCAAAGCCCACGTTTATAGAAGTGGTCGCATATGGCTAGATCAAATTTCACTGTACCAACTTTGTTGGGTTAGGTGAGCTACAGGAGGGTGGGGACGAAGGGCTGCATAATATACAGGCTCTACCGGTCTCGAATCCGTAAATCAGGACTCTTCCCTCTGAGCTCCATGACCTATTAATAATAATGTCTGCATAAGAGGATTTAGGCCCGAAAATTTCTTTTAAGGTGATTAAAGACTTAGGCAGCTTTTCTAAAATTGTAGCTATAATTAAATATTCAATCATCAGATATGTTTACAAAAATAATTGTTTAAAAAAATGTAACTATGTACTTACCTCTTGCGGCCTGCTCCCTTCTCACGCGCCATTCGTATTCGTAAGTGTCTTCATCGCTAAGAGGGAAATTTCCTGTAAAAAAAATAATAAACCGAATCATTTAAAGTAATAATTTGTTTATTAATAATATGAAATATGCCTATTAACTTTAATTAATTTTACAAAATCGATAAACTGTTGTATTATTCAAAAATAGTTTTGGATTATCCGAATATCGCTTAAAATTATGTTTAATTATTATAATAAATTATGTTTTGTTATTAAGTCAGAATTATTTTAATGATATTGAAAATTTATCACAAACTTTTTCACTATAAAAATGTGAACTTTTTTTACATTCTATATCATAGTTTGGATACTAGCATGAAAAATATGATTTACTAATACTACATTTTTTTGGGGGGTAAAAACGATTATTCATATTTAACAATTTGAATACATTTCACAGTAATTAGAGGCCAGTGTTTATTTTTATTTATTATGACTAACTAATAAAATAGAACCCAAGATTTTGTATCATATTCAGTACAACGTGGTAATTACCAAAAGAATACTTTTCTTTAGTACAATGTGGTTATTACCAAAAGAAATTTTTTCTTTAAATCCCGGAAAAATAAAATCTTGGACACTCATTTATTTTATTTTTTGTTCATCATGTTTGTCTTAAACCATTGAAATAAAATCTACGTTATATAAACATTAAAATCGTAACCAGTGACTAAAAAATAATCTCTTAAAATAATAACATAACATTTCTTCATTGGGATCGGTATACATTTTGAAAAACAAGAGAAAATTCATTTAAGAGACTTAATCTAATGTGTATGTACGTCAGGTCTGACCATTATTGCAACATCTTTTTATGTTATTATTTAATTAAAAAAATTATTATTGGCTCCACTAAAGTTTCATACTTTCAAAATAATTTTTTTGTTATTTCTGATTTTATTTTAAACTGGAACGCATAACTACAGCTATAACTATAAAATTCGTAGTTTTTTACCAATAATTTCGCACTATTTAATGAAAAGTTTTTGTTGTCTGGCTTTCAAGGATATGAAGTTCTCAGGTCTACGACAAGAATTGGGCAATATTTGTTGTAGAAATTAATAAGGCACATTTAAATAACATTTCGATTGATACACTTAATTATTACCAAAACTAATCAATATTTAAATATTCACCATCAAATAAAAACTAAGCTATAATTCGATAAAGTTAGTTTTTGGTGATTCAGTAGTTGTTCTCGGCAGGCAGCTTTGATAACCGTAAAAAAGGGGTGTTCTTTTGAATTATATACATATATATGTATATAAGAGAAAAAATATCATTTAATTGTTAGGGGTATTGATTATTACACAACTGCGACAAACCAGTTTTTTGTGTGAGAACTTGGGCGTGAATAAAAGAAGACATAAAAGAAAAAAAAATTAAGAACTACATAGGTCATAAAAAGTTGACTTATAAATACTTAGTGATTGCCGAGTAGACAGCATTTTATAAAAATAGCTAATCAAATATTCGCTATATTAATAGAACAATCGCTTTTGTTTATGTTGTAAAACATAAGGGAAATAAAAAAGCTGTTATTATTGTTTTTGTTTAGTTGAACTAACTGAATCCTAATAATACACCGCAGCTGTCAGGTAGAGCGAAGCCCCTCCAAGGACAACATAATGTAGATAAAAAAGCTTCCGTTAGCAATGGATCGATTATGCAAACTGCAGCGATGAGCAAATGTATTCAGATAGTGAATAACAGTTTATTGTCCTATTATTATATTAACTAGAACAGAAGCTTGTTCTAATATTGTACAGCAGCTTTCTTAGACGTTTCACAAGGTTTCGATAAAATTTGGCACGATGGTCTCACGATGTCTGTGCAAACTGATACTAGTTCTACCGCAGGCATATTATTTGAGGACAGCTTTTTTATGGTCAGTCAGAATGGCCAAGATTCCGACTATTGTCGACTTAATGCAGGAGTACCACAGGGCAGTATTCTAGGTCCAGTTTTATACTCTTTAAACACCTATGAAATCCCACAGACGCCAGTAACACTGCTTGCTACATATACTGACGACTTTCATACTTTCGACCAGTACTAATTCGAACATAGCTTCTCAGAAGCTACAGACACATTTAATTTCATTAGAAAATTGGCTCTATCACTTTACAATACTCCATTTCCCAAACAAACACAGACAAAATACATGGGCCTTACATTAACATTCAATTGAAGAAAAGGTTGAATCACCGACTCTCACTCCTAATACAACTACTTTACCACAAAAATAAACTATCGCTAACCAATAAAATTATTGTATACAATATGCTACTTGAGCCGATATGGACCTATGCCTCGCAAACGTGGGGCTCATGCAGAATCCGATAAGAAGACTGAAACGTCTCTGGGGCAGGGAACTACTACATAGAGATGAAAAATGCTAGGAGTGCCTGTGAGGTTTCTCTTCATACACTCTTCTACGTGAATCTGATAAGGGAAGTTTTCGAAAGAAGATCGCAAACATAATATGTGCCAAATGGCATTTGTAAAATTTCTTAAATAAATGTATTTTTATTATTATTATGTTAGTTATTTCCCATGGGTATTGTTAATATTTCTTTATATCGATTTAACGTCATATCAACATCAATGCAACAAAGATCTCCAGATTCACAAATTGTGGTTTATATGTCTGACAGAGATTTAAATTAGTACAAAAAATAGAATACAAAAGCGTTATTTGACCTGAAGCATGGAAAAATCTAAAGTACAACATTTCGCAATTTAAGCATCATCGGGACATAGCACACTAACAGTTCAAACCAACGGATCAATCAGAAACAAACCTAGGCGGGAAACCTGGGATTGAGTGCGATATCTGCCTAATCCCTTGGAACATGGGATCTCTAACTACTCCCTAGCACAACCGTTGTCTTGGGAACAGTAAAGTCCCCGCCACCAGTCCAATACACTGTATAGGTTGTTTTGATTAAGATTATTAGGTAATAAGAATAAACTACCAAAGAAGGAGGAACGTATGTTATCCTTCCATTACGAATCATTCGTTCAAAATTTGTTCCCATTTATTTTTACAAGTCAGTTGTAGTACTACTATATATATATATTTATATACCGAACTCTCCTCGTTGCTTGCAAATATCAGGAGGAGGGCCGCGGGCCCATTTATCCGACGAGAATGATGGGCGATGATGAAGGTCCGCCCGAGATCCTCTCCCTGCTTCGTTTATATTCCATCATCAGTAAATGCCATTTTCTCGCCTTACCGTCCGCTATGCATTATGGAATAGTAAAAGAACACAAAGCTATAGGAACTGTTACTTTTGAAAAATTGTAATGATCTATGGAAAAAAATACAGCAGTTTGAGTATTAACTAAAGTGTGTTGCAATGTTTAGTCCATTACCAGAATAAATGAACAATTTAAAAAAAAGGGGGAAAAAGAAAATACTTCTTTTTTAAGAATACAGCTAAAGAAAACAAAATTTGAAGTTTTGAACCTCAATCCAAATTTCAAAGTAAGGATCGCTGCAAGACCTCGACTCGCCCACTAAGCAACCTTTGATAGGGGGCTTTCGTACTAAGATTGTCTTACTCCTAATAATATCTATGTATATTATAGAGAAGAAATTAAATACACACACATATTTATACTATATATGTGGGTCATAATCTTGAGATGCAATGAGTTCACATCCTAAATTCTCAATCGCGAAAATTCATAATTTCCAGCTGCTAAATTCCAGACCTAAGGTTGAGGGTTTAATAAGGGAGTGATTTTTTTAAAGGTTTTTATTATTTTGTGATTTTTTATAAGGCTATGATTTTTTTTAAGGCCATAAATCGTCATATACATGCATGTTCAAAAAGGCCAACATGTTTATTGGTACGGTTTACTTGCATTCTCGAAAAAAATATTAAAATACTATACAAGTTTATTTAAAGATAAATATGTTTCGTTATATAGCACTTTTTTTTCAGAGATTTTCAATGAACACAGAAAAAAAAATACTAAATTACATTTTAAAAACGACAAGCTATATCAAATACTTAACAATTATTTCTAGGAAAGTCGCGGTATCTCGATCAATTTCATCGTCTTTATCACTCATAAGTACATTTAGCACAGCTTTTTAAGTCCAAAGCATTATTAAAATTAAAAATATTTTAGTCGACTGTAATGATATAAAATAAGATAGCACACTGAAATAAAATAAATATGTGCAAGAAATAGAAAATTAAAAGACCGATGCAATGATTAGAGGTCGCGTTTATCTGGCAAATGAAAAAATCTAATAGTAGTAGTATGGTCAGTAATAGTTTGGATCAAGTGAAATTTCAATTTATATGCTTGCTTACTAATGAAATACAAATTTTACATTGAATAATTAAAAATAAGATATAAAAAAATGACTTGGATATGCGCGAGTTTTCCTCAGATACACAACACTTTAACCTAAATATCTATAGTAGGAATTTTCGGCCAAGACTGTGGCAGGGTTGGGTCGTGAGAAGAGGGAAATATTAACCCTTTCATGCCCAAAGTGTCAAAATAAAATTTAAAAAATATCTCAGTTAAAAATGGCCTTAATATTCATAAAATGTTTTTTTCAATTTTTTCGCCCTACTATTTATTTTTTAAATAATCCAATAATCTTTCCAAACTGAGGTTTGAAAGACTAGCTTGCCTGTGCTGCAATCTATGTCATATTCTGGAACAATTCATGTTTAATACTGGCTACACTGAGCATTAAAACGCTAACAGGAGTACATAACAGATGTTCTAAGCCAAACGGCTACATTAGGCATGAAAGGGTTAAAGCCGATAAGGATCAAAGAAAGTTAAATCAACATTTCCACGGCATATCTGACAAATAAGCGCGCCTATCGTAATATTATTAAATTAAGACCGGTCATTACAATTATAATAAACATAATTGAATTATTGTTATAATTTTAAGTGTACACATGATATTTATGACCTATAATTGCAATAATTATTATTAAAATGTATAATCGCAATTTATAATGACAATAATAATGTTGATTACTGCTCAGACTGGGCCGTGTCTCGTCCCGTTCCATAAACTATTGAAACCAGCAACGGTTCCGCAACGGGGATAAGTCTCAGCAGCGCCTCCCCAACCGCCTAGCGAGACAAGATTAGACCTGGCCTAAGCAACGGTCTAGTAGTAACTAGACACTTCAAGTTATGTCTCCAAACATTTTTTGTGAGGAAGAGAAGGATAAACGCCTGGATGCAGAGTTTTTGTATTATTCCTTTTTAGTGGCTACACAAATGAAGAAGACATGTTATCTAATGGAATCCTCATTTTTTAACTGTCTAAATCAGTTTGTGTATTAAAACAAACCATGTGAGATGGAATACGAAATTTTGAGGTGCCTAACCAGGCCTACTAGGGCCAGGCACGGTGAGTGAGTGAATTTACAACCTTTTTTTTTTTTTTTTTTTTTATTTATTGCTATTTACAACTATATTACAGTAATATAACAAGTAAATTGGCTGAGTGATACATAATGACATGATATAATGACAAGTAGAGAAACTACCCACTGGTAGTACTCAAATCGCATGTTCAACTAAGAAGGTCACGTGGCCATCTTCTTTTCAGACGCCTCGGAGGATTATCAGGAATTGAAGAGGAAGCTAGGTTTGAAACTAGAGGGTTTGAGTGGAAATGAAGTTTGTTATGAAAGAATAGATACCGGGATCGGGCCAGATCAGCAACAAATGGGACATTAAGGTCGTTATGGATGACTATATTCTTAACAAAATAAGGAGCGTTGAGGATTTTACGAAGGATTTTGGATTGTAGGGATTGGATACGAGAAGAATTCGATGGCTTAGTGGAGCCCCAAAGCTCTACTCCGTAAGTCCAAATAGGTCGTATGATGGTCATGTAGATGAGTCTTTTGTAATTGATTGGGAGCTTAGAGCGTTTGTCTAGTAAGTGTTGAAGAAGCCTGAAACGTCGAGCGGTTTCTTGTCTTTTCAGTCTTGTATGAGGATTCCAGGTTAATCGTTTGTCGAGATGCAACCCTAAGTATCGGATCTGTTCTACAGGCACAAGTGGGATATTATTAAAGGATACTGAAGGGCAGGAAGTCATTGGTTTACGACGTAAGATAAAAGTGATTAGATGGGATTTTTGAGAATTTATTTTAATTCTCCAGTTCTGGCACCATTCTTCAAGATCAGTGATATGGGATTGGAGACTTTGGGATACAATAACTGGATTGGTATTGACTGATAATACACATGTATCATCAGCATATGTGGTAAGGATAGTATTAGGATGAGTTGGGATGTCAGCTGTATAAACTGTATAAAGGATTGGGCCAAGGATACTACCTTGAGGAAGAATTTACAACCGTTTTTAATTTTTTATTTGCCACTTAGTAATCGAAGTAAAAATGGTTTTACATTGTCCATGTCAGGACAATATGGAATAGTTCCTCCCACCCCTTCCAATAAAAAAAAAAGTTAATTGAATTAATATCATTTTTTTTTATAGGTTATATTAACAAATGTACTCCAAAAACAAAAACTAAAACAAACTATTATAGAACAATTATAAAATAGAGCATGGGAATTTAAGCATTTAAAAATAGGTCAGATGAAGTAAAATAACCTGACCTAAAACTTACAAATAGATTAGACGATTAATATAATTAGGAAATTTTTTCCAATTAATACTTAGATAATTGTTTCATGTTTTTAAATTAATTTAATAATTTAACTGTTTTAAATAAAAAAATTTAAATAAATACCATAATTATTCTATAATAGTTTGTTTTAGTTTTTGTTTTTGGAGTACATTTGTTAATATATTTATATTTATAAAAGAATTTAATTTGATCTAGTATTACAGAGATCAAAGTTTGGTTTTAGTGTAATGCATATTTGTACATTTGACCATGGAAGAAGGTTGACTTCCAGGACTTTATTGTAAAATTGATTTTAGATCCGTTTTGACCTCAAGGTATCTATACTTATTGTTATTGGTTATTTTTGACAAATTTTTATGGTTTTAATTTAGTGTACTTTTATAAATTTTTGCAGTGATGTTTTTACTTATGAATTTTAAAGGATGTTACGAAGAACAAGAATTGAAAATGACAAATGAATTTGTCGAAACGTTTTTTTTAATCCTTCGTTAATGTTTTAACAAGATTTATCTGACTCGAATAAAGGTTTTTTTTGTTCATTAGTGAATTATATGAATTTCAAAAGATAGTCCAGTATATAAGAAAAAGCTTATAAAGAAAATGATTTATATTATAATTAAATATGTCATTCTCATTTACTGGACAAAATAAAGGACTGTCATAAATTTTATTTAATTTGTAGAGTGCAGCCAGACCAAAGCGTTTAAGCTCCATTGTTCTCCAATGCTATCTACCACTTATATGTTCTTCTCCATATCTCCAAAACGTCTATGAAGTTGAACTTTTTGTTAAGTTTTCCCTTTTTTTTCATAGATGTACTATAAGACTGGCCTTGTATAATATATAATAAATGTATATCTAAAACCTAAAAAAGTATTCTTTGATTTTAGGAGCCTGACGTGTTTGTATGTTGTTACTAAAACATATGATTTTGTATATATGTGATTCAGTCTAAAATAAACATCAGAAGTGTCATGTGTTTATTTATTTAATATACTATAATGGCTCGCAATTTACGTCCCAATAATATTCAAAATTCCCTAACTGAAAATGGAATTTTACATAAGAAAACGTTCCACCCCTCAACTAATGGGCAAGCTGAAAGATTTGTTCAGACCGTAAAAAAATCTCTATAAGCTATGCAATATGAAAGAGAAGACATAAAAATGAAAATACTTCGCCTTCTTACCCAACTGAAAGCAGCACCTAATTTCACAGGAAGTTAAGCATATAAATTACTGTTTGAAAGCGACCTAAGAACAAATTTTGATGTTTCATTCAAAAACCCATCCTTACAGATTAGTCAAACGCCACCGGAGTTGAAAGATGCTAAAAAAATAAAACGATAAAAACAGTTTAAACCCGGGGATTTTGTTCAAGTGAGAGATTATAAGAGTGGAGTTTTGAACAGTAATAGCAAGTAAAGGCAAACTGCATTACGATATAAAGACCGACCATGGTGAAATTTGGAGGCGACATGCAGATCAGATGCTAATCACAAAAATAAGGTGGAGGACTGACGTGTTTGTAAGTTGTTAATGATTTTGTATACATGTGAATCAGTCTAAAATAAACATCAGAAGTGCAACGTGTTTATTTATTTAATATACAATAAAACTAATAATAAAAAAAACTTATAATAAGTATATAAGAAAAAATCTGATAAAAATAATATTTAACTTGCTCTTCACTCGAAAATTATACGTTTGCTTTTATTACACGGTTCACCAAGTGCGATTCCCTTCAAAACGAAAACAAAATGGGCACTGAGAGCTTGCATAATCTAAAATACGCTAGTTGCATTAGAATACATTTATTATTCATTGAAATTTACAGTTATTATCAGACACTAAAAATGTAACAAATTAATGTACAAATATGATGAAGACTTGTGCGAATTGCAGAGAAGCAACACATTGGTAGCACTCGAGTCGTTATGAATAGTGAGTCTCTCAATATACAATATTTCTGATGATTTGTAATTCTGATGTAGGATATAATGGAATAAAAGAAATAATTTTAAAAAAAAGTTTTTACATCAGGCATTCAACTGTGTAACTACTCAACTGGTATGGCGTTTGTTTATTAGCGGCAAACCGCGGTTACTATAACAATTTAATGTTATTTTAAGCATTATTATTTCCTAATAGTTTTCTAAATATTTTGAATTTTTAATTACTTTGGTGAACCCCCTTGTTCTGATCCATGCAATCTATACATATTATAAAACAATGTCTTCCGCCGCGTCTGTCTGTCTGTTTGCGATAAACTCAAAAATTACAGTACGGATTTTCATGTGGTTTTCACCAATACATAGAGTAATTCATGAGGAAGGCTTAAGTATACAATATGTCTAGGTTTTGTATATATTGGTTGAAATATAACGATAATTGGTGGAAATGTTGGAAAAAGTAAAGCCTGGGAGGTTTCATCGAAGAAGCTGCCTAACCTCTTCTATCTAGGTTTGGGCAATAGTCGATAGTTAGCACTATCAATAGGCCGATACTATTGATTGAAAACTATCGATACTATCGATAGTTACTTCCTTTTTCTCTAAACCTATTCAATAAAGAATTTCAACTAATTTATTTAAATTCAATTACCTACCTACTATTTGAAATTTGCAAGATTATATCATAAAGATGAGAAAAAAAAGAAACCAGCCTATCCAAAATAAAACGCTACAGTAGATTTCGAGGAAGGTTTGTAGACATCTCGATGCCGTCTCAGAAGACGGTCTCCCAGATTGGACAAATTAGAACTTGTTTTAAAACTAAATTTGCATAACAAACACTTCCCACTTTTTTCTTCTTCTTTAATGAAAAAATTCCATACATCTGATTTTTGTTGCATATTGGCACTGCTCGACTACTTCACGGAATGAGATCTGAAGCCTAACTGAACTTACAAGAAAGATGTGTCTGGAAGGGTAGGGGAACGAAAAGAAAACTCTATAAAAATTTGTCGAAGAATTGTAGAATAAGATCCCTGATTAAAGAGGAAGTTAAGGTTATAAAAACCTAGAAGAGCCATATGCTAAATACCGCGAATTTGGTCTGTTTGTACAAGTGTGAGACTACTTGTCTTAACCAACATAATGTAATTAGTAATTTCGCAGAATTAAATAATAAGACGTTTGGTGGGGCATCAAAGTTATCTAGAAGAGAACCCTTGAGCTGTAGGAATTCCGAATTCAATTTCAAAAGAACTCGACACAGGACAGAGACCGATCCGATAATTCCGAGAGTTTCAAAACTTGAGGGTAAAAAAGATCCTACGATAGTCGACACTATCAAAAGTGGCCAACGATATTCGACACTATCGATTGCGACCATCGACAGGCATGACATATAGATATATCGATAGTACCTATCGGTGCATATTATGAAAGAAGGTCCTCCATTACATCTTCTAACAAATTGGTTACGTAAAATGCAGCGATTGGAAAGCTATTTAGACGGATACAGTGATCATTCTTATCAACTTAAATGCTTCAGTTACCTTTAGCATTGCATGCATATTATTTTAATATTTTTTACCATAAAAAGATATTTTAGTTTTTTTTTTTATGTTTATAATATCTGCATAGTAAGTTACATTAAAATACTGCATTTGTGTAGACATTGTTTTACATTTAAATCTAATCCACATATTCGACGCATCGAACTGATACGATCCTACGACGGAGATAACATGAAGGTATAATATCCTCTACTACCTGTGTGAAGCCGGGGCGGATCGCTAGTATATAATATCTTTTAGTTTAGATTTATCATTTGTTTTGTAAGTATAATGAAGATCTGTGGTCTATCAGGAGTGATTGTTGTTTTCAACGTCTTGTCAGTTCTTGTATTTCTCTTTTGTTTTTATTTTCCAGTTGAGTCTTTTGTTCAAGTAAAGTCCGAAATAACATAGTTTGTTTAAGGTAATGTAACAAAGTCGGAAACACTGAGGCGATGCAAACAGATGTTTGGAAAGCCTATAATTACTTCATTCTTACCTTGACTCTCGCTACGTTTTTTTGTATCTTATAAGCAAGTGTATTTCTCTTCTGCCATTATCTGTTTTTCTATGTGTTTATGCATGGGAACTAATTTATGGAGGAGGTCAGTGATCATCGGATGGTCAGTGACCACCCGGACCATTTTCTTCCTCATTGATTATTTTACTTTAAATATTGGCATAAGTGTTATTTATCTTATATCTTCGGATAATATACATGTTTTTTAAAAGATATATTACATTTTATCTGTTGATTAACCTTTTTACTCTTATTATCATCATGCTATTTAAATGTTGCCTCGTAGTGCTACGCCCCCTCGGAATGACGACGGACAACGATTTTTCATAACTGGGAGTGTAGTTTATATTTTCTTGAAATAAATAATGGCTAATGCGAAACTAACGATATGCCCATTATTCTTATTCACCGTAAGTAACATTCGAAACCATTTAATGCGTTCTTACATTTTTTAAAGGAAATTTATTGTAGAGTAAAATTGTTAATTTAATTTTTTTTACTTTGAAATAAGTTGATGAAGAAAACTAAAGAAATAAAATTTTCAAATTGCTAAAAACGCCTATGAAAAATAATACAAAAAGCACTTATTTGAAAATAATGGACTATTCGAATTTTGATCTTAAATTATACCTAACTAGCAAGTTGATATTTATCCTTTCCAATTTTATTGAGTTAATTCAGTCTTTACAATATATAAAAGTTGAACAATTATATTATACATATATCAGTATCGTTCCTCTTTGGTTATATTAACGCTTATTTACGAATTTGAAAATTTTCTCTATAGTCCGAACTACACTGATGATTTTTTATAGAACTCTTCTTTCAAAGACTTCTTGCTTGTTGGTTGTGCTTGCTTCTTGATTGTCAATCGATATCTATTTACTGGCTAAAAGGCATTCCGTTTTTACGACAGTGTTATAATTGCTTATTTTGGGATTCCAAAATATGCACTTCTTGGTACATATATATTTATCAGTTAATCCATATACCATTTCCATTTTTTTAAGTCGATCCCCAATAGCTAATGGAGTACAGTTATTATTAACTAGACAAACAAAAAATTATCCATGGGTAAACAAAAAATTGAGAAAACAATAATAATAATTTTTAAATATTTTTATTTGAAAAGAAAAGACATGTCCAGAACCGGGAGTCGAACCCGGGTCGTCCAGATGGTAGAGTTCTAGAGTTCTATGGTAGAGTTCTAGACTAGCTATCTGGACGACCCGGGTTCTAGTCCTGGTCCTGGACATATGTTTTTTCTTTAAATAAAAATATTTAAAAATTAATAACAAATAAAATACAATAAATAATAATACAAATATAGCACCAATTAAAAAGAAAAAGAATGACAAATTAAAACATTGTCATTCTTCTTGACTTGAAGTTACAACCTGTGGAACTAATACCTTTTTTCTGATAAGATATTTTTTTATAATTACATAGTTGAATACGTGAAATAATATATTTGTTTAATCTCTTTTATTCCGAAGAAATCCAGCATTTTAGGATATGATAAATCTGACTCTTGATGGCTGTTCGAGACCTAAGAATTATTTATTTTTAGATTTAAGCCTCCATGTCAATCCCTCCATTTCTGCTCACTAATGATGGGCTAGACCCCAGCCCTCAGAGAACCCCGCGGCTTTAGGAGGCGGCAAATTGTGTAGCTGGCTAAGGCATCTCGGCAGGGAGCTTCCTTGATCCTTGAGGTCTCAGCTCTCCAGCCAGGCCTGTTCCGATCGATGAGGAAATATTTCTTCCACTCTCGGATCCGTAGCTTCCTGAGTTCTAAAACCATCAGATAAATCTGTGAAGGCCCTCCTTTATTAACCGTGTAAAATTTTATTTTGAGATTTTTCGAGATATTATGTTTCCAAAATAAATAAGACAATGACTATGAACTATGATCGAAAATACTGCTTTTTTATTATTAAGTTAAGGGATGAAATGAATAAATTAATATTACCGCTACGGCAACCTATTCACTATTATTTTTCTAATGAATCTCTTATAGATCTTAATTCCTTCCTTTCACACAATAGCGAATGACACACTCTGTGGCTTTTTTTTAAATTTCGAAATTCAATTGATAATACATATTAGTTTAACGTAATTATTTGATAAAAAAGCAGCTCCCTAGCCATGTCCTCGACAGTATTCACAGGAACATTTTTTTCCTTGAGAGCTCCATCGAAAAGAAGAGAATATATGTTAATTCAATAAAGGTCTTCCCAAAAGCAATTACGCCTCCGGATCCCAAAGGTACTCGGTCCTTTGCAAAATGAAACCCTTTTGGCTACTCCATAATCTCAGATCAGTAACCTTGGACATAATAAAAAATCAATACTCAATTACTCAATCTTTAGTGTTTTTTCATTGGAAATAATAATAATAATAGTAAAAAGGGAAATAAATAAAACATATTTTGGTTAATTACGTTAATTCATTAGTTACTCAGGACTGTATAGTTCCCATAAAACGGCAGTACTAGGGATTGTCTGAAATCTGGAGGTTCGTGATAGGTACTATGGGCTGATGATGTTCTCTATTGCATCATATATTCATCGTCGTCCCTTTAAAAATATTTTTAAAATAAATATTTTGACGATAATTAAGGCTTTGGACAAGGAAAAGGTAGTAAGTGCAAAAAAAAAAAAAATCATTCTACATTTTCATTCCAATAGGCTAGAAAGGCGAGTAAGTCAAAATTAGGAGTGGTTTTGTTTCTATTTGGTAGTTGGTATTTTTGAATTAATATTTTCATTATTCCTACCGCCTACCTACTTTCTCATCCTTCAATCCTATCTCACAAACAGAACTTTCCAAGTAAATCATACTAATGTCTATTCATCCCTCTTTTCCCAATATGCTGGTGTTCCTCAAGGTAGTATCCTTGACCCAATCCTTTATACAGTTTATACAGCTGACATCCCAACTCATCCTAATACTATCCTTACCACGTATGCTGATGATACATGTGTATTATCAGTGAACACCAATCCAATTATTGCATCCCAAAGCCTCCAATCTCATATCACTGATCATGAAGAATGGTGTCAAAACTGGAGAATTAAAATAAACTCTCAAAAATCGCATCAAATCACTTTTACCTTACGTCGTAAACCAATGACTTCCTGCCCTTCATTATCCTTTAATAATATCCCACTGGTGCCTGTAGAACAGATCCGATACTTAGGGTTGCATCTTGACAAACGATTAACCTGGAATCCTCATACGAGACTGAAAAGACAAGAAACCGCTCGACGTTTCAGGCTACTTCAACAGTTACTAGACAAACGCTCTAAGCTCCCAATTAATTACAAAAGACTCATCTACATGACCATCATACGACCTATTTGGACCTACGGAGTAGAGCTTTGGGGCTCCACGAAGCCATCGAATTCCTCTCGTATTCAATCCCTACAATCCAAAATCCTTCGTAAAATCCTTAATGCTCCTTAATTGTTAAGAATAAAATCATCCATAACGACCTTAATGTCCCATTTGTTGCTGATTTGGCCCGAACCCGCTATCTATTCTTTCATAACAAATTTCATTTCCACTCAAACCCTCTAGTTTCAAACCTAGCTTCCTCTTCAATTCCCGATAATCCTCCGAGGCGTCTGAAAAGAAGATGGCCCAGTGACTTCCTAGTTGAACTTGTGATTTGAGTACTACCAGTGGGTAGTTTCTCTACTTGTCATTTTCACATGTCATTATGTATCGCTTAGCCCATTTGCTTGATGTATTTTTTTTGATACAGTTGTAAATATCAATAAATAAATTAAAAAAAAAAAATATTTTCATTTCTGGTTTTCGAAACAGTTATTTGGTTCTACTGTAAAATTACCTTTTCATAACATTTTCCGTTTTAACAACCAAATTGTAGAGAACGGCAGCAAATAGTAACCTTTCTGAATGGGAATATCCTCACACAGAACAGGAATATCCGTGTTATAATGATACGGAATCCTCGTTTTGTAATAATAGAAACCTGTAGTAGATCATTTAAAGGATGGAAAAAATAGCGCATCCTTGGAAATCATCAGCGCAATATTATACAGGCTGCTTCACATAAAAGTTTCCTTATTAGTAACCAGAAACTTAGTTACGTCAGTTCAATAAATTTCTTATGAAGTACACAGCGTAGAGGTCTGGCGAGGAAAAGAGGGTGATAGGGAAAAAGTATATTCGTTGAAAATAATACCTTGCACACAAAGCGCCAGAGAACTTCGAATGGTATAAGAAGATAATGATTGAAGCCAAAAATAGGATTATATTGGGTTGTAACATATGAAATGCCAGTGAAGGTGTAAATTTAAATTAATAGAAAAAAAATATTGAACAATATTTTTATTAATCAAGATAGGATCCTTCACTTTCAATACACTTCTCCTAACATGAAACAACCATTTCTATCCCCGCACTGTAGAAATTAGGTTTCAAGGAAGAAGCGAAGTCTTGGAAGGCCGATACTTGTTTTTTATTTCTTAAAAAAATTATCCAAACAATGGAAAAAGTAAAAATTAATTGGAGAAAGGTCCGAAGAGTATGGTGGGTGAGGAAGGTCCTCCTCATTTCTGTTTCGCAACAGAAGTGAGGAGCACGTTTCCAATCGGGTGAGCTGCTGGGCCTCGATTAATTCATGTGGTACCCATATTTCCAGCTTTTTTGTCTTACCAAGCTCCTTAATGTGCCGGGAAACAGCCATGGCACATTCTCCAAGTTGTGAACCTTATTCACGAGTGGTTTGGGAAGGGCCCGCTTCGACCAGCTCTTTGAACTTTTTGTTGTCCAACTTAGTCTTCGGCCTACCACGTTCTTTGTTGGTAAGGTTATGATCCCTAGACTGAAATTTTTCAAACCAACGGAAGATTGTTATTTCGCTCACTGTATCTTCACCGAAAACAACATTAATGTTTCGGAACGCCTCCGTGACGCTATGGCCAAGTTTAAATTCGGAAGACATAATTTTATTCTTATTTTTTTTTTAAACGTTGCTTCAGTTTCAAAAGGAAAAGTAAGACTGATTATGAAAAAGGATTAAATGATATTTCAAACAGTATACATAACACAATTGTTTGTGTACAAATAATCTGATCTCTAAAGAAAAGAAAACTGTAAATAAACGAAACTGACATTTCATCCGTTACGACCCAATAGAAGCCAAGAGGAAAACCTGGACTGACTTTGGACGAAAATCGGAATCCCACTTTCATCAGAATCAGAAGTCATTTTCCTGTTTGCTGAATGAACTAAGAAAGAAAGAGCATCGACTTTAAGGGACAAGGAAGGAAATATATTTATGGATATTGATCGAAAAATGGAAAGGTGGCAGGAATATTTCCAGGATCTGCTGGAGGAAAACGAACAGTTTCCACACGGAAGTGAAGAAGATTTATCTTCAAATTGGTGAATATAAATTAGAGCAATGGCTCTCAACATGGGGGGGGGGCGTGAAGACAAGTCAGGGGGGTGCGAGACAGATTTTTGAAAAAAAATCTCACTTAGTTTTGGTTATTTTTCTCTTACCAGTACTTTTATTTCTTACATTGAGCCTTATAATGATGTATTTTGTGAAAGTAAAACTAAGTGTTTTTTTTTTCAATGTAATAATAGATTTTTTTTTATTTGCCCCTACTTGTTTTGTGCATAGGGGGGTGGGAGGGTTTGATTTGAAGAGGGGGAGCCTGGAATGATTTCATTTGAGCAAAGGGGCGTGGAAGACTGTCCTTTGAACAAGGGGGGCGTTAGAAAAAGTTTGGGAATTACTGAATTAGAGGAAGACTTACGAAGCATGAAGCTAGGAAAAACTCCACCGGTATTGACAAAATAAGTCCAAAATGTTGAAATATAAGAGATTTTAAGAAAATAATATGCTTCATCTTCTAAACTAAGTGTGGAAGCAGGAGGAAATCCCAAATAATTGGGAAATATCAATTGTCGTCCCAATCTTTAAGAAAACAGACAATCAAGACTGTAACAAACATCGAAATATACCTGAGTGTGTCGAGCAAGTTATATTACAAATTCTTAGGTCAGAGAATAAGAAGACGAGTTGAAGAATCGCTCCAAGAGAAACAATACGGCTTTCGTGAAAATCGGAGCACCTTTCTATGAGACAGGTTTTTGAAAAAGTCCTAGAAAGAGAAAAGGAAATTTCCTGGTGCTTTCTCACAAAAGCGTTTGATCGTGTAAGGAGGACTGATATCTTGCACGTCTACAGAGAAAAAGAGTGGATCAAGGACATATACATGGGGTTGAATGTTTTATAAGAATACTATGAGTGTAGTAAAATTTGCCAACTGCACTTCTCAAAAAATTGAAACCATCATTGTAACCGGACGAGGATGTGGTTTGAGCCCCCTCCTGTTAATTTCGGTCATAGACTCAGCCCTTTGGAAGGCTAAGACAAAAATGAGGAAATTCCATCTAGAACGCGCAAATCTGAGCCCAATAAGTCTCTGGTGCATTTGCGGGTGATTATTTTCTCAGATAAGGGCAGAAACCTTTAGCACAATGTTAGCAGGTTAAAAGAAATATTGCTGTAATCCATATGATTAAAAAACCCTACTAAGATGATGAGGGTAGGAAAAACCTATGGAGAATAATGAGGGTCATTAGAGTCGAAGATAAAATCCTAGAACATGTGGAGAACTTTAAATACTTGAGAGTGCACCTAAACGAAAACAGAGAATGATTTGAAAGTAACCGAGCTAGTCGGAACTGCGGGCAGAAAGGGTTTATATGCAGAAGAGAGAAATGAAGAGGAAACAAAAGTGGGTATATTCAAGTCATCATTCCTCCCTATCCTGAGGTACTCTACAGAATCAAGGACTCTGACAAAGAGGCACCAATCCAGAATGCAAACAGAAGCAATTAGATTTCTCAGGGAGATTGAGTGAAAAATATGAAGAGGCCGAGTTCGGAACACCAATGTCAGGTCGAACCTAATTGTTAAGCCAGCCAACGAGGTAATAGAGGAAAACAGGCTGAGATGGCTTAAACACCTCCTGGGTATAGAACCTAAAGGATAGCTACCGAGACGTACCCAGCCCACGTGGAGGGAAAACAAGGAAGAGGCCGACCTAGGAAGACGTGGGAAGAAGAGGTGAGGAAGGACTTTTAGAAGAGAGGACTCCAGTGGAACAGAAGAGCACAGTTAGTGGAAGACCGGCAGACCTGGTGAAGGCTGTACGGAATTTCTCCTTACTCTGCGGTTAATGAGGACAGAAGTTTTCATGAAACTGCAATTATATAAAATACAGTGTAGAAGACAATTTTTATTTTACTTGAATTTTTGAACTGTAAACAAAATTGAATATGCATTTGTATATTTAAATTTAAACTAATCTATAAAAAAAATAAGACAAATAGCAGGACATTGGTGTTTTAATAACAAGGGAAAATATTGACTTAGCCTCTTCGTAATGTTTTATCTGAGCTTCGATACAATGAAATAAAACCTTTTTTTATTTGAAAATCAAAAAACAATAATGAAATGCTTGAGCTTGTCTTATCAGATTAACTAAGCCCCCAAGTCCCTCAAGTAAAGAGACAAAGCCCCGAGCGAAGCAGCGGTGACCCTGACCGAGTGGCTGCATTGATCCACCTGACTCCGCACCACCCGAATTCTATCTACGGCTATTTATATCTCTAGTCACCTGTCAGTGATATAAATATATATTTTATTAAATAATTGTTTGTATATATACATCAGATACAGTTCTGGGCATAGCTTCCAATAGCTTACTACCGGATACCTAACAACAAATAACAGAGTACCATCCTAGTTAAAATAATTGAAAAGAATAGTTTAAAAAACTAAGAAACACGCTTTAATCGAAAAAACCTGATAAGTATAAAATAATTTTCAATATATTTAAAATATGAGTATAGTGACGAAAACATTTTTTTTTATCTTAGAAAATCGTGGAATGCTTGATTGTAATTGTTATAAATATTTTATTGACTGATATTGGTAAAAGTATAGTACTTGTTTTTTGTTCACCACTCCATTATTATTTAAAATCCATTGAAAATTATTTTCTAATTTTTAGTTTTGTTTCGTTTAAAAGCGTATTTTTTGAACTTTTATTTATTTTCTACTTTTTAGTTCGGCTAGCTATAAACCCGTGTTTTTAGTTTTATTAAACTATTGTTCATTTTATTTCAATACATTTTCGGAACAGTCTAGTAGTTTTGGAATGTAAAAAAAAAATAGAAAAAAATTCGATTTTTCTGGATCGATAAATCGTTGAAGCGTATTTTAGTTACTCAATTTTTTATTAATTATACGGTCAAAATCCATAGACTTATCTCGGCTTGCTATAAAAGCATTCCCCTAGATTATTTATTTTTGGAAGGAAAAATATCAGTGTTTCATACTCAAATGTTAATGTAGATATTTCGACCTATCAGAGAAAGAGTATCGTATTTGTATTCGTATTATAAATTTTTCTCAAATAAATCCCCCGTTTGCATAGGTTTATTCCAAAATTGACAACCAATAACTAGAAATTAATAAAATCAACAAAACAAAAACTAGTCAGATTTTAACATTTAAAGGCATGGACATACCGTATCATACTTACACAGATTTCACATAATAAATTTTATAGTCTTTGTTGATTGTAACAGGCTAATGTTTATATATATGTGTATATATATATATATATATATATATATATATATATATATAGAGAGAGAGAGAGAGAGAGAGGTTTCTACTTATCTTGACTGTTATGGAAATATTATGTTTTGGTTCTTGAGTTTCAGTCAGTTATTTCAACTTCTTTAGGCATACTCATAAAAACATAATATATATATATTATTTCCCATATATATATATATATATATATATATATATATATATATATATATATATATATATGGGAAATAATATATATATATTATGTTTTTTAAATATAAACATAATATTTCCATAACATTCAAGATAAGTAGAAACCGATATATATTTTTATTCATACTGTAAAAATGTAATTAAAGGCAGATGGTATACTGTAGTGTGGAATGTGCCAATAAATAAACGGTCCTTTCAAAGAGTTACTTTCAAAGAAAAACCAAAAAAAAAAGAAAAAGGTATCGGAAAATGATATCGAATAATTAAAAAAAAAAAATTGAAGTATTGTGTTTTTTATAATACCCCTATTTACAAAAATAACTATCATAGAATTCTGTACAAAAAAATCTTACTGAAACTAAAAAAAACTTTTGTGAGCTTTTTTCCGTGAATGCTCATATGGCGTGGAAAACTTTTAAAATAAGTACTCCTGCTGTAGGAGAATATTAAAATTTATTAAAAATAAATAAATTAAAGTGTTCACCAACCTACTCTTCTTATATTATACAACCTATTATTCGTTACTCTTCTTATATATATATATATATACCTGCACTCATAGGAAATAAGTGCTTAAGTCGAATTTTGTCCTATAACATAAATTAATTGTACTGAACGAAGCGAATCGTGTCATTCTCGTTGTGCGTTAATTAATTATATACAAAATTCGACTTAATATCTTAATGGATGTGGCATGGATAGATAAATTATCTCATCAGTATATGACCAAAATTTTTTTGGCAATATTCGATCACAAATAAGCCGTTCTTTCATCCATCTCTCGCCGTATTGCTATTGATGAAGAAAATCATAAAAATACAAAAAACTGGAGCTGACAGCTGAGGTCTAATTAAAGTAGCACCTACTCGTTAAAATTATAATTTTAATCAAAGCCCCGACCTCTTTTTAACACGATCTTATAGGATTTTGTATATCTCTTGAGTGGAAGTCGACTTAATAATAATTTTAAACATCATGAAAATTAAAACAGAAGTAATTTTAATTTTACGTCAAATGGAAAAAGTGGTCCTAAAAGTACTTTTATTTAAATTAGAATTATTTATATGAATGCAAACTCCCTATGAGTTTAAAACAGAGATACGTCGATTCCTATTCACTCCCCTACTTGGAAAGGAATAAAATGAGTTCAAAAGGTAATTGGCTTGAGATCAATCCACTTGGACGATCGACTACAAAGGCGAAAGGTTCTGGAAATCTAATAAGTGATAATAAAATACTCGATGGATAGATCCTTTTCGGGTTTAATGGTTTCTTTGAGCTGGCCAAAGTCTATATTATTTTTTTTTGGAAATTAAAAAGGTTATCATGTAGCTTTTATCGCGTGTGCTAAGAGAATTTGCAATATTCTTTAAAAAAATAAAATTAAGAAATCACTATTATAACTATTGATATTTATAATATTGACACTTATGCCATCTCTTAAGAAACCTTACCAGCAGGGAGATTTGAGCCTTCGGCAAGGCAACTCAGTACTCTACCACTGAGGCACTCTGCTCCCTCAATCAGCTCCTAAGAAACGTTGATTTTTAAATATTAATTAATAGTTTTATTGGTAGGTTCAGAACAGCGAACAACTTTCAAAACTTGGCTTTTGAGAAATTAGGCCGTAAAGTGTCGTGTTATAGAAATTAGCAAAAAATATAATAAGTCTCGAAATTTCAGAGTTATCCGCTTTTTGATCCTGAACGCCTCAATGATCAACTCATTATATTAGTCAGGCAAACTGCAGCAATTGACTGATTACCTAACTAAAAACAAAATTCTGTATCTGTCTCTTCGAGTTGAGTCGCAAAATTTGACAGTGTATTCATTTCATTTTTAATATATAAGTTATCGTGAGCTTTACAGTAGAGAAAAGAGCATATAACTATGGATGATGAGTAGATTTTGGTAATCAGCTCATCAAAAAATAAATGTTTCAACTAAAATTTCGAAGTAGGCCTATACATGATCAATGTTTGTTGGAAAGTTTATTTCTAAATGAAATGATTACCGAAGTATACATATCGCTCACAATTACATCTTCTTATCCATACTAAATCTCATGATAACTTGTATTTTGGGTAAATATTAAAAGGATAAATTTTAGATGGAAAAGACAGAAGGAACTGGAAGTGGTAACCTGCGGAATAATTACCCCAAATTCTTATTGCACCACTTCAAGAAACTAAATTTAGACCCAAGAACATACTTCTGAATGTGAATGATATAGAAGAAAGGAAGAGTGGGGAAGAGGGGGAAGGTAAACAATATCCCGCCCTTTTGTAAGTCTTCTTAGTCTCCAGCAAAGTTTTCGACTCTATAAACTTCGAATTTCCATATGGCAGAATCTCTTTGCTCTCCTTTTCATGTACACTTAAACTTTATTCAGCAAAAAATGATCATGTACCATAGTTGAGTGACCATGTCATGAAAATCTCCCAACAAAAAATTTTCAGGTTGCTCCAACCACAATGAAAACTAAGTATGGCCGGGTAGCTAGAATTGACAAATCCAAATACGTTGGGGAAATCATCGAGAAAAATGTTTCCGAGGAAGAAGTTATGAAAAACAAACTCACATTCACAAACTGAAGTTAGCTGCAAATTTTTTTCAGCGTTCATTATAAAAATTCGATCTTATCAACGCAAAACTTACACATTATTGAAAGGAGATTAGGACAGCATCATTGTATTCGGAAGAATGCATATCTCTGATAGGGAACAGGCTTGTTGAGGAGCTTGAAATTGAAGAAAGGGGAATAGTCAGAAAAATCTCGGTCCCAGTTAGTGTTTGAAATGTATACCAGGGACGCCGTAACAATGGTTTGCATAAAAAGATGGGTAAAAATATCAGATACGATCCGGTAAAGAAGAATTTCATTCTGTGGAAACCTTTATAGAATGTACCCCAGACGATTAACTGGAAGATTTTTTGCAATACGTGTTTTGCAAAAACAGAAAAAGACATGGAGGAGTTGAAGAATTACTCCAGCAGATACTAAAAATAGCAAAAAACATGTACTTATATCTTTAATGGAAGTGAAATTAAAAGTAAATAGAGTTATTTTATTTGCATCAAAATACAAAAAAGTGTAAATTTTCAGGTTCAAGTAATTTATACAAAAACATACTTCTTTAGCGGTTCAACCTAAAAATAAATTAAACAAAATATTTATACTTTTGAACAATTAAAAATCAAAATTACATTGAACGAGTTTTCAAAAAAATTTTTTTTATTTAATTTAATTTAATGAAATTTACAACTATAATGGTATTCTAAAAATAAATTAAAAAAAATAAGTGGAGATACTCCTTGGCGGTTCGAACCTAAAAATAAAATAAAGAAAATATTTTTTCTTTTGAATACTTTTAAATCAAAACTACATTTAACGAGTCGTTCACGCAAAAAAAAAAAAATAAAAAAGTGAGGACTTCTGGCTTCAAGTCACAATTGTCACACAATTAACACCAGGTGTGGGTTTAGTTTATTTTTAGTAGCTTAAACACTAATTCCTGCTAACGGCTCTCTTATTCGAGTTGTTTCTCTAATTGTAAACAATACATTACTATTTATACCTCGTTAAAAGATTTCTTAAATGATGATTCAGATTGTTGAATTCACTATTTCTCCCCTTTTCTACATCTTGATGTTATACACGATGAATGTAATAAGCCTACATTACAGTTTTCTCTTTCTCGATAATATCTGTACAAATGTCAAGTCGAAATTTGTCAACATTCATTTCATTCCCTTATAATATTCATATTTTTTTTTAAAATTATTTATTTCTTATATAATTTACCACTATTCACAAAATTATATGCCGTACCGAATAGATCAGTCTCAAACTTAAAAACAATTGGACAAATTTAAATGTATCTATACAGAATCATAATATACAATGAATGAACAAAATATACAAAAAAAACTTTCAAGAGATAATATTTTTAATGATAAAGTCCTTCATCTCGAGAACAAGTTCATTTTACTTTTAGATTATTTAAGTTATTTTTAAGAAATTAATCATCACGTTTAAATCGATGTTAAGGGTGATAGGTTCCAAAAAAAGAGGCTTTAGGTCGCAATGAATTAAAGAGAGCTGCATTTTTGATATCTTGTAAGGGCATGTCTGAGTAGTCTAAATCCAAGTTTGCAATCGAAAAAACGGATGGGAAAACTTTTGGTGGCCGAAAAACCTAAACATTTTCGGAGTTAATTCAGTTTTTGGCCTTTATCTCCTAATCGGTGCGTTTTTTATTTTAAAAAACATAAGTAACCAATTTAATGTAGATTAAATTTTCTACAATTTAAATCCAACCGCGGCTCTGTAGCTTTAACAGATTCTGAGTTACGTCCCATTGAATAATGGTAATTTTTTCCGAAAAGTCCAAATTTTAAGATTAGGCCCACCTTTGTGAGGAACACCGGCCGAATGAGTGATCCTACGATGAAAGTTATGGGGAATGAAGCTGTAGTAAATTTAATTAGCTTTAATTTAAGTACAGACCGAGGCCTGTAGGTCTAATAGATTCTGAGTTACGCCACTTGGTCATTATTTCCAAGTAGTCCAAATAAAGTGTTGGGCCAGTGACCAAGTGTTGGAGGGTCGCAACAAATCGAAGAGAGTTGCATTTTTGATATGTTGTAAGGGCATGTCTGAGTAGGGTAAACCCAAGTTTGCAACAGAAAAAACGGGTGGGAAAACATTTGGTGCCCGAAAAACCTCGGGGAGAATGGGTGGGTACCCCCCCTGCATAGTAGTGCCATTATTTTTTGTATAGGTAATTTACAATTAAATATTTATACTTTACAATAAACAAGCTGTTTTAGATTCGAGTCGTGGCGTACAAGGTCATTTTCTTATAACACCCAATTTCCCCGATTTTCCTTTTTTTTAATTAACAAGGGAAGTATAATAACTATGCCTCGTTATGTGCTTAAATTAAAGCTAATTAAATTGACTACATGCACTTGACTTTGATCGTAGGATCACTCCTTTGGCCGGTGTTCCTCACGAATGTCGGCCAAAAGTTAAAATTTGGACTTGTTGGAAAAAAATACCAATTTCAAAGGGGCGTAACTCAGAATCTATTAGATCTACAGAGCCGCGTTTGGATTTAAATTGTTGCAAATTTAATCTACATTAAAATAGTTACTTATGGTTTTTTTAATCAAAAACGCACCAATCAAGAGATAAAAACTGAATCAACTACGAAAATTTCGAGGTTTTTCGGCCACCAAAAGTTTTCCCATCCGTTTTTTCGGTAGCAAACTTGGATTTCAACTACTTAGACATACACGTAAAACATATCAAAAATGGAGCTCTCTTAAATTTATTGCGACCTTCAAACACCTGGCCGCTGGCCTATGAATGTTAATAAATTTACTTATGTTCTATACAAAAAAAGGATCATCAATATCTACGTCCCCATTTTCATTAATTGGTATAATTCGATTTCTCATTCCTTTATGGCAGAAAAATAAATTGTTACATAACTAGAGCAGTTCGTGATCTTTACAAACAGACCCATTTACAGTTAAATAATATTTCAGCGCGGGATTGTCACATAGCAATTTAGTCAAGGCTTCTATTTTAAATTTAATCTGACAGTTCAATTTCTTTTCCAATGCTCCCAACACGATTTAAGTTCATATACATTTATTCTTCTCTAAGTGAAACTAAAATATTTATTATAATTTATTTCATTTTATTTGTAATTAATTTTTAAATATTTTTATTTGAAAAGAAAAAATATGTCCAGGACCGGGACTCGAACCGAGGGACAAAGAACATTCTTCCCCTCGTATACTTCGCAAAAATGCGAGCACGCGGGTACTTGGGATCAGTGAAAGGAAAAGATATGACCACGGCCGAGAAGCGTACTTTATTAGGACCAGGATGGCTCAAATGGTAGAGTCCCAGACTAGCGATCTGGAAGATCCGGGTTCGAGTCCCGGTCCTGGGCATATCTTTTCTTTTCAAATAAAAATATTTAAAATATTTATTGTTTATTATAAATTTTAAATCATTGCTTTAATTTTTAAATATTTTTATTTTGAAGAGAAAAGATTTGCCCCCAGTCGGGATTCGAACCCGGATCTCCGCCTCACCGTGGCATCACTCTAACAATTTGAGCCACCCGGGTCGCTCCCTACCGAGGACAAATCTGTTCTCTCCACCGATCCCATATCCCCCGTGTTCTCGCAATTTTGCGATGTATACACGCAATTATTTATCTTCAAAATAATTTTTTTTTTAAATTAAAGCAATGATTAAAAAATTATAATAAATTATAAACAATATAATGACGTATGTCAAAAAGATTCTAAAATTAAAAGCAATGTTCAATGAACATTCTTCCTCGTGTATACATCGCAAAATTGCGAGAACACGGGGGATATGAGATCGGTGAAGAGAACAGATTTGTCCTCGGTAGGGAACGACCCCGGTGGCTTAAATGGTTAGAGCGTTTCCACGGTGAGGAGGAGATCCGGGGGCAAATATTTTCTCTTCAGAATAAAAATATTTAAAGTATTTATTGTTATTCAATAATTGAAAAAAAGAAATGTCCTCAAACCGCTAGTAGATTTTATGTTTTAGACATCAAAGAGTAGTCTCATGTCTCTCTGTTTCTGTAGTCGAATTCCTGTGACAGGTGTATAATGTAAAAATTGAAGTAACACCTATTGCCAATAGAATTTTTTTTTGGGGGGGGGGGGTTTATGCAGGTCCCAATGTTACCTGGATGTTCCCAAGAAATCCACTACATACAATCAAATAAAATCCACCACTTGCTATTGCTGAAACGAATTCTCTTTCAAGGCGTGGAATTGTAGGATTAAGGAGATGAAAACGGTTCAGTATTTAGTTAATCAGATTCCACTACTATGTATTAGGTCAGGGTATCGAAAGAATATTTCTGTATAACTAAGAATATTTATACACATCAAACATGTGTGTAGAATCCTATATACACGCTGTGTTTCTGTTAATAATGAATTGATTTCAATTTTTCTTTTTTCTTTGCTGATAATTTATTAACTTATCGATTGACTAGTTAGTATATAACTAAAACAAAAGACTTTGTCGTCATATATTGTATCTGTACTTGGAATTAGTGCACTCATGTTGTTTACTATCTTGATGTTTACAGATTGTAACGAGAAAGGGTGTTGTAATGAACGGACCATTCCCCGTTAGCTCGATAAATTTTAAGTTGGTGACATACGATAATTCAGGGATGATTCATTTCTACTAGGAGTTGTAACCACCACATTCACATGGTGCTGCAGATATATCAACTTAATGCAACAAAGACTAATAAAAAAAGCAACAACCTGCATTTGTTAATCGGAAGGGAAACGAGCTTGGTTACGAACTCCTCCACACCCACCTTATTCGCCAGACTTATCTCCAACAGATTTCCATCTGTTCAGAAATTTTGACAACTTCCTTAAGAGTAAAATATCTGAAAAGTCTGAGGCGTTTTTGATTCAAGATTAGACTTCAGACTTTATTTTATCACAACACCCCGACTTTTTCAGTTCTGTTATAAAAAGTTGATAACACTTAGGGTCAAGTGTATAAAAAGTCAGGGGAAATATTTTGAATGAAAATGTTGCGATTTCATTAAGTTGTTTTACTTAATAAACGATTACAGTTATATAAAGTTGGGATTTATTTTCCTAAGAAGGAATAGAGTCGACGGCACTAAAGGGAATCAGTTAGCTCTAAAGAGCTGACAGTGTTAACGATCCCTAACTTAGTTTCTCTAGAAAAGCCTCTCAATCCCAATTGTCCAATTACTCCAGCTCCCATTTACTTCTTGTTCCACCAAGAAAAGCGAATTTGGCGATAATGAAGATTCTTTAAAGAAATTCGTTTCCAATCAGTGTATCTAGGATCGTTCAATGATTGGGAAATTTTAAAGGGACATTTGCAATCTATAAATTGTAAGTTTCACAAATTTTCCTTGACATTATCCAGAGATATATAGAAAAATAGAGTTTTTTATACTCTATATACTTAATAGGCAAAATACTGATCCGATTTAAATATTTTTAATTTCGAGATAATTTAGAAATCTTTCGCTACTATAAAGTACAAGTATATAAGTATATTTTCACAACATTCAAAATAAACACTTTTACCATCTATCCCTTACAGATCTATGGCCCATGAAAAATCCTGGTTTTAACATTTCTCCTCCACTCAAAGCAATCCTCTGCTGCTTTTTTCTATTTCTTCACCCACAGAAGCTGGAGGTAAGGCTCGATCTCATCCAGCCACCGACTTCCACTCTACCGTCCGGGTGTCCCTCCATTATCTTCCTTGGTAGTCTTTCCAAGGAAGACTACCACCATCTTATTCGCCCTTTTTTGCACATACAACTAAAATAGGGTTATATAATACATTATATAAGTTATACTTTTTATGTATTTTCGACCTTGGTTTGGCCTTGTATGTTTCTAAGGATTTTCCTCTCCCAAGCATTGATGCAACTTTCTCGTTGCTTTGTAGGGGTCTACATCTCTGGATATTTCGATAAAGTGCACAATGTTATTATTGCCGTTTCGGATTTTTAATTCTATTTCTACTTCTGTGTCATTCTTTTCCGAGACAATCGGATGTAGGTAGTTTAAGTTTTTAACTTTTTCGAAGCTAAATCCTCCGCTATGTAAAGAGCTAATCTAGTTTAATTTTATTAATTATAATATTATTATATAATAATAATAGAGAATAATTAAAATAGAAAAGTAAATTAAATATATTATCGGGTAGAGTTTAAGGGCTCCTATTAGCCATCGAATTCCTCATATATCCAATCCTTATAATCAAAAATCCTCAATGCTCCTTACTTTCTTATAAATAAAATCATGTGTTAAAACCTTAATGACCTATTAGTTGCTGATTTGACCCGAACCTGATATCAATCTTTCCATGAAAGACTCTATTCGTACTCAAATCCTCTAGTTTCAAACCTAGATACTTCTTCAATTCCGGAATTCCAAGCGTTTGGAAAGAAAATTGCCGCAGATCCTTTTAACTTAAATATGTTATTAGAGTACCACTGGTGGGTAGTTTCACTACTTGCCTTTATATCATGTATTATATATGCCATCCATAATATTTAGTCGCATTATTATAATATAGTTGTAATATTTTTATTTTTTTTTAATAAACGGCAGCAAGACTGAAGGAACATATAGTATGTTAGAATCATATTGTATAGTGGGACGTCTGGAATTTCATTAAAACTTTAATTGGGCTATTAAAAAGATGTGTTCCCAGAAATCGATAATGTGACGTATTCTTCTGATGGTTGCTTGTTATTATACCGGCTTTAGAAGCATTACATGTTACTATAGTAATATTATTTATGATTTCTATTTCAATTTTTATTAACATTTCCTCCTTATAATAAATAAAATAAAATTTGAATCACAATAGATATATTTAAATGATAAATAATACCTAATAAAAAACCAGTGGTCTTTATGTATGGTAAAACATAACTATGTAAAATAAAGGCTTCTTATTAAAATCATGGCTTCGGTCCTTGATTTTAGTATCTAATATAAAGCCCTGAAAACAGAAAATAAACAGTAAATGGCATAAAACAAAAATCTAACTGATTTGTGTATTTTTCTTTTTCAACATTCCTTAGATTTTATTGATGTTTGATTATAATTGTAGGCAAGCATTATTAAGTGAAAAAGATTAAATAAAACTTTTAAATGATTTAGATGGAACCTTTCTACAAAGGGAGTGAAATGGCTAAGTTGTAGAAGAGCATTGAGTTGCCGTACCCTGGTCCTGGGTTTAAAAGTCTTGAGTTTCCGCTAACTTTTATTTAACCTGTTAGTGGCCGGAGATGAATCCTATGAGATCTAGAACCCTTCTGGGGCTCACCCAGCCTCTATAAAGAGGGTACCCGAAATAAGTATAAATCCGGTGGTAGAGCGTGATCTAGGACAAATCACTGCCTTGCACAACCGTTGTCCAAGAAACAGTACAGACTGTACCATTTTCTGACCCTAAATGGGTTGTAGTAGCACAGTTGTTTTTTTTTCTACAAACAATGTTTAACGTATTGCTGCCATTGTTAATTATTGACAATTGTTTACAATTAGCTAAAACTAACATATTAACTATACATTTTTATAAAACAATTCGCTATTGGTTGAGAACAGAAAGATACGAATATAAGAGACACAGAAGCACTCGAAAATAATGTAATTAACTACAAATCATAAGATATTTTTATCTAAATAATAAAATAATAAACTTGATGTACGAAGTACCTACATATTAAATGACAAAGGAAACTTATAAAATTATAAACACAGTTCCTTGCCCAATTTGTCAACTTAGTCGTCTGAGTATTTCTTTTATCCGAGATTCTCTTTCATCTTTGTTGGTTGGTTTTTTTTTTTTTTCTTTCTCCACCAATTATTTTGTATCTCATTTTATTCCATCATAAATTCATTTTTTTTCTTTTTACTGGCTTCGCCTCTGTGAAGGTTCTCTTTAGATATTGTTCCGAACCCTAGCCAATCAGCTTTTTATGTACAGGTAAAAACCTAATTATAAATACGTATTTTAGTATCAATTTCGGAGTGATTTTAGATTTTTCGAATATTTTTTCATCTTGGTTGAAAAAAATATGGATGAATATTTCTATCCTACATTTTAATTATGATTGTTTCATAAATTCTATGCGTAGTTACATAAGGACCAAAGTTATTTAGTAGTCAATTGATGTAATAGTCTTTACTTTTATATTTATCACTTACATAGGTGGTATAAGAAGTGAATACATAGTATTGTTACATGGTTATAAAATAATATACGGTAATTATTCCGAAGGTTGTCACTTCAGTTTTAAGTTGAATCACAAGTTTTAATATTTTCCAAAAATACTAGTTATCACGAGCTTTAGAATGAAAAAGGGGATGTATATATTTCGGCAATCGTTTCACCAAGAAATGAACGTCCCAACAAACATAAACCATCTATACTTCAAAATGTTAGTTGAAATTTCATTTGTTTCTTGATGAAATGTTTACCGAAATCTACTCATTACCTTATCATTTCCATACTAAAGATCATAATTACTTGTATTTTTGTAAAATATTAAATCTGAAAAGAATAAACAGTTAGAACTTGTAACTCAACTAGGTACAACCTGAAGCGACAACCTGAGATTACTGAGGTATAGATACCTAATAAACAATATAATTATATATAATATCATAAATATTAATAAATAATGTATTATAATAATATTATAAGGCCTGGTTCACTAGGATCAGATTATACTCTATTTGTTTAATGCGCCACGAAGTAAAGCAAATTTTCTTTGACTAATTAATTTCATCCTAAAGAGAAATCAGCTCTGCTGGTTTGCTTCGAATTAGGAACACTTGAAAAGCTACCTTCATTGATCACAGAGTTATTGTTCTCTTAGCGGAAAATCGATTCAATTAACGAATTAAATCGAACGAATAATTACTGAGGAAAGTATTTTTCCACCTGAATAGTCGTTAATTAAGCTTTGCGATTCCCGTGATTTTTTTCTTCTGCGGTAATTAAAATGCCTAATGGCTTCTTTGTAAGTTATCTTCAAATAGTAAATGTCTAGAATTACTTAATCTGTTAAAAATTATTATTAAATTTACTCAGTTATAAATTAAATTATTATGTATTATACGCTTATGAATACTACTGGTGGCTAGATAATATACTTAGTTAATATTTATCTAATGTTCCTGAAAATAATCTGGCACTGTTCAATCTAAACCGTCCTCCTTTCCTACTTTAATTCACCTACCTCATTGTACCTGAGGCAGAGCCCTCTATCACCTCCTAAGCTGCAACTAGGCACAAAATGGCGACTCAAAACAGTAGTAGTAACAGTACAGGTTGAGGAACAGGTAGGTAATGAGCTCCATTCATCACATGATGGAGTAGAACCCTCAGCAGAGCGCCGACGGAGTATGAGGAACCCGCAACGCCATTCGCAGATGGACAATAATACTCAGTAATATACTAATTATGTAATTTTCTTTCTTATCATTATAGTATGTACTACTATGGTGTCGTTTATTTTCTTCATTCACAATCTAATAACATACAGTCCACTCAAATCATATCAGAGATACCATATCCCGTCTAGGGAATACCCCTTTCTAACTTAAACTGGTACTATGACCTACTTTCACACAATAATTGGTTTACATGCAAGTAATATTAGTGTTTTGTAACTAATTTTATGCATTATAAAGTAAAAGATTCAATAAGCTGTTTTTCCTATATCTTTGAGAAATAAATTATCAATATTTGTTATCAATTAAATAGTGTAATTGAGAGGCTTAGTGAAAGATGCATTCAATTCCCATACAATAAAATACTATAAACTACAGTGTTATAAACTTAACGGTAAAGTTCAATGTTATCATTCACAAATTATCATCTATCCAATAGAAAACTTTATTCATATTTTTTTGGTCTAAAAAGCCTCCTATGAGCCGCTATTTTGGGGGAATGGATGATGATAATGTGTCCCAATAAGCATCTATAGTGTACCGGAAATTTATTAATTAATTCGATTTATTTTTAGTTATTTTTCTTCATTCTTTTGTATGAACCATTCGTTAACAATATTGAATTAGCTGAGAATTTTTTTTATTTAAGAATAATATGAAACAAAAATATCAGCCATTTAATTAATGCCATTAAATATTCGTTTGAAATAAAAAATAAAAATAGAAGTAACTGTTGATACCAGACAAAATGATTTTAGTAAAGTGTCAAAAGGATGTGGGGTTATGATCGAGGTGGGAAAATAATTGATGGTTGTGAGATGGATGGGGATGAAGAGTTGAACGAGATGGAGGAGGTGGACAGGAGCGGGGTTGTGGGAGGGAGTAGGTAGTGAATAGAAGTGAATATTCCCTCTGTCAGGTCCCATTTGCCGTCGATAAGTGTGTAGGTGGTGATGATATTTCCCCTGATCCCCCCATCCCTAGCAACATTTTTTGTCTTTCATTAGCCCTCGCAATCCTTTTCAGGCAACGCCTCCATCCCTATACAATATCACTCTCATTAGAAAGCGTTGGAAACCTATTAGCAAAATACATTATAATATATTTGCATTAAAAAGTGCCAGCAAGCACGTTAGAACGATATTAAAAAGGATGGACGGATTTTTTTTTATTAGAATCTTTATCTTAAATTTTATTATATTTTAAACTGATAATGTTTTGAAAAAAAAACGGTCAACAGAGACATTAAATAAATGTTAATACATTAGTGAAAAAATCCAACTAAAAACCTAAAGTCTCTAAATTAAAACAGGAAGTTGAAAATACCTGTCCCTTCGAAAGAACATTGAAAAGGACAGGTCTTTTTAATTTCGTGTTTTAGTTTAGAGACTTGAGGTTTTTAGTTGGATTTTTTCCACTAATGTATTAACTGATAATGTTTTCTTAGCAGATCTCTGAAAGACCACGTAACAGAATGTAGATTTGACAAGGAACGACTGGATTTTGAGGATGTGCTGGCGAGTGGAATGTGGTGTATTTGCTGGAATGCATGGTTTTAAAATAGGATTGTTCATGTTGTGCGATTCGAAATAAACCTCGGCGCATTAACAATTCTACATAGAATTTTTGATTGTGTATATGGGCATGTTTTTCTGAAGCCCAAAGTTCTGCTCCGTATGTTCAAATAGGTTTTAGTATAGTCGTTTGTATCATAAGTCAAGAGAAGATATGTAGACCAGATCTGATAATGGATGTAGTATCTTGACAGTACGTCTCTTTTTAATGTTGTATATATATTCCATGTAAGTCTTTTCTCTATGTAAGGGGGGAGATAAAGTACATAGTTTTTAGAAGGTACACAAACTTTGTCAATTTTGAATTCTGGACACCAAGTCTTTTTCCGTACGGAGAAGCTAACATGGCTCGATTTTGTAGCTTTTAATTCGGTTTGCCATTTATGGCACCACTTTTCTAAGCCAAATATGTGACCTTGAAGAGCTTTAGAGACTATGTTAGCATCTTTATGATGGCTGTATCGTCAGCAAAAATAAAGATAGTGGTGCTATGGTGCTCCTGGTTATCAGAAGTGTAAAGGGGATATAAGGATAGGGCTTAAAATACTGCTTGTGAAACCCCATTGTATTGAGGAAAGGAGGGAAATTAAAAAATAATCTAAATTATTTGTTCTTGTTTTATTACAAAAACAATTACTCTTATACATATATATTAATAAAAACAGATAAAATAGAACTCCCAACAGTCGATCGACGTAGACTATAAATTGCTATTTCTATTTCACTCAGTTATTTAGCTGCATTTTATCGGTCCAATCACGATCCTTTGAGACATCTGATGAAAACAGCGGCTTCAATCGATTTCAATACAGATTTAATTAAACTTTCTAATCCAATATCCTGGCTTTGATGTGTGGTATCAATATAGCCAATACTACGTAATGAAATTATGAAAATGTATCTATTTCTCAATACCAAGTGAACGAATATAAAAAAAAAAGAACTGAAATAATATAGGTTTTATTCCCTTTACTATAATTAACGACTCACGCCTTACCTACCACATTGTTTTAAATGTTAAATTAACCTATAAAAATACGTTTGTTTGAATGTTCATAAAACGTCATTTTTTGCTACTGTGGTCAATCGAACGATGCTACAACGGGACACCAAAATTTTGTCTATCCAGGAACAATACAGGATAGGGATCTTTAACGAGAACCTGATAATGCACATTGGGTTCCCGTTTTACGTCCCTTCGGAAGTATTTTGAAGTGATTTTTCATTCCCTTAAAAACATTTCCTGGCGGCGTATCCGAAACCTTGGGCATAGGAGGTTTTTATACTAACAACTACACAAAAGGTAACCGTTATAAAAAAGGTGTATCTTATCTATTCTATAAATTTGTAATATACAACTGTAAATTGGATAATTAAATATACCTGTATCATATATTTATTCTGTTTATTTATATTTATTCGGTATATTATTATTTTACAATAAATTTATGATGCATTCTTATACAATGGGAAATCGCATAACGGAGAAATGAAATGCAATCTCCGCTTAATAAAATCCGGTATATAAGAAGTAGGCCAGCGGAAGGTCTACAACAGTAGATGGAACTCTACTTTTAGTGTATCATCTTTGTGGTGAATAGTTCATATCCAAAGACTGAAGTTCTCTAGATCAAACTCACTGACCCTCTAGGTTGGGAATTTAATGGGTCAGCTCCTCACTCATAGATAAGTTGCTAAAGTAGAGAATAATGACTTCGACTAACGGACGACCAACAACAATAACAACGCTTTTGTAAAGGTATTTACGTCATCTGTTATTTTCTAGTGACTAGGTGATCATCGCACAAGATGAAGATGACACAAGCTTAATATTTACTAATGCATAATGTAAAAAATGAGCCTTATGGATCAATTAGAAAGTAAATATGGAAAGATGTGGACGAATTGCGGAAGCTCACAGACATCGAAAATCCCCATTGAATAGAATATTGTTGTTCATAAAAATTTTTTTGTAAAGTAAAGGAATGTGAAACTTCTGGGTGCATTAAATACAGTTATATAAAGGTCACTGACATGCTGATTACTCTAATCTAGAGCGGTATATCCTTGACAAGACTAAGGACTACTATTTAGTGCATTCGTTGAAAGTATAAAGCTGTTTGACCATTATTCTTGGACCCTTGATACAGTTGCTTTTAACAGTTAAGATACATTTCTGAAGGAAAGCTAGAGGGGTTTTCCGGACGTAGAATGTCGGGAACAGTGAAATAAGAAACAAATATGGAAGTGAATAGTATCTTGGAAGTGGTTGAAGATAAAGAATCTAGATGGTTAATGATGAAATCGCTTATTAGGGATTGGTTCAAATCGAATAACAACAACATTGATTAGGAAAACGGAGCCAAAAAGTTGAAGAACGGGAGAAACACCTTGCATACAATATGATAGTTTATGTTAGGTACCACGTAGTGGACCAAGTACCGAAAATAAAGTTATAAATAAAAAATAAATTATAAAATATCAATAAATAGTTATAAAAATGTTTATAAATATATATAAAATTAAGTGAATATATTACAAATATTTATCATATTATTATTACATAATAAATATTTACATCAAAGAAAACAACCTGTAACCACAACGACCCGTGAACGAGTCTGGAGTTCAGTGCATGGTAGAGACTGTACTGTTTCATGGACAACGGTTCTGCAAGGAGGTGACTTGTCCTAGGTCACGCTCAACCACCAGGTTTTCCCCCTTATTTTGGGTACCCTATTTTTATAATATTTTATAGAGGCTGAGTGAGCCCCAGGAGGGTCCTAGAACACATATGATCCATCTCCCGCCGCAAACAGACTAAATAAAAGTAACTGCCTGCAGCGGGATTTGAACCAGGATTTCCGGCATGGCTACTCAGAGCTCTACAACTGAGCCACTCCGCTCCAAAGAGAACGTTTTTAAATTAAATCTATTCAACTATGTTTGTTCTTATTTTCTTAATAAAATATTTCGTATTATTTACTTAAACACTGTTTTATAACGAACATATCTCTGGTCCAAAAGTCTTATTAATAATTACATTTTGATTGATCTTGTCCCGCTAAAACAAGGTTGCCGGCCCTAGATGGTCTATATTGTTAGATATATAATGATCTTAATGATATCGACTGTTAAGCGTGCAATAAAAAAGAATTGATTCAAATTGAATAACAAAACCGGAATGAGAGGCAAAATGTAGAAGGAACCCCTCATATACAATAGAAAAATAAAGCGGGGAGCAAATATATGGTTATATATATATATATATATATATATATATATATATATATATATATATATATATATATATATTATATATATATACATCTCTCTCTCTCTCTCTCTCTCACCCTCTCTCTTATTCCCTTTCTCACTCTCTCTCTCTCTCTCTCTTCCTTTTTTATATATATATATAGAGAGAGAGAGAGAGAGAGAGAGTAAGAGAGTGAGAGAGAGAGAGATGAGAAAAACTTGTATATTAAACAATTCTAAAAAATATTTATAACAATTAACAATTGAATTGAATAAACTTAGATTTGTTGTTGTTACATCAGTTGAATGATTTTTTTTTAATGGAAAATTAGTGTACCGAATGAAAGAACTGGGAAAAGAATGATTTTTTTCTATTTTTAATAATTAATATTAAAATCAGAAAGTTATAAATTAATATTATTATTATCGACTAGCGCCCCCAAAGCTGGTAGAAGCTTACTCAGGCTCTACATAAACAGTCTACTAATGGACCCGCTGCCAGGACCCAGCCTTCTCGATTCAAGATTACTCGGATCGATAGTGCTATAAACCTAAAAATTATTCTAGATTTATTTCAAGCCATTAAATTTCGGGAGAACGAGAGCATCCGAATCGACTTTTGCAAACAAGATCACGCCGATATTAACGACTGTTATAAATCACTCGTGAAATAGGATACTAAACATAATATTTACGCAATGGCCCTTGATTTTTTTAATATTTAGTTTGTACTGCGTATTTACACCTTTTTTTCTCTTTAGTTTAAAGGAAAGAGTAAATAGATAACTGTCCAATCGACAATGGTGAGATTTGGTAGGCAAAGCAGTCACTGCAATACAGAACGGTTGTGCGGGCTCATATACAGTTCATATCTACACTTTTTTACTTAATTGAGGCAGGCGTTAACATCGAAAGGGTACTAGTCGTGAATTTTGCAGGAGAACCTAATTTGACAACTAAAATTAAAGTTTCAATTGGAAAATAGTGACTACCAACGTTCATAGAAACTAAAACACTCTCAGTTTAGACTTACGCCTCATACTATCCTATTGCCATGATTCATTACTACCTACTCCATGAAAAAAAAAAGAAAATGATTATTTTTTTACAACTGAATTTACCATGCCAACGCCTTAATTAGTTAGAGATGTTGATAGCATTCTTCAAAATTTGACAAGTCCTGTTTAAAATAGTATACCAAGTCGAATCCAATATATTCGAAAATGAATCTACCACCTTAAACTAGCATGTTATCGTGAAGGTTTGGAAAGATATTTGTTCACAAGGAACACAATTAAATCAAAATTCATACTATTTATGTCATTTATGTTGATATGAATACAATTTAGTAAATATATATTTCTGATAATAGTACTAATACAATTATTTCTCCTTGAACAAACTAAGCATGCTAGTTGAAAAAAAACAACACTATAATAATAAAGCAATAAAAACAAATAAAATTCATTTATTTTTATTTATTTATTCATGTTTAGGTTTTTTTCTTTCTGTTAAATGAAAATATCATAATTTTTGCAAAAAATGAATAATAATTATTATTATTTTTAAAGCAAATAATCATATTTTATTTTAAACTGATTTTAGTTTGTTTTAATTCATGATTTATCATAACATTAACTCAGGTAATGATATTATGATGAATGATATGAATTCAGGTACAGGTATAAAATGAATGATATAATTATATATCATTTTGAAATCTATATAATAAAAATGAATCGCCAAATGTGTTGCTAAGCGCAAAACTCAAAAACGGCTCGATCAATTCGGCTAATTTTTTTTTCATATTTTTGTTAAGGCACAAATAAGGTTCTTATGGAGAGAAACCCCGTAAAAACGACGAGGGAAATAATAAAAACAACACTTTTCTTGACCCCTTAATAAAAAATAACAGTTCAGTGAGGAAGTCTATTATAGAACAATTACTAATTTTGTTTCATCAACACAATCAACTGAATACATTGTGTAAAACTGCACTGGATCTTATGCCATCTGGTAATCATAAAGTTGTAATCAGAGCTGGTGAAACTTATGTGGAAAAACATGTGAGATGTTTCAATGCACCAACAATCGATGAAATTGCAATTGTAATGGTTGTAGAAAATTTGGAAGCCCTTCGTTTTAGGGAAATAGGGCACAACAACGTCTGCCGGGACAGCTATCTATGTAAATAAAAATGAATCGCCAAATATGTTGCTAAGCTCAAAACTTGAGAACGGCTAGACCAATTCGGCTATTTTTTTTTCCTTATTTTTGTTAAGGCGCAAATAAGTATCAGTAATAAAAACATAATAGTTCAGTGACGAGGCCTATTGTATAACAATTACAAATTTTGTTTCATCAAGACAATCAATTGAATACATTGTGTAAAACTGCAATGGATCTTATGCCATCTCGTAATCATACAGTTGTAATCACTGCTGGTAAAACTTCTGTAGGAGAACATGCTTCAATGCACCAACAATCGATGAAGTTGTCATTGTAATGGTTGGAGAAAATTTGGAAGCCCTTTGTTTTAGGGAAATGGGACAGAACAACGTCTGCCGGGACACCTAGTTCATTAAAAATTACTTATGTAATTATTATATATAAATTACTAATAAAAGTTAAAAGTTTAATAACTTTAATATTTTTATTGATATTATTATATAAATCCCAGTGTTGGAATGCCCAAGCAGATTTGCGAGCTTGGGACAGTGAAACTAAAACCTGTCAGTTCGAATTCCTACTTGGAGACTCCTCAAGTATTTCCCAACGGATTGTGAAATCCGTTTTACACAGTTTACATCTACCGAGGATCAGACCGTGGTTGTGAAGGGTGTTTGTCATTGGTCGATCTCTTGAGGAGAAAAATGTCCTCTTTCGGCGACTGGCAGCGAACAGCCATATTTCTTGGAACTGTCAAGAACGATTAATCTCTCTCCTTGAGAAGTAGGTGAAAATGGCTCTCTGTTGAATTGGTCCCAAGGGACCGATTACAGAACTAAGGACATACTGCCGTCCCTACACAAAAGAAACCATTAGTTCGTAGCAGCATGATCTTGACCCCTCACCAAATTGGAAGCCCTGTGGGATCTAGCAAACATTATCTATGTTTAATAGAACGCCAAATTAACCTAATGCCTTTACCACTACAACCCGTGAACGGGTTGGAGACTCTGTATATGGTTGAGACTGTACTGTATCAAGAACAACGGTTGTGCAGGGAAGAGATCTGTCCAATATCACGCTCAACCACCAGATTTATTACCCCTTATTTTGGGTACCCACTTTATAGAGACTGGTGAGTAGCAGGAGGTTCCTAGATCCATATTATCTCTGGCTGCTAACAGACTTGTCTGCGGGATTTGAACCAGCATTTCAACAACATGACAACTCAGTGCTCTACCACTGAGCCACTCCACTAGCAGAGAAGACTAAATTACTATGTCAAAAATCGTTATTGTCTATTTAGCTAGCCTTATAATATCTACATTATATATTTGTACACCAACCTAAGAACATTCATGACGTGTGGTGGTATAGATTTTTTTTAATACTATTTATTATAGTATAAAGTCTAGTGTATATATGCATACAATATAATTATATTGAATGAATCAGGTAAAAAAGTGAGTTTCGGGTATAATAATTACTCGATTAATGGAAATTAATAGGCTTTTTAATCCAAACACAGCAAACCCGTAAGAACGGACTGAGGTAGCGAGGGATAAATCAACGCCCTCGACTCCTTTCGACTCCTGTCCTCGACTCCTGCATCGGAGCCCTTTGTTCTAGGGAGCCTTTCTTCTCGGGCTCTACCCGAGTTCTCCATTTTACATTTCCATCGATCATATTTTCGTGATTCCTGGACCGATTTTTGATTTTAATACCTCATTTGAAAGGTAATGAAGCGTAGATGTTTTTTTAAATTTACTATGTAAGTAATAATCTAGGGGATTTTACGTTTAGTAAATAAACGTTTTAGAGGCAGTCAACTTTTTTTTTCATTTAATGTTTTTGTTTAACGATTTTCGTGTTAGATACCGACAATTATGAAGATTTTGCCATTAACATTCCTTATTTAGAACAACTTAGTGGCAAAAAAAAAAAAAAATGGCCAGAAAGACCAATTTTGAGGATTCACAGCTATTTTAAGATTTAGGAATATCTTGGAAAGGGGTAACTATAGGACAGCAGGTCTCATAGTAATATCGACTGGAATTGCTCCATACCATCACCTTTAGCGGCTCCGCCCCTCATTACCAGTGACCCTGTATATAAGTTATCTAATGTAAATACTCTTAGAATAAGTAAACACTAATAGTAACTTAGGATCAAGTTCTGTTATTGATATTTTATATTCAAACCCCATGGTTACACATACTGGGCGTAATTGAAATAAAGTCTATTAATTTCCATTAATCGAGTAATTATTATACCCGAAACTCACTTTTTTACCTGATTCATTCAATATAATTATATTGTATGCATATATACACTAGACTTTATACTATAATAAATAGTATTAAAAAAAATCTATACCACCACACGTCATGAATGTTCTTAGGTTGGTGTACAAATATATAATGTAGATATTATAAGGCTAGCTAAATAGACAATAACGATTTTTGACATAGTAATTTAGTCTTCTCTGTTAGTGGAGTGGCTCAGTGGTAGAGCACTGAGTTGTCATGTCGTTGAAATGCTGGTTCAAATCCCGCAGAAAAGTCTGTTAGCTGCCAGAGATAATATGGATCTAGGACCCTCCTGCTACTCACCAGTCTCTATAAAGTGGGTACCCAAAATAAGGGGTAATAAATCTGGTGGTTGAGCGTGATATAGGACAGATCTCTTCCCTGCACAACCGTTGTTCTTGATACAGTACAGTCTCAACCATATACAGAATCTCCAGACCCGTTCACGGGTTGTAGTGGTAAAGGCATTAGGTTAATTTGGCGTTCTATTAAACATAGATAATGTTTGCTAGATCCCACAGGGCTTTCAATTTGGTGAGGGGTCAAGATCATGCTGCTACGAACAGGGCTACCAACAGGCTGGCAGATGATCGTTAACTTTATGAGGGCATTCGTCTTAAAGGTCAGCTTTGCGGTGGGCTTATCATCCATTGGTGTTTGCTGGACCATAGAACAGCCAGCACGTGAAGATCATGTAAAGTCTAGCAAATAAATTTGTAATTTTAATAAGCTATTAAAATAATTATTCGTGGCAAGATATGGTCCAGCGACTGCATCATAACTTATTTACATAGATTACACATTATTAATGTTAAAATGGCTTAGAAATTAATTTCTCGTAGCCTTGTATTTTGTACAATAGTTTATCAATTTGGGAAAAACCGGTTCTACAACCCTTTTACACGCAATTTTATTTAATAATTATAATAAATCGTTATTTATCCTGGGACAAGTCTCTTTAGAATAACGATAGAAATAATAATATACAAACTATGACAATGAAAGAAAAATCCAAACAATGGCAACTATAATAGCTTATTTTTAAATGGGTGTAACTGGATGCGTGAACAGCCAAATTAATGGAAATAAAATATAATGTATTAAAACACATCATTGATCCATTAATTTAAAAAAATGAATCTCAAGACTGAACAAACTATTTCCGATTTTTCGGAAATTTTAAGGATCGGAGGTGATTGAATATCAAATCCAGTGAAGGTCGAAAGATTATTGGAGTGACAAATGGAAGAAGGTATAGAGTTCCATAGGGTCGAGGATCTGATTAAGAAAATTCTGCCAAAATCTGCATTCTTTATAAAGCTGTATTGTAAAATCATTAAGTTTACAACATAATAAGTATATAAAAGAATGTCAACAACAAGAAGTGGATCTCCTGTAATGCCAAAATAAGACATTGTAAAATTTTCATAAAAACGGAATGCACTTTCGCTAAAAGACGTGGCTAATAATCCTCATACATCTGCATAGAATGGACAAGCACAAATATACCAAGCAAATATTTGACTATTTTTGGAGAAAACAAATAGAATGACAAAGTGGACTTAAAAATTATGGAATGATTTGGAAAATTTGAACATTAGGGAGTCTCAAATGCTAGAAGGAAATGGGTTTGAGTGTAAAGAAAGACCAGATAAGGTAGGACGACTCTGGACAGAAGATTGGAAGAAACGTGTTCGTAAACATTTATATTGGAGAATGAGTAAATTCAGCAAAAGAAAGGAAAATAAAGACGTACCGTAATCCGAAATGATCAATACGAAAAAAAAAAAATTAAAATAGATTAGTTCTTTAAACTGTTGAAATTAGTAGTAAGAAAGATTTATTACGACGACCTAGCTGAAACATTGCTAATAATCTCTCTCCTTATAGGCGTTATAGATCCCTGAAATCATCTACGTTTCCAGATTTACAGCTTTTAAACATTTCTAGTTATCAATGGAAATGTCTAATATCTTCAGTATCGGTAGTTATAGAACTGAGGCTTAAGCCAAAAAAAAAAGAGAGAGAGATCCCTGAGGTGTAGGTGAGATGATATGGCCCAACTCACGAAAGGATAGGTTTACCGGGCAAGGAATGCTCGGTTGGAAAAATGATTTGAAATGCCATTTTTTCAGGTTACAGTATCACGGGAAAGATATTTTATTTTAAAACTAAAAATCTTAAAATATTGTAACGAGGGTAAATTGAGCTTTTGAAAAAAAACGGCTGGTGTTATCGATTATTCGAAAAAGTCTAGATGATTATTAATATGAACATATTCTAGATCGTAGGCGCGGGATAAATAAATAATCGAAATAAAAACAGATGATAATATCAATGAGAGTTCAGGACGGGTTAATTCGATTTCGGGAGCGGAGTAGCTCGGTTTGTATATCGCCTAGTAGCTGTGCTAAAGGTCACGCGTTCAAATCCAGCTTTGTCAGATAATTTATTTAATCAACAACCACGAATGGACCTTGTAGGACCTGTGTGGGCTTCCTACAGCCTCTATACCATAGGAAAAAAACATGACGTTTGAGCGTCATCTCGGAGTCTCCCTCTACAACAGTTGTCCTCGAAATCTTTTATGTACTGGACTCAAGATCCTTCATGGCTTGTAGTGTTATAGGCTTTTTTTATTGCTATGTTTTAAGTTTAATTTCAGTCTTAAGTTGACTCACGACTCAACAGTATCAAAAGTGAAAATTCAAGAAAGATTTAAGATAATTGAAGGAAGAAATAGAAACGTGTTTAGTATAATTATGAGGTTTTAAGCCATAATCTGTGATTTGATTACAATTTTCAAAGTTGATTGCTTAATAGTGTACTTCTGGTTTGTACCCAAAATAGTTTTGTTATTTTTGACACATAACAATAAATTAAGGATTTTCTACAGAATGTAGAAAAAGGATGATGGATAGAAACGTCACAAAACCATTTTTATCAGTGTTTATCATGAAATTACAAAGTTAAAGTACATATTTATATCAGGAAAAGAGTACAAAAATACCTAACTCGATTCCTGTTCAATCAAACGTGTATTGAATTTTCATGGTCACTGTGGGACTTGATAAGACCAGTTGCGTCACGGTGATAAGAACATTCAACCCACTTCCCACCTGCTCCCACATGCCCGTGTATATTCTCTGTCTTTTTGGAGGGGTCCCAGTTTTATTGTACTGTGAGTGTACGTGCTATACGTGCTAAGTATAATAAGATAGTGTAATGTTAACATTAATTTTCACATTTGTAAATCGTATTTCTCATTAAATATTTTACTACTTAATTAAGGCTCAGTGGTAGAGCATTGAGTAGCTATGCCGGAAATCCTGGTTCAAATCCTTTTATTTAGTCTGTTTGCGACGGGAGATGGATCATATGGCATCTAGGACCCCTCCTGGGGCTCACCCAGGCTCTATAAAATATTATAAAAATAGGGTGCCCAAAATAAGGGGGAAAAATCTGGCGGTTGAGCGTGAGCTAGGACAAGTCACCTCCTTTCAGAATCGTTGTCCATGAAACAGTACAGTCTCTACCATGTACTGAACCCCAGGCTCCTTCACGGGTCATAGTGGTTACAGGTTTATCTTTTTAGCAGTGTCTATGTCCTAGTCTCCCTAAAAAATGCATGTGTAAATAGTACCATACATACAAAGATTCATGGGTTTCTTATTTTATAATTAAGACTTACAGTGAAGAGAATACAAAGAAGAGCTGCTCTGTATTCATGCTTAATTGCAAGGTTTTATCTCAAAAACATAATTTGGGCGCCTTATGAATCCGAAATTATACACTAAAATTATAAACTGAATGGGACCTGAAAAAAATTTAATAAATAATATATTTATTCTATCTATAGGGGAATATTGAAGAATCGAATGATTGTTTTTTCGATAAGTTATTACTGGTTCATGATCAGGTCTCTAGGCCTTTGCCTTTTTAATCTTCTTAGTCCAGGTAACAGAGAAAGAACAAGAGGATTTTGGCGATGTGTGTCCCAGAGAAATTTTGTGTAATTTTAGCGAATGTAAGTTTTAAAAAAAACGGTCTGATGGGTGGAGATCAGAGAAAGAATTTCTTAATGTAGGGTTGAACTATTTATTTGAAAGGGACGTCTCAACTCACATCGGAGGTATTCTTCTCGGCTGAATATACAAGATAAAAACAAATTAAAATGATCCATAAACAATTGTAAACTATCCAAACATTAAAGTAAAACATAGTAATAATACGGTTGGAGTAAACCAGGCACAAAAGTAGGCTCATGCCACTTTCATTCTCCACCCGGGCCATTTTCTTCCCGATATATATATATATTATACATATATATAAGTGTGTGTGTATAAGTCAACCAATAATATTAAAGGTAATTCTTTACAGTTAGAATTTTTATATCGTCGTATATTGTTCAATATTGATTCAGCAAATCGCGTCCTAGGTCCGAGCCTGTGCGGTGTCTGATTCTCGTTATCTTTAAGGAGAATCTTTCCCTTACCTAATCTTACCTGGATTGGAAAACTTTAGGACTCCCACAGTAGCATAGTTCAATTAGCAATAATAGCATAAAGTGACGTTAAATGAATAAACAAATAATATTACATAAATATAATAAAAAATAAGCAGTCATGAGGACTGCCGACAGAAGTGAAAACTCAAATCTTTGGAACAACTGTGTTCTTTTATGAATTTCTAAATCAATTATAGTCTGAATTATTTAATTATTAACATTAGTATTGTTTTCACATGTATTGCCACTCCGATCAATTATATATATATATTATCAAGTTGTTTATTTACTAATCAAAACATACGATGGGCTGCACAAGCTCAATACGAAATATTAATAATTATGTATCCTTAATTGAAATAATAATTAGTATATAGTCATATTATTTATACATTGTGTTGTTATCATGATGACAAATCTTAACTAAAGTTTTTAAAAAATACGCTAAACGCGGCTAATGAAGTTTTCACTTCAAAAATGTCCTTGTATTCAACCATAAAAATGAGGATAACAGTATGAACTCATTAATCCAGTTATGTTCGGATGAGCGTTAGACTTTTGTTTCTCCTCATAAAAAGATATGAACAACGAACTTCGAAACAATGGATTCTATAAAGTTTTCAGTAATTTTATTTGAGAGTTCCACGCCAAGGCGAACTTTCCTGCTCAAAACAGCTAATAAATAACCCATAACAAGGTTCGGTAAACAATCGTATTGATCTCCATTTTAGAAAGGTTAAAGGTTGTCTTTTTATATTCAACTTCGATTAAGATTTTTATCGGCTTTGTGTATCCACCTTCCACTACCTTCCAAAATTTGACATTAATTAATTTTTAAAAACAAATAATACTTGTCCTCTGAAAAAAATATGACTTACATCCGACAACGGAAAAAATGATCCCAAACTCTAAAGGCACCTAAAAAAAATTGTATATAGTTGAAATCAGACATGTATTAATTTGAATAAAGCCTAGCTACGTATCAAAGAATAGACGTTCGCTCATGTGTAACAGAACGAGGTTGATGTACTTTTTTGAAACAGATACTGGATCAAAGCGCACACCACAGGTTTTTTTTCTGATTTACTGATTTCAAAATACTTTTAGCGAAACAAGCTTTGCGATTTGTTAAAAGCGTGAAAATGGGGAAAAAAAATATTAAGAACCTCAACCATCAATCTTTTCCCCTTGATTAAGGGTTCCCACTTTATAGAGGATGGGGGAGCCGCGGAAGGGTCTCTGGGTTCCGAGTTTATTAGCAGATTAAATAAATTATCTGTCACAACTGGATTTGATCCCAGGACCTACAAGCACAGGAACTTAGCGCTCTAAAAATTTAGCTATCCCGCACCCCAATGTATATATTAATAGTCATCAAAATAATAGTATGGCATTAGTCATAACTTTATTTGTATGTAATGTGAAAAGAATAATTTTGGATTAAAAATATCATTCTGTTTTATAAGAGCACTGTTGCTTAAAAAATCCACACAGAGTAGATAGGTTTATTACAATTATATTAATAACATAATGATAATATTTTTATTACAAAAATTGATACACTCGCAACCACCTTTGAAAAGAAACTCAATTTAGAAATTTGATGGACACAGAATTAGATTTTTAATTAATTAATATAAACTTTTTTTTTATAAAATATAAAATCCAAACAACTCAACCGCTTGTTTTTTATCAACTTTTTAGAGGCTGGGTGGACCCCAGAATGGTCTGCATTAATTATTACAAACAATTGTTTCGAAAACAATTTGCAATTTATTATGTTGTATATTCGTATTCTATTCTAGTGCCAAAACGTTTAAAACTTCGAAACCGTCCGATCATTTTATTTCTAAGCAGTATATTGTTACCTATGTATAACAGGAATCTTATATGCATTTATGGTAGGTAAATCGTTATTTTATGGTTTACGCTATTATAAATGACATTTCGATAGGAAATCCTGTCTTATACCACAGCAAGTCCTTCCACCACAGACAGACTTACATCACCATTTACCACAAAAGGTGAAATCTACCACGAAGCCATACGTCCTACTCCAACGAGATATAATATGTCTAATATAACCATAAAGTTATTTTTATGTTAAACGCTTTATTAAAAGGACTACTAAATGTTTTTACTGGCTGAAGTATTTATTTAATCTTAAGCAAAACGGAACAAATTACCATTGAAGATTATCAAAACGAAGCGCGTTGTGTTGTTTTAACAAACTTTATTATTCGATTCAATAAAAAAAATAAAAAATAAGGAACTAATACGTGGTAACTATAAGATTTACGACGGATTTTCAATTGTGAAACTGAAGTTTACAGGAGCTAACCTAGGATTGTCTCCAACTTGGGTAGTCAGTTGTAAAATCAGTCAGTGTAATTATAAGACACCATTGTAATTTTACTCCTGATGTTTTAACTAGTTGTCAGGACTATTGGCTTGTGAAAAATAATTAATGACATCACTTCTCGATGACTCAAGGACGTGAGGGGTAGGATTTAAAGAAATATTAATATTTAGTGGAAGGTATTATTGTTGTTGCAAATTGGCTATCCCAATCACATTGTAATTAATTCGAATAAAAATTAGGTTAAACTTTTAATCCAATATCGTTTCATTTTGTAATTAAACAATAAATTACACATTTTTGTATACAATCTGTTAATATGTAATAGTTATCTAGAACTTACAAGATTATGATAATACATGGTGTACCTGAGGTGATGAATAGTACATTATATCTTGCACCACAATCAAAGAACTATCGATAATTTACAGAAGTGTGTTTTAATCAAGCGTTTGTCTAGAAAGTTTAAACAATTTATTTAACTGTAATCTATTTAAAATCATCTATAAATAAACTCAATTCAAAGTTAAATGGCATTGGAAAATCGGAAATTCTTTTATTAAGAAACTTAAAATACAAGTTTACTGTCTTTTTTGTAACAAATCTAGTTTTATCGAAGGTTTCATATGAGAGTTTATAATGAGTCTGATAATTTACTGTTTACAAAAACTACATTTCATTTAAAAGCATATTTGAAAAGTATTTTTACGGAGTAAATATAAAAAATTTCTCGTGAAATAAAGTTCTTTCCGTGTAATTTAATTTCCATCATCGGCTAATTGGCGGGTCTTCGATGATTCGGGTCTTTTGTATTTTATTATAACTTTTGAAATACTGCAAATTATCACTTTCAACCAGAATAATAAGAACTCCCCATTAAAATTAAACTCTCCGATTGGTCCCTTCGGGAGAGAATATTTAACGAGTTCTTTTATATCTCCCTCATAATCGGTAGAGGATTTCTATTTTAGGTCGGGAAAAAAAAATTCTCAACATTCTTTGTTTATTTTTACCAAAATGACCGCATATAAGCACTCAGACATATCTGTGTGCTTATGAAAATGACAAGGGGTACGTACTGTACCTTTAGCGCAAAAAAACAACATAAGGTTCCGCTAAAAAGAGTAGGAAATATAATTTCGGTTTTTTTTGTAAATTAAGAGCTGCCTTTGTTTTTTGGGGCAAGTTATGAGCCAATCCCCAGAACGTAATTTATAAAATTGACTAAAGGATAGGTTTTACTAAGAATTAGTTTTATACCAATCAGAGAGCTGAGAAAAACATTGACAAGTCTAATGTGACAGAAAAAAATTAATAAACCTTTTAACTTATTCGAAACCCCGCTTAAAATGGTTTTATTTCAGCCGAATATTCCTTAAAGTTAACTATTTTTACTTTAAGTAGTAGTGTTTTGAATTTAATCATTCTCAACAGATTTAGAGAGAACGCTTTTAATTTTTTTTAATTTCATTAACTAATTCTATTTCAGAACATTAAAACACTCTAGTTTATTCCAATGAATATATTATTTTGATTCATTTATGTCTAATTATATTTTCTATTTATATATGCGAGTATATTTCTTTCAATTTTTTATTGGAAGACCTCAACCATCAAAGCTGATAGAACCAAGTGATATATCTTTTCTTTTGAAATGCTAAGCTTTTAATCTAATATCAAAACCATCCTTAACTCATATTTTATGGTCCCTTTCCGTCGCATATAAAAGCCTCTTCATAAATGAGAGAAACGCTTTCAATGAAAGTACGAGGAGCTGAAATATACACAGAGGTTAATAAATAAATCTGCATCAGAGTTTAATAAATAATTTCATTTGACCGAAAAATTATAAAATATAAAGATATGAGTCATAAATTTTAAAAGTGAAATAACTCCATTTTGTAAAACAATTGCAATTGCAAATAAAACAACGATAACTGAATCTTATTAGAATTTGGGGGAGCGAAGTTGCTCAGTGGTAGATCACCGAATTGCCATGCCGAAAATCCTGGTTCAAATCCCGCTGCTGGCATGACTTTATTTTAGTGTGATCCAGGACAAATTACCTCCCTGCACAACCGTTGTCCATGAAACAGTACAGTATCTACTATGTACTGAACCCCAGCCCGTTCACAGGTTTTAGTAGTGCAAGTTTTTGTTTCGCAATACAGATTAACATAATTTTATATTTTTAATCAACCAACAATCAAAATTCTTTCAATGTCAATATAAATTTATTTGGTCAACAATATTTGAAGTATGCTGATCTAGCATCATAGTCTATCCGCTCATGCAGTGTGATTGATGCTTGCTTCTGTACAGCCGTACGGTACACACCGTACGATCATCTACCATTTCTCTTCTTCTATTCCATTGTTCATCTGGTAAATTGTTCCATAAAAGGTTTCTGAATATAGAGAGAAATATCCAAGGACACAAAATTGAGGGTATGTAAATCTACTTTTCTCCCCATATTAACATACTCCTCGGAACATTAACCATCGAACATAAAAGTAGGATCCAGGGTACAGAAATGGGATTCCTTCGGAAGATAGAGAGGAAAACAAGACGAGACCGAATTCGCAACTCGATTATTAGATCAACCCTCGGAGTGGAGCCTGCAGAAAAATTCATTGAAGAAAACAGTCAAAGATGGTTTGGATATGTTCATGTATATATATATATATATATATATATATATATATATATATATATATATATATATATATATATATATATATATATATATATATATATACAGCCTCAGTGAATAAGTGGTTAAATTGGATTTTGTCCAGAACTTCTTTCAGATAACCGGAATCGTATCATTCTCGTAGTTTTTGGATTGAAATGGAGTTGTAATATAAACTCCTTATATCCACTACCAAAATAACTCGATTCCGCTTACTTAAGTACAAAAAACTCATTTTTGGGAAAATTAGACTTAACAACTTATTCAACGGGGCTGTAGACATATGCATATAATTGTATGCGTATATATATATATATATATACATATATAGAATATTAATAAACGGCACTAAAGGGGTTACTATGGGGGGAAAAAGAGAAAAAAAAAGTATATATATATATTATTGGATATAATAATATAATAAAAAGTATTTTGCTTGTTCAATACTATTAGTACTAATACGAATAATATTCAACCATCTAATCAGGATACAAGTTTTTTTCAAGGTAATTCAGTTGGATAACTGAAAAACAGATACGTGTTTAATAATCGAGGGTTACTTCTGTATAAATTTATGACTCTCGTTGTAAAACATCGAAAAAATAAATAAATAAATGGCAACAAATGCTCTAGCTCACTATAAGTTCACTACACTTATTCAGGTATGTTTTAGAACAATTAAGTGATTTGCTCAAAAGCAAAAATGGATGCTCTCCACTGTTATCTATGACAGTTGCGATCAAATATTTGAAGATAACAGAAATGATAAAAATGATAATGAAAGAAGGTGAAAAATGTTGCGACACCCTCCAATTCTAATTATTTTACACTCTCCTAAAACGGAACTTGGTTCATTCGAACCAGTTATATTATTTTTTCTAATTAAATAATTTTTTATATATATATTTATAGAGAGAGAGAGAGAGAGAGAGAGAGATTTCGAAGTAGATATTATTTATAAAGACCATGTAATGATAAAATCCTTATTAAAATGAATTTTCAAAAAAAACAATAACGGATCAACTAGCTGCGAATGTAACGAATGTCTATCGGTGCTTTATTTTCTTGCTAATGACAGTTTTGTTATAAGGATATTATGCAAATATTCAGTTAGAACTCTGTTTAAAATATTTTGCTCCTTATAAACAGCAAACACCGAAGTATAATAAATCTGCTAAATAGTTTTAAAAAATTAAAACCTTTCACAACAATAATTGAAGTGAAAAAATATTATTTAATATATTTTTGTGAAAAAAAAGAAAAGATGTGCACATCACTTGCTATTTGTTTGCTATTTAGGATAAGGACATTTTTTAATTCAATTTACAAAATGCAATTAAAGCGAAAAAAATACCAACAGTATATTACACATTATTTCACTCTATCAAAAAAGTCTTGTTTTTTAAGTATAATTTTTCACAGGATAAAAAGGATTTATCTAAAAAAAATTAAGGATTTTTATCACTGGTGGCTAGTATTTTGAGAACGGTATCACCATTTGAGCATGTACGTTACCGAAGCTGAAATGTGATGGGAGTTTTCAAGAAAACAAAAAAATACTGGAGTCTCCAGTAAATGAATCTTTTCAGGCAAGAAGAGGCACCTTATTTTTGAATCAACATGCATTCTTAACTTTTATAAAACATATTAAGTTTTCCGATAAAATAGAAGGAACTCTGGAAAGACTGAACATAAGGGGCCTAACAGACCTTACAAATGTTAATAAAAGCGCCCAAAAAACATGTTAACGAAATTTAAGATCAAAACATAGGATCTTTGCTCTTAGACTTATTCTGTTGACCATTTACTTAGAATTATTCTTAGTCCTGAAACATGAAACCTAGACCTCAGAAAACTTGGGCTGGTCATTAATGGATTCTGGTTCACCAAATATAACCTATAATACCGCCTAATACTTTTAATATAAAAAACAGATTTTCAATTTATATTAAAAGATTTTAATAATTTATATTGAGTTGATCTTTTACTTTGTGATTGCTATTAAGATAATAGAAATGTTGTCTTAGATAAAGTGAACATTTTTTATTTAGGTAATACAACTTCCTGAAAAAAATCGACCAACCAACTCAGAAAGGTGCTAAGCAAGCTAAATTTTAGCTTGCAGACTCTATTCAGAGTGCTTATTTGTAACGTGTTACGGGTGTTATCATATGGATCAGAGGCATGTACACTTCTTATGGTTCTAGTAAACGTCGAAAATCATTCGATATGTTGTATTACGAACGAGCAACGAGCACAACGAATAAAGAAGCTCCTTCATATATTGGAGAGTTTCAAACGATATAAATGGGGATAGATTGGTCAACTGATGCGAAATGTAAAGTACTTTCTACTGTTTAATCATATAGAGCAAGATTGAAGGGAAGAGTGACCCAGGTCAAAGGCGTCACTCCTGGTTGAAAAACCTGAGGCAATTGGACAGGATTAACATTAATAGATTTTTTCATGCAGCGCTCAGTAAAAGAATATAGGCCGTTGTTATCGCCAATATCCAAGGAGGATAGACACTTTCAGAACAACAGAAATTCACCAACCACCAGGCACCATCAGTAACAATGATTCGGTGTATTTATTTTTGTAGTCATGTTTTTTCATTCCCTTTACAGGTAAGTCATTTCAATCAGATGAGATTGTTGATATACAGTATGTAATGGGGATTAGCCATTCATTTTTTTTCATATTTTCCTCGGTAGGTCGCTTTGGATGCATCATAGTCAAAGTACTGTTAAAACTGATTAATTTTGAAACTGCATTGCATTTTTTTTTCAAAATCCATGACATCTAATGAGATATGGGGCTATAAACATCAGCAAAATGTCAAGAACCAAAACGAAGTACAGTCAATGTCAACTGCTCATTACCTTTTTTTCTGCCCCAATTTAGAATAAAATTAATTATAATTAATATTTTAGAGGATTTGATTAACTACAAAACATTAGTAATTACTCTGGAAATAAGTTCCAAACAATATCGAATATTATTAATGTAATCATGAAATAGGAATACAATCAACACGGTAAAAAAACAAAAGTTTTAATAATAATTTTTTTTTTTTATAATTATTATAATTTTTAAATATTTTATTTTAAAGAGAAACTATATGTCCAGGGCCGGGATTTGAACCCGGGTCTCCCACGTTTCCGTCGTGGTACTCTGCCACTTGAGCTACCCTGGCTCGCATCTCGGTCAGATAAATCCATATTCTTCACTGATCCCATATCCCCGTGTTCTCGCAATTTGCGGTGTATACGAAGGGAAGAATTTTTCTCTTCAAAATGAAATATTTTAAAATAGTAATAATTATTTTAAAAAATAAAATAAATTATCGATTATATAATGACGTAAGTCAACAAGACCCTAATTAAAGTAATGTTCAATGAATTGCGAGAACACAGGGATTCGTTAATTCATTGAACATTACTTTAATTAGGATCTTGTTGACTTACGTCATTATATCATTGATATTTTATTTCATTTTTTAAAAATAATTATTATAATTTTAAAATATTTCATTTTGAAGAGAAAAATTCTTCCCTTCGTTTACATCGCAAATTGCGAGAACACGGGGATATGGGATCAGTGAAGAGATTGGATTTGTCTGACCGAGATGCGAGCCAGGATAGCTCAAGTGCCAGAGTACCACGACGGAAATGTGGGAGACCCGGGTTCGAATCCTGGTCCTGGACATATCTTTTCTCTTCAAAATAATAAGTATTTAATGATGCTTCACAAACGTTTATGGTAGCTGGAGATTACTGAAAAAAATCTAAAAACATAGTGACGCCAATTACGAAGGTTTAACCAATGAAATATGATTGCAAGAGTACACTACAAATCACATGTCTATCATGAGAGTACTTTCGGTCAACATATTGCAATTTTTCTGTTAGTCTTGACATTCTATTAACAAATTTTTAAAAAAATATTGATCATTTCTAATAACTAAATTGTTTCTAGAAAATAATATTGCTGCTTGTTTTATCTGTATGAACAAACCGAAAAAGTAAATTCATATATTTTTCTGATCAATTTTCGATTGCAGAGGGATTCTAGAGATACCTACCATTCCTCATATATCCTTATTAAATTATGTTATGTCTTGACCCACCATTTCTTCTGTATTACTGTATTAATATAAAAGGTTTAAACTGTTATATATTCACTAGAGCTAAATCAACGAATTAATAATACTAAAAATCGGCCAGCTGCTAACAAATTGGATCCAGTTAACTACAGTATATAGTGTTAGCTAAATCAAAGTTTGTTGACCTCATAGGCTCGACAATAAACAAGCTATTGAAACATTTAAAAACTTGCCATGTAAATATTTATTATTTTTAGGTTATAATTGTTAATAATATTTACATATAATCCTTATCACTTTCCTATAATTCTAATTTCATTACTGTCATTTCAATTCCTTTTGGCTGTATTGCATTTAAATTTTTATCGTTATTTCTAATAGATTGGATAAGATTCAGGCTTTAATGGGTTGTTTCTAAAATAATAAAATTAATATTTTATCTTTCAGAGATTTATTGAATTACTAACAAAAGATCTTCATAATTCTCTGTACAATTTTAATTGTTAATTAAAATTCAGTATATGTATTTAATAAAACTCAATAATTTCTACTAAATAGTTAAAAACTAAACTTATAAATAGCTAATATATAAATAAAATGCAATATACTAAGTCAAAAACATGATTTTGAGAAAAGCCAAGAGTACTTAGTGTGATCACGAAACATTAAAAACAAATAAATAAATAAAGATATGACCTATTGGGTTTCATCAGTAGAAACATCTCAACTACGTATTCTAGCATTTTTATATATACATATATTTAGTGGTATATTAATATGATTTTCTTATTTACCAGAACACTTTGCCGCTTATTTCTCATGGCTTTAGTCTGGTTTTGAACATGAAGTTTTGGGAGAGTAAAATTGTTTGATTAAACTATTGAAAATTGTGAAAAATTAAATTTTTGAAATTTGGAGTTATCAACTTTTGATCCTGAACGCCGCATTTCGTAAATTCTACTATTCATAAAGTTTAATTTATTCAATGGGATCCAATTTGTTTCAAAGCTGTATTTAAACTATCGTAGCACGAAACATTATGTTATAAAAATAAAATATCAATAAATGTTTATAATTATTCATCCCTTATATTGTAATATGTGAAGTTACTTTCATTAATAAGTAAACAATTTAAGATTGGGTATCAGGATCTGTATTAATGAATTATTATACAGAAAAGTCAGATGTATCCAACTTCTATGGTTTTATCAGCTCGGGCTAAACAATTATATGAGTATTTTGTATTAGTTATTTGTATTTTTTTGATAAAATTAAAAGTAATCATATATAATTTTAGAAGGTCATGTTCAAAACCAATATAATTTACCGATCGCCTGATTCCTAACTATATAACATCGGTAAAAACAAAAACGTCGAAGGGGCCTGAGCGTGTGATAAGAGCGTATCTGAAAGGAAGCATCGTCCATTTCACATGATAACACATACTTCACTCAACGCTGTTATATCCTCTTTTCTAAGTTTTGTATTTAGTATAATTCGGGTGCGTACGTTAGAAAATAAATTGATTATTCTGTTTGTAATAGTATAAGAAGATGACATATGTTTGATGTTTAGGTTCATCGGTATAACTTATGGGCGTTGTTGAGGATGTGTTTTGTCTTGTATTGTTTGAGATATAAAGTGATCATTGATAATATATAGATAGATAGTATATAGATACAGTTTTGATCAACTGTCATTATATAATGCTGGAAAGATAAACCGGAGGGGGTTCGGCAAGGGTGGGGGATACATATGTACTCATTCAGACCATATACCAATTAGGTAAATACTCACTCGAGTAGAAGAGGCAGTGGCCTGGGATGACGAGTACGGAAATGAGGCAGAAGAATATCATTCTCAGCTCCTGTGCCAGCTGCTTCAGAACATGTTGCCGTCCGACCTGACCAACTCCACTAGAATCAATACCGCTGCGGCCGGTTGCCGCCGCCAGGAGCGCCACCTGTCCGCATTCATACCCTCCATTCACCTTTCCCTCCCTCACCTATTCAATTCATTATTTATTTATTTTCACCACCCCCTCTTGATTAAAAATTAAGAACCTCGAAGAAGAAAGCAGATTAGAGCTGACATGTCTAATTACAATTAATGACCCCGAGCATTGACATCGCATTGGGGCAATCAGAATTTTCGGAGCCAGTGATAAGGCAACAAATATTAGGGGGAGAACCATACCTCGCCTCAGGACAAGATACTAATTTTTTGTTTTGTTTAGAACAAAACAAATTTAATACTTCAAGAAAAAGCTATAGTTTCTTCACTTATTTAAATTAGTTACGAATTATGATCAGGGTCAATTCACTACCGAATCACATATACTTTCAGAGATTCTATATCTAAAAATCCGGATTAGCGATTTGGATATTATTTTAAACCTGAATCATTTATTAAACGAAGAGTGTTTCACTTATAAGTGATGTTCGTGATAAACTTATTCAAGAACTGATACATTTTTTAAACTTCCCCGATCTTATAGGCGAATATTCGTGATAAAAGCACTATTCGAAGAATTGGAAATAATGCTGTCGAAAAAAATCGTTCTTAACCCTCCGATTCCCGTTACTGGTAAGTTGCTGTCCATCATCAGTGAAATCCTGGAAGGTCCGGGCACAAATTTTCATTTGGCTTAACAACTGGAAATAAAAGGAATTGTGAAAATCATTGGAAACAGGTTCAAAATCGTCTTTAAAAACATTTGACCGAGAGCATAGTTCTCCAAGTTTTCTCCCAATTAAGGGTACCCTCTTTATAGAGAGTGGGTGAGCCCCAGAAGGGTCTTTCAGGGTTGAACAATCATCAGTCTTTCAGTTAGAAACAGGGTTGAACCATGGTTGTTAATAGTAAATAGTTTATCAACCACAGCAGGATTTGAACCCTTAACATTCAGTATAGCAACTCATAGACTGAGCATAGCAACTGAGCTACCTCGCTCCCTGGTTTTTAATTTGCAAGATATTATTTGAAGACATCATCATCATAATCATAGCCGTTCCTCTATATCGCTCATGCAGTGTAAGGTTTCTTTCTGTATAGCCCGGACCGTACGGTGTATTTGGTGACATAAAGGTCGATAATAACATCTGTCGTTTCAGGATTCATCGACCGAACCAAAGCCAACTTTGAATATAACAACTTAGTTATTTTCATTATTTTTACATAAAATCCATTACTAAAAACGGTATAGTAAATATAGCTGTCTAAAATATGCTAAATAGACCGATTTTCTACTAAGATCTACTTCTAGAAGAGTACGTAATGGTTTTATCATTATTGGCGCTCCCAATTCATCCCTTACCCCCTTAATACTCACCTCAACAGTGCTCATTATGAATGCGGTCATGTGTGGGTGTGAGCATGTTTTTGCTCTATTTGTTGATAGTAAAACCAAGTTTACTATCATTTAAAACCAAAAAACTGACTTTTGGGACTTTGAAATTTATATGCGAATTAAATTTAACGACTAAGTTTAAGTAGAGAATTAATAGAAAATGCTAGAAGAAAGTGTTTGATAGCCACGTGTTGGACGATTTTTTTTAACAGCTATATTTAATAGCCTCCATCCCGTTAAATCTAGTCTCCGTCATTAATGGTGCTGCTGGCTTGCTTTAACCTTAACAATAAAATGCTATTTATAACAAGCTCTATGGATTGGGCAGTATATCCAACCTTGGATTGAATGAACGGCTTAATATAATTAATATAATTATTAACGGTCAATAATTTTTTTAAATATTTATTAAAACATTTCTCTTTTCATTTTAACAAATACATTTTTTTACAATATAAAATCTATTATTTTTCTCGTGTAGTTGATATTGATGATACCAATACCTAGTTTACTGATAAAAAACAAAACCTATGAAGAAGATAAACCAAAACCCAGACAAAAAATTATGGACAGATGAACATAGACGAGATTGGAGAAAGAATGAAGAAATACTGGGAAGAAAGAAAGACAAAGAAAGAATATAAAGCTTGATTTGTATGCGATACATACCTGGACAAACCCATAAATAAAAATATACATATATTTATATCTTGTATAATATACTTTATATACTCTATATCACTCCTTTAAAAGAAATTGGTGATTTTAAGTTAAGCCTTCAGTTGCAATTTTATAGGTTTAAGCTTTTTAATTCAGAAACGACATATCTGATATTCCATTTCCAACATTTCTTTTTTAATTAAGTCATATTTGGAGTTGTATCATGCATTTATGAATATCCCATAATGACATAAGTTTTTTTTTTTTTTTTTTTTTTTAATTTATTTATTGATATTTACAACTGTATAAAAAAAAAAATACATCTAGTAAATGGGCTAAGCGATACAAAATGACATGTGAAAATGACATGTAGAGAAACTACCCACTGGTAGTACTCAAATCACAAGTTCAACTAAGAAGTCACGGGGCCATCTTCTTATGACATAAGTTAAAATAAAAAAAGTTTCAAGCTTTTAAATGTTTTCTAATGGTTAATAAAATAATTTCAATAGCATTATTATAATATGTAGGATGGAAATAGTTGGGGATGCAGTCAATGTAAACAACTAACAAGTGAGACTTATTTATTGATAGTGCCGACGTTTCGACCTACTTTGTAGGTCATCTTCAGGGCTATGAGAGAAAACATATAAAACAATAAACTATAAAAAACATTACAGTAATAATGTATCAATATCATATAATGTATCAATAATATTGTATCAATTTTCTTTCATTTTTACTTATGTAACTCTCCAGGATTCTACTGTCATGCATTTTATATTTTATCTGTATTATAATAAGTTTTCCATACATTTATATAGTTTTTTATATTTACACTTTTCATTTTATAACTTTCTGTTTACCTTCTCTTTTTCTTTCTCTTTACATTTCGTGGTACTGTAATGTTTTTTATAGTTTTTATTTTTTTGTCTGTTTTCTCTCATAGCCCTGAAGATGGCCTGCAAAGTAGGTCGAAACGTCGGCTCTATCAATAAATAAGTCTCACTTATAAGTTGTTTACATTGAGTTCACCCCCAACTATTTCCATCGTACATTAGTTGACTGGAAGTAGTCAACGATTTTCTCCCCATTATTACAATATAATGCTTTACTTTAACAATGCCCAAACTTTTATTTTATTCACGCACACGGAATTTTCAAATACACCTCAATTGAAAAATTATGTTTTATGAGATATGACATTGTTATTTTGTAGGGGTGATATATTCTACATCACACTAGTATGTTAATAGAAAAAATATTTTTAATTTTAATTTTAGTAATTAAGTATTCAATTAAATATGTTTACTTTTAGCTATATAAAAATATAGACGTCTGTTTAACTTAATAAATTTGGTTAAAATAAGCTATTAATAATTTTAAGAGATAATCATATATTATAATATTTTTAGGTTATATATAATAATAATTTTATTATTAATTATTGATAATATTTAATCTTTTTAAATTATAACTGATTGTATTGAAAAATTCAATGTTGAGGTATGTATCTGCAACCTTTATTCGGTGACGTAGTTAGTTGACTTTGCCCATGTGGGTTTGAATTGTGTCTAAAATAGATTAGATGATTAAAACTGACCACTTTAAAACTGGCATAAACTTTATTGGGGCACAATGAAGCCTGCCCCAGACAATGGCAGGGCGATGGATGAGTAGGGTCCGATAATACCGTGTTGTCAATAACTAACCTTTAGCTTTCGAGCATTAATACAAAATTATTCTATTTCGTATTTGTTAAAATATTTAATTTTAATATTTTATTTATATATTTTTAAAATTAAACATTATTTAACATTTTAGACCATCATTAGATTAAAAGATATTCTTTACATTAAAAAAAAAAAACAGTCGCGTGTTCGCAGCCTGGCAGGCCATAGGATTTTTTTAAAAGGGAGCGAAAAATTCTTGGTTATGCATTCCTTCAGAAAGGATATAAACTAGTGGTCTCGAGCCCGTGCTGTCAGGTGCACGTTAAAGGTCCATATCCTAATAAAATAAGGATAGGCGAAACTTAGAGCTCCCACTGAAAAATCTCTCGATTAGCCTTTACAGCATAAAATGAATTTTAATGAATAAATCAATAAGCATACGGCTATTGAAACAAAGTTGTGTTAATTTTATTAGATTTATATTTTATTTTATTATTTTATATTTATATTTATTTATTTCAATTTTGTGGATCCAAATTTTCAAAAATCAACTTCCACTTCATTTCAAAAGATTCAGTAAATGTGATTCGTTCCAAGCTTGAAAAACGCTTTGAAGATTTGAAAACCCTTCCAGGTACAAGAAGTTTTCATAACTACAGACCTTTGGAATGTTTTGGAACTTTAGAAGCAAGGCGAGTCAGTGGTAATGGTATAACATACAACATAAGAAGAGGGTTAACTTTAAATGTGAAAGAAGAAGATTTGTACTCCTATCGCTACATTGCTTGTGCATATGACAATCTCTGGTAGGTACTTTGGAATTATAACAGATGTTGCCTAAGAAGATGGAGATGTAACAGTTAAGTTTCTTCATCCGGGAGGACCATCCCCTTCATTTTACTGGTCAAAATGAGATGACATATGTGACGTGCCGATTCCACACATCCTTGCGGTTGAGCCTCCTCTATCTCAAAGGGATGAACATATCAATCAGTGCACCAAATGAAGATATTGTTTCAAAAACAATTCAGTACATTACCTTGCAAAACCTTCAAATAGAGTGAACTAGGCCTGTTGAGTAATGTTTGGTGACTGTAACTACATAACTGTTGTGTAGACTTAATTTGTATAATATCAGTAGGTCATATACTTTAAAACTGAATCTAGAAATCATATCTGAACTTGCATATTTTTTATTACAATGCTGAAGCTTATTATTAATTTTTTTTTTCAAAATAAAAAAATTGCTTATGCCTTTTTTAAGCTGTCTAGCCATTTATTGGAATTGAGAAGACCATATTTTTTGTAAATAATATGTTGAAACCACCAAAGGACTTATTAAATAGAAGGAACAAAATATACAGAGTTTTAATTTTACTAAATTAAACCCCATTTCACGCATATAATTTAGGGAAAAGAAATTTCTTGATTATCTCATAACCATTTTGAGTTATTCAATTTCACGCTAAGCCATGTTCGCATTTTTAAAACTAAAAAAATATATATAAATAATTTGTTTAACTACTTTAGATTTAACTTTAGTTAATGATATATTTTTTTCAAATCCCTTATAGTTATGAGCACCTAACATATACATTTGGTCAAGCTTGGATTTCAAATATGTAAATGAGAAATTATTTAATTTTTTAAGACACATTTTGTTTGGCATTATCCACAGCGCGGAAATTGAAAAACTTCACTCAACAAACATAAGTCAATAGGCCCTGTTCACTCTATTTGGAGGTCATAATTCAAAAACTAAATGAGATAAAAAATTCAAATTTGGTGGTTTTATTTACCTCTACAACAGTCATACTAAGTTTCATTATGAACATATCATAAAAAAAGATATCATTAACTAAAGTTAAATCTAAAGTAGTTAAACAAATTATTTATATATATTTTTTTAGTTTTAAAAATGCGAACATGGCTGAACGTGAAATTGAATAACTCAAAATAGGTATGAGATAATCAAGAAATTTCTTTTCCCTAAATTATATGCGCGAAATGGGGTTTAATTTAGTAAAATTAAAACTCTGTATATTTTGTTCCTTCTATTTAATAAGTCCTTTGCAAGTTTCAACATATTATTTACAAAAAATATGTTCTTCTCAATTCCAATAAATGGCTAGACAGCTTAAAAAAGGCATAAGCAATTTTTTTATTTTGAAAAAAAAATTAATAATAAGCTTCAGCATTGTAATAAAAAATATGCAAGTTCAGATATGATTTCTAGATTCAGTTTTAAAGTATATGACCTACTGATATTATACAAATTAAGTCTACACAACAGTTATGTAGTTACACTCACCAAACATTACTCAACAGGCCTAGTTCACTCTATTTGAAGGCTTTGCAAGATAATGTACCGAATTGTTTTTGAAACTAGATTTTCATTTGGTGCACTGATTGATATGTTAATCCCTTTGAGATAGAAGAGGCTCAACTGCAAGGATGTATGGAATTATGTATTATATTCTATTAATTATGTGTAATTCAATAAGTTTGGAGTAGTATGCGCCCTCTGATACTATTCCTTATGTGCTCTCAGTTTAATGAATGTTGATCATGTTGCATCCTTCAGGAATCTTAATAACGGCTGGGTTTCAACCTACACACTCAGCTCCCACCTACATCCTTCCAATTATTAATGATTATGTGTTTGAGAACAGCTTCTTATTAGAAACATATATTGTTTTCCCAAATATGAAAATGTAATACCTTTCTTTTAAAAGGTTTAGCCATTCAATGGAATTGAGAGACCCGTATTGCTTGGAAATAATATTTAGACTTGCAAAGGACTTATTAAATATAAGGAACTAAATACACAGAGTTTTTATTTTACTAAATTAAAGCCCACTTCACGCAGTTAATTTAGGGAAAAGAAATATCTTGATTGTCTCATACCCTTTTTGAGTTATTGAATGTAACGCTAAGCCATGTACGCATTTTTAAAACTAAAAAAAAATGTATATAAATAATTTTTTTAAATACGTTAAGTTTAACTTAAGTTAATGATATATATATTTTTTCAAATCCCTTATTGTTATAAGAACCTAATTTAAAAATTTGGTCAAGATTGGATGCAAAATATGTAAATGAGAAAATATTTTCTTTTTTACGACACATTTTGTTTGGCATTATCCGCGGCGCGGAAATTAAAAAACTTCACTCAACAAACATATCTCAATAGGCCCTGTTCACTCTATTCGGAGGCCATAATTCAAAAACTAAATGAGATAAAAAATTCAAATTTGGTGTTTTTACTTACCTCTACATATAGAACAGGAATACCAAGTTTCATTAAAATCGGAGGTGGTGGGTGAAAATCTTTTTTGTGGTTGAATTGACGTGGAATGACCCTAGGCAAACGATCTATGCTCCCAATTAATTATAAAAGACTAATCTACAAGACCATCATACGACCTATTTGGACTCCACTAAGCCATCGAATTCCTCTCGTATCCAATAAAATATCCAAAACAATCCAAAATCCTTCGTAAAATCCTCAATGCTCCTTATTTTGTTAAGAATAAAGTCATCCATAATGTCCCATTTGTTGGTTATTTGGCCCGGACCCGCTATCTATCCTTTCATAACAAACTTCATTTCCACTCAAACCCTCTAGTTTCCTCTTCAATTCACGACAATCCTCCGAGGCGTCTGAAAAGAAGATGGCGCCGTGACCTTCTTAGTTAAACTTGTGATTTGAGTAGTACCAGTGAGTAGTTTCTCTACTTGTCATTATGCATCACTTAGCCTACTTACTTGTTGTATTATTGTAATACAGTTGTAAATATCAATAAATAAATAATAAAACAAAAACGAAGTAAAATCTAAGTGAATTAAAGATTGGTTAATTTAATCTGAGTTATTAAATTATTTTAAAACTACCTCATTTCTAATTCGCAATACCGAAAATTCTATCATCACCTTATATTATAGTCGAATAATTAATTTGATATCTCTATACTTTAACAACTTCAGTTTTAATACTTAAATTACAAATTGCAGCGATGTGCACAGTTTCGGAGCTAGGACTTGCCTGAGAGGCTAGGGTAGGAAGTACAGGTTCTATGTTCACTCAGGTTATATATTCGTTTAGTGCATTTTCAATGTTATAAAAACGTATTTCATGTAATAAAATCTAAGTAAATTAATTGATGGTCAATTTAATAGACATAATAGTTACTAAAGTATTTTAAGACTACTTCATTTCTGATTTTCATTAGTACAAACTGTTTCATTACCTTTTAGTATAGTTGAAATCTTTATTTGTTTTGAATATATTGTTTAACTTTAGTTTCAATAGTTAAATTATAAATTGCAGCGATGTGCGCAGTTTCAGAACTGGGACCTGACTGTAGGCTAGGGTACGGAATACATACTACGCAATATACATAACTATCGGACAATTATCACATTAATATATTCTTTTTTAAGTAATAAAGGGCTCTACAATGTTTTTTAAAATTTATTAATTGATATTTACAGCTGTATTACAATAATACATCAAATAAATAGGCTACATGATACATAATGACATGAGTTAATGGCAAGTAGAGAAACTACCCACTGGTAGTACTCAAATCACTAGTTCAACTAAGAAGGTCACGTGTCCATCTTATTTTCAGACGCCTCGGAGAATTATCGGGAATTGAAGAGGAAGCTAGGTTTGAAACTAGAGGGTTTGAGTGGGCATGAAGTTTCTTATAAAAGGATAGATACCGGGTTAGGGCCAAATCAGCAACAAATGGGAGGGGAACATCTAACGCTTCTTTTATATATTCAATGTGAGTTGGGTTAATGATTTCAGGATGTGGATGAAAGATTTTGGAAAGGTATTTACCAAATAACTGTGATTTTTCTCCGTCAGATCTTGTCTAGTTATTTGATTCAGTAAGGAGTGGATGATCAAATTCTTTGAACTTTAGGAGTTTTTGGTGGTCATCCATAATGCTTTGTCGGTGGTTGTAAGATTTTCAGTCCAGGTAATTAAATTTTGAATTTTGAACTTCTTGATTTCTGCTTTTAGATTGTTAGTTAATTTTGTGTAGATAGTTTATCTGCTGGATATCGAGTTCTATGCCACTACGATCTTTTTCTGCGTTTTATTCTTAATGAGATTCGAATATGCTGTGGTAAATCAGTCTGTTGACAGTTATTAATCGTATGATTTGTGATGTTATCATGTAAACTGCTTCTGATTGAAGATGTAAGTTTTTCTATGGCTGTATCAATGTCTTGTTTTGTCTTAAGTGAAATTTTTAATTCCAGTTTGTCCTCCGAGTCATAACAAAAATCGTCCCAGTTAACACGTCGTGGGAGGGGAAGGCTTGGGAGCGAAACGAGTGCTAGAAAAGGAGGACTGGACTATGATCTGATGAAAGGTCGTCCAAGGATTCAATATTGTCTTGTGCGGGAGAAATCTGGGATGTAACAAATATGTCAAGGATGTCGGGACGTTTTTTAAGGGATGTAGGCCAATAGGTAGGATTTTTTGGGCCAAGGATTGAGTAGCTCTTTGAGGATGTGAGAGAAGATAGAATATTTCCACTGGAGATGGATGTTCGACAACCCCATCGTTGGTGTTTAGCATTGTAGTATCCTCCAGCAACGAAACGCGGTCCAAAAGATCGGAATAGTGAATCTAAAAGGTTATGAGAGATGGAACTACAGGGAGGACAGTATACAGCTGAAAGTGTGATATGGAAAGGGCGTAATGTTATGGATACTGATGTTGAACAAATTTATTAATATAGCTTTTACTACATAAATTAAAAAAATGGTTAATTTAAGAGTCATAAAATTTATTAAATTATTTTGAAACTTCCCCGTTTCTTATTTGCAACTGTAAAACTAGGTTCATTACCTTCTCTTATAGTAGAATACTTTATTTTCTCAGTATATTTTGTTTCAATATTTCACTAATAAGTTGTAGCGATGTGCGCAGTTTCGGAGCTGGGACCTGACTAGAGGGTAGGGTACGAAGTACAGGTTCAATGTTCGCGGTAAAAGGGAATAGGAAAAAATTAAATTTACGTATTTTTTAGGGTTATATTAACGTTGTAAGAAAGTATTTTAAATAGTAAAATCTAAGTAAATTAATGATTAACAGTTAATTTAACAGGCATAAAAATTTTAAAATTATTTCGACACCAACTCATTTCTAATATGAAGTAGTAAAAATTTCTAAAGGAAGCATCGTTAATAAATAAAAGGAGTAAAATTTTATAATCGGTAAAAAATTATAAATACTACATAAATATTATTATATATACATAAATATTACTTCCTGTGAATAAAATTGTGTAGAAAAATTCAGGTTCAATGTTCGCGGAGTAGAAGGGAATAGGAAAAAAATTAAATTTATATATTTTTTAGGGTTTAATTAACGTTGTAAGATAGTATTTTAAATACTAAAATTTAATTAAATTAATGATTGGTTAATTTAACAGGCATAAAACTTTTAAAATTATTTTAAAACAAACTCATTTCTAATATGAAGTAGTAAAAACTTCTAAAGGAAGCGTCGTTAATAAATAAAAGGAGTAAAAATTTACAATCGGTTAAAATGTATAAATACTACATAAATATTACTTCCTGTGAATAAAATTGTATAGAAAAATAAATAAATAAAGTTTTTTTCTATTGTACTATACATGAAAGACCTAGAAGAAAAAGGGTAAATATTTAATAACGTTACTTGCGTGGCCCATACTACAAAAAAAATTAGCGTTTTTCAACCAAATATTTGTATTATTATTTCTGTGATATAAAATACAATTAAACTCAAAGTATAGTCCATTGTTAATGGCATTAGCCATCTGCTAGTCAATTTCTCGATCCCACGCGGATACCATTCCTTGGAAAGGACTTCTTGGACCGGAATTTCAATTTCCACATAATTATCAAATTTTTCCTCTTGAAAATGGGATCGAAACATGTAGTAACCTGATGGTGCGAGGTCTGGACTATATGGTGGATGAGGCAGGGGTTCGAACCCTTGAAGTTCTTTAATCTTTTCTTTGGTTAGGCGGGAAGTGTGAGCACGAGCATTATCTTGTAATAAAACTCTTTTTCGGTTGATAAAAACAGGATAACGCTCTGACAACTTCGCGTACAATCTTTCCCTCTGTTCGCAGTAGAGTTCAGGATTCATAGAGCATCTATCAGGAACAAATTCGTGAAGAATAACACCTTCAAAATTCCAAAAACCCATAGCATGGATTTTTTTTTCAAATTGCCCCATTTCAGCAACCGGAAAATCAGTTTGACCGCGATCTAGCCATTGCTCACGGGTATTCATATTTCGCCATTAAACCCACTTTTTATCACAGATGACAATCTTCCGGTAAAATCTCATATCACAAGGGGTTTTCTATAAATTTTCACAAATTTCTAACCTCTTAGCTGATTGCTGAGGAGTAAGTTCTTGAGCGACCAGTCTACAGCACTTCGCCTTCCCAATGGAGCGTAGATGGCAACTAACAGTATCTTTCGACACACCACAGTCCCTGGCAAGTTCGCGAGTACTTGTGGATGGATTTGACTCAACAGGTTCCTGCAGAACCTCATCAATATCTATTAATGGTCGCTCGGAGTCCTTCTTTCTTTCCAACTTCGTATCTCCACTACTACGTTTTTCAAACCAATGCCGTGCAGTGTTGGTCAAGGACACCATTTCCTTCATAATTAATTATTTCACGAGCTGCTTTTGAGTATTTTTTTTTTTAAGAAGTCGAATGGGATTAAATAAGCATACAGAATGCTCAAAAGGTGTTATTAAGTTGTGGTAAGTATTAAAATATTTACAGCCCTTTGAAATCTTGAATTTGAAAAACAGTCATTTTTTTCTTAACACCCTATTACCCCCCCCCTCCCTTCCAAAATAAATGTCCTTTTTAGTATTAAGAATCATAAGTTTTATATTATTCATAGTGTTCACGCCTTACATTTGTTGCATAAAATTGAAGTGATTAATAAAACCATTTATCGTTCCCAAATCTGATATATGCAGCTTCTGAATATTGTCATATAAGAACCAGACATTAAGTCTACATTGAGGGTTAAATTTTAAAGTCAATTTTTTTTAATGTGGAGGTAAAAGGTCCAACATGTTTTTGCAACTATGAAATAATGATTTCTATACAAACCTAGCTCCAGAGCACAATGCATTGTTTTATGTGATGATGCCATCATTACGTATATTATTTTTATTAACTATATTTACAGAAAATCTTTACACACTTACTTCTAAATCATTAAACTAAGCATCAATACTGTGAATCATTCTTGCATAAAAATTATGATCAACAACTATTTTGTGCTCAAACTGGTTTTTATTGTGTTTTCTTAAGTTAGTATTTTTTTTTTTTCACTAACTAACTTGTTTCTTATTCATTATATTGCTCACTTAGTCTCTAACATTCCCATGTTAACAGTCAAAATCTGTTGAATTCCACTATCCCATAAATATAAAATGAATATGAATTATCAATATTCATATTGTTCACGTAGGCTTCCACGGTCGTTGATATTCTTCATCCGGGATGGACCGTGGTCATGTCGGTGCTATTAACCAAGCTTTCGCTCATCGTGCTGTGAGCTTCTTCAGGGTTAGTCAGTTAATGAAGAGCGGTATATTTTTCTAAACCCCTGGAAAATGTAGAATCACCTGAAATAAACTTACATACTAACGTATAATAATAAATTTATATATGTACATATATACAACTCTTTTACTGCACCGAGTGCATTTTAAGAGCATTTTGAGGATGTTAAAGGATTAAGGTTATGGGGTATAAATGGGATCATATATCTAGTGATGGGGAAGAGCGGGTGGTTGGCGTCGGTGTATTTATATCTGGGGGTGTGGTCTCGATCGAAGTCGGCCTTTCCATTGGCTGGTCTGTACCGGTCGTGTTGTGTTCGGTGGGGTGGGCTTCTTCTGAATGTGAATAGTGAGGTAATGTGTGGGTCTTTTGTTGTATGGCAGGATACCTGTTTTTGCTAAGCTTATAGTCATCTTCCTTTTTGAAATTGTTGGGTTCTTTGACAATTTCGATAGCTTCTCTCATGGTACGGAGATGGTAATTAGCTTCTTTTACAAGAATGGTGGTGTTTTCAAAGGGTATGTGGTGGTTGGAGTTGTAGAAATGTTTTGCTACAGCCGATTTTTCTTGAAATTCTTAGCGCAAGATATGTGTTCTTGCGTATTCTTTTTTGGATGGTCCTTCCTGTTTGTCCTATGTAGGCCTTGACGCAGGAGCAGGGTATACTGTAAATGTCTGGGGTACGTAGGCCCAACTTGTCTTTGGAATTCTGTAGGCTGTGAGCTATTGTTTTGTCGGTGGAGAATGTGGTTATGATATGCTGGTTCTTTAGGATTCTGGCAATTTTCTCTGAGTGTCGTCTGTGTTATAAAATTATTGTCTGTTTGGTCTTTGTCTTGTTTCTTGTGCTTTCTTTTGTTTTCTACTCGGTTAATGGTTTCTCGGTCGTATCCGTTCTTCAAGAAGGCTGTTCTCAAGTGCCTCTTCACTTTCGGAAGCTCAGACGATTCATCTATCATTTTGGCTCTGTTGAGTAGAGTGTTGATGATTCCTTCCTTCTGAGCAGGATGGTGATGTGAAGTGGCATGGAGGCATCTGTCTGTATGGGTCGGCTTTCGGTATATACTGTGACCTAAGTGGTTTCCTTTCTTTTCAACCAGGACATCCAGGAAGGGAAGTTTGCCATCTTTCTCCAGCTCCATGGTGAATTCAATGTAAGGTTGGATCCTGCTGAGGTAGAGCAAGAATCTCTCCAATGCGTCTTTTCCGTGTCTCCGGATGGCTAAGGTATCATCCACGTAATTGAACCAGCATTCAGATTGTTCGGCTGTAGTAGAGAGTGCCTTCTGCTCAAAGTTTTCCATGTACAGGTCCTTTTCTGGTGAGCTTAATGATGATCCCATGGCTGTCCCTTCCAGTTCTTCGTAGTAAACTCCATTGAATAGGAAATATGACTCCTTTGTGCATATCTCCGCAAATTGGTACTCTTCTTCACTTAGTAGGTTCTTCATGAGCTTCAGGACTTCAATGTCAGGGACTTTAGTGAAGAGCGACTTGACATCAAAGCTCACTAGGATGTCTTGTTCGTTGATCTGATGGTGTCTATAAATTGTTAGAGTTGCGGATATTATGTTTAGTTTTGCCATTGTGGGTTTTGATTATGTCTGAGATGTATTTGGAGATATGGTATGTAGCCGAGCCAATGGTACTAACTATAGGTCTCATAGGAATGCCGTCTTTGTGTATGTTGCGTTGTCCGTACAGTCTTGGTGAAGTGGGGTCGGTCTTGTCTAGTTTCTTGTATGTGCCATCATTCAGGATTTCATTCATTTTGTGTAAGTATTGGTCTTTTTTCACGATGACTGTGGCGTTTCCTTTGTCTACAAGAATCACGAGAAGGTTGTCTCGTTTCTTTAGTGTAGTCAGTGCATTGTATTGGTCTTTTGAGAGGTTGGGTCTTGATGGCTTGGCTCTGCGTAGGACATGACTAATGTCCTGCCGGTTAGTTTCGGCAGTGTCTTGGTCCATGTTCTTGATACAGGCTTCTATATTGGTTACAATTTTCTCTACAGGTACACGTCATGGGCGATGGCGTAGTTGAATCTGGAGGACGCTTAGGGCATCATCTGGGAGTTTCTCGTCGGTGAGATTGATTACAGTCTTCTCTACTGAATCCTTGTAGTCAGCGCAGCTTGTCTTCTTAGCCGTTAATTTCTGGTATTTCCGTTTTTGGGGTAGCGGTGTGTTTCCGAAAGGTGCAATCCGCTTGTACCCAAGTGAGGAGATCAATCTTGTTCCAATTCTCGATAACTGGTTTGCTAGGAACATGTGGTATCGTAGCAACTTCTTCTCGACAGTGGCCAGTTCGGATCGGGTGTCGCTAATTCTTGGTTTCAATAATACCATCGATGATCGCCGTAGTGCATTTTGAATGCGTGGGCTAAATCCTTTAACCACCCCTAACCACATTCTCACCGACAAAACAATATACCACACCCTACAGAATTAGAGACAAGTCGGGACTACGTACCCCAGGCATTTACAGTATACCCTGTTCCTGCGTCTAGGTCTACATGGGACAAACAGGAAGGACCATCCAAAATACAATCAAAGAACACATTTCCACCCCCAGCAGCCGAGCAGTTAACATCTAAGGATCTAACTATCAGCCTGCATCTTACGCTTTCTTCTCAAAATATTTCCAAGCCTGCGCCTCAGACAAGAACAACTACCTCCAAGGCACCCCCCAGCACCAGACAGACCCAGCCAGGTACAGCCCGACCTACCGGACCATTCAGGGAAGAGGACTTCCCCCACCTAAGACAGACCAGGGCCCAGGCCCGAGCTGCAGCGGACCGACCCGAGTCGACATCCCCACCACAACATGACTGGACACAAATCCCCCCCCCATGGCCATGGCCCTGGCGGAAAACATAAAACAACTCAGTATAACTACAGCTAAACTCGTAGAGATGCTCTCTGGTGTATCATCGTGAGCTACAACTTAACGTTACTCAATTTTAACGGACTTTTACCGAAGATTACGGAGGTATACGCCTTAATAGCACAGAGCGACCCCACAGTAGTTGTACTTACCGAACCCCAGAGTGAGCAACCGGCGTGTGCGCATACCAGGCTACGCTTTGGTGGGAGATCAACATGATGGAGTCCTGATAGCGATTCGCCATGGCGTCAAGTGGAGGGAACTTCCCCCACCTGTGGCTACCACGGACCAGAAATTACACACCGTAACTGTCCAAGTTCTTCTGGACAAACCAACCACTATCACAGGCCTATACCGGAGGCCTCGCGCCAGAAGAATTTCAGAGATTACTCAACGAATGCGCCAAGAGGACGAACCATTGGGTAGTGGGCGACCTGAACGCCCGACACTCCCTTTGGAATAACAAATCTTGTATCGCAGCGGGGAAGATAGTGTTAAAATCGTGGTTCACCCTAACACCTATACTTTTAGGCATAGAATAAACCCTTCTTTTAGGTCTACGGTTGATCTCCTACTCACACGGCAGCCGCACCGATTCATCGATTGCGCCACGCTAGATTTAATAACGACGGACCATCGACCCGTGCTATAACTGCTAGATGGGGAAGCACCGGCGCCACCTCCGCCGAACAGGTACAAGTACCAAGAGGCAGACTGGTAATTTTTTAAATCTCAGATCTACCGTAATCTTTCGACGGTTCCTACTCTACGAACGACGAGTGAAGTAGACCTCTATATAGAGCATTTCACTGATGTAATCAGAAGCGCCGCTAATGCAGCAATCCCCAAGTTCAGGCCCTTACCACCAGCTCTGCGTCCCCCACGTGATCATATTCTGAAACTTATCGCCCTCCGCAATAAGTGGAAGAACAAGTGGTATAGGACCAGAGACTATGAGGTAAAATCGGTGGTAAATTCACTTACCACTCAGATTCGAAACCTCATGAAACAATGGCGGACTGCTTTGTGGTATGAAAAGCTTCGGTCCACCCATGGTGACCATAGAAAGTTCTGGAAGCTACTTAGAACGAGCACCAGAAAAAGGAACTACACAAGGTTTCAGGATGGAGACAAGATACTAACAGACCAGGAGCAGGCTGTTAAGTTTGCAGATCACTACGGTGACCGGATAGCAAAACGGACCATAGACATGTCCGAATAACCGACAGAAGAGATCGGAAACAATTACATGTTTGCATCTCCGAAGCAGCTGAAGGCAATACTCCGTCGTTCGCGAGGTGGTAAAGCCCCAGGCTCCGACGGGATTCAGACTGTACTGTTGAAACATCTACCGAGGAGAGGCGCAGCTCATCTGACAAACCTCTACAACTCCTGTCTCAGGCTGAGATACTTCCCTGAGGCATGGAAAAGAGCTACCCTCTTCCCGCTCCTGAAGCCTGCGAGAACCGGCAATCAGCCAGCCGATTACCGACCCATTAGCCTGCTTCCGCACATGGGCAAAGTTTTTGAGAAAATTATTCTTAATTATCTCAAAACCTACTGCTCGGAAGTAGCTCTGATCCCACCGGAAGAGACCGGCTTCCAAGCCGGACTGTGCCCGGACCATCATCTGGCGAAGCTACACGCGGAAATCAGCGAGAACAACGCTAAGAACATGGCAACCGCCATGATATCTATAGACTGCACGGAGGCGTTCGACTCAGTGTCCCATAGTCTTCTATGTAAGACACTGCAGGACAACGAGTTTCCCGAGCAGCTCTATACTATCATACGGTCCTTTCTGACGCGACCTTCAACTAAGGCACGAGTCGGCGAAGAGCTGTCCAACCCCTTTGATCTCACTTGTGGTGTCCCGCAGGGCTCTGTGTTATCACCAGTTCTTTTTTCAATCTACACGGCGGAAACTGTTGGAGCGAGATACAGAAATGCCACTGTCGCGGCTTACGCCGACGATATAGCAATTTATAGCAGTTCACTGAACGCTAAGAAAGCTCTACGACAGGCAGAGGCAAGAACCATCCAGCCAATCAGATAGTGTACCTGGGCGTCACCCTAGACAGGCACCTGACGTTGACCCAGCACTGCATGAGAAAGATCAAACAGACTAGGACAAAGTCATACAGGTTGAACCACCTGCTCACCTCATCGAATTTATCATAACGCCTCAAACTAATGATATACAAGGGGGTCCTCAGACAAGCCCTTCTCTACGGAGCGCCAATGCTCAATAACATAGCTCCGACTACCACGAAGAGACTCCAACAGTTTCAAAACACCATATTAAGGCGTATAGTACGACATACTACACTAAAACGCTCAAAAACTGACATAATACATGACACTCTCGGATTACCGACCGTGACAGATTTTATAACTCGGAGGCATATCAAATTCTTTGATAGCCTCCAGCACTGCACTAACCCGCTATTCAGCACTTTGAGACCAGCAAGCTGGCCACAGCGCTGGCAAAAGTATGTAAGTTCCCTCAGTCTCGACTGAGGTGTATTATTATTACCCTTAGGTTAAGTTTAGTTTTTATATTTCAAACAACCAGTGAGCCCCATCACTTGACACCTGATCCTAGTTAACCCCATAACCTCAATCCTCTAACTTCCTTAAAATGCACCCGGTGCAGGAAAAGAGCTGTATATATGTATATATATATAAATTTATTAATATACGTTAGTATTTAAGTCTGTTTCAGGTGATCGTCTTTCCAGGGGCTTGGAAAAAAAACAAAAAAAAAAACCTCTCTTCATTAACTGACTAACCCTGAAGAAGCTCACCACAGCACGATGACCGAAAGCTTGGTTAATAGCACCGACATGACACGGTCCATCCCGGGAGAAGAATATTCATATTGTTGCATTAAATATTTCAATTTTAGTTTTATAATATTTAGAAATACCAGAATGGAAATAAATTCGAGAGACGAATCCTTAGGATAATTTTGGGACAAGCTTTCAACGATAATGCTTGGAGACAAAGAACAAATGCCCAAATAGCAAGCCCCTTTAATGACATAGACGTCGTAAAATATATAAAGGTTGGAAGGCTTTCTGGGCGGGCATGTTGCTAGATAGGGAGACGATGAAATCCCAAATAAAATACTGGAAGATAAGTTATACGCTAGGGATGGGGAAGGTTATATCAATCTGATACTAAAAAGTAGTTGATACAAGTATCAGATACAGTCGAAATGTACCTGATACTTTTGTACCAATTGATACAAGTATCAGATACGGTCAGATTGATACAACCTTACCCATCCCTAGTTAGATGCATCAGCTATTCAGTATTCACGAATATATTCACTACCTCATGCTATTTATTACTATAACATACAAATTAAAACTGATATTTTTTTTTTATATCTACTTTGTGAATCAAATTGTGGGATTTAATTTACCATAGAACATAGTTCTTAAACATTATATTAATTATAGAAATATATATTATATAATTTTCTATATTAAACATAGAAAATTATATTTTCCCCGCCCTAGTCTTAATTGGATTCTTTTCCAGAGGTCTGTTCTTGTGTTTATCAATTTACTATTTAGTATATTACTCATAAATAAATAGCGCATCTGGGGTAAATAAGCACCAAAAGAATTATAATGGTTACAGTTTATTAATTCAATACATATGTTTTAGAGGTATGTTATTATATGTTTAGAGCTATGACCGGGCCAATAGGGGTTCATTAATGGATATATCTATACCATAAAGTAAAACCAATTGACATAAATTATTGAAATCGGGTGCTAAAAATAAATAAAACAGCTATACCTTTTTAAAGAGTATAGCGTGCGGCTGCAAACAAATTTTGTATAACAACCCAAATTCTACATGTCTTGGAACGTGAATAGCAAAAGTTTGAGGTAGGGTTAAAATCTATTTTTCATTGTTCAATTCCATAGCTTTAAAAAAATATTAACCAATAAAAAACATGATTTTAATCATTTGATGCCTTGTGCAGGTTACTATTTCGGGGAATAACTCTTTTTCCTTTAAAAATGATAAAAAAAACTGATGCCCCAAGAAAGACTTCTGTGGGATATTTGTATTCAACTACAAAAGTATCAGATACAGAAAAGTATCAGTATCACTTGTATTCAGATACAGGAAAATTCAGTATCTACCCATGACTAGTAAAAGTATCAACTGATACAAAAGTATCAGTATCACTTGTATCAGATACAGGAAAATCCAATATCTACCCATCCCTACTATTTGCCAAGAGGAGAATCAGCAGGCCAAGACTGCGGTGGGCCGATGGAGTGGCAGAGGATGCGCTGTCCATCTTGGGAATAAGGAACTGGAAAGCAGCAGCATTGCACTGAGATGACTGGCGGTTGATGCTACAGGAGGGCTCGACTCGCCACGAGTTGTAGCGCCAGAAAGGAGAAGAAGATAATGCACATAAAATATAAACACAAACAACAGAATCAAATTCAACAATATATATTTACAAAATAATTACATAACAGAGTTAGACAACGAAAATGAATTTTAACTATACACGGTATAAGAATTATTTCATTGTTATTTTGTTATTATTTTTATACAAAAATTCAACTTTAAAATCGTGAATTCATTCTTCAACTGTTGTTAAATAGAAATGTACCATAAACAAATCACAGTACAAAATAAAATGGACCAATTTGCTTTCCAAGAAGGAACATGAAATTTTTCTAGGATTCAGAACTTCACAGCACAGGAGAGAGTAGAGTTTTTTTGCATCAACTCTAACATTGTTTTCTGCATCACCTTTGCAAATAATAAACAAAAATATAGAGTTTTATAAATAGTATACAGCAAAAAAACTTAAAGCTAACAAATAATTAATAAGTTACTCCCAAATTTTTAAGTGGTACTTCATGAGATATGTCATGGTTGTTCAGTCCACTAGAATTAACTGCTGAATATTACAATAATATGCAGAAATGTTCTCAACATTATTTATAAAATCCATTACATGGATATTTATTTTTTTAGTCATTCTAAAGTCTCACTGATATAAATTAAAGTAAATCTCATTTCAGTCCATCTCAAAAAATAGATCCTGATTCTGACAACAATGCAAAAAATACTAATCTTTGTCTGTTTTATACTGATCCCATTAGATTTCTAAGTCAAACACAGGAACGCCAAAAAGAGGTTCAGCCACATTTTCTGGACTTGCACAAAGTACACAATTAATTTTTTTTTTTTTTTTTTTAAAGAAAATGGTCGACCTTGATGAAAATTGTGGAAGAAAATGGTCCGGAAAGAGGTCAATAAATTTCTCTGAATATCAAGAATATTTATTCAGTAGCCAACATTTCGACCCACTCTGTAGGTCTTCTTCAGGGCTAAATATACAAAATACAGACAATTTAAAATCACAAAATATTTAAAAATAGGTTAAGCATGGTAAAAACAAATGTTAAAATAAAAAGGTAGGAAAAAAACATACTATAGAATACAATAAGAAAAACAGAAAGTGCTAAAAATTAAAGAATAAGGTAATATAAATTCAAATGGGATAAATATTAAAGTAAACATACAAAAGTATCAGTTATCTGAGTGGTGAACATAGTTCTCAATGACCATCGTTCAACATAGTTCTCAATGACTTTCTCGACTCCATCACCCCTTTTTTCCCCCATGACATCATCCTCATTAAGAAATACGTTGACGATCTCCTCTTAGTTCTGAATCCCCGAAATACTTGCCTCTTTTAACTCTTACCATCCCCATCTCAAATTTACCATTGAAACCGAATTCAACCACACCCTTCCCTTTCTCGACCTCCTCATTATTAGGAGATTGATACAACCTTACCCATCCCTAGTTAGATGCATCAGCTATTCAGTATTCACGAATTTATTCACACTACACTACCTCATGCTATTTATTACTATAACATACAAATTAAAACTGATATTTTTTTTTTTGTATCTACTTTGTGAATCAAATTGTGGGATTTAATTTACCATAGAACATAGTTCTTAAACATTATATTAATTATAGAAATATATAATTTTCTATATTAAACATAGAAAATTATATTTTCCACGCCCTAGTCTTAATTGGATTCTTTTCCAGAGGTCTGTTCTTGTGTTTACCAATTTACTATTTAGTATATTACTCATATATAAATAGCGCATCTGGGGTAAGTAAGCACCAAAAGAATTATAATGGTTACAGAATTATTGTCCTTTGATTGGTACACCAAACCCACGTATTCCTGCAGACTTCTCAACTTTTTCTCACAGCACCCTTACCACCAGAAGATCAACGCAGCGAAAAACCTCATCCACCGATGTCTTTCCTTATCAGACACCCAATACCTACCAACCAACATCCAACGAATCAAAAACATTTTACTCTCCAACAACTTCCCATCCCACATCACCAGTAAACTGTTATACCCCCTTCAAAACCATGTTAATGTTCTTTACCCCCCTAATCCAACAGTACCGACCCCCAGCTCTTACCTGTACAGATCTTTTCCTTATATCCCCGGTCTATCTGATAATATCAAAAAAATTCTATGCCTTACTTTTCCCAATCTTCGCCTTGGTTTTAAGCCATACCATAAATTATCCCACCTGTTCACTAATTTAAAAGCCTCTCCAACATAGTCTACCGTATCCCTTGCTCTGCCCCTAACTGTACCTCCTCCTACATTAGTGAAACAAAAACCCTTTTTACAGAAGAATATCACAACACAAGACTTCTATATCTACCCGAAACATATCTGCGTCCAAATAATCTGAACATGCTTTGACTCTTAACCACACCTTTAACTTCGACAAATCCTCTGTTCTCGCCACAGTTCCCAATTATAACAAAAGACTCGTTGCAGAATCAATCTACATAAACCTCGAAAAAAATCCATTAAACATCAAGACTGACAAGAATAACCTCTCAATGGTTTACAGACACATAATAGACCTCATTAAAAAGAACTAACCACCCCCCCCTTCTAAACATTTTACTTTTTTACACTTATTAATACCCACCTGTTCAATCCTTATTTTTTACATGATCTATTCTTCTATTTTATTATATTATCGTATTTTGGTAACGGTTTTTTTTCTCTCTTTCTTCCTGTATCTTCTTACGTAGCTTTTGTAACAATCGGGTTTTTTCTGTTGGTTTTTTTAATCGTAGGGGTGGGAGTTATACCTCCCCCACCCCTCTTTGTATGTTAGAGAGTGATTACACCTTGGACGGACCTATCGGGCTCTCCCCCCCGCTACAGGTAATTTATTATATATTTTTCACTAATTTACCCATCCTCCCCCCTCTCTTCTCCATTTCATTTCATTTCCCTCATAGCCATATACATTATAAAACACATCACACTATTATTCTTACTATTTCCTTGCTTACTGTTTCTGTAAGAAGTTTATTCATTTCCCACCTTTTATTATCATTTTAACGACTTTCATCCGGGTTCATCTTAACTCACTTTTTTAATTTTAAGTATCTTTTCTGAACCACATTTCATTGTCTTTTTACATTTAATTTTTTCCAATACCCATCAATTGTAACATACTTATCGCACTTTTTATACGATTGTACATGTTAATTTAATATCTATTATTTTCTCCTTTCTCACCATGTCTTAACAATTATTATATATTGTACTGCATCTATCCTTTATACTATTTCATGAACATTATGTATATATCATCTTCCCCATTGGAAGTAAAATGTATGTCTCACTTCTATTACTTATCATCATTATTTCTTATCAACATTTTCTTATTTATTACTATATCGATATAATTCTCATGTTCTCTCCCCTCCCCATCTTTATTGTTCACCACTCAGATAACTGATACTTTTGTATGTTTACTTCAATATTTATCTGATTTGAATTTATATTACCTTATTCTTTAATTTTTAGCACTTTCTGTTTTTGTTATTGTATTCTATAGTATTGTTACGGGCTACTGGGTGTAAAATGGACTAAACTATTACTTAATTCAAGATACTAAAATTTATTAACAAATTAAAAAGAATACAATGAGATTATTTAAAACAATTAAATTATTAAACTAATATCAATTTACAATAATAATATTCTACTAAATGTTATTGACTAAGTGTGACTTACTTCAATTTTATATTTTTATAATTTATTTTTTATTTATTGTTATTTTGATGGTGATTATTTTTAAATATTTTTATTTTGAAGAGAACAGTGCTCTAACCATTGTATATATATATTGTTACGGGCTACTGGGTGTAAAATGGACTAAACTATTACTTAATTCAACAATCTAATATTTATTAACAAATTAGAAAGAATACAATGAGATTATTTAAATTATTAAACTAATATCAATTTACAATAACAATATTCTACTAACTGTTATCTAATTTCTAAGATAATATACAAACAATATAAGATATTGCTAATTACTAAATAACTAAACTATTTATATATAAAGTTGTACAATTACAATAATATTACACTATAGTTTACAATTACAAATTAACACTTACAGTTCGCTAATTAAAGTCCACCGACCGTAAGACTCTCCAAATATGACAAACTGACACACAGTTTATTACACTTATTACACGGCCACTAAATGTCACTGTTGCTCACTTAGCACTTATTACAGACTGATACTAACTCACTTAGCACTTATTACAGACTGATACTAACTCACTTACTACGGACTTTTACTAACTCGGCCGAAACAGCTGGCCTTTTTATATAGGCAAGGTAGGTCATTTCTCGGAACAAGATCGAGAACCGTCCAGGCCCCATCCAGGCCGATCCAGGTTGAGCGAGAAGGGCCTCGGCAACTTCTTTGATCCCTTCCGCTTAATCCCACAGCTCATCTAATCCTCTCAGCCGGTCCTTCTTCCCTCTCTGACCGTAACACTATGTTTTTTTGTTGTTGTTTTTTTGTTCCTACCTTTGTATTTTAACATTTGTTTTTAACATGCTTAACCTATTTTAAAATATTTTGTGATTTTAAAGTGTCTGTATTTTGCAAAACACTTGTTTTTTAAAGCCCCAACCTAGCTGCTATTTCCTTGGTTTTCAGTCGCTGGTCAGACAGGAATGGCAGATTCCACAAGTTGGATTGTTTCAGAAGTGACAGCTTCCAACGGGCAACCGGGACGTGGGTCATCTTCAAGACATTCTCTCCCTAACTTAAATAATTTTGCCCATTCTTTCAGTGTGGAATATGAGGGGGAGGACTGCCCGTAAACACAATTCAAGTGCTCTTTAATTTTTGCAGGAGTAAGACCCTCTTTACAACAGAATTTAATAACCGCACGGTACTCGAGTTTGAACATTGTAAAAATGGGGAGTTTCCTTCAAGGCTGGACACTGACTGACAGAACTGAGGAAGTGCGGGGGATGGGAATGGAGTGAGCAGGCATGGACCTGCATAGGCATGCAGTTCCCTGCACGTTTGAAGGAGGGGAAGCAGGGCAGGCCGGAAACTTATAGACCATACTACGTATATAAATAGATTAAAAATAGATTTAATAAATAATAATTTTAATAAATTTAATATTCACCTGATGATTCAACCAGTAATACATTCTTGAAGATTGTATTTACAGTAACTGCTTGGGTGGAACCACTAACAGAAAGCATCCCTTCGCTTGAAGGTTTTAATTCTACATAGGAACATAACTTTTTTAACCTTTCAACAACACTTCTAATTTTTTTCAAGTTTTTCAACTCAATTATAATCTAAAAATAAAGAAGAGATTTTAATGCCAATCTTGCTACAGAAGGAAAAACAAATCAATGTTCGGGGAAAAAACTTACATTATAGTTATGACTAGGAGGATCATTATATTCGCTCCATAATAACCTAGGTAAAACTTTTACAGGGATATCATGAACACATGTCCTAGACATTCCGATATCGGATACCTGCAATATTTTAAAATAATTAATAATACAAGATATTAGCTATCGCTTTTCTATTTAAATAATCTATAGAATGTTTTAGATTCTATTAGAGGCATACTGTTTTAAAAAAGAATTTTCTTTCGAAAGAAAAAATAATTTCATGATGCATCTACGGAGTGTAGAGAAAATTGCTTGAATTTAGTAATATGAATAATATGAACTACCTTCTAGACAAGTCACTTCAACGTAATAAATAATTTTTCATGAAAAAAAGTTAAAGCTCGATATAAAAATGTTTTATACCATATGAAAATTATTATAGATTAAACCAATTTCAAGTAACAGAGATGTAAATCTATAATAAAAAAATTAACTTAAGAAGCATCAATCAAAGTTAATAATACTTTTATTTTTGCCTAGAAAATATTTTAATAAAAGAATATAAAAACAGACAGTATATAACATATTATATGAAATACTATGTAAAAGTAAGATAATCATAACAGTACATGATGTACTTTCATACTTCCAAATAGTCCCTCAACATAATATAACACTTTCATATTTTTCAAGCACTATCCCTAATAACTAATTACTAGTATATCTGTCTCAAAAACCTTAGTGGCACATATTATTAATACCTTTATAAAACATTCATAAAATCACAAAAAAATTGTCATAAGGATCAGATCTTTATAAATCCGTGGAAAATCAAAGCCTAACATTGTAATTATACAAATGACTACATTGGGGTCTTAGCGTATCCATTTATAAGTAGCATAACAAAACTAAAGCAACCTTAGGCCAGGGTTCTGTGATAAAAGGAGTACTAAAGAAGAAGAAAATAGAATCTCATAAAACCTACAGCCGAGGGAGAGTACAGAATGGCATCATAAAATATGATATAGCATATTAAAATATTACAGGAAACTAAATTACTAGGGTATAAGAAATTTAAAATAACATTTTTTACATGAATTAGTTCAAATTACATAAGTATCTCGACAAAACTATGAATACAATAGGAATAGACAAGAGAACATGTAGGAAAACTAAAATTCAGACAGTAAAACAAAATTTTGATATATCTGAGCCTTGATGACAGTATAAAAGTTGGCACATAGTAAATAAGTTTGGCTTGTTTGTGTACTATTCAAAGGCCACACTCTCCACTATATCCCATTCATCTTGGGACAACTGTTAGACAATATATTATGGAGGAAAATGCTTTTCATTCCCTGGCTCACCTTTTTACCTTTCCGCCTTCCTCTGTAGCTAGACAGTCTGTGCTGCTAAACATTGACATACCACCCATTATCCTTTATAGGGGAAGTAGCATTAAACTGATGACATTTTCAAAAGTAAGTTCTGATCTACAGCCTGGGTGAAGTGGCAGTAAACAAGACAGAGTTTCCAGTCCAATAGTATTAGCTATGGGGTGCCATCATATGGGCCCACCTCTTCCCATTTGACCTTATATCTTGTGATCATACAGTCTATTTTTTCCTTCAGCCCAGGGCATGCAGTCGACTCTGTTGTACAAGTTTATTTTCATCACTGAATCGCTCAATAAATGGTGTCCTGGTCATCAACAGGTTATTTTATATGTGATTGTGAAAAATGTTCTTACCTCCTCCCCAGCAGTTTTCTATAACCCTTTACAGGTACCCAAAGTACCTCTATAGTTCCTTAGGGCTGGATAGAAGTGACCATGCTTGACTAAACTATTATTATTAATTTTTAAATATTTTTATTTGAAAAGAAAATATATGTCCAGGACCGGGACTCATCCTTGAACTCTACCAATTGAGCTACCCTGGCTATCTTATTTCTTATTCCTGGCTATATTATTATTAATCAATTATGAGTAATTTTTTTCCCTGATAACACTGTCTTGGAGTCTGCCTGGTGTTGCTTCACTTATGCAAACCAACTTAGAGCAATTTTTTTTTGTTACCATCCTTTCCTTCTCTGTTTGTGGCAACAAGACGGAATTATATTTCTACAGGTTACCAATACATTGTTACCAGAATGGGAAAGAAAAAATTCATTCCATAGTTCCGCCATGGAATACATTTCAACTTACCCAAGCCACATTCAGCTGGTTTCGAAACTGCGCCACATCAGTTTCGAGGTGGTTAAGGTGAAATTTTGAAACTCGGCCACCATGGGCTCAGTGTGATTCTGTGGTCAGCACTTAGTGCTGCCTCCTCTATACCTTAGGCCTCAATCGCCAATACTAAGACTCAGAAAAAAAGAGTTAACAAGAAATGGGGAAACCAAATTTAATAAATTCCCAGTTTGCCAAATTGGCCCATTTAATTTCAATTTAAAAATGATTCAATTAGTTTATTAATTAACAAATAACAAATAAATTGTTTTTTTAACTAACGGATAAATTAAAGTTATCAGTTATCTTTTTATTGGTTAAAATAAAAACTAGATTGAAAATTTTATGGATTTTCTTTTCCCTTTCCTCTTACTAAAATTCATTCATTCGCTTTTGAGATAAATTATAAAATATTCTATATATTTTTATTTTGAAGAGAAAAGATTTGCCCCTGGCCAGGATTCGAACCCGGGTCGTCCGGCTCTCCGTGGCACCGCTGTTACCATTTGAGCTACAGGGGTTGACTCTCAGTCAGGACAAATCCGTTCTCTTCACCGATCCCATATAAACTCATTGTATACATCTCAAAATTCGTGTTCTCGCAATTATGGGATCGGTGAATTTTTAAATATTTGGAAAATTGTTTAAAGTATGAAAATATATTCACTTGTCTTGAGATTCAGAAGGATAAGCGAATGAAAATTTGTATAGTTTCTTTATTTTTATTCCACTTCTTATTAATCGGAAATTGGTTTGGATTAGGACAATCCAAAGGAAGAATTTTGGGAAATTTTTATCTCCGTATTTTATTTAAACCCACCGTTATATAACAGAAAAATAAAAGGAGTTTACAGGTCTTGGAGTCATTAGGTGAGAAAGTCAGCAATGGATAAATCAAATAGTTATAAATCAAGGTTTTCTTAATGTACCAATTGTTCAAATAGTCAATAACATACCAAATCAATATCCACAGTTAAACAAGGCGATACTTTATTAGTAAGTTTAATTTTTACACTTCTTGCATTACTATTGCCACTTTTCAAGCTGCTAAGTGATGATGATAGCATATCTGAAAAAAATAAACCATTTTAAAAAGCCATACAAGATTACATATCCTTAAGGAGTCAGTTATACTATAACCAAATAATAAGAAGAATTAAGCATATTAGTATTTGTAAATAAGGATACAAGACATATTCACAAAGATTTATCCATTAAAATTTAAGTAAAGATATGTTCATACTAAAGAATTATTATTCGAACCCAAATAACAAGGCCATATTGCTGATTCCAAGCCCAAAAAAGCAAAAGGTTTGAGGGGAGAAGCTGACCATCCCTTATTCAAAAAATTTTCTAGGTTAAAAGAACTCAATAACTGAGCTTCAGATACGGAACTGATTATATGTTCCCTGGTAACATTAGTCTCAATAATAAGGAAGTGATTTCTCATTTTCTTCACAACCAAGTTACAAATGGTATAATTTTATATTATATTTCAGACCTATATTTATAGAGTAATCTGCAATACCCTATTAATATAAATCATTATTGCACTAACCTCAGGCTTTTAAGTAACAAACATTTGAAATATCTGATTTGTGATTACTTAAAATAGTGTTCCAATATGAACCTTATTAGTACAGTGAACCTTTACAAAATATACAAAAAAAAAACCCTGTACCACAACCCGTGAACGAGTCTGGGGTTCAGTACAAGATAGAAACTGTACTGTTTCATGGACAACTGTTGTGTTGGGAGGTGATTTGTCATAGATCACGCTCAACCACCAGATTTTTCCGCCTTATTTTGGGTACCCACATTTAGAGACTGAGTGAGCCCCAGGAGGGGATGCCACTAACTCTTTCTATGCTATTTATTAGTTATTGAAATTTCATCTTATACTGCCTTAATATTCATATTAGCACACCTGGTTTTTTTTCAGATAGGGTTTGGTACAGTAGTAATATCTCTGAAAAATGAATTTTATGAGGTCTACTTAGTTCTGATGGAGCGAGAATGACAGTGCCTCAGCCATAGAGTGTAAGAGCTATTCAGGCTTGTTCTGCGAGCTCGCTACCTATAATACTGTAGGCACTACTGGATTACTATATGTGAATAGTAATCCATATGAAATAAACGGACTAGCTTAGATCTTGGATTTAAGAGATTGTATCTTTATTATAACTGCTTGGTTCGGATACATATATATGACCTTATAGGAAGCTAAATAATAGTCTATTCTTCTGTGGTATGCCAATCCTGCATATTATGATGTAAAATCATATATCATATGGTCTCCAGATAAATACCCCTAACAAAACTATTATTTACTATTCGATAAACTTAAGTAAATTGTCAAACATAACTAAGAAATGAAATCTCTGTTCCTAAGACTACAACAAAAAAGTCTAAGGGAATAATAATGCTTTAAGGCTTAGTTTTACCTCATACTACTGTATTATTCATATGATATTTAAAATAAAGGCAAGTTGTGGGAAACTAAATAATTACCTTCAACAGGTTCTTTTATAATCAAAAAGTTATTTCAGTAACTCCTAGAAAAAAAAATTAAAATTACTTACTGGAAATGTATCACTGTTTTAGAAACAATTAACTGCAGGTAGTATCGAACAACTTATAATAATTGGACTTAATGAGTTACAGGGAAACAGAAATGCTTAATAAACTACAATAAATGAATCCCTTTTAGTAGAAGATGCACTAATTATAATCAATATTTAAACCTGTTGGAAATTCCAGAAAGATTTCACATGTAGGCCCCATCGCTTCCACAATGAATTCATTGAAATATTGTCTAGCATCTATAAAACACCAAAGTAGTATTTGCTTGGGAGATGAGTTTTCTTCACAAACGAGAAATGACATTTCTGCTTTGGTCAACCTCAAAACGCAATTTTTTGTTAATTTATTTAAAGTACTCCCTAAAACTAAAAGAACAAACTTCTTCATTCAAGTTTTATGGTGATAAAATCAACTATGTAAATTGTTAATGACGTACACGAAAGGTTCTTCATACTAAGAGATTCATACATTATGGCTTTAAACTTCATAGTAACTGTTCATAAAATTATACTATTCCGATTAATAATTAAATGTTTTTTGCAACTAACCGCCTAAACCTGTTTTTGAAATCGGTAAACATTTGATACACTGCTAGCATAATATTGATAAGGGACTAATATTCAAACAATTTTGTAAAATAATAATCTATATAGTAAATTACAAGGATAGTTATAATAATTAATAGTATTATAATAATATAATAAAAGTATTTTCTATTGTGATATAAAAATAGTTTATTATCCGATTCGTAAGTATCGTAGTAATTTGAATTAAATCGCTGATAACATTTCATTTCTTTGTGAACAGTTTATATTTCTAAATTATTTGTTATTAACAAGAATAAAAGGTTTTCGTTACACAATTTCCGATGGAAAATAGTATTAAAGCTGAACCTAGTTTAAACTGAGGTTGTCAATTGCTACCACCTCTACTTGGGAGATTGTTGTTAAGCTCAGTCCCTCAGGTGATACTAGGTGTAGATTATTGGTGTTGTCGAATTTACATTAACCATGGATAAGTTAGTATCTACGAAGCTTCTATGCATACACAAATGAGTGAGTAAGTTCAAAACCACAAAATATTTTTCTAGTCCTTTGTTTTGAACTGTCATTGAAATTTGCTTCCTCTTCCCTTCTTACAGTCATGATTATTATTAGAGGTAGAACATAAATAAGGCTTCTTTTTCAGTAGAGATAATAACATAACGTTCAATTGGAAAGTGCCAAGTATTAATATTTAATTGCAAATTTCAAGAATCTCTTTTTTAGGGGGTCAACTTACTTTATTAAGTTACTGTAATAATTAACAATTCAGTCCAATCTTCATTTTAAATCTATTTTAAAGATTCATCATTTTCTGTCTGGTTCTGTATATGTTAATTGTTTTTAATATAATGCATTTGCCTTAACTTATCCTCTCTAATTGATGGTTATAACAGAATTTCTCAAAATAAAAAAAAAAGTTATTTTTCTCATAAAGTGATGAAGAGTAAAAATAAAATTATGTGTAACTAAAAATGTGCACGGCAAAAGTGGGTGTTGAACAACATTTTATTTATAGTCTCACTTATCACTGAAGTTGTGAAAAGACCGTTCAACTTCCCCAAAATAGTTTCTCAATTGGCAATGTTCTGTTTTTTGTTTTCTTCCATGTTTTTGAACTTTGTAAAAGATGATTCTTTCATTTTAGTGTTCATTTACAATCTTTACTTCCTATTTATTTATTTTTTCTTTTTCAGAAAGATGCTGTCTGACATTTTTTATTTTTCTGAATTATTTGATATTAGGTAAGTAGAGATATAATAATATGACCAATCATTAATTATTTTGTTATTGTATCTCCCTAAAGTATCCTTACAGAAGAAATAAGATTTTTAAAATTCTTTAAAGCATTAAATTATAATTTTCCACTCATTATCATCTTTATGGTGTTTTCTCTTTATTTAATTTACTGTTACTAATGCATTGAAATGGTGTGGGTGTATTAAATTGATTATACACATTAACTTATTATAAAGGTTATAAGCTTATAATTTAATTTTTATTGTTCTGAAATAATACTTTAAGTGTAAGTGTATTTTTTGCACTCAAAAATATTATCTCTACTTATCACTCAATAATGCTTCCAGAAATGTTTTCATATATCATGAGATACTAGTCTTGATACCTAGTTATGAGATTATTTGCTTACACCAAAACTGAAGTTCTGACTCATTGCTGTAGTACTAATGAACCATTAATAATAAATGCTGTTAAAAAATATACTGGAATCTACTAACAATTGTTAATATTATTTTTATGTCATTAGTAATTATAAATAAAAATTTTATTTCTAAATCATACTTAAAAGCTTATTTTAAGATTTAAAAAAAAAATGTTTGACTGTTATAAACATTTTCTATATTATATTTTAAGTAGTTCTAGCAATTAAGGAAACTTTATCAAAAGTAGACCATCTACATTCATTAATATCAGTTTAATTTCTGTTGGAAGAAAATAAGATGTTATCTTTTCTAGAGTAGTTATGGAGCCAATTAACACTCTTAATTATTTCCATTTGCTTTTCCAGCTTCTTGATCTATGAATGCTAAATACTTGTTTCAATTATTATACAATATTCCTTAGTGGGATTCTAATTTAATATAAATTTATTAAGTTAAATAAAAATGTTTAATATTGTTATCTTAATAACATTATATATTAATTGTTTTCATTATTGAACACATGTGTAAATTCTCTCTTGTATTAATGTCCTATTATTTTTTAAAATAAATATAATATGTTGAATATATCAGTTAAGAGCGGGATCAAGGTTATAATATTTGATATTTCTACAACTGTACAACTGTTAATATATTTGAGAATGGTTTTAAAGCTTTGCTGGAGATTCAAATTTTTTTTTTCCATTTTCTAATTTTTGTTATTTTTCAGGCCAAAACTATGGAAGGCGTGGATAACAACCTTGCTCTTGCTGCTGATGTATTTGATCAGTTTTGCTCAGCTACCACCTTTCGATCGATCCTCGGCCATTTCAGATACCTCTGCGATCTTCTACAAATCAGACCCACAAATTTTAACCATTTCTACCCAAAACTCAAGGTACAATTAAAATTAATCATAGAATAGGAATTTAGTTTCATTCCCATCATTATTGTAGGCCATAAAGCATGAGTATCATTTGGACAAGTTACATTCATATCCCATTTTTGGGTCGTATGAATATTTGAATTATTTTTGTGTGATTTATCTAAATTGATCATTTAATATTTGTGGATTGATTAAAAAAAATAAAATAAATAACTTTGTATTCATATGTATAAGTATGCATAGATATTAGTCAATCCTGATGCTCTTGTTCTAGTTTATGATCATTATAAAAAAAAATCTTTACATTTTTGTTAAATTATTTAAGGAACCTTAAATTATATAATATCTTTTCAATTCATGTTTTATTATAGGATTGACTAATGTTTTTTAAAACACTTTATTTACTGTGGTCTGCTTGTCTTTTGAAAGCTGTGAAATTTTATTCAATTTTTAATTTATTTATCTTTCCGTGTTGTTTTGATTTAAGTGTGGTTCTGTAAATTGTTTTGTTCTATTCTATATTTTTATTTCTGTTGATTATGCATAATTAATGAAACTATTTAGTCTAATATACTGCCATGTGAATGGCCAGTCACTATTTTGCATTCATGTGCTAGTCATTCCATGTGCCCTAAATATAAATCAGGCTCATGTTTCTTATGGCTAGTGGCATTGTGATTATTAGAGCATGCCATGACTCTAGTTGATAATTTCTTCTCTAAATTCAGTTTTTATTTATTTGTAATATCTATCCTCTTGAAAAGATACTATTATTAATTCTAAATAAAAAAGTTTAATTTCATTAAGTATGAGTTAAGTATTTAAACCAAAATAATAATTTTATTTATTGTTTAAAACAGTACATATTTCTTATGAAGTATGTTGGTTATTATATCAAATTGATATTTTATAAATAAAGTCCCCCATATTACCAAAATATTATAAACATTTCTTTACCTGTATATTGGAGTTGCATATTTGTGTGTACAATATGATGAAATAAGTTTAAAAATACTATCCTGAATACCATCAAAGAATTAGGAGATGTATTACATAGCATTCCTAAGGTAGTCCGGTGCCTGTTGAATTCAAATAATTTTAGATAAAAATAAAATAAATAAAAAAATCTAAGGGTCCTAAATGTATTTAATTCTATTTATTAGCAGTGAATGCTAAATTAAAGAATTGAAGATATGCTGGTTGTTTTTGTTAATTATTAAAGTCTTCCAAGAACATTTAAATTTATCTAAAAATTATAATTAATTATTTTGGAGCTTAACAGCTTGAAGTATAAATTAGAAAAATGATAGTATATTTTATTAATTTTAACTGAAAAAAATGTATTTTTAATAAGTATATATCTAATAGATCAATAAATGGATTTAACAAGCAACCATCACAGTTTATAAAATTAAACATACACTGTAATGTTTTACTGCTAAATCCCAGGACTGCATCTCTCATTTTTGGGACCAATTTTGGACTATAATTGGTAATACTTTTTCTGTTATCATTTAGTAACTGTTAACTTTTTTTCTTTCTCTAATAGTAGGGCTATTATTTTTAAACTTTTTTTTCTTTGACTTCATGGACTTCATTTTTCTTTTAGTCATGAACTAGTTTTTGGTTTTTTTTTTAAAGGAGTTTAAAATCCCCCCCCCCCAATATACTGTTTTTGAATGAGGTAGGTCACATTGGAAATGATTGACCACTGTGATAAATAAAAATCAGATTAAAACACTTGTTTTTGTCAAAATATCATATGAATCGTAGCTATATAAAATTATAATTATGGTGTGTGGAATCCTATAGTAGTATATGAATGAAAAACATCATATTTATAAATTTTACTGATAAGTTTCTGCCCTTTTCGAGGTTTTCTATCATATTTAGATATTGCCATTGAATATAAACCATGATAAAGTTAATTTGAAAAAGCACTATCATGCATTCATGCTTGCAGGCTATTTAAACAAATCTTCTTTCTGACATTTGAATGCCTTTTAGATTCAGACAAATTAAATAGATTTTCTCATCTTTGAAAACTATTAGACTATTTTATTGTTCAGAAAACTACTATAATATTTCATGGAGATATAATCTAGTATGTCATTTCAGATGTCTGAAACTATTTGTCTCTATTGTCTTGACATCCAACTGGTATTAAACTCTTATAAAAGTAACTGTAGAGTTAATTTCTCCAGTAAATGTCAAACCATAATTTGGAATGTATTTACACTATGATTTAGGATAGTTTTTATTTACTTAGTTTTTCTGTAATTACTGCAGTACTGATACATATGTGATACAAACTGATTATATGAAATAAAATTTGGTTACAAATGATAGCTAGGATATTAATATTTTCTTTCTCTAGTGAGTTTTTTAAAATTTACTATAACAAAAAAATTGTTAAAGTCGCCTTTATTGGTGTTGATATAGGCTAAAAGCTTTTACTTCCAATGTAGCTTTTTAAAATTGTAATAATTAAATTGATTTCTATTGCTCCTGTGACCTTAAAGAAGTCAAATAATTAAAATTACTTTTTAGTCGTTTTTTTTTATCAGTGATTTTTTAATAACTTTCTAATCATGTTATGGTACATATACATTATGGCAATGTATGCCAATAGATTATATTGTGATACTTAAAGCTAATGCTTTGCAATCTCATGTACTTCATATTTATTTTAACTTATTTTCCTTACAGTTGAAAATGATTATCTTTGTTGTTAATTTTTTTTTATGTTTTATTAACACCAGGCTAAGCTAAAGTCATGGAAAGCCCAAGCACTATGGAACAAATTTGATAAAAGATTCAGCCACAAGTGCTACAACAGAGGAAAAGCATGTAGCAATCTAAGGGTATGTAATGATTTATAATAGGTTGGGGAAAAAGAAATCCCCTTTCTTATATTTTATAGATATCCCCTAGATATCTTATATTTAAAAGATATCCCCTTTTACTTATAGCTTATTTATACTGTTAGATATATAAATTAAATATTCTACAATTGGGTTCAAGCAAGTAATGAATGAAGACCCTTCAGTACTTGCTAAGTAGTATAGGTTATTATTCTTTTGTTGTATGATTTTCAGGTTTTAGTTATTGGCGCTGGTCCTTGTGGCCTCAGGTCTGCTATCGAAGCTCAACTCCTGGGAGCAAAAGTAGTAGTCGTAGAAAAAAGAGACAGGATAACTAGAAACAATGTACTTCATTTGTGGCCTTTTGTTATCCATGATTTACGAGCTCTTGGGGCTAAAAAGTTTTTTGGTAGATTTTGTGCTGGGGCTATCGACCATATTAGTAAGTTCAAATTTATATATGTTGTATGAATTTTTGTTTTTGTGCATATAGTAATAAATATTATTATTTAAAGGTATTCGACAGTTGCAATGCATTCTATTAAAGGTATCTTGTTTGCTGGGGATTGAAATTCATGAAGGTGTTGGATTCGAAGCACTTATACCACCCCATCAAGATCCTCAGACAAATGAAAGTAAGTTTTTAGTAATTTGGTTAGAAGGAAAAGTTTCTCTTTGTTTAAATCATTTTTAATAATAAATAATTTTAGTTCTGCGACTTAAGGTGTAGAAAGTATGGTTTAATCAAAACTTGGTTAACAGATTTCTTGAGATCTCATCATGTTATTGGGTCTTAATTGCACTTTTTTTTTTAATTTTTTGAATTAAAGTGCTGCCAGTGGGTAGTGCCTTTACATGTCCTTTCATGTATCTAGTTAGTCATATAGCCCTTGTACTAGATGTATATATTACAATTGTACAATTCAATAAAATAATTAAAAAAAAAAAAAAAAATTGACATTTGAGTTCAAAACTAAAACAGTAATTAAGTAAGGTAGGAAATAGTTGGGGGTGCAGTCAAATAAAACACTAAATAAGTACCCACTTATTTAGTGTTTTATTTGACTGCACCCCAACTATTTCCTACCTTACTCAGATCTTCCAGTCAACCATCTCCTCGCTTCTCATAAAACAGTAATTAAAAAGCTATTTAATAAAACAAAAATCTTTCTCTTATATTTTTGAACCATTAGGGTTTTGTTGATTAAGTTTTGGGTTAAAAGGAATTTACTATTTATTTTATACTTTAGCTAGATATAATTGTGAATCTTAATTATAGTATCATAATGGCATGATTAAATTAAGGTCGATCTCAAACATATTACTATGTATTATTGGGTATATGTTTCATAAAAGTACTCAAATATTTTCTAGAACAGTTTTTTTGAGGGATTTATTCAACATTTGTATTTTCAAAATCCATTTATGAATATGAATATTAAATTGTAAAATTTGTGTTTTTTTGAATTATTAAAATCCTTACTACTTTAATTTCATAATATTTAAAATTATCATTACTGTCAATCGCTCCTTTTGATTGCTTAAGAGTTCTCAAGAGAACATTTTCAGTCAACGTCTGGCCTTATCAAAATTTAGATTACTTCTTCTATTGGTAAAACTTCCCCAGATCAGAAAAATTCTATATCAAAATTAATTTTAAGCAATAAATTATACTTTAATTTTTTTATTTAAAACGATGAATATGAATTTTAAAGTTGAATACAAATGAGGCAATTACCTCAAATTCTGCTTGATTGAAATAGTGTGATGCAAATAACTGGTAGCATGCCTGTAATCTGCAGTTTTGTTCTACTAAAGTAAATAAATAACTTCTTTTGTCTATTATTGAGGTAGTACCATGTACAAGAATTTAAATCATCTCATTTTATTTTGTTTCTAAATAACTTATTATTTCAATTCTTAGCTATTTAATTTACCTGGGTAGTCTTAATCATTTTTCTAGGTTATTTTTATTTCTTTTTAGGGCATAGTTAGAATTTGTGTCATAAGTGTGTCAACTATTGGTGCAATCAATTGAATTCACCAAATAAAATATAATTGGTTTTATTTTATTAAATATCTTGTCACAATGAATATTACCGAATCAATAATTATCACTTATTATGTTCAGTGGTCGGATGGCGTGCAGCAACAGACCCAGCTGATCATCCTGTATCTCAGTATGAATTTAATGCACTAATCGGTGCAGATGGTAAAAGGAATACTCTTGATGGTAAGAAGTTTTTATGATTTTCCTGTGTCGCAAATATTTTTCGTTGTTACTTACAGTTACAATTTTTTTTCTCAGGTTTTAAAAGAAAGGAATTCAGAGGAAAGCTAGCAATTGCCATCACAGCAAACTTTATTAACCGCCACTCAGAAGCAGAAGCTAGAGTCGAAGAAATATCTGGTGTAGCTTTTATTTTTAACCAAAAGTTTTTTAAAGAATTAACTGCTGAAACTGGAATAGATCTTGAAAACATTGTATATTACAAAGATGACACACATTATTTTGTGATGACTGCAAAGAAGCATAGTTTAATAGATAAGGGTGTTATATTAAATGTGAGTACTTAATGTTTTTGAGAATTAATAATTATAATTCAACTGTTCATTCAAATACCCCCTACTCCCCATCTTATTAACCACCTCTTGTAAGTAGATCTGCTAAGTTGGATTTTATCTTCATAAATGTCTAACTTGGAATCCTCACACAAGTCTAAAACTGTTCATAATGACCTCAATATTATTCTGAATCTGCTTAGTACCTAACCAGCCTTGATGAACGATTCCCACTGAATACTGTTAAATGTTATTTTAGTTTCAATTCTTGATAATGTTTCAAGGAATCAATATTCAAGAAAGATAGCCTCAGAACCTTCTAGTTTAGAATAGTTACTTAAGTGCTACTTGCGAGTAATTTTTTACATGTTATTACAATTTCAAAATTACTTGTACTTTTAGTTGATAAAAGTGTGAATTTCAATAAAAGAACAGGAAAAGTTGTGCAAAAAAAATATGCATCTGGTTTCATTTGTTTAGTTGCATGCACTCTCTCAAGGGCAGAAGACCTGGGGATAAGAAATCTGATACTCCCTATTTCAACATATATATTTTATTAGCTAATAATAAAATTTATAAATGGTTTTTAATTTAGATTTATATGGTTATTTGTTTGTTTTTAAACTATAGGATTGTCAGGATACTGCTAAATTACTTAGTCCCGAAAATGTGGATAAAGGAGCTCTTATGGAATATGCCAGAGAGGCTGCAGATTTCTCAACGAACGGTCAACTGCCATGCCTAGAATTTGCTGTAAACCATTATGGCCAACCCGATGTGGCTATGTTTGATTTTACTTCTATGTATGCTGCAGAAAATGCAAGTAGAATGGCCGAAGTTGCTGGGCACAGGTTGTTCATTACTCTCGTTGGTGATAGTCTTCTGGAGGTATAAATAATTATAAATATGTAATCAATATTATTATTTTCTCATTTTACTTGTTTAAAAATCATTAATAGACTTAAAATTCATTTATTGATGAAAATAAATTTTACCATCTGTTTAGAAAGTAAATAAACTCAAGTGAAAATTTTATATAAAAATTTATAACCTAAAGATATATTCTACATAATTTTTTCTAGAAATAAGAGAATCGTTCATTTCTACAAATAATATTTTATTCTTGGACTAATGAAGATGGGGTGTAATAATGAGATTTAAATTAATAATTTAGTGTATATCTAGTCAACTAAATATTACTATAAAATATCTGAGTTTTACTAAAATGTTCGGGTAATGACGGAAGAGTAAAAATCCTTGCTAAAAAAAAAATGTGTATTGCAAAAATAATTAACCGTTTTTCCTCATTATTTTTAGTTAAGCTCTTGTTACCTACTGCTCGTATCTAGGATTTCGAGGAAACCTGAAAGGGGCTGGGAGAGGACAGGGTGTAGTCGAGGACACCTAGGGAAACTGGGGAAGAAATAAACCCTAAAACATTTATCTAACAAAAATAAAGCAATTTTTATATTGAAATAAAAATTACATTCAACTATTATTGATACGGCATTAATAAAATAACAATTACAGATTCATTCATCAATAAGGCATTAATAAACTAACAATTATAATTTAAACTGAAATTCCCAGTCAACAGGAAAAATAAAACTTTTAATTTAACATAAGAATCACTGTCAATAACAGCACTAAACAATAACATATGAACTAGAATCATACACCAGGTTCTCCATCAATACTTAGAATCCCTAAAACCACTATTAAAATAATAATTTCCAAACAAAACTCGATCTATCATCTATAACAATAATCATATCCCTCATCTATAATAATAACTATATGCACTATTACTAATTACAACATAAACATTCACCCTCAGTACTCATTATCTCATAACCATTACTTGGTTATACCAGTACTCTGAGTGCACTAATACTTAAAGAAAAGATTCCTATCTGTCTTGTGGCCAATCGCGACGAATGAAAAATAAAATATTTTTATTTTGAAAAGAAAAGATTTGTCCATGGCCGGGATTCGAACCCGGATCTCCGCCTCACCGTGGCAACGCTCTAACCATTTGAGCCACTGGGGACGCTCCCTACCTAGTACAAATCTGTTCTCTTCACCGATCCCATATCCCCTGTGTTCTCGCAATTTTGCGATGTATACACAAGGAAGAATGTTCATTGAACATTACTTTTAATTTTAGGATCTTTTTGACATACGTCATTATATTATTTATAATTTTTAATCATTGCTTTAATTTTTAAATATTTTTATTTTGAAGAAAAAAGATTTGCCCCCAGCCGGGATTCAAACCCGGATCTCTGCCTCACCGTGGCAACGCTCTAACCATTTGAGCCACCTAGGACAAATCTGTTCTCTTCACCGATCCAATATCTCCCGTGATCTCGCAATTTTGCGATGTATATCTGTATATCATGATGTTTCTGTTCAAAATAAAAGCATTTAAAAATTAAAGCAATGATTAAAAAATTATAAATAATATAATGACGTATATCAAAAAGATCCTAAAATTAAAAGTAATGTTCAATGAACATTCTTCGCAAAATTGTGAGAACACAGGAGATATAGGATCGGTGAAGATTAGTTAGAAAGAAGGTTAGTGAGCGACCCCGGTGGCTCAAATGGTTAGAGTGTTGCCACGGTGAGGCGGAGATCCGGGTTCGAATCCCGGCAAGGGGCAAATCTTTTCTTTTCAAAATAAAAATATTTAAAAGTTAAAGCAATGATTAAAAAATTATAAATAAAATAATTAACTGGTTCTATCTCCAACTGACCACCCTCTGGCCTCACCCCAAGTCTAGTCCGATTACCGTAAAGAGAAAATCTCCTACCTTGCTCTGTCTCCTGTTCCGGACCCGATTCTTCTCGCTAGTACACGCCTTCAACCCATCTTCAGCCCAACCGGGCAGTAGCTCTCTCAGCCAGTTCTCTACTTCTGGACCCTCGAGAGGAAAACAGTCGGGTACTTGATGGCTTATCCGAGCTAGCGTCAACATTCTTATCCCGGGGTCCTTGAGGTGGTGCAACCTGGTGGCCATGATTATCCCAAGAATCTCTTGAATTGAATTTAACTTTTTAAATATTCAATCAGAGTCGACTAGTAGGCGATGGAAATGCTGATTCACTTCCGTATTGGACAGATGACTCGGCGTCGCCACAAAACAGACAAGAGTTATTATTCTTTACATTTAATAAAATATATCAAAACTAAATGTTAAGGACCTACAATGCCTTTAACCAAAACCATATACAAAGAAAAATTATGTAATTAGTCACAAATAGAAATAACATTAGCAAATCTTTGGCATAGGATAACATATATGTAGATATTAAGGTACAAAATCCTTAATACCTAAAATCTTTTTAAAACATCAAAAGAATAAACTGAAAGAATCAACTAAATGAATGAAAAGAAGCAACTAAATGCTAATCACTCTCTTGAATATGCAAAACTAAAAGAAAAACTTTTGACTTCAACTGATAAATGACTTCTTTTTGATCACAAAGATTAGAGTACAATTCTTAACACAGATTACTTTCATTCGATGTGATCTAATTAAAAATGGCTAATTAAATATAACATTCGCTAACATTTATAGCATTGAACTAAAAGCTGTAATTAATGCACATTAACTAAATATATATATTTAAATAAAATTTTCCTCAGCCCGTTACACACTCATTTTCCAATTTTTTTATCACATCAATCTGTTGTGAAATATTGGAATTTCATACTTTTCACTATGACATTTAATAGCTTAAGATTACTGAGCTCAACTCCACTTCCTATTGCCTCCCCATTTTTACTCCAGTCAACTTAATACTACTCCACAATAGATGACAACCTGACCTTCTGTAAAATAAGTAATTTTTTAACTGTTGCATTGTAGTTCATTTTGTCCATTCCTTTCATGATACTGGCATCGATATATTACTTTCCATAATGGTCATAATTTGTGGTTTATTATGAGCTTAATAATAGTTCAACATTATTGTTGTGATGAATTTTAATAAGCGATCTTTCTATTGTTCTAAAATGTTAGAAAGCATTGAAAATTTTATATTTTTTAGCCTTTCTGGCCTACTGGTTCAGGATGTGCCCGGGGTTTTCTGAGTTCCATGGATGCCTGTTGGGCGTTGAGATCTTGGAGTCTTGGAGCCCACCCTTTAGAAGTTCTTGCGGAACGAGAAAGTATCTACAGGCTGTTAGGACAGACCACACCTGAAAATTTGCACAGAGACTTGCAATCTTACACTCTAGACCCTCATACCAGGTTTGTATTTTTTATTTTAAAAAAGTATATGAATTTTTATTTTTAAATATTAAGAATTCTGCTTTGCGAGAAAATAAAACCTAAAATATTTCATCTCACTTACTCATCTGTTCACTTATGTTTAGAACAAATCATTACATTAAATCAATGCATCAGCAGAAGGATTATGCTACAGATTTTTTATTGCCAAAAATGATTGTGTGACTGCTGGGAAATAAAGGTTAACTTATATTGCAACTCATTGTTCTTGAAATGCTACTCCAGCATGCTCAGCTACTATGTTTCTATCTGATAATTATATTTCTTGGTCATATTTTTTTTAAATATTGCACATAAATTCTCTATTAGTTTCATTTCTGGAGAATCTATGACTTTGGGACAGTTTTATAAAAGCTCATATATTCTTTCATCATAGATGTCTGATTTAGGGGAGCCAATGCTGACTCAGACCACTTCCTGAGTATTGCTCATATTGTAGCAAAGATTGTTATTAACCCTATATCACAGAAAGAACTTCAAAATAGCTAGGCTTAACGATTCTCAGATCAAGAAGAGACGCGTGCAGCAACAGGTATAAGCAGATTATGACCAATAACTGGATGAAGAGATCCAAAACATAATATGGCGGCCTATTGAAGTGCTCTATTATGGAGTTTCTCTATTCTCTTGGGCATATTAAGTCTTATCTAGCATTTTGTTCCATGGGCTTTTACTGTTCCTTTTCTGAGGAAAGGGCTGGGCCACTACCAGTGTTGGTAAAGATATATAATATCAATAATCATAGTAATAGAGGGATCAATTAAGCATTGAATTGTTAATATCACACGTAAACTCATTAAACTGATTAAGTTAACAATGGAGGTCATTTATGTTTTGAAAATTGCGGGTTAATGCTTTAGTGTCCTTAGTTTTTCTTATAATTCCACCTCAATATAATTGGATGCTCTTAGTAGGTGGTCATTAATCTTTTCTTGAACTTATGACTGCTTCAAAGGGGCTGGTTTTGGATTTAGAATAGATCTCAGAATTTACATATGTGAAATGACAGATTATCAGTGATAATCGATTGGATGTAGAAATAATCTAGATAATTTTGGCCAACTGTGATTATTATAAATCATAATAATACCTTAGAAGTTACTTAGTAATTATACACAGTAAGGTTGTTCTCTAGAAATAAAACACTTATCCTGTTTTTTTACTATATTTATCCTTATTTGTCAATAAGGGTCCGAGATTCGGACATCTAAGGCAGTAGAACAGAATCTGTTGATTCCAAGTTTGAAATTCTGTGGGCTAGTGTAAGTTCTAATTTGGAACATAGGAGTGCTAAAAAAAATTCAAGAAGTCTTAGAATGTCTAATGAACCTGATCCTTTTAAGCGGTCAGTCTCAGATGGTCTGGGCAACGCCTCAATCATAAGATTGAGGCATGGGTGATGCCAGAAGATCTGAGCTGTGTTCACAATGATGCCTATTAACGTGGACTAATAAGATGGAGTAGAATTCAGCTGCAGTGGGCAAGGATTCCTGGTAGTTGATGTTGGTGTAGGCCATCTCCCACTACTAACACATTGTCGCGTCAGATTAGATAAATAGTTGTTGGTGTGTAGAAGGGCAGGAAGACTAAATGGCTGTGTTTTTCCCTTATTGATATTTACAATTTTAAAAATTAATGGTGTTTGCAGAACGAATAAATTTACATTAACTTGAAGTATTTATTTTCTTATTATTTAGTATTTTAGGGTTTTTTTTACTGAAGGTTTGTTAAAATTTTTAGATATCCTAATCTAAATATAAGAAGTGTGATACCTATTCAAGTCCGAAATCTCTTCTCAACTGATGATCCTGAAGCAGTCGATAAATTTTTAAAACAGCCTATCAATGTCCATCCTCCAGCACGAGATGATCATCCCAAGAAAAAACGAAAACGGGGTACACATACATATATATTCTTTTCATTCTTTAAGTCTATTTTTTATATTATGTAAATGTAGTAATAATTAAAAAATTATTGTTATTTTCCTGTATCTGGGAAACACTTGATAAACTAGTCATTGGAGTAGTTTATCAAGTTACTATTTGACTAAGTCTTAAATTTTGTAATAAATACTAAAACTATTCACAAGATATATATATGATTTATTATTGTTTCACATAACTAAAAATACCCATTATTAATTAACAGTCCTGATTAGTTAAAGAAGAAAAATATTTCTCTGTAATATTTATAGAAATTCATAGGACAACCCTGTCCTATTAAAGAGGACATCTGATCATGTTTGAAAGCTTCTTATATATGTTTATTTTATTTTTTATGTGTGTTTTATTTAATTTTAATTTTATTATTTTATTTGATATCAGAATGCCATCCAGAAACTTTGTTATATTGGTTGAAGCGCCAGGTACATCACTACGATTCGGTACCTAAAGTAGAAGATGTAACTTCCTCTTTTAAATCTGGACTTGCTCTGTGTGCCATAATTCACAGGTACCGTCCGCATTTAATAGACTTCTCATCTCTTAATCCGAAAGATGTTGCCAAAAACAATCAGTTAGCTTTTGATATTCTTGAAAAAGAAGCTGCCATTCCTCCAGTAAGTGTAAATTTAGTCACTTATATTTAACCATGTTGGTTACTATTATTTTACATTTGATGTTATTTTTATTGAATTATGAACCATTAAAGATTTTTCATACTATCTAATTCAGATGTGGTTTAGTCCTCTGAAAATCTTATTTTGGTATTTAATTTTGCTGGAATGATCAAGCAGTTAGATGGTTGACTCCCTCCCATCAAATAGTGGTTAGGGGGACTCCTGCTAATATTCTATTGGCAACATAATTAAATTGATAAATAAGTTGTTATAAAAAAACAAGAAACCTGTACCAATCTCCAAAGTAGAAGGGTCTTGGGTTCTTGTACTGATACTATGTGGTAGGGACTGTACTTTTTCCTGGACAACGGTTGTACAGGGAGGTGATTTGTCCTAAATCACGCTCAACCACCAGATTTTTTGTGTATCTACTGTATAGAGTGTTGGTGAACGCCAGGAGTCCTAAATCTTATATGGTCTATCTCCAGTCGCTAACAGACTAAATAAAAGTCTGCCAATGAGCAGGATTAAACCCAGGACCTTAGGCACGGCAACTCAGCTCTTTGCCATGGAACTACTCCACTCCCCCAAATAAAATATGTTGAATATTTCTCTATTCAATCTTTTTTTTTAAGCTAGAGTTTGTTTAAAATATCTGTAGAATAAAAACATATTTTATATATTTGTAAGTAAAATTTCACTGAACTTAAAATTAAAATTTGCCATTTATCTCTAATATATTCCATATTATATTTTATATAGATTTTATTATGATTATTAAATTTGTGATATTAATAGGCTTCTGTGTTTTAGGTAATGACTGGTGAAGAGATGGCGGAATGTGTTATACCTGATAGGCTTACTATGTTATCCTATCTTTCACAAGTATATGAAGCTTTTAGAGGAGAAATTCCCCATATCAAACATCCTAAACTTGTAATAATACTAACGTTTATTAACAAATAAAATAGTTTTTTGATTTTTTATACAAAATTGCATCCCGAATTTTTACTCCTTTATAATCTTCTGTTTCAGGAAGAAACTGAGGATGAAAAACAGAATGTTCCTCACTCAAGGGAATCTCGCATTCGTTCACATTTGACTACTGCACATAAAATTTCACTTTTAGGTAAACTAACTACCAAAACACCTAAAAAAAGGAGAAGTCATTTGGGAGCTGTAAGTATACTTTTATTTCAAAAAGTGAATTTTTTCGTTTAGTGTTTAGTGAACGTGAGGTATAAATAATTGAAATATATATGTGTTCACTAATAAAAATATTTTTTTTATGCTAAATTACAAAATTGATATTTTTGATTACACAGATAAATTAATAATGATTGTAAACAGGTGTTGATAGCTGGCTGCTAAAAGTGTATTCATACTTTGTTGACCACTTTAATTTGTCACAGGTGATGCCAGTGTTTCTCTTCTTCATGCTTTGGAAATAAATTTTTATTATTTATAGTTTATTTCGGAACAGATAAATTATTTTTTTTTAAATGTAATTAATGAGTTTGATTTTGAAAAGGATTACTAACATAAACATAGGACATAAAAAAAATACTTTATGCATGTTAACCAATATTTATTTAATTACAAATTAAAAAAAACATTACTGATCTTTAGCTTTTTTATGCCCTTTTGCGATGCAATACTGGGAGGTTTTTCTTCTTTTTTTTTCTTTTGTTACATATATTAAATTTTTACTTAATACAGGTCAGAGAGTAGCCTGGGGTTACATTAGTTTGCATACATTTATAAATAGAATAAAGATTTATTTTCTGATTTTTTTGTGTTATTAAATTTTCATATATTTTCTGAAAGGTTAATATGGATAATAAGATTTTGCTGTGTCAATAATTTTTTTTAACTTTATTAAAATAATAAAACTTTGCCTAAATTGATTAAATAATTAATTTAATTAACATAAATTTAATTTGTTTAGTTTTATTTCATTCTTCATAATCAATGACTCTAGTTATTGATACTAAAGAAGTTTTGAAAGCACATATGTTATGATTTTTCTAAACTAAATAAAAAGTATTTATCAGGAAAAATTGGCCACAGAACGAAAAGAATGGTTGGATAAGTTTGAAAATGCCCGTACTGAAAGAAGGACACAGCATGTCATCGAAGAGGCTAAGGAATATACAGAGCGATCTGAACGCCTAGCGGAGCTGTCAAGGGTTAAGCAAGAACGAAGGGAAAGGTTGAACGAGATAGAAAAAAACAGAACTGAACGTATTATAAGAAGACAGTACATGAGGCATATTCTCAACAAACAACTCGAGAAAAGTATGACAATGCTTTCGACCAATGCAAAGTCTGATGGGCCTTTTGAAGACTATTCCTTGTTCGTTTATCGAATGACTGCTCCAGATTTTAAGGACAGAGTGAAACATCTGGAGAATAAGCTTCTGTATCCTGTAAGCCTTAGTTTTGAGAGTGTATTTGTCCGTGTGGTGCAACATAATGAAGACATGTGGGCTATTACTAAACAAGTTTTTCCTCCATTTAATCTTCTTATCCTTCGCCAATTTTATTGTTTTTAATCTGCGTAAAATTTGCATGAATTAATTTCTGACGTTTGGCCTTTTGAGATTTAGGTGTAACGCATTAATTTTATCTTAAACGTGATTTTTTTTTAATTTAATAATTTCATTTTGTTTGCAATTTTAATACGGTATGATTTTTTTTTATTTAATAATTTTATATAGTATGCAATTTTAATGCTTATTTTTAAGTCCTCTTTTTGCATAACCTGAATATTGTATCTGGACAAAACAAAGTGCTGCTTAATGCTGTCTGAGTTTGATTATTGCTGATTTTTTTTTCTAAATGGCCTGTTTTTATATAATTAATTATTTCTTCTTCACAGAATTTACATTTAATTAATTCTTCTTCACTGGATATAATTGAAGTTGTAATAATAATAATCCTGAGATGAGTAAAGTTGTTGGACGCGGTTGCTTTCAAATCCATTAAAAACTTAATCAGCTCTGACTGGTTAGGGTTAAAGGCTTAGGTGGGAGAACTCTGTTAAGGGTAATGGCTTTCAAGCATATTCCACAATCTGACATGAATAACAAGCAGACAAATACAAATGCCTTTCCTCTCTTATTTAAGCGAATTTAAAACAAAGTGGCAACTCTTTTTTATAAATCAATCTTTCTGGTGTTGCCTGTTAAATTAAATGTATCTTTCATGTGTACCTCTTCTAATATTTTGTCACCCTCTTTTCAACTTTTTTTAGTCCCATTATTTACTCCAATAATTTTTATTTTTCTCGGATCTCTGTTACTGGTTTTGTTTCCTTCATAATACAATCTTATACAAATCTCACGAAATCTTATTCTCCTTTTGATAAATAATATTTGTTTTCAAAATTTAGTATTTCTTATTTCTTAGAAAAATGCATTAGTCCATCCTATTAACAAAATATCCATTCCTGCATCTCCTAAAGACTCTTGTTCAGTCTAGTTGTTTCTAACCTTTGCAAACCTCTTCAAAATATGGTTGAATTATAATTATCTGATTTTCTTTTAAAGCCCGTACGGATTGGTCTTCTCTTATCAAAATGATGAAACACATACATACTACTAAAGATGAAAAAAGCTAATGATACTAATATTTATAGACTCCAGAGCTAGTTGACTCAATCGACGATCCTAGCCAAAATACAATAACTATCATTCACCTACAGCTCTACTCCCTAGTTTCAATTTTTTCTTTCTAATTGGACTTGATCAGTTTCCATTTCTAATCAACCAACTTCCTTCCTTATTCTGTGTTTAGGAGTAGTACCGTATTTCAGATCTCCTTATCAATTCCTACATTTACAATATTACTCATTTAATCCACAATTATTCCTGGTATCTTGCATGCTGCTGGCAACCAAATATATTCATTAATTCCTCTTTTTGAGTTATTAGTAGCATTTATCATTAATCAGGAAAACTGAGATAGGACCAGTGCCTCAGTAAATCTGAATAAATCAAGGGTAAACCCTATAAGATTTGTGCCATTACTATTGGTTCCCACTCTCTCAAATTTATCACCAATCTTTCAATATTATTCTTAAATGATCAGTCTGTTTCAGTTTTTCTGTCAAACACATATCACTGTTGACCAAACCCTTGTAACCTTACAATAATAAACTTCCTGACAATCAACAAGTACCCTAGGGTGTATACAGTATACATATTTTACTATACGTTATAGTAAAATATAAATGTATTAAAAATAATTAATAAATAATCTTAATTTTATAAATTTAAAGAACCAAATGTTATAACTCTCGATATATTTCAGTCATTTGGTTTGCTAGCGACGTCTCATCGTATCACACCGGATCCAATGTAGGTGTAGCCTAAAGCGAGTTTAAGTGGCTATTTCCACTCACCTGTAAACAATATTTCTCCAGATGTTTTTGTACCCAAACATTAAGCCTACATTTTACACTAATCCTCCTCAGTTCATTAAAAGGTTTCAGGAACTTGCTAACTATTGTTGAAGCTAATCATAAAATCTATTAGTAGTATTTATAGATGATAGCGAATAAAATTTTACTAAATAAATTCGTTAATAAAGAATATGGCTGTTTGGGAAAAGGGTTATTTGGCCATATGCTTTTTATTCTTTCACTCTTTTCAAGGGCTCCGAAGTGCAACCTTCTAGCCACGTAGCCTCCTACTCTACTATTAGTTATTAGATGGAAGCTTTCTTAAAAGAATGTTTTATGAAATTTCGTTTTTTTTTTAACTTGATAAGCAAATTTTTTCTCCACATACATAATTGTTTTTCACTATTTTTTACATCGAGTTAAGAGTTTATTGTAAGTGTGAATATTAATATGATATTATTATTGATGTTATAATATGACAATACATGGTATAATATGACACTATATTATTATAAATTAAAAGTCTGATTAAAAAAAATTAGATATTTGTTATTGAGCTATTGAAAGTTTTTGTCAGGAATTAATGGGAGCTGAAAGAAGAGAGTGGTTGGATAAAATAGAAAATGCCCGAGCTGAGAGAAGAGCACAATATTCCAAAGATAAGGGAAAAAAACATGAGGAACAAAGTAAGTGTTTGAAAGACCTATCTGATATTAAAAAAGACCGAAGAGCAAAGTTAAATGAAGATGAGAAAAATAAATCTACTTGTGCTCAAAAACAGTACATGAGACATATATTGAGCAGAAAGATTGAGAAGTGTTTGACTATGCTCATGAGCAATACGAAACTCGACGAGCCTACGGAAGACTATTCTCTGTTTGTGTATAAACAGAATGCTCCGGATTTCAAGGATAGAGTAAAGCATTTTGAGAATAGGCTTCATTTTTCTGTAAGCTTTACCAATTAGAATGCATTATGTATGTAGTGCAACTTAAACAAATGTGACAATAAACCTTAAAAATGTCTGTTTTACTTTTTGTTTAATCTAGGTCTTCGTCTGATTTTACTTAACTTCTCTGAGTTTTGCATGTATTAATTTTAATTATGTTAGATGAAATGGTTATGGAATCAATGTTATTTTAAGTATTTATTAATTGATCTATAAAATAATTTATGTTTATTTATAAACCAATTTTATCGGTAGGTTCAAATCATTTAATACAAATAATCTATTTATAAAATATTTTTGAACAAATGTAATGAGTAGAAATGCTTAGGCTTTGAATATTTAATTAAAATATTCACAAACTTACATGATCGATAAATAATTATCTAAATTTACATTAATATGCATTTTCTACTTAAATGTTAACTATTCTCTAGATTTTAATCTATCTTTTTTTGGGGAGCAGAGTGGCTCAGTGGTAGAGCACTGAGTTGCCATGCCAGAAATCCTGGTTCAAATCCCGCTGCGGGCAAGACTTTTATTTAGTCTGTTTGCAGCAGGAGATGGATCATATAGGATCTAGGACCCTCCTGGGGCTCACCCAGCCATTGTGCGTGACCTAGGACAAGTCACCTCCTTGCAGAACCGTTGTCCATGAAACAGTACCGTCTCTACCATGTACTGATCCCCAAATCTGTTCACGGGTTGTAGTGGTACCGGTTTTTTTGTTTGTTTTTTTGAAACTGCATATTTATCTTAGTTGTGTACATATGTAATCTCTGGGACAATGGAACATTTAAAATCACATTTGAAGCTGGATGTATTCAAATATCTTATTTTTTTCTTTGTTATTACCCATAGATTTTCGTAACATTAATGATTGTTTGGCTAGCCACCTCTAAACATCTTGACAACTAAACATTTAACTTTTAGAATCATTCTATATTTTGGAAGCTCTATATTAGTAAAATCACTATTGATTTCAACCACCGCGTAACCGACTTTTTAATTCAATACTCTATTGGAATCTTTTATGAATTCCCATACTGTCACAAAACCTATAAGAAAGAAGAATGATGAAATTGTCCTTTCTTTTTTTAGGATCTATTTTTCTAATAATAAATAAAAAAATTGCTCACAAAAATACCACTTATAAACTATTTTGAATATACAATTGTTTTTATGTGATAATGCTGTGTTAAGTAGGATTGCTACTTGTGAACTTGATAATGATGGGTGAAGCATTTATGGGTAGAAAAATCGAGCTGTTGTAACAAATTTATTTTTGAAATTAATTGGTGAAGTTGCCTACTGTCCTGTTCTCTGGGATTGTGATAATTGTATTAGAAAGTTTAAGTACTTCATCTATAATCACATAAATGCTAACACTTTTTTTTCTGGTAGAACCGTGATAGTTTTGATTGAAATTCACTGTACTACTATTGTATTTTTTTTATTGAGGGATTAAATAACAAACCATTGTAGTAACTAAAAAACAAAAAGAAATATACTTACACGAGTAGATAGTAAAATAAATACACGGTATTATTTGCTTCCACATTTAGAAGGCCATATAATTTAGTTATTAGTGGTTATTACTTTTTGGAGTTGTTTATCCCTTCACATGCATTGTAGTGGATTTAATTTGTGGAAACAATGACTGTGATGAGATAACAAGTAGAATCACTGCAATATAAAAAGATTAATCATATTAAGCCTCTTAACCAAGCTTACAATTGATAAATCTCTGAAAAAGCCAGCAGTTTGTTATGGAGTGAAAACCTCGATGTTGAACGCTTTAGACCAGTGTTTACGCAACGCATTTGATACGTTAGGAAGAACAGATAAATTGATGGCCTCATTGTTATGTTTTGGTCATTTACAGACATTACCCGATAAAAAAAACTACCAAGATAATAATGAGAAAAGAATTAAAAGGAAGGAGAAATCCCAGGACAAGCTGGATATGGGATGAGAGTTATGCAAAAAAAAACTGATCAAGCTTCGGGTGCATGTATGGAGGACATAAGTACTGAATGTAGGAGACTCTATCTCGAACTGTAGTCCAGGAACATTATTTATTTTATTTAGTACTTTAAATTGTAATATAAATTTTTCTAGTAAAATCTCTTGTGGTTAAGCTGCATTCACTTACCTTTCTTATTGGTTATTTTCTCTTTAAGTTTCACATATGTGTTATTTATTTTTAATATTATAAAACTCAAACATTCATCTGAAATGATTAAAGAGTTTATAACCCTAGATATAGGTACTTAAACAAAATTTTGGGTGCTGTTGGTTTATTGTGATGTCCATGTTTTGTTTATTTCGTCATATTAAAATATATCTCAGTACATTTTTAACAATCGTTTAATATTGGTGTCCAATTTTACAACACTCAATTTACATTTAAATGGTTGGTTATTTACTGTTCTGTCAGCATGAAAGTATTCATAACTATATGTTTCATTGTATCTGTATTGATCGCAAAATGTGAATTTATTTTGTTGGTATATTTATTCATTATTTAGAAGAATAAATAATATTTTTAATACCTGCAATTACTATTTATAATAAAATAAATTTTGTAATATAAAATTAGAAATATTTTGATGATGACAAGTTCATAATTCAAAATTATTATAAGTAAAACAACATTGTCTTTTAGTTCATTAAACTCTTTGATGATAATTCAGCCACCAGTGCTCGTAATAAAGAAACTTAATTTAAAATTTTAGGATCGAGAAAACAGGCCTCTTGACCAAATTAAAAAGGCTGGAGCAACAACTGATGAAGATTTTACGGGTAGGATTAAGACTTTGGAAGCAAAACTGAGAGGATCTCACAGTGACAAGAAGCCAAAAGATTTGCTAAGAGCTATTGGTATGTTAGTTTGATTTATTTGTCGTACGTAATTTAGAATACTATAGTTGGGGGTGCAGTCAAATAAAAACACTAAATAAGTGGTTACTTATTTAATTATGTGCCGACGTTTCGACCCACTTTGTGGGTCATCTTCAGGGCTAAGAAAGAAAAACAGACTAAATAACAGATCTATAAAAATACATTGCAGACTAAGTAAATGATAAATGAGAAAAAATATATATGTAGAGAGGTAGAAATTTAGAACAAAAGTGAGGGATATATAGGAATAAAAAAATTACAGAGAAAATGTACAGAACGGTGGTGATGCCAAAAAAGATTTTTTTACAAAGATAAAAGAAGGAAGTAAACAGAGTAGAATATATATAAAAACTATAAAATGTAAGATAATAGACTCCTAGGGAGTTTACATAAGTAAAATGAAAGAAGGTATAACCAAAATGATATTAAAGAGTAAATAAAGGAAAAATAACAGTATAAAGTCAAGATATAAATATAGAGTATAACAGTTTTTAAAATGTAGGAATAACAAGGTAAACTAATTTAAGGTTTTTTTAGTAAGTTGAAAATTTGTGAGTAGAAAGAGGATAAGTTGTTTGAATCGATCTTGAGGTTAACAGTGGAGGAATCTAAATTTATGTGGATAGTTTCAGAGAGTATGCGTTTATCATGGTTGGGAACAGGAGCTAGGATGGATGTATTATCAAAGTCAAAATTGTGGTTAAGGGATAAGGCGTGTTCGGAGAGTTTTGATGCGGTAAGGTTATGGGAGGAAATGGAGTATTTGTGTTGGTAAATACGGTCTTTAAGGAAGTTCTTAGTTTCGCCGATTTAGGAAGAGTTGCAATTAGGAGTAGAGATGGGGATGCGGTAGACGACATGGGAGCGTTGTTTAAGGGGAATGGGATCTTTTACTTTGGTATAAATATTGGAGAGTTTGTTATGGGATTTAAAGGCGATGCGTAAATTGGGGATAGATGAACGTAAGGATTTTTGAATGTTATGTGAGAGGGTGGGTATATATGACATGGATCTGTATATAGAGGTAGATGGCGGTTGTGGAGATAGGGTGGGGGTGGGTGGGTTATTATAGGCATGGATGAGTTTATTGATAACGTACGGAGGAAAATTGTTTTTTAAAAGGATTTCTTTGATTCGGTGGGTGTTAGTTTTATGGAAGCAGGGGTCAGCGAGGGATAAGCCACGGTGGATGATATTTTTGGCGACGTTAATTTTTTGGTGGTGCGGATGTTGGGAGTAGTAATTAAGGAGTCTGCCAGAATAAGTGGGTTTTGTATACCAATCTGTGGATAAGGTGTGGTTTGGATTTTTAATGATACGGAGGTCAAGAAAGGGTAGTGATTTATTCGATTCTAGTTCAAAAGTGAAATGGAGGCGGGGATGGTATGAGTTGAAGGATGATAATAGTTCTGGAATAATGTTTGGATTTAGGATAAGGAGGAGGTCGTCCACATATTTTTTAATAAGAATGACCTCGTCAAGGACCTGGGGTAGAATGGAGTCAAGAAGGTCGTTTAGAACAATATTGGAGAGGTCAGGAGCGAGGGGATTTCCCATGGCAAGTCCAGAAATTTGGTTAAAGAACTGTCCATGGAAGGTAAGGTAACCGGATTCACAACAGAGTTTTAAGGATTGGAGGTATGAGTACCGATTGAGAGAGGTATGTGGTTATATGATTGACCAATTTTTATCTATTATGAGGAGGGCTTTATCTAAAGGTATGTTGGTAAATAGGCTTTCTACATCAAAGGAGGTGAGAACGTAATGATCAGGTATGGTGAGGGATTTTAATAAATCACGTAGTTGAAATGAGTTTTGGATATCGTATGGGTTGTTACGGCTAGGACTTGTAAGGATGGCAGTAGGAATTTACTAAGTTTGGTTGCTGGGGAATTGATGTTGGATGTAATGGGACGGAGGGGGTTGTTTGGTTTATGGATTTTGGGAAGGCCATAAAAACGAGGGGCTAAGGAATGGTAGGAAATGAGGTTTCTGTAAACTGGGTAAGTGATGAGTTTGGAATTTAAAAGGCTTTTTAGGTGGAGGTTGAATTGTTTTGGGAGAGAAGCGGTAGGACCTCGGGGTATAGGTTTATAGGTGGAAGTATCTGAAAGAAGAGAATACATTTTGTGGTCGTAATCAGAACGATTCATAATCACTGTAGAGTTGCCTTTATCTGCTTTGGTGACAATCAGGTCGTCATGGGATTAGAGGAAAGAACGTGTGAGTGATAGGTCCTTGAAGAACTGTGGGGAGAAATTAGAAATGATATTGGCTAGGGAGACACGTGAAAGATCTAGTGGAACAAGTGAACGGTGGAGGAGGGGGTCATTTTGAATATATTCTAAGTCGGTCAAAAGATCAGGAATAATTTTTTTGAAGGAAGAGGAGGGTGCAGCAAAGTTGGGTCCTAAGGATAGAATGTTGTTGACATGGGTGGGGATGTTGGTGGTAGAGATATTGTGTACCCAGGTTTTATCTCCTTTAGGGTAAATTTTGGAGGTAAGTGATTATTGGTAAAGGGTATTGAATTTGGAGATGATGTGGAGTTTTTTACTGTTGTGGAGTTTTGTGACCTTGTTGTGGGGAATGTGGATGTTATGAGGGTGGATAGGTTATGCATGTGATCCTGGGTAAGATGACTAGTTAAAAAATCTTTTATCTTTGTAAAAAAAATTTTTTTGGCATCACCACCGTTCTGTACATTTTCTCTGTAATTTTTTTATTCATATATATTCCTCACTTTTGTTCTAAATTTCTACCTCTCTACATATATATTTTTTCTCATTTTTCATATACTTAGTCTGCAATGTATTTTTATAGTTCTGTTATTTTGTCATTTTTTCTTTCTTAGCCCTGAAGATGACCCACAAAGTGGGTCGAAACGTTGGCACATAATTAAATAAGTAACCACTTATTTAGTGTTTTTATTTGACTGCACCCTCAACTATTTTCTTCCTTACGTCTACTTTTCAGTCAACCATCCCCTCGCTTTTCTAGAATACTATAATTTAAGCATGTTTAATTTTATGAATTAGTATATTTTTATGTTTGATTATTTATGGAGTTTTGATTCTTTATAGGAAAAATTGAAAAATCTGATTGGAATGTGAAGCAAATAGAACAAAAAATGGAAGAAAACCGAATGGGAAGAGGTCTAATTGGACAAAAATCTGAGAAAGTGCCTAAATGGAGCAAACAACAATTCGAAGATAAGGTATTCTTTTATCTTGGTAAATTATTACTTCTAGTTCAGTTGAGGAATTGAAAGGTTATTAAATAAGTTTTATCTATCCTTAACAGTTCACTTTGGTTGAGAAAAAACTTAGAGCGAAAAGTAATGATGCTGGTCTCAATGAAAAGTATTCTAAAATAGATGATAAAATGAAATCTTTGGAGCGAAGAATCAAAGATGGCATAAAGTTAGATCAAGGGCAGAGAGGTTCTAACAAAGTTTCAGCAATGGCCGCCCATTTAGCTACTATCAATAAACAACCAGAGCCTCAGATAATTCAGGTAAAACTTAGTTCACCTACCATCTACACCACAACATACTTGGAATGATCATATTAGACTATTTTTGCTGAGTAATTCATGTATTTGTTGATATCTTACAATAGGTGTAATCTGGTATTATAAAGCCTAAAGTCTTCTTCCAATTAGACGCCTGCCTATCTATCTATCAAACACCGTTATAGTTTGTTTAAATTTATACATATTCACTCATACCAACATTTTTAAGAATTTGTTTCTAAAGGTCTAGCTCTTTCAAGATTAATGAAGTAAAGATTAATCTTATTAACTGTTTGGTATTAAAAATTGTAATTGAATAATTACAGGAGTAGTAACTGAATTATCATGAACAATGGTACATAAATGGATAAGAATGACTAGTATTTTTTCGGAAATAAAAATCTACATCATAAGTTTGTTAAAATTAAATAAATTAAGAAAAAAATAGTAAAATTAAAAAAATTTAAATCAATTTGTAATTAAAATATCAGATGAGGTAATGTTTGTTTAGTTAATGAGTCACATCCCGTGTGTAATTTTTCTTTGTTCATTCTAAATCTGATCATTTAGAATTCAATCTTCTTAACAGGGTTTTGTGCTCTCAGTAATAGTAAGCCTGTAAGTTTTTTTTTAAATTGTCTAAGGAATATATAGTGTTATTGAAAATATGTACTTATATCACATGTCAGAATTTTGGTAATAATATTTAACATATTAAATATCAAATATGTTAATACAGAATATATAAGGAACAGGGACATGGGTATTTATTTTTCGTTTATAATATAATATTTTATAAAAAAAAATTGGGACTAAATTATAATAAATATTTTTCATTTATTTATGAGAGCTATTCAGAACTAAACATAGTAAATTAAATTATTTGTATAAACTAATTAATTATTTGTACCAATATATTAATACAGAATAAATTGGGATTTAATTATTTCTTTTTTATTTATTTTTCCAAATAAAATGCAGGCCTTTAAAGATTTTGATTTTGAAAATGAGGAATTAATTGTAGTGAAAATAGGTCAATTCCTTATTAGTCAATTTCATATCTTCACAACTAATCATAGGAAATGTTATTATTATATTTTGTTTTAATTATATACATTTTTTTATTTTGAATATTTTGAATTGATTTTATTTTCTACATGATTGTTTGCAATTAAAACCACTATGCAAGTTGACTCATATGTATAATTTATTATTTTTTTAAAGAAAATTTCAGAGAAAGACATACATAGAGGGATTTTATGTATTAAAGAATTATTTTACAATTTAATAGTTTTAAAAAAGGTTTTGAATTAGATCTGCTGTAATAATAGTCCATTAGTGCTTTTATGTAGATAATTTTTCCAAACAATAGTCATGTGTACCATCTCATCTAGATAGATATGATAAACAAGTGAGATCCATTAGATTACACGGTGGGTTGATTTCTTTCATGAAAGTCAAATGGAAGATTAAATCCTTTATCTGTTCTCCTAATGAGAGAAACAATGTTTCTTTAGACTGGCAAGCCAGCAGTAGTTGGTGGCTCTGGTGGAAGTGAGATGTGCCATTTCTGCAATAAGAGGGTTTATTTGATGGAGAGGCTGAGCGCTGAGGGCCGGTTCTTTCACAGGGGCTGCTTCAGGTGTCAGTACTGTTCAACATCTCTCAGGCTGGGTATGGAATATTTTCAATAATTTTTATCTTAGTTCTATGCTGGAGTATATGTAAGTGACATTCTTTAACTGATAAGTATGCTTGTATTAGTAAAAATTTATTTTAAAATTTAAATAAAGTGATCAAAATATGTATGTCTGATAAGTAGAAAATAAATCACTGATGATAAACATTGGTCTTTAATTAATCAAAATTAAAAGCAAGAAGTTAAATAAACCTTATGTAACTGTTCAGTTTCTTATAAGATCATATGTATATTTCTTATTTTCGTAATATATTTATTCCATTTTTTGCTTAAGCATAACACCTTTTTTTTCTTTATCATTCTGAACCTCCTTAAGGAAAAAACCTATCTTATGTTATTAAAACCTTTCTAAATTTTAAAAATATGGTAAGAAAAAATTGGGGAAGGATATTTATTATTATATAAAAGGAGAATAGTCCTCGAATTGCATATGTAATTATTCAAATTCAAAGTGGGACATAGGTCAAGGTACAAAAATAAAGAAACAATTTTTTTCCATTTAAACAGAAAATAATCTTTTTTGAAATATTTCCTTTTCATTTCAATTACAACTTTCTTTTTTACTTTTTTTTTAATCTTTATTTTTTATATGGAAGCATTCTTAATTCTAAAATAGATTATCTGATTTGGTGTAATAAATAATGTCAATGAATCATTTTCACTATTATATTAATATTCATTTATCAGTGTTTAAATCAAATTAAATATTTCATTATATACAGAACTATATATATATTTTTTTAAATAAGTACTCAATTGTTACAGTAATAATACATTCTTCAGCTTTTTCTTTATTCTGGTGAACTATGAAATTAATTTTCAAATATAGACAAATGAAGTTTATTTTGGTCTAACTATGAAGTGTTATATGTTTTGTTTTTAAGTTACATTTTAGGAACATAGCTGCTTCAGAGAATTGATAATTCATTCTATTTATGATTCTAATCCATTAACTTAATTTTTTTTTCTTGAGAATGTTCACTTTCTTTTTGTTAAAAGTTTTTACCTAATTACCAAATTTTATTTAGCTTAGCTACTAATTATAATTGTAATAAATTTATTTTTATTTATAATCTTGACAGGCCCATGAGGCTTCCCTTGGCCCTTTCAACTACCTTTCCCAGTTATCCAGATCAGTTGCTTGTCTGCATGGTGTTCCAGTCATCCTTAGGTCTTCAGCCTCCTAGTATCCATCTTTCCTTCAACCTTCAGAAAACTTTTGACATCATCTGATATTAGTATAACGATTTGGCTTGAAAAAGACCTGAAAATCAACCATAATATTATATCAACCATTAACTTTGTGTTTCAGTATGTGTGATTAAAGAATCTGGGATCAATTGTCACTCATCGAGAAGAAAAAAATATGATAATTTCTTTCAAACTATCTTGTTATTTTCTTAATAATATTTTATAAATACAAAATTTAGAATGTTAATTGACACAAACAACATTTACATTTTATTTTAATGTGGTTTCCAACCTTTTCCCATTATCTGAAAAATCAGAAAACTATTTAAAGACATAGTGGTCTATAAAGGAATATCAAAACACTCTATAAATTATGCATACAAGACAAGGTAATTAGAAATTTTTTAAACAATAACTCAAAGGATATTTTACCAATGTTAATTTTTTTAAACTTGAAATTAGAAATTGGTTTACCTTCCTGTTCATCTATAAAGAGAAATGGTGTCAGATAAAAGTGAAATATACTAGTTCTAAAATTATTCATTCCAACTTCATGAATTTAGTATGTAAATACACACACACACGTCTTGGTGTTTCGTTCCAAATCTCTCAACTTCAACATGCCTTCATCTATCTCTGTCAAATACGAATATTAAGTATACAAACTGGCTATTTTTCCGCATCGTGTAAGGCATACAACACAGTTTTTAGAATTCACAAAAATGTAAAATGTATTAATGTAAAAGTATAAAATATGTTGAAGTCCATTGAGAATGTATTTTAAACTTTTAATTTTGTTTTAATTGGTTACAACTTTTGTTGTTATTTTTTCAGCCAATTATTTTTTTATTAATTCCAGTTTATCATCCCTGAGTAATCCAAAAAATTAACTCATAATGTTCGAAGTCTTTTTTAAGGTTACCTATTATTTACCTGTATTTAATTAAAACACTCAATAACAATATCTTTGTTTAATAGTTCATTTTAATGCTTAATTAAATAATTAGAAGCTCACATTATTAGATATCTAGTTATATTTTATTTTGTGGATTTCTAGCTTTATTTTATTTTGAACATTATAATTTATTTTCAGGAAATTATGCTTTTGACAGAGAAGGAAAATATGGCTCGAAATTCTATTGTGTCCAACATTTTGGCTTGCAAGGTTCAATTGGAAGGAGGCTTAAAAATGAAACTAAAACTGATATACTCAAAACACCCATTAAAAGACAAAAATCACTGGAACCAGAATTGATACCTGTTGAGGTATAAATGATATTTAAAACATTGTTTTTATACTTCAGTTCCTGTATAATAAAATATGTTTTCTTTTAGCCTTCTTGTGTTCATATTTTGATTAGTTTAAAGTTGTTTTGTCTAATTAAAATGTATATTCTATGAATTTATTGTTCTATTTTTTGTCTGCTCAAAAAGCAGTCAGTTTTTAAATTATTGTTCGTTGATATTTAATATTTTTTTTAATTGCATATTAATATTAATATTTCTATATTCTATCATTGCATTCAAGTTACATTGGTAAGGCTAGATGTATTAGATTTAATTATAATTGATGTGGCTACTGGCTATGTTTAAAGGGTAGTATTTTCATACTGGAAAATACTGTTGGTTATAAACAGCACACTAGATTCTGGATAAAAGTCTCAATAATCACTAAAGTTGTTTTGTTTATAGTTAATGTTATTATAATGTTTTAAAAGGTTCCTAAAAAAATATTCAATTCAATCATTTGCTATTTTATTTATTTTATAATACTTTCTGATACATGGGATCACTATAGCTATAAGAGTACTAATCCTACTATATTATTCAGAATTGAAACTAATGAGGAATACTAAAATAACTTATGGTACAAAATCAGACCTATTAATTAATTACTTCTTACAGTAGGTCTTATTGATACTTCACTGATAAATTAAATGTTCCTTAAAAGCCATGCAAGAAACAACTTATTCTATTAAATAGCTGGTTGGGTGTAAATGTTCATGGCTTAGTGTTTTCCCCTAAAAATAATAATGTATAAAAGCGGGAGATAATAATGTTGAAAAATTGTTTTCTATTTGACAACTCCAACACCTCCAATTATTAACTGTCTGATATGATATTATTTGGGATTTGCTGGCTTTTGTTCTCTAAAATTGTTGATGACCTGTTTATGAAAAAAAAAAATTATAATAAAGACCATCATATTTTTACTTTAACAATTGTGTTTATATTGTGTTGTGGGAAATTGAAAGGTTTATACTATGTTACCCTTTGAAAACAAAACATTTAATATTAAATCTAGATTTCACATACAAATTTGTAAACAGCTGTTCTCATTCTTAAAGGTTATATTAATATTAGTGTTCATCAAGAAGTAATTACTGAATAAAGTTACTTTAAAAAGTCTTTAATATAAAATAATTAATTTATGGTAGTTTTAGTCAATTATAATTACTGACTTATCTATCAAGGTAACTTGGACATTATCTATCAGTGTTTAGGTTTATTATGTGACTTTTAAAGTTGGAAAATGTTAATCAGGATTAGTATGCCCTCAAATCACTTCTTCCTTAGAAATAAATATCAAAATAATTGTTTTTTTCGGATTACTACATATGATGGTCATGAAGAACAATACAGTAAAGCTTGTTTTTATGTCGTGAAAAGGAACTGCATAGAAAAAACCACTCAAAAAATAATTGGAAATTTTATAACTACTTACATATAATCAGAAAATAAAGTCCCACTTAAAAAATATGTCAATTATTTACAAAATACTTGAAGAACTGCTTCCAAGCTAAATAAATAATTGCACATGGAAACATTTAGATTTATATTTATTCATGGAGTTTTCAAAATTTACATTACATAATTCACTGCTTCTTAATTTGATCCACAATCCATTCGGAATTTTTCGAATTGGTATCTATTTTAAGAAAATTAAAATTCATATATTTTATATTTAAATCTTTTTGTGATGAATTGGTTTAAAATAGCTTTTGTCACTACCTAGCACCGTTAAGACATTGATCAGTTCTTTTGACGACAATTGATAGGTCTGTTGCTTGTAAATGTCGTGAAATATACATGATCAAAGCTATTTTTGGAATATCTTAACTCCTTTTCGAATTGGTATCTATTTTAAGAAAATTAAAATTCATATATTTTATATTTAAATATTTTTATTTTGAAGAGAAAAGATTAGTCTTGCCCGGGATACATATATTTATAGTTAGTCTTTTTTTTTTTTTTTATTATAATAATTTTTGATTTATTAAAGCCCAGAGCATTATATTTTATAGATGCTATTATCCTGGTTTATCATTGCTTTTGAACAGTTAGTGGATATCATTAAATCTGTTTAGTAAAATTTCAAAAGAAAGAAGAGATGCAATTTGTTCATGATTCAATGAAATGGTAAAGCTAAATTTGAATCATCTTCGTGGTTGTCTGTCCATTTGATTTGATTATTAGGTTAGGTTATTAGGATTTCATTATTTTTCCAGTTCTCCACTTTTACTTACCCATTTGAACTTTTGAATTTTTTTGGAATGGCTCCACGTGTTACCATTCCATACCTTATAGCTTCCTGAATTCTGAGTTGACTTATTTTCCGTTGGATTGAATATTCTATTTAACATAACATCTTATTTAGGATTATAAGGCATTTTTTTTTCCTTTAAGGAATAATTTCACACTTGTTAAGAACAGTCAAAGAGGATAATAGACTTGTAAGTTATAATTTTTAATTTTCTTTGATCGAAATTATCAACCAAATGATGAAATAAATAATTTAATTTAATTTCATTGCTTTATTATATTACAACTATTTTATCAATGTTACTAGTTCAATACAAATTGAATAGATATCTCACCATAGATATGTTTCCTCCTTGCTCCTAATATATTTCGAGAATAAGCGGCATTGAAGAAATATTTTTATTCTTATGAACAAAATACTAAAAAGTAACAGTAAATTTAATTAGTAATTAGTTTGCTTCATGGGAAAATAGCCTTTCAACTTAACCTATGAGTTAAGCAACTTAACCTATGACTTAAGCAATGAGTCTCAACTAGGTTTAGGATTCATAGTAAACAGTGTTTTATGTTTATGTATTGTAAAAAGTATATATTCTCCTCTATCATTTATAAAATAGTACATTTCCCATTGAATAAGTAGATTTTCAAGGAAGAGGGTCAAAATAACAAATTAAAGATAGCATAGTTTTACTTGAATGACTTACTCCCTTTTTTCTTCCTCTTTACACTCACATTTTATTTACCAAATGTAATTTTAGATTTATTTTGAAAAGTTAGTGGATTTAACTTATTTCCATAGATCATTAATTTTCTTAGATCTAAAATTTCTTCTATTAAAAAATGTTTCAGACTGTTGATGTCGGAACGCCGGAACGAGCAGAGTTTGAGAACTTATCTGATTGTGTCGAGGTTGAAGAAGATGAATGGTCTGATCGAAATTTCTTACCTTCAGCTACTGATACTGAAGCATCCCAAGATAGGTAACTAAATATATACCTATATTTTATAATATCTTTTATGATTTAATTAATAGTTTTGAAAAAATTAATGATAAGCTATTGTTCTAAATTAGTGGGAGATTACATAAAAAATTAGCCTTGTTCCAAGTTTGATGTAGGACATTGGTTGAAATTATATTAGTCAAATGTTCAATAATGCATCCATAGTACAAATTGAATAATTGGTAATATGCCAATATCAACAGATCATATCTGAATAGATGTAAACTTAATTCATAGAGATGAGATGTGATGGGATTGTATATTAGTGCTAAACAATTTACATTGTATTTCAGTCAATGGTCGTAATTTTCTTATATTCTGAGTCTGAAACTATTATAAGATTTATTTTATTTTTTATTAATTGTTATAATCATTAAATATTTTTATTTGAAAAGAAAAGATATGTCCAGGGCCGGGACTCAAACCCCCTGGGGGTCGCCCACGTCACTAGCGTGGTGCACTGCCAACTGAGCTATCCTGGCTCAGTCATATCTCGGTCAGACATATCCTTTCTTTTCACTGATCCCATATCCCTGTGTTCTCGCAATTTGCGGTGCATACAAGGGGAAGAATGTTCATTGAGCATTACTTTAATTAGGATCTTGATGACTTACGTCATTAGATATTATTATAATTTATTTTATTATATTTTTTATTAATTGTTATAATGTTTGTATATTTTTATTTGAAAAGATGGAAAATTAAAATAAATAAATGTATTTATAGAAGAAACCTCATAAATAAAATTAGAAATATCAGAAAAATTCACTCATTTTTGATCTAGGATCTCATTTTTCTTTCAAGTTTAATTGTATTGCTTAATTACACATATTTATTTCTTTTTCAAGGACATTTTTTTGTATCTTATATTGTTGTGAGATTAGGAGTAATATTTAATATAAGGATTATTAGTAATTTTTAAGTTTACTTTCAGTTCAAGTTCAAGCTCAAGTGAAGGGTATGCAGAGGCTGAAGACGGAGGCCTGGATCCTGAAGAAACTTTACGGCTTGCTCAAGACTGGACTAGGCGTTACGCCTCTTCACATTATTCCAACTCTGAAGGTTATTAATTCCTAAAGTACTTTATGTTTAGTAACCAGTTGAAATTAACTATTATAAGTAATCTTGGTATAGAACAACTGGATGTTTCAAAAGTTAAGGGAGAGCGGGATTATTGTGATTAAGAATAAGTCAATTGTGATTAAATTTTTTTTCAGAACTGATTGATTACTAGTTAACTTAAAAGTTGAAATTTAAAAATAATCTTTCATAAGAATAATCTTGTAAAAGGCATTTCCCTTATTTTTATTTATATATAGGCGTTACGCCTAGATATTGATCAAACATAGCTTCACTAGTTACTATTACCCATAGGTTTTTTTTTATTTATTAATTATAAAAAAAACATTAACTGTTATATTTAAATAAATTTAAAAAATATTTAACGAGTTGAAGTCAACACCTTTCCTTTGAAAATTAGTCATTCTTTTCAATCTGCAGTTGAAGGACATTATTTTACTTATGCATTCATGTAATGTAATTATGAATAAATTAATACAAAATAATTAACATTATATATTTCAGATGAAACAACAGATTCAGATACTGAAGAAGAGGCTAAAAAGGATACTAGTCCTCGTCAACACATTTCTGATTCCGGATCTGAAACAGAGGTGAAAAGCTCTTGTTGCTGTTTGTAAATTGTTCAAGAAAGCAGATATCTAACAAATATAAAGCAGGTGGTCAGGTCTTTCCATAGGTTAAATTCAAACACTTTTATATCGACTTGAGGTATTTATATTGAATGTAGCTTCAATGAAAAACGATGTGATTTTTTAATTTCTTAAAAAACTAACTTGTAACATTAAAGAGGAACTTTTTTTGTTTTCTAAAAAGATGCTATTAACACTGTGTAAAACCATACCACTTGCTAACGAAGCATATTATTTTTAACCTTTTTTTTTTTCTTTTATGTTTTGATATTAACGGCTTAGATTTTTTTTTTCAGTAATCAAAAATGAATCATTTTACACCATTTGCAAAAAAAAATTAATTATTTTCATAGTTTATTTTTTCCTTGTTTAATAGTTTCCTAACAATTAAATAATTATTTACACGTATCACAATTCATGTTGTGATGAAAACGATATTTTTCATCATTATTGCAGTCAGTCCTCTCTATCGCTCATGCAGTGTGATGTTTCTTTCTGAATGCCACACCGTATGATCATCCACCATTATCCCTTCTTCTGTTCCATATTTTCCTTGATTTGTTTTATAGCCAATTTATGATGAACTTTCGGTTTGGCTCTTCTTCATAAACCTATTTCGTGTTCGAATGTAATTATTTGATTGGTATGATTTAATGATTTAAGACGGTAGGTGCTACAAGAACACGCCTTTTTTTTAAAAAACATATTTGAAAATTTTAATCTATTTGAAATTTTCCATTCTAATGAAAAGTTCTATAAACTGCAGACAATTTTTCATATTCGCTTCAATCCTGTTCTGTCCAGTAATTACTGCATCTACATATAGCACATAAGATCCTCCACATTTAAAAAAAAAAATTTCTCAGCCATTTCCGAATAACAAACTCACTTCAACAAGCCGTCTTACTAAATTTTTAAAATAAAAATTATTGGAGTGCTATCGATGGGTAGTTTCTCCACAAGTGTTTTCATGTCATATTCTACATTTTTGCACATTTACTTGATATAATACCATTATAGTTGTAAATATCATTGAATTAAATTAAAAAAAAAAATAAAAATGTAACATTATTTCGTTGACAAAGAAAGTAAAAATGAGTTCTTAGCAAAAAGTTTACCCATTTGCAATTTTTCATCTACTGCCTCAATTATTGTTTTATTAAAAAATTTTTTATCTTTGATAAAGACTACATTCTGCAATGGTGATAAAATAGACATTTAAGTATTCATGTTTTGATTACCTTAAATGTTTTTACAACAAATGTGAGTGTGATATCTGTTTTGATAAAATTTATACTTGCTTATTAAACCTTTTTATGTTAATCTAGCATTAAAACTCGCTATACAAGTCTGCTCGCCTGCATGGTAATCTCTTTTTTTAATTGTCCGTTACAAATTGTCTACCTTCAAAAGTAAAAAAAAAAGAAAAAATAGAGTTAATATATAAAAAAAGTCTTAAAATATTTTAAACTTTGATTTTTTAATATTTCAAAGACTGATTTCTCGTGCATTATTTATAATAGTATTTGTTTACTTCTTATTACTTAGCATTTATATTTGTTTTTGTACAAAATATTGTTGCAATTGTTCATTTTAATTGTGGAGCCTACATGAATGATCATAAACACAATGTACTGATATAAAAAGGAAGCATCTAATTCCTTTATTCTTGAGGTATAAAATAGAGCCAATTATCAATATCTAATAGGTGTATTATATAAAGAGAGTATAATGAAACTTAAAGTGATTCTGATAGACTATGCGAAATGTATTTACGACATTGAGCTATACTAAACTCACATACTTATACATATCTATACTCACATGCTCTATAACAATCATCGCGAATATGAGAAATATGTCTTGTTAACAGTAATTTCTTTACTGTTGCCACAACTTTATTATGCTACCATGAGTAGTGAGATCTTATTTCTAATGGGTATGCAATAAAGCTACGTCAAATAGCTATTTTTTGTCCCGCTTCTACTACTGGCCTCAACTGAAAACAAAAATCGAACAATAAATTTTGTTGTAGAATTATCCATTTCATTATTAGCCCTTTATCAGTCTCACTTTTTATATGTGATTCTTTTTCGGTTTCTATGGTTGCTGGTTTTTGTTAATATATAATCGCGTCCACATTTGATTGAGAGCCAATATTTACTTCACTTTCTGAGTCATCACTCATGTTACAAACAACTGCAGCAAAGAGCTGTTGTCACATAAGAGGTGACTTACGATCGATAAGGGGTAATGTTCATAACATCTGTTCCATTTTCTTTTATTTAAAACTTTTCAAACATTGGTTAGACAATATCTTAAATTTAAATATATTTCATGACTTAGGTGCCTTCAGAAGATGAATATAAAAGTAGTAGTGCCGAAGATGAAAATTCAGCTACAGAAATTTCCACAGACTCTGAATTTGAACATGATGGCACAATACTTACTATTCCTGATATTGTAATTAGTGAAACTGTTCAGGTGAATATAAATATTTTCTAATTTCTACATTTACAAATGAAAAAATGTTTTATCCTAGCTCTTATAAAGGTAAAGTACCTGCCCTATAATGTATGGGAATACATTTATTTCAGATTCAAATAGTTAGTTATAAATTGTTTTGGAGATGCAAAAAGTATAGTACTTGCAGCAAAAAGTATTTGCACACCCAGTTTTATAAAACTATCGGTCATAAGGGAAATAATAATCCACTGAACTTCATATTAATAAAAAAGTATATTTAAAACTAAAACAATTCTATATGTGTTCAATAACTTACTTTTTAGATTAATGGGGAAAAATTAAAAAAAAATTAAAAAATCCTCTGGCAAAAAGTATTTGCACACTTTGCCTACTATCACTAATATTCTTTGTTTACTTTTTATTAATTCTTACACCAGTATTACCTATTCTATCAATGTTTTCCTACACTGTTAAAGCATTAAGAACTAAATTCTTTAGTCACTGGTTAACTATCATGCCGAAAAAAAGTGAATTGAGTTTGGGAACTCGCGAAAAAATTGTTTTGTTGCGGGGTCAACAAAAATCATATCGTGAGATTGCAGATTTATTAAGTGTAAATTTGTTTAGGGTCAGATAAGTCATAAAGAGGTATTAGGAAGATAAAAAATGAAGCTATGAAGCATCCCTTAGTAAGTTTTTGAGACCTGGCTAATATGGCCCATATAAGTACTGGTGTTCAGGTTAGTGACAGGGCTATCAGATACTGACTGAATTCTGAAGACCTGCATGGTAGAGTACCTCGAAATAAACCTTATATAAATGAAATCGACCGTAAAAAGCGTCTTGCTTTTGTCAGAGAATATTTACATAAACCGCATAGTTTTTGGGAGGATGTCATGTTCTCTTATGAAAGCAAGTTCAAGTTGTTTGGGTCCGATGGGCAGAAGAGTATTTGGAGGCGGCGTAAGGAAGAATTGAAAAAGCAAAATGTTTCTGTTACAGTAAAACATGGTAGTGGACATGTTATGGTATCGGGGTGTGTCTCATACCATGGTGTGGGAAATCTTGTCTCCATTGACGGAATTTTAAATGCTAAGGGTTATGTGAACATTTTGCACCATAACCTGCATGCAAGTGCCGAAAAAATGAATATCCGGGATTGATATGTGTTCCATCAGGACAATGATCCAAAACAGACTGGCAACAAAACCAAGGAATGGATGATATTTAATGTGCGAAGACAACTGCATACCCCTCCCCAATCATCTGACATAAATATTATAGAAAATTTATGGCACATCTTGCATCAGAATGTGTGTAAGCATCACATAACTGGAATACACCATTTTAAACAAGTACTGGTCCAAGAATGGGAAAGAATCAGTCTTGACTTGGGAAAAAACTTGGTCCACTCCATGCCCAGACGTCTACAAGCAATTATTGATGCCAATGGACTTTTTTCGAAATATTAAATTTGTATTTATTCTCATAATAAAAAATAATCGGAAGTGTGCAAATACTTTTTGTCAGAGGATTTTATAATTTTTTTAATTTTTCCCCATTAATCTAAAAAGTTAACTATTGTACACATATAGAATTGTTTTAGTTTTAAATATACTTTTTATTAATGTGAAGTTCAGTGGATTATTATTTCCCTTATGACCGATAGTTATATAAAAACTGGGTGTGCAAATTCTTTTTGCCACCACTGTAGTTGTAAGAGAAAACATCAAAAATGAAAAACATTGCAAATGTTCATTTTTAAGTTTTTAATTCTATGTGATGTGTGGAAAGTCAAATTCGGATGTTTTAAAAATGAGCTCTTAAAATGGAACAGTAGAATGCCATAATACGAGATATGAATCCTTTATTAAAGGCCATGATCAAATAAATGAAGAATTAATATGTTTATTATATTAATAAGCATTTACAATATATGCATTATTTTATTTTCATAGTACGCTCATATTTTTTTAATAAAAATTAAGTTTCTTATTTTTCTTATTGTGTGAATGCAGTTGAAGTTCGAATATTAAAATTTAGTATACTAAATATTTTAACTTTCCTATCTATGAAATATGTAGTAGTATAAAATATAACAAAAAATAAATTTAATCCAGAATGTTATTTTCTTATCTATGAATAACTTATTTATTTAAACCCAATGTCTGTTTTCAGGTTCGCAAAGGGTTAATTGAAGCACCTCGACAAGTGCAACTCATTTCAATGCAGGTTAATGGAAAGATTACACCTCACAGTGGTGATTTGAAGTTGGAACTGAAAAGAATTGATGAGCCTACAGCAACAACACCGAACCATAATATAAACAACAATGACAGACCTAGACCCTTTATTAATCCAAACAGAGGTGATTACTTACTCAACAGAACCCAGTCAACTGAAGGCATTGCATCTAAGATTTCTCTTGAGCTGAAAAAGAAGTATCTTCTTGGACCGTCAGGCATGCCCGGAAACATAAGAAAGTCTGGATCAGCCATAACTTTAGATACCAAATTCAAATCCTTAATTGATCAAATATCTGAACAGCAAAAATTATTGAATCCAGCTCCAGTCCCAAGTCCTACAATGCAGGCTTTTCTTCAAGGAGCTGACAAATTAAAAACTTCACCAGTCCTGTTAGAAAAGAAAATTTTACCATTGAAAGATTTCAAGCATATATGTAGTCTTGGCAAAAAAGATGATAAAAAGGATGAAGAGAAAGAAGTTAAAGAAGAAAAGAAGGAAGAAGAAGAAGTCAGACCGAGAAGTCCAGTTCATGAAACAAGTATTGTTGTGCCTGAATTCCCAAGAACTGAGCAAAAAGAGATGGAAAGTGATTCATTATCATCAGAGATGAGCTCTTCTGAGGAAGAAGATTCAGCAGAAAGTGAAGGTGAAGGAAATCCAGTATCACCTCCAAAACTGGAAATTCACAATTCTCGTGGTGAATTGATGGAAGAAGAAGTACAACTTGATTCACTTAATATCCCTGATGTTTGCCAGGCAGAACCAAAGAGGCAAGAACTACTAAGAGATAAGCTTGATCTTGTACCTTCTACTGAAACTGGGTTTACCAAAGTTATAACAGTGCCTTCAAATGAAACTAATGGTCAGGTCCTAAAACAAGTTTCAACTCCAGCAGAATTATTCGTCACAAAAGAGGAAGTGCATAGTGATGCCAGCAGCCCTCCTTCACCTTCACTGAAAGATGATGTTACTTTAGGATTGACCGAAACCGAATTGTCCGATTGGGCTAGAGATGAAGATGGAATGGGTTCTGAGACCTTTGATGACCTTGAATATAATATTAATCCTCAAACTATTTCCTACAAAAAGCATCTGACACCGAGAAGGAGAAGAAATGCTCGAGGTATAGCTCCGAAAATTGCTCGAACTGAAGAATTTGATGATGATTTTACTCATGTGTGTGGTAAAGACAAGCCTACTAATCTCCATAATGTTGAAAATTTAGAATTTATGGATACTGCTGATGAAAGTAGTGATGAAGATTCAGGGGCTATAAATAAGATATTAAATCGTGGTTACATACAGTTAGTAAATCCAGAAGATGATGACTTACCAACTCCGGTTGTTGAAGCTGTTAACTACTGTTTAGATAGCAATGCTGAAAGTAAAGAAGATCTTGATTCTAGAATAGGAGAATCTACAGACACAACAACGACTTCTGAGCCAACTACAATTAAGGATAGCCCAATCGAACCACCAGCTCAAGTAGTAGAAGGTGATAGTCAGGAAAAAATTAATCAGGAATATGAAATGTATGTTCAGAAAATACAGGGTAAAATTTCTCCTTTTGGCAATGTCAGAAATTCTATTGATGTCAGGAAAACTAGGAAAGCAAACAAAAGATCTCCTCCCGATAGTTTAGAATCAGTAGGTGCTGTCGAGGCTCCTGCGATCACAACGATCGAAGAAGTAATTCCCAAGCAGATCTCTATGCCAGCTAAGAAAGATGATGTCAAAGAAGAGCCCCCTCCAACAACACCTAAGCCTCAGCCACAAACACCTAGGTTGAGTTTGAATTCTCCTACTACTCATAGAAAATTAGAGCAATTGAACCAAGAGAGAGCTAAACAGAAAGACCTTATTCATGAAATGGTTATGAATAGATTGATACCACAAGGGAAATCACCAACAGAGAGAAAGCAGAGGAGGTCTATCAAAAGTGTTCTTAGGTCTGGTGATACTCCACCAGTTCCGGTTCCGAGGGAGAGACCAAAATCTGAAATGTTCGTCACACCAGCTGCTCCACCACCCATTAGGGAGCGAGCCTTTACCGTTACCACTGCTAGGCATTTAGCTGTTAAAAATAATGTTGTTGCTTCATCATTGCCTGATATACACAAAGCTTGTAGTACCCCAGGTCTGCCCAGTGAACTCACTGTACCAAATCTCAGAGGCATGAGGGAACAAGCCAGAGCCAAGTTTAAAATGATGAGTGATGAAGAACTCGGACTCAGTCCCGAAGATAAAATTAAAAAGTTCAAACTTAAAATCCAAAAACACCTTCATGAAGCTAAGCTTCCTTCTCCAACTCATGTTAGTACTTTTTAATTTATTTTTTATATAATTATCAAGATTTTTAAGATGAAATTAGGTCAAAGAACTTAATTTGATCTTGATTTTATGTTTTACGGTTCCCTCATTAATTGTTTTTTTTTTAAGATTTCAAGGCTCTATTGCCAAAATTGTTCAACACAGTTACTTTTAGAAAGTAAATCAGTTTTATCCTTTGAATTTGAACCTTTACCTCTCAACACTAATTATTAAACAACAATATTTGATCTGTTTAGTGTGAAAAAAGTGAAATGGAAATAAACAAGAAGAGTAAAGAAGAAAGGAAAAGGAGTATTATTCAAGCTGTATCTGATTTTTTTCTTAAAAAATCACCTACTCTGCCAAAAACTACTTCTAGTCATTCACCCACTAAGTCTGGTCCTTCTGGTCCGTCTAAGAAAGTAAGTTGTTTCAATTGATATTCAAAATTATTATTATTAAAAATCTCTAAATTAAAATTGTTAAAAATATTTATTGTAAACTAAGTGATTAAATTTATAATGCAGGTTTATTTATTTTCTATTCCTTGTGTTATAATTTGTTTTTTGTAATGTTTATGATATGGTAATAATTGTTTCTAACCCAAGAAATTTATATAAAAATTTAAAAGCTTTAATTCTGAAAGCTTATTTTGTTATAATATTATTTCAAATTGTCTGTGTATAATGATTTTATATCATTTGGAAATGGATTTGTTTTGTGACTCATTGAAAAATTTATGGAAGATATGCTGAGCTTATATATATATGTTTAACAACTACAAGGGTAGAGTGAAGTTTTTGGTAATCTTAAACAATTGAATGCTACTGTGAGATTTTTAAGCTTAGAACTATTGCCTTTGGTCAAGTTTAACAGTAGCTCCTTCTAAAATATTCTATTAATAAAAATATGGATTGACTAACTTTGCATGGTTCCAAAAAAAAAAAAATTAAGTGATCTGTTCATCATATGAATTGCTCTGCCGATAAAAGGTTATTGGTTTAATCCAGAACAGAGCTTCTTAATTTATAATGGTGCCCAAAGATAAAATATGTTTGTGGAAAGGGAGCTTAGAAATGGAACTAGCACGATGGGGGGGGAAAAAAATTAAAATGGATTTGGTTCCGACTGAGATTTGTTAAAAGTGATTTGTGGTATTAGTATAGAACCTTTGGGTTCCATAGTTATTATTATATCAAATATAATTTAAAAAACCTTTTTAGTTTAAGTCAACCCTTCCCATATTTATAAAACAAACTGTTAAAATATAAAAAATTCTAAAGAAAAAAATCGATTTAAACAAAATAAAAACGACAGTTTGACTTGATGGCCCCATTGCCTGGTATTTGCCACAGCCAGCCACTGAACCTTCAGTAGACTAAAACACAAGTATCCCTCCACCATTACACGCAGACAAAGATCATCATTATTCATTCCAGTCACCTTCCTATGACAGCTAAAGCCCCCACTTTTTAAATGACAACTATTGTGAACCCCAAAGAAAGGAAAACTGAATGGATTAAATGAGAATATTATAAAAATGCAATGTTTTATCATTATTACACAGAAGTTCTACAGAAGCTCCTAAATCAGTCAGACTTATAATTATGACATGGCCACTGTCCAAGAGATGAGATAGACCAGTCAGTAGATTCTTCTCCTACAGCTGTAAGGGCCAACATCAAGGAGCTGTATTTGTTAATAGGTGGTAATTTGTAAACTTGTTAGCTTAAAGATAGCCCTACTGAAAGAGAAATTGAAACTTGCCCTACCAATTATGGATTTTTCTGTAAAGAAGATAGACCACAAGCTGATAAGTAGAAGATGTAAGTCTAATATATAAAATACTGAATAGCAAGTGTAAACTCAGGCAAGTATATGTTAGATAAAGCCCCAGAAGTAGATGGAACACCAGCTGAGGTTTGGAAATGTTGAGGAGCTATCTCTCTAAATATATGCGTAATTTGATTTTAGAAATCGGTTTGAGTAAAGGGGTACATCTGTGAAGACCAGTTCAAAACTATTATATCCCATTTAGTACAGTACTGGACTTGGAGAAGTACAGAAGAGCTGTTCTCCTTCCATTTTGGTATGAAATATTTTCAAGTATTCGATTCTATAGACTCCTGTGTTATATTGAAACGAGGATAACCTGATATCTAGCAGGTTTTATGAAAAGCAAAACAATGATGGGGAGTGCAACTGACTTCAATTTCCAGACTTACCACTTCTTAATTAATTTTCACTGTGCCTAAGACAGCATGGTGTGATGTAGCAATTGCTCTCGAAACTGCTCCAAAGCTAGTCTACCTTGTCAGCATGATGATGGGGCTTCTCTCTTGGGAGTATCTGGAGTAGCAAGTGAATGTTTTCATAGTCTAAAGGGACTGATACAAGATTTTCACATGGTTGATGATTTATATTGCCTTGGAATCGGTCATCAGAAATACAGGCCTTCAGGCCTCATAATTGATTTGATATAATTTTGATTGGGTCGTTTCAAATGAAAGGTCCATTTTCAAAAAGGAAAGTTTATTTAGTAAATCAACTTTATATGAAATCAAAACCTTTTTATTCAAAATATTTCCCTGAACTGAAAAAGTCAGGGTTTTGTGAAAAAAGTCTAAAAATTAAAAATGCATTTTTGACTTGAAAATCTTTTTCAAACATTTTACCCTTAAGGAAGTTGTCCTAATTTCCGAACAGATAGATATCTGTTTAAGATAAGTCTGGCTAATAAGGTGGGGATAGGAGGACTTTGTTACCCAGCTCATTTAGTTTCTACATTGTCTAATCATGTATCATGAGGTCTGGCATTGTCATGAAACAGTAAAGCTTTCTTCCGATTAACCATTGCAGGCTGTTTTTGGATAAGTTTTTGTTGGATTATATCAATATCTCTGCAGTACAATGTGGATGTGAGGGGTTCACCTGTGGGTAGAAAGGAGAAATGAATTATTCATGCCATTGTCCATCATACAGAAACCAATATTTTTTTTTAAAATATTTTTATTTGAAAAGAAAAGATATGTCCAGGACCGGGACTCGAACCCGGGTCTTCCAGATCGCTAGTCTGGGACTCTACCAACTGAGCCATCCTGGCTGTATCAGGCTCGCTCCCCGGTCATGGTCGTATTCATTCTTTTCACTGATCCTAAGTCCCCGCTTCTCGCATTTTGTGAAGTATACGAGGGGAAGAATGTTCTTTGAACATTATTTTAATTTGGATCTAGTTGACTTATGTCATTATAATTATTATAATTTATTATATTTTATTTGTTACTAATTTTTAAATATTTTTATTTGAAAAGAAAGGATATGACCATGATGGGTTAGCTGCAATCATGTTTAGAAATTCATTTAATTATGAACGCATTTGAAATGTTATAATCAGAAAATCAGATTGTTATAACGAATACAATTGATTATCAAAACTAGTTACAAGCATAGCTAGGAAATCAAAAAAACAGGAGGAACTATAAGCAAAGTTTTGCTTTTCTAAATTGGGTATATTAATGACTTTAAAATTTTAGTTCTTGATTGAGCCGTCTTGTTGAGATTTCGATAACTAAATAAATAAAATGTAAAAATATGTTCAAAATTAAATTTCTTATTATTTCTATAAATAATTGTATTGCATTTATTTAAAGTTTTACCTGGTTTACAGTTTTATTGCATTTTTAGAAATGATTTTTTTTTTTTTGTACCATTAAACCTTTCCTCAGGTGTAGTAGATCAATATTTCATCTCAGAAGTTGATCTTCCTAGAGCTGATATGGGAATAAAGTTCCTTATCTTCTTTCTATTTGCTTGTCACAGATGAAATGACTGTTTTTAGAACCAGGAAGAAAATAATTTGAGATCAAATCCAACATATTTTTTATTCAAAGTATTTACCATCATTTTCGATACACTTCTGCCAACGACTTACCAAGTTTTCTATCCCAGATTTGAAAAACGTTGAGTCACGTGATGAAAGGAATTCAGAAAATGCATTTTTAATGCCTAAATCATTAGTAAATAATTTCCCTCGCAAAAAGTTGTCCAAACTCCGGAAAAAAGTGGTATTCTTTAGGGGGTAGATCAGGGGAATATTGGGGGTGTGGTAAGACTTCATAGCTCAACTCTTTTAATTTATTCACTGTCTGTATTGAAACATGAGGTCGGCCGTTATCATAAAGGAGAATAGGTCCTTTCCTGTTTACCAGTACCGGCTGTTGCTGGACTAAATTTTGATGCAGTTGGTCAATCTTTTTGCGGCATGATGTTGAATCAATTGTTTTTCCCTTTGGTAGAAAAGAAAAATGAATGACTCCGGCCAAAGACCACCATACAGTAACCCATGTTAACCGATTTGCCCAGGATGCTGACTTTAAAGTTATAGTAAAATCTGTATGCCTACTTGGGAAAAACACAAACACAGTTTGCTAATAGAGGATTGACAAGTGCTTATTATAGATAGTGAATATTTTGCTAGGAATCAACAGGCAACGCTTTAATCCTCTATAAAGATTAAGGTTTAAAAAATCGGACATTTCATGTGTGACAACCCCAATATCTTCTCCCTTTTCACTCCATATGAGGACAAGACACACCAGTATCCTAAGTTTCTTGACTTAGTTCTTTCGATATTGATGGATGTGATAGACAAACCAAGCATCTAATCAAAAAACACTCTCTTCTAGAACCAAGTTGTAGCTAAGCCTGAAAATGAATTAAAGTCTGATAAATCATTGGATTACTTATAGACCAATTATACTTATCTACTTAAAAAACATTTATAGGTTTGTGTTACTTGATGATGACTTATGTAACTTATATGGCTACCAAAGCTATTCTTTTCTACATTCAGTTAAAAAATAATGTGGGTAGGGCGTTGAAACCTAAGTCACAACATCAAATGAAAATGAAAAAATTCCCGAAGAATGGAAAGAATCTGTACTTAGAGGTGCTTAGGACAGACTTTAATAACTTTTGTAGAATCTCAATAACGTCCTATAAAATGTTCTTGTTAATCCTAACTAGTAGAATTGTGGAATAAGCCGAGGAAATTATCTGAGACTATCAATGTGATTTTAGATGAAACTATTCAATTATCGGGCAAATATAATAGAAAAAATTAAAATACAACGGAGTCGTTGTCGTGTATCAGCTCTATATCGATTTTAAAAAAGTTTATAAAGATATTGACGGTCAAATTATGTATAATATATTTATTGAACAGAGTATACCAAAGAAATTTGTGAATCTGGTAAGAATGAGTATGGGTGAAACTTTCAATAATTTTTCGGAGAAGTTCAAGGTTTTTCTTCTTCTTCTTCTTTTACATCCTGTTATGCCATTTCTAACATCAAAAAGCCTGGAGGCTATTTTGTTTGCTTTAATAGATTTTCTGTATATATTAGGGGTTATATGCCCAGCGATGGAGGCTCCGTATTCTTAGGACAACTGGTCTCCTGAATATTATTTCCCCTCAGGAGAAAGGGCGACCAGGCTATCCGCCCCCCCTCACCGTACTAGTTTTCCCCAACCTGGAGAACGGAAGGCTGATTGCAATTAGATGACTCAGCGAGCCGCCAATTCCCTACGCCATGTAGCTCGAGGTTCGCTCTGATTTAAATCAAGGTGATTCGCTTTCTCCTGTACTATTCAATTTAACACTTGAGTACAATATTAAAAATAGTAAAATACATCTGAATAGTTGGATGAAGACACGGGAACTATATAACTAAATACAGAAACATTGATGAATGGAGGTGAGAAAATAGTTTTGGAAGTAAATTTGGATTCGACTAATAAATGGTTTATGGCAGAAAAGGGGGAGATTTCACTGAAATTCTTTATGTCGTGAAGTTTTAGTACTTATGGTAAATATTAAAAACAAAATTCAAGTGGAAATATAGGCACAATTAAAGACAGGAAATTACTAAGCTTGCGTCTTTTTTCCTGAAATCTAAAAATAAGAACTTATAAAACTATCATCCTTACAACTCTTCTTTATCGATGTGGATCGTGGCCACTAACTCTGAAGGATGAACCATGTCTTAAGGTTTTTGAAAATACCTTAAGAATATTCGGACCAAAATAGATGAGCCCCATTGAAAATTTAGGAGATTACACAATGCGGTATTGCAAAGCATGCACCCAGTTAATATTATTGAAGTGGTAGTGTTGCCAAGATTAAGATGGGCTTTTATAGTTGTTGGGTTTAGTAACAAGCGGATTCCTAAAAATTTAATAAGCTCTGTGCCCACTGGTAAATGTCTAAGGGTGAGATTTAGTATTGCATTTGGGTAGTGGCCGGTGGACAGAAGTTTGTAAGCAGCCTTCGGCTAGCTAAGCCTTATTATTGTTGTTTTTTTTAAGAGACAACATTTTTATTTTTTTTTAATATAATTAATATTAAAGTTGTGTTTTATAAAAAGCATGTTTTAACTTTCAGCCCCAATTTTTTACTGCTTATGTATAGACATCATATAGAATTATATGAGTTATATCAATTCAGTGATTTCCACTTTATATGAGCAAGAATAAGTGAGTGGTTAGATAGCATGGTATGAATGTAAGACTCTAGAAAACTAAAATGAACTCTGCTTGGAACTATGAATGGCTCCAGGAGGAGAGAAGAACGTCCTCAAATTGAACGTCCTTTGTAGAAAAGGACCTAGTAGTTTTCTTTGTGAGGGACTGGAGGACGAGAGCAGAGTGCACTGGAGCAATATTTTTGGTTTATTCACAGCCCACCTCGGGCTACAGAGCTAGGTAATAAAGTAAAAGTAAATATTCAGGTTGTTTCAAGCATCTTATTTTAACGGAAGGATTGATGTATTTGGAAGTCATCAGCATTTGAATATTTTAGGGGTGAATTATATTAAGAAGGTAGAGGGTAACTCTGAAACCACCTTGTGTTTTTCATTAACATTTTAAAATTGATTTTTGAGGCTGAACACGGGAAATAATAGGAAGTAGTAATTAATTGTATATGATTTAATATCATTGATGACCTTGTTGTTTACTTAACAATTTAACTATTAACCAATCCATTTAATTATTACTTTAATATAATGGTTTATGTATTTGTGTAGCTATAAATTTGTCTGTTTGTTCTAGGATAGAGATGCTCCTCCTATTCCGCCACCTCCAGTGTCTTATAATCCTAGTCAAGGTAAACAAAAACACAATTTAAGTTTTATAAATATGGAATTGTAGAAATAAAATCACATTTGATAATGCAATGTTAAGATAAATAATTATAGCAATTTTTATTCATTTTCACTGTAGTTGCATTATATACTAGCTAAATTCCACTATATATATATTATATATATATATAATACATATATATATTATATATATATATATATATATATATATATATATATATATATATATATATATATATATACACATACATACATACATGTGCATACATAAATACTCAAACTGCCAATGCTTTAAGTCAACCAGTCTTATAAAATAGGTAATTGCTAGTAAAAGACTTCATTTTTTTTTTTTTTTTTTTTTAATGCTTTTCACAGCTTTGATGACAAATTACAGTGTACATACTTTAAGCTTTATTGTTAATTTAAAAAAAAAATCATAGTATTATTTTTTATACTCAATTCATTGCTGAATGTTAATAATGCTAGTGGGTGTTAGTGTGATGAGCCAGTGGTATATGGTGTTAGTTGTAGATGATAGCCAATCGGAAGGGGAAACACAATCATGCACCTTTGCGGGAATGGATTCACTTCAAAGAAAGAGCAAACAGAACAGGAGACAAGTTAGACAAGCTCAAAGTAAAAGGTACAAGACTTTTGTTTATTTTATTTATCAGAATATTTTTACTCTTAGTATAGGAAGAAATATATATATTTTGTTGTATAATCTCTAGTTTAGCTTCTTTTTTTCTCAATGAAAGTAGTTATTTATTCACAATTAATATTAGTATGTACAATATTTTTCTCATGAATGGCATACATTTTTAGGTTTTATAATTTTTTTTTAATGTTATCTCTTATCCTCTGGAAGTTTTTATTGTTGAAGTTCCTTACATTAATATTTTTTATTGATTCTGAAAAATGGTGATGACTTGAATCTGAATGATGGATAATTCAAATGATTCAAGATGCCCTTGATCATCAGATCTAAGAATAGAACATTTGATTATTTTGTCTTTGAAATTAAGGTGTTCATAACAATGAAATTTTCTTTTGAAAAACAAATATTTTTTTAAGTTTATTAATTAATTGTTTTGACATTGAATTAAGGAGTCGTATACTATAAAATTCTGATTACTGTGAAATGCACTTTTAAGTTACCACTTCTGTTTGTTACAATATACCTGAACTTAGATTTGTTATTGTTGGTGGCTTTCATCAAAACCTTAATAAGTTTGGTTAGTGGAATGAACCTTGATGCTATAAAAACAAAATAATCATTCAATTTTTTTTAGTTTCTTAATAATTATAATTTTGAACTTTTATTTTTAATGTTTTTGTTACCAACTTACTTAATCTATTAACTCTCTTTTTTAAAATACTAGTGTTTCCCTGTGTGTGACAACTTATTTACTTGGTTTTCCAATGTTGATCATGTATTGATGCAGCCATTATGGTGATCAATTTAAATTTAAATCTTAAAAATGTCCAAATATCTTGATTCTTAGAACATCATGTTAGTAACCCCTCCTTTTAAGTTAAAATGTCTTTTAAAGTTCCTTAGCTTCTAGATGTGGTAGTTTCACTTAAGATGCATAAAAAAACTGAGCACAGTTCGCCAACATATTAATTTTTTTTTTAAATGAAGAATTTATAATACTTTCTAATTAGTTGTAGTTTTTTTATTTAAATGATAGTTTGTTATTTTCTCACTTTAGTTGCCTTGTGTATTTAATTAAAAGTGTTAGTGATCAATTCTTTAATGGCTATGAAATGTAATAAATTTCTCCAATCACTATTGCTAAATTACTAGGTAAAAGAGATGGCATTAATGTTTTTTAATCACACTTCATCAGAACAGTATTTCTGTTTCGATTAAAGTTAAATAAGAATATTCGTCATCAATTCTTATTTAAATGTAATAGTTCTAAAGATAGAATCAAATCAATTCAAAACAACTTTGTAGGTGACTTCATTAAAGATATTATTTTTTTAGTATTTTCATTCATTATTGGAGGGATAAAATCATTTTAATACAGATATGTATATATTGATTAAATTAAATACCTAGAAAATATTATTGAAAGTTATATTTATAAAGTTTTATTAGAGTCATAGATTTAATTTACTTTTCATCTGTAGGCTTCGTATGGCACAAGAGGTTCAGAGGGAGCTTGAAGAGTTGGAAGTGAAACAAAAGGAACTGGAGTCCAAAGGGGTTGCCGTTGAAAAGGCTTTAAGGGGTGAGGAGACAGGTAAATAGTAAACGGTTGTTCTTATTAAATTGGTTTTATCTATACATATTACTATTCCTGATTAATTTTTTTTTCAATAATTGATAAGCCAGTAAAGGGTATCAGGTAAGGAACAATATTAAGCCCTTATGGACTCTAAATTAAGTCATGAAGTTTCATGTTATTAAATTAAGTCAGTCAGTCGTGTCTTGAAATCAACTTATTTTTAAAAGGCAAAAACTTGTTTCTCAACTGATTGATTCAGTTTATATTAATTTTACAAATTTAAAAGTTAACTGATGTTATTTAGGTGTGAACGGAAGTGAGAGTGAGCTACTTGGTGAATGGCTTAGACTTATGCGAGAGAGGAGTGAGGCACGGAGCAAAGAAAAACAGCTTGTAATAAGGGGCCAGGAAATAGAACTGGAGCACAGGCACGCTAGGCTGCAAGCCCAGCTTTCCGAACTCATGGCTGCTTCTCCTGGTTAGTATGAATTGTCAATATTTTTAAAAATTGCTTTTAGAAATCAAAATCTGAACAGCATAATCTTGCCTGAGATTTTGGCGATAATTATTTGTCAGATTTCTATTAATTCATATTAAAAAATTACTATAATTGGCATATAATTTCAAACGTTTCTTATCAATAAACAAAAACTGTAAAATGGCGTACTATCTTCTACTTTAATTATAAAGTTAATTCATAAATTTATTGCATTGCATTCAATTATAAATTTATGGCATTGCTCAATAAACTCTCAGGAAGCAACTGTAAATTTTTCAAACAAAAATACTTAGATTTATCTCAAAAATCCCCTAGTATGTTAACAACAAATCTTTGCTCACTGACTTCAAAATACCAGTCGACGAACATACTACAAAGGTTATCAGGAAAAATGGCATGGACCCCCAAACCCATTGAACAAATAGCCACGACTCACATGTCTGAAGGCACAAGGAGACTAAAAAGAACATGGATGAGAGATATGTTATAAGAATATTAAATCAAGCTACTGTTCGGAACTGTTCTTCTTCAAGCCTCTCATGTCATATTGTTATAATTTTACTGGCAGGCGATCTGCTGAATGTCAATTTGTCGTACTTGACAGGTGTGGATAAATGTATATTGAGAATTAGAAAGTTACTTCATGGCCGATAGATTTTAATCATATTTAACATAAAAATGAATTGAGCTATTGCTAATGCTTTTGTATTCTTGCAATATCAGAAGTTTATCGTTCATAATTCAAGAATAAGTTTATTGTTCATAAACATTGTAAAATTTATAGTTTTAACAATTATCATACCTTATTATGATTTTATTAATAATTGCCTAAAAAAAGAAAGTACCTAAAGCTTCCCAATGAGAATATGACAGGACAAGGTTGAATTCATCCAACACAAATATGAAACATTGATCAAAACAAAATTGATATCATTGTTGTGTTATTCATTTTTATTACTTTCTTTCAAATCTATGTTATCATATATATTTGTCATCGGGTTTGGTCGGACATAAATATAGGCAACTGCCATTTTTTCTCTTATTTTGGGGCTGACAAACAGGACAACTTGTCGGACTTTTTCTTCCTGCCTCCAGGATTAAAACAAGTTCCATCACGATAAAAGACAATAGGTTTCATAATTTTTTAGACAAAAAAAATTAATGAAAAGAATAAAGAAAACTGTCATTCAATGTTTTAAATATTCCAATTGTATGTGTGAATTTTTCTAAATTTATTGTTTGATTTGTATTTATGTTTTTTTCAGAAGGAACAAAAACAAATGAAGAAGTTGCTCTGGAGGGTCGCATATTACGCGAAATGCTCGAAATAGTCGAAAGGAGAAATTCTCTGCAAGCGCAACTAGAAGCTGAAAAAGAAAGGTGCCAACCTTCCAATCCAATCTCATACATCATCCTAGCCATTGCTATTTATTTCATAGTTCATTTCCTTCTCACACTTTATCAAATGAATAATTCTTTTCCTTACACCTAGAACTATCATTCATTTCCTCTTTTTTTTATAACATGTCAAAGTGATTTAATAATTATGTAGACATGGGTGAAATATTAGCTATACAAGCATGCTTTTAGTGTAAGGTTTGCTTATTTTTTTCTGTTTTAAGGTTTGGATATTGCTTTAAATATCAACTTCAACTATTAGCTGTTACATGTCATATTGTTCATGTATTCCATTAAGGTATAAAAATACCTTACTACTTATAAATTAATTAATACTATTTACAAACTATTAACTAAATAATTACTAAAATTTTTAAGATGATTCGTTTGACCGGTAAGGGTATTTTTTATTTCTTTTCTGTCCACTACAACCCGTAAAGGTGAAATTAGCCCCTATGGTATTTTTTAACCTTCAAGTTATTCTTTATTTTTATTTTATATTTTGAAATAAATCATTTAGATAAGCTATATCACCTAATTGATATAGAGAAATTATGATTTATTGATCACTTTTCAGTTGGAGTACCATTTATTTATTTTTTCTATGGTTCCTAAAACATTATTATTTAATTTTTTAAAATGAAATATTCTTTTCTAGAAAGCAATATACTGTTTTTTTTTAGCGTTTTCAATTTCTGGAGTTTTATTTGCATAATTAGTAGTCCTAACTGCTACTTAAAGGTTTTATAGTTTGCATATTATTTTTTCCCCCTGCTTTCTACATCAAATTGTTTAATAGTCTTTTTCATGAATATTTTATAGAAAATTGGTTGTTTTGGCCAGTTATTATTCATCATTTTTAATTGATTCTGTGTTGATGATACCTTTATTCAAGGTTCAATAAATCATTTTGTTTTAAAGACAACTTTTCCTACAGAGCCACTCAAATAAAATTCAATGATACCTCCATCAATAGAATCTCTTTTGCTATTATAAGATTATGCTACTATAAAGTAAAACATATAAAATAATTCTTTTTTGTTTGTTTTAATTTTCTCATATAGTAATGAAGATAAATCTATCAAAATCAAAATTTTATTGGCATTAGAAATAGAAAATATTTTACTTTAATGATGAAGATAGCATTTGTTGCAGCTTTGTTGTAGTTAGTATTATTAGATGTTATTGTAAAGAATGAAATGTGAAGCTCTGTTGATTAGGACAACTTACTTTTCCGTGAAATGTTTATATTTTTTGATCTTTGCTTTTGGATGATTTTCATAGAATAGTATGAATAAAATATAGAATTTTGTTTAATAATAGGGTGTTCATCAATTATCATTAAAACCCAATATGGCTTTTTTTTTAAGTTGAGATGAGATAATGCAAATTTCTGTTAGTAAAATCTATCTTCTATGCAGAAGTTAGCCAAAAATATTGAAGACAAAAAATTAATGTTATGTAAATACATACATACGTTTCTATAGATATTTTCCACAAACTTTATATTATTTTATTTAAATGTGTGTAAATATTACACAGTATTGTATTCATAAATGATAAGCAGATGCCTCTTTTAAAGATGGTTAAGTCAAATTATCAGACTGATTAGGAGTATTTGGTGCACTGAAATTAGTATTACTAAGTAGCTAGAAAGCTGCCAAAATATGTTCTGACATATTTTTTTCAGGGAAGACCACACAAAACATTTTTGAATTTAGCAGGTTAAAAAAAGAAAGAAATTGAAATACATGTTACCTATTTTTTTTTCTGGGACCTTACAGCTGGTGATATTTGAAATAATAAAATAATGAGTAGGAAAATAGATACATATTTTAACTTATTTCAATTGTACTTACAAAAGCTTATTATGACTTGATCATTATCATATTTCGAAATAAAAAAATAACCATACTTAAGTATATTATCAGCTTCAGCTCCCTTAATTTCACTGAGGGTGGGTGAATTATACTTATGTTATATTAAAAATAATCTTTAATTATTTCCGAAAACTAACATTATTAATCATATTAATATAAAAGCTATTAATGGTTTATTTTGAATTGAATAGTTATTGTTCTTTTAATTATCGGCTAAAGTTTCTTTTAATAAAAAAAATTTCAGTAAGCTTCAGAAACTAGTCATCATTTAGTTGCATAAAAATAAAATTGTTAATAATAATATATTTCTAAAATTTTGATGAAATTTCTACATAATACTAAATTTATTTTAAAATGCAAATTTTGTAATTGTTTATATCTATTTTAACAACAAATTGTTGTTTCCCATAGCATAACAATTATTTTAAATCCAAGTAATTATTTTATTGATAAATTATTTGCTGGCACCTTTAAAAAAAAAAATTTTCTATTAGCATTTTATTCAGACTAATCATTAATTTTTGTACATGTTACTAACCGTGTCAGTAATATTTTCAAAACTTATTAACATTAATGTCATTAACAAAGGTGATATTTCAAATCTGTAATGAGTATGTTAACATTTATCCCAATCGTTATTAAAACAGTTGATTGTGATTTCATATACTAATGCTTTGTATAGTTTTTAACTAATAAGTTACCGTTTTCGCTTTTGATTTTTGTGTTAATATACTCATCCACATTCCTTTGCATAACCTACAGAAGATGGTGGCACCAAAATGTTATGGATTATTTTTTTTATCTTTTTTTTCTGCCCGGTAAGAACTTGTTATGTTACTTGATTAAAACTGAAGTAATAATGAAAAAAATCAAGTGAATAAGTTTTTATCTATTGTAATAAAATATGTTACTGGATTTTTTTCCTTTAAAATTATTATGAATTACTATAACCATTAATGTTTTTAGTAGTAGTATGTCAAAGATTGTCTCCGGGATATAGCGGTATCATCTATGTAATAATTAACGAATATCTATTAATACTAGATATTTTTAACGGTAATTATAAATGAAGTACTAGCACAAAAAGAAATAAATAGATAAAGACAGAGAGAAAAGTAGTACTCAGTTCATTCTTCAATACAAATTTCTTGTAAGATACCATTAGATTAAAATATTTTCATAAATAAACTGCATACATGGTTCTGAAAATAGGAAATCTAGTGAAATGCTCAAACAAGAAAATTTAAAAAGTCAGCTCTTAGATAAAATTTCATTCACTTTATAATTAAATTTTCAAAATCAATATTTCTTCTAGATAAAAACAACAAAGTTTGGAGAAATCCAAATGCTCATCTTTATTGATTGTACTCTTTTTAAATGGCATCATTTTGTGAATGACCCGAAGTAAATTGCTGACATATTTTGTTTATTTCCTTACAATCATTAAGAAGTCTATTATATTATAATATTCTTTCATTACAAAAGTCTCGAATTTGAAAAATTAAGATCATCAACCAACTGCAGCTGGTTAACATTTTTGGCCCTAATATCACTGGAAAGTGATTATTTGCAGGTTCTACATATTTTTTTCAAAGAATTTTACTTCATTAATTTATTTTTTTAGTTGACTCATTTTTTACATTAATCATTTTAATAAGTTTTTACATAGTTATAAATACATTTAAAAACTAAGTTTTTATTTTTATTAGAGGTAAGTTTTTGAATTAAACACAATTTTAGATGGTTACATCATAATAGTATTAATTATGGTTACAGATTGTTAATTTTATTTTTATATAATGATTCATAAATTTCCTTTTTAGTTGCTTTTTAAAACTATAACTTATATATGGGCTTGGTTTTATAGTTATTTTGCACTAAAAAAATTGAAAATTACTCAATAAAATTTGATTCATAAATTTTGTAATTAAAATGTTTCTTTTAACTAACATTCCCAAACTTGTAATTTTGGATTTCAAAAAATACCTATTTTTCTGAAATTTTCTAATTCTGTTTGTTTTGAACTAATTAAGTCTACTGTTATGTTAAAGTGCTTATACATTTGTAAGCTGGTTTCTAATCCACATTAGCCTCTAGTTTCTAAGATTTGAGAGTCATTGGTCTATCTGCTGCCTGTTTTTAATACAAAATACAATAATACTCTCATTTAAATTTTTGTTTTTTTTGTGAGCTACCATATCTAGATCATCCGCTGATGTTATAACACGTGTTGTTGGTCTGGATTTTTGATTTTATAACAATCTCTTCCAAGGCAATATTAAACAATAGACATGCCTAGGCATCTCCCTCCCTTAAGCCTCTTATAGTCTTGAATTCAGGAGAGAGACCCCCCTGCATTCTGACAGCACAATATGTTTCATCCATTGTCACTGCTACAAGGCAAATTAACTTTGAGAGTACTCTTAACTCTCTCATAGCCTAATAGAGTTTGACTCGTTTGATGCTGTCATAGGCGCGTCTGAAATCTATAAAGAGGTGATGTGTGGGTATTTTATATTTGATTACCTTCTCCAGGATGGTCCTAAGGCTAAAAATCTGGTTGATAGTCGACCTGCCACTTCAAAAACCTGCCTGGTAGTCTCCTATTTCTCTTTCAGCAAATGGAACGAGTTTTTGATAAAGGATATTAGACAATACTTTATATGCGCACTGAAGTAGCATAATACCACTGTAGTTGGCACACTCAAGTATGTCTCCCTTTTTATGAATAGTGCATATGATGCCTTTCTTCCATTACCTCGGCATTTTCTCTTCAGCCCATATCGAAATTATAATATTATATAATTCTTTATGCAGGATTTCTGTTCCGTTCCGTTGTAATTCAGCAGGAATTCCATCATCACCCAGTGACTTAATATTTTTCAGTCTTCCGATTGCCTCCATCATATCCTCAAATTCTGGTGGATCTAGTTCATTATTTTCCTCAAAAAATGTTGCTCCACCTTCATTCTGCGCATCTTCGTTGATGATTGTTTCAAAATGCTAGCTCTAACTTGCCATTATAGCCTCTTTTTCGGTCAACAGACTTCCATCTTCAGCTTTACAAATCTTTGTTCTAGGTTTAAAGCCAGCTTTGGTTCGATTTATTTTCTGGTAAAACCTAGAAATTTGTTTCTCAGCTATTCTATCTCCTCAACCTCCTTATGGTGCCATTGTCTTTTCTTCTGTCTATGGAGCTTTTCCCTCCTCCACAGATTTCTATATTCTTCTGTTGATCCCCTTGTATGCTTTCTTTGGATCATAATCTTTTTGCAACATTCTTCGCTTCCATTGCTCAGGCACAATCACTATCGAATTGCCGAGAACATCCTTTGCTGCTTTTATGATGGAATTCATGCATGCTTCCCAACGTTCCTGTGTATCTTCATTATCAGAAGTGCATTTCAGGTTGTTACTACTCCTTTTGATCTATAACTAGAGGTTTAAAAACATGTTGGTAATATTAATATTTTAAAAATAACGAGTGATTTTAATTTTCTCCTTATTTACTTAATTTGTGTTGTTTTGTTAATTTATTAGTTTTAAAAATAATTTCAACAGTTTTTTTGTTTTCAAATGCAGTTGCTGCTTAATAAGTAGTATATTATATGTATATATTAAAATTAAAATAATTTTTTTTTTAGGTATTGTGAAGAAGAAAAAGATTTAGAAGCGCAGATGCTAGCAAAAGGTATTCAGTTCCAGCAGCCTAAGCAGTAACACATCACATAAGAAAGTAGAAATTACTAGAATTTATATAGCTTTAACCTTGTTACCTCTTAAGGTGTTATTTTTCTAGTGCAATCGCCTGCCTGAATAATGAAATGAGTAGATATATATTAATAAAAGAAAAAAAATCATAAAAATTATATATATATACATATATATTTTATCACAATTTGACTGATAATAAGCAATCTTCTGTAGTTGTAAATGTATTTATTATGTTGATATACATAAATATTTATAATTGAAAGCACCCTAACGTCGTTATTCGTTCTATAAGTATTTTAATTTTGTTTCTAACTACCAGAAGTATGAATTTAATTTGTTTGCTCATCGAGTAGAGTTTTAAATATTATAATTAAATTAAAAATAAGATTTTCTGCTTAAAATTAATTGGTTCCATTATAAGCTACTAACATGAACTGATCTTTGATCTCGTATTTAACGATATAATTTTGGCTTTTCTTATCTTGATATTGGTGCTTTAAACTGTTGACAACCAATTAAATTGTGTATTATAGTGTAGATGAAATATTTGTTTTTACGTTGTGTCCTGTGATAGTCCCACGACAACATCAATTAATTATTTTTTATATATTAACCTTAATCCTTCCTATTTTTTGTAAGAATTGTTTTATTAATATCTATGTTTAACTCTGTGACACATGGTATTGTAATTATTGTAAATAGAAATTATGAATATTTGATAAGCAGGGGATTATTTTATTGTTCATTATTAAGAGAAATAAATATGCTTTTTACATTTTTTTTTTCTTATTCCAATCACATTGAAAGAACAATTTTTTTTTTTTATGATGTTGATTTTTCATAGATCGATAGGTCAGATGTATTCATATAAACTTATTTTTATTGTTGGTGTGATTTTAGTTTATGCAGTTCCCTCTGGAATTGATGGCCGAAAGTACGTTTTTACATTTATAGTTAGTTGTTTGTAATATAATCTTTCTTAAAATCAACGATTCAGTCAACTATTTTAATTTCTGTTGAAAGCTTCTTCCATCTCTTAAAATATTATGCATAATGTTCAAAGTATTAAAAAATATAACTTCAAGATCTCATCTACTTGTAGTAAAGAGTGCAAGATTAAGAACTGTTGATTTGATAAAGGCAAGAAATATTCCCAAATGCTACAGTTGTGGGTGATTATTTTATAAGAAAATCTAGTAAGTTCCGGGTTAAAGACGACAATCTTAGAGGATATTTATTTCTCTACTAATAATTTATTTCATAAACCTTTAAAAATCTTACAAAATTAGCTTTATCTGTTTAGAAGGATTGCCTTGTAGTTAAATTCAACTTAAGATCAAAGATATAATATAATTTCAGTTTTCTGATTCTGCTTATAACTATAAAATCAAATCAATGAAAGTTAAAAAAGAGTCCCTCCCATTCAAGGGGTAATTGTCGTATGGATAGAACAATTGTAATAATAACGTTTGTTCTTTGGCCGGGGAGACCTGAACTGTGTAGAACCATTACAAAGTTATCTCTTTCTTCCAACCATGCACGGTTATATATGTAGCCATACTTTGTATGACTTTATAAGATATAATAGAGCTAATAGATGGCAAAATTGGGTGTGTAGAATATCTGTGATCCCGGATCATTCTACAAGCATGCATATCCACTTCCATTTATCCTGCTTTTTGTACCATTTGTAGACTTAAAAATCAATATAAGTATTGCCAGGTTTGGTGGAGTGGGGTGAAAGTTTCCTATAAAAAAACAATACAACGACCAGTTGCTTGATAATTATAACATTTAAAAAAATATATATAAGTGTTTATTATACTTGTAACAATTAATGCTTATATGAAGCACCATTGGGAAACAGCTAACCACTGTATCTTGCCATATTTTGAAGGAGCAGATTAATATAAAACAATACTTAGCACAAATTTAAACCTTAAGTACGTTTTTTAACTATTATCCTTGTACTTTATTATTAGTATATTTTTTTCATCCCTCCTTGAATAATTTTTAAAATCAATGTCATTGAATATTTACAAATCAGCAGAGTAATGAGAATGAAAAACAATATTCTTACTTATTAATATGTACATTTTGAAAATGAAAAATCCTTGTTTTCTATCAACTGTTAATATTTGAAATAGAATATGACATTTTGATGTCAGGAAAACTATTTAATATTTTCATTGGAACAAATCATAATGTGGAACAAAATTAGGTTTGTGACAAATAATGAAAACAAAATTAGAAAACTTACAAAATTTCTAAAGTCATTTAACTTAGTAGTGAATTTATTTAAAACATTCCGAAATGAAGGTTGGTCTATTTCTGCAAAGTCGTGACCAAACAACTTTGGTGGAAGAAAGAACTATTTATATATTTAAAATTATATTGTTGTGAGCAATATAATTTTAACGTCATCAATTCAACAATCAAACGTTGGATTAGCATCTACAGTATCTGAGCATTATAATAAAAGGCTTAGCAAGCCCAAATATTCGATACAGACACCACAACCCAGATCCTTATCATCAACCTTTAAAGCTACTAGACCTGGTCTCAGAGACGTGGTCTAGCTGGCTAGCTAGGCGGTTGCGGAGCCGCTGCTGAGACTAATCCCCGTTTCTGAGACCAAAATCGCTGGTCTAAGTTCTCCCGATCCGAATGGGAGACTTCATTTCGGTTTTAATATTTCCCTCTTCTCACGACCCAAGGCTACCACAGTCTTGGCAGAAAATACCTACAATAAATAGTTAGGTTAAAGGGTTGTATATCTAAGTAATACGTAAATTCAAGTAGTTTTTTATATCTTATTTTTAATTATTCAATGTAACATTTTTAATTAAATTTAAACAGGCAAATATATTGAATTTTGTCTTGTTCCAAATTATTACAGACCTTACTATTACTATTAGATTTTTTTTATTTATCAGATAAGCGCGACCTTAAATCATTGCATCAGTCTTTTAATTTTCTATTTACTGCAAATTTGTATTTTATTTCAGTGTGCTATCTTATTTTCTATTATCATAGTCGACAAAAATATTTTTAATTTTAATAATGCTTTGGACGTGAAAGCTTTCCTCAATGCAATTATTTGTGATAAAGACGATGAAATTGATTAAGATATCGCGACTTTCCTGGAAATAATTGTTAAGTATAATTTGATGTGGCTTGTCGTTTTTAAAATGAAAATTTGTATTTTTCTGAGTTTCTTGAGAATAAAGTTTCATTTCCCTCTTCTTTCGACCCAATCCTACCTCAGTCTTGACCGAAAATTCTTACAATTAATAGTTAGGTTTAAAAAAAAGGTTTTTTATCTCAGGAATACGCGCGTCCATTCAAGTCATTTTTTTTTAATATTTTATTTTTAATTATTTACTATAAAATTGGCGATTCATTGGTAATTTAAACTAGCATAAAAATTTATTTTGCACTTTATTTAAACAATTACTGAAGTTAGATTTTTATATGCCAGATAAGCGCGACCTTTAATCGTTGCTTCTGTTTTTACTTTTATATTTCTTGAACATATTTATTTTATTTCAGTGTGCTGTCTTATTTTATGTCATTATAGTCAATTTTTTTTGTTTTAATTTGAATAATGCTTTGGACGTGAAAGCTGTGCTGAATGCAATTATCTGTGGTACCGATTATGATATTGTTCCAAATAAACCGGCATTCCTAGATATAATTTTTAAGTATAATTTTATGTATCTTGTCATTTTAAAAATGTAATTCTGTATTTTTTCTGAGTTCCTTGAGAAGTTGTATATAAAAAAAACGTTATATATAACATGATTATTTTAAAATCAACTTTTATTTTAATTTTTTAATATATATTTTTTGATAAACGCGAGTAAACTGCACTAATTCTTCATAAATACTCAAGATTTAAAATAGGTTGTTTTTGATTTTCACTATTTTCTTCATTGATCGCATTTTTTTTTTTACTGAAATTTGAAAAAAATAATATATATTCGTTGATTTTGGGAAATGCAACAAGGTTGATATAAGTAATAACAACCAACAAAATGTATAAATATTTTATTTTGTATTTATTAATGAATTTTTAAATCAGGTAAACCGTACGTCAGTAATAGCGTAAGGAAAACTATTTCAGTACTTGTGGATTAATAACGTAATGCCATATTTCATTTATTTTATTAATAACGTTTTCGCGTTCTTTCATTTTTAATAAGCATAAAGCAAGAACTCATTCCGCACAAGGCAATGTGTATCGACTAAGATTGGTCTAGAAACTCATATAGTAGTGTGGACGCTAGACGAGACTAATCCCGTTGCGGACTAAGGTTTGTCTCGTTTATTGCCTAGCAAATGTATCATAGTGTGGACGTAGCTTAACACCATCCCCCCATCTACTCCTGGATTATTTTCCAGTCAACTCCATATTAAGTAATTTTTAAGTGTTTACTTCATTATCAAGTCCAACTACTTTAAAAGACCATCTTAATCTCTTTCGTTATATTAGCGGGGTGCATACTCCACCATCCCTTATGTAGCCATTTGGTAGTTCCCAATAATTTTCCTTATTATAACTAGTTAGGATTAACATTACTTTGATAACCTATTTAAGATTGGAATTCAAATAACTCTTAAAAACAATATTAATTCATTTTTTAAAATTAATTGACTGATAAGGTGAGCAGAAGACTTATGTTAAAAGTTTATACTTCGGAAAAACCCAAACGTAATCAATTACGAACTTTTATGCAAGTTTTCGAATTAGAAAATTCAACTATCTCTATTAGCAAATTTTATCTGTTAAATTATACGTTTATTTATTTATTTTTTAACAAGCATTTATAGACGCGTAATTAATAACGTAAAAAACTAATACATAAGGGTCATTCGAATTTCCCCACATTGAGAAACATAATTCTGTGTTTTAAAAAAATGTTTAAAATAATTTAATATTTCGAATTAATATTCAATTGTTATCTTTTACTCTACTTATAATTTTAAGAAATGTTTATTAACAATTGTGAAATTAATCCTTTCTGTGAGCCAACTGAATTTTCGTTTTAAATTTAAATTAAAACTTTAATTCTTAAATCCTTGTGGAAATAACTTAAATATGTTTATCTTTGTAAAATTGTAAATTATATAAAATTTAAAATGCTATTTTTAAGAAACCTTTTGAACTAGCATAGCTTCATAAACGTTAATAGCGAACACTTTCAGCACGTTCATAAAAACTTACATCAAATCTAATGCATTGTAAATAATTTTTTTAATTATTATTAATTTGTATTTTATTTTTTGAAGTTTTAACGTTAATAAAAACAATACATTTTTCTTATTACTCAATAATTCCAAACTCTGTTCTTGATGGAAAGTTTATTAAAGCTATTAATTGATTATAATGCACATTTAATATTTTTCTTAGGAACTTTGAAAATAATGATTGCTTGTAAATTCAAGATAATAAAGTAAAAAGTGTATCTTTATTAATGGTATTTAGGCTAACTGTTAAATAACTATAATTTGGATTCCATACCTGGAATGCCCTTGACCAACTTCTTCATATCCGGAAGGCCTAAAATCACCCGTCGAAGACGGACAGATCACTGATAAGATCACATTGCGTTCGTATTTTTAACAACCAATAGATGAGCGGTTACGATTTCATTCCATTCGCATTTAGCACTGACTAGGCGAGCTTGTAATAAATGTGTGTCGGTTTATCACACCTAGTTCAGGCTTATAACAAATGTAACTCATTAAGTACCAAGGGTATTTAGACGAAAGCCTAAATATAATTAAAACATATTTGTTGGAATGGTGAATCGCAAAATAATAGGGAAACGAAAAATCATTAGTTCAAACACCTGCCAATCCAGCCCTAACGAAGACCTGCAATGTAGGGGGAAACGCCGGTTTCAAATAAATAGTTCATCTCTTGAGAAATTTTTTTGTTTGGATCCGTGTAGAGACACGGACTATTTTCTTCTTCATATATATACGTATATATATATATGTATGTATATATATATATATATATATATATATATATATATATATATATATATATATATATATATGAATCATCCCATATAAGTCAACTAATATTATTCAAGAGGGCGTGGAAGGTTTTTATTTGAACAGGGGGGTTTGGTATAAAAAATGTTTGGAATCGAAAGATTTAAAAAGCTTGAAACTTTTTTATATTAACTTATTAATTGTAAGTATTGCCATAAAAATTCAAGCTAAGGCTTAATAAAACTTAAAATATAACTCTATTTTAAAAATATATGTTTGAAATGCAATGTGAGATATGTTGTTCCTGAATAAATTCCTGAAAAAAACCTTCAACCAATTAAAGTGCTACTGAAGGCTTACCTCAAAATTTGCCTATTTTGATTATTATGTCATTGTACTTTTGAAGGAGTGATGTTTGTCAAGTATCAACAACTTACAATCAGCAGATTGCCTGTCAGTAAAATTAAAATGATTTGAAAGGCATGAAGAACAGAAGCCAGCGGTACCTCTCCCGTTATTCGATTTAATTTCCTTTGATAACACATGCCTCATCCACGTTGTTTTTAATCTCTTCCTAGAGTCCTCAGCCATGAGGGTCGTTACCACTTGTTCTACCTCTGATAGAAATCTAGTTGTTGTTTGGATATCCGTTTAGTCTTTCTTTAGCGTTTGTTGTATGCTCGTATGTGTTCGTCAACTGTTGGTATTTTTAAATCAGTAAGAAAAGTTTTTCTATTGACATACTTTGGTACTTTTATTGAAAATTTAATCCATAATTACAAAAATTTAATTTATTTTATTTTGGGAGGGCAAGATGAGAGTGGTAATAAATTATAATAACTATAATCGAATTCAATTTAAATTCAACTGAAACAAATATTAAAATTTTTTAATTTATTTGGTATTGCAATTAATATGTGCAGAAAAAGCTTATCATTGTACTGTTAAAAGTGTCTTCGTTGATAAAACTATTTATGAAAGAAAAAAAAATCGGTACTCCTGTGGTCAAAACATCAAAACTTTAAAATCGGCTATTTGGTTAATTATTTCATCCAATCGACCAGCACAATGTTACTGACCAAGAAAATTATATTCCAAAATATTGGCACCTAAATGAGAGGAAATCTCAGGACAACTCGTAATTTTCTGCTTCAAAATGGCGGCCAATTAAAGGTTTTATGAGTCTATAATTATTCATTAGTGATGCTAGATGAAAATTATAGTGTCTTGCAGTCATTAATATCAAGGCCTTGAAAATAAAAATTCAAATTAATTATTTTCAGATGTGTTACAATGATAACATAGGCCAACTTTTGTTCTGAAAATGCCTTATATATATTTTTTAGGGTGCTGAATCCAAATATGATATTAAAAAAGCTGTATCACCCACATTTTCTATTATCAGCTATTCCCCGCCAAGAATATATAATATATAACCGCCCAAGAACTTGCTCGCCCCCTTTAAGAATGTATAGACAAAAGATGGCAAGCAATGTGGGATAAAAGTCCAGCCAGTAAATTGTAATATATAAAAAGGGAAGTAAAGCCCTGGGCTACATCTAATCGCAGTAAACGCCATGAAGAGGTGGCTATAGCTCGCCTTTGAATAGGACACACACGGCTTACCCACGCACATCTCATTACAAGGGATGCACCACCGATATGCCTTAGGTGTAATAAAAATCTTTGGATCAGACATATGTTTGAGGAATGCTACTCCTATAAAAAAATACTAAATCAGCTCAAAATACCCCCCGATGTTAGAGAAGCACTTAGAGACAACAAAACTGAAATCGACAAAGTGGTGAAATTCATTACAAACTGTAAATTAATAACCAATATTTGATCCTCCATTGTCCCTGCTATAGATGCATTTGTTGTTTTTTCCGATTGCTTTATTTTTTCCCTTATTATAGTTGCATTATTTATTAGTATGTATGTGTATATGACTATTTTATTTATTTATTTTATTTTTTATTTTTATTTTTTATTTTTTATTTAAAGATAAATAATTATAAAAATAAAAAAAATACAGGCGTTGATGACCCTAGGGTTTTTCGCCTCTAAGCAACAACAAACAAACAAACAACCCACATTTTATAGTTAAATTTATTAAGTTAAGCGATTTTTAAAGAATTGAACTGCTTTAATATTTAAAATAAATGACTGAAAAACTAGGTCTATTGGTGTGGATGAAGTTGGTTGCACTGCTGAAACACATTTGCTGGCCAAAAAAGGTTGATTCTTTTTTATGAAAACAGCTGATGTTTTGTTTACTGTCAGCTTAACCTCACTTTCACGTTTCCTGTACACGTGCTCAGTACAATGTCTATTCTCGGTTGTAAAAACTCTGCTGACAGTTTTTGTTATATTTGTGGTGAGTTTGGGATCAAAAAACACTAAAGAAACATTACAGACTTTGTCAAAAAGGTTTATCTATCATACTTTAGAACTAAACTTGGGGATCAGGATAAATCTTGGCCCCCGCGTAAGATATGTTATGTATGTGTCGAAGATGTATGTGAGGAAGTATTTAAAACCTGGTGAGAAGAACATTCCAGGCAAAACCCTTGTAGATCCAAAAAACGTGCTTCTACCACCTCTACATATAAAGTTAGGCATCATGAAACAATTTGTAGGCTTTGCCTAAGATGGACCATATTTCTCAGCCAAGTATCTCAGCCAAAAGTTTCCACCCTTTTCAGAAGCTAAACTAAAAGAAGACGTCTTTGGCGGACCTGATGATGTTTGATGTTAATTTTGAATCCACAATGACCTTAAATGAGAAAGAAGCATGGGTATCATTCAAGCAAGTCGTTAGTTCTTGGGTTTCTTGGGAAATGAAAAAGACTCAAAGTATGTTTCTATTGTAGCTAACATGTTGCAGAAGATTAAAAAGTTAGGATGTTTGAAGAGCCTGAAAGTTCACTTTTTGAAGAGCCTCCTTGATTAATTCGCGGACAATTAGTGAGGAGCAAGGTGAGCGTTTTCACCAGGACATTAAAGTGATGGAAAAACGCTGCGAGGGCCGCTGGAACACCAACATGATGGTGAACTACTGTTGGTCACTTCACCGAGAAGTTCAACAAGCGACTCATCGTAGAAAAAGCTACTCAAGAAGCTTGAAAGAAAAAAGAGAAAGAAAGTATAGACCTATTCCAGTTGACAAGCGAAACCTGTATTAGCACATTATATTACTGTTTTAAGTAGCCACTGTACATACAAACCATGCTTATGATGTAACATAGTATTTCATTAGTTCCCCCGTATAGCGTATAGGGGTTTAGATAGGGGGTTATACTATATAATACAAAGCATATTGCTGGAAAACTAGGGGTGATACAAAAAAACTAAGGCCAGATTTAGATTCAGAACATAAAAATCAATAAAAATCAACTATTACAGTTAAAAAAGTTTTCAAAATATTTTTTTTGTTGGCCTGTGTAATGAAAGTCGTTGGGCAATAAATTGCCTATATTTTATTTCTATAAATTAAATGGACCATATTAAATGGATTGGCTCCTCAGCCCAGTTGCCTTACTTTGTTGACCCTCTCCTCTTCCACTTATGTCATGTTAAACAAAAATGGTAAATCGTGTAGTGTTGTGTTAAAAAAAAAAATCGACGAACTTTAGTTTTCTAAATTGCAGCTTCTTTACTTTTTGAACCTTTCATTATTATTACCGTTCTTATTAATGCCAATGGAGAGAAAAGCTATTGTTTATATTTATTACTTTGGCGGTGCTACAACTCGATTACATGTCCAACCTCTTCCTCCAATCGTTACGGTCTTGTGCTTACGTCTATCCGTTCCTGATTTCTAGAATGTTGTAAGCAGATCTCCCTATATTACTTGACCACTTCAGCTACTGTCTCAACCTTTTCCGCGTTCCATGGATTGGTCATGGCAGCAATTTTTTTTTTAACCTATACCACTACAGCCCATGAAGGGCCTTGGTTTCAGTACATGGTAGAGACTTTACTATTCTTAAGACAAGGTTTCTGTTGGGAGAGTTCTTGTCAGAGATCACGCTTATCCAGGTTTTTTCTCAATCAAGTGTATCAATACAGTAAATGTATTGATACACTTTATATTGTCTGACCTGGTCTCCATATATGGCTGTTAGCAGATTAAATAACTTTTCTCTTCCAGCCGGAGATATAAGCTCAGCGTAGCAAGAGGGATGATGACACATTCATGTAAAGTTATGTTTATACATTAAAGACTATTTTAAAAAACCTAAAATAACATTTTAAAAACTTAATTATTCGTCTTAAATTAAATAAAATTGATTAAAATTTGGTTATTTATTACACATTATCACGTTACTGCAAACACCAATCAGAGCGCGTGACGTCACTGTCCAGCGAACACGGTGAAAGCTGGCATAAACTAGTTTATAACCAGTGTACAGTGAACTATTTCTTTCGAAAATTTGTTACAACAATGGTAATATTTTATCACAATGGAGGCTGGATTCATCAAAGGAAGTAGTTGTAACTTACCTATGATTCATTCTTTGATGGTTCCAAGTTTCTTTGCTAGTAACAAGGACTTTTGTGCAGCGGAGCTTAGAAACGTGAAAAAGTCTATAAGTTTACATGTACCTATAAGTTTACACTGATATACTGTATTTACCAATAAAAGATATATTTTACTCATTATACATTCTATTAAATCATATTTAGAACTACTTATCATCTATATCAACCTAATAAAAAGTTAGGTTATGCGCAAATATTTAGTGGTATATTTACAGTTCTATTTTATCTATTCCAGATCTTCAAGAGAATCTTATGGCGATGATGCAATAGAATACGTTCAGTTGAAAAAAGCGCAAGAGCACAGAGCTCCCTCACGGCAACAATATTTTAGCCATTTCTCTTTCTGGCTTTTTTGCAAGCTTTTCTTCCATATTTTAATATACTCAACTTATAAGTGTACCCAAACTCGCTGCGAAACTCCTGGTTCCTGCGTCGCTTCAATTCTCTACTTACAAATCCAAAAGTATGTCAAAGAAATTTGTCTTCTAAAATGTGTTGCTTTTCGATAAAATTTGATATTGTCCAATTCTCTAATAATCTCAGCCTGCTATTATTTTGCATGATCTTTTTTTGTTATACACGTTTCATAAGTCATTAGGATAAACGACCTTATCCAATGAAAAAGCACACTGCAAGTACGACCTCTTGGAATTTCACCTCCAATTTTTATTCCAAGTATTTATTGTCCGTTTTTATCAGTGGTTTGAATAACTTATTTATTGTATTAAAATTTTGGTTCGATATTCGAAATAAATTTCAAGAGGCACAGATTCTTCCGGATGATAAATTCCTGTCAAGGATTTTGCAATTAAAACAATCATCGTAACCTTGCACAATAAATAAAGTTCAGCTTTTTACAGGAACGATACATATTATATAAAAGACATATAATCAGTCAAAGACTAGCAAGAGTAGCAAAAATCCTAAATTATATAAAGAAATATAAGTATCTGTATTTTTACGTGAGAGAGTGGAGTGGCTCAGTGGTAGAACATTGAGTAGCCAATCCGGAAATCCTGGTTCAAATCTCACTGCAGGCAGTTACTTTTATCTAGTCTGTTTGCGGTGGGAGATGGATCAAATGGGATCTAGGACCCTCCTGGGGCTCACCTAGCCTCTATAAAATATTATAAAAATAAGGTACCCAAAATAAGGGGGGAAAACCTGGCGGTTGAGCGTGAGAAATCACCTCCTTGCAGAACTGTTGTCCTTGAGAAAGTACAGTCTCTACCATGTACTGAACCCCAGACTCGTTCGCGGGTCGTAGTGGTTACAGGTATTTTTACGTGAAATTAGAAGTTAATATAAAAACTACTATTTGGACAAATAATAAATAATGAATAATAAATAACTATTGTTGATACTTAATTAGCTTTAAATAAAATTGGTTTTAATTTCCCTTTCAAAAATAACAACAAATTAACAGCGTCGTTGAAATTACACTCCGTGATAATGATATTTACTTTCTTGGAATATGTTATATGTTAATATTAACATACTCTATGTTAACATTTAATATTAGCACATAATTTGAGTATGTTCTACAACACAAATTTTTAAGATTTAGGAAATTAATATGTTAATAAGCTCTATAGCATTAGATATAATTTTACATGCTCTGAATTTGTTCTACCTCCCTCCGTCTTAATGTGAAATTTACTGGGTAAACCCCTTGGCAGTACAAAAATAAATCTTGAAATACTTAATGTTGTTCTTGTATTATAGCCTGTTATTGTTCGGTATATTGAACACTGCCTCATTTTCTTGACCGCACTGATTAAATTTTCCTGCAGGGTCATGCTCGAGATGGAAAATAAAATCATTAAAACGTTATGACTTCTTAGAATGCAATAGGGAAAATCGCAAAAAGGAAAGCATTTTTGGCCAGGAAAATCCCAAAGTCGCTAAAAGTAATGGGGGAAAGGCAGTTATTGCTAAGTTTTATTGGTATCATGATTTCTAACCTTAATCTTGTTAAATATTTTTTTATAAGAATAACTTATATGTATTTTTATAGTATATTTTTATCTTCAATTCGTTATGATTATTTGGAAATATCGTAACTGCATTTTATTGCCTAAATCACTTAAACTGAATTAATGAAAAACCTAGATTTTGTTTTTTTTACCCAACAATAAAAATATGAGGGAAAAAGAATGGTGAGAGAGAGAGGCAGAGAATCACGTAGGTTGACATAGTTATATCTATTCTCGTAGATTGGATACTTTACAGTGTCCAACATTCAGCTCTATTATTTTTCGACTTGTTTAGATAGCGTCCTCGAGCTGTCACAGCCCACACCTTGTGTGAAACAAGCTTGTGCACCCACCCTATTGGTTAACGGCAGCGAATGTGACATTCACATGTTGACTACGTTGCAATGGACATCATAACTACCGATCATAGGCTTGTGCTTTATCTATTAGACGGAGAAACGCTATCCTCACCTCCACCAATGAAATATAAATATTTCATAAGGCCTACAAAGTACAGGTCTACCATAATCTGTCAACAGTTCCCACTCGCCGTACGAGGAATGAAATAGACGAATGTATACGGTTTTTCACAATCCATGGCAACTACCGTAGATTTTTGAAATTACTCAGGATGAGCACGAGGAAGAGAAACTCTACACTATTACTCGACGAATACATACTGTTCGAAGCGAACCAGTTAAATTCGCTGAACAGTGCCACATAGCGTGTAGAACAGTCAGTACGACCGAAATCCCGAACGAAGAAGTAGTAAAGAATTATACGTTTATATCTCCGAAGCAGCTGAAGCTTACCTGACGAACCTCTACAACTCCTGTCTCAGGCTTAGATACTTCCCTGAGGCATGGGAAAAGAGCTATCCTCTTTCCGCTGCTGAAATAAGCGAGAAATAGTAATTTGCTAGTCGACTACCGGCATATTAGCTTGCTTCCGCACATGGGCAAAGTTTTTGAGAAAATTATCCTTAATTATCTCAAAAGCAACTGCTCAGAAATAGCGTTAACCCCACCGGAACAGACCGGCTTCCACGCATATGAATTGTAATGACTAACACACAGAAAGTTACCAAACTTAGGCTTTATTCACTTAAGAATGAATACTAACAACATTGTAACCTTCTCCATGTGCTTGGCAAAATGTTGCCGCCTTTGTACACATATTTACAATGTATAAAATAAAATAAAATTATATGACATTCTTCCCGCCTTAGTGAAGAATATAGTCTGAAAATCGTGATATCCATTTTGAATAATGTGCAAATAAAGCAATAGCTCTTTGAAGATAATCCGCATTATTTGGAGGTAACATATCTAGAAGTGATTTAAGTCTATCAGGATCAGGTTTGATTGTGTTATTTTCGATTAGATGTCCGAAGAGTCGAATCGAGTGAATTGAAAATTTTGATTTTTCATTATTTATTCTGAGACTATATTTTGCTACATTAAAATTTTTTTTTAGGTTTTCATCATGCTCAATTTGTGTTTTACCACAAATTGACTCGTCATCCAAATACGTAAATATTTCACTCAACTTCTCACTATCTGTAATCGAGTCCATTGCTCTTTGAAATGCTGCTACACCATTAGTTACGCCGAAGGGAATTCTTTTAAATTGATATAATTGCCCAGATGCTTCCAATGCGGTGTAAATTCTATCTTTTTTATTAATTGGAATCTGGTGATAAGCACTTCGAAGATCTATCGTAGTGAAGTACTTCTACTTACCTACTGAATTGACAAGATCACAGATTCTTGGTAAGGGATAAGCGTCAAGGTAAGTAAAAAGATTTATCGTCTGTGAGTAATCTACTAACATTTTCTTGCGGGCTCTTCGGCCTACCACGTTCTTTCTTGGTAAGGTCACAATCCAAAGACCGAAATTTTTCAAACCAACGGAAGATTGTTCTTTCGCTCACTGTATCTTCACCGTAAACAATACTAATGTTTCGGAACGCCTTCGTGAAGCTATGGCCAAGTTTAAATTCGTTGAGAAAAATTATACAAGTCATAATTGTATTCTTATTTATTTTAAAAACGTTGCTTCACTTTCAAAAGGAAACGTAAGACGGATTATAAAAAATGATTAAATGACCTTTCAAACATTATAGATAACATAATTATTTGTGTACTAATAATTTTATCCCTAATGAAAATAAAACTTTAAATTAACGAAACAAATGAAACTGACATTTCATCCGTTACGACCCAATATGTAAGTTTCACTTAGACTTTTACAAATGCATTATTCGTCACTGAGAACTACATGAATAAGGATTTTTTACTCCCTTTAAAAAATCCTAAAGCCACTGCTGGGCTGCGAAGCCGCTACCTGTGCCATAGAAGGTTGTAATAGCAACCACTACACCACAGGTGAGCCCCAAAATATTTTCGGTTACTCAGCAGACGGTAAGGAAGTATTTGAAGTAACAAAAATCTTTTTATAAAAAAATAGTGTTTAAATATTTTTTGGCGTCTGTTGGGACCCGGTTTTAACCCTGTAATAAATTTAATCATGCATTTGCTAGAAATTGCACAAAAAAGAGGCAAATATTTTTATTTCCACTCTTCGGGGGAGTACAGTTTCCCTGCATCATCAAACTATGAACACTGTTTATATTACGGTATATTATTGTTCCTATAAATTATGTAATAAAACGTAGAGGATTAATTATATTAGGAAAAAGGAGTGCGATTTATTGCTTAAGTGTTGCTTCCTTGGGGTGTTCTCCTGGCTCAATTGGCTAGTACCGGCCAATTGGTTGATATAACTCATTAAACCACAAGTGGTTGCGCAGTATGGCTCATTCAAACAATAAAGTATTGAGAAAGGTAGAGGTATTGATATAAAGCAGCATCAATTTTTTTTTTTTTACAATCGTCAAAAACAGCTCCAAAAACACAAAAATGGCGTAGCGCAGGTAAATTTGACGCCTCTTATTTAAATGAACATCATGATACAGTTTCCAGCAGAGGATACAGTTTCATACATTTCACCCCGGCCGGAAGGTCCTGGGATATTCTTTACTCCTCTGCAAAATATTATAGATAAAATATAAAATATTATAAATATTTTTGTTTTGAAGAGAAATGCTTTGCCCTGGCCGAGATACGAACCCGGATCGTCCGCTTCACCGTAGCAGTTCTCTAACCAACTGAGCTACCAGGGGTCCCATCCATGTCAGGCAAATCCGTTCTCTTTACCGATCCTTTATTCCCGTGTTCTCGCTATTTTTGCGATGTATACACGTGGAAGAATATTCATTGAGCATTACTTTAATTAGTATCTTGTTGACTTACGTCATTATAATATATTATTTATAATTTTTTATTAATTCTTTTAATTTTTAAATATTTTTATTTTGAAGAGAAAGAAAACACGGGGAAGAATGTTCGTAAAAATAATTGTTCATAAAAATACTGAATAAGAATACAATTCTCGAATGAATAAGAATGTTCATAAAAATTATAAAATATTATAGTAAAATAATAATTCTAACAGTTGAAAAGTTGTATGCTATAAATTATACAAGGCTGACTTGTTAGCAGAGGCTAGGGGATCGATCGTACCTCACACACACTTGGTACATAATTACTGGAATTTTAATCCTGTATTTTTTTTCTTTTCGGTCACAAAAAATAAAATAAAAAACAACATTCTCTCACATAATACATATGCTGGCATTCGGGCACACTCTTCAAGCACCGATCGACTTCCAAAACACTTTTGCTGGCCAGACATGGGGATGAAATTCCTTTGAAATAGATACATCTGGCCATAAAACTATGGAATGTTATGTATTCGTTATGAATATATGATTTTATAGTGGGAATGTTCATGTCGTTGTGTATGGTGTGATTCGAAATATACCGTGGTGCTGTGTTATTTATATCATGTGTATGTGGACTTTTTTTGCTGAACCACAAAGTTCTGCTCCATATATCCAAATAGGTTTTAGTATACTGTTATACATAAGTCGTTTGTTTTGTAAGTCAAGTGAAGATATGTAGTCCAGAAGACGCGATAGTTGTCTAGTCAGTTCTTGTCTTTTTAATTTTGTATGTACGTTCCATGTAAGTCTTTGTCCAACCGAGATAATGTACATAATTTTTGGAAGGTACTTCGTCGTTGTCAATTTTGATTGCTGGACATAAAGCTTTGCGTTGAAAGAAGCTTACATGGCTCGATTTCAAGGCGTTTATTCTGATTTGGCATTTATAGAACCACTTTTCTAAATCAAATAAATGATTTTGAAGAGCTATAGATGCCAAGTTTGGATCTCTGTGAGAAGAAATAATGGCTGTATCGTCAGCGAAGGTATAGATGTTGGTGCAAATAAGATTGAAGAATTAAAAAGTATCTAGGAGATAAGTGAGATTTTATTTTCCAGGGAAGGCCCTTGTGCCAGACACTATCAAATTTTTCAATGTCAAGAAAATCGCAGAGCAAAATCCTTTTTTCTCAAAAGCGATAGATATATCATCCACGATACGATGACACTGTTGTACAGTAGAGTGATAACAACGAAAGCCAAATTGGTGGTTCGATATCACTCCGCTATTTTCGAGGATAGGCTTTGTGCGATTAAGGAAGAGTTTTTCAAATAATTTAGACATTATAGGGAGGAGTGCAATTGGACGATAAGATGAAGGATTAGTGGAAGGTTTAGAAGGTTTAGAAGGTTTAGATATCATTTTAATCGTGAAAAGTTTCCAAAGGAGCGGAAAATAAGTTGCGTGCATGATTGAATTATAGATGATGGCAAGAAAGAGAACAGCTTTCCGAGGTAAGTGGCGAAGGATGAAGGGAGTGATGAGATCATAGCCTGGAGCTTTTTTGGTTTGGCATTTTTGCAGTACTTGATATATTTCTTTTGGATGAAATGGCGGAGGAGGAAGTGATGAGGGTAGTGCTGTTGTCAAGTCGCTATCTATTTTGTCAGTGAGAGTATTATTCTGAATTTCATTTGCCTTAAATATATGAGCAAGATGTTTTGAAAATTCCTTAGTTTTTTCTTCGCTCGTCATCGCCCAAGTGTTGTCTGTACGTCTAAGGATATTGAACCACCTTTTGCTTTAGTATACTCCTTGTAGCTGTCCATACTAGTCTGTCTCTGTTGTTTATAGAATTTAAATAGTCCTTATAACTGTTGTTTTTAAATTTTGATAATTCTTGTTGAAGTTTTCGGGTTAGTTTGTTGAGTTCTATTTTGTGTGAAGGATCTCTTGTTCTTTGCCATAAAGTTCTGATCCTACGTTTTTCTTTAATAAGATTTCGTATTGGTTCAGGTAGTAGCAGTCCTATCAGGTAGGTACGAATCAGGTTTTGATAAAGTCGTCTTTGGTGTTGTGGAATACCAAACTGCGTTTTGAATACATTCAGTCAAGTGATTAACAGCATTGTCCAGGTCGTCGGCTGTACATATGTTAGTATTAAGGTGATTTTGTTGTTTAAATAATTTTCGAATTTACTCCACTTTATATGGCAATTTATTAATGCCAGCGGTGCAGGTTTTGTAAATGGGTGATTTGATAGCTAGAGGAAAACTGGGCTAACAGAGAAGTTAAGCAAATAGTGGTGAGCTTAATTGTATTCATAGAAGTTGAAGGAACAAAGTGATGATTCAACGACTTATCTACAATGATTGCAGTACCTCCATGGGCCGAGTGATCCGGATGGTCTGTTCTACATATTTCGTATCCATGAATTTTGAATGTATGTTTGTCTGTTAAATGAGTTTCAGTTACAAGTGCAATGTTTATGTCGTGTTCTTTTAGGCAAGTTTATAGTAAAATAGAAAAAGATAACAGTACTTGACATAGAATAATATAAATATTATTTACTATTTTATTATATCCGGTTAATGTTTAGTTGAAAAGTATTTTTATGCAGCTTGAAAACCTTGAAAAATGTGTTGGTCACTGATGAGTAGATATTAAGTATAACTACTAAAAGCATGAGTATTTTATTTCCTTATGGCGCACTGCATGTTCTAGAACAAAATCATTTCTATGTCCTCTACAAAAGAAATAAAATTATAAAACAAACGAGTTTCGTAATTCGTCAAGAAGGTGAACATGATCTCATATATATAAATAATATTAATTTAAAAAAAATATATGCATAGCAGTGCCAAGTTTTTGTCAATAATTTTAAATTATTATAATAACATATTAATACTAAACTATAATAATTTCTGAAATTTTAGACAACAAAGTTTGAGAACCGGTATACAGCAATACAGGCTTAATTTTTTGTTTTTCTTATCTTATTAATCTAAAATAATCTGTAAAACAATTATAAAATAACTAAATTAATTATTTGAAAATTAACATATTAATAGTGAGTGATATAGGTATATCTAAATTTCAAAATCAAATTTTAAAATACTTTGTTCGCATCATATTGACCAATCGAGACTGTTAACACTCTCCACCTTGTTGTTTTTTTTAAATAATAAAAGAAAAAAAGAAAAAAATTAGAATGTCTAAATATCTAATGACGTAACACTATGAAATCCCTTTGAACCGTCTTTATTCGAAGCAGTCTTGTAGAATGGAACCATTTAATTTCCGTCTTACCTCATTTAACAAAACTAGTCGCTTAGTTCCATTAAATTATGGGTTAAATAACAGATTCCTTTCCCGCATTTTGACCCATTTCTTGGTTAAATGGCTATCGTGATAAATCTATAGTACGGTATCGATAAACTTACTGAACTAATTAAATCCTTAAGATTGAAAACAAAGTTGAAAACGTATTTGTAATACTTATATCACTTTTATCATAAAAACTTAAATGATTTTAGTTTAATTAATTATTACCTTAAACCACTGTTTACCAATTTCCCTCTAGCACTCTACCCAAACCCGTAATAGATAAAATATAAACACTATTAAATATCAATAAAAAACAACATAAATGTGAACTTATTTAAGAAGATCAATAGAAATAGATGTTAGTTTAAAAAACTAAAAAAAAAACACGCATCGATATGAAACAAAAGCAAAAAGTAGAAAGTATTTTTAAAATAAAAGTAGAGTGATGAACGAAAAAATTCATACTATATTAAAAAAAGTGGGATGCTTTTTAAGCTTTATGTCCATATTCAGTACTATTTTTGACGTTAGTTGACTTATAATCGCCTCAACAAAGACTATTTTCGTCTTAAACAATTGTTATTGATAAAGATGGATGCTTAGACTGTCGCAAATGTTTATAAATGTACTATAACATTATAGTCCAGGATCCATGGTCCATTTTTGCACTTAATTACTATCAAGCAGAATATTCGTGAATAGCTTCGTTTCGACCCAAGAATTTCCTGTGCGATAATTCTCTATTGTGGTAGCTAACAGAGGTAGCAAGGATAAAATATGTCGATTTGATGATTCTCAAACATTTATTACTAACTGGTTTTTTTTTTGTTAAATCTTAAGATAATTATCTAAATTATTTGAAAAAATATTTGTCCTACAAAATGTATGGTTTGATCAAAGAGTCTCCTCCTTCCAATAGAAATGTAAAAACAAAAAATCAGCTGGTTAGTAATCATTTTTGATGACCTCGTTATCGATACATGTTAGAAGGGGGGGGACTCTTTGATCAAACCACACGTTTAGGACAAATATTTTTTCAAATAATTTAGATAATTATCTTGAGATTTATCAAAAAAACTCAGTTAGCAATACATTTTTGAGAATCATCAAATCGACATATTTCATCCTTGCCACCTCTGTTAGCTACCGCAATCGAGAATTTTCGCACAGGAAATTGTTGGGCGTCTTATAGAAACGAAGCTATTCTCGTAATCAAGTGCAAAAATGGACCATGGATCCTGGACTATTATTTATAATTGTTTAAACTCGAATTGAATGGAATCATGAACGAAAGTAATAATCTCCGCCGATCGATATACCTATGGTTATTATCTTTCTTTATATTATTTAATCTTTCAAGTTATTCTAAAATTATTTTTCGGAATTTCAGAAATAAATATTTATGTTATATTCACCACTCAAAGCATAATATCCTAACATCAATCCGGATTTAAAACAGGATTTTTTAGAAAATCTTCAAATTCAAAATTTATCCCCACGTTCACATTTAACTCAATGCATTTGTTGATAAGCCTCTTAGAATCAAGATAATGCTAAAAAAGGCACAAAAAATAAAGTATTTTAATATATAAAATATCATGAGCCGTATGATAAAAGTTTTGAATAAGTTTAAAATCCATTTTCTATAGTTATTAATTAAGATCGTTACCAGAGTGATTTGGTCATCTTTCACGCGTTGTGGGTAATATATCTTGGCACAAATATCTCGGAGGGTATCTTCTTATCCTAAGCTCCTTAGCCTAAAGTCCAAGCTGGTGATATATAAAACCGTGATTAGGCCAGTAGTGACATACGCTGGTGAAACCCTCACATTGAATAAATCCAGCGTGGAAAAGCTGAATAGATTCGAAAGAAGAGTTCTTCGGCAAATATTCGGCCCAGTTCGATAAAACGACCAACTCAGGATCAGAAGGAACAAGGAGCTAAGTGAGCTATATGGAGACCTAATGATATCGAGCTTCATCAGGATGCAGCGCATCAAGTGGCTGGGCCACTTATATAGGATGGGCGAAGAAAGAACAGCTAAACAGCTGTATAAAGGAAATCCGGATGGAGTAAGACCTCGAGGAAGGCCCAAAGCTAGATGGAAGGATGCCGTCTGTGAAGATCTGAGGCTGTGTAAGGTCTCCATCACTCGAGCAGGCGATCGGGACGATTGGGGTAGAGCGGTTGAGCAGGCCAAGGACTTCTTTATGAGTCTGTCGCGCCAATAATGTAATGTAATGTAATCTTCCTATCCCAAGTTGCTGTGAATCATAGGAACCTTTGTATGATTCATCTATAAGGTACCGACAGATTGACAACTTTAGGGCTAATGTAGCAACGTCTTTTCTTGCTTGTGTTCATGGGCTATGGCAAATCGACCTAGATCCATGGATGATGACTGATCGGGGTCATCAGGCTCATCAGCATGCTTGCTTACTTCGAAGACCGTTTTGGGCATCTGTTGCATCACAAAGCGACTCAAAATATCCATTACTTTTAAATCCATTACAGGCTTCAGTTGCCAACCATGCCTTACTCGACGAGGGGTGCGAAGAATAATGACCTGGCTGAAATAGAGCTCCATGGCTTTCCCTGGTTAGCGTTCTCCTATTAAGGGCGTTCTTTTATGTATATACTTTCCGCAACGTTAGTTTACTTTGTTGTTTATTATGTAATATTTTTTTTTCTTTCTTCTAATTGTAATCTATTTAAACGCCTTTGCCGGAACCATTTTATACGATAATGTAATAAGAGAACTTTTTAATGGCTAAATACCGTATACTTACTTCATAATACCTCCTAAAAATATTTTGATGACTATTTTCATATACAACAACTAACTCTGGTTTTCAACGCGTGAAGTTAAGGCACTGTATAGGTAAAATTGTGAACTCCGAATAGAATACTTTGGAAAGGCACTCCTCTTGAAAACGCGTTGCTTTATCATCTGTAAAATTATTGACAACACGTAGTTTGACTCCTTTTGTAGAACATCACCATGCTATATAACCCCTTTTCAAAACTTGTTTTCTCGAAACTGTTTAAAGAAAAACCTAGTTCGAATATGTAAGGTTTTTTTTCATGCCTATGCTGCAATTATTCATCAATTCGCCTCTCTTATCGGCTTAAACGTGTAAATATTAACTTAGACTAATTTCAGGAAGCAAACAGGCCGAGACGATTTTATTATAATTGAGATATGCAATATATTTTAAAACGGTATTTCTACTTCATGGTATACTGGATTGTCAAACCCTCAGTCATTCCAAGGACCAGTTAACAGACATGGTGTAGTAACAAAAGGCTGGCGGAACCTGGTGTCGGTCATTTTCCTAGTCATCTTTTATTATAAATATTTTATTTAGAAACAAATTGCTACTGTCAATATTTTAGTTTATGAAAAGTATCTTCTAAATTTCATAATTATTTTGATGGATATTAATTGGGGGGAAACCTGGCGATTGATCGTGACTTGCATAAATCACTTCCCTGTACAATTGTTGTCCAATAAAAAGTTTAGTCTCTCCCATGGACTGAAGATAAGACCCTTTTTGGTTGTAGCGGGAGTTACTGAATTATATATATTTATATGTATAAATATTTATGTAAGTACGCGTGTGTGTTTGTATTAAATTTATTTTCTTTTTTATATATTACTTTTTAATTTTTTTTATTATTTAATAAAACCAAAAAATAGTTAATTAAACAATTAAAATGTACTAGGAACTGAGGAACAATCCTCCTTCAAAAATCTTCCTTCAGTTATGTTGCAGACACTACTTCATCTTCCGCCTGAAGATTTGTAAATGATTAAAGATGATGATACTTTTTTTTTACTCTATCAGTATTTATTAAATATACCCAAAAAGAATAATATACCCTACTATTTATAATTGACTAATCTTTTACCGGTTTTTGTGAATAGATTGTTCATTTAGTCTTAATGAAGGCTAATTTCATCATAAATTTAATAACATCTGATCTTTTAAAGTATTTTTAAAAAATTGAAAAACATGTTATGTTTTTTTTTTACTAAATGGCTCTGCAATAACTGCCTCTGCAATATTTCACCATTACTTTACAACTGACAGACAGAAACAGACCCAATCAATCTCGCACTGTTTGGAAGAGGCGGCCTTGGGCGGCCACCATCGGCTATATTGGTTCTTGTTATCAAGAACCAGTCTAACCACATTTGCATCTCAATTAAAGCAAAATTAATTAGATTCCTTTGGCTATATTTATCCTTCTTCTGTCAATAGTTGTTCCGACAGTTATCCTAGATCTAATGAAGAAGTTAAAAACGAAAAATAAATTTAATATCTCTCCATTTGGTTCGTCTTTCTTAGGCTCTTGAAAATTTCAATTTCTGATCTTCATTTATATGAACATAATAACATCAGGGCTAAAAACATATTGTTGGTATCTAAATATCTAAATTATTATAAGACCTATTTGGACTTATGGAGTATAGCTTTGGGGCTCCCTAAGCCATTGCTCAATGAATCCATCCGATCCTTAAAATCCTAAATTCTTAACGTCCGTCCCTTACTTGTTACGAATAAAGTCATCCACAATGACCTCAATGTCCCATTTGTTGCTGATTTGGCCCGAACCCGATAACATTCTTTTCATGAAAAACTTTATTCCCACTCAAACCCAGCTACTTCTTCAATTCCTGATAATCCTCCGAGGCTTCTGGATAGGAAGATGACCTCGTGACATTATAAGTTGAATTTGACCTACCAGTGGCTAAGTACATAGTTGTAAATGTCAATGAATAAATTAATTTAAAAAAATCTAAATTCTTCATTTGATATAAAACTCTTTTTATAAATTTAGCCAAACAATTATTAGGTTAGACATCGCATTTCGCAGCCCGGGAAGTCTTAGGATGTTTTAAGTGACTAAAAAAAACCTTGATCGTTCATAAGTGACGTAAAATGGGATCCCGGATCTGTGCGCTTTCAGGTACTCGTACAATAAATGAACAAGTACAATAAATGAAAATATATTGTACTTGTTCATGAAAATAAAACAAGTACAATAAATGAAAATAATCATTAAATAAGTATATTATTTTATTAAAACTGGGAGGAGAAACTATGCAGAAGTAAATTCCACCATTCATTAATAAAGTAAGATGAGAAAAAAAATATCCAACGGATCTAAAAATTGAAAAAAAATTATCACTTTTCTATTTATTGAAAATAATTAATAATAAGTCTTAACGCAAATGACAAGGAATGAACTAAGTAGTGTAAGAAAGATTTCTATGTTAAGTAGTCCAGGGATCCATATATTTATTTTTTGGTTAAATCGGAATTCAGCTTTTTGAATTGTTAATATTTTAAAAATATAATAATCACATGACCTCAAAACTGAGCCAGTAAAATGGTAACTTGAAGAGTTGACATTGAGATTGATTATACTATATTACGTATCTTAAAATTTTTTTAATTTATTGTAAAAGTGCCACTAGACAAGTTGGCTCATTATTATCCACGATAAAAGATCGTTCTATAATTTATCAGACGGGCTGAGTCGCTCAGAGGAAAGTAAGTGTGTAGGTTAACAGGAACATGAGTTGGTCCAGTTATCTCCTTCAAGGCAGGCTGCAATTTTGCCCATTCCGCTTCCTTGTATAGCTATCAACAGATATCTTATGAATTTGCTCATTAATTTATTATTTTTTATTATTAATTTTCTAAACACTTTTACCGTTAATATAATAATGATTTTCATGAAATTAATGATGTTGATTTAGCTTCTGTACTAATGTATAATAAGAAAAAAACAAAATTAAATACTGAGAAACAAATTCGAATATCAGGCATTGTAGTATAAAATTTCATATAAGATATTCTGGCTTTTTTTCTCTGTTTATTTAAACTTTTCTATTTCTTTTACTCGTATTTAAGTTTGAGAGTGTGAATCTAGGATTTGCTGCATTAGGACCAGAATCAAGTTATGGTTTTCTGAAATTTAACTATATCTCTACATGTAAAGTATAGAGCATGTCGGAAATTATTACACATAAAAGAGCATATAGTAGGAATGGTGTTAATTGCTCAACAGAGTGTACTTCTTAGGTGAATGATGAGAATTTATTTTTATTCTTTAATAGGAAAACGTTATTTTATTTTCGATTGGGAAGCCTCCAATCTGTGGAGTACAGCGAAAAATGCGTCGCATTTAAAGAAGATTTTCCAAATTCAATCTTCATCCAGTGTTGTACCAAAAATATTTTCTTCGTAATAAAAAGATAAAGTTAATATAGGGTAAGGAAAAGTAGGTATAATAAATGATAATCAGAGGAAGAAATATTTTAATTATTTCAATAATACTGCGATGAGGAGATAGCCAAAAAAAAAATTCCACAATTCTTTAATCTCGCCTGATAAGGCAAAATGCTAGAAAATTGAGAAAATTAAATTAATTAGCAGTTCAATTTATCGAAGTTAATTATTAATATGAATGTGATAATAAGAAAGGATGAAGTAAAAAGTGAAAAAGTTTACTAGGGATTTTACTAAGCCAAAAACGTCTATGAAAAAAAAATATTTTGTTTGGTATTATGCTCTTGGAACTTTTAACATTTTAAGAATGTAAAAATATCTTGGTCTTAAAACTGATCAAGTAAAATAGTATTAAGAAGAAACGAGGTTCAGATTCATTAAACGTGTAAATATACTTAGAGAGTGCAAACAGTTGTATTACGTAACTTTAAACATTTGTTAAAATAAATAATTTACTTTAACAAATGTCAAATTTTACGACTATATATATATATATATATATATATATATATATATATATATATATATATATATATATAGCTGTGAGAGAAGAACTGGGGAGGTTATTCCTATTTTTGCGTTGTTATTAGTTAATAGAAAACGGTGTGTTAGTTTAGTAAAAGGTGTGTGAAATGTTAACTTTCAATGTTGTTTCTTTTTTTACAGAGAGAAACTCAATTTAATTTTATTTCGACATCTACTAAATTCAGTATTTGAATCAATCAACTTTATACTCACATATATATATATATATACCTAACATTTTCAGTATATATACACACTTACTTTCCTTTAACCTTTGAATATATATATATGTACCTAACTATATGGTCCTTGCAGGACCTTGGCCTTCTCAGTGATCCTCCTCCGCTCAGACCTGCCTTCGGCTGCCCTTCTCCATCTGCCGACAAAATCCTCAGAAAGATCTTTGGCCCTACAAAATAAGGAGATCGCTGGCGGATGAAGACAAATGAGGAACTGAGAAATCTATATGGTACACCAGATATTGTTGCTATGATTAAGAGTGCCAGGATAAGATGCCTGGGGCATATACAAAGAATGGAAAGAAGTAGACTACCAAGAATGATGACGGAGGGACACCCTGGGGGAAGGAGGTGCAGAGGGAGACCTAGAACAAAAAAAATATATATGTGTGTGTGTGTGTGTATTTAAAATAAATAATATTTATACTTGGACATTATGGTTATAATATATTTAATTTTTTCATAATTGCCTTAAGGCTCGGAATTGTGTGGCTCGGAAAGATAGAATACGAAGATAAACTTACACATCCTATGCACCAGTGCTCTGGAAGTAGATAAAGAATTTGCCTCCGTAAGTGAAGCAAGCAATAATTAAAATTTCAAAATATAAACTTATTAAAGAATGTATGATATATGGACAAAAATTAGTATTTAAAGAGGAGCATGCACTAAAAACTACAAAAAAAATAATAGATCTTTTAGCACACAATAGGCATTTTATTACAACCAAGCTAATAATAAATTTAACAAACAAAAATTAATGTTTTTTGCAAATCATCCAGAAATCACTTTTGAAAATTTTTAGACGATTGCGTAATCGGTTATAGCATCACTTCAAGAGATGTAGATTGCTAATATAGATAGCAAGAGATATAGATATAACATTGCTAATTGATCAAAATAAAGAGAAATGCTTTAGTTAGCTAAATACTACAGAGATGTTCTTAATCGGCAGCTCCCAACGTCAATTAAATTCGTAAACAATTAAGTTCATAATATTTCCTTATATTTTCACAACTGTTAATATTGGTGTTAATCTTTCAATTTTCACTAGTGATTTAATAACTCCATATTTTTATTCGAAAAATTTCGTATGTTAGATTATATGAAGGCCTAAAGTAGAAATGATAGAGCGTTTCAATATACTTTGTAAGAGATGAAAATTATCAATATCCACACGTTCTTCCTATTTCGTCTAAACGTGCAATAGATTTTTTCTATACCGTGCACACATCCAAGTAAATGTCACATAACTAAATACTGATCATGAATGAATTTAGTTTTACTAATTCGAACTGCCAAATAGGATTGTTTGGTACTAAAATAAATCTAAAAATGACAAACCATTAGATTTTTAGCTATTTCCTGCATGTCTTTGTACAGTTGTGTGAGCTTTTCTTATTTGTAGTTTAGTATATATTGATCCTAGTTATTAAAACATGTTGTTTTTTATGTCTTTCGTAGGATTAAAATTCTATGAGTAACTTGCTGGTACCCAAACTTACTGCTACAAACATTACTGACAGAAAAATTACCACAGAATCCGACGAGGAGACTGAAATGTCTCTGGAGCAGGGATCTACTACAGAGAGATGAAGCACGTTAAGAGTGCCTTCAATGGGAGGTTTCTCCACCCACGCTTCCACGTGAATCCATTAGGGGAGGTTTTCATAAGAATATCGCTGATAAAATATGTGCCAAATGCCATTTATATGAATTCTTAAATAAATATTATTATTATATTTTTTGGCATTAAGGTATTTTTGAAACGCTTAGGATCAAATGAATTGAGGTTAGTGCGTACCCAGAGATTTGCATTTTGATTTTGAATATTCTCAGAAGAAAATCCTGTTTCAAATCCTAATAAATGGATAATGTGTGTTGAATGCTCGAAACAACTAAATATTGAGTTTTGAATTTCCGAAAAATTGTAGAGTATCTTCATAGAATTAATATTATAAAGAAAGATCATTTTTTTGTATTGAGAGTTTCCCCAAATTTGAGGTTTCCCCCTACCAAATATTAGAGTAACATTTTTTTCCAGGTTTTCCTGCCAAATGCGTCCTCTTCATTAAGCCCATATCCTGCCATGTCTTCCTGGACGTGGTTCATCCTAGAAGTTCGCGGTCGTCCTCTTCTTCTTCTTCCTTCAGGGCATCAGTTCATTGTCATTTTGGGTATTCTATTATTGTCCATCCTAATGAGGTATCCAAACCACTCTAATCTCTTTGTTGTGATTTTTTCGAGTGTGGTATTCTGAGCACCCGTTATCTCTCCCACTACTGAATTGGGAATTCTTTCACGTCTAGAAATTCCGGCTGCCCTTCTCCAGAAAGGCTTCCTTTTCCTTTTCCCAATTTCCATGTTTCACACCCATATAGCATTATAGCCGTTATAATAGTATTGAAAATCATTTTTTTTTTTTTGTAGTTTTTAGGATGGTTTTACTCCAAAGCACAGAATTGAGGATGGCAATAGCTTCCCTTCCTTCTCCGGTTCTTTTGGCTATATCCACTTCAGACGTTCCATCTTTTTGAAGGATAGATCCTAAATATTTAAAGTTGGGTGCATTTTTTATCTATAGGCCGTTTACCTCCAATGGTGCGCCCTCCTCCGTATCCAAATATTCTCTTTTCAAAGTTCATTTTCATCCCCCACCTATTATATTCTTCTATTAGTTTTGTACACATATATTCTGCGTCTTCTTTATCCTGGGCTATGATGACTTGGTCATCTGCAAATAATAGGTGGTGAAGGTAAAAGTAATTCTGCATATGCAGTCCCATCCTTCTACATTTCCTTGACCATTCAGTTGTAATACCTTGAATGAATATTTTGAATAGGGCAGGTGACATAGAGCTTCCTTAAAGGAGTCCTTCAGAACTTGGGAATTTACGGGATAGTTTGTTTCCAACTTTTATTTGACATATGATATTATAGTAGATATGTTTAACTGGACAGATTAAGGGGTCATTAATGTTTGCTTTTCGCATGCAATCCCAAAGAAGTTTACGTGGAATACTGTCATATGCCTTTTCAAGATCGATAAATACTAGGCTAAGCCTAAAAGCTGCCTCACAGTAAATATGTGATCAATACATGAATTTCCTATAGTAAAACCGTACTGTACTGGAGTTGTAAATTGTTCTCCTATTCTTTCAATACCCCTTCGTATACCTTTATTATTGTGTTGTTAACACATATACCCCTGTAATTAGTCAATTAATCCTCATCCCCTTTCTTATAAATGGAGGTAATGTGACTAATATTCATCTCCTCCGGTATGACTTTCTCTTGGAGAATTTTATTGAATAATTGGGTCAAAATGGTCAAGATGGCTTGCCCACCCATTCCCACTCTTGCATTTAAATCTCCCATCAAAAGTAGTTCTTTTTGTAGGTGGAATCTTATCTAAAATTTCCATTAGGCTTTCCCAAAAAATTTATTTTTCTTGGTCCTTTGCGTCATTATTCTCTCCCATATAAAGTTAAATCCATTTTAATTAGTCTTTCTCTAATACAATTGCATCCTTTGATTTTTCTTTTAAAACCTTCTAAATTAAGATGGAGACACCGGCCTTGGCTCTTGTGCTTATGTCAACACCACTCCACATGTGCATATAGTCCCCCATGATCTAATCACCGTTACCTTTCTTCTTCGTCTCAGTCATTACTATAACATCCGTATTATATATCTTAAATTCTACTGGTACACTATACATTTTTGTTGATTGAACATTGCCCTGAATATTCCAACATCCAGAAGTGTTTATTGTTAAACGTGTTCCATGTCTTCGCCAATTTTTCCGTCCATATATATGCATTTTATTTGTTTTTTTTGCATTGTACATTTTTTAGAATGAGGGAGGAGGAGGCCCCCTCATTAACTCCCTACATGGATGACCAGAGTGAATTCGTTGGACTTATCCACTTATTTCGCTGCTGACCTTCATATCTGAAGGCCGTTCCACTATCCCCAACCCGGAGGACGCGCCCGATAGCTTTCACCATGACACTATAAGGCCGGGCGCACATTGAGACGCAGTCCAACGCAGGGTTGGGTAGGTTAGGCAGTTTTGTGATACATAGGTTTGAACGAATGTGCGTTAGTTGAAAGGCAGGGCAGGACAGAACAGTTCAGTGCATGTGTAAACCTGCTTCACGCAGTGTTTGTGACACAGTTTACTGCGAATGTGTCAAGCAGTTTTTGTTAAAATTTATTATATTTCATATCATTTTGTTTCATATTATTTGCAAATCACATAATATTGTCATCATATTATTTATAATATCACAATGGAAGAAAAATTAATTAAAGCCGTTCGTGCACATAAAATATTGTACGGCAATAGCCATGGTGATTAAATGAAGTCAAAATTAAAAAATGATTTATGGGACAAAATTGCTGATGATCTCGAATTAAAGAACAGTTCCTTTAGTTCGTTCATTTGTAAGTTCGACAACCGATTATATACAAAGACCATGCCAGCGACTTCGTCCACGTAGAATAGTGACTTTGGGCAGCATTTTTAATTTTTTAGGCCAACTACTCTGCAAATCAAATACTTACATACATTAAAATAAGTTTTTTTAAACTTTAAATAGCTTATTTAAGTACATTTTTATAAACAACAATTTTTGGCTTCCCATCTTTTGCCAAAACAGAGATTTTGCAAAACGTATTTTATGTCTGTAAAATCTAATCTATTTTAAAACTACCTCATTTCTAATTTACAATAGCGAAAATTCAGCCATCACCTTATATTACAGTCGAATAATCTATTTGATTTATCTAGACTTTAACAACTTCAGTTATAATAGTTAAATTTAAAATTGCAGCGATGTGCGCAGTTACGGAGCCGGGACCTGACTTAGAGGCTATGGTACGAAGTGCAGGTTCAATGTTCACGCAGTAGAGGGAAATAGGAGAATCATTAAATTTATATATTTTTTAGGGTTATATTAACCTTGTAACAAAGTATTTTAAATAGTAAAATCTAAGTAAATTAATGAATGGTTAATTTAACAGGCATATAATTTATAAAATTATTTTGGAACAAACTCTTCTAATATTAAATAGCAAAAATACGCTCATTACCTTATATTATAGTTGAATACTTTATTTTGTCTATGCATATTGTTTTAATTTAGTTTTAATAGTTAAATTTAAAATTGCAGCGATTTGCGCAGTTACGTAGCCGGGACCTGACTGAGAGGCTAGGGTACGAAATACAGGTTCAATGTTCACGCAGTAGGAGAATAATTATATATATATATATATATATATATATATATATATATATATATTACTTAGTGCATAATGAAGTAGTTATAAAAACGCATTTTATTTAGTTAAATCTGAGTAAATTAATGAATGTTTATGAAAACGACGAATTACGAAAATAAAAGTTAATGAAAACAATGGTATTTTATGACTGATTCCATACAAAAATCTAATTACTTTATTTTAATTAGCTTAAGAAAAATTGTACTGAAATCGTTTGTTATTACAAAATAAACAAAAGGAGTTACCGTTATTAGGTACCTACCAAATATACAAATGTACGACAAATAATAATAACGTAATAACATCCAACTTAATTCGAAAGTAATCTTCTTTTGACGAATGATAAAAACAGAAAACGATCCAACTAAAGAAAAAATATAAAAAAAGATAAAGCTATCTTATGAATACGTGCAGGGAGTTGTGGGAATATCTGCAGTGTAGAAGATGTAGAGGACAGGATGGTGTTGGTACACTGCCTTGCGGAACTCCTGCCTTGGCAAGATAAATTTTGGAGTATTCGGAGCCACTGCGAACTCGGAAGAACCCATTTGAAGTATGAGGAATAGGGATTGAGGGGTAATAGTTATTTTATCTTGAAAAGTTGTCCGGCATGCCAAATGATGGTAAAAGCTTGTTTTATGTTCAGAAAAGCTCCCGAGTAATATTCTTTGTTTTCAAGTGTATCGGATGCATGATCTACAACTGAGCACTTGTTGGACAGCAGAGTGTCTTCGGCGAAATTCAAATCGGTCCGGGGGAAACCCTGGGATTCGACGATGGATAGATTTTAAGATTATTAAAAAAATTGAGAGATGATTGGGAGTAGACTGATTGATCTTGGTAGACATAAGTATTATTGAGAGGTTTTCCAGTTTGGTGAAAAAGAGTTATAACAGAGTGTTTCCAGAGAACTGGTAAGTGGGACGTTCTAAGACTGCTATTGTAGATATACATATGTGAGGAACATGATGGCTTTATGAGATAGATTTTGATGGATTTGAAGAGTGAGTAAGTCATATACTCGGGATTTACGAGGATTTAGCGTTTGTAGTTGCTAACCACTACATTTATCCCTACGCCTCGTAGAAACTGCTAAAAATGGCACGAACAATTTTTTCTTTACATAGCTAAAATATTTTTAACCCTCTGATGGACATTTTGAATAAATTTAAACCCCCAGCATTTCGGATATGGCAAACAAGATCCGAACCCTTTCTTATAAGGACAACCTGCTGCTGAACTGAAGAATAGAATAACGGAGTAAGGAGGAAGTTAAAGTAGCCATTGGAAAATTGCCCTCTTCCCGTTCTCTCCTTTGCCCTCACCCTTTCCAGTTTCATTTAGTCATCTTCAGTTATATTGTGAGAGATCTAATCACTTGATTGATCTCTTTCCAAGTTATTAGGAAACAGTCAAAACAACAAATCCTAAATCTGTTTCTCCACCATCTACCCCATTTATTATGAAGTATATTACACTAATAATTAAGTATAATCAAATCTACCGGAGTCTCTATGGTTTCTTTCCTAGTGAGTTTATAATAATAGAATGCATAAAAGCTGGAGTTGGTTTGGTCTATCATTTAGTCGACAATATCTCGTTAAATGAAAAATTGAATGAATTATTGTTGAAGGACTGCAGGCAATTTTTTTATTTATATTCGAATTATTACGAATGCGTGTTTTCAGCTTGTATAGCGTGTTACGTATTATCACTATTGATTTTATTTTTATTTTTATTTTTTTTCACTAGTTTTATTATAAATTGATTTTAGATAATTATGTAACCAACATTGTTATATTTTCTTCAAATACATTGCAAGTAGGAAAATAAGTTACCATTATTTCACACTTGAACAAAAATATTATCTAACTAGAAACGGCATTCCAGACATAACCAACCACTTCTGTGACTGGCATTTATGCACTTCAAATGGTTCAATGCTTTAATTTATGTAATTTATGCAAGTGGTACCTCATCCATGTCCATCTCGGACTTTCCCTATTATTGTGCCTCATGGGAGTTGCATTCATTTATTGTTAAGGGAACATTTTTTTTTTTTCAATTCCTTTTTATATCTACATATTCAATACTTGATATATCTTTCAAACTTTGCGTCATGCTTTATTTTTTTTCATGCTGTTTTTCTGATTTATATACTTGTTTTTGATTAAAAACGATATAAATAAAATTTAACCTAATTTTTGGGTTTGAATGAAGAAATGCTTGCGTCAAAGGATTATTTTTTAATTTTTTTATACACCCTTAAAGAGCTTTAGACGACTGTGAAAGTTGACACGTCAGGATCAACGTAGGAGTCTTGAAGAAATTAAAGACGAATATTTCGCCCACAGCAGCCCTTTAAGAATAACTTAACGTCGTTTATTCCTTTTTTAAGTGAAAACATTAATTGTAATAAATTAACTAGAGGTATCGAGAGAACAAAAATGATGTACTAAATCAATGTTAAATATTGTCACATACGTTACTGCGAAAATATAGTGTAATGATTTAATTGTTTTTTTACGGAATAATATTGAAAATTCAACGCCTCTGAATAAAAAAGGAAATTTTGAATAGAGGTATAAATAAGGTCTCTCATTAAAAATCAACTCAATGTAGAGGCACACTGAAGTTAAGTTATGTACAATGGCGTAAAGTTATGTTGCAAATATTACATAAATGTCTTATACTTTCACTTTCCTATATTTAATTTCTGTACACTACCGAAATATATACGATCAGAGTTGAGTACTCCCATACATAAATGTTGGAGAGAAAAAAAAATAATATTCACTGCCGGTGAGATGAGAGAAGTGTGAAGTATCGTTTGATTGCAATCAGGTAATTATCAAGGATACCAAATTATTTACATATTTATATGATGACTCGTGATCAAGGATAAATGATCTCCGTTGCAGTGCAGTCTCTACAATGTACTGAACCTCAGAACCCGTGACGGGTTGTAGTGGTACAGGTTTTATTTTATAGTGAGAACACCATATCATTTAATTCATTTAGAAGCATTATACACACACACACACACACACACACACACACACACACACACACGTATGTTCAACCAAATCTATGCTTTATGTCATATATTATTTACTTCTACTTGTTTAGGAGTAGTCTCCATAACAATAATAGATTATAATGTTCTTAATTTCATAAACTCATTTCATTAGACACAGAAGATTCTATCTGCTTGAACCACTCTGCCATATATACAGATATATTCATGATTAAAGCAATAATTCTTAAATTATAATTAGAAGCCTACATTTCGACCCATATTGCTGTCTTCTTCAGGGCTTGTTATGTAGGCTACTAGTATGGAAGTGACCATATGTGTATATAGGTCACTTCCATACTCTACCTCTACTCTACTTCCATACTAGGTCTTTAGGTGACCTCTGTATATATATTCTGTATAATAAAAACTATTAGTTCCTTTGTTGTGCATTTTATGTCAATCCATTTTAAATGTTTTCTAATTTTATACCTTAGTTCAAAAAACCAACTACCGCTACTTTCTCCACACGGTGGGTAGGAAAGCGTTCTTCAGCTGTGCCGGGCTGGGCGTTCTAGAAATAGAAAGTTATCGCATTCCCTTTCAATTTCATTTTGAGAAGTTCTGTGAGAGAAGAGAGAAATAAATCGAATGTTCTATCTGGCAAACGACCGAATGTTTGATCAAAACGTTCAATTCATTTAATTTTTAAGATCACATAAGTCATCTACTCTTTAAGTACCTTAATGGGCTATCAATTGGTCTAATCATCTGATTGGAAATCCATTTAGTTGTCATTAGTTTTTTGGAAATGCTCAAAAAATTTACATTTATCAAACAGACCGATGTTCACATGAAATGTAATTAAACAATCTGCTGTTAAACAGAAGTACACTGATTACTCACTGATTTGTGTACCCATTACTGTATCAAAAGAAAAAAAAATCGCATTTATGAAGCTGTAATTGTTATTAGGTTCCCTTTTTTTTTTCCATTGCAGATTCGACTATACGCCGCAGCGGATACAAGTTTCTAACGGGATTTACCTTAATAAGCTCAACCACCACGACTTATAGCTTGTTTATGGGATAGTACATTGTAGATAAGCTTACAAGACGTGTCGGAAAAAAAAATTATAGTTACCCTAAGTCAAATAGTCAAATGCATTGTTTATATATCGAATACTTTCCTACAAGTTGTACAATTGTCACATTTGTATTAACTTATTAGAAGTGTGTATAATTGATAAGCTAAGGAGATAAATTATTACAATCTTGCGGTATAGCAGTGTTTTAACCAGTTTTTCGTTGATTTGCAATGGACGAAAACAATTAGTTGCAGAAGGCGGACGCTGAACAAGAAATATTTGTTTCTCCTTACCGAGGTTTGGAGAGTATTGGTTTTAGTAGAGCGCACTAACCAACAAGTGGTATGGGGAATCTGGGAAGCCTCTCGAACATTAACTGATCTCTCCTACACATGACATAATGGCTCAATAATATCTAAGAATTCTTACATGAATCACAAATACATTTTTAGTTCTTTAGCTCACATAGTGTAATCAAAATTTTGCGTTGTTTCTAAAATAGCAAGGCATATTTTCTGTTTTCTCCAATTCCCTTAATAAAAAGAAATAGAAAAATTGAGTTTTATATGACTTGTATGTAAAAAAAAAAAGTAGCAATATTTGTATAAATGTATGTGTATGTAGCAAGCAAAAAATTTTTTTTTCTTTTCTCTTTATATTTTTATCTACACCTGTCAAAACAGTGACAATCAGCAGATAGTCTGACACTAAAAAAAAAAAAAAACAAGAAAAAAAAAACAACAAAACATGATACAATGACTTGAAAGGCATGAAGAAGAACAGTATCCAGTGGTACCTCTCCCTTGGCTTGATTCAATTTCCTATGATAACAAATCCCTCATCCACGTTCTTTTTAATCTCCTCCTAGTGTTCTCAGGCATGAGACTAGAGGCCATTCGTTCTATTAGCAGGTTTTGATGTCCGTGTAGTTTTTCTTGAAAGCGTTTGTAGTATGTTCGTATATGTTCGTCAACCGTTGGTATTTTTAAGTCAGTATGCAGAGTTTTGTTATTGACATACCATGGTGCTTTGGTGATAAGTCTTAGTACTTTTGATTGAAAAGTCTGCAGTCGTTTTCTGTGAGTCTGTTTAGCGATCCCGTAAATTTGTAATGCATATGTCCAAACTGGTTTTAGTAGGTAAGTGTACGTGTTTAGTTTCTGTCTTATATCTAATTTGGAGGTATTCCTGAATAGTAAGTACATTAAATTGAGCTTATGGTTCAGTGATTGGTGTTTCATCTTAACGTGAGGACCCCATGTCATTCTCCTATCAAACGTTAGTCCAAGGTATTGTACTTTATCTGTCTGCGGGATAGATGAGTTGTTAAGGTAAATGGGAGGGCATGTTTCACGTCTAAGAGTAAAAGTGACGTGTTGTGACTTTTCGTGGTTCAGTCTAATTTTCCATAGTTGGCACCACTCATTCAACTTTTGTAAGTTATGTTGTAAGTTTAGTGAGGCTTGCGTCGCGTCTTGATGTTTGGTGATTATGGCAGTGTCGTCTGCGTAGGTTGCTGTCAGTATGTCAGTACTTAGTGGAATGTCGTGTGTATATGTTATGTACAACAGCGGTGCCAGTATTGATCCCTGAGGCACGCCGGCTAAGATCGGTCTTATTGAAGATAGCTCTGAGCCCTGTCGGACTGAGAAAAATCTGTCAGCAAGGAATGAGTGAAGAATTAGATAATAAGTGTGTGGTAGTACAGTCTTGAGTTTAAAGAGAAGCCCTTGGTGCCAGACCTTGTCGAATGCTTGGACGACATCCAGAAACACTCCAGTTGCATATAACTTCTGCTCTAGTGCTGTCGATATGTAGTCAGTTACTCTGTGTAATTGTTGAGTGGTTGAGTGTGATTTCCGAAAACTGAATTGATGGTGAGGGATTATATTTTTGTCTGTCAGTAACTTTAATAATCGGGGATAAAGTAATTTTTCAAAAAATTTTGAACAAATGGAGAGTAAACTAATAGGTCTGTACGAGGAAGGGCTGCTAATATCTTTATCTTGTTTTTTAATCATGGTTACAAAAGAGTATTTCCACTGTATAGGGAATTTTGTAGTTCTAAGTATTGAGTTGTAGATTGTCGTTAAAAACACTAGAGCTTTCCTAGGCATTTGCTGGAGCACCTCAGCATTTATTAAGTCATAGCCCGGGGCTTTTCTTTTTGGTAAGTGTCTAATTATTTCTGCTACTTCTGTGGGAGTGAATGAGGGCGGTGGCAGTGTTAGTTGTAGTGGAATGTCAAGTGTGTTATTTACCAAGTTTTCGTGTTCTGTGTTTATAAAGTCAGTATGTGGGGTAAATACGGAAGAAAGATGGTCGGCAAAGAGCTCAGATTTTTCCTCGTCCGACACAACCCAAGAGCCATCTTCTTTTCTAAGGGGTGCTGACATCTCACGATGTTTTAAGAGTCTTTTGGTATGCTTCCATAAACTTCCATCGTCTGTCGAAAGGGATTTAATGTAATTGTCGTAATTTGACCTGTTAATTTTGCTAATTTGGCGTTTCAGTTCATTATTTAGTTTATTAAATGTCCGTCTATCTGAAGGTTGTCTGTTGGTTTGCCAATTTTTACGAGCTCTTCTCTTGGCTCTGATCAGATCTCTAATATACTGTGGGTAGCTTGGTAAGTTATCTGATTTCCTGCACCTAGGTTTTGATGATGACCACGCTGCTTCTTGAATACTTCTAGTGAACTTCTCCACTGCCTCCTCTAGTTCTGTCTCGTTTTTTATTGAAACAGGGATTGTGAGGTCAGAGTTAAGGTAAGATCTATATAATCCCCAATCAGTTATACCCTGTGTGAGCGCAGGCCTTTTTTGTGCCTCAGAAGGTTCTTCGCATAAGGTCATCTGGACTAAAGAATGATCAGAGCAGAGGTCAGAACTCGTATTTACAGTCTTGTATACTGTTCTAAGTTCTTTTGTAATAAAAAAGTCCAGTAAGTCCGGGGTTTTACGTCTAGAAGTAGGCCAGTAAGTGGGAGAATTAGGAGTTGAAGTATCTAATGCAAGTTCATGAAGGGCATACCACAAGTTCCTACCTCTTGGGGTACACAATCTTGAACCCCAGCATTTGTGTTTCGCGTTGAAATCACCAACTGCGATAAAAGATCGACCTAAGCGTTTAAAAAACTCAGAAAACATCGAAGATGTAAGCTTGTACCTAGGGGGGCAATACACAGCAGCAAACGTTATGTTTTTATCTTTTGTATGTAATGTGATGCCAGTTGACTGTAAGTGTGGTGTGATGGGTAAGTGAATAGGATTGTGTTTTAATGACGATTTGACGATAATGGCGGTGCCTCCGTGTGCCGTTTTGTCTGGGTGATCAGTCCTGTAAATAGTATAGTCTGGAATAAATACTTTAGATCGTGGCGTAAGATGTGTTTCAGTGATAAGTGCTATGTCTGTCCTTTTTTCATGTAAATATAAATCAAGTTCCGTCCGGTGTTGCATCAGTCCGTTAGCGTTCCATAGGAGAATTGACAAGGAGCCAGCTGTTGAAAAATTAGGGGGCATGGCTGTTGCTCCAGGCTTGTGTGACTTGAGTTAGTTGTTGGAGGAGAATAAAAAGAGGGTGGATAAGGTTATTTAGGCCATTTAAAATTTGAAAAAGTTGAGGAGGAGCATTATCAATGGGGGGTACCGGCTGAGTAGTGTTATTCATCATACCTGTTGGAACATGATGTTGTTGTGGTATCGACTTCGTTGCAGGTTGACTCCTTAGTATCTGCTGATTTCCGATGTCGTTCTGCGGTTGTCCCAGACGATGATGCTGTGAAGGTTGTCGTAGGGCTGGGAATTCCTGTGGGTCCGGTGGTAACTGAATGTTTTGAGGTGGTGTAGGTCGCTGGTGGTATTTCCTCGAGCTACGCTGAACCCTGAGGTTCTTCAATGTTTGGCAACCTTTATAGTTGGCAGGGTGTTGGCCGCCACAATTGGCACAGGTAGCAGGGGTTTCTCTAGTTTTTGTACATGAGCTGCTATCATGATGCCCGCCACACCTTACACACCTTGGTGGGTGGTTACAGTAACCTCTGGTGTGACCATACTGCTGACACCTTAGACATTGCGGGATGTCTTTTTTTTCCGCGGTTCCTCGATATTTATTTTAGTATAATAAATGGATTTTATTTCATAAACATTCTCTGTGAATGTTTCTTTAGTAATATCCACAAAGAACATTAGTAGAGGTGTTTTGAATCTGGATATAACGTTGGTTACGTTTGAAGCTTCGTAACCTTTCTGTTTCAGTGCCTCCTTGATGATGCTAATCGGTGTAGTGTGATGAAGGCCTTTAATTACTATCTTCGGGCATCTGTCCTGTGGGAGCTGAAAAGTATGAAAATCCGCCCCCTCTCTTCTAAGGCTTGCATTTAATTTTTGATACGTTTCAGGTGTATCTGGATAAACAGTTACACCTTTCAGTGTAGATTTGACAATAAAAGTATTTGGTCCGGCTTTTTCTTCTAGGAATGTAACCAGTGCTGAGAAATTTTCTACACCATTAATATAAATTGGGGGTGGTTTCTGGTTTAAGACTGGTTTTGTGGAATTTTCTGATGGTTCGTCCGGTGTTGAGGTTAGGGCTTGAAAGCAAAAATTAATTTCACAAATTTTCACAAAAATTAATTTCCATTTTATTCAGAAGCGAAATTATATATTATGGAAAAAAGTGCACTTGCTAGTAGAAATATTTACCGAAACATTAGTCTGTTTAAGTAAAATAAATACATGAATATAGTATTTGACACATGAATAATATTTTCTTCTATTGCTTTATATAATTATAATCTTTCTTTCTTCCCATAAAACATGAATCAAATATTTAAGATACATAATTATTGTAGGTTATTTATAATAAAGAGAAAGAAAATGGCGGAAATCAGAAAAAAATGTTTTAAATAAGGAGAACTATGTATTTTAAAGCCAAAGTTTCGATTCACATTGGAGGTCTTCTTCAGGGGTTATAATATTGGTAGTAAACTGTCAACCTTTGACGCCTGAAGAAGACCTACAATGTGGGTCGAAACGTTGAGTTTAAAATAAATTGTTCTCTTTATTAAAGAGAATTAATAATCATCATTGCACCCTCTGGCATTCAACATGATTATATTAAATATATATTCAATTAAATTATCTGCAACTCCGATTAATAAGTGTTTATGTAGAGTTTAATCCTAAATGAGTTCTTTGTTCTGAGAGAAGCGGAATCTTGTTAGTCTCGCAGTGTAAAAGTTGCTTTCTGGAATTGGCTACAAATGGAGTTATATACTATATATCCATTTGAAGAAACTAGGAGAATAACAGGATTCCACTTTCCTCAATAGAATTAACACTCTCAACATAATTCGAGTTAGCCGCTTATTCACCAGGGCTGCAGATATATTATATATACTCATATACTTCATTGTATATATTTTATTTGTAAATAAATGATTAACACTGGAACGAGAGAAAAGGGAAAAAGTCATTTTCGTTTCTGATATTCTGTTTTAACAATCTTCGTTTAAAACCACTTATTTGAAATACTTAACCTAATTTGGGTTTACGTAAAAAATCTGTTTAACAGTTTAATTATTATTTTTGAGAAGTTAAAGAATTTGAAATTTTTTATTACAGATTAATGTTTTCTGAGGTCTTCAGACCATTGTCTTCCTAATCTTCTAATATGAGGTCTAGTTAACATAGAAAAGGAAATATAAAGAACAAGAGGATGATGGTGAAGTGTAAATGAAGGAAATTTTCTAAATAGCTGTGGATATATGACTTTACAGTGGGAAAGTTCGTGTCTTTTTTTATAGTGTGATTCGAAATAGCCCAATGCGAATTTATATTTTTTCTTAGAATTTCGAAGTATATATACCTGTTTTGCTCAGAATGTCAAAATAGGTTTAGTATAATGATGTATGATTAGTTGTCCGCTTAGTAGGTCATGTGAAGATCTGTAATCAAGAAGATGTGACTGAAGCGTCGAGTCAGTACTTGTCCTTTTAATTTAGTATGTATGTTCCATGTATGTCATTTGTCCAAGTACGAGTATAGCCCGAGGTTATATTCTAAAAATGTAATATATTTAAATAAAATTTAATTCAATAAATTAAAAGAATTTTTGAATTTTTAGTTTTCTTAAAAGTACTCGTATTAGTAACAATGATTCTTGATTAAATGAAGAAATTTGTAATCCTTTAAAAATATATTATTTAATTCTCTGAACAGGGATAAATAACACGTCAAGCTCATTAGTCTATTTTATAAGTTTTCCTGTTTCCTGTTTATAAGTTTAAAATGAGGAAATCGTCAAAAAGGCTAGTTGTGTGGTCGGAGCGTAGGTGGTGGTTATTTATGGATAATAACCAACACCAAGATGCAATAATAATAAAGTTTAAAATGTTCGTGCCTTCTTACTTCCAAACATTAAAATCATTTTAATGCTGTATCAATTGTTCATTTAATAGCCTTTTAATGTCTCATTACTTTAACACGACTAATTTTAAACCAGTTCCATTGTCTTGACGTGATTGGCTGGCTTTTGGTATTCAACTGTAGGCTATGATTTTAATTTCAAAATATGATGCAATTATTTGTAGAACAAAGAGTATTTAATAAATTCTTTTGATTCTAATTAATAATTATTTGGTAATAAATGGTGCATAGCACTGTTTACGAAATTTCAAATGATGTGGTTGAGTGCCTGAAACACCAATCGGCGTACGATATTCTGACACTAGGGAATTGACCAGAAAGCTCGAGTTTTGCTTAGGACGTTACAAAATGAAATAAAATTATAATTCTTTACTTCATTGTAATCACCACCTCCACCATGTAAGATGTACGATGCACTGGTTAATGATTGAGTAATGGTACATGTATTTACAGATAGAGGTTATTCAGTTTTCTTTTTGTGTATGTAAATATTTATTAAATTCGAATGTTTTGCCCTATATTGTCCAACAGGGTACACAATACGCTGCCTTAGTATTACAAAGTTCTATGATTCTCATTATATGAAAATGAGAAAAACAATGTCAAAGATTCTTTAGGTGATGGAATATTATAGTTTTATTTCAATGCATTCTGGTGACATTGAACAGTAGAAAATGAATCCCATAAAAATCGTAGTTTTAGTTAAAAAAGTAAAAGAATGATAATATTTATTGAAGAAATATTATTTTGTAATTGTTATATTATTATTAATACTTGTTAATGATAATAATATAATTATTATTAGCTGTATTGTTAATGATAATAATATAAATATGACTTATACTTGTTATATTATTATTTTATACTTGTATATAACTTTGTTACTCCATAATTCCTGACAATGTAACATAGAACCATTATATGTCTATGGATAAGTTTACTTTCGCTTCAAATCTTTACATATTTTGGCGAAACTAATTTCATAAAATTGTCGATCCAAACCTTGCGTACACTTATATTGAATAATGAGAAAAACTTCAGACTTCAGAGTATTTATCTTATTTTGGTGAAGTTCAGCTATTACATCACCAATTTTATTAATCAGAGGTATTCATTCAATTTCTGTTGCTACTGTTCTCAGATTTCGTTGCCTCAGATTAGGTTCAGTGAGATTCAGAGGGCGTTCGGTTCTTCACTTCGTAAAATGATTTACTCAATTCCAGGGATAAGACTTTTGAAAGCGGAACTACATTATATTGCATTTTGGAAAAATACTAGCTGAGATCCAGAAGTATTCTATAATGCTTTTTCGTATTCATTTTCAATAATACTCTCGAAAGTGAGGTAGAGACATATTCCGATACTCTCAAAGCTCCTAAATGCAAGAATTACCGGGTAGGGAAATTTTGATAGTGATTATTTTCAAATTTAGACTTGTTTATAAAATATGAGAAATGGAAAAGCTCATCAAACTTTTGCGGCCTTGTGTATACTCCATAACATCAAATAGTCCAATAAGGGAAAATCTTTTATGTTTAAAATTTTGTACATTAATCTAGCTAGTGGTATTACCAGCTTTCCTACGCGTCTTTTCTCAATTAGATGATACTGTACTTTTCTTGGCTTATAGTAAGTTCTTTTTTTTTATCATATACTTCTGCATACAGATCACATTGATCTTTCGTCGGTTCACTGAAAAAAAGCTATACCCATTCCAAAATATTTTGCGATAAACATGTAATTTGACAGGACTGGAACCATTAGACATGGATCATACATTTTTGAATGGATTTATCACCTTCGATAAACTCCCTCTCAGTATCAGATCGACAATAATGACTCTCAATTTGGGGAAACAGATTGAAAAACTGTAGTACCAGATCTGCTTTGTTTTTCCTTTCCCTCTTCTTAGTAGATTACTCATTTCGGCTGTACTATAGATAAACATTCGGACATTTAACATATTACATAGTTGCATGCTAGGATATAAACTAATGTCCTTATAGGACATAAACCCATAGGACAAAGTCGCACAATTTTTTAGAGTAACAAGGTTATGTGGCTCCGATTTAAAATCTTCAATACTTACACCTTTGTTTTTTTTGTCTTTGGATGATACCCTGTAGCGATTTTTTAAAGTTTTAAAGATCTATGTGTAATTTTCGACCGATAGAATCATTTGATAGCAGAATCTCTGATTTTTTAATTTTGTAAAATACACCTGTGTAATACTAATGTAGCGAATAATAGTTTATTAATTTAACAGTAGTATACTTTAATTTATTATATTTTCATCGTTAAAATTTTCCTTTTTTTTTATTAAAAAGGTTGTTAATTTAACTACAATATTTAAAGAATTCACTTTTTCATATTTTTTGCTATTTTAGTCAAGCTATTTTGTCCAGCACGACTCTGCCGCTTTATTTCTTAAGGTTTTAGTTCAGAACCTTCGAAGTTTCGAGACCAAAAAGCATTTCATTATAACGTAAAGATTGTTCAATGCTGTTTATTGAGGTTTTCACAGGGGTTGAACTAGGGTTATAGAGTTTTAGTTCTCTATAATGCTCTAACCTTAGTATGTAACCTTAATGCCCTAAACTTATTAATAATTCAGTTCTCTTATTTCCAAGGTTTCTATTGAATATCGCTGTTTTTTAAACGTCTGTTGCCTCCTATTGAATCTAACAGACTATTTTTCAATAACTATTGTTTCATAGTTATTTTTACCTTGTGGCGGTCATTGACTATCGGCTAAAGTTATTCCAATAGTTTAAACAATTGGTCCAACTAATTTGTAGAATAACTAATGCCTTTACATTATAATAAATTTTAAATTATGTTTTAATTAGGTTCTGTTTATAACATGTCACAGACGGAAAATTAATACAACTTTTAAATAATATCTAATTGTAAATATATACATTTTCTGTTGATCTTTTCAAAAGATAACAGATAAAATATTTAATTTTATTAAAATACGTCCTACATTCATAGGAGTATTTTCAGAAACCGTTTACTGGATGAAGTAGGTAACTATTTAAAAAATTTTCATAATTCTAAAAAAAAATTGTCGAATGCTTTATTTATTTTTAGGAAATTTTACGAAATGGGTGAAAGGCGACTTTCACATTTCAAATTATCTATTAGTTTAGTAGATTCATTATCTTATTTGTCTTACATTCACCATCAACGACAGTCTGAATCTCTGTAGCTGATAAATTAAAAAATAACAAAAAGTTAGATGGTTTAAATTATATAGAAACACTAGCTTTTGCCCACGGCTTCGCTCGCGTGGAATTTGATCTACTACATAAAGTTTCGTGACATTTTAAATAAATAATTTAATTTTTTTAACTATAAGTTATTCGTACATCAGAAATTTCAGATGTCTAACTTCAAACAGATTCCATTCAATCTTTGAACCTCTATTATATTAAGGGGAAACCCTTGGGGGTGGAATTGTCCAAATTCATTTCATATCCCACTCATTTAAGCTATACAAAGAACCTATCTGCGAATTTCAAGATGCTAAGTTCAGTGGTTTCTGCTGTGCGTTGTCCGCTGCGTGTGTTGATAAAAGTAGCCTATGTCCTTCCCCAGGCTTGAGATTATCCATATCAAATTTCCCCACAGACGGATCAGCACAGCCGTGAAACATACATTGGCACTGATTAACAAACGGGACGGACAGAAGTTTACTGTTGTTCGTGTCAGTACTGGATTAGTATGTAATGTTACTGAATTTATTGAAAAGGATTTCTTAGTATAACGGTTTCATTTGTCGTACGGCAGCAGCGAGAAGTGAACTATGTTACTTGATTTGTTTTATTCAGCGAAAATATGTAGATTTTGCAAATAAGAAACAAGTGAGCAACAAACTTTGTCCCTCTTTTTCACCCTCTTAGGGGTATAATTTCGGAAAATCCTTTCTAATCGGATGCCTACGTCATACAAAGAACACACCCTCCAAGTTTCAGGTCTCTACAACAACGGTTTAAGCTGTGCGTTGATCCGTCAGTCATTCAGTCATTCAGGACAAAGCATTTTATATGTATAGATTATTTTTGGTTGAATTGAAATTGTGAAAAATGTTGTTAAATGGTATAAAAATCAGATGAATTGAAGAGCTGATTGTTATTTTTACAGTATTACAGTATTGAATTTGAGTTTCTAAACAAAAACAAAAAAAAGTGAACTTTTTACTGTAAATTTAAACTTATAGAGGAGTCATTCATAGTCTGTAAACTAATTTTTAGTGATTCACAATCAATCACGAATATATCGAAAAGTTGTTTGGGACATGAACTGTAGTCATCTTCATTAATTCTATTGTAATTTTAATTTTTACAATTCCCATTTAAGTTTACATTTCCCATATAATGAACATTTGTATTTTCACTGCCAAGTTTATCTTATTTTTTATTTTTATTTTTATTTTTTACATATTTAATAAACATTTAAAGTATGATAACAAAAATAAATATAAATGCTTATTAAAAGAACATTCTAAGCAAAAGTAATGTTATGTAGCACACGAATAATTTATTAAATTACATCTTGAATCGTATGATTAATAAACTATAATTTGATAAAATAATTAAAGAAAGAATGTATTTTGTTAATAAAATAGTTATTAAGTTACAATAAAAATGTGACATTATAGGAATTAATTAAATAAAGTAATTAAGTATTCACAGAGCCGTATTAATTGATTGATTAATTTATCCTTTTGGCCCATCATAAAATGAACATTATTAGTTATTATTTTGTCAGCTATGTCTCTTTTGCAATGAAACAAATCTAAGAAAATACTAAATTATTTTTAACTTTTAACTCAATTAATTTTATCATAAAAATTTTAATTATAAATTTGAGATATGGATTAAATTAAATATTACAGTATTTTTAGAGAGAGAAAGAAGTCGACCCATTAACCTATCCTTTTGGTCCATCATGAGGTAATCATCATCAGCTATTATTTTGTCAGACATGCTTATGTTGTAACCAGAGGTGACTCGTCCATATGGTGACATCGGAACGGTATACAATTTTTTTTTTACGGTTTATTAAATACATTAAGAAACACCTACGGGTCTATGCATCGCAAGATTTCTATGGCTATGTCTGAATTCCTGATACCCAATTTTTCATAATGTATTAAAATACAAACAATAATTTCAACATTTGCTTCCACCGTCCCTCTTGCGTCAACAAACGTTGGCGCAATTAGGAGTGAATCCGAGACCTTTAGTGAAAGTTGGTTAAAGAACCATGACCTACACACACGGCACAAAAGGTTAAACACCTTTGTGATATTCGTTATGCTGGTACAGTCATTTTTGTAGCCTAACCTGTTTGCCGATTAAGTGCAATATGAGCTCAGGTTCAAACGATGATAGAACGACATATAATCAGTGATATTCAATATCAACGATTTGTAGGATACTATAGGATATAACTTCATGCAGTGTATGATATAACTACTCGTGATTCCATTTCATGAATTGACCAAATGATATTCTTAAGCATTCAAACATAAGAAGTAGAATGAGGGGAATGGTAGTGTCAGTCATATTTCTGGATTCAGCAGCTGAAGTTTCTATAGCAAAAGAATTCTGGATTCATTTCGCCAAAATATGCATAGTAATTTTTTTTATGTTTACATTTTTTTTTCCTTTATCCCTTGATTTATTTATTTATTTGAAATAGATATTTATCAGGATGAACAGAATTGACGGAATCTCTTTTATCACACCAGGTGGATTTTAAGAGAGGGATGAAAATGGGGGTTTGCTGGATTCCTAAAGAATAATAGGACTAGGACTCTAGTGATGGGGGCTCATCAGTTCTTTCTGACTTGGAGTTGGATAGTTTGTTTCTGAACCCAAGTTGAGTGATTGTACTTGTTTTTGCCAGCGCTGAGGACGTTCCGTCGGTGAGAGTGTGTTAAGTAGTGGATCGAACAGTACATTAGATGGAGACTACCAAAGAATTGGATATGCCTTCATGTAATGAAGTTTGTTAACGTCGGTAGTCCGAGTGTATCGTGGGTTATGTCAGTTTATTTCCTTTGTAGAGTAGTGTGCCTTTCTATACGTCTCGGTAAACCGTTATAAAACTGTTGCATCCTTTCTTTAGTCGAGGGCGAAATATTATTAAGCTTCCGCGATCCATAAAGAAGGGCCAGTCTAATGACAGCTGTATATATATCCATAATTTGAGGCAAAGCGATATACATTTTGATAATAATTATGGCATAAAATATTAAGAACCAGCTACAAAACACAAGCGTGAATATACTGTGTAATCACATTGTTCGTAGAAAATATATTAAACAAATATTTGATGGTTCACATCTGAATCAATATGAACTACCGATTTCAACACCCATTCATTCAATTCCACCCTACAGAATTACGAGGTTCCAACTCATCAAATCGGAAAGAAAGTGACTTAATATTATGAAAAGGTTGAATCTTCTATAACAAAATAATTCTCCTGTTTCAATGTGCAAATACATAGTTTACATGAAACACGTGATATTTTGGATATAACAGTCAAAATGGTTTTAAAATAACGGTGGAATACAGCACCGATTATATGTAACTTATAAAATAACCAAGTTTTGTTTTTTACTAATGTATTTCAAGACTGAAGAGAAGATTAACTATAATTTTGCAAGAACAGTTTTATGGCTTGGCGCAAATCAGTTTTGCGGTGAGATTACGGCTACAACAATAGAGCTATGCTGTAAACTGCACAATTAACGAGGTGTACTATCACCAATCGCGAGTTCAATCTATCATTATTGATCATAATCTATCAAGGAGAGGTCTAATATGAGCAAACCTCGACAATAACGCATATATTTATATTGCCTAAACCTTGATTTAAATTAAAACTCAATGACTGCAATATTTTTATTTTGAAACATTATCCAACCCAAAAAAATTTCTTTTAAAACTGAAATGTATATTTTTAACAAATAAATAAGTTAACAACACAGATAATTAAACTCAATAAAATATTATAATGTTGGTTTAATGAAATGAAAATTTTAAATTTTAAGTTTCTATAGCGCGGGTCTTTTCTACTATGCTGGTTGAAGGTGTTCAATATGGAATGGAATGGAAACAAACCAACGCCGAAATATCGTTAATATCAGAAAATGGTTAAATAGGTAAGGTCAAAATCATAATCGATTCCGTCAACACAGAAATGGAAAAAATAATCACGTAGATGATAAACGGAACATCTCAACAATTTCAAGTTCCTTTGAAGGACCACAATAAATAACTACGCTAGGTGAATGATATTTTACTGGACTCCAATCCCAATCCTAATAGGATGGAAGGAAAAGAGAACAAAAAATCTTCTGGCACTGAAGTTGTTGTTCATTCACATAATGCCATTTTATGCTGCTATGGCTAATCTGACGATGCTACATTGGGGGACCTCAACCTGAAGTACTCAGGTATACTCTATCATCATTATACCTGTAGAACTTAGGTATAATGATGATAGAGATCATTAATTACTATCTGGCTCCGTAGAGGTTAGGGTTCCCCTCATTTTACACCCCAAGGACGGTATAACCAAGGATTGTTTCCATTTACTAACCTTCGAAATAGAAGAGTGTTGTGCTGACCACCAAAGACGTCCCCGGATACCTAAGTTATTTACGCAAAGACTAGCTAGCGGATTGATATATCAATGCGGAAAACTATATTCATAAAGATAACATTGACCCTAGAACAGTAAGACCTAGAGTTGGGACTAATACATGTTGACCTATCGACCACTGAGGAAGGACTTAGGTCTCCTGTTGGCTGTCTTATGAATATGGAATAAGCCACAGCCTACTGTTGAGGAGGCAAAGCTAAATTTGAGATATTGTGAGGAACGAACGTTTTATATGAATAATAACCGTTTCCATATTCTAACAGGATGGATGAGGAAAGTACAGCAAAATAGCTGTATCAAGGAAAGGATTAACAATTCTCGGAAGAACCCCTTTAATCGTCTTCGGAGATCTGAGATTAATTATAAACTCCATAATTCAAATTGGAGATTGGAGAGACTGTGGTTAAGCGCTTGAGCGGGGCAAGGTCTCGTTACACATCAAATAATGTGATGTAATTTTGAGTAAAAATTAATTGATATAAGATTTCCAGTGGACGTGATATTTAATTGAGGGTGATTCTCAACAATTACAAAAATGTAGATCACATGTATGTTGTGAATATAATTCCCCCTGAAGAAGAGGTGCAATTTGAGTCTAAACGTAGGTTTCTAAAAAATAGTTTGTTTTTTTTTTTGTTTACCTCCACCCGGAACATTTTCTTCTCCATATTGATATGGTCAACTAGTAATTATTCAATATTGTATAAAGGATATACTTAATGGTATATATAGCTCTCCCCTAGTATATGATCTTGATTATTTTATGGGTGAATAATTTCTATTAATTAATCTTTTTGCGTTGGCTATTGATTGATAAAGAAAAATAACAGTATAACATACTATTATATATTAATAACAGTTTATGTTAATAGAAAAATAAGGATCTTAATAGGGTCCAGAGTTGTTTGAAAAAGCACTTTAGATGCGTTAAGTTCTGAAGTGGAAGGTGAACTAACTAAAATTGGGGGATTTATTTTAATAAAATTAAAATCGGTGTTTGACATCACTTAATCATCCGCGTTATAAATTGCATTTCATAGCTTATATAAATGTCCTAATAATACTATTGTTAATGTAAAAAATGACATTGAAGAAACACGCTAATAATTTTATACTAGAGTAAGTTTATAATATTGGAGTAAGTTTCTATTATTTTCAGTTAAAATGTTAAGTGTGATAAGCAAAGCGTCCAAGGGATGGTTGGGGAAACGTCTCAATCACAGGAAGAATTTCGGAAACTATCAGAAATTCTGTAATTTTATTTAATAATGTTTTAATGAATGTTTGACATCTGCAGAACACACAGGAACATAAATCATGTATTACACAAATACCCTCTAACAAGGTCAATAAAATAGAAGCTATTTATTATCGATTGAATATTAATATTGTTGATGGTGTATATTGATGGGGTTCCTGAAAAGTGTCAATGATATATTAGTGTAAGTTCAGTAACGTTGTTACTTTCTCAAAAACCAAAAATAATTGGGGTCAAGAGATGGTTTGAGAAGAAGTGAGAACTAACTTCGAAAAATTACATATATAATTATTATTATAACTAACATTGAAAATCCTTTAAATATTTAAAACAGCTTTAATAATAATAAAAAAAGTAGAGTTTAGTCATTTAGTGGACCGAAACTCCTTGAAGACTTGAAGAGTAAAGTAGTAGCCAGGGAGGACCAATAACTTTTTGAGGACCCAATAAAAATTTTGCTTTTATGCATCTTCACTCATAACCTATTCTTGAGTGATTTCTATGATTTTTTCTTACATTCTTACTTTAAAAGTCGAATTGCTTAAAAACTTTTAAGGGATCTCAAACAGTAATTTATGTCAAAAAAGATTATTGGAGGCAATACGTAACATATTTTTTTAGCCTGGAATCATTTACTTAATACTTGAGTTAAATCTAATACATGGTAAAATGTGATTTTTTTAATGTTTTGAGCTCACATTGTTTTCCGAGAAACATTTATCGGACTCGCTGATTATTGTGGGCCATCCCCAAATATAAAAATCAATGTGCTAAAAACATACCTGGATCCTGACTGTCTGAAACTCTTTTTGGCCACGATATGCTTTTAAGATTTTTATTATTTACAGTCGTTACCAACCATTACATATACATGTAATTGTTTAATATATCTCCAAGAAAACAAAGATTTATAATGAATATCTAATCGTTATAAAAAAAAAAAAAAGCCCTGTACCACTACAACCCATGAAGAGTCTGGGGTTCAGTACATGGTAGAGACTGTACTGTTTCATGGACAACGGTTCTGCAAGGAGGTGACTTGTCCTAGGTCACGCTCAACCGCCAGATTTTCCCCCCTTATTTTGGGTACCCTATTTTTATAATATTTTATAGAGGCTGGGTGTGCCCCAGGAGGGTTCTAGATCCTATATGATCCACCTCCCGCTGCAAACAGACTAAAAAAAAATCATGGCCTGCAGCGGGATTTGAACCAGGATTTCCGGCATGGCAGCTCAGTACTCTACCACTGAGCCACTCCTCTCCCTATATAGCCACTCCTCTGGAAATCGTTATATAGTTCGAGAAAAATGTCACATTTTTCTGGTAACGACATGTATTTCTTTTTTGGTTGCATAAATTTAGTTTTTGAAATAGCCCTTGTGTAAGACATTATTTGTTAACAAAAACTAATAATAATTAGCTCCCTGAACAGTAGAAAATTTGTCAGTACCAAGCAGACTGGATCTAACGAATGGAAACGAAATGCTTAGCTCAAAGGATCTTAACTTTTTGCCAGACAAGAGAACCAAACCCAACTGGTTTACTGATACTGAGTATGAGACATTCGATTTAAAGAAGGAAAGAAAGCCGTTGAATTCGGACAGAAAATGAAGAAGAGATTGGAAGAGGTTCCAGAACTGGGTAGTTAGGAGTGTTTTTTCTTCGGGCGATCAACATCTAGGTTATTACGCCCTTTCCAGGACAGGGTAAATACCAAAGACCTAAGCACATTTTCTGAAATAGAACGCCAAAGTTGATGAAAGCATGAATACTAGTAGGTAAAATAAATATTGAACATTCATTGATCTCATGTCCACATAATGGGTGAAACGAAGTAGAAAAAATATCGTTTATAAATAATAAATCAAATACACTGCCGCCAATATAACAATCGGAAAATTATTGTTTCCATCCTGCTACCAAGCAACAATCACAATAGGCTTATTGCGTGTTCTATCTGTATCATCGCATTGGTCTGTTTCATCTATGATGGCCTTATTGACTTAGCATTTCGTATGTACAGAGAACTCATGACACGATATATTGATCTGTTGAAAGGTAACTTTCAAACACAATGAAATCATTAATTTTTTGAAAATATCAATTCTACAGATTGGTAGAAACGAGTAATTCTTGGCGGATGTTCTGACTCAAGATATGACCTCCATATCGATACAAATTGATAATTAGCAAAAGCAATTGTTTACAAATTATTATCGGTTCGCTGATAAAAGAGAAATATGGACGTATTGAATATTTATTTTCCTGTTATCTTTGTTTTTGTTAACCTATTAGGTTTTGTGAAACACCAAGTAAGGCCTATGAGCTAAAACAATCTCCTCAAACATTTGAGCTCTGAAGAAAATATTAGAAATAACCATCATTACTGGTGAACAGAACAAACTTTAACAATTTTGTATATTCTTTATCGTTTCCAAATAAAAAATTAATAAAGCTTTCTTGCTGGAGCATCCCTTTTCTTAAATAGAACAATTTCATAATTCAAAATACCTAATTTTTCAATAGAGGTATTTGAATGTTTCATGGGAGTTGAAAAAATAAAATTTTTAGTAATGGTAAAGGAAAGCATTCCTACTTTTAGTATGGTGTTGAAATTATTTAATTCTCTTTAATTAACATTAACTCAACCTCTGGGGAAGATGCGTTGTGATCATAGGGGTGTATGCACCAGGAAACCACGAGCTTCATTCTAGTAAAGATGCATTTGAGGAGAGCTTGAGAGAAGCTTTGGAAAAAGTGCGGCCCAATGCAGATATCATCCTTGCAGACGATTTCAATGCAAGAGTGGGGCGGGAAGTAGGCAGTCGGGTGATCGGGCGATTTGGAGAGGAAGTTGTGACAGAAAACTGTCGGAGGCTCATAGATATCTGCGAGTCATACGACCTAAAAATTCAAAATACTTTTTTTTAACATAACCAGGTCCATCAAAGAACGTGGAGCAAGCCGGGACTCCAGTCCTCTATGTTAGATTATTGCATTACTAGTCTGCACTACTAGGTGTGAGGGTTTTTAGTGGATGGGAGTGTGGTAATGACCTCTAAATGCTGAGAGCAAAGATTCTATTCCTCCTTTGGAGGATGCCTAGAAATAGCCTGGAGAAATGGAACACGCATATTTTCGAGACGCAAGTTTCAACATCTGAGTGATGTGAGTGTAAGGACTCTCTACAAATGGAGGTTGGACGAGAAGATTGACCTGTCATATGGGAAAACGGCGAAAGAAAAATATGCGCACCATAAGGAATGTGTCCATTTTGCAGTTAGAGAGGTTCTTGGTGAAAAGGAGGAGAAGCCTCTGCCAAATTGGTGGACCCAGGAAATAGCCCAAATAGTAAGGGAAAAGCCTATGTAAAGTATCTTTCTTCTACCAGTAATGATGACTGGGTGGCATATAGTACCCTGAATCGGTGACAGATGACAAACGCACAAAACGACTAATGGGAGAGAAGCTGCCAGAGAATGAATTGTACTTTGGGGTCCAACCGAATCCTGGAGTCCAGAGGAGTGCTGAGAAAGATGAGGACAGCAAGAAAGGGAAATTTATTATTTCCGATAAAGTTAAAGGAGTGGGAGAATCACTACAGAATCCTCCTAACCAAAAAAACACCTCAATTTGCGTCCCAGAAAAATGACACGGAGCATGTAGAAGCGGAGGAACCGGTAGAAGTAGAGGAGATTGATGCTCAGCGGGCCCTATCAAAGGCGAAGACTGGCACTTCGCACACTAGTAGCACTGGGGAGTTGCTACTACTCCTGATAGCTGTTAGCGGGAAACTGGTAACCCTTTTGACGGATCAACCTTGTCCTCAGGGGAGATGATATTCCGGATGACCGTAGGGCTGGCTACATATCATCAATATATAAGAAGGGAGACAGAAAAGTTTGCCGGAATTATCGCGAGATCTGGGTACAAAGCTCGATTGCCTGGATTATTGGTAGGCTGCTCCGGGTCAAGTTAGAACAAGCGTACTTTACCCCTCAGGAAGATGCGGGATTCATGGCTAGACGGTCATGTACGGACAATATTTTTGTTCTTCGTCAACACTTTAAGAAGTCACAGGAAAGGAAGCAGGGACTCCACATGGCCTTTGTAGACCTGGAACAAGCTTATGACAATGTGTCGAGAGAGAGGTTATAGATAGCACTTAAGGAAGCAGGCATTAGTAGGGCTCTGATAGATGCTGTGAGACACCAATACAGCAACGACATGTACCAAATAAGATGCGGGGACCCGTTTCATGTTACTAAGAGATTGAAGCAAGGGTGTAGCATGTCACCCACTCTCTTCGAGATATACCTTCACGAAGCAGCGAAGCAGCGATGTGGGGATGTTGGGCCGTTCATTGATGGCGAGCAGCTACTGTCCTTGTTCTTCGTTGACGACCAGGTCGTGTTTGCGAGGCGGAAAGTCTACCTTGAAATGTTACAGTATGACCTAAAGATGTGCTACGAAACGGTGGGCCTAAAAATTAACTTCGAGAAGACCGAGTATATGGCCGTTGGAGATCCTGATACAAATGTGCTTCTGGTGGACAGGGAGACCTGTACAAAAGCAGATATATTTAAGTACCTGGTATATTATTTGGATGCTACCGGGTCGTCTGAGTATGACGTCAGAAGAAAGGTGGAGGAAGCCCGAAAAAGTACTAGAATGCTACATCCGGTCTTCTGGAATACAGAGATATCTAAAGAAAATAAACGCCGTATTTTCACAACCATTGTCGAAGCTATCCTGACTTATTCTTCGGAAACCTGGACTATGAGCTTCCGTCTGTACTCAATGGTGCAGGCGGTTGAAATGGATTTCTGAAGGAGGTGTCTCCGTGTCACCAAGCTGGATAGACTAAGAAACGAAGTAATTCGACATAGGATGGATGTGAATATATCAACAAATCAAAGGATCGGGGGTCGCCGCCTAAAATTGTACGGCCATGTGAAGAGAATTGCGTTTGAATGTTGGCCGAACCGAGTCCTGGATTGGGTTCCACAAGGAAGGAGAGGACTAGGACGGCCCAGAAGCAGGTGGATGGAGGGAGTCCGGGAGGAGTTGCCCGGTAGAGGTCTCCAGGAAGAGGATTGGATGGACCGAGGTGCTCTGCTCTGACAGGTTGAGGCAACTCATGTTGGAACGCCTATAATAATAAAAAAATAATAAAAGCTTGAAATTTGTTTATATTAACTTATGTCATCTTTCCCATAAAACTTCAAAATCAAACTTGATACAATTCAAAATATGACTTTATTAAAAAAAAATGTTGGATATGAAATGTTAGATATGTCATTCCTGGATTAAAATGTTTCAACTAGTATATTTGCTACTGAAGGCTTAAGGCAGAAATTCTAATTTTTGAGTTATATCATTGTTCTTTAGAAGAAGCTATATGCTATTAAAGATGTTAATGACTAAGTACAGCCATATATACTTAAAGTATATAACATTTAAAATGTATTTACCCAAATTAGTTAAGGGAAATAATTAAGGAAATAGAGAACATTTTCAGGTTTATAGTAAACAGGATCTTTGCTTGATAATAGTTTTCTGCCTTTCCTGAAAGGCAATCGTTTTGTTAATGCCACAGATTCGAACAGATTCTCAACGGTTTTTCACGCTGTGAATTTCATCAGTCTTGGTTTTGCTCTGATTATAGGGGCACAATGTGACGCAAGCGAGGTATCCCCATTTGTTTAGACTTTTAAAGAAGGTGTCTGTAGGTCTTTACGTACTTATTTTTATTAGATATATATACACAGGGTGTCCTATTTCAAGTGGATCAAACGTTTTTAACTTTTAAACGAAACAAAATTCAGAAAAACGATTCAGGTAAAAGTAACTACAACTTTTTACAAGGCCTAGTTTGAAGAAATAAAAAAAACATTTTTTGGTTTTTCACTTTAAATGGTCAATATCGACCTTCAAAAAAAGTAGTTTCCTCTTGACCCCCATATATTTTTATTTTTCTGAAATGTACAATCCAAAACATGGAAAAAACGTATGTAACATTTTTTTCTATATTTCATAGTTTAAGTAGAAAACGCATTCAAAGTTCACTACTTTAGTATACCTCCTTTACGAGGAAACGTAATATAGCATTAAGTTATTTTATTTAAGAGTTTTTAGTCGTAATGACTTACTAAACAAGGTATTTTGAATCTTTCAGAAAATGTCTGGACATTTAAAAACCTTCTGTTTCGACGTTTTTATAGAAATAGTTGTTAATTTTTTACATTTTCCAGCCACTGTTAATAATTAAAGAATTTATATTTTTATAAGAATTAATATTTTGCCACTTTGATTAAGTTTGGGGAATTCCTGAATCCTGCTTCATGAACAACGTTTTCAAAAATACCTCCTCGTTTCCGTAAGCACAATCGAAGTCTCAGTTGAAGATTTCCAACGGCATTTTGATTAATTCGCTTCTTTCATTTAAACTCAACTGCCCTAGATCGCCTCTTAGTTGGTCCCTTGAAACTGGCTGCCTCTTGTAGACTTTTTCTTCTAAGTTACCCCAAAGGAAATTGTCAAGTGGGCTAAGGTCTGGTGATCGTGCCGGCCAGTCCACTGGTCCCATTCGTCCAATCCATCGTTCAGGAAATAATTCATCGACTGCATTTCGTGCATTCCTAGAAAAGCGAGCAGGACAGCCGTCCTGTTAAAACCACATTCTTCGGCTTATCTAATTCCCTTAGGGACTGGTGAAGTGTCATGTGGTATGGGTGACACCGAGCCATTTTTAAAGTTCGATGGACTGAACTTCTTGGAATACCCGTAATTCTAGAAATTTGCCGTAAACTAACATGAGGTTCAACACTGATCACCGGTACAACATTTCGTAAATTTCTGGTAGGCAAATTCCTTTTTAATTTTCCTACTATTACTCTTCTTGCATTTTCAATCGGTTTTAAAATTGTTTTATAGGAGGGGTGATACGTGGGAGAATATCTTTCGGCGTACATCCTCGCTGAAGCCCTTGCTTTTCTTCGACACTCTCCAAATATTGTAATGATGTCAACAATTTCACTTGGGGAAAGTTGATTCATCTTGAGATATATATTTTAAATGATAGCTAAGCAATGTGATTGAGCACGAATAAGTTTCTATTCAAAAGAGCAATAGAGACTGGATGAGTTAAAAGTGTTAGTAAACAGAACCAAGACCTTTTTCTGAGAGGAAAGATCTAATGATATGAACTGGCAGGTACTGGCTTAGGGATTCGTAAAAGATTCTAAAATACGTTTATGTTTATTAGTGAGTCATAAGGATTAAAAACATTTAAAATAAAATGACCTAATGCCGCATTACTTTTTCTTGTGAAGAGAGCAGACTGAAGTAGTGAGTTTCAGATACTTCTTCTACTTAGATAGAACATGCATTTTTACATACATTTTTTCCATGTTTTGTATTGTCCATTTCAGAAAAACAAAAATAAATGGGGGTCAAGAAGAAACTAAATTTCTTATCCCAATTTCCCCAAACTTAATCAAAGTGGCAAATTATAAATTCTTTGATTATTAACAGTGGCTGGAAAATGTAAAGAAATAACAATTTTTTCTATAAAAACGTCGAAACAGAAGGTTTTTAAATGTTCAGACATTTTCTGAAAGATTCAAAATACCCTGATTAGTAAGTTATTACGACTAAAAACTCTTAAATAAAATAACTTAATGCTACATTACGTTTCCTCGTAAAGGGGGTATACTAAAGTAGTGAACTTTGAATGCGTTTTCTACTTAAACTATGAAAGATTGAAAAAAATGTTACATAAATTTTTCCCATGTTTTGGATTGTAAATTTCAGAAAAATAAAAATAAATAGGGGTCATGAGGAAAGTACATTTTTTGAAGGTCGATATTGACCATTTAAATTGAAAAACCAAAAAATGTTCTTTTATTTCTTCCAACTTTGCCTAAATAACTACAACTTTTATCGTTTTTCTGAATTTTGTTTCGTTTAAAAGTTAAAAACGTTTGATCCACATGAAATGGGACACCCTGTATATGTGTGTGTGTGTGTGTGTGTACATATCTGTACCCCAGACGTAAAGGACACCATGCTACATTTTTGTATTTGCTCAAGAGAGCCAATTTTCTATTACTTTGAATAATTAAAATTTGTTTGTTCGTAACTTATAGAAAAAGCCTAAATAACATCGTTCACATTGTTATTGGTATTAATATCAAATCGATTGGCAATATTGACCATAGTATTTATTTCTGAAAATTTACCTAAATTAGAACCTATTATTTTGTAGACGCGGTGTACAGATGTAAGAAATCTATATTAAAGCATCTCTAATACACTAGAGATCATTCTCAATAAGAAAATAACCGAGATGGGTCGTAAAAAAGTCCGGAAAAAGGCCGGAGAAAGCCTTTTTTAAAAATGTAACCATCACAAAAATGTAATCAGGCGAATCACATAGAATCTAAAAAACAAAGGGCTATTTGAAGAAGGATTATAAATGACAGGATAAAAGAATCATGTAAATTATTTAGTCAGTTAATTTTTCCATCTCATGCAAAGTCGTTTGGGACAAAATAAAGAAAAAAAGAGGAACCAGCTTTACTAACAGGTGTGTAAATGAAAATTATGTGATAATCCAAACATAATATGTAACAAATTTGCTGAATATTATTATAATTTACATACAGATTGTTCGACACCTAGCAGTTCCCAACAGTTAGATTTCAATACTGAACTAGAACTCTCCATATTCCATTTGGGATTTCCAGGTCCGTATAGGAATATCATTATCCATGCAATATGAGCAGGTGAGTGGTGTACCACAAGGATGAGTGTTAAGTACAACTCTATATGCTCTATCTATCAGTGAATTAGGACATAATCTGCCACGAGGAATTAAAGTTATACCAAAAGGTGACGATCTTGCTATACTTCTTAGAGCAAAAGACATCTTGATTTTCAAGGAGAAACTACAAGATTCCCTAAATAGAAATAGGGGGGGGGGGGCGCAAGACAAGTTGAACATTAAATTAAATTTAAGTAGTCTTTCTAAAATTCTAAATTAACCATGATCTTTAGAAAATTGAAACAAACCACTGTAAAGTAACCTCTGACTTTACTATGTAAACTTGAAATCAAAAGCTTGAAAGAATTGAATGTGCGCCTTCAATGCTTGGCTCTAGCTCAGGCTTTGTGCAATTAGTAAGAGAGAAAAATGCTGATGTGACTGCGATACATTATTTTATACATCGACAAACCTTGGCAGCAAAAACTCTCCCAAATGAACTCAATGCTGTCTTAAAGTTGTGTATTAGAGTAGTGAATTACATTAAAAAACAGTGCATTTAATACTCGAATGTTTAAAACTCTTTGTGAAGATTTAGGAAGTGATCACAAAACACTGCTATTTCATACAGAAGTACGATGGCTCTCAAAAGGAAACATGTTGGCAAGATTATTTGAATGAAGTAATCACCTTCTTAGACCATCAAAAGCAAAACGAACTAATCGTGGCCTTCAAAAAACCCCGTGCCCAAGTAATGTTGGCTTATTTGTCAGACATATTTAACTCGTTGAATAGCCTTAACCTAAAACTGCAGGGTGGATACTCAAATAAAGTTACTCATCGTGATGCGATCAAAGTGTAGTTTGAGAAATTGCAACTTTGGAGGCGTAAAATATCAGCTAACCCCTGCAGTTATTTAAATTTCCCTAAAGTAGAATCAATCTCAGAAGAAACACGCTTCAAGGACATTTATGAAGGATCAAGCTTGAAAATCAAAATATCATATCATTTGGAGAGCCTAATTGAAGAGTTCCAGAAATACTTATTTACCCCACAAACACTTGTGACGATGGTATTAACAGAATGTCAACTGACCCATTCCATGTCAACATAGACTCCCTGCCTGAATCACTTCAAGAAGATGCTTTGGGAATAAAATATGATTCGTCTGCCAAATACAACTTTGATATAGTGGACAAACCTTCATTTGTTAAAGTATTTCTAAGTGTATCCTAGTGTATCACGGGAAGCTCTTCGTTTATATTTGCCTTTTTCAAGCACCTATTTGTGCGAAAAAGCATTTTCAACACTTGTGGCAATTAAAACAAAGTATCGAAATAAACTTCATGTTGCTAGTGACTTGCGTTGTGCACTTACTAAAACTCAGCCACGAATAGGCATACTAATAAGAAAAATGCAAGCCCATCCATCTCATTAACCAACCTAATCTGTTATCACCTATTTGTGCGAAAAAGCATTTTCAACACTTGTGGCAATTAAAACAAAGTATCGAAATAAACTTCATGTTGCTAGTGACTTGCGTTGTGCACTTACTAAAACTCAGCCACGAATAGGCATACTAATAAGAAAAATGCAAGCCCATCCATCTCATTAACCAACCTAATCTGTTATCACCTATTTGTGCGAAAAAGCATTTTCAACACTTGTGGCAATTAAAACATAGTATCGAAATAAACTTCATGTTGCTATTGACTTGCGTTGTGCACTTACTAAAACTCAGCCACGAATAGGCATACTAATAAGAAAAATGCAAGCCCATCCATCTCACTAACCAACCTAATCTATTTTTCTCTTATTAATAATTTTGGAGCTTTGGGGCTCTACTAAACCATCCAATTCATCTCGTATCCAATCCTTGCAATCCAAAATCCTTCGTAAAATCCTCAATGCTCCTTATTATGTCACAAACAAACTCATCCATCATGATCTTAATATCCCATATGTTACTGATTTGGCCCAAACTAGATACCTATCCTTCCATAACAAGCTCCATACGCACTTGAATCCGCTAGTCTCTCAGCTTGCTTCCCATACTATTCCTGATAACCCTCCGAGGCGCCTGAAAAGAAGATGGCCTCGAGATCATCTACTATAGAACTTTATTGGAGTGCTATCGATGGGTAGTTTCTCCACAAGTGTTTTCATGTCATATTCAACATTTTTGCACATTTACTTGATATAATACCATTATAGTTGTAAATATCATTGAATTAAATAAAAAAAAAAAAATAAAATAATTTTGGGATTTTATGAAAACTTATATTGTTGTACCTTATGGCAGTATAAATAAATGTTTTGTTTTCAATGTAATACTTATTTGTTTTTATTTTGTTCCTAGGCCGACACAATTTATTGTTAGGGGGGTGCGAGAAGCTTTTATTTCAACAAAAGGGGGGCGTGGTACAAAAAAGTTTGGGAACCCCTGGTCTAGATCATCAGGAATACGTTTTGCTACAGAAAAAAGAAAGTTGTTTGTTTGTTCATTTAACGTTACTTTATGATGTTATGGCCAATAGGATGCTAAATTTGGCCTATCCAGGTTTAATTAGGATAGGGATTTTTAACGAGAACCTGACATCGTACAGCCTCGGGACCCCCGTTTAACCTTCCTTCCGAACGACGGGATTTTTTAATCCCATTTAAAAATCCTATGGTTAACTGCCGGGCTACAAACCCGCGATCTTGGGCTTAGTAGTTTGTTACACTAACCACTAGACCACAGGTCGCCCCTTGAAAAAACAAAGTGTATTCACTTTGTAAGGTAACTGTCCTGAGAATATCACATCAGTTCACTAAAAGGTAGGTGTCAAAGTGTATTCACTTTTGTAGAAAACGGAATACACCTCAATCACCGGATTTATACCTTGGAGATCTCAAATTAAAATATACCAACATATGCAAAGTTCTAGAATTGTTTTTCGAAAGGCGACTATCCAAAGAATATCAAATCAGTTCACTGAAAGAAAGGTGTCAAACAAAGCTTAAGATCCTGAGAGTACCTAGTGGGACAAACTGGAAAGTGGACAGTGCCTCAATGCTTAAACTAAATCAAGCTTTAGTCTGTTACAAAAAGTTATGTTAACGATTCTGCTCGTAAAAATGCTTTAGTTAAGTTCGATTCAGTGCACCGCCAAGGAATACGCACTGCTACTGCTACTGGATTGTTCAGAATAAGCCTAACACTTTATTTTTGTGTCGAATCCGGCTTACCACCCTTCATGTTCCTGAGAAAAAAACTTGCCATCAATTATATGACGACGTTGTATACACAAGCCATACATCCTGCTTACAAGTACATTTTCCAACCCAAATTTTCGACAAAAATGTTACACCACGCTCCCTTTAGCTGAAAGAATGCCCATTGAAAAAGGAAGGCTGAAACTACTCAGATTAAACAAGATTCAAAATGACATTCCTCCTTCGACCTATATAAAACCTGAATTAAATCTGAATCTTACAAAATTTAGAAAAGAAAGTATAAAGCCCGTAGAGTATACCGAAAAGTTCAATAAAATAATTAACTCATACCAGAGCACTTATAAATATTCACTGACGGGTCTAAATCGGATACTTCAACAGGATCTGCCTTTGTCACACCCGATGCTACATCAAATTAGCTGTATATATTCCGCAGAAATCAATGCCATCGGAATGGCTCTCAAATATGTCATGGAATCAACAGTTGAAAATTTGGTAGTAGTATCAGACTCTTTGAATGCCTTAAAAGCCATAAGTAACATGTACGCAATCCACTCTGGGATAGAATGTATTTAAACCTTACAAAACGACTACATGATGTTGGAACATCGATCAATTTTATCTGGTCACCGACACATGTAGGTTTTACTGGTAGTGAACTGGCTGATAGGGCAGCAGAAGAAGCTCTTTCTCGTCGTGGTAAAGCTATCTTGACCCCATCCGAGCTAGCGCGACTACTAAGACAGAACGTACTCCAAGAGTGGCAGGCCTTATGGGACAATAGACATCCAAATAAACTGAAACATATAAAAACTGATGTTAGACCATGGAGCAGCTCCTGTCGTAGCATCCGAAGAGAGGAAGTGGTCCTTACACGACTTAGGATAGGACATACAGGGCTTACCCACGCTCATCTAATCACTAAAGAACACCCGCCAGCATGCGAGAAGTGCAACGAGGACCTATCAATAGCCCATATCATCGAAGGCTGTAATTTTTACAAAAAAGCGATGCATAAAATAAGGTCCTGCCAATGTATCCATGATATTAAGAAATGAAGAAAGTGCGTTAATAAGGTCATCGCCTTTCTATCAAAAGAAGGATTAATTAAGAATATATAATACAGTTAGCTCCTACTTTTTATTTTATCTTATTTTTCTTAATATATACATTTTTTTCATTTATTTTAAATAATTATTCATTATTTTGTATTACATTTTTTTTTATTTACTTTTATTTCATTCCGGTTTTATAAAAAATATTACTAAAAACGAATATAAATAATATACATGCATTTAAACCAGACAAAACTAAGGCATTGATGGCCAATCGGTTTTACGCCTCAAATTTGGAACAACCAACCCAAAAATCCGACTGAATAACATTTCAAAGCAAAATAAGGTGAATCTGAGCTTATATAACGCTTGATTTTCCGAAGTTTATTGTGTAATCTGGTGATCTTTATAAACTTTTGGCTTCAACAATGTGGCTCAAGTGGTGATCTTTCTCTTTCGCCAGGTATCGAGTACGGATCCGCATTAATCGTAGAATGTCACCTTTGGTTTTTCCAATTTGTTTAGAATAACATACATCTATTGAGTTCTTCACATTATCTTTTTTCATTTGGTACATTGACTGAAAAAAAAAAACAGCCATCTTCCGTGTGTTTCTTCTTATCACTCAGAACGTGACTATTTCATTAAATTCATCTTTTTTCCTTTTATCAAGCATCTGAACACATTAGATAGGTAATTCCAGCAGTAAAAAAAAAAATATTTCTAATAAATATCTCTATTCATTTTACTGCTCAGTTTGCATATGAATTCAAGAGAGAGACTATTAAGTGAGAAAGCTCAACCCAAGTTTTTCTTGGCAATAAAGAGATGCAAGAATATTATTATCCTGCAGCAACTTGAAAATAACCAAACTTGAAAAAGCTCAAAGGGGGGTATTAATTACAGCTATATATAATACATAAGTCCTTTTTCTGTATTCCAAATGCTAAATTGAACACCAATTTCTGAACAAATCAACAGAACCCTAATACAAATATTAGATACTAGCATAGTATTTAATACCATTTACATAATAAAATAACTTCATAATTATAAGACATGGCATACATTCATACATATTAACATATTTATTATTTACATACATTTATATTTATATGAGCTGTTATTTTTGAAGGTGGTATAGGCCCATTCTGTCATATTGGCGATAACTAAAGGTTTCCATTTGAATTAGTTTAAAATTATGTTTTTATCACTTAGCACTTATCAAAGGGTGATGTGTTTAACCCTTTACACGTTTTAAATTTTATTATGAAACAATAACCATTTAAAAGAATAAATGTTTTTTTTAGATCCAAATGGTCTAATACAACTTTCAAAAATAACAGCTCATATATTCAATTCAGAAATTCAAACATCAAGAGAAAGTTTCCATTTCCCTACTAATTTGTTGCAATTGTAGCAATGCTAATAAGGTTAAAACATTAAAGAACTTCGGAAAATAGGTATTTTATTTGAATAAAAAAAAAGAAGTAAATTCCAAATAGATATTAAATAAATATAGGGTAAATACAAATATAAGATAAAATGAAAAAGGAGAGAGAGATAGTGGAGAGTGAATGGGAAAGGGGAGGAAGATAAATGGTAGCAGTAAAAAGAAACATGAACAGTTGATGAAATATTTCAACTTTGTCACGTTGGATGAATAATGAAATGGTTTTACGCTGAGCCGAGTAGGTTGTTTTAAAAGCCTGTATTCATTGATTATTTGTTTTTATCTTTCATTTGAAAACTTCTCCTTATTTTATTTTAAAATGTTCATAGTGTGCAGAAATTGAACGTTTTATGTCTCAATATATATATATCGCCTGTTTTTGCTCTTGAAGGAAATCATAACCATTGAACATAAAATAGGCCTTAAATCGCACTCATATATTTTTTCATAGGAGAGAACTTTTTTAAATCACTACGAAGTAGCTACGAGTTAAGACGTCTATGAAATTCCCTGATATGTGCATAACATCACGTTGATATATACCCGTCCTACCTAATAATTTGCAATTCACGGAATTGAATTGAACAATCAAGATTGAAGTGAATGGAATCATTTGAAATTCTTCCTTCACCTTGACCTTCAAGCATCATAAGCTACGTCCACTATTTTTATTAGCTCTTTTAAACATGTATGTAGGTTCTGTTTGCTTTTATTATCCAATAAAATAATCTACTATAAACGCTTCCAGTATTTTCAAAATACAAGATCATGTGTAAAAAAATTCGTATATTTTATTTACACCCCAACCCAAACAAGGACACACAATATATTTGGGCCTTGGACAGAAGACTTCATTACCAATTCTTGGCAACGTTAAACCTTCTACATTTCTTGTATATAACATGTTCGATGTTTTGGCAGAACTAACAGACCGTTTGGGGGAAATTTAACAAAACCACAAACAGGTTGGTATGTCAATGAATTCGCCTAACTAAATTGCTTTTTCAGTGCAGTTTTGTGATTTAATCTACCTTGAACAATAAATATATGAAAAGACTTGAATGCATAGTAACCAATCTTGTAGAAAATTGAATCACCTACATACCAAATACATTTAATTGCACTCAATAATTGCAGACAAAAAAAAAATCTGGTTCAAAATAACCTTTTTTCAGCTCCAGGTCTTACTCCATCCGGATTTCCTTTATACAGCTTTTTAGCTGTTCTTTCTTCGCCCATCCTATATAAGTGGCCCAGCCACTTGATGCGTTGCATCCTGATGAAGCTCGATATCATTAGGTCTCCATATAACTCACTTAGCTCCTTGTTCCTTCTGATCCTGAGTTGGTCAAACGAGAAAACTCTTGAACTGGGCCAAATATTTGCCGAAGAACTCTTCTTTCGAATCTATTCAGCTTTTCCACGCTGGATTTATTCAGTGTGAGGGTTTCACCAGCGTATGTCACTACTGGCCTAATCACGGTTTTATATATCGTCAGCTTGGACTTTAGGCTAAGGAGCTTACTTCTCAGGAGCTTTGACATTCCAAAACATGCTTTATTACCTAATACTATCCTGGCTCTGATTTCCTCCTCCTCATCCAAATTCTCATTTATACGGCTTCCTAAATACTGGAAACTTGACACTCGTTGGAAAGTGTGTCTTCCAAACGTGTAGCTATGAGGTGGTCGGTTTTGTTTACTATTCTTTATTACCATTATCTTGGTTTTCTCCTCATTCACCTGTAACCCCATTTTTCCAGCTTCCACTTCCAGCCTCTCGAAAGATTCTTTTAAGATTATCAGCGATCTTCCTACTAATACAAGGTCATCAGCATATGCAAGAATACCCAGACTACGGTTAAAGATGGTTCCCTCCATCAGTAATCCTGCCCTTAATGACACTTTGCATTACAATATTGAATAGTAGAGGTGCCAGCGAGTCTCCCTGCCTAAGTCCTGTACTAATCCTAAATTTTTCCGTGATTGAGCCATTTACCCTTATGCTGCAAACTGTGTTTTACATCGTGCTCATTACCAAACGCACCAACTTGGATGGGATCCGCATTTCGCTCATAGCTCTGAAAAGCTCATTCCTGGATATTGTATCATAAGCCGTCCTGAAATCTATGAACAGCATCCACAATGTATTGTTGTACTCCTTCATTTTTTCACACATCTGTTTGAGAGAAAAAATCTGATCTATAGTAGATCTGTTAGGTCTAAAGCCTCCTTGGTATTCTCCAATATTTCTCTCAACATAGAGCAATAGGCGATTATACAGAGCTATCGAGAATATCTTGTAGGCAGTATTCAGTAGGCTTATCCCTCTGTAACTTTTACATTCTGTAGAGTCTCCTTTCTTCTTGTAGACAGGCACTATAATAGACTCTTTCCAGTCTTTCGGGATCTGTTCCTCTTCCCATATTTGGGCAATTAGTTCCTGCAGCGATGGTTTCTTGTCCATCTTGCAGTATTCGCTCGCGGTCCCTATTATAATTTCTTTAATATGATTCCAATGTGCATTCACTTCCCATCCATCTTCTACTACCGGCGTATTTTTGATTCCTTCCTCTACTCTAAGGGAAAAACATCTTTGTATTTGCTCATCTTTTATCGTTTCCTTGGACCATTTGTTGACCTTAGGTTTAATCTTCCCCTTTTTGAAGGGAGACGTTTTGAGCAATATTTTCATGATAACGAGGAAGTGGTCGGAGTTGACATCCGGGCCTCTAAAAGATCTCACATCTTGGATATTATTGAAATACGAATTATGCACAAGGATATGATCAATTTGAGTAAAAGCGCCATTGGGTGAATGCCATGTCTGCTTGTGTTTATCTTTATGTGCGAATACTGTGCTCATAACTACTAGAGAGTTTGATATTGCGAAGTTGATCATTCTTTCTCCGTTGTCATTTGATTTCTTATAGAGACTATTCATTCCAATTGTCGGTATGAACTCTGATTCTTTGCCTACTTGGGCATTAAAGTCTCCCATAACAATCTTCACATCACCAGAGGGGCAACTTCTCACGATTCTGTCCAGATCTTCATAGAAAACTTCTTTTTCTTCGTCGTTCTTTTCCTCTGTTGGGGCGTGTATATTTATCACTGAAAAATGTCCGGTCCTTCCTCTCAATCTCAGAGTGCATATTCTTCCACTGATTGGTTGAAAATCAACTACGGCTGATTGTAATCTCTTACCAACAAGAAATGCTGTCCCGAACTCATGTTTTTCCTTACTTCCACTATAGTAGATAGTTGCTTCTTTTCTTTTGAGAGCACCGGTACCAGTCCAACGTACCTCCTGAATTACAGCGAGGTCAACTTTCATTTGGGTCAGTTGTTCTACCACCTCTTGCATAGCTCCAGGTCTAAAAAGGGTTCTCACATTCCATGTTCCAAATCTATAAGCCGTGTTCCATTTTCCAGGTCTTTTCCGTAAATCAGTCCGACATCCGAGGCTTAGTTGTTGAGTTCTTTTAACCAGGTTATTGGTTTTTTGACAAACGGGGGGTGGTCGGCCCCTCCTTTCAACCCTCCTGCTTTGTCCGGGCTTGGGACCGGCAATGGAGTCTAGTTAACTAACCCCATAGGCGCAGTTGTAATCATACAGTTCACAATTACCGATCATCATAATTTTTATAATTTATCTCCTTTCTCTAACTTTTATATCTAATTATCAAAACATTTCTTATCTAATAATATATCTCTCTCAAATATTTTATATCTTTATTTCTATACGTTTCTTCTATAGTAACATCATATTTTGTATTAATATTACTTCATTCTAATCGTATACATTTATATTACATCCCATACTTATACTTTCAATTTTATATTTATATTTTACTTATTTACCTACTCCGCTCCACATATTTTCCTGACCCCTGGAAATTATCCATTGTAAAAATGATACCCAAACCTAAAAAAAAACCAGAATACCCTTCCTCATACCGTCCTATCTCTCTTCTACCGTGCATGGGTAAAATCCTAGAAAAACTCATCCTCAAACGATTGTACCCCATCCTTGATGCAAATCATGTAATACCAGATCACCAGTTTGGATTCCGAGCATCCCACTCCACTATTCAGCAATGTCATCGTGTGGTGGATGTGGTCTCCTATGCATTAGAACGTGGATCATATTGCTCGGGCGTCTTTCTTGACGTGGAACAGGCTTTCGACCGAGTCTGGCATCCGGGCTTGCTCTACAAACTCCGTAAATTCCTACCTCATACCTACTTTCTCATCCTTCAATCCTATCTCACAAATAGAACTTTCCAGGTAAACCATAATAATGTCCTTTCATCCCTCTTCTCCCAATCTGCTGGTGTTCCTCAAGGTAGTATCCTTGGCCCAATCCTTTATACAGTTTATACAGCTGACATACCAACTCATCCTAATACTATCCTTACCACGTATGCTGATGATACATGTGTATTATCAGTCAACGCCAATCCAGTTATGGCATCCCAAAGGCTCCAATCCCATATCACTGATCTTGAAGAATGGTGTCAAAACTGGAGAATTAAAATAAATTCTCAAAAATCCCATCAAATCACTTTTACCTTACGTCGTAAACCAATGACTTCCTGCCCTCCAGTATCCTTTAATAATACCCCACTGGTGCAGGTAGAACAGATCCGATACTTAGGGTTGCACCTCGACAAACGATTAACCTGGAATCCTCATACTAGACTGAAAAGACAAGAAACTGCTCGACGTTACAGGCTACTTCAACACTTACTAGACAAATGCTCTAACCTCCCGATTAACTACAAAAGACTCATCTACATGACCATCATAAGACCTATTTGGACTTACGGAGTAGAGCTTTGGGGCTCCACTAAGCCATCGAATTCCTGTCGTATCCAATCCCTACAGTCCAAAATCCTTCGTAAAATCCTCAACGCTCCTTATTTTGTTAAAAATACCGTCATCCATAACGACCTTAATGTCCCATTTGTTGCTGATTTGGCCCAAACCCGGTATCTTTCCTTTCATAACAAACTTCATTCCCACTCAAACCCTCTAGTTTCAAACCTAGCTTCCTCTTCGATTCCCGATAATCCCCCGAGGCGTCTGAAAAGAAGATGGCCACGTGACCTTCTTAGTTGAACTAGTGATTTGAGTACTACCAGTGGGTAATTTCTCAACTTGCCATTACTCATGTCATTTTGTATCACATAGCCTATTTACTGGATGTATTTTTTTTATTATACAGTTGTAAATATCAAAAATAAATTTAAAAAAAAACTTATTTACCTGTTATTCACGAGATTCCTATTCATTACTTTCTACATATTTCTTCTGTATTTATTCTCTGGCATAATATTTTGTATAAATTTTCTTTCATTTTACTTATGTAACTCTCTAGGATTCCATTATCATACATTTTATATTTTATCTGTATTATACTAGGTTTTCCATACTTTTTATCTCACCTTTTTTATATTTATACTTTTCATTTTATATTTTTCTGTTTACCTTCTCTTTTTTCTTTCTCTTTGTATTTCTTGGTACTGTAATGTTTTTTTATAGTTTATTTTGTTTTGTCTGTTTTCTCTCATAGCCCTGAAGATGACCTACACAGTAGGTCGAAACGTCGGCACAATTAGTAAATAAGTACTCACTTATTTTGTGTTTACATTGACTGCACCCCCAACTATTTACATCCTACATTAGATCTTCCAGTCAACTATTTTCCTCTCTATCATAAAGTAAAATAATTCTACAATGAATTTCTTTGTTATCTTGTTTTATCTCAGGAATTCATTTTGTCTTATGTGCATGTGTTATACCATGTTTTTAAAAGATATAAGATATTAAAGTAATAAAAATATAATATTACTGAAAGGTACGAAAAGGATCATTTTCTTTTCTTTAAAAATTACTATTTTTTGAAAGTTTTGCACGGCAAGAATCATGAGTTTCATGGTAAATGCTAACGTGTTGGTGAAACAGAAATATTGAAAGTTGGCCTTGAGTCTTTCCCTATTATTTCTGAAACGTTTGCGACCAATTCCTAAAACTACATCATGTATCTTTGTATGGATGGTATGAAATGTCGCGGTTTCTAAACCTTTCATGGCTTCGACTTTGGCCAAATTCGACGAGCGTTCGATCATAAATTAAGTCCTAAAACTCATCTCAGAACTTTTTGTAGAGTCTCATTAGAAAGTTCTTCTAGACTTAGAGGTTTATCAATTATTTTTTTATTCATAAAAAATTAAAACAAAACAAAAAATGTCTCCTTTTAGATATTTAAACACTATATCAATTAACAATTCCCATGACATAATTTTTTTGCAGTTTTTTTGTTGTTGTTTTTTTGCAGAAAGGAACAAACCCTCATTTTACAGTAATAATTATTCATACTTAAAAGCCCTGAGAATAATTGGAAGTTTTCTTATTGTTGTCTCAATATTTTTCTTTACGTCTTTATATAACATTTTCTGTCGACTCCGAAAACAACCCAGCCTCTGCTCTCAGAGTCGATTATGGAACAGAAAACACATTTAGCTTCCTGCTGAGAATTGTCAATATCACAGCACGCCATTTCCTTCCTTTTTATTGAGACTGCATTGCACAATATAAGACAATATGGTAACATATTATAGTTAATATATGACAAAGGCCAGTTCAGGGATTTTATGCGGATATTGATTGATTGTAGGAGGAAACGTAAAATTAACGATATATTAAATAACGAACATTTGATGATATGTGTACGCTACAAATATTTCCTTGATCACAATATTGATGATCTAAGTAGTATTAATGATTTCACATAGACATGTGTGGGAAAACATACACACGCACGCACACACACACGCAGACACACACACACACACACACACACACACACACACACACACACACACACAGATAAATATATGTGATTATCAGTTTTATTTTCAAATTGATTGTCTTTGGAAATTTTTATTTAGTTTCTATAAAAAATATTGCTTCCAATAATTAAATAAGAAGACGGCTTAGCGAGCCCGAAGGCTTGATACTGACTGATACCACCAATGTCTGCTTACAATCTTCCATATGTACAACGCTACAAAAACCCAAATTACTCTTTGGGTTATTAATAATTTTAATATTATTTATAATATTATAATATTAATACCATCCTCCCACCGACGACTCGGCCTTTTACCCCTCGGACGTTTACCAGTTGGCTCAGCGCTTGTCAACTGTTTCATAATTCGTTTGTTGAACAGCACAAAAACTTTACAATTTTTTTATTTTTTTTTTATTTATTGATATTTACATCTGTATTACAATAATACATCAAGTAAATGGGCTAAGCGATACATAATAACATGTGAAAATGACAAGTAGAGAAACTACCCACTGGTAGTACTCAAATCACAAGTTCAACTAAGAAGTCACGGGGCCATCTTCTTCTCAGACGCCTCGGAGGATTATAGGAGGAAGCTAGGTTTGGAACTAGAGGGTTTGAGTGGAAATGGAGTTTGTTATGAAAGGATAGATAGCGGGTTCGGGCCATATCATCAACTAATGGGACATTAAGGTCATTATGGATGACTTTATTCTTAACAAAATAAGGAGTATTAAGGATTTTACGAAGGATTTTGGATTGTAGGGATTGGATACGAGAGGAATTCGATGGCTTAGTGGAGCCCCAAAGCTCTACTCCGTAGGTCCAAATAGGTCGTATAAATATGATGGTCATGTAAATGAGTCTTTTGTAATTAATTGGGAGCTTAGAGCGTTTGTCTAGTAAGTGTTGAAGTAGCCTGAAACGTCGAGCGGTTTCTTGTCTTTTCAGTCTCGTATGAGGATTCCAGGTTAATCGTTTGTCAAGATGCAACCCTAAGTATCGGATCTGTTCTACAGGCATAAGTGGGATATTATTAAAGGATACTAAAGGGCAGGAAGTCATTGGTTTACGACGTAAGGTAAAAGTGATTTGATGCGATTTTTTAGAGTTTATTTTAATTCTCCAGTTTTGACACCATTCTTCAAAATCAGTGATATGGGATTGGAGGCTTTGGGATGCAATAATTGGATTGGTGTTGACTGATAATACACATGTATCATCAGCATACGTGGTAAGGATAGTATTAGGATGAGTTCGGATGTCAGCTGTATAAACTGTATAAAGGATTGGGCCAAGGATACTTCCTTGAGGATTACAATTTTTAAATATTAAATACTAGACATTATCATTTCAATTATTAATAATTGATGATTACAGTAAAAAGTATAATAGTTTCTCCTGAAATCAGATTTCAAGTTATCTCAAGCGATTTCCAATTATACATCCTTTCATATGTACCAACTACCAATCGATCTAGTTATTTTCAGAATTCTGTATTAATGAACGAGGCATCAAAATCGTGTGTAATATGATTCAGACTTATTTTAAAAAATGACATTTTTTATGATCTGGTTCGCAAAAAAATATATGTTCAATTTATAAACATGAGATTATACATATTTTAGATGCAAATGAGGACGAGAATTTTCATTAATTACTATTCTAACAATTATATCTTTAACAACGGTTGCTGGTTTAAGATTGTTTAATACCATTACAGGCTCCGATACTATTAAATATGGGATAGACCCATATTGCCGGCTCAAGGTCATACCAGGCACAGTTGCATAGTAACAGATTTAACGGAAATTCGAAGCGAACTACCAGGATCAAGGGCATGCGTTAAGGACACAGAGCATAGAAGTGAAAAGTGAATAAAGCAAGTTTTTCAGACTGTTGTCATTGCCCCACCAAACTCCATTAAAGCCAGCTTTATTTTTTCCCAATAAACTTCCTTATGTGTACTGCCCAATACATATAGCAAGGAAATATATACAACTCTCCAACAGCCTCCCCATGATCTTTATTCCATCAACTCAAACTCTTCCCTGTCCGATGGCAGGACCGAAGAGCCTCTTAAACTCTGTCAATGTCAAATCACTCAACTAAGCTTCCACATTCCCCAGTCTTTACTCTTACTCCTATTTTTTCCTCACCCTTCCATTCATATAATTAATTTAAATCATTTCCATTCATTCATGTCTTTGATATCATTTGTACCCCGCCGTTTAAAATCTGGTTCCTTCCGCACTTTCAACCTCGGAGTCTAATACCTGATTATATTGGCCTGGTTTGCCTATTAGGGATGTTATGGAATGGTTTAATGTAACAATTCCAACCGTTCCAGTTCTATCTGCGTGCTAGGTCCTCGTAGTGTTCCAGTTTGGAAATATAAATGTCAGAATCATGGCAATCATCAATCCAGCGAAGATTTATTCTCAGTATTAAATAATTAAAAAAAAAAATGAACTGGCTTGGTATGGCCATAGGTAAGGTAAACAAAATTATTGTTCAAGCTGAAAACAAAATCCACTTGGTTGACCGATTGTTAGAATTTAATTTAAAATATCGATAAAATGATATATCGATATCAGCCTGTTTTGCTTAAATTGGCTGGTTTTGAGTGAAAATTTTACTAAAGGATAATTCAAATATAAACAAAATTCATATATGTTTGAAATATCGGAGGGAATATTGTCATTGTTATTTTAACTAACGCTAATTATTCCACACTATGGAATATGGATATAAAATCACGACAAGAATTGCAGTGTTAAATATACATCTATATATTTCTTTCTTTCCCGAGCGATGTGGTCATTTTGCTGAGATATATCTCTTGTGGGAAAACAGACAGCCGAGGGGATAATGCAACGTCACATTGCTGTGAACCATGGTTTCCAAGGCATGTAGGGATGGGTAAGGTTGTATCAATATGATACTTTGTAGCTGATACTGAAAAGTAGTAGATAGAAGTATCAGATGCGGTCGAAATGTAGTTGATACAAGTATCAGATAAGCTCGAAATGTACCGGGTACAGGTACTCAGATACTTGACTCGCGGAGTGGGATGTGCTACCAAGGTCACCTCTCTCTTGATACTTGTATCAACTGACTGGTCAGTATCAACTATCGGGGAAAGACCAATTTCACTTATTATCAATATAATCTGTAATTAGTCACTTATCACATATGTAGAAACGAAAATAAACTATGAAATTAGTTAACAATAATGGTTGAAATAACATTTTCCGAGATCACCTCCTAATATATGATTTTTCTCGAGCAGCTTTCAGGAAAAAAAACTCGGCCTATCTCCGGGCAAATATGGTTCCATTAATGGATGTATGGAAAAAAAAATTGTTCGACGAAATCGATTAATTTTTTCCCCACTTTTTTACTTTCAACAGTAACAAATTTTACATCATTTTAAAGAAGAAAATTAGTTTCACAAAATTAAAAACCAGCACCAGAATATGACGAGTATTATAACAGCTATAGCGTTTTAAAGAATATAGCTTGCGGCGGCGGACAGACAATCCTGTATTACAATCCAAATTCTACGTGTCTTGGAAGATGAATAGCAAAAGTTTGAGGTAGGGTTAAAATATATTTTTTCTTGTTCAATTACATGGCTTTCAAAAAAACATGATTTTAATCATTTGATGTCTCGTGCAGGTTACTTTTTCGGTGAATAACTCTTTTTCCTTTAAAAATGATAACAAAAACTGATGCTCCAAGAAAGGCTTCTGTGTAGCGTATTAGAAGAGTAAGAGTCGGAATATCTGTATTCAACTACAGAAAAGTATCAGTATCACTTGTATTCAGATCTGGAAAATCCAGTATCTACCCATGACTAATGGCAAGCTACCCATGATAATCAGTCCCTTTAGGGCTGATTCGCCTGTGTCCTTCCCTCCGACGTACACTCGGGTTCAAGAAAAATGGTATACCATACAGAGATTACGGCTGCTTGAGTTCAGCAGGCAAACGATGACCTTTATTTTTTCCCCCGAAGCAGATCTTCTATGGACCAAACCTGCGTGTGGCTATTTAACATCCTGGAAAATCACGCTATTCCTCTTAAGCTTCTACGTCCGTTCTTTATGAGTTCCTGTCAGGTCCCACATACTCCTGGACTGGAGAGCTTCTTGAGGAACCCCAGGACCGGTATTCGAACTCACATCCTTTGGCTTTGCAAGCGGACGATTATATAGAAATTTTTTATTTCCGAATAGATGGAAAATTGCCAATTTAAAATTGGACTACAAGGGAGGGTATGGCGATGAGTTAAGTAATGGCGAAGCAATCGACCATATTTGGTTATAAGAAAGGGACCGCTGATGCACTGCTGTAAATTAGCGAATATATTGAATAGAGGAGCTAAGGGTATGACATGCTGTTTCTGTTTGAAATATTCTCACATTCAGTGACTTATGTTTTCCATCAGCTGCAAAGGTAGCATGTCCTCACCAACCACTTTGGTCTTGTAAGGAGCTACTTCTATGAAAGAAGAGTTAGAGTTCGGGGTCCGGCTCTTTAGAAATTGGTATTAAATGAGTTAATGTTTGTATTAAAGAAAAGCAGTTATCTGTTGTATCCTATGTGAATGGTTTGCAGTTGGCAGGATAATATTTATATAAATTTTAAGTCTACAGGGCAAAAGCATCATCCAGCCAACTGGCGAGACCAATAATTAACAAGGATAGAAAATTATTAAAGAAAGTAAGGCTTTAAAGGTGATTAAGCAATGATTAATCAACAATTCCCCAGTAAACTTCAAATTGATTATTCATTAATATAAAATTGGAAATACATCATCATTCCCAGTTGTGTATCGAGGGTTTCATAATGTTCTGAAACATAACTTCCTGATTTATAGATAGAACATAAGTCCTATCTATAATTTTAGACAATGATAATATTTAGTATAAAGAACAAAAACTTTATGATGGAATGTACTTTATTTTGTATTAATATTCATAAGGTATATTAATCTTCTAGAAAGTATAGGTTAAAACAAATATTTACATATAAAAATATAAGATGTAAACAAAACTGTACAATAATAACAGAGTAATGTATTCTTATAATAAAAAATAAAATATTGAAAAACCATAATCTATCAATGAACAATAAATATCTAGTACCTAATTTTCAACAGTAGTCCAGATAGTAATCATACATTTTACAATAGTATTAGTTTAAACTTACATATATAACAATGAAATATTTCATTCACAACCAAAGAATTTAACTCTATTTTTGAAACTAACATAAACACTTGAATTAATACCTAAGAAATAAAATGATAGAAGGAAATATCACAGAAAGTTTTAGATACATTTTAAATGCATATTAAACGGAAGGTATAACAATAATCTTCGCACTTCAGTCTTGATTGTGATGTTTAAAATATTCAAAAATGTAAAATAACAATTAGAGAAAAGTACCTCATAGCACCGATGGTATTAAGAGGTGTGCTTTGGAATTCTCTAAATATATCAAATCTTTGGTCCTAAGACTAAGGAATAAATCTAAACATAAAAATACACATTCACCACCTATATCCATCCATTATTTATAAAAAACATGTTTTTAGAAATATGAATTTAATATGAAGAATTCTTTCAGAAATTTTATTTTAAGAGGTAGTTAAGAACAGTTAGTGGCATTTGTTATCTATTAGTGCTATTTGTTGGTAAATTAATTTAGCCCAATACAAGAAAATTATGTTCTTTAAACATTGAATACAGAAACAATATTGAGCATCAAAGCCTGTATTAAATTAAAATAATTACGACTATTCCACCTGATTCGTACATAACTTTACATATTCTGTAATAATTAAATCTAGTTTCAACCAATTGTTTTTGCTTTAATTCCAATTTAATGCATGATCATTAACCAACTGGTGTTAGTATTAACCCAAATTGATTTACTACAAATCAATCAAAAAATATAAAAAATAACTAACTAAAATGACTGAAATTGCTTATATTTTTTAACATTTTGAAGCAAATTTCCATTCTCTTGGAAGTATCTATTTGGAGTTTAATAATGAGACAATTGAGGGGCGTAGATGCAAAACTCACTTTCCATAACTTTTGGTAAAACGATAAAAACCGATTCTATTATAAATATATAAGATAAATGAGCCAGAAATTTTTAAGAGAAGAGGTTGTAAGTTGCTTTTCTCCTAAAAATTCTGACTCATTTATCTCATATATTTATAACAGAATCGCATTTTATCATTTTACCGAATGTTATGAAATTGAATGTGAGTTTTGCATCTACATCCCTCAATTAATTTACATAATTCTGATAACTTCAATGTAACTGAAAACATATCTATTGATGTGTCAGGGTATTGATCGTCATCATTAGAAAAATAAATTATATTCAAGGAAAAAATATCTTCTTCATATTCTATATGATTTAAACATTAAAATTACAATAATGTTAGTCATGGTATTAATTCATTAAATATTTTTTTGTAGTTCTCAAGTTGAAGATAGATCAATGCCCCCAAAAACCAGCAGGAGCGAATTTTCATGCATTAAAGTTGTAATTTAAAATGAAAGTTTCACCATTACAGAAATCAAATTTCTTCATTATCAATACAAAACCTACGTTCATAAATAAAATTCTTTAGAATGAACTATTTCACCAGGACCCTCTTAGTGTTAAAATTGATTAATAAGTGCAAAATTTAAAATAATGTGACAAAGAAATAGTGAACTTTAAATACTATAATTTTCAAATAAATATTATTGTCAAGATTAAAAATATAATAATTTTCAAACTATAAAATTAATGTACGAATGATAATAATTCGATCTTAAACAGATAAAATAATTGTATTTGTTAAGAAGATTTAAAATTACTTTTTAAGCTATAATGATGATAAACAATTTATGAGACCTAAATTCTCTGATTATAAAACCAATTGATAAATTGATTAATAGCATAATTATTCATAATTTTCAATTATTTATTCTAACTCTAAACCTCTTTGAATCAATTATCTTGTCTAAACTAATATTTAATAATCTTAACTTACTTCTTCCCAAGAAAACATGTCCATACTTTTTTAAAAACCAAAGTAAAAATATTAAAACCTCTTTAGCATTGGAAGACTTCTAAACTTTTTGAAATATATCATAAGCATAAGCTTTCTTTCGGTAAGTTTTTTTAAAAAGAAATTTAATACATACTAATACTATAATTGCCAAAGAGAACATATATAATATTACACATAGACTGACATCTAAAATATTAAAATTAAACTGTGTCTTGCTCTCTGTTGAAGAATAATTAAATCCTTTCTCTTCTTCTATGTTTTCATGCCTAAGCAAATTATTAACAATAGGTGTTTCTGATGTGCTTTCTGGTAATTCATCTAAAATGAAGTAACTAATATTCTTATACATTGACCTCAGGTATGCCAAAACTATTGGCTCATTCCATGTGCCATTATTATAATGGCAGGCACGGCAAAGATTTGGTGGCGGAAATTGAACTTTCGGATGTTTCGGATCTTCTGTAGGGTCTTTGCTAAGACGCTTATTGACACTATTGTGAGCTTTCCAAAGCCAAAGTATACTATCTCCTGTGGAACTCACATTTCCTTCAAAAGTCACAGCCATACTCTGGAAATGCATTGAACAGTCAGTGCAACCGAAAAAATTCTTTATGTAACCAAGCATTGCTCTCAAAACCTTTTTACTTTCAGGTGTTCTGGCATAGTCAGCCTGCACTGTAAGTGTGTGAAACATTGTCCACAGACCACATGGGTAACCTCTGAATTTCGGATGGCTTCCTCTACAGCCTATATAATTGGAACCAGGAGATATATATGGAGAATTTGTAATTTCTTTAGCTACAACTATGTTCCCAAACTCAGTACCTGATACCGAACTTCTGTCTTTTAAATAATACATCAGAGAATGTAAATAATCAATTCCTTTTTTGCCAAATGGAAAAAATTCAATAAGAGCTTCCAAGTACAACTTAAGTGCATCAAAACTTTCTCCAGATATAGTTTTGTGGGAAGGAATTTCAACTCTTAAACTGTTCCTCAATGCATTTTCAATATCGACTTGAAACACAATATCACTCAGATCGTCATGATTTAGCCTTTTCTTGATTTGTTCTTCTATCTCCATGAGTTTCATGATTTGCGATATATCAACAATTCCTTCGGGTGGAATTACTTTCCTGATTAGTTCTGGAATTTCTACACCTTTTTGCATCAATATGTTCCGAATTTGAGAATAAACAACTATATGAGATTGATTAATAGGTTTAATTGGTACAACTGCTAAATGTCTATCTACAATATAAAGGAATGGAAATTCCAAAGTGCCTAATTTCTTAACCAGTTCCACATTACTGTCAAAAAGAATTCGAACTTTTACACTAGGAACTTTCATAAAGTCGAGGACTAAACTCTCACCTAAAACCGAATCATTTTGTTGTACAACAATCACAGAAAACTCGACGGGACTGGGAACATGTTGCCAAACTTTTTCTAGAGCATTTTCTTTGAATGGTAACAGTGGAGGCTGATTTACAGTTCCATCAGCAGCTTCCTCTCTTAATGTGTGCAGAGTGATTTTTATGAGAGTTTCCAATTCACCTGTTTTGACAAGAGTTCCAAGGAAATCATTAGCAGGCAGAGGAGGGAAATATTTTATCATGGGATAGAACATGACTTCATATTCTCTACATAATGGGGTGTTCACTGGATTAGAGCAATCAACAGCGGCAACTAAGATTACATCTTTCCATCCTGAAAAATAAAAAGAGTATTAGTTTGAGACCTATAGTAAGAAAGCTTGTGAAGAATAACAGGATTAAAACTAACCAGAAATGTCCAAGGCAAACTGTTTCCAAACAGGGGAAAAGCGGTGACAATGTCCACACCAACTGTTGTAAAACTCCACAAGCCATGAAGTGCTTTGGGAATTGTTGAATATTTTACTTTTAAAATTAGAGACATTTAATGATATAACTTGCTCGAACTGTGAATAAAGTCCTCTACCAGCAGTTATGTCGTGATAAATCTTCTTGCTATCAGGAGATATATCTCCATTCACATGAATCACTACAAGGAAATACGGTAACAGCACGAAACAAGATTTTAGTAAAACCATGATTGTTAATAGAATGAACTTGACACCAAATAATTCAACAACCGCAAAAAATAGGCACGAAAACCATTGTTATCCCATGAAAATGTCGAGTAGCACTGAACAGAAGTTGAACGCTAACTGAACACACTCAATGACGGCTTAGAACTAGTTAAAATAAATAACTGAATGGTTTCACCCGCCTTTATCGCGATCTGTTAGTCGCTTTAGGAACTACTTTGACAGGTTAGTACAACTTCTGCTATCTATTGTTGCAAATATTAACTAAAACCATATTTTAAATACATTTTATTTCTTGAATTTCTGAAACCATTGTTCAGAGTTTATATTTATACCTTTGAAATCTTGCTGGGTATAAATTATAAAATTATTTTAGATTTATTTAAAGACTAATGGTTACCATTGAAACAAATTTTAAATTAAAAATTATCACTTTTGTTATTTAAATATTTTTCTTTAATAGTTTCATTAGTCAAAGAGTCAACTAATAAACTAAATTATTAATTAAAGAAACAAAACAACCACTACAACCCATTATGAATCTTGGGTTCAGTTTGAGGTAAAGATGTACTGTTTCTTGGACAACCGTTGTGCATGGAGTTAAATTGTCCTAGATCACACTCACTTGCTATATTTTCCCTTTTTTTTTGTAGACAGCTTTATAGAGGGCGAGTAAACCCCAAAGAGGGTCCTAGATCCCATAAAATCCATCTCCAGGTCCAGCAGATTAAATAAAAGTCTGCCAGCGGTTGAATTTGAACCCAGGACCTTCGGCACAGCAATTCAGCACTCTACCACTGAGAAAAATGTTTCACGGAAGATGACCAAGAAGGGAAAAGACAGATGGGCAAGCTGAGAACCGCTTGTAAGCAATACCAGGAAAAACTTGGCAGACAGAAAGGGAAATCTAAAACACAGATGAAAAACATTTCCAAGCAAAGTGGTGAGTGGAGAACAGTGAACTAAAGAAGAGCTTCTATGCAGATAGACACCAAGAAACTTAGGAGAGAAGAAAAGGGTATTAGGATTCAGAGGAACTTAAAACATTTTGTTGAAAACTTGATTTTGATTTTTTTCATTGTTGATTTCAAATGGGAAATGGGAAATACTTCCCCTTTAGGTTTTGATTGATACTAGTATTTCATTTCGATACTAGAAATTTGGATCGATATTAGCATCTGACAATTTTAATTTTTTGCACTTTTGTCATCTTTATCAATGGGAACATTTGGATAAGTGAAGCTCACTTGATGTCAAGTGAGGGTCAATAATTTAATGGAACCACCATCAACATCATCACTGGCACTACAACCTGGTACGGGTCTTCGCCGCATCCACTCATCTCGGTCTTGCACAAGGGCCTGCCAAGCTCTGGTGTTGAAGAGCTTCTTTGCATCGGCTTCGACCTCATCTGCCCATCTCAGTCGTGGCCGTCCTCTCCTTCTCCTCCCATCCACATACCCAAAGTGCAGCCTCTTGATAGGTGTGTCCCCGTTCATTTTTACATGCCCCACCCATCGTAGCATTGAGATCCTTATAAATTGTACCACATCTGGCTCCCGGTAAATCTGGTACAACTCTCCAATATGTCTGCCTGTACTTGGCGCCATCCCTTACAGGTCCAAACATTCTTCTCAGAATTGTTCACTCAAAAACCTGCAAGCTGATGGCACCTTTACGTGATAAGGGCCATGTCTCGGAAGCATATGTCAGTACAGGTCTAATTAAAGATTTGTACAGAGCGATCTTAGACTTTCTTGCCAGCAAATGACTTCTGAGTATTTTGGCTAGCCCAAAATAGCACCTGTTTGCTGACGTTATTTGTCTCTGAACCTCCTGACAGGGCATATTGTCTACACACACTAGGGAACCTAGATACACAAAACTATTCACGCTTTCAAAGGTGTATCCTTCCAACCTAAGAGTAGGTGGTAGTGCCCTTAGAGGGTTAGCAACCATGTATTTGGTCTTTGCTTGGTTGACTTGAAGACCCATTTTTTTGCCCTGCTGCCTGTATAGCCAAGAAGGCCCTTCTATAGTTCCAAATCCCTTTGTGATCTTGCTGTGACATCTATATTATCTGCGTAGGCTAGAATTTGGACTGACTTGGTGAGAATCGTACCGTTTCTTTGCACTTCGAAGTCCCTTATCACCTTCCCTAGTGCTAGGTTAAACAACAAGCATGATGGGGGCCATCTCCCTGTCTCAGGCCCCTTGTGGTCGTGAAAGTCTCCGACAGGTCTTCCTGTTTTCTTACTTGACATCTTGATCCTATGATCAGCAGCTCTGTAAGATGGATCAGTTGAAGGGGGTGTACATTGTCACCATAGCCGAGCATAGCTTCTCTCTTATGACACTATCATATGCATTGCTAAAATCAATAAAGAAGTGGTGTCGCGCGTTCTTTCAAGCAGGGTCCTCAGAGCAAAGATTTGATCAGTGGTTGATCTCCCTCTCATAAAACCACTTTGGTAGACTCCTACCTCTCTCTCTGCATGCGGAAAAGGTAGCCTCCGATAGATGATATTAGAGAGGACCTTATACGTGCAGTTCAGAAGAGTTATGCCCCGGTAATTACTGCAGATTGTCTGATCTCCCTTTTTATGGAGTGGTATGATGATTCCAGTGTATCATTCTTCAGGCATAGTCTTGGCATAGTCTTCATTCCCACCAGCCTTTAGCAGTTCCGTGGCTATGTTGTCAGATCCTGGGGCTCTATTGTTCTTCAATTTTTCTAGGCGTCTGTGATTTCTTCTTCGTCTGAATGGAACCACCATACAGTGAATTAATCTAAACCTTGATCCTTCAAATTGGAATAAAGTTTTGTACATGTAAAGAAAAAGGTATAAAGTTTTTTGAGAAACCAATAAAAAAGAATGAAATAGACATTTAACAGAAGAGGGCTAAACTGTTTTGGCTTCCAGACAGTGCAACTAATATTAGAATAAGAATTACTTGAAAAAAGAAATATTATACTAGCATAAAAAATATATACAAGAACCATATTTTCTTTAAACAAATTTATAATCCTGAAAAAAAATCTTTAAAAAGGATATGTAATATATGACTTGCCTTAATTAATAAAGAAAAAACAGTAAAATAATGTTCAGAAATAGTTCAATCTTAATTTCCTGAAATTATTTCATTATTTGTTATGATCAATTTTATTATCATTAGATCTACTATGTACAACCATAAAAGAGAATTCTTCAGCAATAATAAGTATACTTTTAATAAGAAAATGAACAGGGTGGAGGTCAGAAAAAAGTTAAAATAGGGTGGAACTATTTATTTGAAAGCTAACATTTCGACCCACATTTCTTTAATTTAATTTATTTTAGCTAATGCATCCTTTAAATATTTTATTCAAAATATTTTTTTTATATTCCACCATCTCTTTTTATTTCAAATATCATTCATTAGATTAATTTGTATTACTTTCTTTATTAATTTATTTATTTTATTTATTTAATCTACTCCTCTTCTACCGCCAACGGTGTGAGGATCTCTCCTGTAGAGCCTAACCCATGACTGTCTCTCCTGTACCATTCTTTATTAATTATTTGATAATAATCTATAATTATTCCCTCTTTGTTTATATTTATCTCAATGGTCCCTCATCATTATTGTTATGACTCATTACCCATTATTTTAGTTTGTATAATTCAAATTATACTTTTATTTTACCTTACAATTTAAATCATCTCCACTTTTGTATTGTGCTGCTATGTTTTTTCTCCAATATATTGGAGATGTCTATATTCCATTATTATTCTTTACGATTTTTATGAATCTATTTAAACTTTTTTGTATCTTGTATATCTAGCCCTGAAGAAAACCTGCAATGTGGGTCAAAACGTTAGATTAAAAATAAATATGAGGAAGAAAATGGTCCGGGTAGAGGTCAAGAAAATTCTCTTATATAGGGAGTACATTTTATTGGTAAGCAGATGTTTCTACCCACATTGCAATGATGGCTAATGATGGACAGGGGGGTTAACACTAGACTGAATAAAATAGTTTAACCCTATTTAAGAAATTTTTTCTAACCTCTGCCCAGACCATTTTTGTCAACATAAATGTGTCCAAATATATTATCACACTAGATAATTACATATATGGGCACAACACTTTGGGAATAATTAATTCTATACTGTATAAATTAATCCAAAACTAAATGTTAGATTAATTTTCAGTATTTATTTTCTTCTTAGTATAGGTATTTTCTAGGATTTAATGTCACTAACTGAATCTTCTGTTTTTAAATAATTGGAAATTCATATCGATAATTCATATCTCAAGAAATATATAAATTAAAATTTCTGATTTTATGAATAAATTTATGAATTCAGTTAAGACTATTTCAATAAACATTTTATTGAATCTTCAGCATCTTGCTCCTCCATTTTTTCATAATAAAACTTTCTGGAAGGATATCTTACTGTGGTGTCATTTTGAGAAAGATTATGCTAATAAGGTTCTGTTTGTAAACTTATTTGTAACTTAAGTAGGTCATTGAAAAACATAAAAAAAAGTGTTTGTGCCTATGTCTATATCTGTGCTGGTGTGTCTGTGTATATTTGGTAAATCGTTCTCAAAAACTAAAAGTTAAACCTAAAATGATATAATAAAAGGATGTTATAGAAATTGTTACATCAAAATAGACTTGCATGATCCATAATATCACCAAATTTACACATTTTTATAATGTTCTTGAAAAATATATTATATATCAAGCTCCTTCCAATAAGGTTTAATTCAATGGTTTTCAAATCTGCTTGGTCTTAACTGATAAAATTGAATTTTACATTTCTTATTCAATGCAGGTCTGCTAGAAGTATTATTGCTATATTTATAGATAACAAGGAATACTATAATTTTAGGAATTTGGTGTATCAAGGTATCACAAAGTGTGCTTGTTGGAATTCAGATTATAAATATAAATATATATATATATATATAGTTAAAGGTTCTCAACGTATCTAATACTTTTTAAAAACTTTATTATGAATGATACATAGAATACATGTAAATAAATGTCAACTAAATAGCGATATTAACTGTTCAAATGTCTACGGACGAAAAGGCCCCTCCCTTTGGTCGGGGACGGTTAAATAGGATCAGCCATGCTGATGCTATTTCTCTAGAATTGTTTACTGTTTTTCTGGCCACCTGCAGCCACCTGCATCTTATAGTGCATAACAATTCTGGGTAATTGATTATGATTCTAAGTATTGTTTACGCATTTACTCGGGAGCCACCTGTAACTCCACCCAACCTTAAGTTTTGAATCTCCTGATCAAAACAAATATTTTACATAAAATAAATGAATAATAATAGAGTACATATGACATAATGAACATAAATTAGAATTAATAATAACATAATAAAGATTACATAAATTAATACATTTGTAACATAATGGAAATACAATATGAATTTTTATTTTATCAAAAACTACTTTTATATAATCTACTTAATATTGTTTTATGATTGTCTACAGGAGTGGTTACATTAGGTATAGTTACAGTTTCTGTTGTTATTGAATTGTTTTGTAATTTACATTTTATCTTATAAACAATGGAAAGAATTATTATAATAATTACAACTGTTGATATAAATAGATAGAAATAAATATTATGATGAGTAGCAAATGTAAGTATTTCTAATGGTGGTATAGAATAATTATTAGTGTTTATAAATGATGTATTTAAAATTACATAATCATAAAATGGTTGTGCTACTGAATGAAAATTGTGAGTATAAATTTTATTTAAATCCGAAAAACAATCTTCCTTATCAATCTTAATTAAACTGACTGTAGGTAGAAATACAGTATTGTTTTTACAATCACTTATTTTATTTAAATTAACAGTAACATATTGTTTTAGAAATTCTACATATCTAATTTTATTGTGATAACTTAATGTTAAATTACAATTTTCTAATTTTCCATTGTGGATGATGGAAGATACACATTTAGAAGTTATCTTCTTAAGATTTATACAATAATAATAATCAATAAATATACAATGCCCTGTGTACAAATTGGGGCCTTGCTGCAAATAAAGATCATGCCTCAAATCAATCTCGAAGGTGGTTTGATTAATTACTTTTGGTATTGGGAGTAAATAGTATCCTTTGTAAGAATCATCATGAAGTGGTAATTTAATAAAAGTATGGATTATATTGTCTCTTGTTGAGCAAAATATTTTACTATTTGTCCATAAAACTTCAGGGTTATTTGATACTAATTTTATTGTTTTTGGTAAGTTTCGTATTACGTCTGTCATTAAAGAAGTATGAACTATCCCTAGTTTACAAAATTCTAGCGATAAGGTTAAACTTTTGATTTTGTTTAATAAAAAGATAATATGAATATAAAAGTCATATGCTTTGTCATTTTTTGTTAACATCTTAAAGTTTTGTCGGTTAGTCATAAAATTTTTATTAATTGTTTCTATGTTATTTTTGTAGTCCTCTATGAGTTGTTTATTAATATTGATCGAAGTCTCTATATTGTGTTCTATTTTAAAATTATTTTTTTCTACATTTGAAATAATGTCGTCATAATATGCTTTGTCATCTGCATCCACATTTCCTGTAATCCAGCTTATAATATTTCCTAAGCCGTTAATTAAACCCCTTTTATGGCGGTTGTTAAGTCCCCTAAAATACATCAAGTGGAATTGTTCCGTGGTTTCATTAGTTAAATCAGAAAGTACATGATACATCTTATGATCCTTAAAATTAATTAAATGAGTTTGAATATTTGAAATTTCTTTATGTAATAAACTTAAATTATAAAAGTGGTATGTTTCATAAAATTTATTAATTACTTTAATATTATTTATTGAGTAATGAAGCAGTCCAGGTGAGTCAGTCAGATCTACAACTTTGATCATCCGAATCATCAGAAGTAGTGTCAGAAATGTTAACAAGTAAAGAGTCTTCATCATCTGAAACAGAATGTTTCTTACGTTTACGTTTGTTGGGTCTCCTAATATTATCAACATGGGTCTTTAGTTGTCTAGCTCCTTGAATTAAAACATTAACTTTTCTAAATTTGTCCTTACTTTTTATTTTTGATTGGGTATTTTTAAGATATTCATGGTCATTTAGTTCAGGTGGGTCTTCGCGATTTTTATTTAATTTGTCGGTACGTTTTTCTTTTTCTTCAGTAATTTTTTTATGCGTTAATTCGTGTAAGAGTTGTAAGTCATTATGATATTTTTGTACATATAATTCTGTTATATTAAGATCTGTCTTTTTATTATTTTCTGATGTGAATCCAAATATTATTTCATTCGGAGTTAATTTTAGATTGTAATTTAGTGTATTGTTATAAGCAGTGGTTGCTATTTTTAATTTTTGTAAGGGTGAATATGTTTTTTGTTTATGTGAAATTAGTCTAAGTAATTCTGTTAAAGTTGAATGTACTCTATTTAATAATCCTAATGAATTTGAATGATTTGTTGAGGTATAATGTAAATTTATATTGTTATATTTGCAAAACTGTTGAACAAGATTATTTTTCATTTCTGTACCTTGGTCTAGTGTGATTTGTATAGGTGTTGGATAATATGTCAAATAAGTTTGTAAACAGTCACAAACGTTTATTGCATTATGTGTTGGTATTATTTGTGTAAATAGTCTTTTTGAAAAAGTGTCAACGGCTGTAAATATGAGTTTATTGTCGTATTTCAATATGTCAATCATTAATTCTTGGAACGGTTTTTCTGGAGTAGGTGTCAGTTGGTATTTTGTTTTAAGTGGTTTTCTATCATACTTAGTTTTTTTACAAATTTCACATTTATTGATATATTCCGTAATTTTGTCTTTCATATTTGGAAAGTAAATTTGTCGTTTTAATTTCTCTAATGTTTCCAATATTCCGCGATGTTGTGTCTTTCCTAAATGATAGTTTTCAATTGTTTCAATTTGTTCGTTCAGTGGTTCAATATCTTGAATGAAGTTAAAATATCGTTAAATTTTTACTGTCGGAAATTCGTCCTCTATTATCTGTCGGATCTCATTAAAATATTCAGTGTAGATTTTGTCTAATGTCTGCATGTTGCTAGAACAGTAAATTCCATAAGTTTTGTTTGGTTCAATTATTTGGTATAGTAAAGTTTGTAAATCATCTTTTTCCGTAAAAATTAGTTCATGTCGTTTTTTGTTTCCAAATGGTTTTGTAAACTTTATTTCCTCTTTTAATAATTATTTGATGATTTTCAACATTTATTCATTTGTCAGGGTCACAGATTCCAAATTGTTCCCTACTTGATTCTTGAGAATGGTTTCTAAGTCCGTTTGTTTATTATTATTATTGTGGTTATTATAAATCATTATTTTATAATACTTATTTCTATTAATACGTTATTCTATTTTTATATTTATAAGTTCTAATTATTATTAATTTTATTGTTTTATATAACTGTACTTCTTTCTATTATTTATAATATAATTTTATATTTCTGTTTTTAATTATTATTCTTATTCTATCTTTATCTTTCAATGAGATTATAGTATCATTATTGTTATGAATACTTTTATTGAAACTCAATTTTAATTATGTTAAATGTAATTAATATTTGTAGTCCGATTCCTGCCGTTTGTGTCGTATAATATTCTATCCGATAAATCCTTTCTAATTTTAAAATCTTTTCTTAACCTTCCCCCGAAGGTAATTGCGTACATCCGCGGGCTGACTTTTAAATAAAATCTGATGTAATTTCGCAGTTTTTCTTATATCTAATTTATTTATTTTTGATTTTTGCATATTTATTTCCTTTTGAATTTTTATATTATTGGGGTATAAATTTTTCATTTTATTATTAATAATGTAATGTAAACTAATCGATGGTTTTGATTTAAAGCAAGCGGACAAGTTGGTGGTTCGTTGACTTGTCTTTTCCGCGTTTTTAATTTCATTTTTCTCTTTTATTATTTCTGATTTTTTGTAACAATTTGTTTGTAATGTTTCCGAGATAGGTTTAGTTAATTTTACGTTCCCATTAATATTTTGTTGATAATACCCAGACTTACCCGAGAACTGTCTTGTCGACATTTTATCAAGGGGTATTGGGAAATTACTTCTATATTTTTTCTATATTGTTTCTATATTTTTTGGGTCGGTTTTTAAACTATCTTCGGCAATTACAATTTCATTACTTGCTACATTATTTATTTCTTTATTTTCATTACTTCTTATATTTTTGTTTCCTTATTATTATCAATTAAATTACTATTTATCATAGTTTTTGTTTCCTTATTTTCGTAGATTATATTATTACATATTATTGCTTTCATTTCCTTATTATTTTCGATTTTATTATTATCTACTAATATTTCTTTATTATCGTCGATTTTATTAGTTCTGTTATTTTTATAATCTATTATTCGCGTTAAGTTTATTCTTTCCTTTTTATCCGTTTCGCGATTTAATTTATATTCTATAATTGATTTGGCCTCGTCCGTTTTATTTTGTATTATCGCGTTTTTTAAATCCGATCCGGCGGGTCGTTGGAGTCTTGGCCTAGTCCTAAAAAATGATCGAACTTGTTTTCTAGGTTACTTAATTTGTCAGTAAGTTTTTGTATAATTGCGTCTTTGTCCTCGTCAACTAGATGAACTCGATTAGAAACTGTTCGCATTGATACCTTTTGCGATTCTCCTAATTTTTCTAATGGCGGTTCAATTTGTTTTTGCTTATATTGTGCCGACGATGGTTTGTTAAAGTAGCGATATTGGTCTTGGGGGTCCCATTGTTGGTTATAAACGGGTTTTTGATTATAAGTTGGATTACTTGGACGATTATAATTTTGTTGATTATAATTATAATTTGGATGGTTATATCTGTCATGTTTATAATAATGTTGATTTTGTTGATAGTTGTTGCGATTAGGTTCATACTGTCTTTGTGGACTGTTTTTATTAAATTTGAAATTTGGATCAAAATGTTTACCCTTATAGTTAGAATTCGATGTTACGTTTTTTTCTTTCCTATGTTGTCCGTAAATTCGATGGACAATATGAGATGCGGAATTTCGTAAAATCTCGTCAATGTCTTCTAAAGTGTCAAATTTAATGTGATAAATGAAATCGGTTAGTTGCGGATTTAAATTGTGTACGGCGTGATGTGATATCTGTCGGTCGTATCTAGCCATCTCAGCAAGTTTGTCTTCTATCTCCGGGTCGGCATAAACTCGAGCATATAAATCGCAACGTTTTTTACTAAGTCTGTCTAAATAGTCATGTGGGTTTTCATGCGCGTGTGAATTTGTATTTAAAATTTCGGCTATTAATTGTTCGCGAGTTCTAGTATCCTGATATTTCTTTTTTAAAAATTGTAAAATGTCCGTTACGCTTTTAAATTCTTTGTCATATGTGGCAATTTTTGCTTTGCCCTTTAATTTCGTTAATAAAGTTAGAACTAATTTAGAGTGATTTGTGTCGCAATGAGAATTGTTATCTTTGCAATATAAGTCAAAAATAAAGTTTGTATTTCGAATAAAATCAACCAATAGTAACGGGTCACCATCATACTCCGGTATTAACTTGAAGTCGTGATCCTTAATTTCCATATTGGTCATTATAGTTTCGTTTAATAAAAAATTGTCTAAGTTTTCAATTGTAAGTGGAGTAGAATTGTTAATTTGTCGAAGTTGGTCTAATCTTTCTTTTAAATTTGGCATATAAATGAAATAAACTTAAAAATAAATTATAAAGTATACATTGTAATAATAATAATTAAAATTTGAAATAAAATTAATTTGTAATCAAATGAATTTAAATTTAATTATATTAGTATAATTTATTCTGCATCTATGCGATCTTCAGTGAAGTAAAGTTTTTTTGAGTTAGAAGATCCGTAATTTAACAATTTGTTCGTGACTCAGGTAACAATATTTAAAAATATTCAGATAACTGGGATACCTCTGTAGCCGTGGAGAACGCTTGCTGTACCTGTACACGCAGTGGCGATTCTTCCTCTAGGCGGAGAGTAGTGGTCTTGCTGCTTCTGGTGTCGTCTTCTCGTCCCAAAGCTCCCGCAATGTCACTAGTGTATATCTTCGATATCTGCCCAAGTCCCAGTATTCGGGCGCCAGTTAAAGGTTCTGAACGTATCTAATACTTTTTAAAAACTTTATTATGAATGATACATAGAATACATGTAAATAAATGTCAACTAAATAGCGATATTAACTGTTCAAATGTCTACGGACGAAAAGGCCCCTCCCTTTGGTCTGGGACGGTTAAATAGGATCAGCCATGCTGATGCTATTTCTCTAGAATTGTTTACTGTTTTTCTGGCCACCTGCAGCCACCTGCATCTTATAGTGCATAACAATTCTGGGTAATTGATTATGATTCTAAGTATTGTTTACGCATTTACTCGGGAGCCACCTGTAACTATATATATATTTATAACTTAAGAGCTTCACAACGCAAAACATTAAAAAAAAGAAGAAATTAGGAAAGAAAGAACACACACGAAAGCTGGTTTAACACTGATTTTATTTCTATCATAATCCTGTACATATGATATTTACGATATGGTTTGGAATCAGTGCCTACACTATCGTACGTCCAATCTTAACTTTAATATATATATATATATTCAATGACCTATGTAAGGGTCGTCTTAAATTCTTGAATTTTATTGTAGAATTCTGATGTTTTTCCTCAATAGGGTATCCAAAGGAGCAATGGAGCCAATTCTGATTCCACACTTTAGTAACTTTAGTAAAATTTGTATTTTAGGTGCCGCAGATATTAGTTTCTTATCTCATCACACAGATTAGTATATTGTCTCATCACATAGATAAGATTAAACAGGGGTAGTGTATGATTAGGGTGATAGTCATAGCCCCAATGCATATAAAACTTAATTAACTGACTTATACATTACAAAAAGAAAATTAGACAAATTTATATTTTTAAAGAGGGCAGTCAAACACCACATGCAATTTTGGGGGTACTCCACACCTTACAATCAAAGAAATATAGAATCCTCAAATTTGTATAGTGTGCCTTTTCTAATTATCCTCTTTATTTCAAACTATTATGTTTCTAGTTAGCCAAGTAAATAATCTAATTGATAAATTGAATATGAGGAAGAAGTTTAAGCCATGAGTCCATAAAAAATTCATTTACACTAAATTTTTAGAAAAAATGTTTCAACCATTTCATAATGAAATAATTTTATTATACAAAAATGTCTATTTAATGAAATCAATTTGAAAACATTGTATTTAACATAAATAATGATTTGGTTGAAATAATCAGTATAGATTTGTTATAATTAATAATTGTTAATTTTTAAGCGCCTTAATGAAACTATTACAAAATAACAAAGTGCATGAAGTAATCATAACATTTTATTCATATATTAGGATTACTTTGTTAATGAAATTAGATTACACCATATAAAGCGATTAGACAGAGACTCTCCCCAAAACTAATATTACATTCTTTACATTTTAAAAATTACATTCTTTAAATTTTTAAAGAAAAAAGAAAACACTTAAAAAGATATAGGCAATATTG